>OX327005.1:59028161-60422327 GCA_946800695.1 Geum urbanum | reverse complement strand
TATTGTAAACTTGGCCTAGGTGATCTCTCTCTCTCCAATTGTCAATCTCTCTTGTCGATCTTCTTCTCTCCTCTCTTCCTCCGACATCGACATCCTCTCTCGTTTATCTCTCTCCGGCCACAACCTTGTCCATCTCCGTTGCACCGATTGCTCTGGACATCTAGAGCCATGCGACGGTTCTCTCTATCATCGTCCTCTCCTCCTCCTCCTTCCGACAACGTCCTTGACGTCTCGTGCCTCGTTGATTTATATTCTGCAATCTCTCGTCGATGGCCACGTGTTCGGTAGTAGTGTGACTAGTACAACTTCGATGGCTATAGGGTTTTTGACAAGGTGGTGAGGAGGCGGTGGGGATGATGCAGACGGAGGAGGCGCGACTACAAATTTACACACAAAACCCTAAACGGAGAGGGAGGGAGAGAGAGAGAGAGAGAGAGAGAGAGAGAGAGAGAGAGAGAGAGAGAGAGAGAGAGAGAGAGAGAGAGACTGTGGCGGCAGTGGTTTTGATAGGGAATAAGTTTTTCCCATGATATGAGCTTATTGTAAGCTCAGTCAAACTTAATAAATGTTGAAAAATTCATCCAATCATTCGATGACACATTTTAGTTTGAAAGTTTAGATCAAAAATGCTTAAACCCTAAGTGTATTCCAACCTGATTCTTCATGGTAGTAGTTAAATATGACATTATCTCGAGCTTAGATGTTTTAAAGTGTATGATTTGTTTATGTTCTCTGATCGAATAGGATAATTCGGCCAGTTATCTATATATTAGTTACTGAAGTGGTTACCCGATCATCTTATGAGTAATTCTTCTTCTAAAACCTAATTAACTAATGGAAGAAAATCTGCTAGATGATTTGTCCATAAACAAGTAATATTATAGGAACAACTCACAATCCTTTCAAAAGTGTGATCATGATCCGGGCTGGCTTGCTAGTTATCAAGTAGTTGCACAGGAAGCACTTCCAGAAAAAAAGTGTGAGTC
Organism: Geum urbanum; assembly: GCA_946800695.1. NCBI lineage: Eukaryota > Viridiplantae > Streptophyta > Magnoliopsida > Rosales > Rosaceae > Geum > Geum urbanum. The sequence continues at coordinate 60,421,341 of OX327005.1, read as the reverse complement.
CTCCAATTGGAAATCAGTTTAGTTGAAAACAAAAGCCTTTTTTGATCAGCAAAGTAACTATATTCTCGTGTTGGAAATGAATGAATTGAAATCATATGATCAATAGGCACCAGCTATATGCGGTCCGCCAAGCTGAAGATAGTCACGATCTGCAAAAAGAGTGGTCAGTTTCAATCATTGTAGTTAACTCCAGCAAATGAAAATAGACACACATCATGCACATGCATGCACACAATTACAGAAGTGACACAACACCAACTCGATCGCGATCATTCACCTTGTAGCGAACTTATATACCTATTGATCGATTTGCCTAGCATAGCTATATATGATCGGATCGAATTGAACGTACAGGAATACAATCTGTAAGAAGAAATGATCGAGAAGCTCATTAGCTGTTTGATGGGTCTGGCTCACTGGCTAGTTACCAATTCAAGTATATCATAAATTTAAAGTGCAAATTAAAAGAACGAGCATCTAGCAACTTTGTCTTCTCCTCCTTAACGAGGATTTTTTTACTAAGGTATATTTTTTTTTGGTCATTTTCAAGTGTACACAACTTTTCGATCACATTTTAACATCTTTACTGTCTAATTATAAGGTCTATATGAGTATTCATGTAAATTTTCAGCTAAAATGGTGATCGTTAAAATATCGAATTAGATTAAATCAAGGGACGGACCAAATCTGTCAAACCTGAAACGTTTATACTTATAAACTTCAATTACATTTTTGAATATATTAACGATCACTATTTTGACTGAAAATTTACAGGCTTAATCTACACATTAGGATCTAAGATCTGAACGATGGAAATGATAAAATTTAATCGAAAAGTTGATGTAATGCCCTATACTTAAAAATAACAACAAAAAAGTACACGGGTGCTGCGTACTTAATATCAGATATATAGCTAGTTATTTAGAATCAAGGCTCCGGCACTTCCTACGTAGTCTAAATGAATATATGTAAGTACGTACGTGTACCCTTATTTGATACATTATTAATCCATATTACTATTGTGATTAGAAGATGATTCACATCGCAATAACCCAGCCAATTAATCATAGGCCATTACTTGTCTAGCTAACAATCAAAAGGAATTGGATCCCATTCCCAAATTCCCATTCCTTCACTTTTGAGGTAATTATTTGAGACGTGGAGATTGGTTGTATAACCTAGATAAGCTAGAAAGAAAGAACAACTATATAGTAAGATCGATCACTAAATTGCACAAGAATGTACGCAGCACTATATTAGAAAACAAGCAAGCTAAGCATATATTTTTATCGCTACTAGTATAGTTTAATTAAGGGAACATCAATCTAGTGAGGTGCGAGCTAGATGTCATGGGCCCTACAACCACATGCATGCATGTACTTAGTAACATGTGGAAGCTAGTTCGACTATATATATTGCTGATCGTTTTGTTTAATAGTTTTGGCGATCAGGGTGCTGCTGATGAACATGATGTTTAGAATCTTAGGAGCTCACCACTCATGCATACCGATCATATACATGCATGTCAGCATGTGTGTGTATTCATGACCCAATATACTTCGCTGTAGTAGCCAGAAATTGTCTTCAAAAGAAAAGAAAGAACATATACTTTGTTGTTCGAGATGCGAGTGTGCAGCAGATCCAGTGCAGACAAAGCTTAGTTGGAAGTGCGCGCATAATAGAATGCAGGCCAGTAAATTGCAGGAACCCGCTAGCTAGTGTCAGATCGATTAGCTATAGAGATCTCACTGAATTTAACCTTAGATTTCTCGATCTCCTATATCATAAATTATAAGCAAATTTATGACTTACAAGCATGATCTAAACTCTACATGAATTTGCATGCAAATTTCTATAGCGGGCCGGGTGATGAAGACACACAAAATTTATCAACTTTGATCTTAAACATTAATTTCATCGATTATCTTAGTTGGTCACGTCAAGTATGAAAACGTGGGAACTGAATCGGAGGGAGAGGGGTATCTGCGCGTACTTCTGCAGCCACTGTCTACACCAAAATGGTGGTCTCAGTTATTGTAGTTTTGGCGTGGAGGAATAAAGATGCACCAAACTCTATGTAATTGTACATATATATATATACTATTTTACCATATAATTACCAAGCATAATCAGGGTTACGTCATGTAGATTAATATCGGAGCTAAACATCCATGGTGAGAGCCGGCCAAAACTGCCACCTGAAGTCATCCTCTCAACCCACCAAAAAAGCTTCATATATTAGTTGAAAAGAGGTGAGGAGGAAAGTCTCCTACATTGAATAAATGTAAAGAGAGAGTCTAAGGAAGTATCTCTTTTTCCCCGTCTTCTTTTACTCAACACTTGAGTCTGAACCATATTTGGGTCCAAGATTCATAATAAAAGTCCAAGTGGACTAATTAATTTTGTGAATCACTAAATATACTTGTGTCATTTACTTATCGCACTTTACTTATTATCATTTAGTTACTCTTGTTTCATACATTGTTTCATATCTTGAATGTCTGGATTATTCTTGGTATGAACGGTAATATTGCTAGAAGAGATTTCGCCTGGTGCTGTTTAAGTTGATTGAGGAGCAGATATATGGAATTACCGGATAAGTGCGCGCGTCAACTACTTATGCAGCCGATCAAGTTCTCTGTATCAGTAGAAATGCAAAACAACATTTCTGATTGAAAGACGTCGTCTTTCCATCTCTCACCCAATGCAGCCGACAAGCTTATACGTAGCTACCAAGTGGCATGCAACTCTTATCAAGTCATCATCGACAAGAGGGCCAATCGTAATTAACATAGTTAACTATAGGGTTGTTAATGAGTCGGGTCTGATATTTTTGTCAAGTCTCCAAAATTCGTTGGATTTTTTTGAAACCTAGAAGTCTACAAGACGTCTATGGACCTTTTAGACCTGGGATCTTATCGAATTTTTCAGGCCAACTCGGGTTAAACTCATAAGGCTAGGCCGAGCCGGATTTTTTTTGTACTAAATATAAAATTTTACAAATTAATAGTGTTTAATTATTCAATATATCAACACTTGTTTACGCTAAATAATATATAGGCCTCAAAAAATTGATGTTTAGTATATGAATGAATGATATTAAGGTAAATTAGAGAATTTAAAAGTTTATATTGATGAAATATATAGAATTAATGAGTTTTGACGGACTGAACTTTTTAAGACCCATGAGCTTTAGGACCTCGACCCAAATTTTCGGACCTAAATTCGGGCCGGATCAAGCTTGAGCTTTTTGAGACTCGGACTGCCCAAAACTCTTCGGGCCTACGGGCCACCCATAATTCACTAAAGGCTAAAGGCCTACGAGCTTGAGTTTTTTTTTTCTTCGGTTAACTGAAAGGACAATACAACAAAGCTAAAGGCTTTTGCCTCTAATACAACCAACATCATAGCATCAATGGACAAAGCCTTAGCTAAGGGACCTAGGATAAAGTGGAACATACATGCTACAGGTGAAATGTGACCTAATGTAGCTACAGCAGCGGCCACAAGATTGGCCTCATAGTTCACTACTACTAGGGGAAACTCTCTGGATGCACAATCAAAATTCAAAGTATTTATTCCTTGAGCTTTTTAATTGGAAAATTTTCATTTTTTTTCATTTGTCATAATTTTCCAGTTTGATATATTCTTTTACGCAGAATTGGGATTTAGGGTATAATGGTTCGAATCAAAATCATCAAATTGATATAAGACCTGAATCATACCGTATTCATTCGTTTCAGGCCCATACCAATTCGGTTTGATTTTTTAGTTAGTCATCTCATGTATTTTGGGCCCAATAAAGTTTCAATCGATATACTTATGGTTAGGTCGATTTTTGAGTAAAACTTCACATACTTATTAAAGGGTTTGAGTCGGTGACAGAGTCACAGAGTGTGTGTGGGTGATTTTATGTCAATTTTAAGTAAGGAGTGCCACGATTATTATTTCGGTACGAATCGGTAACGAGTACTATACACCATACACATTATGAAACCGTACCGAGTTGTAAGAGTTTAATCGAGTTGGGCCAACCAGTTTCGGATAACTTTCGTGGCTCACTATTTATAATATACTAAAGTATTTGGTATTCGTAAAATGACGGTTTTGCTCCGCTTTCATGTTAACCTAAGTCGTATCTCCTTCCTTGGAAGATCAAGATCTGCTGTCCTCTCTCTCGGCCCAACTCCCCGCTGCAATCCCTGACCCGATTCCGTGGAAACGCCGAGCTCCAGCCCCAACTCCCACAAGTTCCAAAATCTGGGCAAAACTGCTCGGGATCGCATTCATTCATTCATTCATTCATTAATCAACTCGGCCAAAAGAAAAAAACAAATGGAGGTCTGTCCATGGTGGCTTTCGACGATTCAAATTCCATAACCTTACAACCAGCTCTTATTATAAGGTCAGTTGGCACATATGTGAATCTGGGTTTCACTTCAATTTACTCCGTAATCCTTGAATGTTGGATTCATTTTCGACTTCTTAACTCAGAGGGTCTTTCATTCAGATCCACAAATCATGGTTCAATTGGGTTTTGTCATTTTCAGTTGGAGTAATTGTGTTTCTGCGTTGATTCAAAGTTGTATATATGTTTCAGCTTTACCAATTCACTAGGTTTATTCTTTTTGAGGTTCATGTATCTTTTAGAATTGTCAATTTTCTGTATTTTGATTTGTCCCGATTCATTTCATAGCAAATTACTAACATAACCTTTTAATTCTAATAAAGGTGGTAGAGCAAATCGGGACTATTTGTGAAGAGTAGAATCTAGGAAAATGGAGTGCAATAGAGATGAGGCAACGAGGGCAAAAGAGATTGCGGAAAAGAAATTTGCGGCAAGAGATATAATGGGAGCAAGAAAATTTGCCTTAAAGGCGCAGAATTTGTTTCCAGGGCTGGATGGTTTATCCCAAATGTTGGCAACGCTCGATGTACATGTTGCCGCAGAGAATAGAGTAAATGGGGAAGTAGATTGGTATGGGATACTTGGTGTGGAGCCGAGAGCAGATGACGAGACGGTGAGGAAGCAGTATAGAAAACTAGCTCTTATGCTTCACCCTGATAAGAACAAGTCTGTCGGAGCTGATGGAGCGTTTAAGCTACTTTCCGAGGCCTGGAGTTTGTTGTCTGATAAGTCTAGGAGAGTGGCATTCGACCTGAGGAGGAAGCCTGGGACTTCACAGCCCCCTCATGGAGCCAATGGGTTTTTTAATTTCACCAAGAGTTCGACAACCAGTTCAAAACCTCCCAAGGGTAATTCAAGGGCGGCTCGCACTTCAGATCCTAGTTCATCTAAACCAAAATCCAGTACCTTTTGGACAGTCTGTCACAAGTGCAAGATGCAGTATGAGTACATGAGAGTCTATCTTAACCATAACCTTCTCTGCCCGAATTGCCATGAAGCATTTTTCGCCATGGAAATAGCTCCACCACCTACAGGGGCCACCAAGACATCCACCTCATGGAATTCAGCACATCAGCAACAGAAATCAAATCACGAAAAAAGTTCTTTTAGCTCAGGACGGAGTAGAGATGCAGGGTTCACTGAATCTTATCAAGAGAACAACTTCCAGTGGGGGCCATTCTCCAAAACATCAAGTCCTTCTTCGGCTTCCCAAGCTGCAAATGTTGTTCAACAGGCGTATGAGAAAGCAAAAAGAGAACGTGAGGAAGCACAAGTAGCATTAAAAAGAGAGGATGCCTTGCGAAGGAAGCAACAAGCCTCCAAGAAGGTGAATGGTGTTAAGAGGAGAAGAGGTGTGGATGATGTTAGTGGTAGCATCAAGCCTCCGAGGGATGTTACTAATCAGCCTAAGTGTGAATCAGGTACGGTTAATGGAAGCACCAAGTCCAATGCCGCAAGGGAACTCCCCTTTCTTGAACTTCAGAAAATGCTAGCAGACAAGGCCAGGAAGGAAATTCGGGGAAAATTGAATGAGCTGAAATCTGTTGTTAAAGAGGTGCCAAATGGGAATGTGACAAATAACTCTTTGAAGAACATTGATGTGCAGCGTGATCAAAAGAGCATTGATGAAAGGATACATTCTGACACTTCTGGTGCCAATGCAGATGCAGATGCAGAAATGACAATATCTGTCCCCGATTCGGATTTTCATGATTTTGACAGGGATAGAACTGAAGAGTCTTTTGAAGAAAATCAGGTCTGGGCTGCTTATGATGGCGATGATGGGATGCCTCGTTATTATGCCATGATTCATTGTGTGATATCTACAAGCCCGTTCAAAATGCGTATTAGTTGGCTTAATTCAAAAACAAATAGTGAGTTAGGCCCGCTAAATTGGATTGCTTCTGGATTCACAAAAACAAGTGGCGATTTCAGACTAGGGAAGTCTGAAATCAATAAATCACTCAATTCTTTTTCACACAAGGTTCGGTGGACCAAAGGTGGCCGAGGGATTATCTGTATATATCCCAAGAAGGGTGATGTTTGGGCTCTCTATAGGAATTGGTCTCCTGACTGGAATGAATTGACAGCGGATGAAGTAATACACAAGTATGACATGGTGGAAGTGGTTGAGGACCACAATGAAGAACTAGGTGTTGCTGTAACTCCTCTGGTGAAAGTAGCCGGTTTCAAGACAGTTTTTCACCGACATTTGGATCCCAGAGAGGTCAGGAGAATCCGAAGAGAAGAGATGTTCCGGTTCTCTCATCAAATTCCTTCATACTTGCATTCAGGTCAAGATTCTTCAAATGCTCCAAAGGGATGTAGGGAGCTGGATCCAGCAGCTACACCAGTGGAACTTCTTCAGGTAATAGCTGATGTCAAAGATGAAGATAAACTGGAGGTAGATGAGAAACTTAAGGTGGCTGATGTGATAGATGTTGGTGTTGAAAATACTAATGGCGTAGAAGAGAAAGGGATTAGTGACTCCAATAATAGATAGTGAGGATAGCTGAGAGAAAAAGCAAGATAGAAGTGTGGAGCATGCTTCGGAAGTCCCAAGTTGGTTGAGACTCGGTGTATATTATTTTGATGTGGAATATAATTCATTCTCTTGGTACAAGATTGGATCACAACTGATTCATTGTTTTTGATCATCATCCTTGTTATGCTGTGGCTATGCAATGTGACTTGGAGTTATGTGGAAAACTCTTCATAACTATCCTAACCCTACATTATCTGCAGCATAGATAGTTTTTCAAAAGGGAACTTCTTTCTCTCCTGGAGAGTCGAAGCAGCGAAAAAAAAATGGTTGAAGGGTATTTTTTCTGCATCTTCAGTCAGGTCTACTTTCTATGGGAAGGTGAAACCTACATGTTTTCTTCCAGCAGATATTACATTCTTTAAAGATGATCTCCTCATAGGGTCTCTCCAGGAGATATATGCTCCATTCAAGTAGTGCTTAGCTGCATTGTTTTCGTTGTTTCGTTTGTACCTGGGATGCTGTGAAGTGCGAATTCTTACATACTTGATTGTAAAACTGTACCATTGTTAGTTCTGATCAATGATCTAGATAGTAATGTTACTTCGTGACTGATGACCATTTGATTTAATAGTGTCTGCTTTATTTGGAAGATCCTTTTCCTCCCAAACTGTTCCATTACTTTGTTTTGTCTCAATTGTTGGGGTTTTGACAGTTGAAACTTGATAGCAACCAGAACAGCACAAGGCTTCTCTGTTCCCCATGAATATCAACTGATGAAGAGAATCTATCCAAACAATTCAAATTGTTAAAGATCAAAGCTATTTCGTCTTCCAGTGGAATGGTCATCGATTCGGACCTGAAGAGCCCCTGAAGAACTCGAGAGCTTTTGTTAATAAACTGGACATTTTTTTTAATACTAAACGAGACACTATATTGATAAAATATAAACAATGTTACACAATAGACGTCCTTTAGTCTTGAGAGAATTGACTATACTAAACGAGACACTATATCGATAATTTAGGAAGCCTAAACTAGCTCGCGAACAAATGTTCTAGAAATAAAACACCAAGTAACTAAGGCATGCTTCATAAGCCAAAACGAACAGCAACACGAATAGACTAAGGTAATATTCGCTTAAAGAGCAGGTAAAACCTATTGTTGAGATGCTACAGGATCCAACATCTCCTTACTCGAACTCCAAGCACTAGGGTCCATATCCTGATCCAAATTAGACCAGAATTCATGACCAAACCCAAAAGTAAACCTAACCCAACTCTAAAAAACGGGTTGGACCAGATCCAATTAGGCTTGGTGAAACAGATTAGGACCATGTAAAAACCCTAGGCCCAACAAAGAACCGGGGCAAACAATCTCGCGTCACATCTTTATCACGACGCACCGTCATCACTTGGCAGCCCTTCGATGATGGCTCGCCGCCACACCAAGGCACGGGAGATGATGCAATCATCGTCCTAGTCATCGACACTAATGCCTCAACCCAAAACTTAATCAGAGGAAGATGTGGCCACACTTCCTTCGCCTGAAACTTTGACCTGCAGAAACCATGCAGCTATGATGACAAGACCCAACCTAGATTACCGCAGTAATCCAGGATAAATCTTGTAAGACCTGTATTAGAGTATCTATCACCGCCTATTCAGTACCAGCTACCCTAGCACGAGTAACCCTAAACTTCAACTGAGAAAACTTATACTGAAAAAACAGAAGCTGTGGACTGTCATATCTCACACCCTGGACGGTCACGAATTCAACCGACTAATCTGCAATCTGGGAAATTTAAAACCAAGGGCCCAGGGAAAGGCATAAAAAAAACATAAAACGTTAGAGTGAGTGGACAAAAATCATAATCCTACGATATGCATAAAATTGAAAAAAGTATAACTGTATGCCTTTCCAACGTTTCTACTAAAACTGATGCGAGTTCAAATATCGTAGCACTGAAATAAAATGGAGGTGATCGTTCGGAGTGTTTGCCCTAACCTGGAACAACTATATGTATGAAAAGTACTGGTGACGGGATCATCTAAGGTGTTTGTCCTAACCCAAGACAATCTGGGTCGGGCAAAGTGTTTGTCCTAACTCGGTCCGATTGGCTATCCGGTGATCAGCCGTATAGCCAAGGCATCGATGCAATTAAATAAAACCATCACAAAGTAAACCTCTAAATTTAAATGCTCTAAAACATACTGTAAAATGTACTGCATACAAATATAGAACTCGCAAGCGACTGTGAAAAATAAAGATCCACTAACAGTACTGTGCCGTGATTTCTACCATGCCAAAGCTCTTATGTTGGCATTTCTAAACATCTGTCATTGGATGCTAACACGTCGTCCTGAAATAACGATTATTATTTAATAACTACTCGTCGAAAATTATAATGAATAGCAATCCTTTTTAAAGCTGCAACATATTCATCAAACGTTACACGACTCGAGGTCGAATCGACAATCAATTCAACTATTTAATAATATCGTAAAATTGTTTAATTAATATTTGATTAACCACACGTCCTAATCATCAATGTCCAAATCAATTCAATAACCTCTTCATTATATTTGGTACGTAATTACGAGTAAACAACATAAATTTTATGTCGAAATTCCATTTGCGGGAGCGTCAGTGACTTTTTTTGGCGACCCAAACTTGGAAACACTCAAAATCTTGCAAGCAACAATTTTTTCAACTACACCAAAATTCAATTCAACCTCTAAGTAGTCGAATTTAACTAAAAACTGAAACCTCACACAATTTTCAACCCATCGATTCTCCATGCTTAAGTGAAATTGAAGTGCAATACCTATATGGTGAGCTTCGTTGTGATGAGGGCTTCAAAGTCCAATGTTTCACTCCGGTCGATTTGGCCAAGAAAGGAACGACCCCAAATTCTAGGGTTTATAGGGTCGACGGCCCTTCTCATGAACATTGTCGCTTGATCTTCATGAAATAGAGACTGAGGGTTTGAAAGAGGAGAAGGAGAGGAAGAGTTTGACACCGATCTCGCCGGTTTTGGTGACCGGACCGGGGAGCTCTGTCACCGACAACCCACGACATGGGAGAAAGAGGAGAGAGAATCAAGTGGGAGGAGAGAGAAAAGGGGTTTGACCAAAAATGAAGATTTTTGACTTTCCATTTATAGAAAATTGTATTTATACATACAAGTTACGACTAATCAATTTCGTAAAATCGTACAAAATTTTCACTGACCTTAATTTCTTCATCGTAACTCCGATTTTAACACTTGACATGGCTACGAACTCGTCTTCACGAACTCTACAACTTTCCTTAATAAAATTTATCGAAAAACTTAATTAATAAATATTTGATCGAAATGCCATCGATAATTACCAACGGTAAAAACTAATTACTTTCTCGATTAACCTTAAAAAAATCTTAAAACAAAAATTATCGGGACGAATTGTTACAATCTACCCCCCTTAAGAAAATTTCGTCATCGAAATTTACGCATATACTAGTCAAAGACCAACGCGTATAACTCTCATATAAGTTCTTTCAGCCTGTAAGAAACATCCCCAACTGAGAAAGATATTCGCAATACAATCTCCCTAAAAAATAGGCGTATGTCACTTAAAGCACCGTGTACATGGTATTCTTTAATAAAATGCGAAAGAATAGTTCGCTTTGTGCTCAACGCATGACTCCGTGTTATCGCCTTGGTAAGAAGTCTTATTCTTCTCATCAAGAGTCTTAAACAACTACTCACTATAACCTGGAACATGAATGGGTCTTGATGCAAATTCCGTAACACTTGAAAACATATGATACTCATGCCAACTCTATTGGCAAGCTTTACTAATGAAGTCGGTCTGCCTGGTCAGTCCTGCCGGACATCCCCCATTCGGTTATGGTCCTAATCTGCCAGTTGTCTGGATGGCGATGCTATTCTAACTCCTAAAGTGGTTCCTGATTACCACCTGAACCCTGCACCGCCACCATACCTGAGGTGTCCCTCTATGGACATTCACACATAAAAATGATCGTCCAGACTACAAAGGCTAAAAGCTAAAGACCTAGACTTACCATTCTAAACTCACCCAGACTGACCATTCTAAAGTCAAAACATAAGTGGGCGTTTGACTGATCCCAAGGGAGATTCTACTGAAAATTTGGCATAGTTTTCCCTAAAACTCAAGAAAACCCAAAAACTTGCAAAAAGAGAACACTTTGAATAACCAAATCTCAAAAATAAACCGTGGGCACCAAATCCCATCCAGATTTTTTATAATCCAACTGAGCATCACTATGATCATAAGTCACTAATACTCATTTGAATTTATGAATTACAATTATCGTAACACCAAATATCTCAACAAATCAATTAAATCTTGTTCAATACACTAACTGGACTAACTCAAATATCAAAATTAATAAATATAATGTAGTGAGGCTCATAAGAAATCACTGAAATTTTCCTCAAATATGCCCAAAACCACAAGCAGACTCCAAAGAGTCAAACTCCCACTCTAATATGGAGATACCAGCTTTGCATTTCCTCCAAAGTCTAACTAATCATATTAGCTATACATCTCTCAGGGATGAAAAAGTAAGGTCGGTGCATAACTTGAGTCCTGAAACTCGAATCATAAGTCTTATGACTCACGTACCACAATCTGCATAACGAAGATCACACCCATATCTAAGCATCACTAGCTCACACATTTAGAGATCACATATAAACGTATATAATACTGTCCAACGCTGAAAGATTCATTGAAAAATAGACATAGGCTTCTGCTTACACATAAATATATATGCCTAGTATATTTGCCCACTCGAAGTGGTAAAACACTGAGGTGTTAATTTACTTACCCAGATCTATTGTCAAACTGAATAATTGAATCGCAACCACTTACCTTGCTGTACTACCATAAACATTCATGATTTCTTTAACGTTGGATGTTTACCCAATGATAACTAATAAAAGGATTAGATTGATGTGAAGTCCAAGGAAAGGAACAATTCCTTGTAGAATCACTGATAAAATTTTGTATCCCATAGAAATAAACTACATCTTCGTCGCACGTAAATCAATAACTAGTCGGAAGTTTGCATTTTCATGTGTCATTCTCATAAATACTTCTGTGAATGATGATCACTTATCTATCTGCATGATACTCCTACATCTAGTCTAGCAAGAACCCAGAGTTCATGTAATATACAGTGAATCAAGTCATACTTATTTTTCTCTAATCCCCGCACGTGCTTGCGATATACACAAATCCTTGCTAACTCTCAAACTTAGTGGTTCCTAGTTATACAGGCGTAAAATGCATAAGTCTGATTCAGAATCATAATATTAATGTCCTCACCCTCGTGAACCTCTGTGATTCATAACAGAGATAATTACATTTCTGAACTGGTTGCACATCTCTTGAAACACCTTTATAGAGGAAAGTGTGTTCCCAACATAAAATGAACATGACTAATTCATAAAGAGATTAGGGTAGAGAAATTTAAGATTAATCCTGACAAAAAAAACTAAATTAGTAGAAACACAAGATAGTGACTAAATCTCCAATACTAATGTCAATTTGAAACTCACCGCATGATGAGTTGACTATAGTAGGGTTTAATCAAATATATTCTCGAACTGGTTGTTCCACGCTGTTAGTGATATTAATAAGTGATGATCATCTCACATAATGAAAACATGTTAAAGTCAAAATCTAATGTCATTTCTAGGAAAACATAGGTAAATAAATAAAATCCCATGTGAGTGGGTGAATTTAAATCACTGTCATCAACTTAGAATTTGCTGAAAGTCGAGGCGGCTACAATCCTGATATGATTGAACTCCTTACTGTAGTTAAATGAAGAACAATGAAATTCAACTACTACCTTTCCGCTCTACGTAATAACGTCAAGCAAAAAATCAAACGCCTGCATAAAGTAAATAGTATGAACTCACAATGGTATTCAGTCTGGCAGAAGACATCGCCAAACATTGTAAAACGTGAAGTTCCAAACCAAGGACAAAATCCTCGATAAGCATCCAAAAATAACCGCCTGTTTAAATATACAATTGCCTGCAAACCATACCAGAAAATAGTTACTCCAAAACCCCCGATGAATACGATCGGCCAAAGCACGAACGAACACGTCACAAGTACTTCCCGGAGATATATCTATTTAATTTCCTCTGGTAACATGTAAAAAACTCAAACGAAACATGAATAAGGAGATGGAAGGTTCACCATAAACTACAACAATGGTGACCGACTATAAAAGATAATATCGGGTCAGATGGTCGGGTTAGGTCAGAGTGACAAGGGTCAAGCCAAAGAGTAAACATATGGCTCAAGAAAGTATACCCTCGACAAAACATATGATCCCAGAAAATATCAGAGGATTAATTTGACCTCTACTATAAACTTTATCTTCAATTTCACAATTATATCATATCCTTGAGACTCTATTCGTCTCGTCCACAACTATGGAACCACACATTTCTCCGACAGAATAAGTGTTCACATTACCAGCAGTTTCAACATGTCAAAGTGGCAGGAATCACCACCTCGATGGTTAATTATCCGAAGGTATACCCAACGCGGCTACTCGATTAACAAAACTGTTTTTGAGAAACTCTACTTTCTGAAGTTTCCTACATAAGCACTACCTACAGCTACACTGGTACTCATGCCTATGATTCCATCCAATTAAGTAATAAGGATCCGATGTATAGCTGCAAAATGCTACCACGCTTCTCTAGAGCTCCGGCGCAAGCACTCAGGAAGCAAACTCCCTAAACGTACTACTTAACTCCACCTTCTCATTGCATGAGGCCTAAAAAATAGCTCAAATTCATCTTATACAACGAGAAATCATCGAATTCAAACAAAAGTGAGTACTCATTCTTGTACTCGAATAAGAATCGAGAAGCTGCACATGACACGCTAAGGATCTTGTAGAACAATAATAAATAATGTGCTAAGTTAATGTATTAAATCTCTAGGATCCGCTCAACATTGACGACATCGAAAGTCTCCCTCGAAAGCATAGTCATGTACTCGACTAACATTCGAGTAAACGTTATAGATCAATAACTAACGAACTATAGGCACAAAATTCTCATAGTTTCCCCATCATCGATTCAAGAAGAAGTACACTTGACACTGCCCTTCTGCGACATGTACGATGGTGACGATCTCTTTATAGCCCCCCAAAATGGAAAAAATCTAACTCAAAATCACTTATTTTTACTAGTGCTGCTTATACACATGCAACTGACAAACTAGTAACTTAAGGTTGTCAAAATAACATATTATAATGACTCTTCAGCTGAGAATCGAGAACACCTAATCTCTCAACAAGGTAATTCTAATGACCTACACCGATGCTTCCAGGAAGGTTATGAATGATTTCACTAACTCGTGAGCTAACATCATCACACACCATCCCTTATGACAACCCCAAATGCAGAGAATTGGAAAACTGACATGACTACTGCCCAAAACAACCTCGCGACTTACTATAACGCAGAAATCTCAAGAATAGAGCATAACAAAGATATTTCAAAATCGTCTCGTAAACTACTGACGACAGGCTTTGTTGAAGTCGTCAATCACGTCCATGAGACATGACACTAGAAACCGAAGAGACTCGATATCATATGAAACACACCTCGAATATTATCTTATACCATTAGTGATCCATATGCCCGAAGGCATACGATGAGATCCGCTGCAGTTGGACCATCGCACTCTAAGCTAAAATCACTAAGAATATAAGATAATCGACAAGGTCATAAAACCTAATGCACTGATACCAATTGACAAGACCCAACCTAGATTAACGTAGTAATCCATGATAAGTCTCGCATGACCCATATTAGAGTATCTAGCACCGCCTATTCGGTACCAGCTACCCTAGCACGAGTAACCCTGAACTTCAAGTGAGAACCTACACTAAAAAAACAGAAGTTGTGGACTGTCATGCCTCGCACTCTGGACGATCACGAATTCAACCGGCTAATCTGCAATATGAGTAATTCAAAACCAAGGGCCCAGGGAAAAGCATAAAAAAAACATTAGAGCGAGTGAACAAGAATCATAATCCTACAATATGCGTAAAACTGAAAAAGTATAATTGTATGTCTTTCCACAGATTCTACTAAGATTGATGCGAGTTCAAATATCGTAGTACTGAAATCAAATTGAGGTGATCATTCAGGGTGTTTGCCCTAACCCAGAATGACTACATGTATGAAAAGTACAAGTAATGAGATTGTCTAGGGTGTTTGTCCTAATCCAGTTTGACCGACTATTTAGTGATCAACCTTATAGTCAAGGCATCGATGCAACTAAATAAAACCATCAAAAAGTAAACCTTCAAATTTAAATGCTCTAAAATATACCTTAAAACATACTGCATAAAAATATAGAACTCACATGCGACTGTGAAAAATAAAGGTCCATTCACAGTAGTGTGCCATGATTTCCACCAAGACAAAGCCCGTATTTTGACATTTCTAAACATCTGTCACTGACTTCTAACACGTCGTCCTGAAATAACGATTATTATTTAATAACTAATCATCGAAAATTATAATGAATAGCTATTCTCGTTTACCAACAAGCATTATCGTCGAGAACCTCGTATTCTCGAATAACGTGCTTCCTGAACTAATGACGAGCTTTAATCAAATTCCAAATTCTAATTCTTGAATCCTTTTTAAAGCTGCAACATAGTCCTCAAATGTTACGTGACTCGAGATCTAATCGACAATCGATTCAGTTGTTTAATAATATCGTAAAATTGTTTAATTAATATCCGATTAATCACATGTCTTAATCATCAATATCTAAATCAATTCAATAACTACTTCATTACATTCGGGATGTAATTCCCTTCGTCGGAGTGCCACCGTAGACCACCACCGACGATTTCGGCGCCGGTGACTTTTTCTGGCGACCCGAACCTGTAAACACTCAAAATCTTGAAAGCAACAATTTTCTCAACTACACTAATGTCCAATTCAACCTCTAAGTAGTCGAGTTTAACTAAAAACCGAAACCTCACACAATTTTCAATCTATTGATTCTCCTCGCTCAAGTGGAATTGAAGTGCAATACCTAAATGGTTAGCTTCGTTGTGATGAGGGATTCAAAGCCTAGTGCTTCACGCTGGTTGATTTGGCCAAGAAAGGAACAACCTGATAGTTGCATATTTATGCAACGTTTATGTGCTTAACCGAACCTTATATTTAGCTCTTTTGTTTTGTTTTTAAGCAATTTAACATTATTATTTGTTTTTAGGTATTTTGGAGATAAATGAAGAAAAGGGATTAAATAATATATCCTGGCGAGAAAACCTCATCGAGGAGGTTTTGTCTTGGCGAGCCTCGCTAGAGAGAAGTCCTTCTGCAAATTGTTTTGGCGAGCACGTGGGAATTTATATATATATATGCTTTAATGGAAGTTGACTTGTGCTTGGCGAGGAACAGAGAGAGAATGTGGGGCTTGGAAGGAGAAGTTTTGCAAGTGGACTCATATATATATATTTTTATATATATGGATTGGAAGCTTTGCACGTGATGCTTTCTTGCCATTGAATCAATTTAGACTTATACATATATGGCTTGGCGAAGTTGCTAGCGAGGAGAAGAAAAGGAGGAGTCCTAATATAATAATGAGATTATGAATATTGGGCTGGATTTTGGAGTCTTGCACGTGGTTTGCTAGCTAGGTTAATTAACCTAGCTAGTCTGGAACATATAAATAGCTAAGAAGAGGACGGACGGAGGGCATTCAATAATTTTCTCTTTTCTTTTTAGACTTGAATTCTATGGCTTCTATGAGGAGCTAAACTCCATTGTTAAGGGGCTGTTTTGAAGCCCCGTTCATGATATCTAGATTGCTTATGCACGTTAATTAAATTTTGTTTTTGTTATTTGAATGAGGTTTCTTTGTTATTTATACGGTGATGATTCTTGATTATGTATGCTTTGAGTGCACGCTTAGTATGCATGTTTAGGAATCTAATTCTAAGAAAATTGATGGCTGTTGGTGATTATTACCTTCCTCAAGTTTCAATAGTAGAACCCATACATGCTTGGTATAAGAAACCCTAGGTCTAGTAAGACACGACCGTAGTGTACTTATGAAGCCTTGTAGATTCTCAAACCCTTTCTAAATCTTAATGCTTTTCTCTTAGTAAATTCGAGTCCGTGACTTCGGGTTCTTTGAGGGATAGACAATATTGATAAGCGGACCTTCAATGTTGTAAACATAAGGATTGGGTAATAGGTTGTGTTCACAACTCGGGGCCTTCCTGGGAATCTTTCATTCATAACAATTACATTATTTAGTTAAGCATTTGTAGTCTAGATGGATTGACGGTGGTGGATAACACTTCCCTTAACCCATTTTATCATTGATTCTAGTTTTACATATACTCTGTTTTCTGTTTCAGTTTCGTACTCTGTTTTGCATAATTTTGTTCGATAACCTAGCGAACTCCGATTGCATCGAAATTTCGCATCGAAGTTCGATAGGGTGTGTTTAGTGTTCAGTGTTAATTTCGTAATTTTAGGTCGAGTCTAGCTATTTTAATTAATTACGTTAGTGTCCAGTGGTCGAGTCTGTCAGATTTCTGACTTTAGCATCTGTTTGTAGTTTAGAGTATTGAGTCTCATCTTTCCCTGTGGATTGACCCCTATACTATTGTACTGCATTGACAAGCATATTAAGTTCATTATAGGGTAATTTTGAGGGTGGTAAAACACCGATCAAATTTTGGCGCCGTTGCCGGGGAAAGATCTAGTCTTTATATTCTAACGTGTCTTTTGTTTCTGTTTTGTTTTGTTTTCTTTCATTTCTTTTGTAGTGTAACGTGTCTCTTGTGTGCAGGTACTTAGTGCATGCATACTCGAAGGTCAAGGAGAACTGAGCCTTTATTACTTGATTTAGAGATTGAGCGCTCAGCTAAGCAAAACCGGAAGCAGAAAAGGCAAGCAGAACTGGAGGTTGGAAACACGAGTGGCACAGTGGCAGAACCTGAGATTGAGGTGGAAACAAGTTCAGATTCAGAAGAAGAAGTTCCTCAATCGCCACCACAAAGAGCAGCAATGGGAGAACAACCAAGAACGTTGATGAATTCCTTTGTACCTAGTGCTCAGGGGAATTCATCACCAATAGTGTTGCCAGCTCTTGGGACTTATTCAGTACCTCCTGCTTTACTATCAGCCCTACCTCATTATAGGGGGGTATTTTCAGAGGATCCTCAGCAACATTTGGCTGAGATTGAAGCTTTAGCATCAACACAAAATTTACAAAATGTTGAATCTAATGTGTTGAAACTAATTTTATTCCCTTTTTCTGTGAAGGAAGGAGCGAAGATGTGGTTCAATTCTTTGGCTCCTAGGTCTATACAATCTTGGGATGAGATGAAGGTGACGTTCATGAAGGAGTATTTCTCAGCCCAGAAGACTAAGCAGTTGAAGAAGGAGATTAATAGCTTCATACAAAAAGATGGTGACATGCTTCATGAGGCATGGAGTCATTTCAAGGAGCTGTTGAGGAAATGCCCACATCATGGGTATGATCTAGAGGACAGGATGACTTTCTTTTATGAAGGTCTGGAGCCAGCCAACAAGACAAGAGTGGATTCTGCATGTGGAGGTATGTTTATGTACCAAACAGGTCAGCAAGCTCATGATACCATCGAGAAATTGGCTGAGAACACCAAACAGTTCTATACAAGAGAGAGAACGTTGGCGAGCAAGAAACAACAATCTGTATTTGAGGTTGCCACCAACCCAGACATGGACAAGAGAATGAAAGCAATGGAGAAGAAGTTGGAGTCCATTGCTACTGCCATCAAGAGCCAAACGACATCATCATCATCTGTTTCTCAGGTATGTTCTGTATGCTCTATGTCAGATCACACTAACGAATCTTGTCCATTCATTCCTGAAGAAGAGCAGGTGAACTTTGTACAACAAAGAGCAGCGAGGAATGACCCTTACTCAAATTCTTACAATCCGGGGTGGAGGAATCATCCAAATTTCAGCTATGGAAACAATAGCAACATCTTGAATCCACCCCCAGGTTTTAAGGTAAGACAGGAGTACCAGCCGCCACAACAAAAGGAAGCATCCTCAGTACCAGATTCCGCTTTAGCTGCCATCATGGCCAAGCTTGAGGGAATAGAGGTTCATAACAGAGACTCTAGCAAGGCATTCCAAATACTAGAGAAACGGATGAACAACATGGAACAACAAATGTCTACTAGAGAACAGGGCACCCTTCCGAGTAAAGTTGTGCAGAACCCAAGATCTCAACATGAAGCTAATGTGATCACATTGAGAAGTGGAAGAGTGATTGAAGAGGTTGAAAAGCCTACAAAAACTTCTTTAGAAGATGAGCCGGTCTTAGAACAGGTGCTGCCATTTCCACCACTACTGCAGAATCAGGAAGAGAAGGAGACTCTGGCGAGGAACTTGCCAGAACCTAGACAGAAAAATTCATCAAATGAAAAATCAGGTAAGACAATTTCTGCACCTTCTCCTTCAATTCCTTTACGTGTTCCTTTTCCTGGCAGGTTGAAAAACAAGAAGAAGGATGAGTTGGAGCAAGAGATTCTAGATACATTCCGGAAGGTGGAAGTGAACATTCCGTTGCTCGATGCGATTAAGCAAATACCGAAGTATGCAAAGTTTCTTAAGGAACTTTGTACAATGAAAAGGAAGTTCACAGGGACCGAGACCGTGGCCTTGAGTGAGAAGGTGTCAGCGGTACTTCAAAGGAAGCTACCACCTAAGATGGGTGATCCTGGACGATTCACCATCCCATGTACAATTGGTAACACTAATTTTACTGGAGCTTTACTTGATTTGGGTGCATCAATAAACTTAATGCCTTACTCTGTGTATAAAACTTTGAATATTGGTGCATTACAACAAACTGGTGTTACAATTAAATTAGCTGATCGATCTAACTGCTACCCCAGAGGTTTTGTTGAAGATGTTTTAGTACAGGTAGGTAAGTTGATCTTTCCAGCTGATTTCTTCGTGTTAGAGATGGAGGCAGAGCCTCAACCATCAGAGTTACCACTGATACTTGGTCGTCCATTCCTACGGACCGCTAGGACCAAGATAGATTGTTTCAATGGTACCCTCTCCATGAAAGTTGATGAAGAAAAAATCCGCTTCAACATCTTCGACGCAATGAGGCATCCTAGTGATAATGATTTGTATTCCTGTTTTTCTATTGATACATTTGATAATTTTATGCAGGAATTTATGCAGCACTCGGTGAATGAGAATGAGGATATTTTGGAGACAGTGCTTGGAACAAGTCAGTCAAAAATTGAAGAATGGAAGCCGATCAAGCAAGAATTGGATGAGCTCGAAGCTCTTCTTGAATATCGGCCTGCAAATTTGACTACTGGGGCTGAAATTGCAATGGAAGAAGGGGATGCATTCTTGAATGATGATGAGATATGTGAATTCCTTGAAGTGGAGTCCATCGAAATTCCTCATATTGAGATGGTGCTGCCACTACATGAACAACCACATGAGCTATCAATGCCAAACTCAAGTTCCGCACATGTTCCTTGCACCAAAGAAACACTTGAGTTTGAGGATTTACTTACCGAGCCCCCTTATATTTTGGAGCATATTGAGATGGTGGTACCTGATCACCATATGTCCAACAAGGATATTCTCTTTACCTTGTTTGTTGGACTCAAGAGGAGGAGGCTTTGGATAAAGAAGAAGAAAGAAAGAAGACACTTGGAGTCTTGCGTGTGTGGGAGTCCAAGGGCACCCAAGTTGCTTGGTAGAGCTCATATGACATCATTGTTAAGGACCAAGCACTCGATCGAGCCAAGACCACAGCCACCTGATGGTTTTGAAGATGTCTGGCTGAGGACGTTAAACTTAGCGCTACTTGGGAGGCAACCCATGTGGATGGAGAAGCTTGGCTGCCAGATTTGAATTCTTATCCCTTCTCCTTTTCTTTATTTTTCTCCATGTTTATTGTGATTTGTGATGTGTTATGTGTCTCATTCCATGCTTGTTTGATGTATTGTATGTTTTTAGTTTTGTTTTACATTGAGGACAATGCAAATTTCAAGTGTGGGGTGGGGTTTATATCATATCCTTAGCGTCTATGTATAAATTTTTCGTTATTTCGGTACTGTACAGTTTGCTGTGTCGTGTCAATTATTTGACATAGTTTGAGGTCTCGTAATTTTCTGAAATTTTTAGAGGATGTTTTTACATGTGTCTAAATTGTTCTCTTAAAATTTCAGCTCATTCCAATGTATGATCAATTCTGAAAAATTCTATCGAGGGAATGAGTTTCTGGCGAGCTTCGCATGTTGTACTATTCAGTTTGATGTTGTGTGTGATTTGTTCGCCATATCTAGAAGTCTCGTAAATTTCTGAAATTGTTAGGGAATTTATATAAATGTGTCTAGTTTGTTCCCTCCAAATTTCAGCTCATTCCACTCTGTCATTAATTCTATATAATTCTGGCGAAGTGGAGCTGAGTCAAGCGAGCAACAGTTCTCGGTACTGTGCAATAACCTGTTCGCGTCATTTATCTTCGATAGCTAGGAGTCTCGTAATTTTCTGAAATTTTTAGGGCAGTTTTGTAAATGAGTCTATCGAGTGCTCGCTAAATTTCAGCTTATTTCGATGAGTGACTAAGTTTGTAAAATCCTAGCGAGCTTCGCTACACGTTGTTCGCCAGCGAAGTTCGATGGGCTGGCGAGCAAACAGTCTGCTATTTTGTATAATTTATTTGACATAGCTATAGGTCTCGTAATTTTCTGAAGTTTTGAGGGTAGGTCTGTATATGTGTCTAGATAGTTTTCGAAAAATTTCAGCCAATTACGATGAGTAATTAATTTTGTAAAATTCTGGCGAGGAGTGTTGCTCGATACACTGTTTCTGGCGAGCTGCTCGCCTGATGTTGGTATTTTTCAGTTTTTCTTTGTTTTCCTTGGGTATTTTAGTGTCTTATTTGAAAAATCAAATACAAAAGTAAAAAGTGTCAAGAAAAACATAAAAAGAGTCTTTTGTTTTGTGTCTTAGGTGCCCTTAACTAGTCCATGATGTGATTATATCTTCCGTAGTTGTGACTAAAAGATGTTCATGCTATTTAAGTTTCTTTGGTTAATCTTGATTTATGATGCATATGCGAATGTGTAGTGGATGTAGAAAAAGTTAACATGGTACAGATTTTTGGCATGCTTAAACTTTGTTGAGATTCATTTAACCTGTGAGCGATTGAGCCTATATGTGAATACACATGCTTTCTTTATTGAGTGTCAATTGCTTGCCACAGATTAAGTTAATGGACTCTAGATATTACTAGAACTTGCTCTTGTGCTTTTCAAAGCTTATTGTCAATACTTGTTTTGATTGAGGAAGTGATAAAGGCATTTAGGGGACACCACCATTGCCATATAAGCCTGTGTCCTAATTTTGTGTACACAAGATGTGCACCCCTTAGTTAACCACTTTGAGCCTACATGTTTAAACTTTATGTCATCACCCACATATCTCTGACCTTAAACTTTAGAATAGTTATATCTTTACCCTTGTTCTAGGACTTGGTAGAGCTATACATGAGACAGATATGTGAAGACGGCGACAATGTCAAGAAGTGATGCAAAGAAATAAGTGTGGGGTATCAAGCTATTTAAAAAAAAAAAAAAAAAAGAGAATGAAAAGAAAAGACAAAATGATGTCTAGCTTGATATCCGAGTTAACTGTTGACGAAGACAATGACGTGAAGGCCCAACAAGATGAAATTTGGCCACAAAAGTGAGAAAATTCATGGTTGTAAAGTTTGAAGGAGTTTCTTATTTGGTGCTCTACTGGGTTCTAGAATTATATTTGAATTCCTTATCCATTTATTCTTTAACCTATGAGCCAAGCCCCATTACAACCCATGAAAGTCCTTTTGATCCTCAAGATAGCAGCCTTTGATCTGTGGAGATTTGTCACAAGTGTAAGCATATGGTGTGGTACATTTGGCAAGTAGTTGAGTTGAGTGAATACCTTAGACATACTTTGAGAGAAACACTTTTGAGAGCATATACCTGTGAGGTTGAATCTTGACAAGTTTGGTGCATGCTACAGCTTTACATTCACCATGATTATGTCTTTGTCCTACATATTACATATGTGTCATGCATTGAAATTAATTTTCGAAACTTTGAGGAATGGTAATTTAGAGTCACACTTATCTTGGTGTTACAACTGTGGAAGATTGCTGAGACAACTTTGTTGGGGGCGTTAGAGTCATGTAGTTAGAGTTTTGTCGAGTCTTTTCAGAGTCTTAGTTTAGTGTATTGCTCGAGGACTAGCAAAAGCTAAGTGTGGGGTATTCTGATAGTTGCATATTTATGCAACGTTTATGTGCTTAACCGAACCTTATATTTAGCTCTTTTGTTTTGTTTTTAAGCAATTTAACATTATTATTTGTTTTTAGGTATTTTGGAGATAAATGAAGAAAAGGGATTAAATAATATATCCTGGCGAGAAAACCTCATCGAGGAGGTTTTGTCTTGGCGAGCCTCGCTAGAGAGAAGTCCTTCTGCAAATTGTTTTGGCGAGCACGTGGGAATTTATATATATATATGCTTTAATGGAAGTTGACTTGTGCTTGGCGAGGAACAGAGAGAGAATGTGGGGCTTGGAAGGAGAAGTTTTGCAAGTGGACTCATATATATATATTTTTATATATATGGATTGGAAGCTTTACACGTGATGCTTTCTTGCCATTGAATCAATTTAGACTTATACATATATGGCTTGGCGAAGTTGCTAGCGAGGAGAAGAAAAGGAGGAGTCCTAATATAATAATGAGATTATGAATATTGGGCTGGATTTTGGAGTCTTGCACGTGGTTTGCTAGCTAGGTTAATTAACCTAGCTAGTCTGGAACATATAAATAGCTAAGAAGAGGACGGACGGAGGGCATTCAATAATTTTCTCTTTTCTTTTTAGACTTGAATTCTATGGCTTCTATGAGGAGCTAAACTCCATTGTTAAGGGGCTGTTTTGAAGCCCCGTTCATGATATCTACATTGCTTATGCACGTTAATTAAATTTTGTTTTTGTTATTTGAATGAGGTTTCTTTGTTATTTATACGGTGATGATTCTTGATTATGTATGCTTTGAGTGCACGCTTAGTATGCATGTTTAGGAATCTAATTCTAAGAAAATTGATGGCTGTTGGTGATTATTACCTTCCTCAAGTTTCAATAGTAGAACCCATACATGCTTGGTATAAGAAACCCTAGGTCTAGTAAGACACGACCGTAGTGTACTTATGAAGCCTTGTAGATTCTCAAACCCTTTCTAAATCTTAATGCTTTTCTCTTAGTAAATTCGAGTCCGTGACTTCGGGTTCTTTGAGGGATAGACAATATTGATAAGCGGACCTTCAATGTTGTAAACATAAGGATTGGGTAATAGGTTGTGTTCACAACTCGGGGCCTTCCTGGGAATCTTTCATTCATAACAATTACATTATTTAGTTAAGCATTTGTAGTCTAGATGGATTGACGGTGGTGGATAACACTTCCCTTAACCCATTTTATCATTGATTCTAGTTTTACATATACTCTGTTTTCTGTTTCAGTTTCGTACTCTGTTTTGCATAATTTTGTTCGATAACCTAGCGAACTCCGATTGCATCGAAATTTCGCATCGAAGTTCGATAGGGTGTGTTTAGTGTTCAGTGTTAATTTCGTAATTTTAGGTCGAGTCTAGCTATTTTAATTAATTACGTTAGTGTCCAGTGGTCGAGTCTGTCAGATTTCTGACTTTAGCATCTGTTTGTAGTTTAGAGTATTGAGTCTCATCTTTCCCTGTGGATTGACCCCTATACTATTGTACTGCATTGACAAGCATATTAAGTTCATTATAGGGTAATTTTGAGGGTGGTAAAACACCGATCACAACCCAAATTTTAGGGTTTATAGGGTCGGTAGCCCTTCTCATGATAACCGCTTGATCTTCACGAAATAGAGGCTGAGACATTATGGGTTTGAATGAGGAAAAGGAGAGGAAGAGTTTGACACCGGTCTTGCCGGTTTTGGTGGCCGGACCGGCGAGCACCGTCGCCGACAACCCATAACACGCGAGAGACAGTACGTAGAGAGAACCAAGTGGGAGGAGAGAGAAAATGAGTTTGACCAAAAGGGAAGATTTCAGACTTTCCATTTACGGAAAATTGTATTTATGCTTGTGAGTTGCGACTAATCAATTCCGTAGAATCTTACAAAACTTCAGATGACTGTAATTTCTTCATCGTAACTCCGATTTTAATACTTGACATGGTTACGAACTTGTCTTGACGAACTCTATAACTTTACTCAATAAAATTTATCGAAAAACTTAATCAATAAATATCTGATCGAATTGTCATCGATAATTACTGACGGTAAAAACTAATTACTTTCTCGATTAACCTTAAACAAATCTTAAAACGAAAATTCTCGAGACAGAATGTTACATGTGACATCGTCATTTCAGCGAGTAAGCTCCTCGACCACCATGTCTCACACCACTTAAACTGAAGGCGAGCCCGTGTGGAACGACCATCACCGCACCCTTCATCGTCCTCTACGGATGACATTCACCTCTTCCAGCGACAGAGACAAGACCGTGCACGAGAGCTCACAAAAGAGGCCGACCAAACAAGGGCCTAGATGCCATGCCCTTGAGTGACTGAAGGGTGCTGCCAGAGGAGAGAACCGGTAGGAGGTTCCCACATCGAGACCAAATTGGTGTTATCGCTGTCGTCCAAGGTTGAGGCAGAGCGAATGCCATTTTTTTTAGGCGAGTATATAACTTTATTAAGCATATTTATTTATTTGATCTTTCGCCTAATAAACTGGACATTTATTTTAAACCTCAAAGTTAAAAGGTTAATAAAACAAGGAAGATAGATGGTCAGTCTACGTGACCGTCAACAACCTCTCAAGTTCTTTGATAAGATTAACAGGGATTCAGGATAATTACTAGGTTTTCTAGGTAAAAGAATACATATATATGTGTGTGTGTGTGTCAATTTACACTCACTGTCAAAGCTTTTTCAAGAAGTTAAAAGAAAAAATACATGTAAATGACTGTATTCTTGAAAAAACTTTGAAATTGAGTAAAGAAAAATAAATAGAACGTGTGAGTCATACGTGGTCAATAATTCTATAAGCACAATAAAACACTAAAATGATAATTTTATTGGTAAATAAAATTGTACACATTCTTTACTTGTAGATTCTATACTCTAGAACTTTACAAGGATGAAAAAACATGAAACTAATAGAGATATGCACTTGCCAAATGATAGGAATGCACCGAACATACAAGGTAAAGCGAAATTATACACATATCTCTACGTGTAAAATCTAAATGTTTTATATCTCTGCATGCACACTGTCAATATTTTGCATGCTTAAGCACCAAATTTAGAAAACCGTGGATATACGTTGACGAAATAAATATAGTGACCAGATCAACTAAATCTCTATTAATTGAGAGAGTTATTGCTTCTACGGTTTCTAAGCAGTTTTAGATGATGTGTACGTCAAACATTGCAATTATATTAAGTATTCTTGGATGTTTTTATTTATCTAATTAACAATATAATTGCTTGGAGGATATGCAGGTCATTACAAAATTATAAAAAAATTGATTCGCAAAACTTCTCCATCCTATCGTCTATTGCAGGTTCACTTTCAACCATTCTAATCATAAATAGAGGAGGTTTCATTCTCCCATCTCGATTTTGAAAAACCTGCTTGATTAAGATTCTAACAACTTTGCTTTAAAAGACGTTTTACACTTCTACTAATCTGGCAATCTGAGTTTTGTTGATGGTTTAATCGATTAGGTTGAGTCAATCGAGTTTTGTAGGAAGACAATGTTGGTGTTGTGATGCATTCAGGGAGGGAAATTGTTTGGTCATCAACTCATTCTTCAATAAGTAACTCTTTCTTTCTCTGTTTCAATGGGCTGGATTTGATTATAAAAAACTATGGTTTAAATCTCAAGTCGTTGGATTTGTAGGTGGCGGGGAAGTTGAACTGCAACACATGAACTCGATCAAAGGACATTCTCTATACAAGGTAGGACAAAAGTATTCGCTTTTAGTAATTTCATAGCAGCTTTATTGTTTTAAATTCAATCGTTGTTGTAAAGTCAAATGCTTTTAAGATCTTTGAATTGCATGCGGAAGAGTGTCTTTGCTTGAAGGATCTTTGATTCCATTATGGTTTGATTCAATCGTCTCTTTGTTTTGCAACTCCAAACATTGTTTCTATGTAGTGAGTAAGGATATGATTAATTTATCAATTCAACTATTCAATTTAGTTATCAAAGCTTTGAATTTGATTAGAGCGGCCTTCATGGTAGGTTGTTGGATTCGTGGATCATGGCATCTTTAAACAAGTCTGTCAATTTGTTATCCGATTTTTTTATTTTTTGTATCTTGCTAGGCCAAGGTTTAGAGGTCTTGAATTTATTTTGTTCTTAAATAGCTTTCAAGATCTTTTGTCATTCCTATGCAAGTAAATTGAACAGAATTCGATATTGATAAACGTAAGCTGATAAACGTCATTGACATCTCTTTTTATTGTTTTTTTTTTGCTGAATCCTTTTCTAGTCTTTTGACTATTTGATATTCGAAAGAAAGACGAAGAAGATCCCAATCAAGGTGAAGATATCATCGCTTAATTATCGGTTATTGAAAAAAGTTATTTTGGCTTTCGGCTATTGATAGAAGTTATTTTGCTCATGGCTTCTTCTTTGTATGATTTGCAAAAGAATTGACTACTGGAGAAGAAGAATGCATCACCGAGATAGTGTAATGTTGACGTAATGGTGGGAGACTTTCACTATAATCAGGTTGGTCAATAGTCCAATTAATTCAGGTTGATTAACTCTATTGAGTTACAAGTTGACGTGCTTTGATATATAATTTCTAGGATCTATAGCGAGGACTAACTTTCAAGCCATAGATTAAAATTGAAGATAGTAACCAATGCACTGGTAACCGATCTCTCTCCAGCTTAAAAAAATTGGTGCACTTCTATAATTTTTTCTTTGCAATGTCATCACTACTTCTATATGCATTGTTGAAGGTGTTCCTTTGTACACTAATCAAAAAGGCCATTCTACTTTCTAGGAGGGAGGCTTACTGCACGAAAAAATCTCATCATGTAACTATAAGATAAACTTAGAACTTTTTTTTAGTAGCTTTTCGATTAACCGTTTTCGTATATGTAATTATTTCATGTTCATGTCTACATTATTAGAAAACTAATATTCAAGTTTTTCTATTCTTTATATATTTTTACGTACGATTTGGCGGTCATAAGCTATTTCAAAATTAATTTTTCCTTTACATATTATATCAGCTTTAATATCCATGGAAAGATCCCAAACTAACAATCATCGGGGAAAAAATCAATCATCAATTACTATAATTTCTACTGAAGAGGTTCAAAATTCATTACAATGTTTGAGGACGATTTGATCGTGATAAGGAGGAGGG
Source organism: Geum urbanum (assembly GCA_946800695.1). Classification (NCBI taxonomy): domain Eukaryota; kingdom Viridiplantae; phylum Streptophyta; class Magnoliopsida; order Rosales; family Rosaceae; genus Geum; species Geum urbanum. The sequence goes on along the minus strand of OX327005.1, from coordinate 60,392,884 downwards.
TTGGGAGGAATTGTGGGCATGGCGAGAATTATTGTATTTGTGTATTGATGTGTATTTATCTCTATTTTACATTTTTTTGGAGAATCTCATGGATAAGTCAGTATGTAGTAAACAAACAAAGTATTTAAAATTTATATTTTTTGCCTTAACAGATCGAAAACCTTATGGGCCAAATAAACACATGCATCAGGTGCTTCACGCAATACACAATGGTGACACTCAATGAGTCATGAGCAACAGGAAGTTTTTTTGACACAACGACGAGACCGTGCGAGAGAAAAACGACCAATGCTAGAAAGTAGTCATGACCAACCCGACACACATCGAGATAATATGAACGAACAACCTACAGGTATATACGTATCTTGATACATGTTAAAGTGTATACATACAAAGTATGTATATATACAGTGTTGATGTATTTATTCTTCAATAAATAGGACAAAATGAGAATCACGTCAACCATGATGAAGAGATTCTAAGAGTGCGCCTAACTCACATCAGACAACAAGCGCGAACAACAAGGATACAAATAAATGACAAGGAAATAGTACATGACCACACCCTTCAAAATGAACAAACTGAGAATCATGTGAATAACGGTGAAGAACTTATAAGAATGTGTTTAAATCACATAAGGCATCGAGCGCGTACACCAATGATACGATTGAATGATGAAGAAAAAGTACATGGTCATAGCCTTCGAAGATGCCCCAACAATATGGAAGAACAATTCACAGGTTTTTTATTTATTTAAAAGAAACCTATATATTACTCTATCTTTTTCCATACTTCCAGCTTGAGGTATTCAAATTTTTGTACATAATATTAGCAATACTTTTTCACAAATATAAATTTTATATTCAAGCGAGTTTTTGTAAGTGAATTGAATGTATAAATTTTTAATTTTTCTTTTACATAAGCTCCAAATTTGTCCACTAATAATATGGAAGACGATGTTGATCAAGAAGAAGAAGATGCTAATGAGACCATGATTGTTGGTGGCATGCAATGTGATGCTTCTACTATACGCCGGGTAAGGAGAGTGAGAATATGTTATAATAGTGCGAGAAATTTTCATAAGGACGTTGTCATTATTCAGTTTCTGTCAGTTACCCTTGTTAAAGGAATGTCCATATTGCAAGGCACGATTGTTTTATAGAGAAACATTTAGTTTGTTTTGTTCAAAAAGGAATATTAATTTGCCCCTACTTCCTTCTCTCCCACAAATGCCTGAACTATTTTCCGACCAAACAGAAGAGGAAAAAAAAGTTCAGACATAATATTCGAGCCTACAATAATGTATTTGCATTCACTTCAATGAGTTTACACGTTGATGAAAGAATAAATGTTCGAGCCAAATACACATTTCGTGCTCAAGGTTCTATATATCATAAGATTGGTGGACTTCTACCTAATGACGGGAGACGACAACGTTATTTACAAGCTTATATATACGACACCGAGCATGAAATTGAAAATAGATTGTCTGAGAGTATTATTTTGGATAGGGGAATGGTGAACCGGATACAACATATCTTGGATCAATACAATCCATTTGTTCATAGATTTAGAAGTCTCGGACAATGACAAGATTTACTCAGTTGCAAGCTTATCATAAGAGAGCAACCTTCTAACCGTCGACAATACATTTAACAAACAGCATCACAAGTTGCTGCTATTATAGTAGAGGAAAACATTGTGAATCCAAGTGGAAGAGATTTCGTTATTCAAACAATTACTGGGCGTCTTCAAAACATCCAAGATTCAATTAGATTCTATGACCCCATGCAATATCCGTTATTATTGTCTTATAGAGCATATGGATGTGACAACAATACTAAAGACAACAATAATGAGGATATGTCATGTTGTAACTATTACTCATATGTTACTGGTTGGTGTTTCTTTTTCATCTTTTTTTTAGCACATAAATTATACTTTATAAAATCTCTATTAATTAACTAAATTTTGTAGATACGTGAAGGTCATGAAAATCCTCTGCATCGAGGTGGACACCTCTTCCAACAATACGTTGTAGATAACTATATAAAGATTGAGTCATATATAAGGCTTGAGCAAGAAAAAATCAGATAAGAATTTCATCAAGGACTATAAGACTCTCTAAATGCAGAGAAAAACAATACAGGTACTTATAATCTTTTCTCTTCTTTCTAAAGTCCTATAGCTATTTATGTGTAAGAATGTTGTATTTGAATATTTTTTTTAATTCAAAAAATTAATTCATTATCAGGAAACATTGGAATTAGAACCATTCTTCCCTCGTCGTTTATTGGAAGTCCGAGTGATATATATCGATGATATCAAGATGCTATGGCTTTGGTTCAAAAATATGGTAGACCAGATCTTTTTATTACAATGACATATAATCCTAATTGGGAAGGAGTAAAAAAAGACTCCTCCCTGAACAAACAACTAAAGATCGTCCTGATATAGTCACAAGGGTGTTTAATGCTAATCTTGAGTATTTGAAAGAAGATATCATCAAAAAGGGAGTCTTGGGAAGAGTTGTTGGTCATGCTTTTGTCGTTGAATTTTAGAAACGTGGTCTTCCCCATGTTCATATGTTGGTCATGCTAGAAGAAAGCGATACGCTTTACACTGCAGATGAAAATGACCACATAGTTAGAGCAGAACTACCATATATGGATGCAGAGCCTCAACTTTATGATGTAGTCTATACACATATGATTCATGATCCGTGTGGAAGATTTAATTGAAATCTTTCTTGTATGAAAAATGGACGTTGTATAAAAGGATACCCAAAACTTTTTGCAAATTTCACCGTCCAAGGGCATGAAGCCTATCCAGTATATCGAAGACGAACATACAGATTACCAGTACTCTTGCAAAGGTGAAGAGATGTTATGATAGATAACAGTTGAGTAGTTCCTTACAATCTGTGGGTATTACTACAGTACAATTGTCACATTAATGTTGAAATTTGCGGGAGCATAAAAAGTGTCAAATAGTTATACAAATATATCTACAAAGGTCCAGATAAAGTGGCACTAGAGCTTCAGGCAGATCCGAATCATGATGAAATTAGACAATTTGTTGATGTTAGGTTGGTGTGTGCACCTGAGGCCTTATGGAGGATATTTAAATTTGGATCGAACCTTCAGTATCCAATAGTAGAACGGTTGCAAATACATCTTCCCAATATGCAACAAGTAACATTCACTGCAGATGAAAGTATAAAAGACATTTTGACTGATGTTGATGCACAAAATACAATGCTTATTGAATTCTTCATTCTAAATCAAAGGAATAATTAAGCAAGAGCATATTTGTATCGAGAAATTCTAGAAAAGTATAGGTGGGATGGCCGCAGAAAATGCTGGGCAAAACAAAGAAGCAATGTGAAGGTTATTGGCCGAATTTCTAGTGTTTCACCCTTTGACGCTAAAAAGTTTTATCTACGTGTTCTTCTTAATCATGTAAGAGGACCAAGATCATTTCATCATTTTCTCATTGTGCAAGGTATTTTGCAACCAAATTTTAAGCAACCAACTAAGAAAGCAGGTTTGTTAGAGAATGATAACAAGGTTCAAGGCTGTTTGTCAGAGGCCTCAACAATCAGGATGCTATCTATTTTAAGAAGATTGTTCGCCACAATCTTAATTTACTGTGAACCAACTAGTGTTCGAGGATTGTGGGACTAATTTTACCTTTTCATGATTGAAGATTATCCTCCATCCAATGATTCTATTTGTAAAAATAAGCTTCTACAAGATTTATACAGCATGTTGGAACAATTTAATAAGGATATTGAAGATTTTGATCTTCCCAAAAGATCAAGCGAAGTGGATGAAAGTTCAAACATGCTGAGATGTATTCAAGACGAGATTTCTATACAAGTTTTTCAAGAAGATATGGATGCAATAGATCAACTTAACGATGACTAAAGAGTTGCATTTAACACCATAATGAATGTTGTGGAGAGACAAGATAGTGCTCTATTTTTTGTTGATGGTCCTAGTGGAACTGGGAAAACATACTTATACTGTGCGTTGCTAGCTAACTTATGAAAAATGAATTGCATTGTTTTAGCAACGGCATCATCCAGAATAGCTTCAACTGTATTGCCCGGTGGAAAAATAGCTCACTCAATATTCAAAATACCAGTTAACGCAGATGCTTAATCCCCATGTTTACTCAGTAAACAATTTGATCCCGCCGAATTAATAAGAAATGCAACCGCAATCATTTGGGATAAGGCACCAATGACTCATAAACATACCTGTGAAGCAGTTTATCAACTTTTGTGAGACATAACATATGTTGGGTTACCGTTCGGGAGAAAGATCATGATTTTTGAGGGAGATTTTCGTCAAGTGCTTCCTGTTATTCCAAAAGATATAAGGTTCGAACTCATTGAAGCATCTATTGTAAAACCATCATTCTGGACATAAACCAAGATTTTAAGGTTGCGACAAAATATGAGATCCATAAATGATCCACAGTTTTCGGAGTTGTTACTTTGGATTGGAGAAACAAATGAACATGTCGTGGAAGAAGAAATGATAAAGTTACCAGGATCCTTGGTAGTATCGTGACAAAGAGAGTATTCAATTACCCAAATCATTGATGAAGTTTTTCCCAACCTGGGAGATCATGTAAATGATGAAAGATACATGGTAGAGCGAGAACTTATTACTCCCATAAATGACAATGTATACATGTTGAATGAAAAGATAATCAATATGTTTCAGGGAGAGCCAATCACTTTGTTTTCCTTCGACTATGTGGAAGATGATACTAGAAATTTGTACAAACCAGATTTCTTAAACACAATAACTGTAGGAGGTCTCCTGCCACACAAGTTAACTTTGAAAATAGGTGCACTTATCATGCTTCTGAGAAACATCAACCCAAATCTGGGTCTATGTAATGGTACGAGATTGTTATGTCATGGTTCATACCATAACTTAATAGATGCTGAAATTATCGGTGGACAGTTTGCCGGAAATAGAGTCTTTCTACCATGAATTCCGTTGAAACCTGCAGAAAATGATCGCCTACCATTTGTATTCACAAGAAAGTAATTTTCAGTGAAATTGAGCTTCTCTCTCACTATAAACAAGGCTCAAGGTCAAACTATTCCCCACGTAGGTGTTTACCTTCCAGATCATGTTTTCAGTCATGGCCAGGGGAGGATTTATTCATGGGCGAGGTTGGACAACTTCATGGGCGAGATTTTGAGATTGGCTTTGTTAATATAGGTTTGGTAGAGTTGATTTGAAGAAAAATGACAAAAAATGCTGATGAAAAGGGCAAAAAGTCGAGAAGAAGATGAACAGTTCCTTTTCTTCTGTTCGGCGAAAATGAAGCACAAGAACGACATCGTCTCGATTAAAGATTTTAATGAAATGTTGTCGTTTCTCTGCTTGCACTAGACCCTACCTACTAGCCTTACTCTTTTTTTCTTTTTCTATTTGTTGTGATATCACATGCCACTACCAGTTGTTTTGTTTCCTTTTTAAGCTCTACCTTTGCATATGTGACATGTCTAATTGTAAATTTATAACTCTGCTAATTGCTTCCTATTAGGTTTTTATTCAAATATGATTAATTAATTGAGAATTTAGTTTTTTGGTTATCTTTTTTTGAATTTTGGTTGTCATATTAGAGTTAAACTTGATTATTATTGTTGAAGTATCGATTTTTAGTTTCTTACTTAGTGAATATAATTTTTCTTTTGTACATTGTCGAATGATCGATCAATTCATCAATGAAGAAGCGACGTGAATTATTGTTAATTTTGTAGATTTTTTATATATAAATTTATCTATTTGGGGTGAATTTTTACTTTTACAGTACTTATTTTTGCATTACTTATTTTTGCAATATGTTTTAGATCCACTGCTTATAAAATGAGTAGATTTGTCGCTATTTTTTAAAGTTTTTTTGGTTCGTAAAATTATGTGCATGCTTCCTTAAATTTGGTCTTTCCCAACATAATTTTTTTTCCTGGATCGGCCACTGGTCATGGTCAATTGTATATCGCATTGTCTAAAGGAGTTTTGATATCAACTACACAGATACTGATAAAAAATGGCTCATTAACTGGCCAAAATGGAGTATATACCTGAAATGTAGTATTTAAAGATGTGCTTCTTCATTCAGACACAAGTAATGATGCATCTTCTTAGGTACTTCATCCATACACAACTATAAACAGTTACACATTTTGTTGTAATCTCTATCTATTTCATTGTCTAAATAATTTTCTTTTGTTCTCTATTTGTCTATAAATATCGCACTCCAATCGTTTCAATCTTCTTCTAATGGAAACAACTAAAATTGATTAAGGTGCTACCATACGTGTTTATTGGATATCCCGATGACATTGAATTTCTCGACCTTTGTTTTATTCTTTTAGTGGATTCTCTTTGTATGTCTTTGGTTTCATTTTATATACAAACAGTTATTTAAATACAGGATTTGAGAGCAAAGAATTAGTAATGTTTGAATTATTTATTGCGTAAACAGTACTAGCCTTCTTGCATAATAAGTCCACACATTTAATAAGTATACTGACAATTCGCACGCGTGAGCGCGACACGCTTGCGCATGCGCGAGCACAATGTACTTCTACACGCGCGTTATATAATTTCATACTTTAAAAAAAAAACTGATAATTCGCATGTCCAAGCACGACGCACTTCCGCACGCGCATGAACATTCGTACCCTACGTCATGAACATTCGTATGAACATTCGTATCCCGAAAAGTTTGAAATAACGTACCCTACGTCATACACGATTAAATACTAAAGTAACTGAAATATCCATATTTTTTAAAGGAATAAAATATCGCATGTGAACCGTATATGCACACGAATTCTACATGCACAATTAAACATTAAACTGGCGGAAATATTGATTATACCATTTCTCTCCCGTAAGCTTTTCAATGCTAAGAGAATCTACATGCACTAAAAGCACGAAATTGATAGGGATATTGAGAATAGGAATGCATCAAACATACTGGATTGAGTCAAATTATACTTACTAGAAAATATCCGCACTCGTTGTATGCAGAACAACAGAAATATGGTTTGGGAGGGTAAAAAATATGTTTATAGTAGTTATTTTTATTTTTCTGATTTTTTTTTCTTTTTTAATAAAATTTAGGACTAATTTTTTTTTGGGATATTTTTAAAAGTTCATATTTTAGTGAGACTGATGACACTAAAGAAATGCTTTGCTTTATTAATAGAGACGAAATTGATAGGGATATTGAGAATAGGAATGTATCAAACATACTGGATTGAGTCAAATTATACTTACTAGAAAATATCCGCACTCGTTGTATGCGGAACAACAGAAATATGATTTGGGAGGGTAAAAAATATGTTTATAGTAGTTATTTTTATTTTTCTGATTTTTTTTCTTCTTTAATAAAAATTAGGACTAATTTTTTTTTGGGGACATTTTTAAAAGTTCATATTTTAGTGAGATTATTAATAGAGATTTACCGGGTTGTGAAATTTACACACTCTTGATCTTTATATGCGTGCTTCATTAATGTAACTGTCGATATTCGCACGCCTTGAGTATCAAATCTACATAACCGCTGATATAAGCTGAACGATACAAAAACACCGACTAAATCAACTAAATTGGAATTATATGAATATATAGCCGTATCCCGGAAAAGTTCGGAACAACCTACGTTCACGTAAATTCCATATCTATGAGAATTCTTCATGCACGATGCACGATCACAAAGCGATTAGTAAAATGATAATTTCTCATTAACTGAAGAAATTAAAATTGAGTAATGAAAATTGGATTAGATTGAAACAATAAAGACCAAGATGGGAAAAAAGATTTTGCAAATCAAATTTACCCTTTGGATTTTCTCGAGCCCCACCAAACTCCCTTTACTAGAGGGAACAGTGAAGAGGGGTGTGTTTTTACTCGGAGAGTTAAACCAACTCGCCCTTTGCTGTGCTCGGTAATAACATCACCGACTTGTTAATCTCTCCTCATTTATAAATGTTTGGGTGGGTAATTTAGGGTTTAAGTCTCCAACGATTCTTTAAACTCTGGGAAAGACCAAAACCCATGTCAATGATGTCGTAGTGCCATTGGGCTCTGCTACCTGTCCAAGTTTGTGACCAGTTCTTTTCCCCACAGACAGATTTCGGTTACAAAATAGAGACGCACATACAAACACTGCAAAAGAAGAAGAAGAAGAAGAAGGTCTCTTTTTCTTTCTCTCTCTATCTCCATGGTGGCTCTCTGCGATTCAATCCAAATTCTAAAGCCAACCCTGTTCTTGTTTTACTAAGGTAATCAAAACCCATATTTCATTTTGAAGAAATATGTTATACTTCTTTTTTCTCTTGTGAAATGTTGGTTTCTTAGTTTCTCTGAGTTATGTTGTACCTTAAAATCATTGGTTATGTTTCTCTGTGATTTTGTTTATGTATATGCTGAAAGAGGAGACTGAAGAATGTGTTTGCTGTTGGCTATGTAGTATATATGTTGTGGTTGCATGGTTTATATTCTCCGAGTTTCTTAGATGTTCTGTCTGTGATTTTGTTTCTTTGTTGATATGTGTTGATTAGTGTCTGTTTGAAGGAGACGCATGAATAATCAAGTACTGGGTCGGAGACTTATAGTAGAGTTTCATTTTGTTTTTTTTGAAAAATTTGACTCGTTTCTTGAATTGGGATTTGGATACATTTTGTATGGTTATATGTTTCCCTGCATTTTTCCTTGATGATTCTCTGATACGGTTTTTTGGGTTTAGTAGATTTTGTAATGCTGGGCAACATTACAGTCTGTGAAGCTTGAGCTGAATTGTTAGAGGCAGCATTGTTGTAGAGATGATATAATAGAGTAGAAGAAGAAGAAAAGTATAGAGATATGGAATGCAATAAGGGTGAGGCCGAGAGGGCGATAGAGATTGCGGATAAGAAGTTGACGGAAAAGGATGTAATGGGGGCAAAGAAATTTGCTATGAAGGCTCAATCCTTGTATCCGGGGGTTCAGAAGCTTGACCAACTGCTGTCGACTCTTGATGTATATATGTCTGCAGAGACCAAGATAGGTGGGGAAACTGATTGGTATGGCTTACTTGGCGTGGCTCCTAATGCAGATGATGCGACAATCAAGACGCAATATAGAAGACTAGCTCTTGTTCTTCACCCGGATAAGAACAAGCTTCAAGGGGCTGCTGGAGCATTTCAACTACTTCGGGAAGCATGGAATTTGTTGTCTGATAAAACTAAGAGATCAGCATATGACAGGAATAGGAACATATATGTACGCCATAATGTAGTACATCTGAAGGTACCAACTGCAACTCGGGGTTCACAGGGGGCCAATGGTTCTGTAGACCAGAAGGCTTCAACTGCAACTCGGGGTACACAGAGGGGCAAAGGTTCTGTAAACCAGAAAGCTTCAACTGCCGCTGGGGATCCACGGGGGGCCAATGGCTCTTCTGATGTCAAAACAACAAAAACTAAACCACCTGGTGCAAAGAATCAGAAGGGTACCAAACGGGCAGCTCCCTCTTCTGCTGTGACCTCATCTGATGCACAAATATCCACCATTTGGAGCGAGTGTCCTAAATGCAAGATGCGGTTGGAGTATATGAGACAAGATAAAGCTTTTAATGTTTTTTGTCCGAATTGCAACAAAATATTTCTTGCAGTAGAGATTGCTCCACCAGCATGTGATTCAGAGTCAACCACCCCGGCTAATACAGGAAGCAGTGCTGCAGCCTCTGGAAAAGTTGGAGATACAGGCTTTGTCAGTCGTATGTCATTTACCGCAGAGGGCGTACATTGGGTTCCTTTTTCAAGAGATGCTGGTACTTCTCAAGGTTTTAATTCTTCATTTGGAGACCAGCAGGCATCTGCCAGCAGTGTTAGCACTTCTAAAGGTGCCAAAGCCGCTAGAGTAGACCAGCAGGCATCTGCCAGAACTGATGGCACTTCTAAAGCTGCCGAAGCTTCCAGTCAGGGTAAGCAGGCATCTGGGAAAGGGAAAAAAGACGCTACCTTTGAGGAGGGATGCCAAAAAGCAAAAGAGGACCTTCTCTGGGCTACGAATGATGAGGAAAATGCGAAGAGGTATAACACCAGAATAAAGAAGGACAATGATGCCAATAGAAAGAAGGAAGGATGATGGTATCCTGTAGCTGTAGTGTAGAATGAATGTTAGTAAGTAAATGGGGAGCTGGAATAGCATTCATTTCTGGCTCTAAACAAGCTGATCCTGAGTCAGGTGAAGATGGTCTTATCAATGATGGGTTTCGCCTACTCTTCCTGTAGTCACAAGGAGAACTCCAAGAAATGAGATGTTTGGTTTCTCATTGTGCCCTTTACTACTCATTCTTGGAACTTCTTCAGGTAATAGCTAATGTGTTAGTTTATGTGTGCTAGATAGATGAGAACCTCATGGCTGTAAACATAGGGAATGTTGTCGAGTTGGTATCACATAGAGAAGGTAGAGAGTATTTGAGTCACTGAGGGTTTAGAAACCAAGATGGTAGAGTGGAGCATTCTTCAACTCTAACAAAGTTGGCTGAAGTTAATTGGGCACAGTGCTGTTGTATGTCAATGAAATCCTAGACTTGGTTTAAGATTAGATGAGAAAGTGATTCAATGTGTTGTGACTTTCGTGCTATATTATATTTTAAGCTTCAGTTCTTGTATCAGACAGCTTTCAAGCTGTTCCTTCTGTAGTGGTAGGATATATAACTACATGCTGTTGAGTTTATCAGTCCTTGGCTTATTGGGCCTGACCATCTTTAACCTGGAGGAGAAGTGATATAAAGGTCCAATGGACACAAGTAGTTTCTTGACCTTGCGAACCATTGCCGATCCATTTGCCAAAGCATATTAACATTGGACAAAAGAAAGGCATGAGTAGGTGACCCACCAAGGGAATGTTCGGTAACTTTTGGAGGGTGTTAAATTAAGAAATTGGCAAGAGTGACGGTGTATACCCTCTAACGATTTTGAATAACTATGAATTGGCAAAAAAAACTCGAAAACTATCTTCACTTCATAGCCTATTTTTTTATTTTTTTGGGATTGAAATAGCCTACTTCATATCCTATTTCAACTTTCAAGTCGAACAGTCCTTAGTTTCAAATCCAATTTAAAATGGAAGTAAAACTATTCCGAAATTGATTTTATTTTTTTTCCATGAAGACGTTTTGATAAATAATTCGGACCAAAAAAAGAAACATTTATAAAATCGAATCCACATGGACGCACAAAGTCAATGTCGAACAAAGCCCGGGACCCACCTCCCTCTACTACGCGGTCCGATCTCGACCAGGTCAACTCATTCCAGTGATTCCACGTCGATTAAAACTCTCCCCACATAACGTCCGACTTGGTCGCTCACCGCCAATAATAACCCGCCGCGTGGCCCGGACGACGTGGTTTGACCAGTGGGTACGAAACCTATCAAGTCCGTGACGCCGAGGGTTGGGGACGCTATCATCCATTTTTTCTCTCAACATAAAATCCCCGCAAAACAGAATCGGAAGCCCAGACCGAAAAATAAGGGCGAGAAGTTTCACAACCTCGCCTGAAGAATAAGAACGACGAGAGATAGAGAGAGCCTTGATCGCCTGCGACGCACACTTTTGCTACAGCAACAATGGTAAATTCTTTCGCTCTATGATTTCTCTCTTTTACGTTGTTTCGTCGGATCTGCGCTTTTTCAGATCTGGAATGGTTGAAATCTTTGAGGTCTTGGTAGTAGATCTGATTAGGATTTAAATGCGTGAGAGTTTTTGCAGACGACTTCGAGGCGACTAGCGGATCGGAAGGTGGAGAAGTTCGAGAAGAACATCACGAAGAGAGGAGCGGTGCCGGAGACGACGGCGAAGAAGGGGAAGGACTATCCCGTCGGTCCTATTCTCCTCGGATTCTTCATCTTCGTCGTCATCGGTTCATGTGAGTTTTGAAATTCTGCGATGTTTTTCTCCCTCTCAATGTTTATGTGTTTGGTTGATTAGCTTTGTTTTTTGAGGAATTACGAAATTCTGCGATGTACATGTTTGTTTGTTTGGTTGGTTGATGTACTAGCCTGGATCTGGTTGTGGAGTTCGTGATTTGATACCGAAACTGCATTGCTTTCAATTTCACTAGTTACAGTCCTCATTCAATTTAGACAAACTGATAATTCTGATAGCTGAAATATCGTAGTTGTATGATGTTTGTGTTTGATTTAGATGAAATTGTTTTTGTTCTGAGAATATGCACTGATAGAATTGTTGCCACGCATAAGCGTGAACTGGCATCTGTGAAACTTGAATATAGAAAACCTAAACCTCCGGTTCCGTTGCTGAATACTAACTTGTGATTGCAGGATTTCGTAAATTTGGTTGTAGTTGCATTTGAGTAAGGTGGATTCGGGGTTTGGTGTCTGTCTGAATTGTATTTGTGTATTTGTTTGCAGCTCTGTTTCAGATCATCAGGACAGCTACGAGTGGAGGCATGGCCTAAATTGAGCTTGCAGCTTCTGAGAGATAGCATCAGAGATCGGCTCATCATCATCCATCATCATGTCTGTGTCCGTTTACTGTTCTTTTAATCTTTGTTAGCCTGTAGAAAAAACCAACTGATATACAAGAATGTGAGCTAGTACTACTACAAGCTGTGGTTTCTATCTTGTGAAGGAGAGAAACAAACCTTTCTGTAGAACTTATGAAAATGAAGTTTAAGTAATAAACTACCCCTTTCTATCAAATGCATTTTTTCTCTAAATTCTTCTCTTTTCGCTTTACATTGTTTCATTTCTCAGCACTATGAAGTGGTTTCTTATCTGATACGTTTATATATTGTCAACTTTCTTTAATGTTTACTGAGCTTATGATAAGGTTGGCATATTAGATACTCCTCTTTGACCTCCTCTTTCTCCAGCCTCTCCTTCGCCACCTCGTTGTATTCTCCGTCGTCTCTGATTCCCTCCGCCACCTCCACAACACCCATACCTCCACCTTCCTCGGCCTTGCCGAATCATCTGGCCTCTGGCCCAACTCCGACTACGGCACCGACGTCATCGTCGGCGTCCTCGACACCACCTAGTTCCAGGTTTACCAACTCCAACCTCCCACCTCCCGTCCCCACCACCTAGTTCTTGAACCCAATCGTCGTCGCCGAGCCAATCGTGCATCTCAAGGCTTTGGCTCAAGTCAGCAGAGGAGGTTCGCAGGTTGACATTAGCTCGATCGATCGGATTTAGAAGACATTGTTTTCCCCTCTTCGATCTGGTTGGGTAGAGAATGACCAATGTAGTCTAGTACTACAATACCAACCAATGGGCCAAATTCATACACGCATGAAAACAGATTACAATCAAAACGTCACCGAATACGAATATAATTGACATGCTCGAGTGGGATGATCGACAAAGTGACTAGCTTACTTGAGAGAGAGATGGGTTTTCACGGTTGCGGCGGCGATAACCCGGCAACGGGAATGTATTTGCGGCGGTGGTCTTTGGCAAAGACAATAATCCCATGGGTTGAGCTCAAGATAAGTTTAGTCTACTTCTAAAAAAGTTGATATAATTAATGAATAGTACGTTGACTTGTGTCAAAATATGGAATTTAGCCCCTGGGATGGATTTTGGGTGATTGTGAAACATTGGTCCTATGTAAGCATCATAGATACAGATGGTTTGAACCACAAGCAAGTGCCATACCCAACCAGCCATTAGTCCCTACAAAAATTCTTCATCAAAAGAATGGATTCATATACAAATAAGGTATGTAACTGTGTCTTACCTAGTGCATTTAGAGATCCGGGGTCCTTAGCTTTGCCCGGATCTGCAGGCAAGCCTTGCCTCCACTTGCAAGAATAATCAAAAACCCTATACCCAGAAAACTTATCCTACGGCCATTCACTAACCGGAAATCTCTTTGAGCTCAGAGAGAAAAACCTTATCTCTCTCTGACCAAGCTGTCCTAATTCCCCATAATCTTTCTGCAAGTAACGCAAGTGACCACGGTTTTAGTTTCCTCATCAATACATCCTTCATGTAACTGGTGTAGTAGAGACTAGAGAGGTCAACGTGTAATATATGAAGTCCTCCTTTAGCTGCCAAGTATCATAAATACTTTAGGTATTGAGCATACAAAGACAAACCGATACACATAGTGGGATCTAGTACTACAAACTAGCTGTGGTTTCTACATGCCTCTAGAAATATGTATTGGCTTGCAAAGTCAAGGCTCTTATCGTCAATTGTAAGCGAGCATATATATATTAGCAATTGGGATGCCACTGCTGACATAAATTTCAAACCGGAGCCCTGTACCAGTAGCAAACTATTTAGCAGTAACTTTAGTCCATCATTAGTCCCTATCAAAAATGTGTGCCACATTTTTAGAAACTTACATAGATTCATGTATAGTATATACCTTGAGCTGGTGCAAATGCTATTTGAGATAAGATGTGGACTTGTTGAGCTCCATACTGTTATGTCTTAGCTTTGCCTGGATCTGCAGCCAAGCCTTGCATTATTCATTTGCAACAAGAAGAAGAAAGCTTCTTCCACCCGGACCGAAGCCACTTCCGTTCATCAGAAACCTGTTTGAGCTCGGAGACAAACCACATCGCTCTTTAACCAAGCTTTCCCAAAAGTACGGTCCCATAATCAGCTTGCAACTAGGCCAAGAGACCACAGTTGTTGTTTCGTCATGAACTCTTGCCAAAGACATCCACCAAACAAAAGACCAGTTCTTCTGCAACCGAATCGTCCCCGATGCAGTCCGAGTTTGCAATCACGAAGCCTACAGCTTGCCCTGGCTACCAGTCTCGCCAAAATGGAGAAACCTCCGCAAAATATGTAACTCGTATTTGTTTGCCGCCAAAGTTTTGGATGCCAACAAAGCCAATCGCCAAGTGAAAGTGCAACAGCTCATTGATGTAGTTCATCAAAGTATGAGGGATGGTACAGCAGTGGAGATAGGGAAGGCTGCTTTCACTACAAGTCTGAATCTCTTGTCCAGGACTATCTTCTCTGTCGATTTCGCTGCTCCGAGTAGCGAGACGGCTGGGAAGTTCAAGGAGAATGTTTGGAGTATAATGGAGGTTGCAGGGAAGCCTAATCTGGTGGACTTTTTCCCTCTGCTTAGGAAGCTTGACCCACAAGGCATAAGGCGAGTGACTGTTGGAAATTTGTATTTTCGGGTATCACAAGGGAAGGAAAAATGCTTCAAAGGCATTTTAAAGTTTACGCTTTTCTTTTTATTTTTTTCACTATTTAGTGTGTAAGAAAGAATAATCAAATAAGCCTTTAGGATACAATGAAACCTAGCAACTTGTTATTTGTTAATCGTCGATTTGCATTAACGAAGATCAATCCAACACTCAATCGAATGTTTTACAAGAGACTCAAAGTTACTAAAAATTATTCCTGCAGAATAATAATTTCTAGATATTTTAGAAAAACTTAAAAAAATTTGGTGGAATAATTACTGGAGAGAGAAGAAGAAAATTATTTGATGATCAAATGTGACGTGCATCAACTCTATTTATAGCAGTAGAGATGCCTCTTGAAATGTGAATCACAACCTTTTAAAGGTTGCATACACGACTGATCTGTTCAGCCAAATGATTTGATTAATCAACATGATTATTGATTAATTACAACCCATCGTTTAGAATAGATACACCTAATCGATAATCACATCTCTTCCCAGTTATATATTTTGAAAATAATTAACAATCCTTCACCATTTGAAAAATATAAAATTTTATGAAAAATTATTTTGAAAAACGTTAAAAAAATCCTTGAGAAAATTTCTTAGAAAACATAGTGCATAAACTAAAGTGTCTTGTGAATTTAAACCTTAACTTAGTGAGAACACATCAAAGTTAAATCAAGATGGCGAAGTAGCTTTGTTTTGAACTTGCAATTTTATAGGATCTAACCGGACACATTTCACACACTAGTTTTCTACTTCTTTCGAGTGTTTTAAAAGCCGACACATGGATTGACCTGGCGTCTGTATCATTTTCACGAGTGCTCTAAAGACTAGCCCAAATCGCATAGAAGGCGACACTACCTTCTACACTCGTATATGTAAGCATGCAGTACCCATGTAACTAAAGTACGATCCGTCATGATTATTAAGAGTTCTAATTATAACTCAACATCTTCCATTTATTACATGTACCAAGCACTTCTACCTCGGAATGGATATGATATATTTGGTTATTCATATATACTCATTTAATTTATTTAGTGCTTGCAATCACTACAAATGCTGTACTTTTACTCATTAAACTCGAGATCTTGTTGTTACAAGTGTTGAGTTGAGTTTTTATCATTAGTGATCATTAGATTAACGTTGGACTTTAACCCCATTCCTTTAGATGTTTTCCACACCAAATCCCTTGAAAGTCCTTTCGTTAATGGATATGCCAAATTATGACATGATCTTACAAACTCAACGGTTATAACCCCGTCTATATCAATTGTCTCATCGAGCTATGTCTCAAACTAATGTGCCTTGATTTTCCATTATATACCTGGCAATAAGCTTGTGATAATGTAGCTTGACTATGACAATGAATAGATATTGGAGACATTGGTTTATGCCATATCAAAATTTCTAGTAGTAAGTTCTTTAGCCATTCTGCTTCTTTACTGAAGTCAAAGCTATAAATTCTGCTGCCATGGTGGAATCTGAAATTACAATTTGTTTCTTAGAGCCCCATGATATGGCTCCTCCACCAAGTGAAAATTTTCAGCCGGTAGTTGATTTATGATCCTCGTTATTGGATATCCAACTAGCATCGATAAATCCTTCTAAAAACGAAGGATACCCACTATAATATATTCCATAATCAAATGTACCTTTTAAGTACTTTAATATCCTAGAGATTGCATTTCAATGTGCTTATCTAGGATTGCTAGTATACATACTAAGCTTTATTATAGCAAAAGCTATATCAGGCCTAGTACAAGACATGACATACATTAAGCATCCAATCACTCTATAATATTCTAATTGATTTATGACTCTACCATTATTTTGATTTAGTTTTAAATTTGAATCAAAGGGAGTAGAAACTGATTTGCTATTATAATGTTTGAATTTTCTAAGAACTTTTTCTATGTAATGTGATTGAGTTAAAACCAAACCATCATTACATCTTTTAATTCTTATACCCAGAATGACACCAGCTTCTCCCATATCTTTCATACCAAAATTAGAAGATAAAAATTTCTTAGTCGATTCTATGCTTTCGATATCCGTTCCAAATATAAGCATGTCATCAACGTATAAATATATGATCACTATTTTATTATTTGGAACTTGCTATAAACACACTTATCAAATTCATGTATTCTGAATCCATTGGAGATAATGACCTTATCGAATTTTTCATGCCATTATTTAGGTGCTTGCTTTAAACTATATAATGATTTAACTAACTTATACACCTTTTGTTCTTGTACAAGCATAATAAATCTCTCACGTTGATGCATATAAATTTTCTCATCTAATTCGCCATTTAAAAATGCAGTCTTCACATTCATTTGGTGAATATACAATTTTTATATAGAAGCTAAAGCAATAAGTACCTTTATGGTAGTTCTTCTAGCAACTGGAGCATAGATATCGAAATAATCTATACCTTCTTTTTGAGTATATCCTTTGGCTACTAGTCTTGCTTTAAACTTGTCTATAATTCCATCAACTTTCATTTTCTTTTTAAATATCCACTTGCACCCTATTGGTTTGGAACCATGAGGTAAGTCGACCAATTTTCAGGTCTTGTTTCCCATGATGGAATCCATCTCATCATTGATGGCTTCTTTCCAAAAAGAAGCTTCTTGTGATTTCATCGCCTCCCATACGTAAGAGGATCAGACACTACGCTAGGTATAACCATTGTTTGTTTTTGATGTGAATATCTTGTACCTTCCACAAGGTACACAATGAAATCAGGTCCAAATGATTTTTCTATCCTTCTTCTAATTTTAGTTGGTTCATCATTTCCATCTTGCTTATTACGAAGTCTAGGTGTACGTAGTGAATTTGAATCACTATCCTTGTTTCTTGAAGAAACCTCCACCTTTTCATTATCATTTTTAGATAAAGATGTGAACCTATTTTCATAGAATTCTGCATCTGTAGATTCTATGATGGTATTAATTGATATATATTCATTAGGTTCTATAACCATAAATCTATATCCCTTACTATATTCCGCATATCCAAAAAATATGCATTATATAGTCATTTTTTCTAATTTCTTTATTTTAGGTTCAAGTAATCTAACTATGGCTCTACAACTCCAAACTTTAAACTAGTTTAAGTTCAGTTTCCTTTTGAAGCATAACTTATAAAGTATTAATTTTAAAGACCTTGTAAGTACCCTATTTAAGATGTAACATGCGATGAGAAATGTTTCTCTCCAATAACTCTTACTCATATTAGTGTTTAGGAGCATTGAGTTAACTACTAGGGTCTTATTTTTTCTTTCGGCAACTCCATTTTTTGTGTGGAGTATAGGCTATAAAAGTTTCATGTACTATGCTTACGGATTCACAATAAGATGGAAAATGATATTTTCCACCTCTATCGGAGCATAGGTATTTTATCTTTATTTCACAAAGATTCTCTACTTCATTCTTAAATATTTTAAATTTGTCAAGAACTTCATATTTAGTACACATAAGATAAGCATAACAAAATATATTAAAATCATCTATGAAAGTCACAAAATATTTCTTTCCTCCTCCAGTAGGTGTACTATGTAGATCACATACATCACTATGAATAAGTTTTAGCAAAGTAGAGGTTCTTTCTACCTTATGAAAATGTTTCCTCGTTATCTTTGTTTGTGAACAAGTAACACATTTATCATGCATATCATTATCATGCTTTGGAATTAATTCTAGATTAGACATATCTATTATTTTTAGTATTAACATGACCTAGTCTATAATGCCACCAAGATAAAGAATCTAATAAGTAAACAAAAATAGTAGATATTTTATTGACATTTAGTTTGAAGATTTCACCATACATATATCCTTTTGCAATAAAGGTACCAGCCTTGGTCAATATAAACTTATCCGACTCAAAGACATGCGAGTTTGAAACCATGTTTATTCAAGAGGCTTGTGGAGACCAAATTCTTTCTAACATCCAGAACATGATAGACATCGGTTAGAGAGTAAGTACTTTTCCCGATGTGAACTCAATTTCAATTGTGTCTTTGCCTTCGACAATTGAAGTCGATGAATTTCCCATGTAGACGATGTTGTCACCATTACATTGTTCATAAGTCTTGAACATGCTCTTATGTTTGCAAACATGCTTGGTAGCACCAGTGTCGATCCACCAAGCTTCAATGTCCTCCATCATATTGACTTCGGATATCATTGCCACAAACTTTTCATCATTAGTTTTTAGCTTGTTCTTGAGCAAACGACAATCTTTCTTGAAGTGACCCGGCTTGCCACAATGGAAACAACCTCATTTTTTCCTTCTTGTTTAAATTTTGACATTGGTGTCCCTTTTTGGAAAAGTTATCTTTTGTCTTATTTCCTCCATGGTTAACTTTTGAGTTTTTATACCCATCGTCAACCATATAAACCTTGGAAGAATAAGTTTCTTCAATTTTCTCCTAGGATCTAAGTTCCTCTTCTATACGAAGATATTGTCCCAATTGCTCATGGATATGTCCTCTTTCTTATGTTTGAGGCTATTTTTGCACTCATTCCAAGATGGTGAAATTTTATCCACAATTGCGGAAACAATTATGGAATTATCAATGTGCATTTGATATTGAGTAAACTGATTATGTATATGCACGATCTCATGGAATTGTTTCACAATGGATGTATCTTTGGTCATTTGATAATTGAAAATTTAGAAACAAGAAATTTTTTACTTGTAGCATCTTCAGACATATATTTGGCTTCAAGCACCTCTCATATTTCCTTTGCGGTACTCATCTCATGGTAGATGTCAAATAGTGAATCAGACATCGCATTGAATATATGACTCTTGCATACATAGTCATCTTGTTCTCATTTTATTCTTTGACGTTGGAAGGCAATTGTCTCGGATTCATTTCTTTCAGGTTTTGGAGTAGTAAGGATATAAACCACCTTTAGGCTAGAAAGCAAGAAGTGTAACTTCTTTTTCCATCTTCCAAAGTTTGCTCCATTAAAGTGATCAAGTTTCACGAAATTTGACGTAAATTTCTTCAACGATGCCATTGCAAAAATAAAGTCTAAAGATTGTTGGAAATTTGTATTTGTAGGTATGGCAAGGGAAAGAAAAATACTTCAAAAACACATAAAGGTTTACGTTTTTCTTTAGACTTTATTTGTTCCACTACTTAGTGTGCAAGAAGGAATAATCAAATATTTTTTTAGGATACAATGAAGCCTAGCAACTTGCTATTTGTTGATCGTCGGTTTTCACTAAGAAAGATCAACCCACCACTTAATCGAAGGTTTTACAAGAGACTCAAGGTTACTAGAAATTATTCCTACAGGATAATAATTTAGAAAAAGTCAGTCAAGGACAATTATAGTATCAATAATATAAAAAACCCAACTACCATAAGATTTAGACAACCCAGGATACAAGCTCATGTCCCATAATGTAGTAACACAAGCTCAGACCAATAAACAAGCAAAAAATTATAATTTTACCCTCATTCATTTTTATACAAAAACCCTAACATCAGTCTCAGCCTCTCTCTCTCTCTCTCTCTCTCTCTCTCTCTCTCTCTCTCTCTCTCTCTCTCACACCATGAAAGAAGCAATAGCAGAGGATATCAACGCCTAGCACCACCGCCTCCAGCCTCACACCTCTTCCCTCACTGCCTCCTTGCAAACTACGGTGTCGTCGTGCGGCCTCGACCTCGCGAGTCTCCGAGTTGGCCACACCTCTGCCTCTCGAGCTCGCATCCGTTCGGTCTCGAATGCCGAAAGCTTGACCCAGCCACCTCTACCTTGCATCGTCGTGAGCTCGCACTTGCTCAGCCTCACATGTGGAAAGCTCAATTATGGCCTCATGCGCCGCTGCGAGCGCACCTATGCTTGTCCTTACAAGTCGCAAGCTTGGCTCGGCTTTCACCTTGCGCCGCCAAGAGCTCACCTCTGCTCGTCCTTGCAACCCACGACCTTGGCTTAACCTCACCCATCCCTCGACATCGGTTGTCGATGCACAATGAGACGCACAGATCTGTCATCTGCTACTCCGATTTGATCATTATTATATATTTTTTTGCTGTTACTTTGTTTTTTCATTGCTACTCTGAAGCATTTGCTAAGCAATTTTTTCACAGAACTGTATTTAAATGTTGATGCTACTAAAATATTACATTAGCATTGGTAAATAATTGGGAATATTGTGATAATTTTTAGTGTTACTTGTGTGATTTTTTTTCATAAGTTATATTTATTATATGTATTTTGAAGCCAATACTGTATTTTTCTAAAATTGTTTGGGACTTCTACTGCATTTCACGACATTGCTAATTGAAACTATAGTTTTTGGAATTGCTAGTGCTTTATTGTATTTTTCTAAAATTGTATGAGATTGTCACTCTATTATATTTCTCAACATCGTTACTGTATTTCACGAACTATTGTGTTTTTCAAAATAGCTACGGCATTTTTTGAAACCGTTAATGTGTGTTTTCGAAACTGATATTGTTAATTTTGTGCTACTATTGTGTAATTTAAACTGATACTGCATTTTTCTAAACTGCTACCGCTACTATATTTTCTGAATGCTTTTTCAACAACTATTGTGTTTTTTGCGAGAGCTAATGTGTTTTTCAAAAGTGTTACTGCCTTTAGTGAAGTTGTTATTGTATATTTCATAACTACTACTGTATTTTTCTAGTGTTATATGTATTTTCAACTACTATTGTGTTATTCCCGAGTGACTTGCATCTTTTTAATATTGCAATTACGTTTTCAAAAATTTTACTACATTTGTTTTCCGAAATCCCTATTGCCACTATGTTTTTTGAGTACTAAGTATTTTTGATCATTTGTTTTGAAGCTGTTATTGAAGCTGTTTCGAAGTTGCTACTAATGTTTTATCAAATGTGTTATTATCAGAACTGCAACTAATGTTTTTTTATCTTTCAATAGCAGTGTTTCGAGACTGTTAATGTGTTTATGGACTACTATTGCATTTTCGGTTTGAAGACTACTACTGTATTTTCAAGACTGTTATTACATTTTCGGTTCGAGGACTGCTATTGCATTTTTGGGATTGATACTGCATTTTTGGTTCGAGGACTTCTACTGCGTTTTTGAGACTGCTACTGCATTTTCAGATTTTTGGTTCGAGGATTACTAATGCATTTTTGGGACTACTACTGCATTTTCAGATTTTTGGTTTGAAGATTGCTGTTGTGTTTTTATGACTGCTACTGCTTTTTCGGTTTGATGACTGCTACTATGTTATCAGATTGGAAAATGTTATGGAATGTGTATCAAAATTGCTACTGAGTTTGTATCGAAATTATTACTCAATTTGTATCAGAACCTCTAGTTAATTTGTATCAAAATTACTATTAATTTTGTGATTAAATTGATATTGAATATTTCTTGATAGAGTTAATAAATTGAATAATCAATACAAGTTAAAAAAAAAATAAATAATTAGACAAAAAAGTATTAAAAAGAAAAAAAATTAAGTAATTTCGGATAATTGTTTTTAAAAGAAAAAAAAAGACAAGGCGGGGTATAAATACTAAATACACATTAAAAGATAAGACGGAGTATAAAAATAAATTTACATCTGCCACTACCACATTAAGAGACATTAAAGTCGCCGGCCTTATTTTTTTTTTCGCCGGAATTGACATTACCCGCGACAAGTCGCCGGCAATGCCATCGCCCGAAATTTCCCGTCGGAGATAGCATTGCCGGCGACTGAGGTCCATGTCGCCGGCAATGTCTGGAAAAATTTTGAAAAAAAAACGCGGTTCTGGATTGGGCCCAATTCCAGAACCTGCATTGAAAGACATAAACCGTATAATCATACAAGTTCAACAGTACACATAAATGTCCAACGTACAGTACAAATAGCAACGACGATACGAAAATTAACTACAACTACACGTCAGGGTCGAGGAACTTGCGGGTCAGGGTCGAAGTAATCCATGTACTCATTTGAATTTCGGTGGCTACCCTGGTCTTGCTCTGGCGTTGACTGGTGCGGTGGTGGTGGTGGATAACTAGGGAAGACAGGGAACTGGTGCGGTGGTGGTGGTGGTGGAGGTGTGGCTAACGGTTGTCCGGTAGTCTGAGCCTCGTACATCGTTCGCATCCATGTGAACATCTGTGCCTGACTCTGGACCAGGTTTTGGTACTCGGCATCTCTGATTGCCTGCAAACGGACCAAGTTTTGGTACTCGGCATCTCTGATTGCCTGCTGCTCGGCTGCTTGCCTCTTTTGGTCCTCCAACTCCCTCCGCGTCCTCTGAAGCTCTGCTACGACGTTACGACTAGAAGTTGAACTTCTTGACCCGGTAGAGTATTCTGAAGTGTTTTTCAATACTCCTTCGCCCGCCGAGCCCATTCCCCTACAGTAGTAGGTATTCTTTCCAGTCCAGCACGCTTTTTCCATGATCTGAGCCGCTATCGGGCGATCAAGCGGATCGATCTGAGAGGCATACTGGGTGACTTCTTCCTCGGAGCAGTCAGGATGGTTAGACCGAGCTATACTCATGGTCACTTCTGCGGTCGCGTCCTCCACTCTCACCTAATTGAAAAGCGAAAATGAATAACGTATTAGCTAACAAAATCTATTAATATCGAAAAATAGTTTTATTAACATATGGAGAGGCGAAAGACTTACCACTTCTTCAGGGCACTGCGGATAGAACTTCTGATGAATATACACCAACGGGTTTACATCTTGTTGTTGCTGCGCCTTAGTTGACCAACCCATGTAGTTGAGTGAACCTGCATGATGGGCCCTGGTGTTTTTCAATCTATTCGCCCGGTTCGTCTTCGAAATCGCCTTATTTGATAAACATTTGAAAAAAAATTAGTAACTAACTATTTCAATCTGATACTATACATTAGGCTTGTAAGATATATTCAGGATGCATACCTTCGCTTTGGGGTGCTCGAAGTGAGCTATCAGCCACAACCACTCGTACTCCCTAAAACGGAATTCGCTAGGGGTAGAACCTCGGCCTAGCTCCTTGTATACAGTGTAATGGGAAGAAAGCTCGTTCTTCCACTCTTTATACCTATATTAAAACAAGGAAAAAAAGTTAGAGATATTAAAACACTTGATAAACAAAAATCTAACTCGATATATATTCAAATAAGTTGAAGCACATCACCTCATATGTAGTTGACACTCTACCCACGTGTGAATAAGAACTTCATCCACGTCAAACCACACCTGCAATATGAATATATAAAAGGTAAAATTATATATTTATTCGGACTTAATTAATAGAGTGAACATTTACGTAATGAAAATACGATTTTACTCACACTGAGTGCATTATGCATTTGCATCTTCACGTAGATAGGCACAGATTCCCAATCTGTCCAAAGCATTAGGACCTTGTCCCGCACAATCGCACCGACCATGCTGACATATTTGCGCGTGGTGTCGAATTCCTCGATCACCTCGCCATCCTCATTAGCCCTTATGGGCGTTTTCCTTCCCCCGGTGGCCTGCTCAAGTCTCTTCCCGGTGCAGGTGCCTCTAGCCCCTTTCCGTTTTCCAGTCCCATTAACGAAATTGCCTAATAATACAATGTCAACAAATTGATATCATTAATTGAACCTATAGTAAATCTTAAGTAATAATTAAGTCATCAATCTGATGTTAAATAAAATTTACCTGCATCGTCCGTTTGTTGGTTGGTGCACCTTACACTCCAAAGATACACGGGGTCGAACGGGATGAAGTTGTACGCTTCCTCCATGCTTAGGAACTCCGGACGTCCTTCAACATAAACAGGCATCCCCCTATCACAGGGACCCTCAATTCGTTTGACCACTCTGGACAACCATCATTTGCTACATGGTTCATCTGAAAACGATAAGAAACCACACAAGAAATTATGAACATAGGAACCACAAAATCACGTACACACATGCTATATAAAGAAAATGGCAATAAAAAAAAAGACATATACACATATACCCTTACCCATTGACCAAAGTAGTTTGCAAACATCCTGTTGTGGTAATCAACATTTCCGGCAATAGCAGGGCAGTGAAGATGATAGTTTTTCCAATATTATACTTCTTCACAGTTAATCAGTACCGACCAGTGGGCAATGACTACCTCATTTCCATCCAACTTGTACGACTTTGGCAAGCTTCCCTGTACTACCACGTCATTGGAGATGATAGAAAGGTTGAATTGAGGTTCATCTATTGGCATCTGTTGTTGGGGGTCCTCAAGCGCTCCCAAATACACTTTGGTGTACGTTACACACTCGTGCGCAACATATGCTTCAGCGATACACCCTTCAGGTGCATATTTATTCTTCACATAGTCCTTGTAGGCTCCCAATTGTCTACAAGTTAACAAGTGCATGTTAACTAAGGTAAAAATAAGACAAACCAATAAAAACAGAGGCAAACTAAATGTACATTTCCATGGGATACATCCAAGTGTAGTGTACGGGACCGGTAAGCAATAATTGTTCGGGAAGATGGATCATTAGGTGAGGCATGATGTCGAAAAAATTTGGCGGAAATATCCTCTCAAGCTTGCACATGATAAAAATGATGTCAGCTTGCATCTCCCTAAGATCTGATTTTTTAACTTCCCTGGTGCATAACTTCTGAAAGAATCTTGACAAGGCCACCAACGGCTCCACCACCTCTTTGGGCAGGTACCCTCGAATGAAAATAGGGAAAAGCCGTTGAAGCAGTACATGGCAGTCATGACTCTTTAATCCGTACATCTTATTGTCCCGGAAGTTAACACACCTGCTTATATTTCCTGCATAGCCATAAGGATACCTGCATATCACCATAATCCGGTAAAAATTTAAGGCAAACCAATTTCCGTACTGCATAGTCATATATAAGAATATATACCTGACATTACTCAGCCACCGAAAAATTTCATGCTTATGCTTCGGCTTGACGGTGTAAGGAGCTTGCGGCATTTTTCTCTTACCATATCTTAACCACAAATGTTTCCGCAGTCTCATAGCTTTCAGATCAATACGTGCCTTAGGGATGTCTTTTGTTTTCCCCTCCAAGTTAAGAATTGTGCCCACCACACTTTCACACACATTCTTCTCTATGTGCATGACATCTAGGTAGTGTCTGATAGGCAACCTGGGCCAGTAGGGGAGTTCCCAGAATATGCTCTTGTGTGTCCAAAACTTATACCTTTCGGGCTTGTCTGGAATTGACGCCACTATGTCAGGATGATTGCTCAGCTGGCCAAAATCATATTCATTCAACACTTCCAAAATTTCTTCCCCTGTCCATCGCCTGGGTGCCACACATGTTTCCACAGTCCCATCAAACGCGTCTGGATCCTGCCTAAATAGGTGATCATATGGAAGCCAACAACGGTGACGCATCTGAACAATTTTACTACAATGAGGACTGCAACAATCAACCGTCATGCACTCTGAACAAGCCCTGTAACCCCTGGTAACGTTTCCCGACAACATACCACGGGCAGGAAAATCACTGATGGTGCCAACAAGCATGGCATGCATCTGGAACATCTCATTTTTGAACCTATCGTAAGTGGGGTGGCCACACTCACTCAGGTACTTAAGCTCCTCAATCAAAGGCCTCAAATACACATCGAGACACTTTCCTGGATAACCCGGGCCCGGAATTAACAGAGTGAGCATATTGTATTCCTTCTTCATGCACATCCATGGTGGAAGGTTGTACGGTACCAAAATAATTGGCCATATACTGTATTGAAGACTCATGTTGCCAAAATGGTTGAATCCGTCAGATGAGAGCCCTAGCCAAACATTTCGGACCTCTGCTGCAAAATGATCAAACTCCCTGACCATGTGCTTCCAAGCCTCTCCGTCGGAAGGGTATATAAGGGTGTCATCGTCAGGCAAATTCCTCTCAGCCCACCATCTCATTGCCTCGGCCGTGAAAGCACACATGAACAACCACTCCAACCTATCAATAAGCGGGAAATATCGAAGTATCTTCACAGCTTTCTTGTTGCCTGCAGGAGTCAACTTATACCTTTCTGTAAAACATACCGGGCAGGCTTCAAGGTCTTCGAGATCTTTTCCCCAGAAGAGAATACAATCATATCTGCATGCATGGATTTTGATGTAGGAAATGCCAAGATATTTCAGGATATGTCGCACCTTATGATGAGTGGTAGGAAGACGATGACCGGGTGGCAGTAGCGAAGCAGTCCACTTCAACCAAGAATCAACAGCTTTGACAGACATTTTGTTCTCCATTTTGAGCTGCATCACTCCCATCACACTTTCAAGAACAGTCTTACTACAACCGTCGTACAACAGAGTCTGTTGCAATGCAATCAGGTTGTTGTACTTGTCCATACCGCTTGTGTTGACATGAGCTCCAGGTAATGGCTCGACTGGCTCAATATGGGGGAAACCCTCAACGACGGGAGGGACATTTGGTGCTTCATCAGCAAATACACCGCTCTCATGAGGAAACATATCATTGATTAACATCGATGTTGGATCATAGGATGAACTGCCCCTCTCAGCAAAATCTCCATGATCATAGCGTGGACTGTCATTACCAAATTGTCCATGATCATGCGGACCCGCTAACGATGTTTCACCGTGATAAATCCAACAAGTGTACTTTTCCCAAAACCCGTATTTACTCAGGTGCTTCTGGACTTTATCAATGGGAAAACGAAATCGATTGCTGAAACACTTACATTCTTTACACGGGCAATAATGAAGTGTAGTGTCTCCACAATTAGCCTTCACAAAATTCACAAAACTCCTAATTCCCTGGTGATATCTGACATCCCATCTTTCGAGGCTCATCCAACTCTTGTCCATCCTGAAAATTCTAACAAATTTACGTATTATATATACACACATTCACTACGTACTAATAATCGACGCAATATCTCAATTCAACTCTAATTAAATCAACACATGCATGCATATATATATATATATATATCGATCGATCTAATCTCTGAATTCAATTCAGTACTCGATGATGGTATTCTTCTTTTTTCAGTTCAAAATGTATTTGACTAGGTAGGAGGCCCTCTTAAGCCTGACTCCGATAGCACTACGATAATACCAGTCGTTGATTCAGACACAAGATAAGATTAACTACAAGCAGTTTTCTCGTTTCGGTGACATCAACAACATTTCATATCTCACGAACTGGATTTGATCAACACACACATATATATATACACACATATATACACATATACGTATATATACGCGCGTACCTATATATATATAGCTTCCCGAGTGATCGAGTTTTCGACGCGCGCCTTAATTTTGATAATACCGAAGGATCGATTTCAGAGTGTTTTCCTAGCTTCTTTCGATTTCACCAGATTTTTTTCGATCAAAATGAATGAGCTCCTGCGATTTACATTTAATATAAGAGGCATTGCCGGCGATTCATTAAATCGCCGGAAATGGAGACATTACCGGCGACTTTACGCCGGAAAATCGTCGGTAATGTTTTGAAACATTACCGGCGATTTTCCGGAGACATTACCGGCGACGGAGTAAGTCGCCGGTAATGATGAACATTACCGGCGACTTTTCCGGTCGCCGGCCTTGTCTCCGGTAATCTCGCTGGTAATGATGACAAATGTGGTAGTGTGCCACATGGCAGCCTACAAGCAACTTGTCATTATTTGTAAGATTTTATTTTTCATTGTTCAAATTAAGAGGTCTTGTTCTAATATGTATTTGGCTCTTCATATCTGTCTTTTAGTGTAGTTTGCTAATAATAATTTCTAAATTAATTTTATAGGAAAACTTTAAAAAGCTTGGTGGAATAATTGGTGGAGAGAGAGAAGAAGGGAATTATTTGATGATCGAATGTGGTCGTGTATCAACCAAGGTTCTAAAAAACGCTAGGCGACCCTAGACGGTGAACATACCTTCGAGCGCCTAGGTGGCTAGACGTGGATTAATCGGAATTAGACGTTTTCTAGGCGACTTAAAGGCGGTATTAATTCAATACATATATATGTGAAATAATGAATATTTAAAACACTTATATAATAAAATTAACAATAAATATAGTTTAAATTGTCATAATCTCCATACAAAAATATATAATATAGAGTAATAATCTCAAATCTCAAATTATTTGAGTTTTAAATTATTATTATTTTCACGCCCAGCATCGCCTAGGCTTACCTAGGAGCGCCTGAGAGCGCCTAGCCTGCCCAGAGAGCTTATTCCCTCATTTAACTTCGCCTAGCGTCTAGGCATCGCCTATACGGTCGCCTAGGTCGCCTTTTAGAAGAGTGGTATCAACTCTATTTAAACTCTATTTATAGAAATAGAGATGCCTCTTGAAATCTGAATCACGACCTTTGAAAGGTTGCATGCACCTCTTCGTGACTTCAGCCAATGGATTTGATTAATCAACATGATTGTTGATTAATTACAACCCATCATTTAGAATAGATACACCTAATGGATCATCCCATCTCTTCCCACTTTTATATTTTGAAAATATCCAACAGTGACTAGATACTTCCTGGAGAGGGTGGTCGACTTCACCAGCATGATCGATCAAAGGTTGGAATCAAGAAAAGGAGATGATTATGTCACAAGTAATGATATGTTGGACACTCTAATAAACATTTGATACTGGTTAGCCTCTCTTACTCTGTTTTTGTAGATATACTTGGTTTAATTTGTTGAATATAATGCTGTTCATTTGGTGTATAGAGTAGGTTAAGGTTTCACATGTTGATTCTGTTCAATTATTTATTTGCTAACTCTTGAAAATTGGATACGATATATGTAGGATTTATTCATTGTTGGCACAGATACAACTTCGGCCACATTAGAGTGGGCAATGGCGGAGCTACTACGCAATCCAGAAATCATGACCAGAGCTGAACTGCTCAAGCCGAGCTGAGCAAGTGATTGGAAAAGGGAGACTAGTTGAGGAATCTGACATTGCTCAGCTTCCTTATTTGCATGCAATAATCAAAGAAACGTTCAGGTTGCACCCAGTAGGTCCATTGCTTCTGCCACGAAAAGCCGAATCCGATGTAGAATTCGGAGGCTACATTGTCCCCAAGGGTGCACAAGTTCTAGTCAATGCTTGGGCCATTGGCAGAGACCCCAACTCTTGGGACAACCCGGAGTTGTTTAAGCCGGAGAGGTTCATGGGATTGGAGAATGAGATTGATGTTATGGTAAAGAACTTGGAGCTTTTTCCATTTGGTGGTGGGAGGAGAGTGTGTCCAGGGTCATCTTTGGCAATGAGAATGCTACACTTGATGTTAGGGTCGCTTATTAACTGCTTTGATTGGAAGCTTGAAGATGGTGTTGTACCTGAGACTATGAACATGGGGGAGAAGTTTAGAATCACCTTGCAGATGGCTCAGCCTCTTAGAGCTGTGCCCAGCAAGTCATGATTCAATCTATATGAAGTTGTAACAATATATGAATTCAAAATCTGATGTTTAATTTGGAGGTATTAACTATATGAAGTTGTGACAATATATGAAATCAAAATTCTGATGAAGTTGTCATAATCCAATCTATATAAAGTTGTAACAATATATGAATTCAAAATCTGATGTTTAATTTAATTGCGCCTGCAAACTATTTACCCAATAGAGTGTGTTTGACGCTAAAATATTTCTCGTGGAGAGATCCTTTCACAAAGCAGTCTCTTTTATTGACTTCAGATAGTTTGACCGCAGTTGTCGATTTTATCCTGTATATGCTTCGTATGCTGGTGTGTCACCGTCTCTCAACGGAATATAGAACTTAAAGTTGTCTGACTTCTTAATAAGCAATTAAGACAAGAAGAGCACAAATCTTGCCTGAATGGGTCATTCTTGCCTAGTAACCTAGGACTTCGAGTTTATGTGTCTCTAGCAGAACCCCAGAAATCGATACCTCACACTACCCGTTACGAGTGCAAAGCAAAGCAACTTCTCTGACGATGTGTTGAGAACACTGCTTCCTTAGATGTCCGAACTCTCACTCGATATGTGACAAGCCCTTCAACCTTCCAGTCGCGTTTACTTCCTTTGGATATCCAAACTCTCACTCGATCGGTGACAAGCTCTTCAATCTTCCAGTCGTGATAATTGCTTCCTCTAATCGCAATACTCTCACTCGTTTGGTGACAAACACTTTGATCGTCTGACTACAAAGATAGAATATCTTGACGAGATGTGTAAGTGTACTTGCGTATAGCAAATGTTTTATGTTTGATCGGGGACCATTTCTCTTGAACTTTTTCTGCTCTTGCTCTTTGAATCTCAATATAACTCTAACACCATCCAGCACATGAGTTTTATCTTTATATAGTTCTAATGCTATCACAACTCTTTTACTAGAAGAAACCTGTCTGAAACAGAAAATATATGATAGAGATTAAACCGCATGAATCAACTATCCGGAATCCACAATCCTAAGTTGATCCAAAAACACTCTGTTTTTCCATTTGACCGCTCGCCAAGCTACATCTCTTAACTAGGCCACTCGCTAAGACTTCAACCTATCCTGAGCCGCTAATCAAGACTTCAAGCTATCAAACGCAATATGAAATATTTATTTCAGACCCAAAGAAAGTGCATAAATTTATTTCAGTTCATCCACTAACAAATACATACTCAACTGTCTTCAGGATTTAAAGCAATAGGTCAAGTTTGTACATAAGAGTAAAGGATGACATGATATGATCCATGAAATTGTCTACTTCATCAAAACAAATAACAGAAGTTGACTGGAAACAAGGAAGTGTGGGACCAACGACGAAAAAGGGTTTGTGAGTGAAAATTCATTCCCGGTCTTAACATTCCAAAACCCACCAGGAACAGAGAACTGTGGTTCAAGCAACAGCAGTCAGACATGGATGAAATGAAGTACCACACGCAATCCATTGCCGCTTCCTTCCATGTGGCACAACGCAACCAGGAACCTTCAACCATTCCCCAGTCGAAACATTGTATGTAACCAACCGGTTCATTTGTCTCGACCTTAAGGACAACATGAGCAAGCCCTTGTTACCAAGGCAAGTCATCCTCACGTGCTTGCCGTAAAACTCCAAGCACCATATATTTGGCATTCTGTCAACCTCCTTCCACAAAAGTGTCATCTTCTGCAGCTCCCAAATGCACACGCATGTGGCCGCATTCTTTGACAACAATCCCACAAGCATGATCCGGCTTCCACATTCAGCAAGTGTGTGGTCGGTCAGATGCATCGGTGTGGGAATTATAAACTGTTTCCAAACCCCAGTGACCATATCATATGACACAATCCCTTCAGGGTCTGACCGCATGAAGTAAAGTGTGCTATCAATTGTAACAGCCTGTGACCGAAAATTCAGCGAGACTGGCAGCTTAACACTTGATGGCATGCTTCCAGGGCGAGTCCAAGAGTTGCTCAATGAGTCATAGACTTCATACTCACCATCACAACCCACCCACATGATCTTGTATCCCTCACTGGTATCACTCCCATTCAGAGTCATTCCCACAGCAATTCGAGACCAGACCTTGACTGATCGGGCTGGCAACTCTCTAAAAGATTGATTCAGAGGGTTGCACACGTAGAAGTTTCTATTACCAATGTCGAGAAAGCACACTAGGCCACCTGCTGAAGCCACCGGTAAGACAATCAGCTTTGTTGGCAGAAAGGAAATCGTGGGATGGTGCCATTTCTTCAAGGAAGGGTCATACATGGCCCCAGAATTCACATTTTCATGAGTGATTGTGTAAAACCATGGATTAGCTTGTGGAACCTCCACACAGTGCTGAGAGAAACTTTCTGAGTTCATCAAGGAATTCCATTTCCTGCAAACAGAACGAAAACGAAAAAAAGTGGCAATTGGAAGCCTTGCCATGACAGCCTCAAAAAGGTCTTCCGGGAAATCTTTCCAAATATGTTGTTCCATGGGCTCAGTGATATTGATGATTCCTGATGATTTACCACGGGTTCGCTCCTTTTGGTGTCTCTTAGTAGGAGGAGGCTTGGAAGGTTCTAACATCTTGACACTTCCAGATTTTCCAGCTGCCATCATAAAACTGTAGTAATCGTCTCCAGTGCTAACATCAACATTGGACGGGCACCACCTAGTTAAAAATTATGAAAATTTAATCATGTGCTGCCTAGATCAGGAATTATACTGTGAAAGAACAAGCCAACAGACGCAAAAGTATAAAGAGTTGTAAAATCAAGAGATAGAAAGATTATGATAAGTTCAGAAACACTGAGCTTTAACATGTCAGACTACACCAATCTGGGTTCTTACACAAAAAATAATAAGACCAATCTTTGTGAGGCTGGAAGCATTACTCCAAAGTTACAGCAGTTTTTATTATTTTCTTTTCTTAAGCAATCACTTCAACTAACTTTCTTAGGCACCAGGACAGCTACGTCGTAGTACATGTTATGCAATTTGTATCCATACTACACAGCCTTTGAGAATAACCTCATCATGCTCCTAATAGATTAGTTAAGCAATATGCTATTAGTACAGCAAGCAGTTGACAGGGAATGTGAGAAAGAACACCTTTAAGAGCCTAACTGAAAAGAAAGAAGGATCCTGCTGTAGTATGACAGTCAGATGCTTTGAAGGTTTCACCCCAAGATAATTCAATAAGTTCTAGTAACTTTTTAAGAAGAAAAGATATGCACCATATACCGTGAGAACATATGAAATCACATTATCAATTTCTTCTTTGGAATGAAGAATCAATCTTAAAATCAATACTTTTCCCCAAGAGAGTCCTCTAAGCCAACTTTCATTAACATCAACCTAGCATAAATATAATCAACAAGCTATCTTTCTAGGGACATGTTCCTATATCAATTTATATTTCGAAAGGTTTTTTCGGCTTATTGAAAGCTAAGAGTATGACGCCTACAACATATAGACGCAGATTCTGTGTTAATCACTCATTCGTAAGCATATAGAGAATCAGCTTCTATTTTGGGTGGTGATACTGGTGTATTGGTTTTCCCATCTCCTCCTTTTCTGATTTGGTTTAGTAGACACAATCAACTAGGCTGAAAACAGAAATGACCCTTAGGTCCAGTGTTAACAAGAATCTACGAGCACCGTCGAACCTCGATTTGAGCTGAAGAAACCTTCTTAAATACTAATGAGATGAAACAGAAACTAAAGATCAAACATTGGCCCTATGAAATTGTACACAGCAAAAGATTCGATAGAGGTCATCAATTTTGTACCAAAATGAAAACTTGTCAAGACCCAACACTCCTTTAATAGCAAACCAAGCATTCCTCAAATACAATCAGACCCAATTTCACCAAAACCCCAAAACAGTTGTAACTCCACAAAAGCAAAGCAAACTAAGCAAAATGAAAAGCCATGAAATTTTACACAATCAGATAAAAGAAAAGGTCCACCAAGAAACAGAACAACCAAAACAACGTTAGAAGCATCCGAAACAAACTGAACAGATTGGTTCTACAGACAACAAACCTGCGGCGGTGGTTGTCGTTAAGTAGCGGAAGCTGATGATGATGATGATGAAGATGATGTGGTTGAAGCTGAATGAACTGATGAGGATAACGAGGATGTTGTTGTTGTTGAGAGCCGTAGACTTCGACGAACTCCTGAAGCTGACCGATGAGCTGCCTCAGCATGATAACCTCTTCCATGCGACAGCCTTTTCTCAATCGACTCAGACCACCCAAAACCCGACCGAACCGAAACCCAAAGTAAAAACTACCTCGACTCTTTGTTGTTGTTCCTGTTCTTGTTCTTGTTCTTGTTGTTCAAAATTATATAACCCCCAAAAACCAAACCATCACTGGGATTTTACACACTCTGAGAAAGAGAAAGAGAGAGAGAGAGAGACCCTCCTCCTATCCCCACTCCATTTTTTCCCCCAAAGCTTTCTCTGTGTTGTGTGCTTCTCTTTCTCTCTCTTTCTCTCGATTACATTTGCCCACATTTACCACGTCAGCTGGCCCATACCGTAACCTGTACTCACACTCTACGCTAATCCCATCCCCCTTCTTCATTTCTTTACCGTATCTATTGTGGTTTTACCACTCTATCCTTCAAAAGATGGAAGTATTTACAATTTTTTTCTTCACTAAATTATGTTTTAGTAATCAATAAATTGGCGGTCAGGTCGTGATCTTATAAATAATTATTTATTGTTAAATATAGATACAACAACAGTTGACTACGATGATCACATCATCTACATATATCATTGATCACTAAAATATGAATTTAATTATGTATAAAGAATTTGACAAGGAGAGTGTATCTTGGTTTGTTGACTAACTTGTTTAACTAAGAATATAAGGATCAGATTATGGATTCGGCCACACTAACATGAAAGCGGAGATGATTTATAAAATGTGCGGGTGTATTAGCAATATTATAGAAATCATATGTTGATATATAGCCTCATAGGAAAGGTTTTGACACAAGTAATCGCAGAAGTTAGTAAGACGATGGGCAAGAAAGTAAATTGCAGTGTTGATTAATGATGATTAAAAGGGAAGAGGATATTTGGTATTTGGTGGTCCTTGGGAGCCACGTGTGTGAACGCTAGGTAATAACAGTTGAGAATGGTCAAGGAGAGGACTAAGCTTTTGGGAAAATCGACCGCTGTGATTAATTGTGTATCGGTCCAGGCTCATTCTACATCGTTCTTTTTTTGTTCCACACATGCATCATTACCCGACTCCTTTTCCCATTTTCCATCATCATTCTCTTACAATTACGGAATCACCTACTCGATTCCTATTTTCTTCGTTCCTTCCTGTACTCATTTCCCATAGTACTCATCATAATTGTTTACTTTTTTTTCTTTATTGTTACATATCGGTCGGGACGCAAATCCGGTAATATCACTAACATTATTCTCAACTTAATTACTATATTGGGTGCGAGATTTTGGACTCAAAAGATTTTGACAATGTTAAGAGTGTAACATTTTATTTAGAAATTTTAAACAAATTTCTTCAATATGAGATATGATTTCTCTTCACATTCTCAATAATTATGTTAACAATTTAACTTCTCTTTTTTATAAGTCGATTGCACCGAGGTACAAAACTTTGATCACTAGACCAATCCCAATTTGTGCTCTAATTTTATGTCATATGATCATATCGATCGTCTATCTTTTATTCCATAAATAATAAATAAATGACACAAAATTATAAATCACTTAGATGCATGTTTTTAACGATTGTATAATGTGTCGTAGTCTTATAATGTTCTAGCTTCCCCTATTCATCTATTGTGCCATTTACTTGTACTTATATATCATATTATCATTCCACTTTTAGTCTCATATGTTTTCTCTAGTGATTGTGAAACCAATATGAGCAACCTGAAATATATTTAGTCAATATATTTCTTTTAATTCAATATGCAAATAAAACCCAAAATGGGATTGATGATAACTGCCACTTAGAACTTGGAAAAGATATAGAAAGGAAGGAAGGAATCGAATATATGCATTCCATCTACGAGTGAAATGAGTGATAGCAACAACCTTTGTCTTCGAGTCATCATACTCCATCTTCATTCTCTAAGCAAAATTGACATATACTCATTTCATTCAAAATTCCAAACCCATACACGAAACCTTTCCTGCGTCGGTCTCCAATTTCCCACTTGCAAATCACATAATGAATGATGATCATTTGGGATCAAAAACTATGAAATACATAACAAAAGTTGGAAATATCTAGAAAACGCATCATTGTTAATGAGTCTGACCAATTGTTTGGTGACCACGGCAGTTAGTCATATTAGAGTTTCTTCCTTCTAGACTACTCGCTAACACTTAGCTAATGGAGCTCTTATACGCCATTTTGTTTGCCTTCCCATTACTCACACCCAACCCAAGAGTCATACACCAAATGATGCAATATGACTATTGCTTACCGCCACAGCATTTAGCTTCCTTCACATTAATTACGTGAATATTGTAATATATGTTGCTACGACATAAAATGTGGGGAAAAAAAGTACATTACTACATAACGCATATGAGTATGTATTATTATAACTTTGCAATTCAATAACAATGCCATATTGCATGTCACTATAATTGTATCGTGTTCTGTTAATTTTCACAAAAAACCTCACTTTCACTTCGTAAAAGTTTTCTTAAAGAATTTCAATTTACACAAATTTGAGTGAAGACAAGATGGAGAGTTTGGTAAGAAGGGGAAGTCATGACTCATGATTGTGAAGAGAGGCTTAAAGTTCAGGTAAGAGGGGAAGGTTTTAGAGTTGATGATTAGGTTTGGCAAAACCAAAGGGTATGAGATGCGGTGGGTAATCATTTCCATAAGACATAGGGAAGACAAGTTTGCCTCTACTCATCTGCTGGTGGTGGATAATTGAAATTGAAATTGGCACCATCATCCTCATCATCATCATCATCATCGATTCTCTTATTTCTTTTACGTGTGCATTCATTCCATTCCTTCACCCGTGCGTGTTGATTGCTCTTTCGAATCTTCAAGCTTCTCCTTTTGTACTTTTGTCACCCCCTACTACATTTCAAGTAATTACATCAATTCATATGATGTGATTGTCTTCGAAACCTACTATTAGTGAAGAGTATGTAGTGACATTTTGATATTATTCATCAAAAACTCAATTTCAAATGTTTTAGTTACAATATTTTCGTAAATTTGGTAGCGAGTCTATCGAGTTCGCATTAGGCTACCTTGAATCAGACGTCAAAATAAACTAACAAGAGAGCAGATTTACAAGCTAAAATAGTGTTGGTCCAACACAATGCCACCTAATTGCTACACACACACACACACACACACACATACATAGTTTCGTTTCCATGACATGTCTTTTTCCTTTTGTTAGTTCTAGCATCTTCAAGGCGCTGGAAAACGAGCAAACCTTGTACACGCTCAAGGACCATCTCCATCGTAGGACGGTTTACAGGGAAGAACTCAACGCAACTCATTCCCAGTTCTGTAATGGCACCACCATCTTCAGCAAACGAAGCCCAATCTTCCTGCAAGCTACTGTGTACAAGTGACCCATTGGGCCTGTACACGTTCTTGGCCCAGCTGTGTACTAGATCGTCCAGGGCCAACTGTTTTTCCCACATTTTCCAGCTCAGAATTTCTCTTGGCTATTAGTCCCAGCAGAATCACACCAAAAGAATTTTCCCACATTTTCCAGCTCAGAATTTCTCTTGGCTATTAGTCCCAGCAGAATTTCTCTTGGCTTTAGCTTGTATGCCAATAGCTACCACCTGAAAAGTGAATTGTGTCACATCAATCTGAACTTTGAGACCAAAATATGCCCAATGTAGGCTTTGAATAAAGGGCACCTTTTGCAGCAAAAAATGGATCAACAAAGCCAATTTGTGCATTGGCATCTGCTTTTTTAGTGCAGTCATTTCACCAATGTTTCCTCCACTCATGAGTCCAAAATCAACTAAGATTGGCTTGCACTCCTGAACATGAAAATAGGGCTACTAAGATCAGAGCATATTTGACTATACTTTATAGTTGCTTTTAACAGAAATTCTTATTTGAACACCAGAAGACTTTTAGTCTTTAGGAACATACCCAATCCAGCATTATATGAGATGCATTAGTAATCAGCACCAGATATGGCTTGTCCTTGTTGTGTAGAAATTCAAGAGAAGGCTCCTAGTTGACTTTGTTCTAACTTACCTTGACCATGAGGAACTCATCATTTGTAAATGTTATGCAGTTTGATTTCTCATCCCATATTTTCACAGTTACATCTCGAGCTTGCGTTCCGATATTAAACCCTTCTTGCTTGATCTGACCTCTGTATAGTTTTCCAAACTGGGTCACTCCAATCAGACTGTTAAGTTGTTGGTGCAATGTTTCAGCTCCTCGGATGTGAACACTTTCAGATTTGCTGCAGAACTCATTTCAGCTCAGACATCAAAACGTTCCAACTTCCAAATTATAAACAAACACCAAGTATACTAGAAAGCAAAGTAAACTGATTATAACAAAGGAAGAGCAAATCAAGCAATGGCTTCTAGTTTCACCTGCTTCCTATTCAACTTCCAGACTAAATCTCCAGTTATTTACTTCCAAGGTACCTGGTCAAAGTCAAACATGTTAATAGGTTTCTTTCCTTCTTTGGATCAAACATGCTAAACATTTTCTCATACAAAAGATTATTCACGATTAACGACCAAGCGTAAGAGCCGAATTATTAATAAAGGTTCCTGAGACATTTTCTCTTTGGAATTACCAAATACCAATATAGAATATCCAAAACATCAATATCTAACATACAGCGCATGTCATTATCTACTTCTACCTTTCCCACCATGAAATTATATTCATCATATATTATCCTCATCTCCATATTCATATTCCTACTGTCACAATCCCAACTTGTTATTACCAGATTCCTAGAACAAGATATCCACTTGCATTCTTGTAAGAGTTGTATTTTTCTTTTTCAAATCTCAATCTGGTGTCCATTTATTTTGAATGTCTAGTTAATGGTTGACCAAACTCCATGAATATAAAACCAGGAAAAAGAAATGTAGGTATCATATTTTCATACTCATCGGTCATCACAAGCATTTCTGAAGAGAAGCTCAAACAGTCAAACTGTATAGGAAAATTTGCAACTCACGTACAATCACATTCCTAGGTAGAGAAGTCATTACTTGTTTGCTTTAGTATATCACAATATCACATCATCACATATTCACACGCCAATAGCATTGCAGTGAAGTTTAACTGTTTAATAGCATGATCGAACTTGTGATAAGGACATGGTTTTACAAACTCTCACCCAAACCTAACCATACTAGCTGCAAGTTAACTTCTCACCCCTCACTTGTTTCCTAACAACATCTTCAAATTTCAACTCAGTCAATCCCATCTTCCCTTTCCTTTTAAACCCTCTAATCCGATCCCATTGTAAATCTCAACCTTTCATCAGATAAATCTTCATTTTTCCATTTCACTATGGGAACCTTTGTGCAGACTAGTTCATCCCAAGATCACCAGGAACATATATTCCGAAGCCGAATGCCACCCGTCCAAGTGCCCGATAACATCACATTGCCAGAGTTTGTGCTGAAAGATGCCGAGCTCTACGCTGACAATGTCGCATTCGTGGAGGCTGTGACCGGCAAGAAAATCACTTACCGCGAGGTGGTAAGGGACACCGGGAGGTTTGCCAAGGCCTTAAAGTCTCTTGGCATTAGAAAGGCGCATGTGGTCATTGTTGTTCTCCCCAATGTAGCTGAGTATGCCATTGTTGCTTTGGGAATAATGGCAGCTGGGGCTGTGTTTTCGGGTGCTAATCCTGCAGGGCATGCATCCGAAATCAAAAAACAGGTGACAGCTGCTGATGCCAAGATAATTGTCACAAACGGCTCTAGTTATGAAAAGGTAATGTTATTATTTTGAAGTTGTCGATCTTGTTCACACCAAATGATGTGTCCCTTAGACGCATGCATATTATGTACAATATGTTGTTATATCCATGCAGGTAAAAGCTTTCGGGGTACCAGTAATTGTGCTTGATAAAGAGACTATTGAAGGTGCTATGAATTGGAACAACTTGCTTGAAGCAGCAGACCGTGCCGGAGCTAGTATTTATCAGGAGAAAATTTACCAGACTGATCTATGTGCACTTCCCTTCTCATCAGGCACAACAGGATTGTCCAAAGGCGTAATGCTGACACATCGCAATCTTGTAGCTAACCTAAGCTCCACACTCTTTGGAGTGACACCAGAAATGTTGGGAAAAGTCACCGTACTAGGCCTAATTCCCTTCTTCCACATCTATGGCATCACCGGAATATGTTGCGCTACGCTTAAAAACAAAGGCAAAGTTGTAGTGATGGGAAGATATGAACTCAGGACCTTCTTGAATGCATTGATCTCACAAGAGGTCACGTTTGCGCCTATTGTGCCACCGGTCATTTTAAACTTGGTGAAGCATCCAATAGTGGACG
Organism: Geum urbanum; assembly: GCA_946800695.1. Classification (NCBI taxonomy): domain Eukaryota; kingdom Viridiplantae; phylum Streptophyta; class Magnoliopsida; order Rosales; family Rosaceae; genus Geum; species Geum urbanum. Next base: position 60,351,721 of record OX327005.1, on the reverse strand, counting down.
AATTCGATCTTAGCAAGCTGAAACTTCAGGCTGTTATGACTGCAGCTGCTCCTCTTGCACCGGATCTCCTCAAAGCATTCGAAACCAAGTTCCCAGGAGTCCAAGTCCAAGAGGTAGTTGTTGTTACTTATTGTGCTATATTGGAAATGATCGAACTCTTGGCATGATTATCTTAATGTTTAGTTTTTGTTTACAATGTGTAGGCATATGGACTGACAGAGCATAGCTGCATTACGCTGACTCACGCCGGACAGGGTTTCAAGGCCAAGAAAAACTCTGTTGGATTTATTCTTCCAAACATGGAAGTCAAATTTATTGATCCTGAAACTGGAAACTCACTGCCAAGAAAAACCCCTGGTGAAATCTGTGTGTTGAGTCAATGCACAATGCAAGGTGACTCACTAACGGATCGAGTAACTTCGACTTTTATTTATTTTTACACTACGTCAAGAGTAACTCAAAAACTTCCTAGACCCGACTTATGAAATCACCACACTTGTAACACGAACCGGATTATTTCAGGTTATTACAACAAGGAAGAGGAGACGACGAGGACTATTGATAAGGATGGATGGCTTCACACTGGTGACATTGGCTACATTGATGAAGATGACAATGTCTTCATCGTGGATCGCATCAAGGAACTAATTAAATACAAAGGTTTCCAAGTAAGTAAACAACTAGACTAGCTTAATTAGTTCACGTACATGGTTTCATTAAGAATTTCTGAAGCTTGCCACTTTCCTTGTTATTTAAAGGTAGCTCCTGCTGAGCTTGAGGCCATCCTTCTGTCTCATCCCTCAGTCGAAGACGCAGCAGTAGTCCCGTAAGTACTAGGACTACCATGCATCGATGTACATAATTACTTACTGGTTTTTTTTTTCAGAAGAAATTAAACGTTGGCAGTTTGTTTATTTTGGTTGCAGAATTCCAGATGAGGAAGCTGGGGAGATACCAGCAGCATGTGTTGTGAAGGCAGCTGGTGCAAAAGAGAGTGAAGAGGACATAATCAGCTATGTGGCTTCAAACGTTGCACAGTACAAGAAGATCAGAGTGGTGCACTTTGTGGACACCATTCCAAAATCGCCTTCTGGAAAAATCATGAGGAGGCTTTTGAAGGACACAATGCTAGAGAAGATCAAGGCATCCAAGCTCAGCACCAATTGATCTATCAAACTATGAAAAATTAAGTAACATGCTAAATCAAATATCTCCAATACTACGTACTACTTATACTATGTAACCAATTGAGTATATTAATTCTTGAGCAAGTAATAACAGAGCTTTTCATATATATATATATGTGTGTGCGCGCGCGCGCGCGCGCTAGCAGAAGAATTTGATATGAAAGAAGAAAAATGGGTTAGGACTTGGGAGAAGGGTAGGTTAATATTAAACTTGCTACCCTGTGTTCAAGGTTAACTGTTTTGCCTGAGCTACGCGGCGTCGGCTTCGTTTCCACTTTTCCTAAACTAGGGTTTTAAACCAGTGAAGGGTCAAAACGAACAATTGTGAATGTGCTCACGTGGACCCTTCTCAGCAATGAGAATATGAGATCTTGCAAATCCATCTGACTAATCAGTGTTAGATCTAATTAACTACAATTAACTGAATTAACTAATCGTAATCCATGTCATTTGCCACCCTCAATCCACACGAACCTGCAGACAAGTTGGTTTGTCCAAGATTAACATCTACAAATATAAAACTCTCTCTGCTATCGATCTTCTCTCATTTTATCACTGATAAAATAGAAACATAATTACACAAACAACATTACTCTTGAAACCTTTGTCCCATAATACGTTAATATCTTAATCCCATCGCAAGTTGATTCTGCTATCATTTAATTAATTTATCACGTAGATTATAGTTTTAACATTAGGACCCCTCCTGTATTGTTTTCTAAGTATAAAGTATAATAGTTTCAAGTAGTCCAAGTTGTGAATACACTAATGCATTCCCAAGTCTACTTTCCTTAAAACAAACCAAAAATCCCATTAGGAACACACTAATGCATGGCATAGTCTTTAAACAAACTATTTTCTTTTTATGGGATACCATACCAAACGAGCATGGTGACGTAATTTTTTGGAAAGGTGATCATTAGGTTGACCAAAGATACTCTGTACTTCGATTTGTGGAGGAACTAGAAAGAAGTATATAGTTAGGATCTCATAAACTAAAGAAATTCAAACCATTTTCCCTAGTAGCTAGTACGGCATTTTCAGATTAAGATGTGAATGCTCAGTTTAGAGATCATGATTTTCACTCTCTGTATTTTTAATAAATTTGTTAAAAATATAACTAAAAATTAAATATATAAGGAGTAAAAAAAATTATACTCCGACCATGTTAGAAAAATAGGGAGTACGAATTTGTATTTATTGTAAGTTTATTGAAAAACAAACAAAAAAATTAGTTTAATTAATTACAAAGAATTTTTAGGAGTTCATTTCTCTCTTCTCAAATTTAGAAGCTCCTAGTCCTTTCTCTATCTTAGGATTGCAATAAAGAGTATGTTTGGAAATGAAAATTTTAATTTTTCTCTAAAATTTGGCTAAAGAACTTTAATAGAGAGCTTCATTAAAGATGCATGGCACTTAAAAATTACACAAGAGCAATGTTTGCCTCACTAGTGAGATCATTAATACAATTTGTAGTCTAACTATGGTCAATAGCCGACTTTAAAAAAAACAAATTCATAATCCAAGATGTGGCAACATACAATTAATCGCATACTTAATTGATCACCGATAACTTAATTTCAACACTCTAATTTCAATTTCTAAATCATTTAACTTGAACACAATTTTTTATTTATTTAATTAACATAAAAACATAAGAAAAAGAAAACCAAGTGTCTTTCATATTTTTTTTCCTACCTAAAGAATCGTCTTTTGGCATGAGGTTGCAACTCTAGTTTTCAGCTGAAATTAACCATTGACTTGATAAAAAAAATTGCACGTGTTGAGTTGTTTGCGCTGTTCTCCTCTCTCCCTCTTTCGCTCTCGAAAATACCTTTTGAATACCAAACTCTAGTGGCGCCGCCGCCCAACTCTATAGTCTCTCTTTCCTATCCCCTCTATACCCTAATGATATATCCAGACTTCTGTGGGAGTGACATCGATAGCTAAGGCGGTGCATGGTAGACACGTCGCAAGCATGCACGGTGTTGGGGTTGAGGGTTTGGGACACGTGTTTCTAACAAATTCCGTAAGGTTTTTTAGCAGAAGAGCTGATGAAGCCTATTTCGGACTGACCTGGTCTATCGCGCGTATGTCGTCATTTACCTGCTATTAAGAACAATACACTAAACGGACGTTAGGAGTATTGACGAGGTGTTCCCGCCTTCGACCCTCCGACGCTCTAATTAGAATGTATGGAGTGTAATAGTAGTATTGGTAGAGTAACGGGCGTACCTTGTATCTGTCATAAATGTGTTGCTTATATTGGTGGTTGAGTATGGAGTATTTTGTTGTTCTTCGATGTGAGATCCTGTATTTTGTGCATGGCCTATTCTAGTACTTCCCGTTTGCCGTACCGAACGCGTGGACATTCGGATGGTGTTGGTTCCTTGTTCAAAGTTGAAGCCTGTATTGCTGCCTTGCGTTTGGTCTAAGTTGTGTTGACCCATTTTCATTAATTAAGTGTGAGGTAATTGTGTGACACGGGATCACATACTAACAAGTCCCCAAAGTACCCAAGTCAAGGGAATCAGCTCTTGATTGGGGAGTTCTAAAGCTTTTTCCTGGTTGCGCACACGTGGTCACTCGGGGAAGGGTCCGCGCCCTGATTCCCTTGAGTCCCCCAAATCTCCGATGAAGAGCTAGTTTGAGGTCGGATGTCGAATGTTCGTGTCGTGGGGCTATCTCATTGGACTCCGAAATTTGATGTTGCTACTCGTGCCACGATAGTTCAAACATTGTTGCTGTTCGACTATCGGGGTGTACTCTAAAACTTGATGTTGCTACTCGTGCCACGATAGTGCGAACGTTGTTGCTGTTCTCGTGAATCTTCCTCTCGTCTTTTAAATGTAACTTCTTGTTCTTGTTGCTTCGCAAACATGTGATTCGTGTTGCTCCTGGTGCATTTACATTTGTTACTGTTTGTGGTGATTTCTGGATTTTTGTGGTATGTTTCTTGTGGTTTTGCTAGTTTAGAGTACGTTTGGCTAGGTAAGGTATTGTGTTTCTCTGTTTTTGTGCTCAAAGAAAAGGAATTTTTGAGTTTTTGTTGCTTTTTGGGTTTTTTTTTTCTGGGTAATTTATGAAGAACAGTTGTTCTTGAAGTTTTTGCTTCTTTTGGGGCTTTTGATCTGTTTTTGGGTATTGTGAAATGGTGGGTACTTGTTTGTGCTATGTGAAAGACTAGGGTCGCGTCATACTCCACACGTTCGCCGTTTGGCTTATTCTCCCTTTTTCTTTTCTCTTAGGATCATGGAATTTGTAGCTGTTTCAAGCGATGAGTCCCTTTCGCAAACCCCTAGGTTCCGTATAGGGTCACACGGTCCTGCCAATAGTTTTTCGAACTCTTCGTCTGATAGCGTACTGAGCATCTCCCCTATGTCCGTTAACGCTGGTGGTGCTTTGCGTAGGTCATCCATCCTGATCATGGAGCAGAGCGGGTCTATGGTTGTGTTTTCCGAACATCAAGATGCCTCTGTGGTGCCAAGTGGTGAAGTGTCGACCTCTTCTTCCGGGGGCTCGCAGGGTTACGTGATCCTGCCCGTGGTGGCCGGGCGTCAGGGGCTACTCTCCCCGTATTCCCCCGAGGTGGGCTCGTGCTTTGGCGTCTTGCAGATGGGCAGGCGGTTCAAGAGCCGGAGGTGTCCTCGTCCATACGCGAGATCGAACGATGGTACCGGGACTACCACATTCCCCAAACGGTGAAGCTGAGGGACCTCTGTCAAGGCGAATCGTCCACGCATCCTCTTCCACTCCACCCATTCTTCCAGTACGCTCTCGCCCTTTTCAACATCACGTTAGGCCGGTGTGGTCCTACGTTGACGCGCGTGCTGATCGCGTTTCATAATATTTGGAAGCTCAGTGGGTTGTAGTTTCCCACTCGTGAGGAGATCGGTCATTTCTTTCGTTGGAAGTACTTCTCACGTGTTAGTACATGATCCCGTAAACACATAATGGTCGCACACTTAGTCACTCCAAATGGGTCAACACAGCCCAGACCAAACGCAAGACAACAATACAGGCTTCAACTTTAAACAAGGAAGCAACACCATCTGAAAGCCCACGCGCTCGGAACAACAAACGGAAGGTACCATGACAGATCACGAACAAACAAGCATGATCCCACATCGAAGAGCAACAAAAGACTTTATACTCAACCAACAATATAAACAACACATTTATGACAGTTACAAGGTACGCCCGTTACTCAACCAATACTATTGTTAAGCTTCATACACTAACTTGAGCGTCGGAGAGTCGAAGGCGGGAACAACCCGTCAAGGCTCCTAACAACCGTTTGGTGTATTACTCTTAATAGCAGGTAAAGGACGACATACGCGCGATAGCTCAGATCATCTGAATTGACCCCATCCGCATTTCTACTGAAATTCCTACAGAGTTTGGTAGAAACAATTGGCGCCGTCTGTGGGAATCGAGCAATCGCAAACCACCCGAAACCATAGCAGCAAAGATGGCAACATACCATATTACACCTGAGAGCCTAAAGACAAGAGACGCACCCATCGACTCGATCAGCAGCATCAACGACCTAACGAAGGACGAAGCAGCAGCCCACCTCGTAAAAGAATTCCAAACGGCCCGAACCGAAAGAGACCAGGAACGCCAAGCCCGACAGCGGTTGGAGGATCGGCTTGACGCGTTCATCCGGAGCAAGGAGACCCAACGAGAGAAATCGGGACCAACAGAGGAGCCAGGAACGAGCAGGCAAGCCGTCAGGATAGACCCACCGTGGGGATAGCGAAACAACCGGCTCCCAGGACCTCCACCACCTCCCGAAAGAACATGGGAGTATGATGACGAGGAACCTACCACGACAGTTGGGAACGCTATGCTCCGGCGAATGGCAGAGATGGATGCCGAAATCATGTCACTCAAGAAAAGCACGCACACCGAGCCAAAAGGAATGTACACTCCCTGTGTGAGCCCCTTATCGGACGATATCCTGGCTCAGGGCAGAGATCCGTATTCCAAAATCGTTAAGATCAGCAGGTTCAATGGGAAGGGAGACCCGCGAACACACATTGACGAGTATCAATCCGCTACCGCAGGTACCCGGTACTTGGACACAACCCTCTGTTTCCTGTTCCAGGAGACGTTGGCGGAAGAAGCACGAAACTGGATCTACGAGGTGCCCACATGATCCATCCACTCATTCGATGAGCTCACGGAGTGTTTCCTCAAGCGATACCGGCTACAGGGCAAGTACAACACTGCCAGCACGTTTCTAAAGATCCGTCTGGGGACAATGAAAACCTATCCGGCTTCATCAACCAGTGGAGGGCCCTTGCGAACACGTGCAGGAACATCGACAAGAACATAGAAAAAAAGGCGCTATTGGAAAACCTGACGGGAACCCCGTTCGTAGAGAAGATGGTCAGAAAGGACCACGTCGGGTATGACGAGATCATCGACTTAATCGTCCAGAAGGCACTGGTGGAAACCCATGTGTACGGAGCGCAAGGTCCAAGCATGACACCGACCTCGAAGACACACGGCTACACACAAGATCGCCCATCATCCCCCCATACAACCAAGAATCCGCCACCGAAAGCACAGCCCACCGCGTCTCGCAAGCACGAAGATCACTATCAAGAACACAGGAACCACAAACAGTATCAGCAAACGCATCGCGAGCGTTCACCACCGCGAAACCCACCACCCAGAGATCCGCACCAGCGACGCACAGTTTCTCCATTACCCAGGGCACAAACGAGGAAGTGCTCAAACAGAACAAACGACAAATCCACCCGCCCATGCCTAGGGTGCCCGGGATAGCCCTTATGCGGAACAACAGGGGAACGTGGTGCATGTATCATGGTTCGAATAACCACAACACCAACGATTGCGAAATCCTAGGCAAGGAAATCGAACGATTGCACACGGAGGGAACGCTGATCTTCTGAGCAACAAACGCGGCACGCCTGGCTACGGATATATGAACGAGGAGCACCATCAATAACATCACGGGAAGGAAGAACCCCAACCTAGGGATGTATTTGCGGTACATCCCGGAAATCCACTGTAGGCTGTCAGGAGGGATTGGCCTCCAATCACCTTCACCTACGAGGAAGAAGGCAACAAGAACAACACGCTCTCGTTCGTCATCGACGGAATGGTGGACCGATACTTAGTCAAGCACATCCTCATCAATAACGGAGCTTTCGTCAACATCATCTTTCAGGAGGCGTATGAAGGCCTCAAGCGCCCGAAATGCAAGATGACACAGGACCACGAGAGCATTGCCCGCTTTTCAGGTGAGACCACTTACCCCCTCGGTAGCGACTACATGCGATTCGGCATCGGGGCACCAGGAACCCCCGAGAGCGAGATCAGAACAGACTTCGTTATCATAGATCTCCACACATCCTACAACGTGATCCTTGGGCGACCGGGCATCTCGAAGCTGAGGTTGATCATCGCAGGCCATATGCTCATGGCAAAGTTCCCGACAGACTACGGGATCGGCACGGTCAGGAGGTATGATTTCGTGGAAAAAACTGTTCGACCAGATAAAGACAACACGCGATTGGAAGTACTCACAGTGACGGAGTGCTCCCTTGAAGAGCAGCGACCTGATGACCCGCGTGACGGACTGAACACTATCCGGCCCGCCAAAGAACGGGAGGGGCAACGCATGATACAACTATCCCGTGAACACCCGGAGCGCACGATCCGCATCGGCGCACAGTTAGAGCCCTACATGGCGGCTCGACTAACCCAGGTCCTAACGGACTGCCAACAGGTATTTGCATGGTCCTACACGGACATGCCTGGAATCTACCCAAGCATCATCTCCCACAAACTCAGCATCAGCTCACTCGCAAACCCGATAAAGCAGAAACGGCGGGCGTATGATCAAGAACGATAGGCGGCCATGCACGCGGAGGTTGATAGATTGCAGAAAATCGGTTTCATCCGAAAAGTTGACTACCCGAAATGGATCTCCAACGCCGTTATAGTCAAGAAGAAAAATGGATCTTGGCGCATGTGCATAGATTACGGTAATTTGAACAAGACCTGTCCGAAAGATAGTTTCCCGTTACCCCGGATCGATCAGCTCGTAGACGCCACTGCCAGGCATGAACTACTGTCCATAATGGACGCATACTCGGGGTACAACCAGATCCCCATGAACCTCGAAGACTAGGAGGCCACATGCTTCACAACGGACAAGGGGCTCTACTGTTACGTAGTCATGCCGTTTGGCCTAAAGAATGCAGGCTCCACATACCAAAGATTGATGAACATCATATTCGACTGGTTGACGGGCAAAATTGTAGAAGTCTACATCGATGAAATACTTAAGAGCACCAAGGCAACAGATCACCCCAAACACCTACGAACCGTACTCGAACTCCTGATCAAGAATGGCATGAGATTGAACCCGTCCAAGTGCACGTTCGGCGTAACAACAAGCAAGTTTCTTGGATACATCATCAGCAAGGGGGGCATCGAGGCCTCAGCAACAAAGGTCAAGGCAATACTAGACATGCAACCCCCCACGACTAAGCCCAAACTCCAAAGCTTAACGGGAAAATTGGCATCCCTCAATCGCTTTATCTCCCGCTACTCCGACAAGTGTGCACCTTTCTTCAAAGCCCTTCGAACGAAAAACAAGCGAAGCGTCATTTGGATGACCGACTGTGAAGCCGCGTTTGCATCAATCAAGCAGTACCTCGCCTCAATCCCTCTCTTGTCCAGACCCGTAAAGGGAGAAGCCATATATCTGTATCTATCCGCTTCCCTAACAGCCGTCAGTTCGGCCCTGGTCCGAAGAGAAACAAATTTCGAATTACCAGTCTTCTTTGTCGGAAAGGGCATGACTCCTCCAGAGACCCGTTACCCTACAATCGAGAAGGTGACGCTTGCACTCGTCTCAGCGGCAAGGCGACTCAGACCGTACTTCCAGGCCCATAGCATCCACGTCCTCATCAATATCCCATTGCGACAGGTATTGCAATCGCCCGACCACAGTGGTCATCTGGCAAAATTGGCCGTCGAGCTAAGTGAATACGACATCCACTACGCGCCCCGAACAAAAATAAAGGGCCAGGCTATCGCAGACTTTATAACCGAGTACACGGAGGCCAAAGGGACGACACAGCCCGCCCTCGACACGCCACCCGTTAGCACGGAACCTTCCAAGGAAGAACCCCCAAAACCCGAATCGCCATGGAACCTTTACGTGGACGGGTCATGCACCAAGAACACTAGTGGGGCTGAGATCATCCTCACCGGGCCCAGAGGCGTACGAGCAGAATACGCACTAAGATTCAAATTCAAAGCAACGAACAATGAGGCCGAATACGAAGCTCTTATTGCCGGTCTACAACTGGCCCGAAACTCAGAGGCCCCAAGCATCAACATCTTCAGCGATTCACAACTAGTCGTCAACCAAATCCGGGGCGACTTCAAGATGAATGGCGATACGATGACGCCATACCATGACCACGTATGCACAATGTTAAGTAAGCTCAAGTTCTTCAACATCAACCACATCCCAAGGGGAAGAAACACCAAGGCAGATGCACTTGCCCGTTTAGCAACATCGCCCGTACATACGGAGCCAGGGCAATGAGTAGTGGAAGTGTTGAAGAGGCCAAGCATCACGAAAACGCCAGAAGAGATCTTCATGATCGAACCACACACAGCCAGTTGGATGGACCCGATCATCAAATACAAGACAAGGGGTGAACTACCAGAAAACCGGGCCCAGGCGCGAAACATAATAGCCCGAGCAGTAAACTTCAGCATCCGGCACGACAGCCTATACAGACAAGGGAAGACCTGGGCCAACCTCAAATGCGTTATACCGGAGCAAGGCGACAAGATACTCAGGGAAATCCACTCGGGCGTATACGTCCACCATGCGGGAGCACGATCCATCGCATAGAAGGCACTCCGTTGTGGATTCTGGTGGCCTAAAGAGACCAAGCATCACGAAAACGCCAGAAGTAATCTTTACGATCAAGCCACACGTTGCCAGCTGGATGGACCCCATCATCAAATACAAAACACGAGGCGAACTACCAGCAGACCGGGCTCAAGCGCGAAACATCATGGCCCGAGCAGTCAACTTCAGCATCCGACACGACAGCCTGTACAGACAAGGGAAGACATGGGCCAACCTCAAATGCATTACACCGGAGCAAGGCGACAAGATACTCAGGGAAATCCATTTAGGCGTCTATGGCCACCACGTGGGAGCACGGTCCATCGCACAGAAGGGTTGTGGATTCTGGTGGCCCATCATCCACGCAGATGCAACAACGATCACTACGACCTACCATCAGTGCCAACTCTACGCACACAAAAATCACGCGCCCGCAGTTCCCCTATCGATCCTCACTTCTCCTGTTCCGTTTGCACAATGGGGACTCGATCTCATCGCAGAACTTCCAAAATCCAAGGGCCAATATCGATACATCATAGTAATCATTGGCTACCACACCAAGTTTATCGAAGCGGAACCGATGGTCAAGATCATGACTGAAAAGGTGAGGAGATTTTTATGGCGTTTCCTCTACTGTCGCTATGGTACCCCGCTCAACATCATCACCGATAACGGGCCGCAATTCCACAACGACGAGCTCAAAGCATTCTGCGAAAGGCAAGGTACCCCCAGACAAACGGACAGGTAGAAGTAGCAAACAAAATCATCAAGGAATCAAGAAGAAGATCGAACTCATTGAAAAGGGAGACGTTTGGTACGGACGATGGCCCACACTACTCCCCGAAATACTATGGTCAATCCGAACTACGACAACAACAGCAACAGGAGAAACCCCGTTCAGCCTCACATTCGGAACGGAGGCTGTACTACCATTCGATCTCACATACAGAAGCCCAAGAATCGAAAGTTACGACCCTACCACCAATGGCGAAGGACTCAGACTCGACAACGATCTCCTAGAAGAAAGACGTGACACGGCACACCTTCACAACACTGCAAATAAGCAGCGAGTCGCTCAACTATTCAACCAACGTGTGAAGGAACGCCCGCTTCAACTGGGGGACTGGGTCATGAAAGTAATTCAAACGAAGCCTAAGGGATTACGCTCTTCATGGGAAGGTCCATACGCCATCAAAGCAGTCGTAAGTCCAGGTACGTTTTACATCAAGGACATGTTCGGAAGGAGGATAGGCAATCCATGGAACACACAGCACCTAAGGAAATATTTTCACTAAGTGTTCATCTACCTGCGTTTGAGCACGATCGCACGTTTTGTAATCTAACGCGCGTACATCTAGTGATACGCTTTGTAATCTTTTGCATATGTACGATCGTACGTTTTGTTGTGTGCCAGTAATAATATAAGTACACATCAAACACACTCAGACAAGTAATGTAAATGAAACAAAAGGTACTTAGATATATATTTCCCAAAAAGTTGTACAGTCCATTAACTAAACGCACGCAGGCGCAAGAGTACAAAACAAAAACAAAAGAGAAAGAAAAAATACAAGATAACTAGCTGGCCCCAGCAGCAGCATCAGCCCCACCCTCCTCCAGCACCGGCCCGTCACCCCCTGCTTGCGCCCCGATCTCCAGCTCCTCGAGTGAGCGCTTCAGCTTCTCAGCCTCAGTGGCTTGCCATGCCTTAAACTCGTCCACCTTCACGAACAGCAGCACGAGCGAGGAGAAGTCCTCACATTGAATGTTGGCCTCAGCAGCGACCAAGTCCTCGAACTCCTCCGAATCCTTGAAAGCCTAGACCGCGTCAGCCTTGACCTTCTCAAACTCGGAAGATGCCTTGTACTCGGCCACTGCCGCTTCCGCAATCCTCTGTCGTAATCCTGCGGTCGGAAGCGCTCCCGCCAAAATTAATTACCCTACCGCTTCAAATTCGGCACGTTACGCATCACGCATGCAGCAAACAACTGAAATAAACCTTCTGACACACGATCACCTCAAGCGATAGATAATCGCTACGAAGATGAAAATGTCGGAATACGAAAAGACAAGAGGGGCCCACTTCGAAAACAGCAATACCATTTCGGAATCCACCCGATAGGCAAGTGGCAGTTATGCTTGCATTATCATGGGCACGGTTGATACCATCATGACCTGCGCCATCGATTGGGGCTAACGAACTGAGGTCTGGGACCTCCCGTTATGCACCCACCCGATAGAGCAATACCCGATAGACAAGTGGCAGTTATGCTTGCGCTATCATGGGCACGGTTGATACCATCATGACCTGCGCCATCGATCGAGGCTAACAGACTAAGGTCTGGGACCTCCCGTTACACATCCACCCGATAGAGCAATACCCGATAGGCAAGTGACAGTTATGCTTGCGCTATCATGGACACGGTTGATACCATCATGACCTGCGCCATCGATCGGGGCCAACGGACTGAGCTCTAGGACCTCCCGTTACGCATCCACCCGATAGAGCTATACCCAACACGTAAGCGGCTCCAAACATCAACATCAGGTTTCGGAGTCTAACTCGATAGCCGAACAACAACAACTTCCGCTTTATCGTGGGATGAGTAGTAACATGACTTGTCGCCATGTAAGCGGCTCCAAACAGCAACATCAGGTTTCAGGAGTCTAACCCGATAGCCGAACAGCAGCAACGTTCGCGCTATCATGAGACGAGTAGCAACATCACTTGTCACCATGTAAGCGGCTCCAAACAGCAACATAAGGTTTCAGAGTCCAACCTGATAGCCGAACAGCAACAACGTTCGCGCTATCGTGGGACGAATAGCAACATCACTTGTCGCCACGTAAGCGGCTCCAAACAACAACATCAGGTTTCGGAGTCCAAACCCGATAGCCGAACAGCAACAACATTCGCGCTATCATGAGACGAGTAACAACATCACTTATCGCCACATAAGCGGCTCCAAACAGCAATATCAGGTTTCAGAGTCCAACCTGATAGCCGAACAACAACAACGTTCGCGCTATCGTGGGACGAGTAGCAACATCACTTATCGCCACGTAAGCGGCTCCAAATAGCAACATTAGGTTTCGGAGTCCAACCCGATAGCCGAACAACAACAACGTTCGCGCTATCGTGGGATGAGTAGCAACATCACTTGTTGCCACGTAAGCGGATCCAAACAGCAATGGAATTCCTACGGAGTTTGGTAGAAACACCACGTATGAAGGATAAGGGTACGATAATGGTTAAGCCCCGAACAAAGTGGTGGTTAACGGAGCCCCCTTTCTCTTCGACTGCCTGGCGCCGGTATCATTGTCTTGTCGGGGGTGAGTGGGAGTTCGACAAGCCTGACGGTGCGCTATCGCGTGGGCGTAATCAGATACATCGAGTCCCTGAGTTCTTTCAGCCTTTAGGTGTGGTGTTTGAAGTGTTGCCGGCTATCAGCGTTTGTCTGGTTGTGTCTTTTCGTATTCGTGCTTGCTAATACCCTTTTTTTTTGTAGATCAATGATTGTATCCCCTTACCCGTTTGGAGGAAAGGCGTTTGGCTAGGATCAAGTTCGCTTTCGATCCCCATCCTGACGCAAGGAACTTCTGGGCGGCCAACCATTGGGAGTTAGTTAAACGCTATGGTCTTTCGCGCCCTCCCGGTATGTTCGTGACCTCTCTATTTCGTGCGTTTGCCTTTTGCCGTGTGTATGGCTTTGGGACTGACGTTCTCTATTTTATTTGCAGCAAAAATAAAGATGTCTCGTTCCTCCGCCAAGCAGGACGCGGCCCACCAACGTATGTTGCTGCTAATGGAGAGGGCTAGGCAGGCCCGTATGGTTGTTAAGGATGGGAATGGCAACCTTGTCTAAGGCGATACTCCCTACCCCGTGCTCCACGCTCTAGACTGCAACCAGTATCTCGACCCAGTTCTCTAGGTCGATGAAGAAGTGGAGGCCGTGGGTGCAGCTGTCGGAGCTCCAGGTGTACGGGCCACTACTCCCGAAGACCGGGTGGAGGAAGCTGCTATCGACACCCATTAAGGGGAAGAGGGAGAGCAAGCCCAAAAGGACCACCTTCGTCAGGAGAAGGATGTGCGGAGTAAGGAGCGTTGCGAGCGCCAGAGTGAAGGTCGACCGCACTCCGGCTCTCGGAGCAAGTCCCACTCACTGGCCAAGACCGTCTCCTCCAAGAGTTCGTTCGAGCTCTTTCCCGGGGTCAACCTGGAGATGCGGGGATGTCCATCCGTCCTCTCAAACGCCCAAGGGGTCCATCCACCGAGGCCTCGTCGGGCGTCACCGTTGCTGTGGCGGGCGAAACGACTATGTCCTCCAAATTCCTCGCTCGCATCCAGAGCTTCAGGGGTGCCGGCATTGAGTCATTGAAGAAGTGGCGTCAGCTCGGTGCGACTCTGAGTGAGTCTCTGAACGCAGTGTTTGATACCTGCACCCAGCTCCAGCACCAGCTCTTCCTCATCAAGGGCCTAGAGGGGTCGATGTTACAGACTATTGCGTTGTCCAAGGCGAAAGCCGAGAGCAGGCGGTTGACGGCCAAAGTTGGCAAGATGCAGAAGCCTCTGACGAGGTCTACTGACATAGCCAATCGCAAGATTTCTAGTGAACGAGTTGGTCCGTGAACTCGATGAGCTGAAGAAGGAGTTTGAGGAGTCTCAGTCTGGGATCGTAATCCTGGAGACGGACCTTGCCGCTCTTCGATCGTCCAGTAGTGCTCGGATTGTGGAGCTGGAGCATGAATTTACTGAGGCTCGCATGCATGTGATGAGGGACGACATTCGCAGGAAGATTACATAGGAGGCGGTGGCCGAGTTCAAGGCGTCGTTCGAGTTTGAGAAGGTCAAAGACGATGCGGTCGAGACTTTCAAGAATTCGGACGAGTTCGAGGACTTGGTTGTTGCTGAGGCCAACGTCCAGTGTGAGGACTTCTCCACGCTCGTGCTTTCGTTCGTCAAGGTGGACGAGTTCGAGGCGTGGCAAGCCGCTGAGACCGAAAAGCTGAAGCGTTCGCTTGAGGAGCCGGAGGTCGGAGTGCAGGCTGAGGATGAGGTGTCGGAGTTGGAGGAGGGTGGGGCTGATGCTACTGCTGGGGCCAACTGACTATCTTGTATTTTTTTTTTGCTTTGTAGTATTTTTCTCTTGCGCCTGCGTGCGTTTGCTGAATGAGCTATGTACAACTCTTTTTTGAAAATATATCTAAATACCTTTGTTTCGCTTACATTATGTTTGAATACGTTTGATTTACATTAACTTTCATTGTCATTGGCTAAAAACAAAACGCGCGAATGTATTCATACAAAAATTTACTCAAACATTAGATGTAAGTGCGTCAGTGCCAATCAAACGCAGGCAGATAAACACTTAGTGGAAATATTTCCTCAAGTGCTATGTGTTCCAGGAGTTGCTTAGCCTTCATTCGAACATGTCCTTGATGTAGAACGTGTCTGGGCTTGTGACTATATCGATGACGTAAGGACCTTCCCATAATAGGTGTAAGCTCTTTGGCTTCGTTTGGATTGCCTTCATGACCCAGTCCCCCAGTTGGAGTGGGCACTCCTGAACACGTTGGTTGAATAGGCGAGCGACTCGCTGCTTGTTCGCGATGTTGTAGAGATGTGCCGTGTCCCGCTCCTTTTCGAGAAGGTCATTGTCGAGTCGTAGACCTTCTCCGTTTGTGGTGGGTCATAGCTTTCGATTCTTGGGATTCTGTATGTGAGTTCGAGTGGTAGTACGGCCTCAATTCCGAATGTGAGGCTAAACAGGGTTTCTCCCGTCGCAGCCGTTGCAGTTGTTCTGATTGACCATAGTATTTCGGGGAGGAGTGTGGGCCATCGTCCGTACCAAATTTCTCCTTTCTCGATGAGTTCGATCTTCTTCTTGATTCCCTCCTTGGTGATCTTGTTGGCTGCTTCTACATGTCCGTTCGTCTGGGGGTGTGCTGGTGATGTGAATACCAGGTTGGTGCCCTATTTCTTGCAGAACGCTTTGAGCTCGTCGTTGTGGAATTACGGCCTGTTATCGGTGATGATGTTGAGTGGGGTGCCGTAGCGACAGTAGAGAAAACGCCAGAGGAATCTCTTGACCTTTTCGGTTGTGATTTTGACCATCGGTTCGGCCTCGATAAACTTGGTGTGGTAGTCAATGATCATGATGATGTAGCGATATTCGCCCTTGGATTTTGGAAGTTCTCCGATTAGATCGAGTCCCCACTATGCAAACAGAACTGGACAAGTGAGGATCGATAAGGGTAATGCAGGCGTATGGTTCTTATATGCATATAGCTGGCATTGGTGACAGATCGTCGCAATTGTGGTTGCGTCAGCATGGATGGTAGGCCACCAGAATCCACTTCGGAGTGCCTTCTGTGCGATCGATCGTGCTTCTGCGTGATGGCCATATACGCCCGAATGGATTTCCCTCAGTATCATGTCGCCTCTCTTTGGTGTGACGCATTTGAGGTTGGCCCATGTCTTCCCTTGTCGGTACAGGCTGTTGTGTCAGATGTTGAAGTTGACTACTCTGGCTATGATATTTCGTGCTTGTGCCAAGTCTGCTGAGAGTTCGCCCTTGGTTTTGTATTTGACCATTGGTTCCATCTAGCTGGCCACGTGTGGCTCGATGATGAAGATATCCTCTAGTATTTTCGTGATGCTTGGTCCTCAGGACTTCCACTACCCTTTGCCCCGGCTCTGTATGGACGGGCAATGTGGCCAAACGGGTGAGTGCATCCGCCGTGGTGTTTCTGCCCCTGGGGATGTGGTTGGTGTTGAAAAACTTGAACTTACTTAGCATCGTGTGAACATGGCTGAGATATGTCGTCATCGTATCGCCCTTTGTTTTGAAGTCACCCCGGATTTGGTTAACAACTAGTTGCGAGTCGCTGAAGATGTTTATGTTTGGGGCTTCTGAGTTTCAGGCTAGTTGCAGTCCGGCAATGAAAGTTTCGTATTCAGCCTCGTCCGGCAATGGGGCTTCTTAGATGTCAGTGCTAACGGGTGTCGTGTCGTCGGGAGCAGACCGTGTTATATCTTCGGCCTCAGTGTACTCGACTATGAAGTCTGCGACGGCCTGGCCATTTATTGTTGCCTGAGGCGTATAATGGATGTCGTATTCGCTCAGCTCGACGGTCCACTTTGCCAAACAGCCACTGTGATTGGGCGATTGCAGTATCGTCGTAATGGAACGTTCGTAAGAACGTGAATGCTGTGGGCCTGGAAGTACAGCCTGAGTCGCCTGGCTGCTGTTACGAGTGCGAGTGCCACCTTCTCAATTGTTGGGTAACGGGTCTCGGGTGGTGTCATGCTCTTTCCGGTGAAGAAAACTGGTAATTCCGAATTTGTTTCCCTCCAAACAAGGGCAAAACTAATGGCCGTTAGAGAAGCAGATATGTATATATACAAGATTTCTCCTTTCTCGGGCCTGGATATGAGGGGGATTGAGGCCAGGTATTTCTTGATGGATGTGAATGTGGCTTCTCAGTTGGGTATCCAAATGACGTTCCGTTTGTTTGTTGTTTGGAGGGCCTTGAAGAATGGTGCATACTTGTCGGAGTAGCGAGAGATGAAGCGATTCAAGGACACTAGTTAAGAACAATACACCAAACGGACGTTAGGAGTCTTGATGGGGTGTTCCAGCCTTCGACTCTCCGACGCTCTAGTTAGAATGTATGGAGTGTAATAGTAGTATTGGTAGAGTAACAGGCGTACCTTGTATCTTTCATAAATGTGTTGCTTATATTGGTGGTTGAGTATGGAGTTTTTTGTTGTTCTTCGATGTGGGATCCTATATTTTGTGCACGGCCTGTCCTGGTACTTTCCATTTGTCGTACCAAACGCGTGGACGTTCGGATGGTGTTGGTTCCTTGTTTAAAGTTAAAGCCTGTATTGCTGCTTTACGTTTGGTCTAAGCTGTGTTGACCCGTTTTCAATGACTCAGTGTGCGGTAATTGTGTGATATGGGATCACACACTAACAACATGTCCTACATGCAAGGAAACCCTCTTTTTGAGGGGGACCCACTGCCCACTGTTTATTTTTTCACAGGTTCTAAGTTTAGCTGGTAATCCACAGTCAGACCCATCTGGAGCAAACTATACGACCCAACAAGCAGTGGGGGATGCTTCTAAGGGTATGAGTTCTTATGTCAGATTCGAGCGACGTTGGCCCAAAGCGGCGTCACAGACAATTGGATCATCTCCGGGGGTGGCAACCTTGGTGCACACATTGGGGGCATCTTCGCTGGACGCGAGCGGTCTGCAACGTCCAGATGGGGCATCTTCACTGACTTCTGGAGGATCAGGAACAACTGCTCCGGTCCCGGCAAGTAGAAATAAGAGAGGGACGCGGAAGGAGATACCGTTATCGGGAGCTGGCGACAGCAGGATAGCGAGTGACCGTATAACGGGGGTGTCAAAGTATGAGTCTCCACAAAAAAAAGTGACACTAACTGCAGTCGCTGAAAAGATGGCTGAAGAGCAACATGCGTTATTATAGTTTGACGTGCATAATTAGATGAGATGTGAGACACGAATTTTTTTTCTTGTAATTTTCCTACATTTAGCCCGTCTAGTTGTATCAGTGATAGGTACCGAACACGTTACAGTATATGTTATTATAAGGAGTTCTTTCTATCAGTCCAATAAACAATATTCTCCTTTATAATTTATCGGATTCAATATATTTTATTTTCCATCTAAAAAATCTTGTGTTTGTTCTCCACGGTTCTCCACAGTTCTCCACGTACTTCTACCCAAAGCCATCTTTCCATTTAAGGTATAGCTGGACTGCTAGAAAATAGAAACAACGGTAAATTCCAGCACAGCACACGGAAAGTTTGATACGCACTTCCCAGCTGGGTCGGACCGACTAGTCACCATTTGTCGCTTTCGATTGTTTATGTTTACACAGAGATACGTATAGAGTGAAAAAAATGAATTAATTTCAAAAGCTGGCCAAAGGCCCTCTCCAGGTCCCAACACACATTTTAAGTGTGTCAACTTGGTCAAGTCTCTCTTAGTCTCTCTACCATTTCAAAGTTGAAACCCATTGATATGATCAGAGCAGCAATGAGAAGATTGCCAGGACATGATTCCCTTTGGTTCTGAGTAAAGTTTCTCTACCTATAGGAATTACCAAGTGAGTACCTTGGACCATTTTTCACTTTTATACGTCTGGGTACTTGTTTTGCTACCATTTCAGTGCAAAGGTTTTAGCTTTTTCTCCTTATTGGATTTAGTTTGCAGTTTAATTTGAGGAACCATGGCCAGTGTTGGCTACCTAGCTCGCTCTGTGATCCCTTTTTTTTGGAAAGAAAACAGGGGACTAGTAATAGCAAATCCAAGTTGAAATGTCTAAATTTGGCAAGAAAGTTCTGTACTTTCTGATTTCATGATCCCCATTTTGCTCATATTATGAGTACAGGGTTCTATTTGGGGAAGGAAAGATTGCTTCCTTCTATCTTCTCTCCCAGATATTGCATTTTTGGAGATGTATATAATTTGGGCTTCTTTTAAACTCGCCTAAATATCTGCATAAAGCCAATCTGATCAAATTGTTACTATTTGGAGGAGTTCATTTCCTTTTTCATTTTCTGAAAAACCAAAAGGCTGTCTTTTTCCCCCCTCTCATTTGAATGTGGGGTCTTGAATACTGAGGTTACTAAGGTTGTTGGGTGCATAGTGATTTTCTGTGGTAGGTGGTTTATATGATCTGGTCGGATGGTTATGGATACTTACTTGGTAGCAAAGAAATAAGCTTGGAGGTACTGATGGGTTTTGTAGCAATTGAGGTTAAATTTGATTAGGAGTTAAGTCATAGGCTGTAGCTGGTGGATCTTATTCAATGACCGTTTTTAGAGATTGCAATGAAGTGCCACTTATTGGAGCTGAAGTTGGAGGGTACAGGGTAACGGTGACACGCAAGTAGGATATGCTGTTAGGAATATATTTACAGAGAGAGAGAGAGAGACTGAACAGATATCTATATGGAGGTGGTAGATTTCCATCCATTCAGTCGGTGAGTAACAAAATGGTAACCATGTTTTGCTGGGAAATGGGAAGCATTTCCAACTTTACCAGGGCGCAAACAGAGTGTGGGCTCTTAATGATGGGGACTTGTTAAGGTAGTAGGAGAAGTGAATGCTGGTATATGTAGAAGACAGTAGGTTAGATTTGGATTTATGTGATTGGATTCTATGTTGTGTCGATGATGGTAGCTGGGGGGTTTTGTTGAAGATGTGCTTTAAAATCTAGCTACGAACTATTGGCTGTAAAGTTGTGAGCCACAATTCATAGCTGCCACACATTTGAGGTGTAGAACTGATTCCTCTAGTTATGGGATGCTTCAGTTGTCTATATATTTAATACACTGGTTTCCATTATTTGAGCTTTGTAGTAGAGTTCCGTAGATCTGAGAAGCTTTTTTACGTATCCAAACACAATTAGAGCACACTGATTCAACATTGTTCATTGTGTTTGTATTCAAGATTTTCTTTACTCTACAGTCTGGTGTTCGTATACAGAATTTGCCTCACTGTGTAGGCAGGCATGTTCTTCTTTTACAGGGTTTGCTAAAGTAGTCAGTTGATGTGTTTGTCCTGTTTCCTTTTTCTGGATGTCCTTTTGTGTGTGTTATACAAATTCTTATGTGGCTGTTATATGTTGCAGCATCTGGTAACCATTTGCTTTTGCACTATCTGAAGAGGCTAGAATAGGAAGTGGTCTTATGAATTCCCTGTTGGTGATGGAGTGGAATGACAAGCCTCCTTCACTATGGGACTGGGATAATGTTTTCATGTATGGAGCAAAAGCAACTGAAGATCCAAACAAGCCTCAACCAACAGAATGGAGTATTGAGGGAGAACAAGGAATGAACTCGGAATCTTTCTGTTCACCTGGGGGTGATGGGGCTAGTGGTGTTTCTGGCTCCGATCTTGGAGATGGTTCATCAAAGAGTTCAAAATCAGGTTCTGTCAGTTCTTCCGTTGGGGAAAGTAAGAAATCCAACTGCATTCTTGAGGCTTTTGAAGGTATCCCAAAGGAACTCGTGGATAGAGAAGCTGAACCCAGAATTGAGCCTCTTGGATATTATCCAACTCATGAGATTTCAGCTGGATCCGGTGAGCCATTCCTCAGCTTAAAACTTGGTAAGACGATGTACTTTGAAGATGTTTGTGCAGGAAATAGTGCTAAAACCTCATCGGTTTCTGTTATTTCCACACCGATGGAAACAAATGTAAAGAAATTTAAGTCCACTAGTCAAAGTATAGTTGGCGCACACTGCCAAGTCGAAGGCTGCAATATGGATCTCTCCTCAGCCACAAGTTACCATCGCAGAAATAAGATTTGTGCAAATCATTCCAAATCTCCGAAGGTCATTGTAAATGGCGTGGAATGTCGGTTTTGCCAGCAGTGCAGCAGGTAAAACTTGTTCCAGATTAGTTGGAAGATAATAAAATCCAGCAATTACTTGTCGTCAGAGTACTTGGTCATTTGTGCTTAGCTATATTAAAGATTATCTTCCTTATAAATGTGTCTTAATTTTCACAATCTTTTCTTCTTTATTGGTTCAATAAATTGTTTTTATGGCCTCTAATGTATTGATTTTGAAATGCATGAACTCTTTTTGCTGCCAAAGGTTCCATGGCCTTTCTGAGTTTGATGAAAAGAAGAGAAGCTGTCGCAGGCGTCTTTCTGATCACAACGCAAGGCGGCGCAAGCCACAACAAGAAGCACCGAGAAATCCAGCACGGCTTTCCTCGTCACTGTACAGTACAGGTTTTAGGCTCATACCTTTTATTCTTGATATGATTAATTGTGATTACCAAAGTTAGGCTTGAGCAGGAGCCTAAACCTGTCAGCAATCTGCAGTTACAAAGGACTTTGTTCAACTAAGTCTAAAAATGAGCCTCAAATTGTCTTTAATTAGTTAGGATATATGTAATGCTACTTTCCGGTTCTCTAGCTACTGCTGCATGAGTTATGCATCCTCAGGGGATATATAACTCCCAACCATGGTCATTTGACATGCTTTCGGATCATAGTTGATAAAAGGATACTGAAATCATACTTGAATTATTGGCAGTGTATAAAAGTGTACTGGTTTGACGTTTGCAGATGGAAGGCAACACATGGACCTTGTCTTGGACGAAGCCGAAGGTGTTTACCTGAGGCATGCTACAGATTTATCGTGGGGTGGCGATTGTGGCTTCATGTTCACACAAACAAAAGCTTACTTTCCAAATCATGCAAAAAGAGGAAGCACTTCCAAGCAGCTAAATTTGCCCAAAAGTTGAACTCCCTTTGCAATGCTTTATCAAGATTCTAGTAGATTGCCACTATCTCAGGGCGCTGCATCTCACACTCTAAACCAAGGTCTGTTTTGATGATTTACAGTAAAGTTTATAGTATTCGCTGTTTAGTAACGACAAATACCTGCAATGCTTTTGTATAGATTACATCATGGCAGTTTATATGTAGATCATGCATATCTGTTAAATGATCATAATTTCCTTTTATTTGGTGC
Organism: Geum urbanum; assembly: GCA_946800695.1. Taxonomy (NCBI): domain Eukaryota; kingdom Viridiplantae; phylum Streptophyta; class Magnoliopsida; order Rosales; family Rosaceae; genus Geum; species Geum urbanum. The sequence goes on along the minus strand of OX327005.1, from coordinate 60,329,091 downwards.
ACTATAAGCAGGTGCAGAAGAAACTATGATCTCCTTCAATGTGGATGCACCACAGGGTGTAAATAGTGCTCTCTCTCTTCTGTCAGCCAGTTCGTGGGCCTCATCCAAGGCAAAACCTGTTTCACTCGATTACAGTTACCATACCAACATGCCTCAACCTCTGATGCCGGCAATGAACCAAGGCTTGCCAGTCTCGTCAGTGTACTGGCAAAATGAACAGCCATCCCTTGATACCACCCAAGCGCATGTCACCCATTCACAAAGTAATGCCAACAACCACTTTCAAGTGTTGAATGGGCCTTGTGAGTTTGGGTATAAAAGCATCCAATTCAGTTAACCCATGACCTATGACTGTTCTTGCACCCCTTAGCATCTCACCATTATTAAGGTGAGTTTCTATGCGAGGATTCAAGTTCCAATTGTTTGCCATTTTTCTCAGCCACTTATAAGGATCTCACTATGTTGTTACAACTATTTTCAGGAACCTCAAAACAGCTTTGGCTGGCTGCAAATTCATCAGCTGAATTTTTCTGGCCGTGATAATAATTTGATGACTTTTGACTCATACTATTGTAGCATATTTGCTTCATTTCTCTTGAACTTTCATGTATGGAGCTCAAATATAACAGGATAACACGTTAACTTCGATTCTTTGGAAAGACCCCATATCAATTGTTTGTAAGATTAAAAGACTCGATTTGAATTCCTCCACCAGCTTGAGAATGGGAGTAGACCCATTCATGGGAGAGCCTACTGGTATTGAACACGACGTGCCAACCACCGGAGATATATTGATACTTCACAACTAGGATACACACTTCAGAATCCAGATACCCCTACGCACTGATTTCTAGCTCCATACTCGTGCAGTGTGAGGCAGAGACCAACGACATGATCAAGCCATCAAGAATGTCTTTGGTGAAGAAAGCTATAAACCTTCCAGTGCAGCTCATACATAAGAGGGGAAAGAGAGAGCAACGATCCAAAACATGGTTAACTCACTAACTAGGCAATTCAAATTGAATTTGGATATGGAAGTGATCACATCCAAGTTCAGTCCAGACCATTACTGCAAGTGATATATATTCAGACTAGTTTGATTTCCTATTTTATTAAAAACAGATTGAGAATAGACAGACTAACGATTAATGTGCATATTATAGCTTTTAAAGGATCCAATAGCACGCCAAACAAGCCAAAGAACACACTGTATTGTCCCTGATCCACTTTGAAGACTGCTCAAAGATGATTTTTTGCATTGGACTCAAAATTCTAAAAAAACATCAGACGTGAAAATTGACTGCTTCCAAAGAACAGCATAATTGTCAGTAACAAAGAGAGAATAATGGTGACCACGGGAACTTGACAAGGTGAGAAATTTAAGGCCACTTGACTAAATATGCCTTCTATTGACTTCAGTGCACACTATGGCCATAGGCACACATGCCCAATTATGACTACAAGATGCTGAACTATCATCTCATAGCCAAAATCCTGACTGCTTAACATTCAAGACGATGGTCGACACATGGTTCGATTTCAAGAGGCATGACAAACTGTGAAGATTGCTTACATGTGACTGACTATGAAAGAACCTTCTGTCCCCAATTGAATCACAATGAGACCTAACTTATGAAAATCGGGAAATGCATACCAGAAGCATCTATTACATAATAGATACTTCAAAGACATTTAGACAAATTTAGCTCAGATGACAATCAGAAGAACTCAGACCAAGGAATTTTTTTACCAGAGTAGAAGCATACTCACTAGAATAGAGGAGTTGATTAAAGTAAACGGTCTAACTAATAAAACCAGAACCAACCTGTAAAATCTTCGCCAGACAATACTGGCTGACACAAGATTCAGTGATCCACAAAGACCAGAAATACCATACCATTTAATACAACAACTTGACACAAATCATGATAAAAGGTAGAGTAACTCGATAACCGCTGCAACATGAGGACGACAAGACTGACTTTCAGACACCCAATATTGAGCAATGCTGGATGACAACTCTGGACCTTCTCAACCCTCATATATGTCCTAGTACTCACTGGAACAGTAGACAATACAAATTAACCCATGCACTAGACAAAGCATATGAATTTAAAGCTAGAACAAAAATCAATCTACAGAGATAAGAAACTCTAAAGCAGAAGGAAACGTTTGAATGAATCAATTAATGAGAAGAGATTAGCAAAAAGAACGTGACTAAAATTTGTAATATATACAAAAATCACCAAAAACAATGACAATTCTAAGAATCCTTTAGAGATCTGGAGCAAATTACTAATACTACAAACCTGTTCAGCTTCATCTGAAGCAGGAGAAGAGGACTCCTTGGTGTCTGTTGGCTTGTCTGCTCCACAGTTCTGTCTGTTACACTTGTTGCGGAATGGATAGTTTATGTTATTACATTTCTCACACTTCCAGCTTCCTTCCGGCATCTTTTGCTCTGAAAACCATACTATTAGAGTTACAATAAAAGGATTCGAGAACATAAAAAGATATAAAAAAAGTTAATAAAAATAAAAAGATCAACTCGGTGATAGTGAGGCTCTGGATCAACTTACTTGCACTTTTGTCAATCTTTGCAGGCTGCATTTCAAGAGAGCATCAATAAATGTCAGCAAAATCTTAAAATATAGAAACTCTGATCCACAATAAACTCAAGCAGTTTATCAGGCAAAAAGAAATTTCAACAGTTCAGACTCAAGAAGTTATGATATAGATGGAAAGATAGAGAGACCTGAGATCCAGGCTTTGGAGTATTGCACTTCCTCATGTTACAAACAGTTCTGAATGAAAAGTTGATGTTTCCACATTTTGGGCATGTCCAATCATTATCACGTGTAGGATCTACATGTGCAACAAAATACAAATCAATGCTCACTTCTATATAAATGTTTCCATGATGAACAAACATTCTTAAGAAGCCAAAATGGCAAACCTGCACTCTTCTTTTGAGATTTATCATCTGGATAAAATCCTGGCCTTGGTCCCTGGCACAAGTAGATCACATATTATTTGTACCGCATCCAAGGCACACAAGATAATATGAAAATCCTTTTGAATTAGGAGAGGATCTACAACAAAACAGAACACAAAATTAAACAAGTATGGACCAGTCTTCTGTACATACCATAGGCGCAGGAGCCAGGGGAAGTCCCAGGCCATACCGATCCATCATAGGAGGAATACCATACAACCCACCTGCAAAATAGGAAGACAAACGCTTGAGGCATTATTAAGTCACTATAGATAAAGGGAGCAACAATCAATGAGAACTAACAGGAATAAAAGGTTTGAGTATGAAGACAATAAATTTATTGAACATCCAGAACAGCATCAAAGAAGGACAAATATACACAACTAGAGAGCCAAGTAAACGAAAAGTACCATTTCCAATCATGGATCCACCACCAGAATAAGGTGCTGGTGCAGGCAAATGCAGAGGTCTGAAGGGGCTGCCTGTATTTATGCGACTGCCGTAGTTATAATGATAAGCTGATCCCCCAGAAAATGGAACATCATAGGGGGGAATGGTTGATCCATTGAACAGAGAAGATCCATATGGAGGCACAGTAAGATACATTGAGGAGGGCGCAGCAGAACCCACATAAGGAGGAGCAGCAGAAGAGTAAGGTTGTGGGGCCTGGAACGGCTTCGCAGCCGACTTCTGAAAAGTTCAAAGCATATAGCATATAATCAAAACACCATCCCTTAGTAACAAACCATCTGCATTCTAGGCGACATGCATGCATGCATTCTAGCAACACTAAGATGCTGAGTAAAAGTATAACCGATTAAATACAATGTAGTTGTTAGTCAGTTTCTTACTGAATTGTGATCGGCCGGCCTTGGCTGAGTGCAAGTACGCATATTGCAAGTTGTTCTAAATGAGAAATTCACATTACCACATGCCGGGCAGGTCCAATCATCCTCCCTTCGACTTCCTAAACATACCAATTGTACAAATTGAGCTCTGAATAAATCATAAAACCCCAAAACATCACAAAACAATACAAAATCCCAAAGCTATTCTCTGATTTCTCTCCCAAGTACAAATTCACAGCTCATACATTGAAGCTTCAATCTTTCCGAATCGCATTGTAAATAAGATTAAAATTTAAAACAAAAGGGGGCATACCATCGGTTCTGGCGCGCTTAGCTGCCGAAGAATTTCTGTTGTCAACCTGAAAATAACCGGAATCAAAATTTCAGAGATAAACTTTGTGAGATTGAAACCCTAACTCTGGTTATGAATTAGGGAAACCCAGAGGAAATTGAGAGGGAAGGTCATGAAATTGAACGGGAGTGGGTATAGAGAATACAAAATTACCTGAGACATGTCGACAGCGGCGGCGGCGGCGACCCAGATAATTGCGGAGGAGAATTAGAATTTAGGGTTTCGGAGGCGACGGAGAATTTGATACGCACCGTTTTGCTCTATCGGAGAAAACAGGAGTGATAATTGTGACGGGGAGAGAGAGAGAGAGGGAGAGAGCGAATCATTGCGAGGGTTTTATGTGGGAGGACGGTTTAAGTTCGTTTGAGGTGGGGCAAAACGGTGCGTTTAGCTGATTGGTACGCGCCAAAATGATTAAATGCTTGGAGATGCAGGGGATCGAACCCTGTACCTCTAGCATGCAAAGCGAACGCTCTACCATTTGAGCTACATTCCCACTTATTGATCAAGTACGATCTAATATTAATTTCACTAAATATTTATGACATTTAGGAAATACTTGATAACTTGAGAAAATGACATAGATTGAGACAAATATGGACGGCAGTATCCTCGTCCAGTAATTTTTTTTTTCTAAGTTCTTATCGGTTAAGATTGTCATAGATTGAGACCTATAGCCAGACGGACCATTTATTCTCATGCATTATTCTTCTAAATTTTTATTAGTTAGGATTGTCATAAATTGAAACATACATAGTTAGGCGGTCTATTTATTTTCATACACTATTTTTTGAGCCTTTATCGATCGGGACTGGACAAGTGTACGTCCCTGTCTTACACTATATGTACGTGCATATCACTAATTAGAAACTTGAATAAACAGGGTGTGCCATGTGTGTATATATACAAGGAAAAATGTACATCACGGAACATGAACATCGACGTGTAGTTGCTAGTTATACGTCCTTGTGCTACTCCTCTTAATGGTAAGTTAAAAGTTCGCCGGAAATAAGCTTAAGATGTACAGTTGTAAGGTACTATTTTGATGTACGTACTAGGAGTAGTCGCTACCGTGCAGATCGAAGTAGGAAGTCAAACCATGCCAAATGTTCGTCACATGCAACAAGCTAGACATCTATCAATTCTATGCTTAATGCCTTACCCGGCAGGCAAGCTGGCCTCAAGGATATGAATGTATAACTAGGAAAAAGAAGATTGCGTTATATTCAGTTCAAATGTTCAATATACCCAAAGCCAGAACCGTGCCCTGTTCAATATATTTGTACGTATTTAGGGGTACGTTAATTGTGCCGTTGTGGCATGGATTTTAACGAAAAGCTAGCTGCCAGCCAGGAAAAACAAATCGATCGAGTCGTCTTCTCAACAGATTTAAGTTCGAAGATTACAGGCCCAGAAAGTGGTAATCAATAGTTCAATACCTTACAATTAAAGATGCATGGAACGCAGACACGTACGCACCATGTGAAGGAAACAACACATGCAAATGAAACAAAGCAATCAAATGTAGTCCTGAAAGATCACCCAATAACAACCAACAACTCTTAAATTTCAGAATGCTACTCTACTCGTCCTCACGGTGATCATCGATCTTCACATCACAAAGCTCGACGTACACAAAAGTAGCTAACTAAACTAGGATGGTCATGGACAGAACCACCGCCACCGCTAGGCCAGTATAACTGGTTACAAGCATGCTGGATCCATCGGCAGTATCAGGCGCCGGTAGACCGCCGGTTGCAGTCGGACCTGCAGGAGTAGTAGTGGTTGTCGTGTTTGTACTGGTACCATTTGTGAAGATAGCAGCATCTGGTGAGTTGGGAGCTAGTCCTAGAAGAGCTGTTATCACCATCCAAAAAAAATCAACGCCACAGTTAATAAATGCAAGTCTCAATTTAGGTTCGCTACTTTGTTTTCAAGTTAATGTTTAAATGATGAAAGGATCCCTTTGGTTCAGTTGTTGGTTGGAATCAGGCCCATGCCATTTACTACATACAGGTAATACAGCAACTAGAATTTACTACCCCATATGTCTTGTACACTTTGACTGACTCGAGGGAGATGTTGCAAGTTGCATAATTCATAATTTATAAATCTTTATCATTTTCTTTTATGTCCTAAACCTAGGTATTCCTTGTCATTTTAATTCATCAATGGAAAAGAAAAAGAAAAAAACCCTAGTGAAATAGCATTATAGTACTCCATCAGATTAATTTACCCATTGCATTATTTATGAGCTCGATCTTAGTATTGTGGAATTGTGGTTGATATATAAGAAAACCATGTTTGAAAATGAAATTACAAACAACCAACCAATTAACAGTCTGTATATTTCATAATCAATTTTGGTATAATTAGTTTCTAACTTTACTTTTAACTAACTAATTCAAGTTCATTTAACTAACTACTCATCTACTACAACGAAAATATTAGAGCGTGTTTAAACTATGTAAAGGTTAAGCACCGACGAAAAATTAGAACTCCGCTACAAGCCTTACTTGTTAAACCTAGCCCCTATGTGCATGCAATTCGATCTTTTCCAGTTTTCCGCGTTTCATTTCCAACCTAGCTCGATCGATTTCTTACTCTAACCAGAGAGAGAGACAAATGTATCAACTTCAGCTAAGTTTAAATACATATAAGTAAGACAGACTCACCGGGACAGTTGCTGGCGCTAGCGTTCTGTAACTTGCATGCAGAAGGCAGCTGAAGCAACTTAGAGACCTGAATCCCCATCTTGGTCATCTCGGCACTTCCACTGTTAGCTTGCTGAATCAGATAGCACAAGCACTCCGGCTCGCTCTCCTTGATCCCCGTCACCGAATCACAGCACTCCTTGGTCGGCGACGCCGCCTTCCCCGTCGCGTAGCTCAGACACACCGCCACCTTCTGGAACTTGTCGCTACACTTCTTCGCCACCGTATCATCAGCACCGTACGAGCCAGACGCCAACATGGCCACAACGACAAGCCCCATCAACGTCTTCATCTCCATAAGTTTATCGAAATGGATTGTTTCAAAAGGTTTTGGTTCGGTTTTGTGAGTAAACGTTAAAAGGGAATATAAATAAGAGAGGGAGGCGAGGTGGAGTGCACTTAATAAATGTGAGCTGTTGAGTGGTAAAAGAGTGTGGCAGAAGAATGAATCCAAGCCGTTGAGTCGGCGACGGTATGGAGATTTGACGGTGGAGATGGCGTGGGGTTTCGTTGTCCAATATAGACACCCCTGCTTTTCCTAAATCGAGGTTATTGAATGGAGGCCCATCAGGGTAGTTGGGCCGCAATAAATGGAAGTTAGCTGGGAGATGTGAGGGACAGGTGGCATGACTAGCCACGTGTAGCTCCCGTGATTTGGGGGGTCGGATTAAATCAAAGTTGGAATTATCGATTATCACACGTGGGCTGGGCTGGACTGGACATGGCTATGCTACTTGCACTATTTGGGCTTTTCCAAATGAAAACCCATTAAGAAAACGACCCCGTTCTGTATATCCTATTATCCTTTAACGCCATGATCGACCTTCCGATACAGGACGAGTTGATGTGTTGATCTATCTCGCTCACATCATCATCAAAACTCACGGCCACATGCATCTTTGGAAAAAGCCACCACCGCTCCTGCTGACTCCTTCTGCCTCTCATTTGGCACGTAATATGGAAAACAATGTATCTGTATTACTGTATTAGGAATAATATTACGTTTCAAAACTAATGACGAAATAATGGAATACTAGTCGTGCCTACTTCATTGTTCTCCTTCAATTTTTTCCATTCATTAAAGGCACTTAGGTAATGGGTTACGGCTTAAATATCAAATTTGTTGCGTATCACACGTAGGGTTTTGGACTGAACTAGAGCTGTAATCTGAAACGTGTCATGTGTTGACAGGCCATCGCAAAACCCTATCAACTTTTGTCGACCCAAATCATAACAAGATTTGCGTCCTTCGCTGCGAAAACGTGCATGCCACGCCCTTTTATGAAATAGATATAGCTCACAGTAGAACAAGAACTCCAAAGATCGAACAAAATTCGATCGATCTCCCAAAACCTCTGTCTAGCCAACTCTCCTCGCTCCTATTCTCAAGTCAGCTCTTTATATATCACACATATTCTTTCATCTTTGTTCTTCTAATATATATCTTTACATTCCCTCGTCCCCATTTTCCAATATCACATAATCACATTCACATATTTTATTTCTAGCTAGGTTTATATGTTATGAAGAGCCGTAGAAATCTAACGGGTCTAATAGCCGCCGTTCTGGTTTTCTTCATCGGCGCTGCACTGTTCATCAACAATCTCACCAAAACCGGAGACTCGATCCTCTGCGCTCTACCTAGCTTCGGAGTCAACGACAATAATCCCACATCGATTCAGCTCCAGGCCGTGTTACACTACGCCACGTCCAAAACGACACCGCAGCAATCGAAAGACGAGATCAGCGTCTCCTTCGAGGTCCTGAAATCGCGGGCGCCTTGCAACTTCCTCGTCTTCGGTCTCGGCCACGACTCCCTCATGTGGGCCTCCTTCAACCCACGTGGCACGACCTTGTTTCTCGAGGAGGACAAGAGGTGGGTTCAGACCGTACTCAAGGACGCGCCCCAGCTGCGGGCCGAGACTGTGGACTACCAGACGCAGCTGAAGCAATCCGACGAGCTACTCTCCACGTACGCCTCCGAGAGTGCGTGTGCGGCCTCGACAGCAGCGCTACGTGGCAACACGCGGTGCAGGCTTGCGCTGAGCAACCTGCCCGACGAGGTGTACGAGAGGGAGTGGGACCTGATCATGATCGACGCTCCTCGGGGTTACTTCCCCGAGGCGCCAGGTCGGATGGGGGCTATATTCTCGGCCGCCATCATGGCGAGGAGGAGGAAGGGATCGGGTCCGACGCACGTGTTCCTGCACGACGTGGACAGGAAGGTAGAGAAGGCTTTTGCGGAGGAGTTTCTGTGCAGGAAGTACTTGGTCAAGGCCGTCGGGAGGCTTTGGCATTTCGTCATTCCCTCCGCCGCTAACGGCAGCGTCGTTGACGACGGAGTACGGTTTTGTTAATATAGCGCCGAAACAACCTGCATGGTGCTTGTCTATTTTCTCTTTACCCTGGGTTAATACGAACAGAACAAAAAGCGTTTCGTCGGCATTGTCGTACGTGAAATGAATGCTATATATTGCTCGGTGAATTTCAAAATAGTTATATAAGTGCATGGCACAGTACGTGCATTTGGAATTTTGAATGAGTTAAACTACATGTAGACCTTGCCATTAACTTGGTGGGCTCGATCGCGATCGAGGTAAAATCCTACTACACTAGAGAAAATAAAGAGAAAGTCGTGCTTTTGCCGACGGAGAAAGTTGTGCTATAATTGAAGATTTGAATCACACAGAGGATGTCCCAAACATCTACTATACGAAGATGTGCCAAACATCTACTCTACGAAGAAGATGTGCCAAACATTTACTCTACTCTAGCTACGAAGATAGGATCGAAGATATTAATTAAATCTTGTTGTTAGAAGCTCTTTAACAAGGTAACGAGGTTTTATTTCAAGAAATATAATCACATTAGCCACTATCCATCAACCATAACAAGTGATTCAATAAATGATTCCGCCTTCAAAGTATTGAAAATGTGAAACTTTTATGTATTATGTTTGAATGTTGGCAATAAACGACATAATATCGTTGAATTATAAACGTAACTATAGGAAAAATTGAAATGCATGTTAATATACAGACACGTGCATAAAATAAAATGAAATTTTTAGCTCAAGAAACCAATAAGATGACGCATGAATCTCTTTAACATTATTTTCGTGAAATGAGTTCTTTAGCCTAGGAAACATATGAGATGACGCCCAAATTCTATAATTTTCCAGTCTCCAATCGTTTGAAACTCAACATGTTTATATGATTGAGATAGTGATCGAAGCTCTTTTGTTTTTAACGACTTCTATTATACAACAAGTCGCATAATTGAGTATTTGAACCTTCTTTTTTCTTCTTCAAGAAACTAGTGTACGTTGAGACGTGGGAGTTTCGTGGCGGAGAGAGTGACAACCGACAACTACTATATAGTGTTGTTGGTGGAACTACTCATCGATTAGCAAATTTGTTGGTGTGAGTAAAAATGCACTCAATTTGTTGTCCTTTTTCATATACTGTATGTGATTTATTAGAGATTTAGGCTAAAAGCCATTTTTTCTAGTAGTCCTATATGTTGCCTTTTGAGGTAAATCGGAATCGAAAGCACCTAGGGTCGACACACTAAAGTGTAAAAAAAATATCTCATAGTGTTATCTCGGCGTTAAGTGACATAATCAAATCATTTTTTACTAGTTACATGTTATATACCTGATTTGAATTAATAAGATTTTCTAGCATAAACCGATATGATTATATTTTAATTTTTTAAATAAAAAATGAATAAAATTGTACATTATTATAGTTCATTTCCAGTAGACCACTCATATGGTTAGATTCACTACTTTCGGCTCTTTCCTTATAACTATTAATGAACAATAGTGGTTGCAAATGGAATTATTTAATTTGACCATAGTTCCCACCAATTTGTTTAATCAAGATTCTAGCTATTACGAAAGAGGATCACAGAAGCAACAGTTCTTATTTGCACGATCGAGCAACACAAAACGTTCATGCCATCTATGAAACAAGACTAGTCAAGTTTTCAATTGAATTAATTGAAAACAGAGTAGTGAAATATATATATAGACATCATCATAATTAGTACTCAATTTATAAGCAAGATGATAATCCAATTTAGCTTGATGGGGGTGCCATAGTATCAAATGTCTTTCTCCTAACCAGAAGACAAGTGACACTAGATGGCTGAGCGCGTGTATTGTTGACTGTGCACAGAACAAAATCCGGCCGGTACATAGCCAGCGCCAGCCGGTCCTTCCCTAAATTCAGGCCAGTTGCATCAAGAAGAACATGCCAAGAGTTCCGATGAGCCTCGGAGATCCAATGCATGGAGTATTTTTCCTCGTTCACGGTGGCTGGATAGGAGAACAGTCCCTTTGGACTGTGCTTGCATTTTCTCCTGAAGTACTGACTAAGCTGCGACCCTTTTATTCTCAGATCAAGCCAAGTCTCCGGTGCCAATATGACCCTGGATTCTTTGTTGGAGGCACACTCTTTTATGCAATCCACCTCTACGTTGAGTACGGTCATGTAGTTGTTTCCCTTGTAAAAAGGGTAACTCTCTCCTATCATGACCATAGCATCTTTGTAATTTTCCATGAAGAGGACAAAGTAGTCCTCCTCCGGCAAGCCACAATGTTTCAAGGCTCTGTTCCTGGCTTGGACTTCTGGTATCGACACGAAAGTGCCTTGGAATGAAGATTTCTTGGTGAGGATGTCTAGGAGCCTAGAGGACTCCATTTGGGTTCTGTCGAGATCAGTGTGGTTGCTGCTGAAGGAGAAAGGGGAGAGCTCTTTGTTCCTTGGTGACTGCTTGTTTGGAGTTCCTGAGGACTCTTCAGAAGAATTAGAATCATCTGCTTCTAATTCCACTAGACCATTGCAGTACTGTGGATACTTGGCAAACACATATTGCTGAACATAGAGCATTTCACTAGGTGTTATTGGACCCGACCATCTCAAGTCGAGGCCGCGGAGGGATGAGATGGCTTCTGCTATCAAATGAGCAGGGAACATAGTATTTGCCTTCTGTAATTAATTAAACCAAGTCGAACACATACAACAATTTAGTCTGAAGCACATATATTGATATGATGTTATGAACATAACACATTAGTACTGGAAGTAAAATTGACCTTCATGACCATGCTGGTTGGTCTGCCATCTTGGTTTGGTGATTTAGGTGAAGAACCTGAAGGAAACTCTTCTTGTTCACCTTTTAGTATATCCTATGTACAACAAAAGAAGAGAAAGTATATGGATCAAAATTGAGCAATTTGCAGGTGAAACTTTGTCGAAATCGGAACACAAAAGGACGTGTATGTACCTTAAGTTTTTCGTTCATCATGTCGTTCTCTTCTAAATTTCTCCCCATACTGTAAACACAAGTGTAGAAAGGAAACACAAGCAACAGAAGGGGAGGAGGGAAGTTGGGAACCACAAAGGTAGAAGTGACGACTGGTTAGCCTTTTCTTTATAGGGAGTTCGGTGTTTAACTATGCAGGGTTTGATCACAGTGAATAGAGTAAACTAAATCTTGTAGACAAAGAGAGAGACGCCAGCCAGTGATGAAAGCAACATTACCCCACTGTATTAGGAAATGAAAAATAATAGTTCTACTAACTAATGACAATCTCAGCTAAATTATTTATTCATTTGATTAAATTGCTAAGATTATTCACAGTAGTGTGCTTACAAGTCTAGGATTGAACTTAGGATTCACACTGTTATTTCTAAACATTATCACTATAGAGGGAAACTGAATGAAGATTCAGATCTCATGACCTTCATTGAGTGTTGATTCTTATATCATGTACGTTAAACAATTACAAGTAAACTTGCAAGTTGGTGATGAAGAAGTTTTAGGCATCCAAAGACTTGTAGAGTCAAATAAAAAATTACCAAGAATTAGGCACCCAAGTGCTGGTTGAGCACTTGAGCTTGGATGATATTCCTGCACTGCAACTTCCAGTCCCAGTAAACCTGTGTTGATAGTTGATACTAATAACCAAAATGACCACGGCGCTGTATCAATCAATCCGAGTTGCACGTATAGATAATAAAATGGTTGGAGACTACGAAGCGGCAACAACTAGCACATTACTTTAATACAGGATGCCAAAGTCTTAAGCCATCGGTGGATAATCGTATACAATTTGAGATGGTGACTTTCTTGAAACATGCATTTGAGGAGTGATGACATTATATAGCCATGCTACAGTACGAGGGAGCTGGGAATCTTGTAGGACGTGACAGTGACTGGCTATGATGAACTGGGGTTGAACCCAGAAAATTATTATGTAAAGGTTTGAATTATGAAATAACAACATCTAAGGAGTCGCTTTCAGTTTCCCTCACGTAGAAGTGTAGAACCAACTATACTAGGTCCCCATTTTCTTGGGGGATTTCGTGTGCCATAGTGCCATATATTCCTAAGGGTGGATTTGTTTATATGCAACAGGATGCTGGGGGCCGGATTATTACGACGGTGGAATACTATGCCTACAGTATGACTTAGACTTCAATGAAAGTACATCAATAGCAAGCAGATGGGTTGAATATGAACCACTGATATATCAGATCTCTAACTCATGAATACACAAGAGCACAAAATAGACTAATCGGAGGGCAACTGGGATGAGAGCCATGAAACAAGGGAGGCCCTAGAAAATTGGTGCTCTGTACAAAACCAACCACGAAAGAGGAGATCAGTTTACAAAAAATCAACTTTTCTCATTGCATTGTATACAGCTTGGACCTGGATAATCACGATAAAATGACAACGATTATGTTGGTCCTCAAGTGATTCAATTAGATATGATGTTTACTATGCAGATATATTCCATCACAGTTTATGGTCAATAGTATTCGCATATTCACAATGAAAAGTGCAAGGGAGGAAGGGCAAGACCTGTTCACTCGAAATGACTTGAACCGGACCAATGTTTACAGACACATATTTGCCTCCTGATGATATCTTCTGCTTGACACGACCCTGTAACAACATTTGCAAATTATCATCTGCTGGGGAACTTATTTATCCCCTTAATTACAAATTCAGGAAACAAGAAATAAAACTAGAACTTCAAACCCTTTTGTTGATACCAAAGAGGCAACAACAGTGTTAAAATCCCAAGGATTGCAGAAAGATGCTGCATCATCTTACCACTTTCAAAAGTAGGAATTATATCAATGAATTTGATCATATTGTGTGTTTACACATAATTATCAAGCTGTGATTCCAAATGGATGACCAAACCAAGAGGCCAAAGATATCAGCTTTAACCTTGGATGTCGCAAAGTTATATTCTTGAATAACATTGTAATAATATGCGTGTGTCTTAAACTACAGGTACAACTGTACAAGTGACAAGAAGCACCTCTAGCACTATCCTTATTCTCTTATATCACTCTGCGCATTCACATATGTACTTGGGAACTACACTTGGATGTTAATTACTAATCTACGACCAAAGCACCACAACAGATCATATGATTCGACAATGAAATACATACCAGCTCATGTATAACACATAATGCTTGCAAATACACACATCATAACATTCAGAAAAAAAGATTGCCATGCAAATGTCATACCTCGGGAACAGGTTGTTGAATTACAGATTCAACGGCAACAACCATAGCTTGCACGAAATCATCGCCACCGGTCCCAATCGCCGTGAAACCTTTTACAGTCGGGTACGAGTTTACCTTAAAACAGCAGTAATAGTAGCATTGTAGGTATTGATCGAGTGACAAGTGACAAATCACAAAGTCCATTGAAGAATCGTATGATCGAAACGACGAGCTTCCACCTAGAATCGCTCCGGTTCAATCCTGTCTAGGTCGTCCGGTTTTCTCCATAGAGAATCGCCCAGGCATTAATCTCTAAACTTTGATACGTTTTAATTGTTTGCTATATTCATTTCATGCTTTGCAATTGTGGATTTTGAATTGACTTGTTGCTAGTGTTTATCTAATTGTGTGTCATTTCATACTGTATGGTTTTGAAACAATGAGGTAGCTTAATTAGATCTTAAAATAGGAAAATCGATTTGTGAATTCGCATTGTACTGCAAATTTGAAACCATTAGGATGTGAGCAGGCAATTGTTTTGTACCGGTGTTGGGAGGTTGGAAGTATAATGAGTCTGAATCAGGCTATCTTGTTCTGAATTCTGATACTGTGATGAATTTTTATTGGTAAAAAATTAGTCTAAAAACCGTTCAACCTGCCAGCTACGGGGTCAGACAAGAGTCCGGTTCTTGTGGATTCGGATTCCAATGAGGAAAAGTGTCATAAACAGTTCAAATTCGAAGCTCAATGGCTAAGTAGAGAGGACTGCAAGCAGGTGGTTGAGCAAAGCTGGAACAAAGTTCATGAGGGACCTTGGGACAGACAGTTGATTAATAAGCTGGAAGATCAATTTACAAGCTTGGAGCTGGAAACACTTTGGTAAAAACAGAAGCCAAATAGATTTGACGCAGCGGAGTGTATAGGTTATCAAGCGATAAATCTAGAAAGAACCAAGATAAACTGGAATCCACCATATTTTGAGAAAAGTTCTCGTTTTTGATTAATAATATGAAAGATGCGTCTAGCAGCCACAAAAGGTGCTTAAATACTGAAATAAAACCCTAGAGCGATAACAAGCGGGCCCACGGGCGAAATAAAAATAAATCCAAAAATAAATAAAATCTTAAAAGGGTCCAAAAACATAAAAACGCGTTTTTCGAGGCCGAAACGATCTCAGATCGAAAAACGGAGCATAGTCCCCAACGAGCTACGCTCCATGGGGATCCACTTTATTTCGTCGTTCCCTTTCCGGAAAGGTATTATGCGCCCAAATCGGACACCGTTTGCCAGACCTGCAGTTTACCGGTTTTACCTTTCCGACGAACAAGCTCTTCTTCAATCTTCAATGCCATCTGTTCTACATCAAGATTCCTTACTGCGTAAGTTGGCAGTCGAACAAAATAATCCAAGAAAATGTTTGGATAGTGAAAAGGTTCGGAATATCACGTCCCAACTGGATGATCACTGGCTGAAGACGATGAAAGAGATTAAACTGGAGATTATGGGTTATTTTCAGAAGTTGTTCACAACTGATAAACCCAGATGTTGGGATGAACCTTTGGCCTATGTTGATCCAATTGTTACTGCTGAAATGAACGAGACCCTGTTACAACCAGTTTCAGTAGATGAAGTCAAGTCTGCTGTCTTTCAGTCAGGGGCTTTAAAAGCCTCTGGTCCTGGTGGATTTCCTGGCCTATTCTACCAACATTTTTGGAAGGTCATCAATGGGGTGATTCAAAAGGTAGCTTCCACTTTTTGTGAAAAGGGCAGTATTCTAAAGAGATGAATATGACTAGAGTCACCTTGATCCCTAAAGTTTATAATCCTGAGTACATTAGCCAGTTTCGACCAATCGGTTGCTGTAATTTCTCCTATAAAATGCTCTCTAAAATAGTGGCCAACCGTCTCAAAACCATTATACCATTCATCATCTCTCCAGTTCAATTTGCGTCTGTTCCTCAAAGACAGATTCAGGACCACGTCCTCATTGCTCACGAGGCATATCACTACCTCAAATTGAAGAAGGGTACTTGTTATGAGTTAGGCCTAAAGGTTGACATGAACAAGGCATTTGAAAGAATAGAATGGGACTTCCTTAAAACGGTAATGTTGAAGATGGGTTTTTCCCCAAGATGGGTATATCTTATTATGGAGTGTGTGCAGTCAGTATCTTTGTCAATTATGATCAATGGATCTCCAAGTTCTCCTTTCACCCCTACTTGTGGCCTAAGGCAAGGCAACCTGCTATCTCCATATCTCTTCATCCTTGTTAGTGAAGTTCTGTCCAACATGATCCAGAAGTTTTGTGACACTGGAAATCTGAAAGGAATTAGACTTTCCAAGGCAGGTCCTTGGATTTCCCACTTATTCTTCGCCGATGACTCTTTATTCTTCCTCGATGCCACCAACCACAACTGTAAGGAAATCATTAAGATACTGGATTCCTACTGTAAGGTATCAGGACAAATGGTCAATTACAAAAAGTCCAGTCTATATTTTTCTCTAAATACTCCTGATCATATAAGGTGTCAGTTAGTGGACATCTTAATGGTGAAAGCTTCCAAAAATCCAGGGAAGTACTTGGGTGTACCTACAATTTGGGGGAAATCGAAAAAACAGGCTCTGGCATATGTTAGAGACAACATTTCCAACAAAATTGAAGGCCGGAACCAGTGTGTACTATTATCTGCTGGAAGAGAAGTGCTGATAAAAAATGTGGCAAGTGCAGTACAAGTCTATCCCATGACAATATTCAAATTTCCTAAGAAACTCTGTCAGGAAATAAATTCAGAGATTGCTAGATTCTGGTGCAGTCAGCAGGTGGACGGGAGCGGGAGAGCAGAACTCATTGGGTAAACTGGGATGAAATGGGAAAATCCAAGAACCAAGGTGGCATGGGTTTCAGAGATTTCGAAGACTTTAACTTGGCTCTTTTAGCCAAACAGGTTTGGAGATTATTGCAAGATCCAGAGGCTGTATGGGTGAGGGTTCTTAAAGGGCTTTATTTTCCTAATTCAACCATCATGGAAGCCCGGAGGGGTGGTTGCCCTTCCTGGGCTTGGAGCAGCATCTTGGAGGAAATGGACCTAATAGCCAAAGGTGCTCGATGGCAGATTAGTAATGGTGAAATTGTTAATATATGGAAGGACAATTGGATCCCAGGTTTTAGTGAGGGATTAGCTTTGCCAGTAGTTGAGGACAAGTGTGAACTTCCTGAGCGAGCCAATGAACTTATTCACTGGGACAGCAGAACTTGGGACCTCACCTCTATTCAGTCCTTCGTAACAGTGGAGCAGGCTAAGGCTATTGAGGAACTACCATTTGGGTCCAAATCAAGGAGGGATAAACTTGTTTGGCTATGGGAAAATACTGGCAGGTACTCGATACGGTCTGGATACCATTTCACTCATAACAGATGTTGTATTTCTAGACTAAATCATACCCTAAGTTCTCACTAGATTGATCCAAAAGTTTGGAATTTTGTCTGGTCTATGAATACTCTACCTGAAGTTAAGCAATTGTTATGGAGAATGGTATCAAATGCAATTCCAACTGGATGGAATCTGTTCGATAGAAGGATGCGTAATGACCCTATATGCCCCAGCTGTAATGAATATCAAGAGACTATTGAGCATGTGTTTTTGCTTTGCCCATGGGTTGATAAAGTTTGGTTTGGCTGTGTGGGCTACATAGTTGACAAAATGGAAGTCACCACAATAGACAGTTGGCTCATAGATCTTTCTCAAAACCTTGGTCGCTAAGGGGGTATATACTCTGCAGAAATTACCCTCGTCTCATTTGTTTGTTGGACCATATGGGAATCCCGGTGTAAGTGGGTGTTTGAACCTGTAAAACTGGAACCAGTATCAGCTATCTCCAAAGCCATTGCAGCCTGCGAGAATTTCCTTTGATCAGATAAAAGATTTTCTCAGGGATTTCTCGTCAATTGCAGCACCAAATTGCAGTGGGATAAAGAATTAAGCAGTGGACCCCCTCACTTCCCACCTTACCGATGATTAAGATCAATAGCATTGGTGTGTGAGATAGTGATTGAATGAAGGGTAGCAAGCATGGTGTTGTGATTGATCACTAGAGGAAGTTCTTGGCAGGCACAACACTACAGTTCCATTGTCTTCTACATTTATTATAGAATTTCCATCCCTAGTAGGAGTGTAGTCGATTAAAATTAAAGCATCTAGGGATGTTAAGTTTGAACAACTTGCAGATATATTCACCAAGGCACTCCCAAGATCACGGTTTGAACTACTACGAAGCATGCTTAGAGTATCTTCAATGCGCATTAAGGAGGAGTGTTGAACGAGGCAATGCTCATTGAATATACTATGTTAGTTTAACAATTAGCCAGTGGGAGATAGTTCTAGAATTTACTTGGCTAAAGTCGGTGAACTTGAGTCTAGAAAGTTGGTGTTATTGTAAGTTAAAATAGTCTAGAATGATCATGTAAGTGGGTGACTTACTTAGCTAGGGATCAAAGCCTATAACTAGGCTTGTAGGCAATAAGTACGAACTCTGTAAGCTAAAACGAAAAAGTTGTATACCTTTCCATATAAACAAAGTTATATTTCTCCCTGTTTAAAAACTTATCCTCTTCATAGTCATTCTCCTTTCAAAAACTCCTTTCAACCTTAGCTCCTAATACTATTGTCCTACCTTGCTTTACCATAAACCTATAAACCCTTCCTAATCCTAACAATTTCTAAGACCTACTCGGAACATCTGATGACATTGTTGTCATATATCAATCAACACCCAATTCGGTTTACACCAAGTATTCACTTATGAATTTAATCTATTTTGTCAGCTGTTTTCCTTTCACTGTGTAACCTTATATTTATTATTTTTGAGCTATACAATTTTCTGCATAATTCTTTCTGTTACTTTGTATCGCACCAGCTTGGAATTTAAGAATCTAACTTGAGCTTTGGAATGTTGTAATAATTTAGAGAAAGAAGGAAAATCATATTAGAGCATTGATAGTTGGATACCCTAGCCTTTTCCTTATGTGTTATGTCTGGCACACTCAGACTCCATTATTCATTCGACCACACAAAAAAAGAATCCTAATTGTTCATGTTATGTTCGATAGACAACTATGAACTTTTTCGTGGTTAGAGAGTTTGAATTCAAGTAAACTTCTGTACTCTAGAGGTCATATCGTTCCTAATTCATTAATTGGAATGTGCTACTCTAACACTATATTATGATCTACTTAATTGTTTGAGTTGAGCCTAAATATGAGAGCAATTACACTTGATTCAACAAAGCTTGTGAATTTGGGTATTGGTGAGGCGATAATATTCATTGGCAAGTCCAATTTTGCACAGTCCACACGCATCTTCAAAACTGTACAATCTCCCTCCCAAACCACAAAGTTGACAATCTTCCTAGATCCAAAGAGCCGGATCCTCCCAACCTCTTGTCTTTCTTAAAGGTCCTAGAGAGGGGCGCGGGGGGGGGGGGGGGGGGCGGTGAATAGGTCTTTACCATTTTTTCGTTCACTCTGTTATCGGGATAGCAAGATAGAGTTCTATCCCAAAACACAGAACACGAGCACTGAAATGTAAAGACAGTAAGTAAAGAGTGACACAAGATGTTTTTGATAACGCAGAAATCCTACAACCAGGATTAAAACTGTGTGCCCTTAACTCTTGAGGGACAAACTTTTCCACTATCAAGTAACACACACAATTACAAGTCTCTCGTACTCTGGGGATACATAACCCGTATGCTATCCTGACTAGTCTGACTACCAGTTCTAACAGAGCTACACTACTCAAACTATGTGTTTACACTTTGGAAAGTATACAGAAGTATCAACTCAGATCTTAACTACTCTCAAGTTAAATCTTCTTGATCAACTTCTTGGGTTGGGCATCTCCATACTTTATCTCAATGGAATGCACAATGCAATGATGCATATGAGTTTTGAAAACATTTTTTATACTTGAGAATCCATGTCTATTATGCACAGTTATGAGCAACCAAAAGACATGGAAGAGAAATAGAAGAGAGAAGAGAAACTACACACGAATGTGCTCTCAAAGAGTAAACAAACAAAATAACCTAAACCCCAAAGTATCTCACTAAACCAACCAAGGAGCCAAGACAGCAAGGGACTCCTTATATAGGCAAGATTATTCCAGAGGTCAAAGATAGTCAACTAGGCACGTGAAACACAGCAACAAGCATGCCCATAACACAGATCTAAAACCGTCCTAATGCAGTCCTATAAAAACCAGCTACTGATGGAGATAGGTGCAAGTCTAAACGGTGAGCAAAACCAAAACAGCTTTTAGGTCTTTCCAGTTTGAGCAAAGGTTGTCTAAGCAAGGCAAAAAGGTTTCCAAGGCCTTGTACTAGAATAGCTATTGCAGTAGTCAAAAGAGAGGCACGTTTTTTTTTACAGCAAAAGGAAGAGCCAGCAAAACCAGAAACAAGAGAGCAAGACAACCAGAAAAGGACAAAACAGTTTCCTAGGAATCACATGTGAACAATAGTCAACTCTCCTAGAGATCTTCCTTAATCAAGACAGATTTTCATAGTCAAAGATCACACAGATTAAGGACAAGTAAATTGGCTGGGTTTTAGAAGTGATTAAAGCCAAGAAAAATCACACAGGAAAAAACGTTCCAGATTATCAAGGATACATGCTCAGTGTTCTATCCTAGATGAAAACATGTAATGCAAATGAATGATATACCTGTTTTTCCAATGAGATAAAGTAGGGAATGTCACATTAGCTTTGATGATCCTTTACTACTGTGTTTTGTCAGAGTTCAAGAAATAGCCAATCTGCAAGTATGCCTTCAATCTCCCCCTTTGGCATTTCTTGACAAAACACAGTTCTTCAACGAATACCTGCACCATAGTTGTAACAGATACAAACATATGCAGCAACAAGGATATCTATATCACATGGTAGCCTGCCCATAAAGCGATAACCGGTTAAACAGTTCTCCCCCTGAACATATGCAGTAACAAGGATATTCATATCCCATAATATCCAGTCCAAAATAATAACCAGTTCTCCCCAAATAATACTTCATAGTTATAACACATCCAAACACATGCAGTAACAAGATATCCACAACACATATCACGGGTTCTCCCCCTTTTTTGTCAACGAAAGACAAAGGGTTCAAACAATTGTAAAAACTTAACAATCCATAAGAAACCATAGAATTGTTCAGCACACATCACAAAACCATAAAATTGTTCAACATAAAAACCAAAAGAAAGAGACCGAAAGGAAAAATATTAGAGAAACCACAGAAAGACTTCAAACTGCATATCCAGAGCCATCATACGCCACGTCCTCATCATCGGCACCCAGCGCTCCGAGGTGAATGGTGTCTCCAGAGTCTGAAGGAGTAGCACCGCCTTGCTTATCTGATGGAGGAGATGAAACCGTGGGCTCCTGAGCAGGGGCAGACCCGGCCTGGCTGGATAGCAAAAGAGAAAGCTCGGCTTTAAACATTGTGAACTGCTCCTTGAGGTGGACTTTAAGCTGTTGGACTGCATCGGTGATCATGGACTGAACAGCAGCCTTCAAGAATTATTGATCCATTGGCTCGACGTATTCATTGGATTGATGAACAGACCGGTTGATGGTGATAGCATCAATTGGAATCAGTTCCGGACCCAGAACATCGCCCTGTGTGATAGGAACACCAGCATCACCACAGAGTTTGGTGATGAGACAGGGGAATACAAGAGCTTTGCCAAGAGCATTCCGGTGGCAGACACCCGCAGTACGAATGGCTTGGTACATGAAGTACTCAGCTGGAATCACCGGACGGATAGGGTCATGGCTCAGGTATGCCATCAAAACAGCCTGTTTGTGTGGAATTTTACTAGTCTGGGTGGCTGGATGGAAGAGAGAGCGAACCAAGAAGCCCAAGGCTTTGAACCACTCAGTCATGTACCTACTGGAGAGGAAGGTACCTAGAACTGGTTCTGAGGGAGGAGACGAGTAGAGACGCGGAGCGAGATCTTGAATCGAGAGGGAAGTAGAATACTCAGAGTAGGACTGCAGTATACCATCAGCTGTAAGCGGGAGAGACAAAGCTTGGCGAATCCTAGAAGGAGAGAAGTTCACAGGGATGCCACGAACAGTGACACATACTTGCTATTTTGACCGCAAGTGAACCTCGGCAGAGAGGTCAGAGGGGAAGTTGGCATAGAATTTTTTAAACAAGAGTACGATTGAAGCGAGGCAGGGAGGCCAGAGCAGTTACCCATCCCAGACGGGAAACCAGAGAGAATACGGCAGGGTGCAGGGAAGCAAAATCAAATGGTCGTTCAGAAACAATGGGACGATGCATAGTGATATAGCCAAACAAACTGAAGGAATCAGCAGAGATGAAGTGAGAACGAGGAGGAAACGAGGAGGATTCACCGGAACACTTTGAGACTGAGGAGGTTGATGCCTTGAAAATGGATTTCACTGGAGGAGTAGTAGATGGTTTAAGGGATTTCACTGGAGTAGCAGATGGTTTAAGGGCTCTTTTTTTTGCAGGAGGAGAGACAACAGATTTCTTGGCCTTGGAGCGAGTGACCCTAGGGGCAGTAGAGACGGGTGAGATCTCAACAGAAGGAGTAGATGCAGAGCCTGAGGAACATACAGTGGTGGTGCGCTTTCGCTTCCCCAAAGAGACTTTGGGAGAGACAGAAGTAGGATCTGCAGCAATGGGAGACGGAGGAGGAGAAGGAGGCAAGACTGGGGTCATTTCAGGCTGAAGAGGAGAGGGTAGTTCTGAACTAGCAACAGTTCGTGGAGGTGAAACTGTGGGGGAGACAACAGATGCCGGAGAACTCTGTTTCTTCTTCGGAACCGCCTTCTTGGCTCCAGTGGACTTGGAGATCGTCCGCTTTCGCAAGTAGGTAGAACGAACAGGAGGAGGCTGCGGGGCCTCAGTATGAGCAGGAGAGACTACAGGGCTTGGATTCTGTGGAAGATGAGGAGGTGATCGTGGTGGTGGAGCAGGGAGAAGGATAACCTCTTCAGGGATAAATGGGTCAGGGATAACCTCACTTCGAGATCGGCCATCTCGTCGGAACCCACTTCCCCGAAAAGATAAAAAGGAAAAAAAAGGAGAAAGCGAGAGATAGAGGCGAGAACGACTTTGACGAAGAAAGAAAGAAAGAGTTAGACGGTTCTCCAACGCGTGAGGGAGGAAGAAAAGTCAAAAGCTTCTGTTTTGGGCCTCTATCGTTGGGCTTCCCATTCAGCCCATTCAGGATATCTATTTCTCCAGGCCTTGAGCTTCTCAACCGGGCATCTGCTGATGGGGCTTGCCATTAAGTCAACTCGGGCCTCTATTTGGTCCAGCCCACATAAGCTAAGTCTTCTTTATTTTTCCAATCCTTATGTTACTATCTTGAAAGCATGTCTACTATACTTTATGTATGTGTCAACATTTCGTTACTTATTGCCCACTTACACATGCTCTACTATTATACATGTTACAGATACATACTCTCCACGTTATGTTTATGCATCTACTATTTTTTATAATTAATATATGTTAAAAAATGTTGCTAGAAGCTTGATTAGGTAATCTATAGTTTTTATTGGGTCTCCCCGAGTTCGGTATTTGCTATGTTACGTTACGGTTACAATATGGTCACCGTTAGAGTCGATTACATCCTCCGGGACACTTACGATACTTATGATACTTTCGTACCAACTTATCAGGGACTCGACTTTCTATCATTTTGCCTAAATTAAGACTTAAACAACATTTTTGCTTATATTGATTATATGTTATTTTTGCATCAATGAAACAAGCATTCTTCATACCTTTGCTTATGTCTTACGCTCTCCAAGTTACGTTACTTACATCACCGACATAAGCAATCGAATCCTTTTCATACCTTTCATTGATACAAAACATTATGTCACATATTTATCGATATTACTTGTCACTATCCTCCATGTCACACTAGAGGAAAATATTTAAGAATTTTGATTCACTATTTGGTTTACTAATACATATTATTTATGTGAATCTATGCATTGTTTAGGTGAGACCATTCTTACTTGGAGAGTTGAGGGACTAGGGGGTCCGTACCGCACTGGCGCTTGGTGACTTTTTTTTGCAACTCCCCAAGCATGAAGTGCCTCTTACTCGGAGAGTTGAGGGACTTGTTCATATAGGTTATACAAGCTATGCCACAAAGCACTCGTGCGTGAGCCGTCCATTGAAACCAAAATCGGAGTCATCCATTCATTACCGAAGAAGCTAACTCTATTTTAGTTAGTTCATGGCTTGAGAGCCACATGTCCCACATTGCTAACATTTGTAAGGAGGAGGCATCCCTTACTTATAAAAGGGAGCCTCCATCCACACTTAAACCAAGTCATTCACAACCCACATAACACTTGGGCCTAATTTTTACTGGGCTCGAATAGTATAGTTGAGGCCCAACGAGGCAACAAGTGGAGTAGCCGATTGGCGAACCACTATAAACATTTGTGTCATTTACTTATCGTCTTTACTTATCGTTACTTAGTTACTTTCATTCCATATCTCGAATACTAGTTATTCCTGATATGAACAAAATCCAAAATTGCTTCCTGGTTCAAGATGATCATAAACCCAATCCGCAAAATAGAAGTTATTTCCTCCGGCAACCATCTCCATAATCACTCATCCATAGCTGTAGACATAAGACTTGGTAGATACTCTTCCAAAACTCTGGGAGCCATATACCCAAACGTCCCTTTAGCAATTGAAATTGATACATCTCTCTCCTTCCTTGAGCAAAGTCTAGAAAGACAAAAATCACAAATATTTGGGCAAAACTCTTCGTCCAAGAGGATGTTATGTGGATTGATATCCAGGTGCAAGATTGTCGTGTTACATTCACTATGCAAATACTCCAGCCCTCGAGCTATCCCTGTAGCAATCTCTAAGAGTTTCTCTAATTCCAAGTGTGGAGTAGTTGAAGAACCATTCTGTTTCCCAAGGAACTTCTCGAGCAAACCATTGACTATGAACTCATAGATAAGTGCCTTTTTCTCACCTTTGAAGCAGTACCCGATAAGTTTGACCACATTAACCTGTAAAGTCCTACTGATGCTTGCAACTTCATTCACAAAATCTTCTCCATTGATTTGAGAACTTTGACAGCCACACGACCACCATCAGATAGCTTGCCTAAATATACATCACCGAAACCACCTTGTCCCAATTTCTTCTTGTAGCCGCATAATCCTCCATTGATTTCACAGTCCCCACACTCCTCAATTTCTCTCCAATTTAACAAAAATCCATTCATCATCTCTATATTATATACGTCTACCAACATTTGAGTATAGCTGAATCTGAGTTTGAGATATGAGGTTAGAATCGAAAATGATGTCATCTCATGATCATACAAAAAAAATATACAAAATTATGTTACATAAGTATTCAAACTAATTTATTCTCGTGTTGTTCTCGCATCTACAAGAACAAATTTAAATCAACATGTAAACTAATTAACATTTATGTTTAATTTATTAATCATAAGTGAAATACAAAACTATAACCAAATACTAATAAATCAAACCAATATAAGTTGATGTTCCAATATTGTACATAAAATAATAAAACTAAAAATTTGTTAACCACAATCGAAATACAATTCTATAATCAACTATTTATAAATCAAGCTAATAGATATAAATTAATGTTTCAACATAGTACATAAAAAAATAAATAAAATTAACAATATTTCAATACCGTACATAAAAAGAAAAATGACATTCATAACAATATTAATAAAAATGGCTTTTATTGGTCATTAATCAAATCTTTAACTGCCGTAGTGAGCTCAATTTCTGAAGTAGATCAGCTCAACTGAAGATTTTAATGTCAAATCCTTGATAGAGACATGACATGTCGATGAGAAATTAATTTTTGGGTCAAGACGGCTAAACTGTTTTCTTACGGGGAGCCAGCCAATAGCAAAGGCCGTGGAGGGTTTTTTTGTGATTTCACAGTGCCTTAGTAGGGGCAATCTGGGTATACAATCTTTCACTGTGATTACCCATCTCACCTATATCTCGTCAAATGAATCAACAACCCTACGTGTTACTGACATATAATATGATTTTGAACTTAGCTGAGAATGTCCTAATTACAAGTATATAGAAGTGAAGTGCAGATTGAAAAATAACCCATTTTTTAAAAGATTTTTTTCTTTATTTTTTATTATTTGTTATTCGTAGACAATTTTGTTCATGATGACGACTATGTACATCTATATTTGAACACCTTATAATCTAAGTTCACTCACGTATACAACATCAACATGGTACAATTAAAGAACTGAAATTCATCAATTAAAGAGATGCATATTCTCATGAATTTAATCACAAAGAAGAAAAAATGTTCTCAAAGAAGTTCCTTCTTTCTCTAAAATCAAAATATGTGAGCCAACACAATCTAAACAACTTGTGCAGATTTGTACCGAAGTAATCACAAAAATTATTTTCCAAGAAAAATACATTATATCCGCATTAGTAGTGTTTCACCACGCTCTTTTCCATCACATGTTGATGCTTGATTGGTTTTGACTTGCACTTGGTTGTGTTCCATGACTTCTTTCTTCCAATGACAAGTCAAATACATCACTTGTAACGTTTTCCAATATTTGTCGCTCCTTCTCTGAAATTAACAAATACATTGCTCTTAGACGAATGCTACATATATAGGAACATTAAGAAAACTTGAAACACAATTCACATTTGCATTACCTTTTTGACCAAAAATCCAATCGCGTGTGCATAATAAAGCCTGCACTATATCGGGCAGCAAAGAACTCCTATAACTGTCCAAAACTCGTCCACCTATGCTGAAAGCAGACTTAGAAGCTACTGTAGAGATCGGAATTGCAAGGACATCACATGCAAGGCGAAAAAGAATTGGATATCGGTATTGTTCCACTCTCCACCATGCAAGGATGTCTAATTCTTGCTTCCTGTCAAGCCTAGTATACTCTAGATATTGATTCAATTCACTTGTCAAATTGGAAGTTGAACTATAGCTATTATCAAAATCCTACAAAAATAGAAAATATCTTCCTGTCAGTGACATATTAATCCAGAATACATGAAACCAAACACATAAATAAGCAAAGTCAAATGACCAGCAACCAGACTAAATCTTCTAATAAAGTTGATGCCATTTAGAGAAACGGATCTAGCATAGACTAAATCTTATGTTTAGTTACATAAAATTTTAGTAAGCAAGATAGCAACTTTTAAATGTGTACTATTTTCAGGTATAATAGAACCTAAGACCTTGAACGGAAGAACTTGAATGTTGTAACCATTAAGAAGTTAGTACACACTGTCTTGGCCAAAGCTTACTCAAGCAACCTCAAAAAGTACCCAAATAAGTTATTCAAGATAAGAACCTAAACAGTTTAACTCAAATGAAGAGATCGAAATGATATTAAAATTAATAAAAAGTTGAAATGAGAATATGAAATATTGAAATACGTAAAAACCAGCTCAAGATTAACTGCCTAACATAAGCAATAATCTACATATATATTTAGAACCGAATTCAGACCGACATTCTCTACCAACACACTTCTCTGGCTCAAGGAGAATCCATCCAATTGTTGGACAACAACACTAGAAATGCCCACAGAATGCACAAGTCATCTATTAAAATTCCAAGAAAATCAAACAGATGTTATCTAATATAACTGAGGGAAAGAGAGACACTCCAAACAGTTTGATCATGGCACAATTAAATACCCAGATTTCCTTGAATAATGAAACAAATTTGAGTAAACAGATTAACTGACCTCAAACATGGCATCTCCACCTTCTATTCCAAAATTTTGGTTCATCGAGTAACCTGAGCAACTAGGAGTAGACCACTTTTCCACATAAGCATCAAACAAGGAATTCAGATTGCACTTAAAATTCTGGAATTGCCGAGAATTTGCACCATAGATCTTCTTGAAAGCCCAGTCCACAAATTGCAACTTATACCTAGGATCAAACACAACTGCAATTCCTAGAACTATAGAATAATCAGACCAGTATTTATCGAACTTCAATTTCATCTCTAAACCCATTTTTCTTAAAATTTCATCCTCATCCCCAATGGCCAAGTTGATCTCATGTTGGATTATGTACACTTTGGGAAAAAAATAGATTAGATGTAGTGTATTTAGTGCCTGAAAACAAATTCGTCACTTCATAAAAATACCCAAGAAACTTGCTGATCCTCTCAACTTTACTCCACTCCTCTAGTAATGGACAACAACCAAAATCCTTGTCAACTAACATCAAATTCATCAAAGCACGCCTATAGTAAAGAGCACTATTTAACATGAGATGAGTGGAATTCCACCTTGTCGGCATATCTTGTCTTAAACCCTTTTTGCTCCCTGCCAATCCAACGTGTTGAACACACTCATTGAATCTCAGTTTTCTTGTCATAGAAGCCTTTATGTACTTGATGCATTCACGGATTTTTACGACTGACTCATCAATCGATTTTAAGTCGTCTTGAACAATCAAATTGAGTATGTGAGCACAACACCGGACATGAAATAACTTGCCATCCATCACCAATAGCCCTCTAAAATTCAACTGAGCCTTCCATTTCTCCACAAAAGAATCGTTAGCAGATGCATTATCCAATGTGATTGAGAATAATTTATCCTCCATTCCCCACTCATTAATCAAACTACTCACCTTTTCTACAAGGGCTGTCCCGTTATGCGGTGGCGGCATGTAGCAAAAGTTCAAATTCCAATCCTTATCAATGAAATGAGTAGTCAAACAAAGATACCCATCGGTATTTGCCGAACTCCATAGATCCGAAGTAAGACAGATTCTTCCTTGTACTGAATCTAACAAGCTATGCAGCTTAATCTTTTCTTCTTCAAAGATGCTCAAGACATGGTTCTTCACGGTATTTCTACACGGAAGCGTAAATGCACAAACGTAACAAAAAAATGTCTCTAATGCCTTCGTATTCCATAAAGTTAAATGGTAAATTATGTTGGATGATTGCTTTAATCAACAGCTCAGAGAACTTATCATATTGGATCTTTCCTTGTCTTGAGACTGACTGTGGTGAGGTGTCATTTTTCGGACAATTTCTATGATGCCGTAACAAAGTTGCAGTACCAGACGCAGGTACATACTGATACACAGCGTCACACCTTTTGCATTTCACTGGTTGAGTCTGATCCGTGCCAGTTCCATCTGAAAGTGGTTGAAATGATAGCCAACATACAGAAGTCTTCTTCCGCTTCACTCTTCGCCGTTGCCCAGAGCTCGACATTTGATTTTGCTGAACACTATCTTCTTCTTCTACATCTAGAAAACCACCATGGTCATCCATCATAAGACTCCCTGACAAAGTGACAAGCAACACCCAATTTAGTTCAAACCACAATAAATCTATGAATCTAATAATGTCCCGATTCCCAGAAACATCTAATTCAATACTCAATTCAACCCATCAAACCCAATACACAGTGACCTATAAACACAAACATAATTGAAGCTAAAATCAAAGCAAGTCTCGATTCAAACCTGGAGGCTGGACTGCTGGAGCGAGGAGTGAAACTACGACGGGGAAGGTGAGGCCGAGGCTGAAGTTGGAGAAGGAGTGTCGCCGAAGAACCTAGGCCGAGGCTGAAGTCAGAGAAGGAGTGCCGCCGAAGAACTTAGGTCGAGGCTGAAGTCGGAGAACGAGGTGTCGCCGTCAAACGAGTTATGACGGCGACGACGGTGAAGCCATGAAAGGAAGGCCGAGGCTGAATCAAACTGGGAAGACTGGAAGAGAGACTGAGAAGTCGAGTTCGAGTTTTGACGTTTCTTTTGTGAAGAGAGAGACACAATGAGACTTAACTTAATTGGGTTAAACGGGGGCCCGATGGGAAACCTAAACCCGCCCACGAATTTGACGGGCTCTAGCGGGTTGCCCATTTATGATCCATTTATTTAACGGGCGGATTACGGGCGGGTTTAATAGGGTGGTCACAGACGGATTCATGGATTCCTGCCCATATTGCCAGGTCTACCTGAAGCCATGGTTGACATAATATATACATACCTGAAGCCATAGTTGCAAAAGGCTCTGATCCGATTATCATGTACGTACAATACATGAGTTTGAAAATAAGTGTTTCTCTAGTAAGGTGTCGGCCTCCTCGATAAACCTATTGAATTTAGGTACGTACAGCAGAACGTACAGGGTGAAAGTCGTGAAACCAACTCTAACAATCAACTTACGAGTTATGATGTAATGCGGTTCCTTTCTGATAGTGTTTGTGGAAATTTTCTTCTATAGTTTCTGCTTTATGGCATTCACTCATTCAGGTTCCATTTAAAAGCTGTAAGTAGTTATCATCTTGTTGGGAATAAAGGTTATAACTTCGGTAATTAGCATTATAATATTATTAGTTTGCCATCTTCAATTCTATCTATGAAGAACGAGCCGGAAGAAGAAACAAATGAGTTTCCTGGTAGAGTTAAGGAAAGTTAATTGTTTTGCTAAACAAAATGACCACGCGCGCGAGTACTTTCATTGAGTGTCATCCATGAGCAAAGTTTCCTCCTCATGCAGAAACCGTAGCCGCCATCGAAGAGCTCCTTGATCAGATTCTGATATCGTTACCAGCTCTATCTCTGATACGTTTTAAGACGGTGTCCAAGCACCGGCTCTCCTCATCTCCGACCCCGAGTTCCATCGCCGCCACACTCTCCGAAACCCTAACCCAAAAATCTCAGCTTTCTTCTCTTCTGACATCCAAGAAAAGTTGTTCGTCTTATAGTTTTGGTCAGAAACTCAGAATATAGAAATGTTCGACCAGAAACACTGTCGTCAGATGCATATATATTGAGAGATGTCAGTCCTTGAAGGAAACATGCAATATATACGTACGTACAAAAGATGCATATATATTGAGATCGAATAGTACGTCGTATTCTATGGTCTACATTCGTTTGTCTCTGCCCTAAACAAAGTTGTAATGAATTGATATACGAGCTCTACATATAGTAGGAAACTTGCATTAGATTTGCCTTTCCACGATATGATTTTCTGTAGCATGGATTTGAATTTCAATTCAATCTATGGGAGAAAGCGAAAGATAAAGGACTAGCTAGGACTTAGCTAGGGTTTACGGACTTTGAATGGACTTGGAAGATTATATATGGGCAATTTTTTGCACAATCCTAATTTCTACATACACACTCCACCTTTTTATAACTTTTTAAATAACTATTTTACCCTTCTTTCAAATTCTGTTTCTTTTGAAATAGGAACTAGCTAGGCACAAGAACAAAGAATAATACCCGGCCCAGCCCTAAAGATTACCGCCCAGGCCATCGATATCCCAACTTAGCATCGTTCTAATCCCCCCACCCCACGTCAAGCAGAGAAAACAATCGGTATACTCATCATATAGTTGAATAAGGAAAAAAAGCTCCGTTTCTCTCGGAGCAGTGAAAAACTAGCAAGCTAGGGTTTCGAGTTACCCGTTCGACACCGATTTCTGGCTGCTAACGGTACGGTGGTTGCGCGCGCCAAGAGCGTATGAAGATTTTGTCCTGGATTATCCGGGGAACTAAGGAAGACGCCAATATTACGGCGATGAAGTCCCATGTGGTGGTTCATCGTTTAGCAGTGGTGTTTGTCATCGAGACAAAGACAGCAAAGCCAGAACATTGTGAACAACTCCGATCCGGTTTTGGAGGTCAATTGGCCAAGGTTATTGGGATGCACAGGCGTGGGGTTGTTTGGAGGCGAGGTATGGTGGTGGAAAACATCTCTAGGGGTCGGCGGCGGAGGGCTGTGGCGAGTTCATTGGATGTGGCCGGTTATTGGATTGCTCCAGGGCGTAGTGGTTTCGGCGAAAGTTTCCGGGCGGGGCAGACAACAATGGTATGGAACCCCGGGCATGTGCGTTGGTGGCGAGTGGTGCCGTGGGATCCCGTCCTAGAGATTTGGGGGATAGCGGGGCTGTCGATGCTTTGCCGATGACGGCGTTCGGTCGAACCGCAGGGAGGCCGGAGACATTGATGTTGTTTGTTTGTGGTCTGGGCTTGGCTTGTTTCATTGGGCTGATATCAAGTAAGAAATTGGGCTTTTTGTCTAAACCCTAACCTTTATGGGGTCTAGGTGCCATATTTTGGGCCGTCCAAACAAATAGCAGATGAGCAATGTTTTCTGCTAATGTAGACGAGGTGACATAGTTAAATAGGATGTAAGATGTACATATTTTTTATTTTTTTTATCTTACATCTAGCACGTTTAACTATGTTCAGGTACTAGTTTGAACCGTATTAGTATAGATTATACAGGAGGTTTCTTTGACCAGGCCGGCGTTCCGATAAATCTCTTATAATCTACCA
This sequence comes from Geum urbanum, assembly GCA_946800695.1. Taxonomy (NCBI): domain Eukaryota; kingdom Viridiplantae; phylum Streptophyta; class Magnoliopsida; order Rosales; family Rosaceae; genus Geum; species Geum urbanum. The sequence continues at coordinate 60,296,238 of OX327005.1, read as the reverse complement.
GTTTCATCAATGGACTACTATCACCGTTTCGTAAAAAAAAAATATAAAAAAAAATTCCCCACCCCTCCTTTCTATTTTGCAACCTCTTTCTGTCTCCTTCATTGACGACTTACGGAGACAATTATTGATTGCCAAGTTGACTAAGAACAAGTTCAGCGTCTCTCTACATGCAACACTTGAATGGTCACAAATACCAGGATACGTATTATGTTAAAACTGTTCTTGAATTGGAAGGCCAAAAATTATCCCTTCTTTTATTCTTTTCAGTCCGAAAATTATACAATTGATGATATCCATATTCAACACGAACACACTGTTGTTGCAGACAAGAAATTTGGGAGCAGTTACCCATATCTTGCCATGAAGAATGCAATCAACTTTGCAACACATATGATAGATAGGTCCTTATCAACCAAATTGTGTGCTTTATTATTGCTGCTATAGAAGAGTTTTCATGTAGTGCGAAGACTTAGCTTATCACAACAAGTCTAATGATATGCCAAAATTCACCATGCATGGTGAGATATTGGTAACTTTTCACCAAATTTTTTGACATTTTAACCTCTTTAATTGATATGTCAAATCTACGTGGATGATATATCTAACCAAGAATATCAAATTTGGCATCAAAAACCAATATGTCAAACTCCCTTTCTTTCTCTCTCTCTTTAATAATTGATCTCTTTATTTTGACATTTGTATATCTTAATTTTGACATAACCATTAGACTTAAAATTCGACAAAATAAGAGCAAATCTAATGAATGTGTCAAAATCCACTATGGCAAGATAATGATAACTTTTGACTAAAAAATTTGACAATTCAATCTCTCTAAAAGATATATCAAATCAACATGGATGACATATTAGACTAAGAATGTCAAATTTGACATCAAAAACTAATTCAATATGTCAAACTCTCTCTATCTCTCTTTCTTTTACATTTGATTTTTTTCATTTTGACATATGCCACTACCAGAATAACTCACTTAGGCGACAAAAAAAATTTCTCTCTTAGACGATGTTTTCTGTTTCATCGTCTAAGAGAGAAATTTTTTTTCGTCGCCCAAATGTCACTTAGACGATAAAATTGAGTTTCTTTGTCTAAATCAAAAATTGCGTCGCCTAAGTAAACTTAAAACGACGAAAATATTTTGTCTCCATAGTAATTGATCTTAGGCGACAAAATATTACCATTTCTTCGTCTAAGTCTGTACTCTAACACTATACCCATAAAATTAATCTAACCGAACCCCTAAACACTGAACCCTTAACAATTAGGCTATAGCTCTAAAATCAGCTAAAACTCATCTCCAACCCAGGACTTGGCTATACTAAAAAAGCTGTAAGCAGCCCGATTGGGCCAAATGATGGGTTATATATGGCCCTTGGTATAGCCCTGGACAATATTTTTGTGGGGATCACAATTGTACTTAAACACTAAAAAAATTGATGTATCGAGTGGCTAATATTAATTTTAATTATTGTTCATGTTAATTTAAACGTTATGTTTGCATCAATTAATTAATCGATCAATTTATTTTAATTTCTTAACTTTAATAATAATCACAATATTTTTGTAAAATATTATAATCAATATAATAAATTTATCATGTGTATTACTTTAAAAACATTGAAATATATTTTTTAAAATTTCAGTAAATATAATATATGCAACGGTAATATAGAATAAATAAATAAAATGTAATATCTTAAAATATTAATAATAATTTATTTGTTAAATGAACCATCAATGAATATAATAAATACAATGCAATAAAGACATTATGGTGACATCATTCAATTAATCAATTTATTTTAATTTTTTTTAACTCTAATGATAATCACAATATTTTCGTAAAATAATATAATCAAAATAAAATCAGTATAAATTAATATAAACTGTAATATTTTCAATATCAATATAAACTAACATCGATATTAGTATAAATATCAATAGTAGTACGTATTTTTAAAAAAGAGTATTAGAAAAAAAAATATATGTTAGTTGGTTTGAAACCGAATTAATTGATAAAGTAGTTGAGATAGTGAAAGTATTTGATTTTAAGTAAATATCACTACCACATAACTTCTCATTGCCGACGACTTAGAGAAACAAAAACCGACGATTTTTGAAGTCGTCGGCAATACTCATTGCCAACACTTTATAGCCTACAGGACTATAACCGACGATTTTTACGAAGTCGTCGGCTATAGTATAAAACCCCTATAGACTATAAAGCGTCGGCAATAGTACACTATTGTTGACGACTTCAAAAATCGTCGGCCTTTGTTTCTCTAAATCTTCGGCAATGAGAAGTTATGTGGTAGTGTATAGTGATATGATCATATTTATCTAAAACAAAGAGTATTAGAAAAATATAAGAATAGTTATCTTCAAATCTCACAAAAAAAAACTTTCTATATACAACATACGTAGAATAAATCATATATAATATTGAAAACAAATTTTTAGAATATATATAAGTTCAAACTTTGAATTAATAAAATAATATAAAAATTCAAATTATAGCCCTTATGGGTTGGAGTTAGTACAAAATATAGCCCTCATTATTCATTAAAATAATATATTTTGAGGGCTAAATTATATCCCAGGCCAAATATAGCCCATCAGAACTGGAGATGGCCTTAGACAGTGAATGTTATAAGTTCATTGTCTAAGTCCATACCCTACCATATATTAACCCTTAAACCCTAACTCCTAAACGTTGACCCATAAACCCTGAACCCTAAACACTTAGGCGACGAATATACACATATCTGTCGACTGTCATCTAAGTGTTTACTTAGGCGACAAATAACATTTATTTCATCGTCTAAGTGCATTTTTATTGCCTCCGATCAAAGAGAACGATCATCTATACCATCTTAAAATACATATTTTTTTTGTCAAGGGCATAAAGTAAACAATTCTTAGACTATGAGTGTCGACTGTTTAAAAATTAGAGCTACAAGGATTCATACATCAACATATGCGTTTCGTTGAAATTTCAGTTTTATAATTAACTACGCCGATCAAACCCTTAACGAACTTCGTATTTATTATAAATTTGTCCACTTACATATTATGTTATGATGAATATATTTAACGGTTATTTTTTTTTAAATTCAATTTTGTTAATATTGATGTACGTGGAATGAATATAGACATACGAACACTTAAGTTATACAACATTAGTAGATATGTAACAACTTTTTAGTTTTAAATAAACTTTTTATGTCAAATTTTAATTAATATCTATCTAATTGTAAACACTTAGGCATGCTGCGAAATTATATAGTTTCATTGCCTAAGTGAATTTTTTTTTGAAATTTCTTAAAATAAATTTTCCGCCAATTTTTACGTATGTATTTTAAACAATTAGGTGATGAATCTTTTGTACTTTGGTCGATCATCTAAGTATAAATTTTTGGTTTTTTTGGCCTATTTTTTTTTCAAAAATTCAAAAGAAAAATAGGCGGATTTTTTTTGAAAATTTTCACAATTTAGGCGACGAACAAAAGATTTTCGTCGCTTAAGTTAAAAATTTTGGCAATTTTTTTCCACCAAAATCTTCTCTCTCTCTCTCTCACCACCACCACCTTGGCGCACCACACATCACCACCCACTCGATCGGCACCACCACACCACCACACAAAACTCCACCCCCACCACCACCTCAGCACCACCACCATTAAATTATATATTAATTATGGATTTTTCATTAATTATTAATGAACATATAATAATTAATTATGATTTAAAGAATTTTTTTAAAACAACCACTTAGACGATAAAACTGTTAATTTCGTTGTCTAAGTAGTTAATTAATTTTTAATTTTTTTAATAAACACTTAGGTGACGAAACCCTAAAATTTCATCACAAAAGTGTTCACTAAAACGACGAAATTTTTTGTCATTTTGTCAGTAAAGTTTTGTTATTTAAAGCTTTAGACGACAAAGACTTTTTTCGTCGCCTAAGTTGTTACTTAGGCGACGAAATAAAAAAAATTCATCATTTAAGTACATTAGGCGATGAAACTTTTGTCACCTAAGTACTTAGGTGATGAAACATGTCATGTATTCTGGTAGTGTGTGTCTTTATTTTGAAAAAACCATTAGACATGAAATTTGTCAAAATGACCTATTACCTAGTCAGTCTTCAAATTTAAATTCGATAAATTTGATTTGGCTAAACCATTATCCATTAGACTTGCTCTTGATTACTTTATTATTTTTTTATTTAAAGCCTCATGTTTCTCACCTTCGCTCTCCGTCCCTTTATGGTTTGGGTAGTGGCGATATCACCCATGTGGTCTCCTTGTGAGATCCTCTCTCTGAGCCTCACATCTAGCAGCACCACTATGTCACTCTTCGCCCTTTTATCGTCGGGTTTCTCAGTGCACTTTATCACACGACTCTTTGTGTGATATGGCCATCAATCTTTGGCATTTATATGGCTTCAAGGTCGAGGAAGATGAGGGCAGCGGTGATGGTTGCCCGGCTCAGGCTCATCTTAAGATTCTGCGGCGTGAGCTGTGGCAGCCAAGGAGGATTTTGGCGGTGGTAGCGATGGTTTTGATGGGTGAAGGTGTGGTATCAACGTCTTCCTCAAGTTATTTTATGGGGGATAAAGCCAGGCGCGATGTCTCCCTTTGAACAGACAACCAATATGACAGCATTGATGCTGATTGCGTCTTGGTGCGGCGGCGGAATGGTTGAAGTGTCTATAACGGTTGGTAACAACTACTGTGTTGGGCCTAAGGAAGCTGTTTGGGCCCTGTTTGGGCCCATGCTCATCAGACCAACTCTAGATGGATCTAGTACAACTTCTACCTTTTAGGAGTTAGGCTAGGTTTGTTTTTGGGTTTGGTCATGAAGTCTGGTCTAATATGGATTAGGATTTAGGACCCCGATGCTTGCGGTTCGAGTAAGGAGGTGTCAGATTATGTGGCATCTCAACATTAGGTTTTTACATGTTCTTCAAGTGAACATTACCTTGGTCTATCCGTGTTGGTATTCGTCTTTGGCTTATGAGGCATATTCTAGTTACTTGGTGTTTTATGTCTAGAATATTTGTTCGTAAGCTAGTTTATGCTTCCTAGAATAGTTTAGCAGTATTCAATTCTCTCGAACCTTATGGGCGTCTACTGTGTCACTTTGTTTATATTTTATCAATATAATACCTCGCGCTTAATTTTCAAAAAAAAAATATCTTGTTTTTTACGACAGCCTCGTGTAGAGAATGGACTTGTTTTTCAATACGATCCACACTAACCCATGTTTTATTTTCATCATAGACCCAATTTAGTATTGCTTTCTATTTGGGCCCAAAATAAACTTAACACTTTATTAGATTTGGGCCACAAATAGTAAAGACAAGCCGACAAAATATGGCTTAAAAGGAGCTACAAATCAAAAAAGAATATCTGCTTACGAGATTCCTAACCAAAGTTAGGATATAGTATTTGCGTCCAGGAAGATTGAAGCACCAACATCTATAAATAGAAGCATCAAGCAAGATTTGAGGGCCTTTATACATACATAAAAATTTGCACACAAGTAAATCTTACTCTCTAATCGAGTAAACAATCCAACAACAACGAATTCTGAATCTAGTTCACCCGACATAGCGTGGAGATTCTAACGGTTTACGAAGCCACACTATCGTGTTCTTAACACTCGCTATAAAGATTGCTTCGCTTTATACTCGCACTACGTATAAAGTATCGATCATTTGTGGCTCAGCGAAGAGACACAAAACCTAAGTCTTGAAACAACTTAGGCAAGTAGAACTCAACGATCGAGGTTGGTGTTGTCCTCGCTCTAATCGCTTGAAAGAAAGCAGAGACAGAAGCGATGCACTTTACAACTACATTCTGTCATCGACAATGGCACGCCAAGCACGCAGCACACGACACAAAGCAGATAAAAGAGACAGTTTGTGATATTCTCATCGCAGCGACCTGACTGGAGAAAATCAAGCCAAACATTTTGGCACGCCTAGTGGGACTGAGGTTTAGAGTCTCATAATCAATCATAGATACATACAAGAAGACGTTTTCTAGTTTCCGTAAGCACCTATTACCTAGGTTTTAAGAACATAACTTAACTAGTTGTAGGGGATTAAGCAATGAAGAAGTTTTACAAGGGTTTGGACCAGCAATGGCTTACAAACCTAAATCAGCAACCTAACTTAAGGCCATGGATTCTGTGACCTACATAGAGTATTCAGTAGAGCATGAAAAGGATGTTGACGATAGGCTCGAACATATCCTAAAAACTGTCGGGGAAAGCGAGACAGCGGTGACTAAGTTCACAACAAGGATGGAGAAGATGCAAGAAACCATGGACAAGGAGCGCAAGCAGCTCAACAAGAGATTTGATGATTTAGTAGCATCTCTTGCGGCGTTGATCAAGATGGTGACGGATAGCGTTGCATCCATTCATGCAAAATTGGGAGAACCACAACCTCAATTTCACAGTGATGAAGATAGTAAAGATGACGAAGTTCCACTTCCTTTGCCTAATCCAGAACGTGAATTAGAAGAACGATGAAATGACCCTGATTTAGTTGCCTAAATCGAAATCAAACTCCTTCGAAAATATGACCTTAAAATTTTTTTTACCAGAGTTTACTTTGAAATACGTGAGCCAATATTAGAACCTGCAAAGAGAATCACACTTTGAATATTCCACAAAAGCCAAACCGTGGGGCTCTGTTCCCCATCCGAATTTCTCAACATCATATATATAATAAACCACAAGGTTTACAAGAAATCCAGAAAACATTGAGGAGTAAACTCAACTTAAAACAAACATAAGTATTCAGAGCGACGCTTATATACATCATATACAACCAGTAGGTCGAACAAAGAACCTACTCGAACTGAAGTGTGATCTAAACTTTACGCCTCCACCGTCGACGTGCAACCCCGGAATACAAACTGCAAACTGGGCAAAGGAAACCGAAAAACCCAGGGGAAGACAAATAAAATCGTTAGAGTGAGTGGAAGAAAATAATAATATGTATTTCCCAATATATGCTCATAAAAGCATAATGCAAGTCAATGCACATGAAAATCCCGACCAGGTATATTTTCACTAATCCATAAATATGCATGTAAAATCCTGCGGGGTCACTCCTGAACTCCTTCGCATAGTACAGTCTAATCACGGGATCTCAGATCCCCTCGTGATTATAAGTCTGAAAAACCTTGGGTCAGGATATCTGTCCCCCCCCCCCCCCCCCCCGAAGCATCTCGGGGATCAGCCGAGAAGCCAAAGCATCGATGCTACCTCTATATCTGAGACTGTACTCTGAGTAAACCAAATCATAAATACTTTTCATGCACATGCAAAATCGTAAAATGCATAATCATAAAATGCATAATCATAAAATGCATACTTGTATATGCATAATTGTAAATCCATACTAATACAATACATAATTGTAAAGTGTATAATCATAAATGCATAACGTAAATGCATAATCAGGACTCGCAAATCAACTGTGAAAATAAAATGTCCACTCACAGTACGAAGCTAACTCTGAGGTCCGACAGAATATCCCTCGCCAAACACTCGATCACGATCACCTGAATAACAGGGATACGATCAATACATATTGAAACACAACATACGAAGCTAATACGTCAAGAACCCCGCGTTCTTGAAAGACGTATCGCTCGAAATATCGACGAGGATAACAAAATTTCCAAAATACACCCAAATAACCCTCATCCCAAAATAGAATACTCAAATCAACATAAAAAACTCACGACTACGATCGAAACACGATTACGAGCAAAACGATATAAAATCTCCAAAAATCCCAAAAATTCAACCTCGCCGGAGCTCTGCCGTTGAGCGCGGCGCCAAAGGTGACCAACTCCGGCGACCCTTACCTCAAATTCTTCCTCTCTTTAAGCCCAACACCTTTCTTAAAACCCCAAGTCCAAACCATAGCCCAATCGGCTGGAATTGAGCTCGAAAGCTCACGGCTCAAACCCCTCCGGTGACCACCACGACTTCTCCCAAAACTCCTCCAATTCCAAAATTAAACACCCAGAATTCATCTATGGGTTGAGGGGAAGCAAACCCCCTACCAACCCGACACCCGATTTCGGCGAATTCCATGATTTTCGTCAAGCTCGAACTCAACCAAATCTCAACCAATTTCCACAAAATCAAGCTTAAACCTATAGAGAATCACAAGAGGATCCTAGCCATACCAATATTGTGGCCGAAGATGGCCGGAAACGCCGAGTCGGACGGTAAACCCGAAACGGGTCACGGTGGAGCTTCGGTGAACCAAAGTCAACGCGAGTCAAAGCGGGTCAAAGCTGGTCAAACGACCCAAATGTGAATTTTCGACAATTTTATGACTATTTCTATATTTATACGTCGTGAACCGACCAAATTCATGATTCGGATAACTCAAACCCAAACGGATAAGTACAACTAACTCGACGATAATTTCAAATATTCATTTTATATTTTCCGATTATCCGAAAAATTCTCCAAAACCTCCTACGGAATCGAAATCAAATCCTCTACAATATCCGCGAAAGAACTCAAACCAAATTCTTGCATGATAGTTTAGTCGTGAACAAACCCGCCATATCGACCAATTACGACAAAACCGCGACTAATCGCGAAACTCGCAAATCAAGCCAATTAACATATCATTTCCGGTTTAGGTCGTTATAAACGAATCATTTAGATCATTGGCCAGAGGTTATCTGCTAAGAGTGGAGTTCTTGCAGCCTACAACGAGTCGTTTCCACTACCGCCAGCTGATTAGAAGTGGCCCAATGGTTATAGACCTATCAGTTTCACCCATTTTAGTGGTGATGGAACAGATCCAGCTTCTACTCACATAGCACAATTCAGAGTAGAATGTGGCCCATGGGTAAAGCTAAGCGAGTTACTCAGAGTTTTCACAACATTCTTGTCAGGGGCTGCATTACATTGGTACATGAACTTACCACAAGCTTCTGTCATTAATTAGGCAATGATGGAGAGGCTATTCACTAAACATTTTGGTGGATCAGAGCCAGCCATAAAATTGGGCAAACTTTGCCAAATGGTATAAATGCCAAGTGAATCACCAGTGGCATATCTGCATAGATTCAGGACCGAGTATATGAAGAGCAAAACTTCATGCACTTTGGAGGAACTAGTAGACATTGTAGTCAGAGGTCTCGAGGAGAGTTTGCATACAAAATATGTGGATGCAAGATTCAATTCATTAAACGCAATTATTGATGTAGTGGCTCAGACTCATGCAGCGTATCAGGAAGTTGATAACAGACGTAACGCGTCTAGGGGAACTTATGCTCTCAAATCACCATATCATGAGCACCATAAAACCGTCGCAGTTGCTCATCTTGAAGAGGAATATGATGAGTCTGATTCAGACAATGCGACAGTGGCTGGATTGGAGTTAAGAGCCAAGAATATGTGTGATTCCTACAAAGGGACCAGTGTGAATCTTAACAAGTGCCTTCACTAAACCAGAATTTGAAACATACACCTATGATGCAAATATAGCTCATGAGATTCTGGATGACTTGATTGATAAAAATTTAACCAAAACAAACTTTGGTGTGTACCCAACTACTAAGCAGTTAAAATGGAAGAAATATTGCAAGTTCCCCAACATGTGGAATTATACGACCAAGGATTGTATCAAATTGAAAGATCAAATTCAAAAGTGGATCAATAAGGGAAGGATCGTAGTAGACACATCACCTCAGATTTATTTGCTGGATCATCAACCATTCGCAGAGGCCTCAGTGGGAACCATAGAATTGTCTGAACCAAATACTACCATCACTTTCCGTAGTGGCAAAATGGCGGAAATCTTGGAAGAGTTAATCAAGGAGGCCATTGCAGTGGTACCTTTTGGTCTAACACCAGACTTGCGAGGAAGAAATGTGAGCTCGTATTACAGGTTCCACCACGACTGGACTCATGATACAAATCAGTGTGAGAACTTACGGAGACAAATCCAGCAATGGATAGATGATGGAGAAATCATAGTTCTAACTTTCAATGAAGAAGAGACTACTCATGAAGCATTCATGGTTGGTACTCTAGATGTATCTTGGCGAGGCGGAGCCAAGAGAAAGCAGACATTAGATCTCAAAGCCACTAATGAAGTAACATCAAGCAGTGACCATAAAGAGGACTGCAAGGTTAAGCAGAAAGAGGTCCGTAGCGAGGAAACTTCTATAGTTTTGTGTACTCGATGCAAAGCAGAATGTAGTCTTAAAATGACCTATGAAGAGTTCGTCGAAGCTGTCCATGCAGGCCCATAAGTCAAGTCTCCACCTAAAAGCTATTAGTCAGTTAGTCCGAAGGAAACACATCAAGCACCAAGAGACTCAAACCTATATAAAAGGATCTGGCTGGCAAACAAGAAACTTGAAGTAGCTGATAAAGCACAACAAAATGAGCCAGTACAGCCTTACATTCCTCCAGCAAGCCTGTCCATAATCAAGGAGGAAGTCTAGTACTTGAAGATAGGAGGGAAAACTATGGAAATTACTCCTACCGGGAAAAGAGAGCTACAAAGATAATTTGGTGTAGCAAAGAGAACTTTGAAAGCTCTCGAAAAAGGCTTGATCAAACTGAACCAATTGGCAGAGTCATCAAAACAAATTTAGAGAAGGATGAACAAGCTCGCAGCCAATTCGGTGATTGTGTTTGATAGGAACTCTAATAACCCAAAAGTTAGAACATTCAGGTCAAGTGTATTTTCTAGGATGGACATGGAAGAGCCAACAACTGAGGCACAATGAACACCAAAGAGATCATCCAAGGTGATTGAAATGAAAGATAGACCGGTGCGAAGGTCAATCTTTGAATGGGTCCAAATAAAGATAGAACCAATTGCTAAGCCTAGTAAGAAACCAGTGCTTTGTTAGCGACTGAGGCCTTTGGTAATTAAGGAATAGAATAAGCTTACTTCTACTTCCTCCAACTTCAAGGTCAAAGAGATAATATCCAGTGATTCTTCACTCACCACTATGATCGAGGTAACAAAAGGACCTAAATCAGAGGTTCACATGGAGCACCAAGAAAACTCTACTACAACGAAGGATCAAGAGATCATAAAAGCATCACCATCTATTGAAATCACACCAAAGAGTAACGAAGATGAGCAATTGGTGGACTACGATGTTGATGATGTTGAGAACCTAGAGGAAGTTTATACATAAACATGGTCTATGTACTACCAGCCAGATTTGCCAAACCAGTGGAAGCCAAACAAGTGGCCTCTATGAGTAAGGCAGCCGAAGGTGTGAACCTTATCGAGCAAGAAAAGATAGAAGAACTAGTGCCCATGATAGATCCTCCCATACCCAAGTCATACATTATGTTCTCAAAACCAACTGCTACAATGGCATCACACATGAGACCACTTTATATTACTGCGGGAATGGGGGGCATCAAGCTTAGCAAAATCATGGTAGACATTGGAGCAGCAGTAAATATCATGACCACTTGGGCAATTATTCTGCTAAGCATCCTCAGGTCTTCTATTCGAGCAATGTCCATGACAATCATGAACTTTGCAAGGACAATCTCACATACACTAAGGTTGTTGTTCGAAGAAGTCAAGGTTGGACCAGCAATAGAAACTCACACTTTCTTTGTAATAGATTGTAATGCACCTTACAGTGTGATCCTGGGATGAGACAGGACCCACAAGAGCTACTGCGTGCCTTCATCACTCCACCAACAGCTATTGATTTGGGATATGGAGATAGCATACTTGATCAATGCATATTCAAGACCTTATTATGTGTCTTCGAATGCTTTGGATGTCAATTACTACAATGGAACATTGAGACCATTGGAAGCGTGTGGCATTGATAACAAAGGACGACCTATTGGAGTAACGGCCTCAGAATTAGCTCGATAGAGGATAGTGCAAGCTAAAAATGATAAAGCACGATATTCTTCCTTGAGCTAGCTTCCAATAACCATCAATGATACGACCTTCCAAGAAGAAGGAAGCAGAGGCATGTGCATCTCTATGTGCAAGATTGCAAACCTACTTCATAGAGAAACAAGCCTACGATTGTCTGCCAACAATAACATCGGCAGAATGTATCAATGAAGATGTACAACAAGAAGTCATTGAAGGGGAGGACATTATCCAACTCGCACCAGCAGCCTTATATGATACACCACCTAAAGTCAAAGATCTCATCGAAAAGATCAATTTGGGAACAGCGAATGAGCCAATGGTAGTTGCTATTAGCACCTATCTATAGCCTATAGAAAGACAGAGGCTTGTTGAGTTGTTACTCGAGTACAAAAACTGTTTTGCAGAAAGGTTTGAAGATATGCCAGGACTTTCTCCAGAATTGGTAGTCCATAAGTTACCAATCACAAAAGGAAAGAAGCCAATTCAGTAGCTGATGTGAATGATGAACGCAGAGATATCGACGCTAGTCAATGAGAAAATTGAGAAGATGTTAAAATCTGGCGTTATCCAAGTGGTTAAGTATATCGAATGGATATCCAACATAGTCCCAGTACGGAGAAAGAATGGCAAGCTTCGAGTTTGTGTAGAATATAGAGACTTAAATTAAGCTACACCAAAGGATGTTTATCCTATGCCAGTAGCCGATTTACTCGTAGACGCAGTAGCTCGACATAAGATGCTATCATTCATGGATGGCACAACAAGATATCATCAGATTCCAGTCGCTAAGGCAGACAGACACAAAACTGTTTTTAGATGTCTTGGCATCCTAGAAGTATTTGAGTACGTGAATATGCCATTTGGGTTGAAGAATGCAGGAGCAACGTATCAGCGTGTCATGCACTATATCTTCCATGACCTAAAGAGGAACACGATAGAGGTATATATTGATGACATAGTGATAAAATACAAAAAGAGGTCAAATCATGTTCATGACCTACCAAGTGTGTCTTTGGAGTACAAGCAGGGGACTTCTTGGGGTTCTTGGTACATCAGCGAGACATAGAAGTTCCAGATGACAAGAAAGAAGTTGTGCTCAAAGCACCACCTCCAAAAAATAAGCGAGAGTTGCAACAATTGCTTGGGAAAATTAATTTCTTGAGAAGGTTTATTGCTAACGCTGTAGGGAAAACCAAGCATTTTTCTTCTCTGTTAAAGTTACAAGGGAAAAAGAAGTTTGTATAGGAGCCAGCACACCAAGAAGTTTTTGACGCAATTAAGCAGTACTTAGTTAATCCACATATCTTGGTGCCGCCAAAGAAAGGAAAGCCACTCAAGCTTTATATTTCAGCAACGAAATCATCCATAGGGAGCTTGTTGGCACAAGATGATGATGCTAAGGTAGAACAAGAAATTTTATACCTCAGCAGAACCCTTACAGACTACGAAAGTATGTACACACCCATAGAGAAGTTGTGTCTCACTCTCTACTTTTCTGGTTGCAAGCTCATACATTATATGTTGTCTTTCACCACATACGTCATTACTCAGAAAGATTTTGTTCGGTACATGTTATCCCCACCTATACTTAGAGGGCGGATTAGGAAGTGGATTCTCGCACTGTCCGAGTTTTCACTACCATATGTCTTACAAAAGGCAGTAAAAGGCCAAGCATTGGCCGACTTCTTAGCACATCATCCCATGGTTGAGATTCCAGAGCTTAAGCTATCACATAAATCATTAGGTCCTTAGAAAATTTATTTCGATGGATCCAGCACGAGTGCCTTCGCAAGAGTACGAGTAGCATTGGTGAATCCTCATCGAGAAACATTCACTTATTCTTTTCGCTTGGAATACCATTACTCAAAAAATGTAGCTGAGTATGTGGCCTTGATAATTGGGTTAGAGTTGTTTCTGGATATGGGAGTTATAGACGTACAGATTTAGGGAGATTCGCTGTTGATAATCAAAAAACTACAAGTCATGTTTAAAACAAGGTTGGTGCTAGAGCCATATATAAAAAGGGCAACTGAGTGGTTGGAGTTACTCACATATGTATCTCTAGATCACATCCCATGGGGAGAAAATTATGCAGCGAACGAGTTAACTCAACTTGCTACATGCATAGAGCTCGTGGATGGTGTGCGAGAACAGATCGTAAGGGTCTAAGTTAGAACTCTTCCTTTTTTCATGATCAAAAATGAAGAAAAAGGTGAATGGTACGTTGCATTCTTGGATACGATTGGCATTGACTAGAGATAGCCAATTATTGCATATTTAAATGATCCTAGTTTTCCAGTGGACAAAGGTACCAAGTACTTTGCTCCAAGTTACCTTCTACGAAACAACAAACTACTTAGGCGTAGAAAAGATGGAGTAGACTTGCTTTATGTTTTTGGTAAAGAGGCTAAACGATTGCTAAAAGAAGTAAATCTAGGGGTTTGTGGAGCTCATCAACCAGGACCTAAGATGCATTGGTTACTGCGAAGACTACTTCTGGCCTTCCATGCTGAAAGACTGTATATCGATCTTTTGCCAAGAGTTGTGAGGACTGTCAAGCTCATGGACCAGTTAGCCACATTTCAAATATTCCTATGCAACCAATCATCAAACATTGGCCAGCAAGAAGATGGGTTTTGGACTTAATCGGTATTATTCATCCTCGTTCATCCATGTAGCATAAGTATATTATCGTAGCTACTTATTTCTTTACCAAATGGGTGGAAGCCAAGCCCTTAAAGGTGGCTTATACTGCTGCGATCAGACAATTCCTATACGAGGATATCATCTGCCATTTTGGGATTCCAAAATTTTTTGTTTTGGATAGAGGAACAACGTTTATGTCTGGAGAAGTAGAGGGATTAATGGAAGATTTTGGGGTCCAATTTTTGCACTCCTCGTCATACTATGCATAATCTAATGGTTAAGCTGAAGCAAGCAACAAATTGATCATCTACATCCTTAAGCGTATGCTTGCAGATAATCTAAGACATGTGGCATGAGGAATTGTTCAGTACTTTATGGTCCTATAGAACATCTAAACGGAGCCCAATATGGACTACTCCTTATGCACTAATGTTTGGTCATGATGCAGTTTTACCTTTGGAAATAAACGTTCAGTCTCTGCGAGTTATGGATCAACATCAATTGATCGGAGAAGATTACGTTTAAGTGATGTGGCAAGAGTTGGAGGACCTAGACGAAAAACACATCAATGCATTGACCAACTTACTCGCAGAAAAATAGAAGGTAGCTCGCATCTACGATCATCGTACTAGAGGACTTAGTTTCGCAGAAGGAGAGTTGGTATGAAAAACAGTTTTGCCTCTTGGGGAAAAATAAGAAGGTCGTGGTAGATGGTCTGCGAGGTGGGAAAGACCCTTTGTAATTGAAAAAATCCAAGGAAAATGAGCTTTTCAGCTACGAGATAGAGACGGAGAAGTTCATCGTAATCCTATTAATGGAAGATTCTTAAAAAATATATAGATAGCCAATATGGGAGTACGAGAAGCCTTCTAAATTCAAGACTTAGTTTTGCACTCATTCACATCATATACGTGAGGCCCGTTCTTCATGTAAAACTATGGGGCAACCAGTATACATTAAGGCCAATTCCTGTGGCCAAATTTTCAAATTTTTTTAGTTTGATTAGAGAATCTATTAGAAGGGGATGTTTTGCGTTATATTCAAGACCAACTTTTATGGGTTACTATCACTATAGAGATTACTTTCGTTGTACGAACACACAAACATAAAACAATAGAAATTAAAGATTCATTTGATGAAACAAAAATACACTTTACTATAAGGCTTTACGACCTCTAGCTCTGATACCATACATCGAATGATAAAAACTCTATAGCTTAAAAGACCAAAGCTAGTAGCTAAATAACGAGTGGTCGATCTAGTCCCTGATTAGTCTAAATAAGCACCGGTGGGCGGTCACTAACCAAGGACTAGATCCTTCTCCAATAGTGTAGGCTCTGAAAGCTCAGGTAAACCCCCAACAATTCCTGGAGTAACATTCCTTTCCTCTGACTTTGATCTTCGCCGCTCCACTCCAAGAACTAGAAGAACTTTCAGGGAGTGAGTTGGAGCATGTTGCAGACAAGAGGGATCAGATTCAAGGATGGCGTCAGTGAGCGCTTGGAGCCGCCATTATCTGTTAATTCTCAAAGGTTTGAGAACTAGCATACAATCGAAGAACCTGAGATTAGATACTTCTACCTAAGACAGGTTTGAGCTTAGATAATTCTACCTAGAAAAACTTAGTAAAACAAAGGATCTGGAGGAACTGCCTTGAAACAGAAAGGAGAAGGACTGCACATGATAGGAATGGTTATTTCTATTACATATCGTTTTGTGAAGATGGAGGAAGAAGTAACAAGCTATATATAGATAGAGGCATAAACCCTTAAGGCTTCAAACGGGTGGAAGGGAAGCATTGCATAGATTCAACCCAAGAATGAAGGAGATTCAACGCTCCATGCGGATTCACATATCTCTTAAAAGCTGAAGATTTGCCGTCTCGAGGAACAAAGTTATAGAACATTAAAAGTGGACAGTTATTCTAGATTTGGCGTGATTTTTGGAGGCGCAAAGTTACATTTGACAAAGATATGCAAAGAATAATTAAGGTCCATGGGCCATACTACTGAAGTAAATAAAGAGTTTACAAAATAAATTAAAAGGGTCCAAAACTGGGGCCTGGTCCACAAAAAGTTAAAAAAATCCTAAGGATATTGAGCGGTAGAGCTACTAAGCGCTCGCAGTGCAGTCTTTGCTTGTAGGTAATTGACCTGAGTCGTTAACCAGTTGACTTCGACATTTGTAGCCAAGGGGCGAGTCTGTTGTACACTTGTTGAAGAGGCTTTTCCATCATTGAGGAGATCTATGGCTACTTGCTCCTTCCCATGAAATTTCTCCTCCATCTCACACAACTCTGCTTGAAGTCTGGCAATCTCCTCTCTTAGGAAAGATTGGATAAATAGGCTAGGTTGTTAGTATGTGATGATCATGTGTATATATGTTAGATATAGGTTTTATTTTTGGCATACAAGCATGTTAAGTGATTTTAGGGTTCTTGATTGTTTGTTTGTCTATGAGTGAAACTACTGAAACATGTTAGAATTCTAGGGTTTCTCTATTTGTTTGTTTACCATGTTTTATCGTTAATTTCATAGGATATAGAATCAAACTTGCAAACCCCCCTACAAACCTAGCGTAGTCATGCATGCACCCTCAATCCCCGGTTAAGAACGATCTCTACTTATCAATGCTACATCTACAAGAAAGGATTTTAATTGAATGTGTTATTATTTAGTATTAAGTGTTTATTTGATGCTTAGTTTTAGCATGTATCAGACATTTGTGGAGGAGTCTGAGCATTATACAAAATAGTGTCAATGGAGGGAGGTGATTGTGTGGTGTTGCCAAGAGGCTGGACAAAATTTCAAAGGTTAAGATTCCTTCTTAAAAGACAAAGAAGTAGAAAGTTACAAAGGAAAACATAATACCACTGTCTCAATTTGGCCAGTCTTTATGGCCAAAATAGTATAAGGAGCATCAAGAACAGCAGATTGCTCGTCATCCGCTCTTTGCTTCGCAACATCAACCATCATGTTCGTAGCAGGTAAAACTTGTGCTTGCAACACCGTGGCAGTAGCATGGAGCTATACAACCAAAAGTAGTGGTTACATAAGGAGGACAAGCTATGGAACTATCATAAACACTTGCTTGAAAACTTACCTCATCAACAACAACATTTCGTGGAGGGGTTTCAGCACCATCCTTGGCAATATCTGCCTCCTCCAAAGTTTTCTCACCATGATTCGCAATAGATACATCCTGAGCAAAAGCTTCTACGACAGGAAAATTAACAACTAGTTGGTGAATAGGCTGCTTATAAACCTGCTCAAGAATATGTACTTCTTGACGCTGCGATTGACCCTCATTTGCAGCAACTACATAGTAGGGGCCTACGTTCTGGGGCTTGACCACAAGAGTTTCATGAAACATACTCGCAGCACTAGACATGGAAGACTCAGAAAATAAAGCTTCTGGGTGCTCTTCCCCTTTCCCCTTGCAACATAAAGGTCTAGTCCCCCATGTGATTCACTATCATAAACTGCTTCAATGGAGGGGGAAGTCTTGCTTAGACCCTTCTCAATTTGCTTCCCTAAGTCTTCTACTACTTCATGACGACGGGAACGACGTACCTGGTTCTTTACGAATAAAAAAAACTTTGAGAAAAGTACTAATTTAAAGAAAAATTATAGTCCTTAAAACCAACAGTGGTTAGGGACTTACCAGAGGTACTTGATCCAAGGAGTCTCCATCCTCATGATCCCAAGCTTCAACAACAGGAGAGTAAGCGACGACTTGACTACCTTTCTTCTTTGCAGCAGTCGCCTTAGTAGCAGCCTTCACGGAAAGAGAAGCAGCAGTTATGCTGGCACCCAAGAGTTTGTTACGTTTTGGGGAAGAAACCGGAGACGTGCTCACCTCCTTGTGCCTCCTCTTCTAACCCTTCTCATCTTTATCTTGATGCCCCATGGTCCCTATGGTCTTCCTATCCACGGATACTTTAAAGAAAGGTAGGAAGGAACTCTAGAAAATTTGGCAAAAGACCTTAGACTTACGCTTCCTCCATATGTGGCCATAATGTCGATCATTCCATTCCCAATAGTCAACAACAGCATTATAGGTCACACAGAGGGTACGCCAAAGAAACTCTGCTAGAGACACCAAGGGAAAAGTAAGGGAGGCAAAACGCTGCAACGTGCTTGCATTGGGCTAATCAAGGTACATCCTTCATGAAGTATAGTTATTGTGGGACTCCATCAGTGGGCAAGGTAAACTTTGAACATAGCCAAGTTGACGAGCAAAGTGATTGGAAGTGTACAACTCTATCCATACCACTGCGTCAGGGGTAACGATATCTGAACAAGAAACGCACTGGATGAATACTTCTCTCGCAGCGGCGGCTTAATGCCCGGAGACTGCAAAGCCAGTAGACAACCCAGAGGGAATCTACGTGTTACTACGAACTCAGCCATGTCCTTGGGAAACAGTTTCTGGTCCCAGAGACAATTGAAACATTGCAAGTAGTTCAAAGGTTTAGTCTCTCTAGCTTGAACCAAGGACCTTCCTAGGAGTTCATTAGGATGAAAATCCTTGTGATCTATGCTGCGAAGCAAAGGGAAATATACTTGCAACATAATCCAGATAGGTTCTGCAAACTTGAATTTGAACGGATTTAGCAAAATCCATACAAGACCACGATAGAGGGCCCATAAAGTAGGTTGAGCAAGGCTAAGCTTATGGCCATTATAAAGGGATTCATCCACCTTGATAAAAATATTGGTGATTTTATCTGTGGCAACACAAAATACGTAGCGACACAACGAAAATTCTAAAAATGCAATACCCCCATATGCATTGCATGTTCGCTGTTCATCGGAAGTAGCAGTGGTTTGATACTCCGGCTTGCTGTAGTGTTTTCGCCACAAGGAATAAGCATAACTGACAGATGATCGACTAAGGTCTGCTTGGAAAGGAAAAGTCACTCCATCAAGAGCACCAGGAACATATGGACGATCTGCAGTAGGTAACCCAAATCGTAACAATATCTGACAAGGTAATACCATGTGCCCAAAAGGGATTACAAAACAGTTGCTACTCGTCTCCCAGTAACATAGTGCTGCGATAGCAACTGCACGATTGCCTCCTTGAGGAAGGTTAAAACATAAGTCCAAAGCATGGGAGATACCAACCTTTATCCAAAGCTCCTCATCCAGGGACTTGCGATCTTGGTACCATTAAAGTTCATCTTCCTTGGTACTTGGCCATCTTCCCAGCTTCACATCAAGATCCTTATGCCCCCATTGAAGAGGGACATCATCTTCGGCACAATCACAACTAGAGGTCGCCGCACAATCGAATCAAGAGTAGAATAAACCTTGACGGTATTGGAGGTCAGACCCAATATAACTTCATCTCCTTTGGTAAGATCAAGCCTTTCATAGGGAACAACCTTTTCTTGGTGGAGACGTGGTTCCATGTGGTCCTGAAACTTGGCCACATCCCTTTCATAGGCATCTAGGCAAAACTTCTAGTAGGGTACCATTTGAGAAAAGAAAGGAGAGAAAAAGAGATCTTTTGGAAATGACGGAGAATCCAAACAGAATTTAACTTCAAGGGAAAGTCTTTTGAAAAGAAGAAACAAGGAAAGAATTAGAAGATATAAGAGGCACGACTTTTCAAGGAGGTATACTCTACTAGCCTAAGTGAGGCTACTGAGCCGTTGCAGAAGAAAGAAACATGTCGCATCAGAGTTAATAGACCACTTCGATTGCCCAAAGGTTAATCTCGAGGTCTGAGGAGCAATGTTTGGGCCCAAAATAAACTCAACACTTTTTTAAAATGATTTGGGCCAGAAATAACAATGACAGACTGACAAAATACGCCCAAAAAGAGCTACGAATCAGAAAAGAATATCTACTTACGAGATTCCTAAGCAAAGTTGGGATAAGTTAGAATATAGTATCTGCATTTCCTAAATCAATAATATTTCCTTGACAAGCCAGGAATATTGAAGCACCAACATCTATAAATAGAAGCATCGAGCAAGATTTGAGAACCTCTACACACACATACAAATATGCGCACAAGAAAATCTTACTCTCTCAGCGAGTAAAGAACCCAACAACAGCGAATTCCGAATCTGGTTCACCCGACAGAGTGTGGAGATTCGACGATTCACTCAAGCTACCAAACCGACGACAGTGATCTTAGGAGTCTGGTTCACTCGACAGAGCATGGAGATTCCAACGGTTTATGAAATCACACTATCGTGTTCTCAACACTCGCTATAAAGATTGATTTGCTTTATACTTGCACTACGTATAAAGTAACGATCATTTGTGGCTCAGCGAAGAGACGCAAAACCTAAGTCTTGAAACAACTTAGACAAGTAGAACTCAACGAGTGAGATTAGTGCTCTCCTCGCTCCAATCGTTTGAAAGGAAATAGAGACAGACGCGGCACACTTCACAACTATATTCTGCCCTCGGCAGTGACACGCCAAGCACCCAGCACACGACACAAAGCGGATAATAGAGATAGTTTGTGATATTCTCATTGCAGCAACCTGATTGAAGAAAATCAAGCCAAACACTTTCGATGAAATAACCTTAGTTATTTCTCAGAAGTTGCATAATTTATTTGTAAATTATAAAAGTTTTGGATCAATTGGTGACAAAAGATACCTTCAAGAGACATAGAAAAAGCACAAGAAAAGACCAAAAGATTTTCATGAACTACATGCATGCAATGTTACTGTAAAGAGAGATTGTCGTATTCAGTGTAAATGCGCTCAGTCATAGAAAATGGCACAAACTTTACTAGAAGGAAATGGGAGATATGAACAGGAACAATATGAACTAGTTCAATGCATGAGAAAGCAAGGCAGAAGACATAGGATATTGAGCTATTCACGTAATGGATTTTATGCATTAACTCGAGGTATTGGTACAATTTAGCCGAATTAAGTGTGATTCAACCCCTCCAATAGCTGTAATAAAGTATCCCTTCACTGAATCAAACTGTCTCATCTTTAACCTGCTAAAAAAACTAGAAAGCAACAGGGTATTGAAGCTGAATTAATCGAATAAATGAGACAACAAACTCTCAAATGAATATGTAAGCTAGTATGTGCTAAGAAGGAAAAATAGCGCACGCGCTCGTCCATAGTACCTCTCTCCCAAGAGGATTTTTTCCAAACAAACCCTACTAAACCAAGCCGCTGTTTGGATCTTAAAAATCACTGATCTCCATCTCTGATTACTCTCTCTCAAATGAGTTTCCAGAATTGTATTTCCCGCATAGAGAGCTTCTCTCTACATCGATTGCATGTCGGATTCGGCAGAC
Organism: Geum urbanum; assembly: GCA_946800695.1. Taxonomy (NCBI): domain Eukaryota; kingdom Viridiplantae; phylum Streptophyta; class Magnoliopsida; order Rosales; family Rosaceae; genus Geum; species Geum urbanum. The sequence continues at coordinate 60,274,364 of OX327005.1, read as the reverse complement.
AACGTGGCGTGCCACTTTGAGGCAGCGATGGCACTCGAGGAAGACAACGTGGAGCTGTGGCCTGAGGTTGATCTGGAGGCCGACTCGGACGGTGGTGATGCGGGCTTGGACTGCTTCTATGGAGTGACGCAAGTTTTTTTCATCTGGCCAATCCCGGAGAGAAAGCTAAAGGCGTTTTTCACCCAAATGAAATGTCTTTGGAGGCTTCCTCATGAACCCGCAAGGGTTCTATTCATCTTAAAGGCTGAGAACATATTTTTTTTGCACTTTTTGAGACCTTGGTGTCTTGAGGAAGGCTATGCTTAGTGGCCTGTGGTTCTTTGGCAGCGCCACTGTGGTGGTGGACCGATTCGATGGGTTCTCCGATGTCATGGCCGTGCCGGCACCGAAGATCAAAGTGCGGGCTGATGTGAATGGTGTACTCCATGGTGACCTAGATGAGGCTTGGGCTCAAAGAATTGGCCGGTCCATTAGTCAGTACAAAGGATACAACCATTTGAAACTTATCTATGCCAAGCAACTCTGAATCCAGGTAGTGGTGGATCTCAGTCAAGGATTGGTGGTGCGGAGGCAGTTCAAATTTCCAAGAGGTCTGTCTATAATGCTTTCCTTTCGGTATGACAAACTGAAAGATTTTTGTGATTTGTCTGGAGCTTTTGTGCATGTGAATGGCGAGTGTCCAATTGTGGCAGCTCGGAATGCAGGTGTGAGTCAGGCCAGTGCTTCTAGTGAGGGAGGTGGGATTTCGGCCAGGGAGAGTGTACCTCGGCCTGAAGCACCGTCGGATTTGAACTGCCGGCATATGACTATATGGATACCTCCTGCAGGAATTGACGAAGCAGGCGAAGGCGATCATTGGCCAACCTACGACAGAGGTCTTGAAGGAGGGTCAAATTGGGGTGACATTGGGACAGACGTCACTAATAAACTTTGTTCATGCTAACCCATTGTTTTAGGTTACAGGTCGGAAGGCAGGAATGACTACTGATGTCCCAAAGGAGGGGCAGAATTCAATAACAGGTCTAGGATAACATCTGGCGATTTCTTCTTCCCTGAAGGCGGAAATGGCAAATATTATAGGTTCCCAACTCATGTTGTTATCCAACAGTGCCTTATAAGGCACCAATAGTGGGCACCAAGAGAACATCTTGTGAAGAAACATCCAAGCAGAGGACAAACAAAGGAGAGGGGAGTCGGCCAAAAGGGGCACACAAGATGGAATCCCCTCAAAAGAAGTTAGCATGTGATCCTGAAACGCTCCAGAAGATTCAACAGTAGAAGGAAGCTCAAAGGCTTTCGCTCATGTAGGTGAGATGACATAGTTAGATAGGAAGTGGGCCCAATTTTTTTTAGTTTTTACCCTACTTCTAGCATGTTTAACTATGTTAAGGTACTAGTTTGAAGAATATTCATAGTGTAGGTTATATAAGGAGTTCTTTTGATCAAGCCGGTGAATCGGTAAACTTTCTATAATTTACTAGTTTCATCAATAGACTACTATCACCGTTTCGTAAAAAAAAAAAAAAATCTTTAACCCGCTACAATATTGGGTCAAGAAAACATCATCAAGCCTAGTAAATACAAATTTGTAATTCAAGTGTGGGCAACTGGTACAGAAAAAAATGCGGTATTTGAAGAACAGTCTTGTCAAATATTGGATCTCATATGCGGCTTTATAAAGCTCAGAAAAAATTGCAAAACCTGCAAAAAGAAATTAAGAAAGTCATGCAATAGATAAACTTAAATTTGCATAAAGATTCATGCAGTACAGTGAGTACACAGAGCATAATCTAGACCAGTGAGAGAGTATGTGAGAATATGTCCTTACCCAAATCAAATTGTACAAGGGAAATGCATAGACCGATATTGGCTTCTGACATCCTCAAAACTCTGATTAGACATCTCCAATTGATTTGCTACACTTTAGTGACTTTACAACAACACTTAACTAGCTTCTGACCGAAATCTCTGTTCCAAAAATTTATCTAATAGACCCCAGTTGGGCGTACCAAAATCACTATGTTTATCCGAAGGCAACGAGCGAATGCATCCAAGGATGTGCTTAGTATCACGACACAGACTGGTAAAAGACAGTGGATAATGTTACACTAACGTAGATAATAAGGAGAAGGCGGGAGCATTAATTTTGAATAAGTATTACATGTCCCTGGCTTGAGGTATGCTTATCTCTAAGCGTTAAAATGCATCTGATATTAGTGAATGAAAAATTACATTCACTTAATTGCCTGAAAAGTACAAACAACGTAACATTTCATTATTGTACAGGTTTCAGTTTCTAGCCTCGGAAAGAAAAGAAAATAACAGGGATAGCTAGGACAAATAAAAAGAAAATATAAGGGCCTAAAGATAAGAAACTAAATTTTGGCAGCAATTTGCTGGATACAAAGACCGCGACAAAGATATTACACGTACCCAATCCCAGAAAAATATCTCAAGCCAAAGATGAAACTTACCTGAAAATTGATTGAACTTCAACCTCGTGTAAAGTTCTAGTTAGAACACATTGCAAGTATCCAACTTCCTGCAAATGGATTAGAGAGTGAGGCTTATAACAACTATGCAACATAAAGAGTTACAGAAACCGATACTAATAAGATATAGGCAATATAGCACTCTGTATACAAAAACGAATTACTAACAAGCATTCCAATCAATAAACTCAACTAAGCTTGTCAAATCAACACAGTTATTCACAAGCCATAACAAGTTAGAAGATTCTGATTAGGAGTCGAGCTTAGCCAAATGGAAAGAATACCTTGGTAACTTTGGTAAGTGATCGAGCCAATTGACTTGGCTGTGGCTCAGCATCTTCAGGTCTATTCCAGCTCTGTACATTCGGAGGCAACCCACGTAGATGAAATAATAACCTTTCTCTCATGATTTGAACCAGCTTAGAGTGTATTTCATCTCTGTAGACCTTGTAATCCTGTTTTCAATTGCAAATTGAAAGATAAATGAAAAAGGAAAAGTACTAATTGCATAATGACCTCAATATTAATTCGAATTCATATCACAAGCACACATATGATCAGAGTATAACGAAACTGTAGAATAATGGTTACCATTATTGGTCGGTTAATTATTTCATTAGTAGTCTCCAAGGTGGCTGGTAAGTCGATAATCAATAGTTACTCTCACTTTGAGTGGCTAGACATACAATTACAATGATCAAGAATATTAACTGATACAGCAACAACTGTTGCCTGAAGGCAAAATTGGTAGGCAAAAAGAATGCGAAGCTGCTCTTCAGAGTCTTAGAGTTAGAGGTATGGATGCCGATATATCTCAAGAAGCAGCTGAAATCAATGTAACCTTTCCTCATTCTTATTCAGGTACATTATTGAGTAAAAGTCTACTCTTTTGTAGCCATGAAATAAGAGGAAACTATTACTGTTTGGGCCTGAAATAAATATTTTATATTGGGCTTGAATGGCTGAAGTCTTAGCGAGCGGCCCAAGGGTTGACTGAAGTCTTGGCGAGCGGCTCATGTATTATAAAGAGCTTGGCGAGCAGCCAAGTGTGGGAAATAGAGTTCAGTTAGAACTATGAATCATTAGTTAGCTGATTCCATGCGGCTTGGATGTCTGTCATACTTGTTTTATCTCATATAGGTCTCTTTGATAGAAAAGTTGTGGTAGTATTAAATATCTATAAGAGTTAATAACTCGTATGCTGGTATTAGAGTTATAATGAGATTCTAAGAGCAAGAGCAGAATAAGTTTAATGGAATTGAATGACTGCTGATGAGCGGGTATATAAGGAAGGTAAGAGCTTTGTGGAAGAGGTCCCCGATCAAATACATACATTTGCTATACGCAAGTACACTTAGACAGACATCTCGTCTTCGAGATTCTATCTTCTTTGCAACCAGAAGGTCAAAGTGCTTGTCACCTATCGAGTGAGAGTATTGTGATCCCAAGGAAGCAAATTGTTACTGGAAAGTTGAAGAGCTTATCACCTGTCGAGTGAGAGTTTGGATACTCTAAGGAAGCAAGTGTTCTCAACACACCGTCAGAGAGGTTGCTCTGTTTTGCACTGATAAGGGAGTGTGAAGCATCGATTTCGAAGGCTCTGCTAGAGACACATATCAAAGTCCTAGGTTACTAGGCGAGAATGACCTATTCAGACAGGGTTGGTGCTCTCCTTATCTAAATCGCTTTATTAAGAAGTCAGGCGGCTCTTATAGTCCATATTCCATTAAAGAACGGTGGCACGCCAGCATACGAAACACACGATACAGGATAAACCGGTACCTGCGGTTAAAACTATCTGAACCCATAAAAGAGACTGTTTCGCGGAAGGATCTCTCCGCGAGAGATATTTGGCCCTCGAACAATTACATTGCAGCAAGATTATACAAAAGTGTTTCAGCAGCACTCGGAAAGTGTATTAGACTTGTTCGAAAAACGTTATGGTTATTCACTCGCTGTAAGAATTTTTTTTTTTTTAACGATCAATTTCATTACTAGGAATTACTAGGAATCAAGGAGTACAACCGTTTATCAAGGAGTACAATCGTTTACAAGTACATCATGAAGAAAAATAGGAGGACTAACAAACATAGTTCTACGATCTACTCCTCTCCGTGCCCATTAAGACAGATTGTGAGCTGCTTTGTTCCAATTTCTCCCCAAGTGCCGAAAGATAGCATTAGGAATCAAGTCCATCACTTTTTTGATGTCAAACAAAGAGTACCAAGGTCATTCATGACATTCGTAACTATAAGAGAATTCGATTGCAACAAGGCCGGTGCCAATGAGAATTGCTTCACCAATTTCACCGCTTCACATGCCGCCTCTATCTCCACCGATAGAGCCGAGGTGTTTGGAGTTTGCGACCAACTCGGAAAATAATTTAAAGGTACGTTTACTAATTGGAATGAGAATCAAATCTCTAGGAATGATTCCGGGAGAAAGTTCATGCGTTTACTTGTATATTTGATAATGGGAATGGAGTGGGACCCACCTTATCGGGAATCAATTCCTACTAAACCATGAATTTGATTCCTTATGGGAGAGATGGTTTATGAATCAACTCTCCCCTAATCAATTTTTTTACCCAAAATATCCTTATAAATATTCAAAAACTACAAATTACCCAACCCTAAAAATATATATATATATCATTTTCAATAGTCAGTAGAAGACAACAACGAACAACGACAAAATCAAAACAAGTTGACTCCTCCATTGTACTCTGGTGAGTGATCATTGTCCTCTCTTTTTTTTTCCTTTTTAATTTTCAATTTCATTGGAGCAAAATGTATTGTATGCATATGAGGAGTTTACATGAAGATCAATAGTCTTGATTTTTGACAAAAAGTTTTGATTGTACATTAGTCTAATTTTTCAATGAATTTTGCTTAGTTTATAAGGAAAGAAGAAAAAAAATCAAATAATATGGAAATATAGTACAGGGTTATTTTGGTAATCAAGTTAGTTTGATTCCGATTTCATATGGTAAGTAAACTTTAACGATCGTAATCATTCTCATTCCTGATCTGATTCTAGATAATAAGTAAACAGCTCAATCGAAATGAAATATTCTCATTCCGATTCCTGTTGATTTCGATTCCTGATAATTCTCATTCCTGATTAATAAAATTTAGGGCAACATATTATCAATATAATATGAAATGTTGGGCTGCTTGGCCAATACAATTTAAAGTCCCCACCAAACGTTAATGAAATGTGGAATCGCATCCACAAACCAGGTTACAAACAAAAGAACTGTAAAGTGAACTTGGTACATAAAATTTATCTGTCACTTTTTCATGAGTAAATAACAGCCACCCAAAAAGGCTAGGTATCTAATATGCAGTCACAAGTTAATGAACAAGGCAATTATAACTTTAGAACCCAATACTCTAATTCAGTTACTGATCTTAAGTTGCTCTACTACTCCTGCATCTAGTTCATGTGGATAATATTCACTTGTTTTAAAACCCTTTTCTTCTGTGAGCACTTCTAGAAAAGTAAAAGTCTATCATGAAACTATAATAACTTAACGGGGAATTATTCATGTTTTCTAATTTTAAGAGCTAAAGGGGATTTTCTCAAATAATCCATAAAATAGTACACAGGTTTCCTTGAATTTAAAAAGTCAAAGAGAATCTAGTGTAATTGCTAAAGGTCTTAGAGGGGGAGGTGAATAGAATTTTTATAACTTTTTCGCTTAAACTGTACTCGGGGATAGCAGATTGGCAACCTATCCCGATTTACAGAATACAAGTGTTTGAACTTTAAAAGCAATAAGTAAAGAATAACACGAGGATGTTTTTATTTAACGTAGAAACCCTGCAACCAGGGAGAAAAACTGTGTGTCCATAACTCTTGAGGGACAAACATTTCCACTATAAAGTAACACACACAATTACAAGACTTTTGTACTCTGGGGATACATAGCCCGTATGTTATCCTAACTAGTCTGACTACCAATTCTAAATAGAGCTACACTACTTGACTTATATGTTTACAACTTGGAAAGTATCTAGAAGCATCAACTCAGATCTTAACTATTTATAAGTTAAATCTTCTTGATCTACTTCTTTGGTTTGAGCATCTCCATACATATCTCAATGGAATGCACTTATACAATGAGGCATATGGGTTTTGAAAACAGTTTTTATGAATGATAATCTACAGCTTACATGCACAGCAAAGAGTAAGCAAAGACACAGAAAGGGAAGAGAAGTGAAGAGAAAAACTACACAGATCTGTGCTCTCAAATAATCGCCCAAAATAATACTCACTCAACTAGCCTTTAACTAAGGAAGCCTTAATCCTTATATAGATGGTACAGCCATGCACATAAACCCAGCAACCCTGTTTTGTACGTTGGTCACAAGCATGGGTTAAGAGGCTATGGATGTGCACATGTAGGCTGAAAAGAAACATCACACAAACCAAGTAAAACGTGCACCAGCTGCCCAAACAAGTAGAGGCATGAAGTGACATGCACGTGTGCGGTTACCGGAAGAAACCATTGGGTAAAACACTGCCTTGCAAGAACCAATGGTTCGAGACGGAGAACGAGGCAAGAAAGATGGTTGTCACAACTCAAGGAAAGGACTATACCATAGGAACACAGAAGCTTTTTCCCAGAAACCAAAGTAACCGGCCCATGCACAGAAGTCAACTCGAAAACCCAATTTTTGATAAAGCTCTTTAACAAAACCAAGGAGAAATGGCAAAGGGTTTGAGTTAACCAACACAAATTGAGTGACAAGCTATCTAATCTAAGTTGAGAAGTAAGTCAACGATTACAGATGTCCTAAAGAGCCATTTTCAAACTGGAGCGAAGTTTAGAAACTGAGTTTCTGAAAAATTTGAAAACGAGTCACTAACGGCTATATGTTTTAGGGAAACCCAGAAAGGTCTAGGATATGTGGCAAGGGTGCCATCCTTAGTGAAAAACATCATGATATGTATATGAATGAACTACCTATTTTTCATTGAGATAAGGTAGGCTATGTCAACATCTTCATTGATGATCCTTCATTTATTGTGTTTTGTCCAATTGCAAGGAATATCTAATACATGTATGCATTCAATCTCCCCCTTTGGCATTCCTTGACAAAACACACTCCTTCAAAGAGTGCCTGCATCCAAAGCTTTAACAAGAACCAACATATGCAGCAAAGAGTATATCCATAACACATAAAGTTGACCATAGCACATAATAACATGCCCACAAATATTGTTCTCAAAATAGCCATGATAGTACCAGAAGTACTTATCCAACTAGTTCTCCCCCTTACTAGTTCTCCCTCATTTTGTCTAGGAAGGACAAAGTGTTCAAACTACCAAAAAATATGGGCCACAGAAATATGGACATAGTTCAACAACACATCACAAAACCAAAAAGAGTTCAACATAACAGAAACAAAAGATAGATCAATCCCAAACGAAGTTCAGAGAAGACCACACATGCAGCCTAAAAGGATATTTCAAAAGTAAGCAAAAGACCAACATGCACACGTACATAAAATATCCACTGAATTATTTGGGACAACCTGGATAATAGAAGGTACCAAAGTACCCACCAGTACTTCGAAATCTCCCCCTCACATGGTGCATAAAAAAATAAAAAATTTGAATTCAGAAATTCTCGTACAACCTGTCAGCATAAACCTTGGGATGAAAACAGTCAGGCAAATCCCAGACATCAAAAAAGTTTGAGCATGACACACAAAAATGTGACACTAATTTTTCATATGTCTTGATGGCTCAAATTTTTCACATGAATGTATGACTATAAAGTAACATTAATGCTATGTTCTTAAAAATCAGTCCTTGGAACCATAAGAAGTGTGTGTGTCGAAAGTTTTAATCTAAGGGGGTACAAGTTTGGAACATCAAATGGAATGAGGACATCAAGAGTAACCATGTGACTTTGTCACAACCTTTAGAGAGCTGTGGAATTTCAACATATCAAGGACTTTGTCACAACTTGGCATTTGGCCGTTGTCACTTAACTTCAAGGAATTTTTGCCATCATTTTTAGATTTAGCCAAGAGCTCATCTGAGAAAAACGTCCTCATAGATCCATGTAACAGAGTAGTTATCATCATGCCCTAAGCGCAATGCTCAAAAGGATAATATGTGTAACAAGGACACTCGGTGGATAACTAGTCTGAACCCATCGAAGGATAGATAACATCTCAGGGATCCCCACTGGTTCCGATTACGGTGCACCCAGCAAAAGACTAGCCCATACATTAACTTTATTCATTTGACAATAATCACCAGATTTTCATAGTTTAGTTCTTTAGTAACCAGTTCAGCTCATCCCAGTTTTCTAGCTCAAACATTGTACACCCCACAAGATTTACTTTAGTGCACAAAGGTTCTTTCTAATTCCAAGAATAATTTAGACCACAAGCACTAAAATCCTTGAATGCATAGATGCATATACACAAGCGAAAAATGCAACAAATGTCTATCAAGATACATAAAATAAGGACACAACACTTTATGTCAAGTTCAAAAATATTTCCAGGGATGCATACACAGACTCGTATCCCAGCTTGAGCCAACTTTTATTTTCATAAAATTATTTCATAAAAGAAAGTGCTGAAAAGTAAATTTAGACCAGTGAAGGAGTTATTTCAAGTGATGGTTCATACACCAATAGCCTTCCTAAGACTTTCAAACCTCAAATTGTCCAAAGGCTTAGTGAACAAATCAGCTAATTGTTGTTCAGTTGGAATAAATGTCATTTCAAGCTGATTATCTTCAACCAAGTTCCGAATAAAGTGATATCTAATCTCTATATGGTTGGTCTTAGAATGCAACACATGATTCTTTGAAATATTGATTGCGACAGTGTTATCACAGAACAGGGATAGCATACCTTGCTGAAATCCGTAGTCACTTAGCATATGCTTCATCCAAAGGAGTTGGGTACAACAGCTCCCTGCAGCAATATACTCTGCTTGGGCAGTAGACAAGGATACGTAATTCTGCTTCTTGCTATGCCACGATACCAAATTGTTTCCAACAAAGAAGCAACCTCCAGATGTGCTCTTCCTATCCGTGGCATCCCCAGCCCAATCCGAGTCCGAGTACCCTGCAATCTCAGTATTAGTATCCGTTGTGTACAAAATTCCAAAGTTACAAATACCTGAGACATATCGAATGATACGCTTGACAGCCTTCACATGAGATTCTTTGGGATTGGCTTGATATCGAACACAAACACCCACACTAAAGGAGATATCGGGTCTGCTGGCTGTAAGGTAGAGTAGGCTCTCAATCATGCTTCTATACAGAGTTTGATCAGCATTGATGCCCTCTAAATCGTCACTGATTCTGCATGAGATTCCCATGGGGTTTCGGATGGGAGAGGCATCTTCCATCCCGAACTTCTTCACCAAATCATTTGCGTACTTTTCCTGTGAAATGAACAAACCATCTTTCCTTTTCTGAACTTGTAGTCCAAGGAAGAAGCTCAGCTTACCACAAAGACTCATTTCAAATTCTTGCTTCATTAGAGTGACAAACTCCTCAACAAGATTTTGAGAAGTGGAACCAAACACCACATCATCTACATATACTTGAGCTATAATCATATGATGGGAAACACTTTTAACAAACATGGTTTTGTCAATAGAACCTCATACATACCCATGATCAATTAAATGTGTAGACAATTTTTCATACCAAGCTCAGGAATAGCAAGAGCTTTAAGCCATAAAAAGTCTTGTCTAATCTGAAAACATGATCGGTATAGCAAGAGCTCAGGAATCCCGGAGATTGTTCCACATAAACTTCTTCTTTCAAAATTCCATTTAAGAAGGCACTTTTGACATCCATTTGAAAGAGATCAAATTTTAGAAAGCAAGCAATGGCCAAAAGAAGTCTAATGGATTCAAGCCTAGCTACGGGAGCAAAAGTTTCATCAAAATCTAGACCTTCTATTTTAGATTATCCTTGCACAACCAACCTAGCCTTGTTTCTAGTAATGATTTCCTTTTCATCAGTCTTGTTTTTGAAAACCCATTTGTTCCTATGACATTCTTATCCTTAGGTTTAGGAACCAAATGCCAAACTTTGCTTTTCTCAAATTGATTAAGTTCATCTTGCATTACTACAATCCAATCCGAGTCTTTTAGTGCATCTTTAATGTTCTTAGGTTCAACATTTGAGACAAAACCATAACATGCAATTCAATTGATAATTATTTTATGCACTGTAAGAAAACTTTTGAGAGTAACAAGGTTACTTACACACATGTTTGACTTACGCCGGGTCCTCCTTGGTTCATCAACCATCCCTATCACATCCGAGGGAGAGTGATCCTTTTGAACTTGACGCTTCCCAATGCGATGTGGATTCTGGATAGCAAGAGTCTAATCTATCCCGGCACCCTCAGTGTTAGATTCTGTATCCAAGGATACTTCATCAGAAATGGGGTTCTGCTTATCAATAGGAGTCTCATCAGATGTGGGAGACGTCTCAGTACTCATATCCTCATCCTGCACATTTCTTGAAGAGTGGTTGTGAGAGCATGCAAGAGAGTCATTGATAGTCACATTTACCGTTTCTATAACTTTGCAAGTTCTTTTGTTATAAACACGGTAAGCACGGCTATTCAATGCATAACCCAGAAATATACCTCGATCACATTTGGCATCAAATTTTGTCAAGTATTCCCTATCTCTATAAATGAAACAAGGACTACCAAAGACTTTAAAATGTGACACATTGGGCTTCTTCCCTTTAGTTCATATGGCATCTTGTTTGTGCCATGCCTAAGAATCACACGGTTAATTGTATAACATGCATTGTAAACTGCTTCAGCCCAAAACATATGAGGTAAATCTGCTGAGCTAAGCATTACTCTACCCATTTCAACCAAAACTCTATTTTTCCTTTCAAAAATCTCATTTTGTTGTGGAGTAATGGGAGTAGAAAGCTCATGATGCACACCATACTCCTCACAATAATCGGCAAAAGAAGAGTTTTCAAATTCAGTTCCATGATCAATCATAATCCTAATGATATGCTTATTTTCAGAAAGTTTTTCATTTGAAATTCTTTTTGCAAGCTCAAATTTTGTTTCAAAAGTTTGACTTTGGGTTTTATCACTTAAGAACATTACCCATGTGAATCTAGAGAAGTCATCAACCACAACAAGCACATATTTCTTTCTCCCAATACTTTCAGTTTCAACAGGGCCTACTAGATCTAGGTGAAGTAATTCAAGAGTATTAGAAGTTGGTTTAGGATTTAAAACGGGATGAGATGTTCGAGATAGCTTACCCATCTTGCAGTCTCCACACATACCTGCTTCTCTCCTGGTCAGTTTGGGCAATCCTCGAATGCCATCCTTCGAAGACAGCTGATCTACGCATTTTAGGCGTATTAATTAGTACATTTTCTCTACATTTTTACTTTGTTATTTACTTAGTATGGTTAATTTTATTAGCTTTTACTTATTTTTGTTATTTTTAATTGTAGAACAAAAGAGACGGAGTCAATGAGCCAACACGCATGCAGATAAATGAAAAAGAAGATGGATAAATAATGGCAAGAGAATTCGGCAATGGAAGAAGAAAATTGGAGGCACGTGGATTGTGGAAGTGAACCAAAGAGGAGATGTGTCAGTTAAAAGCAAGTCTTTGGTGCTTTTCAAGTTTTCAAACGCACAATTAAATTTGACATGAAACGGATGTAGGAGCTTAATTGCATGATGGAGGAGCTTAATTGCATGATGAAGGAGCTTAATTGCATGATGGAGGAGCTTAATTGCATACCTATTTGAAACGGTTTGCTATTAACATGGGGAGGAGCTTAATTGCAATAATACTACACATTTATTCTTTCAATTAAGAGGTTTTGATGGCACATCTTGGGAGGAGGAGAGACATGGGAATTCTCAAATCATTTTCTATATAAAGAAAGCTTTGGGGAAGAAAAAGATCATCACATATTCTAGGCCTAAGCTCTGCAAAATTACTCTCCAACCTCTCTCTCAGACACCAAGACCAAGCACGAAGTTGACAATACCGCCATCCACCATCACTCGGATCGCTTGCACACGTTAAGTCCATACAAGTGAGAACCACCATCGTTGGAGTCATCTACACCTTGGGAGTTTGCAGCGTTAAGCGGGATTTCTTTAAAGTGTAACAATGAATCCTTTACTCCGTAGTCATATTTTGTTCTTGTACTCTTTTTGTTTAACATTGAGTTTTGGTGAATATTTTTGGATTTTTAATACTTACTTGGGTATATCTTCCATGTGTTTATGTTCTTTGTTTTGTTTGAGACATGCTATGTCTAGTTCTTAATGCGTTGGGTAGTGCGGGATGATTGTATTTTAACCTTTCGCCTGGAAGTTATTCAATGATTCTTAGATTTTAAGGCGTTAAGCTTTAAACCACATGGCATGTTAACAATAAGAATTAGGAGCATAAATTTCGAAGGTAGCTTAATTAGGTAGAGAAAATTGGTTAGGTTGAATATGATGATCACATGTAAATAATTAGCTTATGTTTTATTTTTGTCGAAATTTATGGTGGGATTTTTGTGATTCTTTTTATGTGTTTTGCTTGTCTATGAGTCGATGCATGTTAGAGTCCTAGAATTTCTTGCTATATTTTTCTATGCTTTTAGGTAGTAATTAGATAGAAAATTAGGTAATTAAAATCAACTCATACACCCCCCATATTACACAATAATTGCATGCACCCTTCAATCCCCGGTTTAGAACGATCCCTACTTGCTTATATTATACTACATCTATAGGGTTTTAAATTGTTTATGGTTGATTTATGTGTTTAATTTAAATGCATATTTTGGTCATATCAATTTTTGGCGCCGTTGCCGGGGATTGTTAATTGTTTGTGATTTTTGTGTGTATATATGTAAATTTATACTTGTGCATATTACTAACCATTTTCTTTTTCAGGAATTTTCGAAGTATATATGCTAATTTTACTTACAAATTTTCGATGCCTTGTATATGTGCCCTAATTGATTTAATTTTTCGTAAATAAATACATGTGAATAAATGTTAGTGTAAATTTTAATTTTTGTAAATATTAATCGGTGTTTGTATATATATATATATTTAATAATTGTTAAGCATGTTAAAGGATAGTCTTAGATTTACATTGATTACATGCTTGATTAATTAGGTCTCACTCCTTGGAATAGATGGTGCCTCTTTTTCTTGTTTATCTCCTTAACCCCTTATGTTTTACACATAAGGTTGAGGGCGGAGCCTACAAGAACTATGAGGGAGTGTGAATTTTTGAAAGTTTGGCTGAATGTCGGACATGGTGTCTAGAAACGGGTTATGACTGGTGACAGGTTCTGGATCTAAGAAAGACTTACACCAATAGAGTATATACCATTGGCCCGGTTAGCCTCGGGGTGTATTGTCGAAATTAGTCCTGCCTCTCGCATTATCTCTATCCCCAACTGGACATGTTTTTCGATTGAACCAAAGCTGAATAATTGAAAATTCATACTTTATCGCATGGGTCGCACGTCCTTGGAAAGATTGAAAAATCAATGCCTTGTAATCCTTATAAATTTTTGGCGAAATCAATTTGGGTCATGTATGCTAAAAATTTCGAAAACTGTTTGAACATGTTCAATCTTGTGATTCCAACGTGTGAAACAATTCTAACTTAGCTATGTATATATAATTTTCGTTGACTTCTTATTTTTGGATCACTTGCATTCATTCTTATTATATATCATGTGCATTCATGTTTCTAGTATATTATGCCTTAGTATTTTCGTTGCATATGTGTTATATGTTTAGTATAAATTCGAAGCTGGGCAATAGACTGTTTTGTGTGATTTATCAGATATAGTTATACATCTCGGAAAATTCTGAACTTTTATGAAGTATTTGTATATGTGTCTAGTCTTTTCGCGTAAAATTTCAGCTAGTTCCAACGTGTGATTAATTCTAGAGAAATTATTCAAATAGTCATGCTCAGGTTGCTCGATTTTTGTGAATATTTAGAATAGTCAAGAATCTTTGCATATCATTCATTCATTCATGCATTACATAATTGCATCATCTTGAATCATATTCATCATTGCATTTCATGCATTTGTTTTGGATTTTATATTTGTTGAGTTTTGAAGGATACGACGGAGGAGCACGCTCCAAGTGTTTTCATAATTCGCAGCTTCTATCCAAAACAGAACAGTCAACTTTGAAAAGTCATAACTTTCAGTTCGTATGGAGTTAGCACGAGTTCTTTATATGAATGGAAAGCTTGAGACGTCTAGTTTTCAGTCATATAAAGATCATGAATTTCTGAGCTCTAAATCGTTCGAAATTCTAGTTTAAAGACACGGAGGTCAGAACATTAAGCTGCAAAGTGGAAAGAACAAATGGAGGAGATGCACCTTCAAGATCAGGCTGTTCCAAGAGCATAAATGAAGCATCATGTCTAGGCTGTAAGACATTAAAAAACAAGCGCTTGTTGGGAGGCAACCCAATGAAGGATCGACATACAGATTTGCTTTCTTTTCCCTTCCTCTTTATTAATTAGCTTGTTAGTGTGTTAATTAGTTAGATATTTTTGGTAAATTCTTCTCTACATGCTTGGTTCTATGTTTTTCTCTATTTACATTGAGGACAATGTAGGATTTAAGTATGGGGGAGGGGTTTACATTTATTTGAGTCATAAATTGTAAAATTGGGCGGACAATAGAATTTTCTAGCGGGATGCCCTAAAAAAAATGTTTTCGTGGGTTTTTATTTTTCTAAAATTTTAGGTAGTTTTTGAGTGTATTTTAGTGTTTTTCAGAGTCTTAGGATGCCCTTAACTCGTCTATGATGATATTTTTCTGAGACAATTTCGAGTTCATGGCTTTCATGTCACTAATTTATGGAATTCTTTTGTTAATAGAGATGTTTTGATTGCATTAACATGTAGTAGATATAGATTGTAAAACTTGGTGCAGAATTCACATGCTAGAATAAGTTTAAATCATTTGAACCTATGCGAGTTTTTGAGCCAAAATCCATGATTTTAGAGAGGAAATTTCGACATACATAGGGATTTTTGTTTAAAAATTAAACATGCCTCATGTGATTGCTTGCCATAGTTTTTAATGAACTAGAGAATGCTAGAACTTGCTCATGTTGATTTTCAAAGCTTATAGTCAATACATACTCTGATGTTGGATATGATTAAAGGCATTTAGGATTTACCACCACTTTTGCCAAATTGCTATGTGTCCCATATGTGCGCACGAATTGCGACCCCCTTAGTCAACCATTTTGAGCCCACATTAAGCTTTTCTTTCATCGCCATATATATCCAAACACTCTAACCTAGTGTAGATAATCCTTACCCTTGTTCTAAAGACTTGGTGAAGATTTTTTTTAAGCTTGATACATGGAGATGGCGTGAGAATCATTAAGGAAGATGTGAGTATGGGGATAGACTTGTCCAACAAAAGAAAAGAAATAGTAATTGCCGAAAAAGAAAAAAAAAATCGAGAGCATGGAAATAAAGAAAAATAATAATTTGTGAAGCTCTCCGGCAATTGGTTTTAATGTTGAGTTTGATTAATGTCCCCCATTTTTGTGGATTTGGAGGTTGAATTAAATTGAAGGCCCAATAGTGAAGAAATATGGCCTTTGTCCTGTTCACGAAGCTCTAAGGAAGATTAGAATAAAGTATGGGCCCAACAAGATGAAATCTGGCCCTTGTGCTTAAAGTCTGACACTGGTAACGTGGGGAAGAAGATGGAGCACGAAATTTAACAAGATGATGGAGCTAGACTAAGTCTTTGGAACGTTCTTAAACACCACTTATCCAAATTTTCGAATGCCTTAGCCTTAGCCCCATTACAACCTTTGAAAGTCCTTTATGATCCTTGAGATGAGTAGCCTTTGGTCTGTGGAGTTAATCACATGAGTAAGAATATGGTTTGGGTTCATTTGTGCAAGTAGCTAATTCTATTCATGAGGTTTCAACAATTTTGATTTATATCTTAAGAGAAACCATTTTCATGAGTGAAAAGATAATGAGTGCGTCCATGAGAGGATTTCAAACTTTTCTAGTGCATGCATAGCTTATAAATCACCATTGTTTTCATCTAGGTCTTACTTGTTCATGCATGAGAATGTTTTTATTAACTCTTGAATTCCTTGTGGTCGAACATTATGATTGCCATGGAAATTTCGAAAAATCGTTTAAGGGTTTTAGATTTGTTTTGAGTCTTAGTTTAATTTAGTGTTTGCTAAGGGACTAGCAAAGTCTAAGTGTGGGGGAATTTGATCTACGCATTTTAGGCGTATTAATTAGTACATTTTCTCTACATTTTTACTTTGTTATTTACTTAGTATGGTTAATTTTATTAGCTTTTACTTATTTTTGTTATTTTTAATTGTAGAACAAAAGAGACGGAGTCAATGAGCCAACACGCATGCAGATAAATGAAAAAGAAGATGGATAAATAATGGCAAGAGAATTCGGCAATGGAAGAAGAAAATTGGAGGCACGTGGATTGTGGAAGTGAACCAAAGAGGAGATGTGTCAGTTAAAAGCAAGTCTTTGGTGCTTTTCAAGTTTTCAAACGCACAATTAAATTTGACATGAAACGGATGTAGGAGCTTAATTGCATGATGGAGGAGCTTAATTGCATGATGAAGGAGCTTAATTGCATGATGGAGGAGCTTAATTGCATACCTATTTGAAACGGTTTGCTATTAACATGGGGAGGAGCTTAATTGCAATAATACTACACATTTATTCTTTCAATTAAGAGGTTTTGATGGCACATCTTGGGAGGAGGAGAGACATGGGAATTCTCAAATCATTTTCTATATAAAGAAAGCTTTGGGGAAGAAAAAGATCATCACATATTCTAGGCCTAAGCTCTGCAAAATTACTCTCCAACCTCTCTCTCAGACACCAAGACCAAGCACGAAGTTGACAATACCGCCATCCACCATCACTCGGATCGCTTGCACACGTTAAGTCCATACAAGTGAGAACCACCATCGTTGGAGTCATCTACACCTTGGGAGTTTGCAGCGTTAAGCGGGATTTCTTTAAAGTGTAACAATGAATCCTTTACTCCGTAGTCATATTTTGTTCTTGTACTCTTTTTGTTTAACATTGAGTTTTGGTGAATATTTTTGGATTTTTAATACTTACTTGGGTATATCTTCCATGTGTTTATGTTCTTTGTTTTGTTTGAGACATGCTATGTCTAGTTCTTAATGCGTTGGGTAGTGCGGGATGATTGTATTTTAACCTTTCGCCTGGAAGTTATTCAATGATTCTTAGATTTTAAGGCGTTAAGCTTTAAACCACATGGCATGTTAACAATAAGAATTAGGAGCATAAATTTCGAAGGTAGCTTAATTAGGTAGAGAAAATTGGTTAGGTTGAATATGATGATCACATGTAAATAATTAGCTTATGTTTTATTTTTGTCGAAATTTATGGTGGGATTTTTGTGATTCTTTTTATGTGTTTTGCTTGTCTATGAGTCGATGCATGTTAGAGTCCTAGAATTTCTTGCTATATTTTTCTATGCTTTTAGGTAGTAATTAGATAGAAAATTAGGTAATTAAAATCAACTCATACACCCCCCATATTACACAATAATTGCATGCACCCTTCAATCCCCGGTTTAGAACGATCCCTACTTGCTTATATTATACTACATCTATAGGGTTTTAAATTGTTTATGGTTGATTTATGTGTTTAATTTAAATGCATATTTTGGTCATATCAATTTTTGGCGCCGTTGCCGGGGATTGTTAATTGTTTGTGATTTTTGTGTGTATATATGTAAATTTATACTTGTGCATATTACTAACCATTTTCTTTTTCAGGAATTTTCGAAGTATATATGCTAATTTTACTTACAAATTTTCGATGCCTTGTATATGTGCCCTAATTGATTTAATTTTTCGTAAATAAATACATGTGAATAAATGTTAGTGTAAATTTTAATTTTTGTAAATATTAATCGGTGTTTGTATATATATATATATATTTAATAATTGTTAAGCATGTTAAAGGATAGTCTTAGATTTACATTGATTACATGCTTGATTAATTAGGTCTCACTCCTTGGAATAGATGGTGCCTCTTTTTCTTGTTTATCTCCTTAACCCCTTATGTTTTACACATAAGGTTGAGGGCGGAGCCTACAAGAACTATGAGGGAGTGTGAATTTTTGAAAGTTTGGCTGAATGTCGGACATGGTGTCTAGAAACGGGTTATGACTGGTGACAGGTTCTGGATCTAAGAAAGACTTACACCAATAGAGTATATACCATTGGCCCGGTTAGCCTCGGGGTGTATTGTCGAAATTAGTCCTGCCTCTCGCATTATCTCTATCCCCAACTGGCCATGTTTTTCGATTGAACCAAAGCTGAATAATTGAAAATTCATACTTTATCGCATGGGTCGCACGTCCTTGGAAAGATTGAAAAATCAATGCCTTGTAATCCTTATAAATTTTTGGCGAAATCAATTTGGGTCATGTATGCTAAAAATTTCGAAAACTGTTTGAACATGTTCAATCTTGTGATTCCAACGTGTGAAACAATTCTAACTTAGCTATGTATATATAATTTTCGTTGACTTCTTATTTTTGGATCACTTGCATTCATTCTTATTATATATCATGTGCATTCATGTTTCTAGTATATTATGCCTTAGTATTTTCGTTGCATATGTGTTATATGTTTAGTATAAATTCGAAGCTGGGCAATAGGCTGTTTTGTGTGATTTATCAGATATAGTTATACATCTCGGAAAATTCTGAACTTTTATGAAGTATTTGTATATGTGTCTAGTATTTGAAATTAACAAATCAAACCTATTTTAGGAATATGTGTTGCTGTGTTGTTGCGTTGCTCTCTCCCGAGAGAAAAAAACCATAGCGGCTTCGCCACCCTTTCCCATTTCTGATCGGATTTCAATCATTCTTCCTCATCAATCAGAACTTGATCCCCATCTCTTTATCATCTTTCCCATCCTGATACAAAACCCTAAACATCATCTCTCCAAATATCCAAATCGGGCTCATCTCATGGCTGCTAAGGAGAAGGATTTTATGGCTCAATTACGAGAGGGATTGGCCCTCTTAGATGAAGATGAAGATGTCTTTGACGTGATCGACTTAGCCTCGCCAGCCGGAGCGGCGACGGAATTCGAGGGAAACTCACTTACATTTTCTAGTTTTTTCCAGGTTATAGGTGCAGATAATGTACCAGCGTTAGGCCCGTCTGGAGCAAACATTGCGGCCCAGAAGGCTGCAGGGCCCATTCCTAAGGCTCCGAAACTCATTATTACAACTGCACGATGCAGGAAAAGTACGTCGGTGCAAACAGTTGGATTATCTCTACGGACTACTGTCGAGGTGCACCCAGATGGGGCATTGCTGCTTGCTGAAGATAGCGCGCGACGCACAGATGGGGCATTACCGCTTGCTGAAGGTAGCGTGTGACTCTCTACAGGAGGAGCTGATCTGGTCATTCCTTCTCTGCTGGGCAGAAGAAAAAAAAGGGGAATGCGGGAGGAGACTCCACCACCGGATGCTTTCAGGGTGTCGAAGTATGAGTCTCCACAAAAGAAGGTTGCAGTTGCTGAGAAATCGGCAAAGGAGCAGCATGAGTTGCCTTGACTTCGGGTGCATAACTAAATAGGGTGTGGAGCCCCTTTTTTTAAAAAAAAAAAACAGTTTCCCTACATCTAGCACGTTTAGTTATGTAATGTGATAGCTTTTTGTGAGCCCGATGTAGCATAGGTTGTCATTGGGAGTTCTTCTATTGTGCCAGAAATCGGTGTTCTCCTTTGTAACTTATCAGTTCGAATATATTCTATCTTAACTTTAAAAAAAAACAAATCAAACCTAAATATTGGTTACATATGGTTTAGATTTGTTCTCGTAGATACGAGAAAAACGTGAAAGTATGCATTTAATTTTTTTAAAAAAAATTTATGAGACAGTAGCATTTAAGAAAAAAAGTTATGACCGAAAGATTATTTCTTTTATTTTCTATTAGTATTGTTATGAATATAATTTTCTTTTTATTATAGTGGTTAAATATTGTAAGTTTTTTTTATATACTACGTCCAGATTAATTTATAAATATTTAACTATAACTTTGTATTTAATTTGTGATTAACAAATCTAACATTTAGTTTTATTGTTCCGTGTACTATCATCGCCTATTTTTTGCTTTGGCCCTTGCACATCATATTTTTTGCCTGGACCCGCCACCTGCTCGTCCTATTTGGACGCCTCTCTGCAGATGCTCTGAGACCACAAATCATTTGTCGCATAGTGTCATTAGTGTGGACCATTGGAGGTGATGAAGAAAGAGACTCTCTTTGACCAATCCTATGTAATATCCATTGAATTACAACTGTGTTCAATTTAAATGCTTTATAATCCAAAGTATTTAACGACCTGTAATATTTACAAAAAAAAGATAGATGAAAACATTTTGGACTTGTCTGAGTTGGCTTCATTTCCCCCATTTCACAGCTCTGGCCTCCATTTCAGCTTTCGACTTCTTTGCATTCGCTTCGAGCAACGTGACTAGCTTCAGGCATCGCTCCAAGTCCTCCAATCGAATGTCGAGCTCGATCCGGGTCTACTCGAAATGGTCCTCAAGCTCCTTCCACTACATAGTGAAGGTCCAAGCTTGGACATTTAAGGACCCGTAGCTATGGCGTAGCCTCCTCTACATTGTTAATGAAGGGTCGTCGTCTGTGTTCCCTATGGTATACAATTGGAGCTCAAAACCCTGAGAGAGAGAGAACGTGAAGAGCTTAGAGAGAGAGAACTTGTCCACCTTTTATGAAGCTTTGAGACTCTTGCTCTGTTCTCTCTCTCTTTCTCAAAATCATATTTTGGGTTTCTGTAAGGAGTGAGTGAGTGATTACTAAGTTGTGGGTCTGTTTCATTTTTGTATTGCGAGTTTTGTGATCGGAGGAATCACTCATTTAAAGAAAGAAAGAAGATATGATCGGATGATTATTTCTTTTCTATTATTAATTTCATTATGAATATAAGTTTTCTGCAGAGTGTTAGAACATTTAAGCTTCCTTTTTTCATGTACTTTGTTAGGTTTAGTTTATAAGAACATCTTCAACAATTTTTTTTAAAATTATTTATTATACAACATAAAAACATAAAATTTATAAAATAAAATGATTCTAACTCCAACAGCTTTTTTATTATACTATATAAAATTAAATATTTTCTTGTATAATTTAATGAATCAATTTATATATTATATATCAAACTCAAATTCAATATTAAAACTTGCTCTTTTAAGGAGAGGGAGTGAATTTTAGTAGGTGAGCAATAAATTTTAGAGGTTTTGTGATGAATAAACAAGTTTTGAGAATTCTAAAAATATAGAGATTCTCTATCCATTTTTTTTCATTTTCTATAGGACACAAGATGGTTTACAATAGTTGTTAGATCTAAAAAGAGGTGTTTTTTTCGTTAAAATATCAATTTTCGTGATTTTACAAGAACTGTTGAAGATGCTCTAACTACTTGACTACTAGTTTGTATGTCAATTTTTGCGATTTTTGTGATTAGTAAATTTAATATTTATATTATATTATTTTTCTGTGTACTATATTTGAACATTAATTTATACTATTTTGATTTATAAGTAGTTGATTATCAGGTTAAATCAAATATGATACAAATCGTGAAGGGAGAAGTAGCTACAGTTTCTAATAGGACTAGCTATCTATGGTAAATAGGGTGCATCGTGCATGCATCCAATATGAAGCCACTATACGTTACTTGTAGGTTAGTCAAACAGTCAAATATCTCTCTACTAATATAAAGTGAAACCTCTTTGGGTCATCAGCCTCCACTTTTGAGCTTCTGGGCCTGTTATTGGGTTTTTAAAACTCAATATGCTCGTAACGAAAGAAGGCCCAGCTTTAGTGAACACAAGAATAAAAACAAGTTTTTATTTTATTTTTTGAAAGTGTAAAATTAATAGTTCTGGCAACTTCCACAAATCTTCGTATAGGCAAGAACAAAAATATAAATAGAACTGACATATTACATATTGTTAGAATATTACTGAATACAGGTGAAGATAAAGTGGATCTGTAATGATATTCGTAGTGTGTTAGGTACAAGGCACTAAGAGCCTATTTATAAGTTACAAGCTAGTCCTCATTTTGTAAGGGAATATAGATACATAATGAGAAAATATATCTAATATTCTATGATAATATTGACTAGCAAATAAGAAAAGTAAATCACACACAAAAGAAAGACATATTTCAACATTCCCCCTTGTGATGCCTTGACAATTTGCGGTATTCCTTCATGTAACTTGATCATCTTCGTTGGAGGCATCTAGGCTGCATCCCATCAAAAATTCTTGTCAAGCCAAAAATCTTTACAGGAGAAAAATGGATATCGGACAAAACAAAAACTGGGAGTATCTCGTATTCATATCAAAGCGATGAGACTTTGACATAAATGGCGTTGTCTCATTAAAAACTATTTCCAAGTAATAAAACTCGTTGGAAAAAAAACTTGGTTGAAAAAACAGTACAAGTCATCACATATTGTCATATGACACAACGTTGTGGACTTCAACTCCCCCTGAACCCAACATCTCCCCCTGAACTCACCAAGAGCGATTTACTTGAACTAAGAGTGACTCGATTATCTTAAGAAGAAGTTTATGTTGATACTAATATGGACTTAGGCATGAGCCGAAGCAAGCATGCTAAAGTATTTCCTAATGCAAGATTGATAGTACCTCAATATGCTCACATAACAAGAACTTCAGCTTCAGCGATACCTAAACAGGGCGAGTGCTTCCATTTCACTACTAGTAACATACCGAATAAAACCTAAGGAGTAAGAGAAATAGAATCTCCTTATCTTTAGCAAAGTCCATTTCACATCCGAATGATGAGAATAGTAGGAGTCTTGAAACATCAAACAAAGATCTACAACTAAAGAAACCAGGGAATATTCGACACACTCACCTTAAGAACCCATGTCTACACACATTGGGTGTACTACACGCATACTTATCTCTCCTAAGGACCCATACTTAGTATGTACATATGCAATGGATACACCACTTTGCATGGCCTCCAAATATGAATTCATAATTCATGCATCGCTATGGTTAACACTAGGAAAATTAAGCCTTGGGCAGGCTGTCGATTTTCACCGTCGGCGACGCAATCATTGGTTGCGTTTCCACCTTCTGTGGTAACCTAACTGTCTCTTATGTGGTGACTTATATCTAGAGTTGATCGTTGGTCAAGGATCCATACGTCAAAGCTAAGTCGAATGTTTCTAGATTGTCATTGATTATCAGATAGCCGTAGTCACATTGTTGAATATTTTCAACCCTATAAACTCATGAACTATTGACTAATTCATAAGTACAAAGAGTTCTTCACCTGCAAGTATATGGGGTAAGTTATAGTATGTAAAAGGTAGTTGAGTGTCGAACCCACGAGGATTAGCTACCACAACTCCTTAACTTGGAATGAAAAGCACTTAGACTATGGACAATACTAGACACTAACTTGACACTAAATGAAAATAGAGTGTGGATATATGTATCTCATACTACCAAGTCCTTTGGAGCTTTGACATTACAAGGGATGGTAAAATTAAGGTGCGTGATTAATGAAGTTGATTGGTTGATTTGATGACACTAAAATACCCAACTAAAGTAACACAAATTCAAAAATAAGAAAGATGGTCAACTAGGGAAGTCTAACTAACCATGTGATGCATCAAACAATATTCCGATTTATGTGTTAGATTAAAGTTCGTTCACACAAATGATGTCCAAATCGTGACCTTGTGAGTCACATTTGTTTTTGAACTTAAGTTCCTAGGTCATTTCGGACACGACGACTTAAGCTCAACATTGAAGTGTTTAGTGAATCGAAACCAAGACATAAGCCATTTCAGGCTTATATCTCAATCATATGTCACGTTGTGAAGTCAACAAGCATATCGTGTGATATATGTGGAAAAGTTCTCTTCTCGAATCTCTATTGGAGAATCCGAGAGAAGTCTATGTGAATCCCTCAACTCGAACCTAGTGAGTTACGAGCTAAGAGATTCGACGATTTACCACAATATCCTTTTTGAATTAATGTAAGCTTGACTAGAGTTCCTCAAGTCTATTGAGACTCATAGAAGCTTTAGTTCATGCTAAGTGTTAGGGAACCAAATCTCAAGATAAATCTCTTAGATAATATCCTAATCATGTTTTCATGCTCATCTATCCTTAAGTGAGTAGCTAGTTCATTCAAGGGTCATTTTTAACTTCTTTACACATACATCAACTTAGCTAAGGTCAACACATGCATATAAGAAACTAGACAATAAGCTCAAACACATAAACATCCACAATCACGCAATAGCTTAATCACATCACAAAATCATATAACATACACTATAATCAAAGTCATACATAACCCAAAACACAATTTGTTCATCACATGGCTAGGATTCTAACCCTAGCCTCCCAAATAGACTACTCACTACCCACAGCTAACATAAAGCATAGATACATGGATTAGAGACAAATAGTAGAAGAAATAACCGAAGAGTCCCAAAAGCTTCAAGCTCTTCAAGCTCCTTCTTCACTTCTTGCTCCAAAGATGCTTCTATGCTCCTCAAAAGTGATGTACCCACCTTAAGCTAGGATGAGATGGTGGAGATGAAAGTATGGTGGTGGTAATTGAGGTTTTAAAGCCTTTTGGTGGTGCTAGGGTGAGTTTTAGAGGTGGATGAGATGGCTATATGGTTTGGGCATGGATGGAGACTGTTTTGAGAGAGAAAAACTATGAAAAACTAAGAAATGGTATGAGTTGTTTGTGGGTGTAGTGGGGAGCTCGACCATATAATGGTTGGAGAGATATTTTTGGTCCAAAAAATTTAAAATCAAGGTTAGACATGATCCACATTTTTAAGATTTAATGGGTAGTCCTAAGATGACTCACCCAAGTCATGTGAGTGGCACATGCATGTCTCTACACCAAAATATCTCTCATGTGGGCTTGTGTGGGCTTGAACCTTGAAGTCTTGGGCCTTGAAGCTTTGACCATCTCATATTCCGGCAAGGACTTGCCAGAGTTGATTGTTGACCGTCGGAGTTGACCGTTGACTGATAATTGACTTTTTATCTTTTTTCGGGTTTTGCTCTTTCTTCTCCAATTGCTTAGGAAACTTGCTTAACTTCTTCAAAAAGTGATTAATCTCCATCTTTAACCTCGTTTTCGTGCAAACTCACCATTTCCTAGCATGACAAGGAAATGTATTAAGAATGATGTTTTATTCCAAGAAGACAAGCATTAAGCATAATGTTAGACACATAATTGGAACACAATTATGGACCCAAAAACTATCTCACACTTGACCATTGTTTGTCCTGAAGCAACTAAGAAGAAAAATAAATAGGCTAAGATAGACTCCAAGCATATAAACAAGCAAGCATGTAAGTGTCCCAATTCAATTGGATTGATTGGTTTCCCTCAAAGAACTTTGGCTAAATGGATTGAACAACTCTTGAGCAACTCTTTTTAAAACATGAAATCAATGCACATGTAACAAGTCGAAATAACATGCCAAGCCAAATGCATCACAATGAGATGTATTCAAAATTAACATGTCTCTTTACCATCAAACTCACTTGATATCACTCAATGCGCATAAGTGTTTGAATGTTAGTGTTTGCACTCAAAAATCGAACCAATCATATATTTTCTAAAAATTTGTTTTTCAATCAAATACTCCAACAATCTAAAAATATAAGTATTTTAAATCAAGAGAACTTTTTATAAAATCGTAACGAGACTAAAGGAAAGAGTTTAGCGTAAGAAGGCGTACATTTCCACGACCACTTGGCCTCTCTCGTTCTTTATATATCTTCCAAATAATAAAATTAACTCGCAACAAAAAAAATCATAACCAAAATCCCGTTCAGCTTATTTTTCAGCTCCTCACATCTTATCGTCTCAAAGACTCTTCTCGTTTTCACACATTTGCAGCAAACAATGGGAGGTCCGATCGTGCTGACTCAGCTCGCACAAGGCCTAGGAGTCCTCGCCGGAGCCGTCATCGTCAAGTCGCTAATGGACAAGCCCATGGCCGGTCCATTCCCGCGTTGTCCCAGCTGTAACGGTACGGGTCGGGTCACCTGCCTCTGCTCGCGCTGGTCGAACGGCGACGTCGGGTGTCGGACTTGTTCCGGGTCGGGTCGGACTTTCTACAACAGCTGCGGCGGGTCGGGTACGGGTCGCCCACTACCGGTTCAGCTCTCCGTCAGGCGGAACTCGCCGCCCGGTAGTTCCGGTTCGGTCTAATGATCGCTTTGATGCTGTTGTCGTAGTATGTGTAGCTTCTCTTTCTCCCTCTTTTGACTCCTGATAGGTGCATAATTATGCAACGTTTCTATGTGTAATATTACCTTATATTTAGTTCTTTTGTTACGTTTTTAAGTAAATTAATATTATTATTTGTTTTGTAGGAAATTGGAGAAAAATGAATAAAAGATGTGTAAACGAGTTTTCCTAGTGCAACAAGGAGAAAATTGGACTAGCAATTGAAGAGAGAAGAAGACTTGGACTTGGATTAAAAGAAAGGAAACAAGAAATTCTATTTGCAATAGAATTTGATCTCTAGTACATGAACAACTTGGTCAATTAACTTAGTTAATTGACTTATATATATTGCTTGCAAGGGAGAGACGTGGGAATGGCTGCATGCTTTTATATATATATATATATATATATATAGTGATTAGAGAAGGGAGAGACGTGAGAAGGGCTGCATGTATATATATTCACCTGGCTAGCTAAAGAAGAGACAAGAAACGTACGGATAGGAAGAAGACGTGAGTGATTAATCAAGGACTCTAGCTATATATATATAGCTGGGAGAAAAGACGGAAGGAGGGGGGGGCTCACGGCAGAACAAGGGGAGGAAGGAAGAGAAAGGAAAAGAAAAAAGGGGAGCTCGGCAGTTTTGAAGTGGAGGAGAAGAAGAGTAAAGGAAGAAAATGCTCCATCAGCACCTTATGGTTGTATTTTTCTCTCTTCTATATTTTTCTTTAGCTTCCATGGTTGACATGAGGAGCTAAGCTTTATTTGTTAGGGGCTGATCGAAGCCCTAGACATGTTTTGATCTTGAACCCCAGTGATTTACATAACTTTTTTATGAGAATTTATTCACTATTTTATCACCGTATGATTTCTTGCATATGTGTCTTTGGTTCGAAACTTATATGTGTATGTTAGGATCTATTGTCTTGAATGTGTATGTGACGATCAATCAGTGCATATTCTGTAGAGATAAGCAGCCTAATACGTTGTGTGAATTAGTTCCAAGGTGATGCAAGGGCACTCATCCATAGTAGCTCTAGAAGTCTTGTTGTTTTCTCAAACATCCTACAGATCGTAATGACTTAGTTTAAGTTGATTTTGGACCGATCGAAGAAGTACCATATCTCTTAAGTTAAGATCAAGTTAAGCCAGGGTACATCAACCGGTTTAGCATGTCAAACACGAGGGTGTAAGGTGTATGCGACTTAATCACAGCGTATGCAAAACATTCATTTGAGGTTATGTGAATTGATTGGGGTAGATTGGAATTGTCTAGGGTGGAGAGAAGTTTCTAACGATCTCTTTATTTTGATTAAATCGTTGTTTTACTGTACTATTTTCAGTTCGTAGTCTAGTTTATATAATTTATTTCTATATTCAAAACAACTCCAATTACATTGAAATTTTGTGTGGTTGTCCGCCACTGTGTCTAGTTTGTCCTGTATAAATTTCGTGATTTTTGTTTTAGTGTAGGTATTTTAATTAATTATGTTTTCGTCCAGTGGTCGAGTCTGTCAGATTTCTGACTTTCACGTCTTAGTTTGTGTTTAGAGTATAGAGTCTACATTTTCCCTGTGGATCGATCCCTATCTGCACTATATTGCATTAATCTTAAGTATATACTGAATAGGGTATTATTTTTGGTTGGTGTGCGACCACCGATCAACTCCCTCTGAGATTTTTTTTCGGAAAGAAAAGAAAGTTGAATCATGTAATATATATAGTTTCAAGTTGATGATACTATGAGGGAAATGAGAGAGGTTGGAGAAGAATTATTTATTTACTAGGCTGTAATGAATATTGACATCGATCACTTGCCTCATATATTGAATATATTCATAGCTAAATTTTGTGTATGCTTATTTTGGATGCTAATTTTTCTGGGTTTTATTCGGTTTCATAAATTGGCAAGTAAAATAATTTGCTTGTGTAGCAAGCAATTATGCTTAAAGCATAGTTCTTGGTTATGTTTCTGTTGATTTCAGAAATTAGCAGCTACTCTTTTGTACAGAACAATTAGTTGGAGACAGATTTTGGCAATTTGATAATAGTATACTGAAATCCTGGTATTTGAGCCATGGGGCTAGTTTGAATGTTGGGGTGTTGGAGCTTCAAGATTTTGTAATTATGTCAGATCCAAGATTTGTAGTGTTTTGGTGTTGACAATAACTCTGTATTTAGATGATTCATTTGCTTTTGTTCATTTCTTGCATTGTACTCGATAATGATTTAGCTTACATAAGCCTAGGCTTTAAAATAATAATGCACTTGGGAAAGATGAAGGTTATACTTTGTTTTGTTATGTTTTTCTTTTATCAAGTTGGGGCCTTGAGGAAGTGATCATGATGAGGTAGATCTTGAAAACCAATATGGCTTACATAATATGTCAGACCAGATATATTTCTATGTGAATTCACTCATTTTAAGACTTGCCACTTCCTGATTAAATTATTCCCAGTCTTCAACATCTGCCGGTTTCCAAGGAATTTCCTTGCTGCAATTGGTTAATATAGGTGGGGGTGTCTTGGAGGTTCTTCTTTGTAACCTACTTTATTGGAAATATATGCAGCAAGTTTGATAAGATCACTGGCATAGTTTCTAAATTTAAGGATGTACAAGGCACAAGCATCAATAGTTCTCTGTTATACAGAAGTGGGATAAGAGAGTTTTGATGCTTCCTGCTAAGAACCATACGGACTTCAAACTTTCTCTGAAGTCTGAGCCTAATCCTCTTTAAGAGCTCAAAACTGATTTGAAGTTTTCCTATTTAGATAGATTGTTCTACTTCACCGTTAGATCGTGAGAATGGTTGCTTCACACTTAACAAATTGTGTTCGTTAACAACTGATTTAATACATAACTATGGAGTTCAAGTCCAAACAGATTTTTGTACACCAGAAGATCATTCTGTCTAAACACATTAAGTTTTAGACTTGCATTACAAAGTCATAGTCCTACAAATTCGCCTTGGCTTTACACATACTACTAAGCCATTTGATTTCCTCAGATTAATAATATGTGATCGCCACGGTTGCCCCTCTTTCCCACACTTGAATCCCATTCAGAGTTCCACTTCATCCCTTGAAAGACTGTCACAAAGTAAGTTAGCCTGGTTAGTTTAACATCATCAATGCTTCAATAACCTCGTGTAATTGAAGTGTAGTTTGCATTACTTACGGCGAAGATTGTAGCGTGGCCGGGATCGGCAAGGTGAGCAAAGAGGTTGTCGATGGGGCCGGTACCGGTGTAGATGTGTTGAAACCAAGCACCCATCACAGCCAACATAGCCAATCTTCCATTCTTGATCTCCTTTGTCCTCAACTCCTTGATTTTCTCGGGTGAGCCACTTCCCCATCCTAGTGGGTCGAACCAGAGCCCACCAGGGTACCCAACGTCTGTCCCAGTAAGCTTGTTGTTTGGGAAGATTGGGTCGGTGTTAACGGACCCGGGCTTAAGGATATCTGCCCATCTTCTCCCCTCGGCCCACCCAATGAAGATGAGCTCAACAACGAAGAGGGTAGTTGTGTCTGTGAAGTACTCTTGCTCTCCTGCTGTGTACCATGAAGGTGTGCTGAGGATGCCAATCTTGGTCAAGAATTCCGGGATGAAAATTCCGGCGGCTCCCAACATCGCCCATCGGCAGTGAACGATCTCGGCTTGTGTGTTCCACTTTAGGCTGTCAGGGTCAGATGCTGCATGTTCAAACATATATACAAGCAAACATTAGTTACAATTTCTGGTAGCATCTATTTACCTAGCTCTAATTTGAAAGGTATGAAGGACATGTAAGGTTGTATGTTTTGACTTACAAAGACCAAGAGGATCAAAGCCAAAGTCTCCGGGAAGACTGCATTATATAGTACAAACACCAAACATGTTACATGGTGAAATTGTAAATTTAAATCGACATTCATTTCATCAAATGTATAGTTCGATAAGAGAGCCTGTAACAACATAACATATCAGACTCTCTTTATGTAAATGTTACGGACCTTCCGTCTAGCCACGGAGGTGGGGTGCTGCCTGGGAACCATAGAGGTCTGTTAGGGTCAGCTGCAGCAGCAAATACTCTGAAAGAAGTTGATGACGATCCACTTCGAGCTGCAACGTTCCTCACTCTCAGCTTCCTCCCTCCAAAAAACGACGCCTTTGTTGGTGCCAAAACAGACCCAGATTTCTGGGAGCTGCAACATGATCACTGAATCAGTTAAATTCTTAATGCAATTAGCTTAGTACTAGTAATATAACCGCTTCATCATAAAATGAAAAACTTGCCTGGGAGAAGATACAGCTGTGATGGCAGAGGAAGCCCAAGCAGAAGCCATTATTGACTATGAGGATCTAACCAAGTTCAGGCTTTTTTTCTTTCTTTGATCTGTTTGTGCTGTATGAAGCTAGCAGTGTAGGGTTTGTTGATGAAAATGCATGTGTTAATGTATGAAGGGTTTGCTTATCTTGAAGGATAGGAGAGATGTGTCCGATTGGTTTTTCAGGTGCCATGTGGCAAGTAGAATCTCAGACTAGGGCCCCTTCACCTTCTACACCTCCAGTTCCTGAGCTTACCTGGAATAATCACGAGCTTGTGGTTCAGGTTTCTGGTACATAATAAGTTCCAAGATCTTTTACATCTATTATTTCTGGTCGGGTTTTGTTTCCAAATTACTGGGCTACATTTTAAGTGTGCAATTTTGGGTGTATGGGCTAAGATGGTGTGAGCCCAAACATATAGGCCCACGAAATCCAAGAAAATCAGAGAAACAAAAATCCATTACCTTTTTCAAGATACGGAAATCCTCAAAGCCTACCATCCTTATCTTTAATCATATAAATTGGTAAATCTGTTTCAGATGAATACCTCATCTTCAAAGGTGAGAAAAGAAGAAAGAAAGAGATGATGTATGAGCATTTAAACAGACAGAGAGTTTTGTTTTGTTGACTCGAAATGTTGGCATCATCTTTGAGAGTAAATTACATCTTTGTTAAATGTTCCATCGTTTTTTATGAAGTCCACATATTATGTACGTCTTTTTTTTCGGATGGCGTTAAATTTCATTAAAGGATAACAACGATATAGAGTTTCACATGATTATCTCACCTGATAAAAGGAAATCCTATAGCATCACTATTGTGAAGCATAGTTTGGTCTACCTACACAATCATATCAGAATAACACTAGATTAAAAAAATTTGGACACACCATTGTTTAAATGTCTAGACACCATCTTTAAGCAAACCCACCGCAATACCAGTACTACAACAAAAACAAGCTCATCTAGGCATATTATGTACGTCTAAGAATGCAGATTTCACAAGTTTTGCAAGCACCTTTTTTGAACTGAAAATAACTTAGTTCGAATAGCAAAGGGAATACAAATAATTTTTTAGAATAGTGTGGACATTTTTTTTAGTTTATTGTGGACATTATTATCTGAAACCTACGTACGTACTCTATGTGATAGAGAAACTGACAGTGAGAATATGAGATGTTGGTTTGGTGGAACATGGGTCTTTTAAGGAAGCAAATGGCTATTATAATTAGCTGCAGAGATTTGTGTAATGTAATTTGATAATTGTTTGAGGTCGACCACCATTCCAAGATTTCCAACACCTTCGAAAGCTATGGTTTCTTTCATTTAACATCCTTAGCAATATAACCCTTTACCATGGTACAAAGCGAACCCTTTTTATTTAAAGTCCCTTAAATTATTTGAGAGACAAGTATGATCCTCGATCAATAAAGAAATTATTACGTTTTTGATCTATGTTTCTTCGATCTTAATATAGCGGAGTCAACAAGCAAAGCACCAATTGATCCTAGATCAAGTTTGAGTTATTGTTTCTGAAAGTATTGACTGGTTCATGTAGCAGCAACATTTGGTTTGTTCTTTATAATTATAATGGCCACTACGTACTAGAGTTTAGCCAAATTAAACCTGGAAAAGGGTAACATTTATAATGGTGTCGGATGCTCAATTACTCAGTTAGGACCCAATAATTATCATGCTGTTGATCTCAAATCACATGCTATGGGTCATGTCATGAGTTTAGGCTCTAAGTACAATATGATTAGTGGTGGGAGGCAAATCCAGGCCACGCCAACAATAAAGACCTTAATTTGTGTTAGTCTCAAAGAGACCAAGTCGGATATGTATGTATACAAAAATGGCAACCAGGAATGTGTTATACATATACTTGTTCGAGTATAATACATACATAGCTTCCATATGACTCGTGTTTAATATATAAGCTAAGCCTAGATTATGCAGCTGCTCACATGCAGTGGCTCACTGAGATATACAAGGAATTCGAAGTTAGAAGGGAGGCATGCACGTACTGATGCACGAGCTTAAGATAGCGAGGGAGGGTGGATTGAATCATTGATCGAGGGATTTAAGGGAGGACTCGAAAACTAAATCGGAAGAAGGGAAGCTAGCGTCAAGCAACATCGATCCTCATAAGTCATTTTGATGGTTCGTTACGCTAAATTCTCACAAATCCCAAACACACCATCTGCAATATGCTTAGGAATGAGATCAAAGAAGCTAGAAAGAAAACCTGGCGGATTAATACGTCAAATAGCTGAGCTACCTTGAGCTGCATGCATGTGCATGGGCCGCATCATTGTTTCGAGTTTACGGATCGAACAATTTTCATGAATTTTATCTCATATCTTCATGCATGGATCAAGTAGATCGGAGTAAATGTATGTGAACAGTGATCATCATAAGTAATTACCTAAGTTAGCTAGTATTCTGTTTCATGACTTTCATCTATTGTTCTAATCCGCTGAGCATATTAATTAGAGACCCAAAAACTAAATGTGCTATTTTCATTTGGTTTTGGTTTTGGTTTTTAACTTTTTATTGTTGAACAACAAGTCATTGTTTTCATCGATCAGTTACCACATACGCACGTAAAGTCGAAGTTCAACATGTCCCACGACTGGGACGCATAAAGCAACCAGTACCCTTCCCCACTCGATCGATCTCCCTAGCTAGCTAGCTTCCGTTTTCTTTACCTTGCTCCTCCCTTGCTTACACAGTTACACGGCGAGCTTGTGCCATGTGTTACTAGCTCGTACGAACTTAACGAATTTTGGAGTATGACGACGGGAAGATGAAGATCGAGCTGATCGAGTTGCTTCAATGGATAGGGCATATATAGTAGTCTTTAAGAATATAATGAATCCATGAATAATGAGGCCGGACACGACCAGCCACGATCAAGAACTTGGTGACAAGCTTGACTCTTATTTATTAAAAGACTTAGAATTAGGGCTTTTGTTATTTTTATACTTTCCATATATTTGAGTACCGATTAACGAGCAAAATTGACTAGCTTTGTGCACACTCAACAGGGGCACGTGCAGCCTTGCAATCTAATTTACTTGTGTAGCAAATGATGAAATTAACCATTTACGAGATCGAATTACGAGGGGGGAATGGAAGGAATGGAACTAATCTAGTCCTCTGGCAAATGCTTTAAGCAACATGCTCTGCACTTCTCCTTCAAATTCTCTGACCTAGCAGCTACTACATGCGATATTTCTGCTCAACCTCTTAGTTTAATTATGTATACATGTTAGACCATGCATGTTTATGTAACTACTATATCGATCTTCCTTTTGTAACACTTGAATGTTGGGGTGGGTTGAGTAAGTAATTTGATCCCAAGTATAAAATCCCAATGTAGCTAGGCAATAACAAATTCTTCTCTACGTTAACCATTACTGGCTTCCTCATCCACCTATGACTCTATCTCAAACATATCGTCACCAAGTAAGTGAGGTAATTAACCTAGCTTTACTATTGTTGCGATGAAACAGAAAATTGGATCGTACAAAAACAGAACTTTAGCTTGTTATATCTTCCGTTTCTTTCTCACTAGATCAAGTTCCTTCATCTATGTCAGAAAAGAAATATCACACCGTATAGATAACATGGAAATCCCAGCATTTGACTTTACAGCTACATGTTAACAACTCGACTATACCTGCATGCAAGTTGCCCCAACAAAT
Organism: Geum urbanum; assembly: GCA_946800695.1. NCBI lineage: Eukaryota > Viridiplantae > Streptophyta > Magnoliopsida > Rosales > Rosaceae > Geum > Geum urbanum. Next base: position 60,239,460 of record OX327005.1, on the reverse strand, counting down.
ATCGGTATTTTCTAGCTAGCCAGAGATATTTTCTTTATAACCCAACCAATGAGGCTGTGTTATTCTGATTTTCTTCGGATATTCAGACAATATTATTAGGTAAATGCATAATTATATACGGGTTATGGTGGACTACAATCTTCTTTAAATTTTGAAAAAATATAATTTGTAACTTAAATTTTAGTGTAAAATTTAAAATTTTAAAACTTAACTCCTCTTAAATTTATGCCTAACTTCTAAACATTAATAAACTTTTTTGAAAAAAACTTTAACTCTCTCGTGATGAAATTCTAGCTCCGTCCTTGTTATTAGCCAAGATATTCTGATGGTCCAGCAAATAAACACAAGTATCTATCATGAGTATTATCTAGTATACACTTCTACACGTCGAGAAGAGTACGTAACTGGCTTACAATGATTAAGCATTTCAAGCCAGTCTATATAGAGCTATATATTATGTACAACTAATAAAAGAACGAGAGTGATGTATTTGATTAACTAATTAAATATACATATATATAGTTATACAGTATATAGTTGTCCCAAAGTTTACCCACAGAGCCGACAAGAAGACCTTGGATTTTTACGGACCTTTTTAAGGAAACAAATGATAGTTAGCTGCGCATGATTGTTAGAGGTCTCTACCAACACCATCACAGCACACTTGACTTTGTTATACATGAGGATTTAGCAATCATGCATGACTGCTAATATAAGCATTAGCAACTACTAATTAATCTCGATATATATATATGTTATGTTCTCCTTTACTCATCCTCTTCAATTGAATTCGATTCTTATAATTATAGTGCTGCATGCAATGCAAGCATTAGCCAGCATGCATGTGCTGGTTATCACCGTTGCAATTATGTTTGCAAAGAAAAGGGTTAGTCCTAATGATGCCTCCGGCGAACTATCCCATACATATGATCGATCTTATCTCTCTAAATTTGAAATACAAGTAGGGTCATTAGGAAGCATGATTATCATACGATTATCAATCTCATATCTTTAGATTGCATCTTGTTAATTGCGGAGTCAACAAGCGAAGAGGAGTCGTATCCATTATTGTCTATCATAGCCGCGATCAAACTCCCAGTGACCTAGTAGTGTTCTGAAAGTAGCCAATGATCGTTGCAGCAGAGCAGCAATTTGCTTTGCTAATTATAATGACCACTAGCTACTACAATTTCTTTAAAAAAACCTGGAAAAAGTTGGCATATAATTGTGTCGAACTCTTAATTCCTTAGTTGGACCCTGTAATTATCATTCTGTTTCTCAAATTCTGTTCCACACCATTAATTCATTATACAACTCCAAATGTAATGGGTCATGGCATGAGTTTAGATTCAATAATGTGATTAATGGTGGGGGGCAAATCCAAATTCCAATAATGAAGACCTTGTTTGTTAGTTTTAGAGTGCATTGCAAACTTGCAAGTTTGGGGACAGTGAGCCTTTATCGATCGATCACTACCTGATTGTTGGCATTTGGCAGATCATTTTTAATCTTGGGGAGTTAATGTACATGCATTTTTGTAAGAAAATTGGAAATTAGAGCACCTTCATTATTCGTAATTTTTTATGTGAAAGTAAGTTAACAGCCAGTTTTCATCAGACTCTTGAAAATCATCAAAGCATCTAGCATACATCGAGGTATAATTAATATGGATTTGGCAAAGAGCACGATGTTGAAACAGTACCATTTCAACGATCGATTCTAGTATTGTAGCTGTGACTTGTGATATAGACAAGCGAAGAAGTTGACTAATTCCATTTTCTGAGGTGAAGAAGTATGTAAATACAACCCATCATATATAGTTCGTTGGTAATCTCTTTGATGAGATCAGAATTGCAATCGGTAATCGTTTTTGCCATTTTCGATCTTGTCATATCATATGATCATAAAGGTTCATCATACATTTAGCTACGGACGACTAGCTAGGTTTTATGTCAAATAGTAATCGATTCCATTTTGTTGGTTATTTGTTCCATTCTCTCAAATATGAAATTGCAGCGGAACTAGGTATCGATCGATCAGTCATATTAATTAAAGTGCTCGACGAGTCAAGTACGAATGATTAAGAATAGGTTATATGTCAATTGCTGGCTTTTAGAATCGAAATTATGCTAATTTGTAAGGATAGATCAAGCATTCGAGCTAACTAGCTTGCAATTGGTGTCCTTATCTCTGAGAGATTAGATACCGACCAAGCAATCAAGTTTCAGGTCATTGTGTGTATTATGTGCTATATGATGCAACCATTTTGCTTAATTGTTCAATATATGTAATTATACCTAATCCAATCCTCTTTTCCCTATCTGTAGAGGAGAATATATACGGCTTGTCGGACATTTGGACGGCCCGTTACTATCATCATGTTAATATCTACTCATACTTTATAATCTATATGCTCGGAGTCAACCTTATATCATAACAAATTAGAATTGCTATCTATATTAGTATTATAATTAGTACTGAAAGTGGATTATAGCAAATGGAGGTATATACGGCAACTGATAATGGCCGTGAGTTTCATAGCCAAGTCAAATCCATCAAAGAAAAACTAGGCCAAAAATTAATTAAATTATGTCAGATGATATGGAGCTCTCAAACATGACGTGCAGAACCCAGAAACAAATGCACTATGGTGCATGCATTATTAATTTCTTAGCTTATCATCAAGGGATTGTAAATTTATATAATTAACGTGCATGCCATATGTTTGAGGGTTTCAGCTCGAGGTTGAGTACTACATTTTTCAATTAATTCTTTGTCTATTTGCTTGCCGGGTTATCTTCTTTTCTTTTCCTTTTAGTCGTGAATCTTGACGTGGGATAAAGAAGTTTGGAGGGAATGTATATATTGATCGATGAGCTTATTCACTCCAAGAAGCAAGCTGTTAACATCAACAGCGAATTGATTAATATTCAGGAATTTTCGAGTTTTATTTTCAACACTAGCCTTAACGTTTGGTGTATGTGGCGAGCATTGTTCTTCATCGATCTATCAAAGGACAAGCCTAATGTGATAATGACACCCTTTTCCTGTAAATTTCAAAAGCATTTTGGAGTGACTTCGTTTATAGGGGATGATTTTTTGCCTGCAGCTATGTATGTGTATAGTTGGATCCATCGATGAGGTTATATATTTCCCAGCTTCAAGCGGCATTAGCCGTTGTAAGTAGCCGTCGATCCTTCTTGAATTGAAAAATATTGGATAATTAAGCCAAGCATTCACACAGTGCGCCGTTGTTGTCCTGTTGTCAAATCCCTCAAAATATAGCACTCATTTGTCTGCTAGACTTTGACCAAACGAAGACTCCTCCACGAAATAGAAGATAATAATAGGCCGAAAAAACAAAGCTAATGCAACTCTACTTTAATAATTACTAATGTAAATAATGATTGTATCAAACTGGTTGACGACGCCGAAGAATCAAGTACTCGGAACTTTGTTTTTATTAGATTACAGAAATCGCAACAGAGAATGTGTTCTACTTATAATACGTAGTTATATCCTTGCCATGGCTTAGCTTCAAGATGACTCCACCATAATAGCAAAGCTTAGATTATGTAGCTGCAAGCTGCAGCAGCTAGCAGCACGTGTGGTCGCTCACTGGGATAATGGCCAAACTCTAAGCATTTGACAAATGCGTCAAGCAACATCGATCTTTCTTAGTCATATTTATGGTTCGTTACGCTAAATTCTCACAAATCCCCAACACAATATACTTGGGAATTACAAGAAAGAATGACGGAGATTTACGCGATCTAATTAGCTAGCTTCAGCTGCATATGAGTTTCCATGCATATCATTGTTTCCAATTCACGAAACCATACATTTTTGTTTTTGTGTGTATTATAACTTTTCACAATGCATGCATGGGGTAGTAAACTTTGTAATACGTACCTTTTTAATTCAACTCTTATGGTATATACTACTTCTGGCCAAAGTTACCTCTATGTATATATACTTATTTGTTCTGGCTAATTCGGATCTCGGCCACCTTCCTAGAGAACAGGGAAAATGAAGGGAAAGTTGTTCTCTCCACTTAATTTGGGATTTTGTTTCTCTCTCACTTGCTAGCAATTGTTATTTTTTTTTTTTACTAAATTAAGCTTATTTGAAATTTAAAATCATTGTTTATGAGGTTATTATAATAAAATCAGCAAAAAATTTACTTTTCTTTCCTATCACCAACCAAATACCGGAAAGAAAACACAAAATAAATTTTCATTTCTGTTCCCAAAGAAAAGAAAAGAAAAATGATACAAATTACTTTCATTTCTCCAATACCAAACGAGGCCTCAGATTGATAAGAAGACTCCTAGCCAACTTATAGCAAGGGTACGGTAAGCTAGCTAGGACGACCCCAAAACCAGAAGGAGACGGTAATTGTTGCTTAAGACGTGGGAGTTGTGAGTTTGTGACTATTATTAGAGCAGCTGCACGGGCACCGGCACGAGCAGCTCGAGCAGCTCCAAAACGGCGGCCCCATCTCTGGTAGCACGAGCAGTTCCGGAATCGACGCGCAGCGGCGAACTCGAGCTCTGACGACCGCTCGTTGACCGGCACCACGAGCAGCCCCTGCTCGAACTCCTGCACGAGCTGTGCTGACAGAGCCCACGCACGTGGGTGACGCCGGCCGGCTTGTTTTTTATTTCTACCTGGCGCGTGTAATACAAGCGCCAGTAAATAGTTTTAACAAAAATTATCAGCCAATGGGGAGGCGACACGTGGCAGGTCGGCTGGTTAAAAAAATTTAACGGTCAGATTGATCTGGACCGTCCGTTTCAAATCAAAAATTCTGATTGGACGGTCCAGATTCAACCGAAACGGCTATATCTGATTTTTCTGCCATTTTGCAAAATAAACCCTAAAAAATTGCAAAAAAATCCCTAAAAATTCCCAAATATTGCAAATAACACCCTATAATTTTTCTATAAATACTACATCAATTTCATTCACATCTCACACAAATTTATCCTCTCATTCCTCTTCTCCTTCATCCTCCTCACAAAATGTCCAATTGGCTTGATTCCGAAGATTTGCAACTTTGTATTTCTTATTGTCGCATTAGCGTTTGCCCTATTACCGGCAACATGCAAAAGTCCGACAAATTATGGGAAAAAGTCTATGCCGATTATAAGGAAAATTGGGAGATTGCGCATGGTGAATCAAGGTCGGAGCCTAGGACCCAAACCGCGGTTTCTTCTCGTTTTACAAAGTTGAAGCCGAGTTTTAGAACTTGGGGTGCCGCTCTTGCATATGCACGAAGGAATGCACAATCCGGCTCAAATTTGCAAGATGAGGTAAATGTTAATAATTTTGTCATAAATTATTTATTACATTTATTTTAATCAATGTTGACATCTCCATTTCCTATATATTATTTTGACATATAATTTTTTTGCACATTAGATAAGAAAAGCTCAATCATGGTACGTGGCAGAAAAAAAGAAACAGTTTACCAAGTTTGATTGTTGGGAAATGATGAAGAACCATCCAAATTTTCGGGCCGTCAAACCTAGTATACCACTCATTCATATTCCAACTCCGCAACTACTCCTCCTTTCACCTCAATGCCTCCCCCTGTCAACGTGGAGGATGATGAAGTCATTGCAACACCACAAAGCAACGAAGAAGAAGTGTACTCTAGTCTGGTTAGACCAATCGGAGTGAAGGCGGCCAAGGAAGCTAAAAGAAAGGGGAAAAGAGCCTGCTCATCTTCAAATGAGGTAAGAGATAAGGTTTTGAAAACCATGATGGAAAATCAAAGAATGCATCTCGCCGGGCAAAAAGAAAGTGATGCCACCGAGCTGGCTTTATACCAAAAACAACTCGCCCTTAAGGAGAAGGACTACAAATTGAGGGCCGAAGCAGAGGATTCAAGGATAATGGCAATGGATATGGATGCTTTGACCCCAAAATCGAAGAGGTATTTTTCGAAGAAAAAAGAGATTATCCTAAAGAAAATGGAGGAAGAGGAAAGAGGTGGTAGCGATGAAGCATTTTCAAATTGTTATCGCCCACTATTTCAATAGTTTGGTATTTGTTTTTCATTATGAAATTATGTACTTTAAATTTCCAATAATTCTATGCTTTGATTGAAATTATGTACTTTAAATTTTCAAGTAATAAAAACGCACTTTTTTGTTCCATCAAAGCTCACACACGGTACAATAAAACATAATGACTTAAAATCAAACACACATCACTCAAACAACTAAACGGAAAAACAAATAAAGCAAACATGTTACACACACATCATTTAAAGTCGTTCGCCGGTCTCTAGACACCAGTTGTGCTTAACTAAGTCCTTTTGCAACTCTCCATGGATGTACGCAGATTGGAGATCTACAACACGGTCGGCAAATCGTTGTTCATTTTGTCCATCCCTTCCAACAGGCTCAAAAGGAATATGATTACCTTATTCATCCACTGGTCCATCATAAGTTGTGAAAGCAGTTGATGGGTTTTGTAGATCTTCTTCTTCTAACTCCTCGAACTCCTCCTCCACAAATTCTTCTTCGACAATCATGTTATGCATTATAATGCAAGCCAACATGATGCTCTTTAACGTCGATTGGTGATGACACCTAGCAGCATGTCGAATAATTCCCCAACGAGATTGCAAAATCCCAAAGCACCTCTCTATATCTTTGCGGTATACCTCTTGTTTCTTGGCAAACAGTTTCTGTGGTAGCTCTTAGGGATTGGAGATTGTTTTCACAAACGAGGAGTACCTGAGATATATATCGTCAGCTAGATAGTAAGTATTGTGCTAAGTCATACCGTTGACTTTATAAGTTGCACTCGGACTGTTTCCGGCAAGGAGCGAATCAAATATGTCCGATTGGTGGAGCACGTTGATATCATTTTGTGATTCGGGTACAGGCTCAACAGGCTCCAACAGAAACTGCACTTCCTATTCGATGAACAGTGATTGCTCCACCTCAAACAGTGTCTGCTCCTCCTCAAATAGCACGAGCAAGAGCAAAACACCGGTGCGGGTGCTCTTAGTGACCGAGTGAGGATTAAATTATTATCCGAGTTAATTATAATCAGTATTGTATTGTGCAGCGTACAATTTTTTTTGTATTTTAAATTTTATCATTTCGCCACGATAATTAAATTTTAACGTATTAAATTGAGGAAAAAACAAGCATATTCTTACAATCTATAACTCATCAATGTCCTAAACTTTAACATGAAAGGACTAGATAAAGTAAAGTAAATACCAAAAACAAGATCAAAACTAAGGATTGATGTTATAGGCAAGTATTGACTCATTGAATTTGCATAAAAATCATATAGTATATGTTGTGAAAAAATAAATTGGTCGTAATTTTTGAAGTACAATGGTATAAAGAGCATAAATAGAAAGAAAGAAATTCTTGTGTAAATTATTTTATTTTTACATAAAGTAGGTGTTTTTTTTACCTTTTAAATCTTATCTAAGCTTAAGTAGGCCAAGGCAAGCTCCGCCAGTGACTATTACCGATCTCTTTTACTTTCGGATTACTATCTTTTTTTGTTTTCAATTATTGTGGGTGAAGAAGTATTGAAGTAATTAGGTGGATTAGTTACCACATATGCGCGTAAAGTCGATGTTGAATTGTCCCACGACCGGGAGGCAAAAGCAGTCCTTTGCCTACTCTGCATGTTTTCCTTTCTCTCTGTTTGTTCCTTCTTTCTTACACAGCGAACTTGTGCCCAGTACTACCAGAGTAGTACTGAGGCCGATGGGATTGGAATGCATTGCCAAAAAAAGCCCCTGCTCTCGCTTTCTTTAACAGAGGATGATGTTTCTTCCTTTTACAGTACCTGTTCTAGCACTACTCCGGCGGCGGCACGTAAAAGCTACATGACGGTCAAAGCCCGACAGTTTTGACTATCGTCTAGGGTGACGTGGGGGTGGGGGGGGGGAGGGGGTGCGGGTCGACGGCTCAGATTACACTTTGCATGGAAAATCCAATAGCCAGGTTAGGGTTTAAGGTCAACATGCATGCAACACCTTTACGATATGCCAGTGTGGTGATCTCACCAGGGTCGATGCTGAAAAATTGAAGTTCCGTGACGAAAATTTAACTTGGGTTTTTGATGGGAAAAATTTTAACAAATTTTAGATAAAAAAAAATGCTGTAAGCAATTTAAATATATATTAATATTAATATCGTAATATTGTGCTCCTAAATAAGTTTTTTTGCTGAGCTATTTAGAAACATGATACTAACAAATAATAATGTCATTTGAAGAATAATTGTTGCAAATAAATCAAATATACAAGAATACAAATAAACAATGAAGAGACAAAAGAAAATTATCATTTCTCTACTAAATATTGCTGACTTGCTTAAGTTAAAACACATAAAAGATTGACATTCTCAACACATTTCATCATCTTGTTCTTCTTCTATTAAGTAAGTTAAAATGAGTTAGAGCCTTATAAGAGTCGTAGGCATTATATCAAGAACTTGGTGGGCATATTCGTTTCAACTCACGAGTAAGCTAAAATCTTTCTAAGAAATTGAAAGAAAGAAAACAAATTATTTCTCAATTACGCAAATTACAACAACAATATAACAATAGTGAGACTAATTAATCGAATAACAAACTAAACTTGTGAAATTACCTGATTTTATACCAGTATAGTACCTGTACTTGCAGCCCAAACACCCAACCGAATGAGAGATGAAGTTAACTCAGATGAATTGTTGGCCTAATTTATATGGAGAATAACATGAAAAAGAATCAAATGATCGTAAAAAAGGTGAATCTTCTTCTCAATTTATTTGTAATAAATATATGGGTTATGTTTTCTATGATCGATGATAAAACTTGAAAAATTGGGATGAGTGAATATTGAAAAGGGAGAGAAGTTGAGAAACGCAAAGAGGAAGGCTTCCAAAGTGTAAACAAAAAAGTTTTTTTTTTTAAAAAAAAAAACTTTTTTTCTTATACAGCAAAAAAAATTGGGCCCTGGGCGGGTGCTCTGCTTGCCCTCCCTCAGGGTTGGCCCTGGATCTCACTAGGGCATTTTCCTTTCCAGGAAGCAAGTTTTGCGGCCGATAAGCCACTACCATATAACTTCTCATAGCCAACGACTTAGAGAATCAAAGGCCGACGATTTTTGAAGTCGTCGGCTATAGTGTACTATAGCCGACGACAACACCAAAAATCGTCGGCTATACTCATTGCCAACGCTTTATAGCCTGCAGACTATAGCCGACGATTTTTACGAAGTCGTTGGCTATAGTATAAAATCGTCGGCTATAGTCTGCAGGCTATAAAGTGTTGGCAATAAGTATAGCCGACGATTTTTGCAACAAAATCGTCGGCTATAGTACTATAGACGACGATTTTTGGTGTTGTCGTCGGCTATAGTACACTATAGCCGACGATTTCAAAAATCATCGGCTTTTGTTTCTCTAAGTCGTCGGCTATGAGAAGTTATGTGGTAGTGAGTTTTCTAAAAATGGATCATATATATGATATATCATACTGTACCCTGCATATTTAGAAATTAATGTTCCGCCTCTCTAGCCGCACGATACCAAAATCCCAGTTTGCATCCCTTAATTGTCCATCGGCCCTTAGCCTCGTCGGCGCGTGTTACTGGGTGCAACCGGACGGGTATCGTTCCCCGGCCCAATGATGGGCAATGAAGGAGGTAGGAGTTTAATATGCTTCAACAACCAATTTTATTTGTATTCGTTTATTCAAAGGGGTAGAAGTGGCGGGAACGAATGGTAGGTTCGTGGGGAGTGGATAGAGGTGGGTTACTGGCAGTTAACTCTGATATGCACTTTCGAGTCAAGCATCGTTAATGGGGAAGGGTTTTCAGTTTTGGTTTGGTGTCGATCGAACTGTATTTTTGTTGACTCGGCCCCACGGAAACAAAGGGCTTCAAAAGGAGAACAACCGAAGTGCGAAGGTGGGGTTTCGAGGTGTATTGCGGATTGGATCTAAATTGGATGTCGACGGTCGACCACTTGTAGAGGGTGGCATTCATGGTGGGGTGTGGTTTGGAGGAAGGAGGCTGGTGAATGACAATGTGGGTCGGATTGATTGGCTACAGTGTGCTGGGCTCCCAAATTGGTCCTGGGATAAAACCCTAGGCTTGTTTTATGTTAGTTTAAGTAATTTTCAGTTTATTTATTTATATTTGATGTTTTTTTTTTTTGTCAAAAATAAGTCAATATTAATATGAGATTGACAGAGGTGAGCTTTGTCCTGGGCTGTGCATCTTTGGTGCCTTGTCTATTCTAGGTTTGGATGGTTGTTGGTTCGTCTATTGGACTCACCCTCCTAGTGGCAGGATGAGATGTAGTGTTGACAGTGTGTCTTGTCGTCAACATAGTTAGGAAGCAGGTCATAGAGAATTGATGCGTCGCCTTAGTCGCGGTATCTTTCTTATGTTATGTCGCATTTATTGTAAAGCAAATGGAGTAGTCAATGTTATACTCTTTACTAAATTGTGCAGTTTAGGATACAATGTTGTAGTCAAGTTGTCTGATAATATTTCGGGGTCTCTTCCTACGGGATTTAGACTTTATGTCCCCCCATTGTATTCTACCACTTCATCAATCGAGACTTATAAGGATAGCCGCAATTCCTTACTTAAAAAAAATGTTCCACCTTTTGTAATCTAACTTATGGTTTATTTTCCTTTCTTTTTAGAGAAATAATTTTATGTTTCAATAAGGTAATAATGTTTAGATCTCAATATTATGTATCATGTCACGTCATTTACATAATACTTATTAGATATAACATCATTTTGATCAAAAGACTATCTTGTCATTTACATCTAACGACTATAATTTATTCTATTATTAATATATTTATATATAATGAATTTAGATAAAGATCGTTGAAAATCTTATAGGTTTGATCGATAAATATCCAGGTGAATATCGATAGTGATATGTACTTGTATTGTCATATATTAAATCTTGATATGATTGAAACGATTGTGAATATTAAACAAACAAAAAAATATCCTCTAAAAAAAGACTAGGGTTCTTGAATAAATCTGGTATGTAAACACGAAGAACTTGACCAATGTTTGATCTGCAGCTTTGTTTTCTCCTTCGATCCAGTTATCCAGTATAGATATATATAATCTTGCTATGATCTGAGCAACTAGACCATGTTTTCTTTTGTGAAGCTTACCCACAAACCAGAACTGAATGACCAAATCGATCACTATATATCTATTGGGAAAAATCAAAGTTTAAGATACGACCATGACGCTCGCAAGAACATAGAGTAATACAAGATCAAGGAACAATATTAAGCCGCAATTAATAGCTGGGATATAGTGAATGAAATAGGAGAACCTACATATTCGATATTAATTTGGTAGAAGGTATTTAGCAGTACTCTTCAGATTTTCACGATCTCCTCCTATTTTGAATTGTATTTTTCCGGGATCTTGTTCTTCATGTTTTCTTTATCGGTTTCACCATGATTTCTTCTTCTTGTTTTGTTTTTCCTTTTGTTATTTTTTTTCTCGATATTAAATATATAAAAGAGTAATTTTTGTTTTATAGATTTTATAAATTCGCATCATTTATAAATATAATTTTGTTTATACAACATATCATGCCACATCATATTTGAGACCTACACGTTATGGTCTTATTGAGATCGACCCTCTAGCATTATCCTTTTTTTATTAGGAAAAACAAAATTAGGGCATTTATCAACTTATTTCCTACTAGATATTGAATTATAACCGAATTTTGTAATTAATGACAACGGTTACACCTGAAAATTCAAAATGTGTCACTACCAGCGTAATCACTATAGCCGACAATTTTTTTATTTCGGTAAAAAAAATAAAAAATCGTATTTTTATACTATAACTGACGAAAAAAAAACTCGTCGGCTATAGTTTTTATAAAATCGTCGGCTATAATGATTGGTAGTGTGTAAATGGGTATTGAATCATGAGTCCCCGAGCCCCCGATTGAGAGCTTGACTACAATCCGACTATTGTTTATTACCAATTACCCAACCAATAAGAGATTTGGGTTTCGGGCAATTATTTAGCTATTTTTTTGTTGAAACAATTCAAAGCCATCATGTAGTAGGGCTACTGGGTAAGTGTTACACATGTTTTAAGTGGTACACTCCACAAGCAAAATTGGCTTCAATGGCTTGGTACACACTCAACCGCGGCACAAGTGCCACGTGGGAGAAGGCTGGCAAAATTTGCCAATGTCAAGTTACGAGGACGCACTGGAAGAGGAATATGAAGTTAATCCAATTAAGATAGTCCGATCTTGGCCTCTGGCAAATGCGTTAAGCAACATCCTCTGCATTGTCTCCTTCAAATTCTCTGTTATACTCGGTCGTCGACATACTCCTCCTCTGCATATGGCTCTCTTATATTTTAACACATACACTTGCACCATATCTTTCTTTTCATACAATTATATGTTGGGTTGCTTCAGTTATTCGATCCTTTAAATTCCATTGTACGTACGGAATGAATAAGTTTGATTCTCATCTACGTCAACCATCTCTCTCTCTCTCTCTCTCTCTCTCTCTCTCTCTCTCTCTCTCTCTCTCTCTCTCTCTCTCTCTCTCTCTCTCTCTAAGTTCGCCAAGTAACCAAGTCTGTGTGATGATTCAACAACACCATGCATGCTTTTGTTGAAAAAAAGAAGGAAAAGGGATCGAACTTTTATTTGGGATATCGTTGATCGTTTAATTAGTTTCTGTCTGGGTGGCTTTGAATTGATATATATTCTTTCCTTAGAACTCTATCCGATTTAGAATTCGTTTGTTCCCTTTACAACTATATCACATATATGGTTTCCAATTAACAAGCCACCAAATCCAAGTGAGTCAGAGCAGCCAAAAGGAGAAATATCGCAACAAATAGATAACATGGAAATCCCAGCATTTGATTTTGTACCTAAAAGTTAATAACTCTACCTGTCAAGTTGCGGAAACAAATATCAGTTTCCTTTCGGAAAGAAATATCAGTTTTTATAGGCATATGTATTTCATTGGAAAATTCTCTATTAAGAACTCTTATAATAAAGATTTGGTAAGTACTTTCTCATTAAATATTTTTTTTTATATTTTAACAAATTCATCGTTAGTTAAAATAGATGATGAAAAGTAGATCACTCATGTAAAATTTCACAAAAATTAAAAATTGTAAAGTCATTCATAATCAAGATATATTAATCACTTATGAATATGAACGGTGTATGTTTGATAGTTTTAGTTCGTCTATTAATTTGATCTTATTCAATACTTTAACGATTTTTAATTTATATAAAAATTTGTAAAAATAATCTACGTACTTATCAATATTTAAACATCTAACGATTAATTTTATAAAAATATTAACAAAAAATAATTCTTACGACAATTTTATAAAAAATACTTATCATTATGAAGATTCTCACCAGAACAGTTCTCATATTTCATTATAACCCTTTCAATAGATATTATCGGTCCCTATGACTGCAGCAGTGGCCCACGTATGTAAGATTCAACCTTAGCTCTAACCTCAATCTCGATCTATTATGTTGATTTTAACAAATTTGTCACATCTCATTACTAAACTACTTCGAACTTCATCGGCGCTGAAGTTAAAGAGATAGTTAAATATCCTTGTCAAAAATGAAGCTACTAAAACTCTAGGGTAAATAAGTAAATCGAGACTTTCTACTGGTGGAGCTAAGAACAGAGGATTCTAGTTCTAGTTAAAAAGTTAAAAAGAGTTAAAATGGAGCTTCGGTAGCGTACGTGGCAAGTGAACTATGCCAGCAGTATGGCACTAGCTGAAGTACGCCGCGTGTAGGACTGGTAAAGGAACCGTGCTTCAGCTATGGAGAACAACTCAGCTGTCTCGTAAACTCCGACAGAAGCGGGTTTGTTTTACAAAAATTTATGAATAAACGATTTTTAATTTAATTAAATTTTTACATACATTATTATTACAAATTAAATTATATATCAGATAGTTTCGATTATTAAATCATAATCTAAATTTTATATAAATAAAAATAATTTAAACATTCACATTTAAATGAATTTGGACCTAAATTTTGTCTTTACCTTCCTTCTCTCTCGGAGCCCACCTTTAAAACGGGGTCCTTTTTTACTCGTATCCTCGTTCATCATCTGTTACTCGTACTTGCAGAAATTTTGGGGTTGAAAACTGTTCTACTACGTGGCCATGTTGAGTGCATAACATGATAACATATGAACTCATCTGACATGTGTTCCATAAACAAGAGGTCCAGTCTAGAGGAACGGAAAGGTCTCATATATAGTTCCTTGTAATGTATTCTTTGTATTGGTATTCAACCAGAGTTTTTCTTTTACCACATTTTGTTGTATAAAGTTTACTTGATGGTAGGGGTCATCATTTGGCCCGTGGGCCTCGTGGGCCGGTGGAGGCCCGCAAGCCCGTGGGCTAAAAGCCCGGCCCGGCCCGCAAAAAAGCCCGCAAAAGCCCGCCAAGGTGGTTGGTGGGCCGACCATGGTTTAGAGATCTAAATCCCGGCCCGGCCCGCCAAAAGCCCGTCAAGGCCCGTTAGGCCCGGCCCGTCAAAGCCCGCACACATATTGACATATATTATTAAATTATTTAATGAATTTTAATCATTATACAATTTATACCTAGTTAATGTTTACATACACACATATTGACATATATATATATAATATAGTGACTAGTAGTCTAATAGACTAATACTATATAGATATATATTTTACATTTGTGTATATATATTAATATATTACATATACATGAATAGATTGAATATTTGAATTCCATATATAATTAAATTTGTGTATCTATTTTACTATTAAGTCATTATTTAAAGTTTAGCATAAGTTAGGGTTTAGGTTTAGGGTAAATTAGGGTTTAGGAGATTAAGATTTATGGTAAGTTAAGGTTTAGGAATTTGAGGTTTATGGTAAGTTAGGGTTCCGGTTCTAGAATTTTATTGTAATTTTTTTAGGGTTTAGGGTTTGGGGTTTAGGTTTTAAGGTTTAGGGTTTAGGTCCAAAATTTATAAAAATTAGGGACGGCCTACTTAGAATATTATGAACAACCAATCCGACATTCAATTTTTTATATATATAAGATATATAGTACGTATATCATTATACCTACACTTATATATATAATATAGTGACTAGTACTATATATATATTTTTTATATTTGTGTATGTTTATATTAATATATTACATATACATATATTGATCAAATATTGGAATTCCATATATAGTTATATTTGTGTATCTATTTTACTATTAAATCATTGTTTAAAGTTTAGGATAATTAAGTTAGGGTTTAGGTTTAAAGTAAGTTAGGGTTTAGGGGATTGAGATTTAGGGTAAGTTAAGGTTTAAGAATTTTGAGGTTTAGAGTAAGTTAGATTTTAGGTTTTTGGAATTTTGAGGTTTAGAGTAAGTTAGGGTTTAGGGTTAGGGGTTAGGGTTTAGGGGTTAGGGGTTAGGGGTTAGGGGTTAGGGTTTAGGGTTAGGGTTTCATTGTAATTTTTTTTATCGATTTACACTGTAAAACAGTAAATATAATAGATGGTTCAGATTAGATTTTGTAATTTTTCAATGGTGAGAGTTTAATTGAGAGTGTGTGAAATGACATCAATACCCTTCTCTTATATATTGCTTATTTTTCCATGGAGAAACTTGATAAATTAAATTTTTATATCAATTTTTTTGACACTATGAGATAGATATGTAATTTACAAGAATGTGTGTTAAAATTTTGATCTTAAAAAATTCCTTTAGGGATGGGTAATTTATGTTTTAGTTGTAAGGGTACTACGGTCACATTTAGCGAAACTCATAAATGTAGGTCTAAATCAAGTCCAAAATTTATAAATTTTTAACGGCATGCTTAGAATATTATGAACAACCAATCTGACAGTCAGTTTTGTAAAATGATGATACATGATCGATTACGTTTCACAAAGGACTTTCAACCCATATAACCAAGGAATAAAGGTAAGAACATTAGTGTGCATGTAGAGAATTCAAGCAATATAGGAATTAAAAATGTTTTAACAATAAAGAAGGCCATATATAATAGTTCACCTTGTAATAAAAGACACCGTACGTAAAAATTAGCCTAATCGAAGTACGTTTGGATCCCAGTCAATACAATTAAACAAAATTTGTGAAAACACTAAAATACACTCATCTTATTTTCCTTATTTTCCTATGGGAGGAGTAGATAAATCAATTTTTTATGTCAATTTTTTTGATACTATGAGATAGATATGTATTCCATAAGAGTATGTGTCCAAAATTTGATGTTAAAAAATTATTTTCGGGAGGGGTAATTTCCGTTTTAGTTGTAAGAGTATTATGGTCACATTTGGCGAAATACATGGATCGATGTCTAAATCAAGTCCAAAATTTATAAAATTTTAAAGGCATGGTTATAATATTCTAACCAATCAATCTAACGGTCAATTTTATAAAATAATTAAACATGTCCGATTAAGTTTCACAAAAGTATTTCATTCCATATAACAAATGAACAAACGTAAGAACATTAATATACATATGAAGAATTCAAGCAATATAAGAATTAAATATGTTTTAATAATAAATGAGGACATGTAGAAAACTCCATCTTATAGTGATAAATATCGTACGTAAAATTTAGACTCGTCGGAGTACGTTTAAACCCCAGTGCATGGATAAAGGTTACATTTATTTTGAAATGTCTTAATTTTTTAATAATTAAAGCCCGATAGGCCCGGCCCGCAAAAGCCCGCAAAGGCCCGGCCCGCAAAAGCCCGCAAAAACCCGCAAAGCCCGCTTGAATGGGCCGGGCTCGGATCCTTATATAAAAGATAAAGCCCGGCCCTCATATATTAAAATGTTGTTGAGACCCGGCCCGGCCCGGTCCGGCCCGGCTATACATGGGCCGAGCCGGACCGGGCCGGGCTTTTTGCCGACCCCTACTTGATGGTTGAGCATGCATGCATATTAGAGTTTGGTAAAGACAATTCTAGGCAACTGTGAATCTATCCTCGTGGAGTTACGTACACTTGAAATGCACTCCAAGATAAAGTAGCTAAGTAGCTAGCTTAACTTGAACCATGAGCCTGATGAATGAGTCAAACTTAAATCACCGGATTAATTAGTAGGCCAACTAGTTTTTGTTACTTACTTTATCCACCACGTACGCACATTACCATTACCAGTAGTAGACAAAGATATATGATGTCAATTCTGCTAGGCGCCTTTGCTTTTGCCTTATACAGTTATGCATGTCTTCGAAATAAGAAGCTTTAATTTACCTACATGAATACATCTATTCTTTTTTAATTTTTTTAAATAAAAGTATGCGACTAGATATTTCGATTAGTGAAATTATAAAATAAAATAAAATAAAAATGATTAAAATGATCATTTAAGTTTGTCATATTCGATAATTTGATCATTGAAATTCAGAATATATCAAAAATATCATTGAACTTTAACTTTGTCTATCAAATTGATCATTTTGACCATTTTGGACGTTAACTTTTCTTATTTAATGGTGATTTTCATATTTCTTCCACTTATGCTATGTGCATTTCTCTCATAATCTCATATATATAAGTAAAATAATTGGCAAGTTAGAATGTTTAAAATAGACAAAATGATCAAAATGATCAAATTGATAGACAAAGTTAAAGTTCAGTGACTTTTTTGATATATTCCAAAGTTCAGTGATCAAATTGTCGATTATGGCAAACTTAAGTGATCGTTTGGGTCATTTTTCCTACAATAAAATATAAACTCTATAAAAGAGAAACACACAAAATATATACTATAAGGAGACCAGGGGCAAATCCACGAATAAATTATTTGTAGGCTAAATAAGTCTCGAGGTACGAGAGTATTATTTTTATTTTTTTAGGATTAACCTTTACAACACCTAAATCCGACATTTCAAATTTGGATATATATATATATATATAAGAATTGAGTTTTTGATTTCATCTACAAATTGAAAACTATGATACATATCGTACAAACTTGCCATGAAGAGAACGTACAACGTTTTATAGTAACCGCAAGTTGAAGATGACGTTTTTGAGATTGGCTCTCAAGTCATATAATAATACGAACTCGCAACATATATTGTGTATTGTACGACTCATAAATGGAGAGAAGGAAGAATTAGAACTAATAGATTAAATAAGTTGGATTTATTTCTTTTATCTCAAATAAAGATAAGCAGTAGTTTTTTATCACTTTAAAAACTCACTAGGACTTAAACCCAGGTAAATCGGTACGTGAATTCGCCACTATAAGCAGGGGCGGAGCCATGTTTAGGTCAGCCCAGACTCAGACCCCCCTGACTTTTGAATAATTACCTTTTACTCTTTAGCTTCCCAATAGAACAAAAAATTTAACTTAATTTGGGGGTAAAGTTGTTGCCATACATTGAAGTGGTATGGATTTCGATTCTCAAATCCTGCAAACCAACATTCTTTTCAATTTTTTTGTTTTCTTTTCAATGTTTTGCTTAAAAAAATTGACATCATTCACCGTAAAAGTTGACTCCGTTACTAAATACAGGAGACTCGACTAAAACATGTTATTCTAAGCTATACTAGTTAACAAATACCGAGTCCGTGATAGCTACCTAGCTAATCATAAGTGATAAAGTAAGAAACCGAATTAACCTAACTAACTCGGCCTTCTGCGTGATGCGGATGAAAAGAGAAAGGTTGACGAGTATTCATATTCATTCACTCGATCTTTATCCCAGCAGTGGAAAAGGTATCCAACACACACCAGGTAAGAGAGGAGTCTGTAAGAGGCCACTTAACACAGTTCTCCACCTTTGCTTTCAAATCCAGATTACTTTGTATTATCTTAGCCAAAGACAAAGACGAAGCATTTCCCAGCTCAAACTGTAGCCCGCCATGTGGCCCTTGGAAGATGGCCATAATCCAAAATCCAGTGATACTGCTGTCAAATATAATATCTCATCGAAAAGCTAGGCTAGGGCTGAGGAGAAGTCGATATCGAACCAACTTGCAAATTTTGACGTTGCTATACAAATCTTGGTTTGTAAATTGACCCTTTAGCCAATCATGCTACATTATGCGCGACTAAATTAGGCAACGTTGTGGTTCAAGACAACAGTTAGATTATGGAGGACAATGTCGAAAATACTATTCAAGGTAATGGTGACACATTATCTACCACTATTTAAACTCCAAACTGAACGACAATGAAATGCATCTACGAATTTCGGTAACATGCTATTACACCCATATATACATATAGGTCATCTTTGTTCTACCAAAAAAAATTTAAAAGAAAATATAGGTCACCTTTGTAACGAGTTTAATTAAGATCCATATATATCAGAAACCTCATGTAAGGATATTTCAATATAACCTTATATCTGTTGCGTTAAAACTTGTTACGCCGTAAACGATTGTTCCTTAACAAAGCTGTAAATCGATCTAAAATTATTTGCTGGCTTTTAAGCTCAATAAAATTATTATTGGTTACGGTCGAGCTTTCACTATGTGATTCAAATGATCAAATAGTTAAGAATAATTCCCAGTTTTAGAAACTAATTCCACATTTAGGTCATACTAGAAAATATTTGATTCCTTGCATGTGCTATGTTGATTAGTATATGGTATTCTTTGTCATTTCGCACATCTAAAGTCATATTTTGTTTTTGAAATTCAAACAATGAGAAAAAGGAAAGAAAACAATAAGAACAACTTTACTAAATAGTGAGAGCAAAATTTATACTAGCAAACGAATATGATCGTGATAAGATGAATCACAGAATCGGTCTTTTCAATATCTAACGGAACCAATATTCTAATATTGACACAAACTTCGATCGGCCCTAGCTAGTTTCCCCTAGCTTATTACAGTGTATTACATCCCCTCAAATGCCTTGTCAAATCGGACATCGCACTATAATACGAATCTCTAAACTAAACAATTCGCGAGAGGTTAGTCAAGGCCGACTATTATTTTTAAATGATTGATTAACCATCAAACAATAGTTCCGAAGGAGAGGCACTGCCGGAGAGATTAAAACTTTTAGAGAGGAGTGGCAAAAGGATATATACGAGTAGGAAATATAATTGAGAAACCACCGAACGAAGAGTCGAAGACCATGGCAATCCCATCCAAGGAACCAAAAACCACAACAAAATCCGCAGAGGATATCTTTGTTTAAAGATTGAAAGAAAAAGATTCGAACAGAAAAATAGTAGCGCATGTCTTTGACTCATTCATACTTCAAAGGCATTCAAATTTTGATTTATATATATAATGGAAGCTCTTATATAATCTTCGACTTAACTACGTTTACGTACAAATTCCATCCTTGTAAGTAAAGGAACCAACTAATCATATTTCCAAAATTTTCTTCTTGTTGTAGATTACGCTTATCATCAAGAACTATTGGTCAACCACTTA
Source organism: Geum urbanum (assembly GCA_946800695.1). Classification (NCBI taxonomy): domain Eukaryota; kingdom Viridiplantae; phylum Streptophyta; class Magnoliopsida; order Rosales; family Rosaceae; genus Geum; species Geum urbanum. The sequence continues at coordinate 60,218,987 of OX327005.1, read as the reverse complement.
AATACATGCACTAATTAGTACCCACAAATACATAGCTACTAACTAAACTTACAATAATAAATGTCAAATCGTTTTCCTAATTTAGCCGGCAAACTACACGTCGATTGTTTTCGGGGAATTAGAATTTTGTTTAGTCGGCTATAACGTAGATAAGAGAACTATACTGGCCAAATCTTAATCATAACATTTATAATGTAGTGTGATAGAATTAATCTCTAATTGTTTTCATGCATGGGTAGTTTGTTTGTCAGAAGTCGTCTATAACTCACTATTTTCTTTTCAAGAATCTGGACCTAATCTCCCTCTTCCCAGCAAAATTAGCTACTGTTATAGTAGGTTTAGCTTAATTATAAGATATAAGCAATAATACCCGATCAAACCACTCTATATAGATGCATTTCTGTCACGGGCAAGCTTGCTAGAGTTTTTGTCACTTGACTATTAATTATATGGCTGAAACTTAATTTTTGCAGATCTTCTCCACGTAAAGCGTGTATCACTGTATCAGTACGATAGATGCATATATGAGGTTGTTATATAACTTATATGTACGTATATATAGGATTAATATGGCCGTAAGCAAAGCTTTGTCAAAACTAGCTTGTGTTAATTGTAGAGTTAAACTTTCACCGCTACAAGAATAAACGTTTATAGCGACGACCGAATTTTGTCGTTGAAAATTTAAAATCCTCACTAAAATAAAATTACGACGAAATTTGAGATGTCGTTAGGTTCGTCATTCTATTGGTATGGAAAAATGTAAAAAACAACGAATAACTTGTTTCGTTGCATTTTCTATTAGCGACGTAATTGATTCGTTTCTTATTATTTTTAACGAGGAATTTGAGTGTGTTGCAAAACATAAAAATGACGCTTTACTTTCGTCGCAAATATTGAATAATGTGACGTTTGACATATGTCACTAACACTAAATGTGACGCTTTATGTCTGTCGGAAAAAAACAAGTGTGAGGTTCCTTGTTTGTCGTAGATAAGAAATTTAAGGAATACTCTTTATCGTAGATTTTATAAATGTGATTTTATTTTCATCACAATTAGTAAATTTAGCGATTCAATTTTGTAGCAAGTACTATATGCGACATTAGACAATCGTCGCCAGAAACTGTGAGCGACGTTTGACGTTTGTCGCAAACAATAAGTACGATATTTGACATTTGTCGCAACCACTAAATGCGACGCTTGATGTTTGTCAATAAAAATAATTATGAGGTTCTATATTTGTCGCAATTTGTAAATGTGAGGTCATATGTTTGTTACTAACAAATAAATGCGATATTTTTATTTTGGCAAAAAATTTAAAAATTGAGATTTTGTGTTTGTCGCTAATATTAAATGCAATGTTTGTCATTTGCATGTCTTAAACAGACAATCGTAACATTAGACTTTTGTTGCAAAAAAATAAATGGAAGGTTTTACATTCGTCGCAAAAAATAAATGTGAGATTTCATTTTTGTCATAATTATTAAATGTGATGATTGATTTCTGTCACAATTCTTTAATGTGATGTAGGAATTTTCTCACACATCTCATATACGTGGTAGTTTTATTGGATTTTTCTAATATATTTCGACACACAAAATATCAAGGTTCTAAAAGGCGCTAGACGGAATTAGGCGGTGGAGCTACTGCCTAGCGCCTAGGCGTTTATGTGGAGTTTAATCGGTAATTAGACGGACAATTATATATATATATAATTATTTATTTATTTATATAGTATAATGTAATTTGAAACATAAAGTAAATATTATAAAGAAATATCATAAAAATTTTAAACTAAGTTTATAAACAAATCCAATCAATCATCCATCTCAATTTTTTGAAATAGATGTGCATAAACAAGAATTTCAGGAATATGAAATTATCTATTTCGAAGCTGATAATTCACAAATCATAGTACATTATGAGTTTATGACAATGAAGCTTACATTATAAACTTGCAACCATTAAAACCATTCAAACATAAAGCTTCACGGAATCAACCATGACTCTTTCACGGAATCAAGTTTCGTTTGTGTGATGGCCATAGACATTATGCCCCTGCCCAATTCTAACCATATCAAATTATCAACATATAACTAACAAGGATGACAGCGGTGGACGGCAAGTGGCGGCGACATCGGTGATCGGCGAGCGGCGTCCAAGTCGCGGCGTTTGCAGAGGGAGAGAGTCAACGTTTCGCGAAAGAAATGGATTGGATTTTCTGTTTAGAATTCATTCATTTGCACTGTACCTCTTAATTAAAAAAAAAACCGCCTAGGCAGCGCTTTTCCGCCGATTAGTCGTTAGTCGCTCGCCTAATTGTCGATTAGTCGGTTCCCGCCTAACTAACCCGCCCACGACAAAAATTAGGCTATAACATAGTTTTTTCCGATTAGTCGGCGCCTAGGAGGCCGTTTCTTAGAACAGTGCAAAATATAGGAAATTAAAATCTAATAATAAAATTAATCCTTGCCTATAAACAAAATTTCTAAACATTATTCAATAAATCAGCCAAAATCATAAAATTTAGATAGCTAGAATAAAACATAAAATCTAGATATTCAGTCATTATTAAAACAAATTTTAGATATTCAATCATTCTTAGGTTGCATCAAAATCTTCATTGTCTTCACCTTTTTCATCGGTATTAACTTCTTCATTGGACAAGTTTCTTTTTTTTCGCTTCGTTTTCTTTCCTCGACTCGAGTACTTCTTGAAATGCCATTTGCAATCTATCGAGTGAAATAAAAAAATATAATAATTTCTTAAACAAAAAAATGTTATGTACAATGCGGATAAAATAAGATTTTCTTAAGCACAATATTATTTACTGAAACAAGAAATAAGAATCGTCAATCTTCTTGATATCATCATCATAGTTTGAGAACATAATCTAATTAAACTGAAATATAACGTTTTAAAACATATAATGCAAAATTTATGAAATCTAGCTATACAAAAACAAAAAATAAATAAGAAAGACACAAAATTGAATGAATATCGAAAACAAAATCCATGAACATATATAAAATGAAAAGAAACTAAAGTAATAAGTGCATCAAAGAACGTAAAAAGAAAAGAAATAAAAACAAATTAAAAACTAGGCAAAATTACATAGATATTTATTAATCTTTGTCCAAAACGACAGTTTGGTCATTATCGAATGACATATGTTAAAATGGTCACTCCTGCTAATGTATTATTTTCAAATTGGTCATTGCCACTATTGCACCTCTTCTCGCACCCCCCCCCCCCCCGGTGACCATGACTGATGCTCGAGCTCTCCTCCCTCAAACTATCGCGCTTGAGATCGCGTCGTCGTGCTTGGGATGGTCTCAGCGTCGAGAAACTCCGTACTTTCGCACCGATTCCAATTCAATCCCAAAAACAAAGTCATCTCCGCCTCCAAAAATGAAGGCTTCTCTGGCGTCTTCGAGCTTCAGAGAAAGTCATGCGACGTCGGCAGCTGCAATACTCATTCAGCATCTGCGTCCTGCGTCTTAGGTCGGATGTCGTTCGACAAGCCTCGGGCTTCGTGGGACGGTCACTATCAAATTTCGGTAGTCGTTGCTTCCGGGCTTCGTGACTTTGTGGGACGGTCACTGTCACGCTTCCTCTACCTCGAGCTCCGCCGCTAAATTCAGATCTTTTCCGCCGCTGTTCAAAATTTTTGCATCCGCATTGGCTAACTCAAGTCGAGTCCGTAATTAATAAATGAAATTTTCATAATTTTTATTGCCAAATGAAGATAAAAATACAACAACACCCCTGATAATAAACAGAATATTCCTTTTTTAATGGACATGTGGCCCGAATGACCAATTTGAGAATGAAATATTAGCGGGAGTGACCATTTTGACATATGTTATATGATAATGACTAAACTGTCGTTTTGGACAAAGATTAATGAACATTTATGTAATTTTGCCTAAAAATTATATCAAAACAGAGAGGCTATCGATTAACAAAGCACCAAATATAAAAATTTGAAGTTGAAACTTACATGAAGACCTCGAATGATAAAGAAAAAGTTGAACAAAAGATGGAATAAGGGTATCCTATATATATTGTGTGAAAGCACTTAAAATCCCACCCGTAAACTTTTTATTTTGGCCCTTGTTTGTGAAAAAGAGGGGAAAAACTATCACTCTTTCTTCCATTTATTTTCTTCTTGCAAGGTTTGAGGATTGATTTAAGTTTGGGAGCATGTCGAAATATATGACCAAGTTTGGGAGGATGTTAAAATATATGACCAAGGAGAGAAAATATCAATTAATATTACTGCAATGAAGGAGATATAAATCCTACCGTAATGTATTACTACATTTAAAAGCTTATTAATCAACCATTAATAGAATAGAAATGGTGGAGATGAGTGATGACGGTGGAGTTGAGAGATGTCATGAAAGCATGACCATTATATTTAATATTTTAATTTATTTATCATTTATCTTGAGTACGTCACAAATTTAATATTTCTTCTATATACATATATAATCTGTACATACTATACATACATCTTCTATATACATACATATACAATATATATATATAAAGTAAATATTTATATCTCACTTTTAAAAAAAAAATCGTGCACATGTTGCCTTTATATATATATATCGCGCTATCTTCCCTATACATAGTTTGACTTGTCATAAAGATGATATCTATATTCCTGTAGTATATATTTAGAGGGAAATTTAGTTTTAAAAATACCAAGTGAAGTTTCGATTTTTACAATATTGGCAAAGTTTTACGATGATTAAAATCACTCGTTCTTTACACCACTGTTAGACGATTATGCATACAAAAAATCAGCTCAATCGAAGATTATTTGACCATTTGATTGCTACATCCAACTTTTAATTAAGTTATATCGGATGAACTATATTCATCAAAAGTTGAATATGATGATCATACGACCAAATCATCTCCAATTGAGCTGATTTTTTGTAAGCATGATCATCTAATAGTAATCTAATGAATTAATAGTTTCAATCGTCGAACAATATTATTGAAACTTAGCTCCGTGTATTCAAAGCGGAGCTCTGCTCTGGATAGGAACTATATATTCTTAAACTCCAAACCCTAATACTTTATATTAAAAAGATTCTAATTTTGTTTTCAAGTAAAAGTTGTAAAAATAATTAAATATAAAGGTATACCTATTCAATTCCGAAGATGACGCAAAACTTAACCCTAAACTCTAAACTCTAAACCATATTCTGAAATTGTAAACTCTAAAATCCCTAAATTCATAAAATAAATTTTTTTATTTACATTTTAAAAGGCTAGAAGTCATGATGATCATTAGATTACATGCATGTACGTGGCTACTACGCTACATATATATATATAAGATTTAGACTTACGTATCTTAATTAGTTAAAATTATATATATAGAAGATGTATTTATAAATAGGTAGATTTTTTTTCCGATTAGTATCGGCACTCACTCAATCTTGACTACTAATGAATCTGATTAGATTACCGTTATATAATAAAGCGATAAATTCATATTATGGTATGATGCTATGGAAAAAAAACTATAAATTGTTTAATGTTAGATGTACATAGCTTTGCTGGTCTCACATTCTTGTAATTTGAATTTTAATTTAAGGTATTTACAATAATAGTCTCCCTAGATTTACATCACATTAAATGAATTTACTTTAGTTAATATGGTGGGTATTTATGACATTTTACATACACATTCAGTGACATATCATAGAAATTGTCGCCGAATATGTATTATGCGAGGAAGTTCTATTTGTGGCATTATATGTCAGTGTCAACTCATATAAGTTGTCACCTAATATATCTTTTGCGAAGAAGATTAGTCATCGAATAAAACGTTAAGAGACAACTAACATAACTTGTCACCAAATAAGTCTTCTGTGAGGAAATTCAATTTGTTGTATTAAATGTTAGCGACAACTTATCTAAGCCTTTTCTTAATGGGTTTTTTTTACGAGGAAGTTATATTCGTCGTATAAACATTTTACGACCACCCATAGAAATCGTCGTCGAATAGATATTATGTGAGGAAGTAATATTTGTTGCATTAAATATCAGCAACAACTAGTATTAGTTGTCACATAATATGTCTTTTGCGAGGAATGAATGTTTGTTGCATTAAGTATTACCAAAAACTCTTGTCAGTCATCGCTTAATATGTCTTTTGCGAGAAAACGGTTGTTGTCGCATGAAAATTTAGTGACAAATAGTAAATTAGTCGCCAAATAGGTTTTCCGCGTGGAACTTTTAGTTGTCACATATATATTTACCAAAAACATGTGAAAATCGATGCCAAACTGGTCTTTTAGGAGGAATGAATGTTTGTCGCATTAAGTATTACCGACAACTTTTGTCAGTCGTTCCCAAATAAGCTTTTTGCGAGGAAATTGTTGTTCTCGCATAATAATTTAGTGACAACTAAGGAAATTCGTCGCTAAATAGGTTTTCCGCGATGAACTTTTAGTTGTCACATATATATTTACCAAAAACTCGTGAAAATTGTCGTGAAACAGATCTTTTGCAATGAATGAGTATATGTCGCATTAAGTCAAGACCGGTCTTGAGGGTAGGCAGATTAGGCAGATGCTTAGAGCCTCCACTCATAAGGGGCCCCAAAATTTGTAATTTTTCATTAACATTTCTATTATGTTTAATCTTTATTTATCAAAATTAAAAATAACTTGTTTATTCTGGATAATTTTTGTATCAATCCAAACTTAAGCGAAGTTTTTGAAATATGTCATTAACATTTCTATTGAGTTGTCTTTGAAATATTAAGCGAAGTTTTTTATAAGTTATCGCATATTTACTAAGCGAGGAGTTGGTTGTCACCGATGAGATCAATTGCGACGACTTAGAATTTCCTCGCTGATATTGTTTTTCAACGTCGTATCCATTGTCGTCGCAACCTCATTTGTCGTTGAATGTCATTTTTCTTGTAGTGCTCTTTGCTTCAATAAGTAACAACATGGGTACCAATTATGTTTTACCAAGGTTCTTAATTAACTTCTTATTAATGATGTTAATAATTTTGAGTGTGAAATCTGAGCTTGGTAGCCAATCATCTAGAGCTAGGGCACCGAGTGTTCCAAGTTAACTCACACCAAAATCGGGCTCGGAGATCGCGGGTGCAAACCCATGGACTTTAATCCGTTTGACATGACGATAGTTTGAGATAGGTGGTTAGCGACAAGAACACATCCCTGCCCCACAACACCAAAAAGACGGGTCCATACATCTATGTAAGTTTGTGCAGCCAGGCGTAAGACCATCTTCAACTATCAAGATTATGAGACCTTGAAAAAATTACTATTCATTACTAGACTTTGATAACTCCAACTAGCAAGGTCTTATACCTCAAAAGTATATGAGTCTTTCTTTCTATTCATTTTGATTTTTTTTTCTTATCTGACTCACCACTTGTTCGATGTCTCATACCTTATATTGAGTCTCAAAATAAGATCTTGTTTGAGATATAGAACCTTTTTTTGTAAGGTATGCGACCTAGAATTCTCACCATTAGAGAAGATAAATTTTCATCAAAGTCTCATTTTGATGTATAGAACTTTGGTGGTTAAAAATAGTCTAAAGAGTTCGATTTCCAAAATGGAGGGGAGGATCCCTATGGGGACACGTGGGCCCAACATGTTGTGACACGACTGGTTGGCTTTGGTCATCTGATGCAAGTCACCTTCCCACTTTATTCATCTTTAATTTACTTGTCAACATAACTATGCTTACTACTGTTGTAAAATAAATTACTGGTTACTCAAAGACAAACTACTTATGAACTGTATTCTTCGGAAAGTTTTGTGTAAATCGGGTTCATCGTGAATCAGAGATATTCTTGGGTAATCAAAGAGTATGTTATATCATTATTTATCACTTGAGAACAAAAAAATTTATAATATATTTGAATATAAAATTACAACATTTAAGACAAATATTACCACAATGACTATATATGTTAATGATGATTTTATATTATTTATAACTAATTGAATCATTTTTACAACTTTGAGAACAATTTGTTTAAAAGTTGTAACTGAGTTTCTGAATTAAGTAATTACCTCAAATTAACTAAATAACACAAAAAATAACTCATATTACCACCATGACCACTAAATTTATTCTCAAGGGATAAATGGTACCCATGGGTACTTAAGAATTATCTCGTGAATCAAGACAAACTCTTGAGAGAAGTAGCAACTATTATCAGCTGATCATATGATCTGAGCGGTAAGATTAAGGATGATTCGCCTTGAACCAGGTTTACCTTAGCCTACCTCATTTTTTCTAACAACAAATAATCCTAGCTGCTGCAATCTGTTAACAAGAAAAAAAATCTCTCAAATTTCCAGACTTGGCAATTATCATAATACATGCAAAGGTAAAAGATTGAATGCCTACTGTCATTAATGTGATTAAAGTTGTTGCGAATGTAATTTGTTGATAATATCTCGTTTATTATATATTCAGTGATATCTATGCACTAGCTTACCAAGGCTTAAATTTTGATAAATTTTTGAAAACTAATTAATTCTAGTTTTATGTAGAAATTTTACGCTAACTGGGCTATCTTAACTTGCTTTTTTTCTCTCTTCATGCTCTTTCATTGCTGTTTTTTTTCTATACTTTCCAGAGATTTCTTAAGTTATTCTTCTATACTTTTCAGTAATTCTATTATCTTTTGTAAATTTTTATGTATATTGTGAAACCATTATCAACCTGAAACAAAAAAAAACTAGTATGAAATATAATTCTGGATCCGCTTATGTATATATTTTTTAGTTTCTCAACACAAATACACATAAATTATCATTGTGTACAATATATGTAACAAACTATAAACCATTTGCTCAACTACATGAACATTGATGGATGAGTACCTAAATAGAGACAAAATTTCCAAGACGGTCACTCCACGTCATTCTTTTGACGGCCCAATAATATTATAACACGTGACATAAGTGGTGTGTTTAACAGAACTATCAACTTCTGTTTTCTCGTATCTTCTTCTACCTCTGGTTTTCTCCTTTCGTTTTCTACCTCCTACTTTTATGATGTTCTATCTTTTAACAAGTCGTCAGAGCCGGCATTAAATTTGTCTTTAACTTTGCCAACAACTGAGTGGGTAGTATAATCAAAATTGGAAGACAATAAATTTGTCTCTGCGACTCTACCCACTTCAATAGAAACTAGAAACAAGCTAGAGATTGAACTCTATGTGAGTCGCGATAAAGAAGAAAATAATCCCAAAAATTGATTTCCAAATTCAATTTGATCGAGCGATTGTTACACCATATGATATTGTTAGTTCAATATCTAAAGTGGCAGAACACTTGTAAAAGATGAATCGTAACCTGGGTTTGATAACAATAGGAAAAACTTAGACAATACGTCAGGACATGGTATTAAGAATTTAAGATCTACAAAAACCCAGAAAATAAAAAGTCAATAACAACCCGTGATTATAGTTTCATGGATCGTAAGAGTTGAATAGTTATTTTGATCGATGAGTTTTTAGGTAGTGTTGACTGTTGCACATGGACGATCTAAAGCCAACAAATAGAGTTCAAACTCCAGAAGACATAATAGAGTAAGACCATCTTTAATGGTGGAGGTTCTATACCTTATAGTAGAATTTTTGAAAAAAATCTCATCTCCAACCCATAAAAATTCTTGTCCTATATTTTAAAACTAAGTCCTATATCCTATTTTGGGTTCTATAATAGAACATTGGATGAGGTATAGAACCTTGTAAAAATTGATGGGCCAGATAAAAGAAGAACATGTGGGGAGAAAGAAAGAAGAGTCTTAAAATGAGGTATGAGACATTGATGATTGAAGATAGAAAAGTCCTATAATAAATAGTGATTTTACAATGTCTCATAATAATGTATAGAGCCTTGATGGTTGGAGATGTTCTAAGATACTTTAAAGGATGTTAAATGACAAAATAACACTGTTCACATGTCATCATATTATAAAAACGTCAAAAAAATGATGTGGAGTGACAGTTTAGTGGAAAAATTTCTCACCTAAATGATAAATGATTAAATTTAAAGCAAAAACAAATTGGCAAATTGGCAATGTGCGAGGCATGATTGATGTTGCCGTCTATTTCATTTACTTAATTGGAAACGAATTAACAGTAGCCGATTAGTCTCCTACTCTCCATAATCCATATCTTAGTATAATTACCTTCTAGATTAGTACCATACTTCACGTCACTGTTTGACCTGAAGAAGATTATTATATATATTTACGGCGACGTGACACCAATGTACAACGACTTTGTTATGTTCCTTGTCAAGAAGTTAAGATTCTGTAGGCAGTGGTTTTTCCAAAGAGTTGTGATTATATTCAGCTTGGATTATATATATTTACTGTATTTCTTAGGTGCCACGACGTGATATGGTCAACACAAATATGTCCAAAAGAGATTTGCCAAACAAATTTTGACTCCACGTGATTACTGATTTACTGCAATCGGGCACGTCTTTGACTTTATAGAAATGCCGCCGGCTTTTTAACCCCGGTAAAAATTGTTGTCTGGACGAATAGGGATCGTGTCTATAACTTTTGCAGTAATTAAGGAATGGATAGCTTTTTAACGGCGTTTGGAGGCTGCTTGTAACTAAAGCCTTTTGTACTTGTGCTTGCTTTATTACTAGGAGTCGGAGGAGCAGGCTTCGGTAGAACTATATCAGTTAGATTTGGACAGCAATGATTTCGAGAGGTTGACTTTGTTCGACCGTTAGATTCCATCGTACGAATTGGGGGACCGGTTAGATTTTCTAATTGGTGTTTATTAAATTAAATAAATTTATGTACGGTAAAATCCGTTAATTTCTAATGTTATGATGATTTCTCCCTAATTTCTCATCTAAATTGTACGTGCCAACCTTCGTGAATATAAATTTTAATCGCTTTTAATCTCACATTATCTCGTGCCAACCTTCATGGAATTTCATTTTGACCTCATGGCATTTATCTCATGCAACATCTAACTAGTACACGAGGATGTTGGTAAACCACATCCCTTGAAATCAATAATTAGATGTTGGTAAACCACATCCCTTGAAATCAATAATTATAAGGGTACGTTTACTAATTGAGAATGAGAATCAAATCTCTGTAAATGATTCTAGGATGAGAGAGTTCCAACGTTTACTTGCACATTTGGGAATCGAAATGGAGGTGAGTCTCACCTCTTTAGTAGGAATCATTCCCGAATAATCCAATAATTAGATTCCCAAAGGGGAGGTGGGTTTGGAAATTATTTCTCCTGGAATCAATTTTTGTACCACTAATACCCTTACGTATTTTTTTTAAAGAACCTTATGTATTATTAAATGTCTCCCATTTCTTTAGACGTGATACTTTAATTTATTTTCTAAATTGCTACTACAAACGGTTATATTTTAAATTTTTCTAAATGTATTATGATTATTATTTTGTTGAATTAGAAGTTTTTTCTAGCTATAGATTTTTCTAGATTTGAAGTTTGATTTTTGTTCTTTGGTATTAGCTAGCTCATATGATTTGTTCTTATGTCGGTATCATTTTAATCATTTTTTCAATAAATTTTGCTTAAATTCATAAAAAGAAGAAAAAAATTATTGATTTGTAGGGGTATTTTAGTAATCAAACAAGTTTTGATTCCGAAATATGTTATGATTTTAAATGGTAAGTAATACAACTCAATAAAAATGACATATATCTATTTTGATTTCTTGTGATTCCGATTCTAGTTAATTCCGATTTCAGACAAATAAATGTGCCCTAATAGAAGATTGGTTATCCATACCCCCAATGATTGTTCATGCAGCATATGATCATCTTTACCTTTCTAATTATAAATCACACCAATAGGAAAATGGAAAATGGAAAATTGAGCAAATTGGATTATGAGTGAAACAAACAATTTCGAAATATACTAAACTAACAGGATAAAGTGCAATTAGGAACCGAATTAATTATACAAAAAAAGGGGAAGGAACCGGATTATGTTCTATATGAGTTAGTTCGAAAGTAGAAGCAACTAGTTTGTGATATAGTGCATGCTATTTATGAGTAGATACCACAATCAGATTCACTTTGCAAACAAAACAAAAAAACAAAATCAGATATGACCTTCCTTTGGATTTGATAGAAACAAAACAAAGTTAAAAGTATACTGATTATGCATTATTTTTCTAATGCACCAGACACTCCAAACTGATTATGCAATGTATGTGCCGCAGTTTGAAACGTTGTTTTACTAACAGTAATGTTTTGGTGATCAACGCTGAATATTGGCGGTCAGATATGGAAATTATTCATTCCATTAAATATTAAATTAACAAAAACCATGATGTATGTTTGCTTATTGTAGAAATAAATAAAAAATAATTGACTACAGCAAATCAACTCGATGTAAATAAATTAAATGACTAGTGAATCAACTCGATATAACTTTATGATCATCCTCAGGAAAAGGTAAAAGCGAAACGGTAGGAACGAAGAACATACTTCATGATTAAAGTTGGACAAATAAGTTTGAAACTCCTCGTTTTTACTAAATAAATTCTTTATAAATTGATATAACCTTTCATGAGTTTGCATACAATGAGTTTGTCATTTAGTACAAACGATGCACAACATAAGATAATTTGTAACATTTCAGCGTTCATCGTAACATGAATCTTGTATGTCTGGTTATGCGTTTGATTTCACACCATTTTGTTTGTACGTGAGATCATTGTCATAATAGCACTTTTCGATATAATACATGTGGATGCAAAGAAACACTTCTATCGTTATTATTTTTACCACAAGTATCTACGTAATTCAAATATTACAAGAATTACTCTCGAACTAATTTTCGAACAAATATAGTGTTCGTCACACATATATATAAAAATCAAACATCGATTTTTTTGGGCAAGAAGCAATCGCTCTATTTTTGTTTTATACAAAAACAAGAAATTACAAAAAGGAGACTCTATTTAGACCAGACTCGTGAATATCAAAAGCAATTGCAAGTCTTGTGGGAAGGCGAAGGCATCTGTCCCCAGGGCCGGCCCTGAGATTCGGGGGGCTCTAGGCATAGTAAATTTACAGGGCTTCGTCAAGAACATAATCTAAGATAACTAAACGAATTACATTTAAAACGATATGAGATACATAGAGCATTATGCTTCTAGAGTTATATAATCGAATTTGAAAGAGTAATATTTTACTTCGATCACAAAATTGTAAAAGACTTCATGAAAATAGCAAAGAAATTGTCTACGAAAGACAGAGAATGAAAATTACAATTAGTAGCCATATAATAAAATCCACAACAAAGTTTTGTAAAAAATCCACAAAATAGTTGATTTTGTTTTAATTAATTTTTGTGGTCTGACTAACAAATTTTTGGGCCCTCTTGGGGTGGGGGCCCTAGGTGCAAGCCTAGTCTGCCTAGCCCTGAGGTCGGCTTTGTCTGTCCCAGACATGTAGATGATGCAGAGAATGTTCGTAGTTGACGAGCTTATCTGCCACAAAGTTTGCTTCTTGAAAAAACATGGTTGAACCGTATATCTTCAAACTTCAAGGTGAGGGCATGAATGTCTTTGATGATACTGATAAGCCTCCAAAGAACCGATGAACAATTATTGATGCAATTAATAACCAGCTTAGAGTCTCCTTCGAGCAATCACTCTATACATGTGTGATACCAAGCAGTTTCAATATTCTTTTACTTTTTCCAAATTTCAGTTATGCATGAAAAGGATAATATCAAGAGCCAAAAAACTGAAAAATTGATGGCTCGAGAAGGTGGTAAATTGAACACCATGTCAGCAAAAACTCAAAACGTCATCAGAGTATATGAAAAAAGCCAAAAGAGAATCACACAAAAAGATAAATAATTAAAAAATACGAGTAAAAAAAATAAAAAACGAAAGTAAAGAACAATTATAGTATCAATAATAAAAAAAATTCAACCTCCCTAAGATTTAAATCACCCAGGACACGAGCTTAAGACCAAAAATATAATATCACATGCCCAGACCAATAATTAAAAACAAAAATAAAATTTTATCCTCCGTTACATATTGAAAACCCTAAAAACTAAAATCTCTCTCTCTCTCTCTCTACAAAGAGAAAACATAGTAGAAGTCTCTCTTCGCTGCCATTTCTTGACAACGCCGTCGCCAGCGGCTCGCCGTCGCAACTTAATCTTGCGGCGTGGCGTTCCTCCTCGCAGCCTCCCTCACCACCGTCGCCAACGAAAGCGTTGCCGCCTCCTTCTTCCGTCTCCCTTCTCACACACATGCAAGCGACCCTGCTCCTTACTTGCCTCGTTGCATCGAGGACCTTAACCTGCTACAACCGACGACATCAGACTTCATTTTCAGGCCACCTATCTCTCCGAACTGCCTTTTTCCTGCCTCCAATCTCTCGGCCTCCGTTGCAAAAAGCTCGGCCTCTCGCACCATTATGTCACCAACGACCCCATGCTCTAGGATCCCCGAGATCCGCTTCTCCTGCTAATTCAGGAAGGCGGAATCACATACACCGCCTTTCGCCTCGTGGTCTCCGCCTTCTCCACATCCAAGCCGCCTTTGTAGATCCGTCGCTAACCAAAATTCAGTCGTTGTGTGGCTGGCTCAGACCCCAATTTTGTTATATTTCAATTTTTTGTTCAAAGTTCAACTGCTACTTTGTTTTTTATTTTCGAATTGTTGCAACCGATTGCTATTATTATTTTTTTATTGAAAATTGTAAATGTCACTATTTATGACTATTTAAGAAAATGCATGTTGTTACTATGTTTTAGCTCTGGTACTGCGTGTATTTTAACACCTGCTACTAATTTTTTCATATTGTTGCTACTATATTTTAAAAATTAAATGTGATTTTAAAATTTAAGCCGTTGCTACATTTTTTGAAATTGTTACTGTGTGTTTTCGAAACTGATACTGCATATTTTGTGCTGCTACTGTATTTCTTTTCTTCTGCTGCTGTATTTTTTAAACTGCTACTGCTACTGTATTTTTCGATGCGTTTTAAAGGCCTGTTGTGTTTTTGCGGGTGCTATTGTGTTTTTCAAAACTGCTAATGTATATTTCAAAACTGCTACTGCATATTTCAAAACTGCTACTGCTATTATATTTTTCAAGTGTAACATATTTTCGACTACTACTGTGTTATTCACGAGTGTTCTTGTGTTTTTTCAATATTGCAATCACGTTTTCAAAACTTTTACTACATTAATTTTTTTCGAATTCATTACTGCTAGTGTATTTTTGAAGTACTCAAAATTTTTTCGATAATTTGTTTTGAAGCTACTAATGAAGCTGTTTCAAAGCTATTGCTGAGCTTTATCAAATGTGTTATTATAAGTGTATGGGGACTTCTATGAAGTTGTATTGGAACTGCTACTGAATATATATCAAAAGTATTCTGAATTTGCTGCATGTATTTGAATTGCTATTGAACTTATTGTATTGATATCAAAAGTTCTACGAATTTGTATCAGAATCCCTACTGAAGTTATATTGAGACTGATATTGAAATAATGTCTTCAAATAAAAAAGATTGTACAATTTGAAAAAATACATATGAATTGCTACCAATGAAAATGAAATTTTTTGAAAAAAAAATTGAATGAAAAAAATTGAACAATTTGAAAAAAAAAGTTGTATTTGTTGCAGAAGAAAGTAGAATAGACAGAAAGTTATGTTTTTCTCATTGATAGAATGCCTTAAATACAGGCTGATACAATCAGTTACAATCACTATCTCAATATAATAGAGATTCTCTGTATCTATCTAATCAATAACCGTATCTAACTAGGACAAGACACACACCGAGATTAATGGGAATAAATCTCCTTAAACACTCCCCCTTGTGTCGATGGCCATAAGAATGATGCATGATTTGTTGTCTCATTAAAAACATCGCCAAGCAAACAAAAACCTCATGGGTAAAACAATAGCTTGATCTAAGGGAAAAAGAGTGCAACGCACCAACTACTAAAGCTACTACATCTGTGGTAAACTCCCCCTGACTGTAAACTCAGTCTAGGAGTTCTGATAACCTGCGCATACCAATGCTTCCCACATGTTTCACAAAAGTAGATTTAAGAAGTGACTTGGTGAACAAGTCTGCATCATTATCAACAGAACCTATCTGGCTCACATGAATATTCAACAGCTGCTATTGTTGCTGATTAAAGAAAAACTTCGGCGATATATGTTTTGTATTATCACCCTTAATGAAACTCAACTTCATCTGTTCAATGGATGCAGCATTATCTTCAAAGATGCAAGTAGGATCAGTAACAATAGGTTTTAATCCACTAGAGCCTCGAATGTGACCAATGATTGACCTAATCTAAACACATTCCCTAACTGCTTTATGCAAAGCAATTATCTCAAAATGATTTGAGGAAGTAGCAACAAGGGTTTACTTTGTTGATCTCCAAGGGATCGCCGTGTTTCCCATAATGAAAACATAACAAGTCAGTGAACGACCTTTGTGTGGGTCAGAGAGGTACCCTAAATCAGTAAATCCAACCAACACATCAACTGGTGTTTTGGAATAGGGGACAGCATTAAAACCTTTTGAAATATAACCTTTTGTTGATCTCCAAGGGATCGCCGTGTTTCCCATAATGAAAACATAACAAGTCAGTGAACGACCTTTGTGTGGGTCAGAGAGGTACCCCAAATCAGTAAATCCAACCAACACATCAACTGGTGTTTTGGAATAGGGGACAGCATTAAAACCTTTTTAAATATAACCAATTTTCGACGGGTCGAGAGAATCCCTCGACCGGTCGATGAAGTGACTCTGGTCGATCCAGGGTGCAGATTTTGACGGGTCGAGGAAATCCTTCGACGGGTCGAAATCCCCAGAATTAGTCACAACTTTCTCTTTTCCGAGAACCTCATGCTTTTCTCTAAATTCTTTGTAAGGGAAGAATAAACCCATGTCAATGAAAGCTTTCAAATATCTGAAGACTTGTTTCACTCTGTTCCAATGACGTTGCGTTAGTGCAGAGCTAAATCTTGCCAACAAGTTAACTGAGAATGCAATATCTGGACATGCGCACTGAGCTAAATACAACAAAGCTCCAATAGCACTAAGATATGGAATTTCAGCTCCCAAGAACTCCTCCTCATCATCTAAAGGACGAAACAAATCTTTCTTGGGGTCCAGACTGCGTACAACCATTGTGTGCTGACAGGGTGTGCTTTGTCCATATTGAATCGCCTGAGTATCTTTTGGACATCAGCAGACTGGTGAATAAGAATTCCACCAATTAGATGTTCTAGCTCTAATCCGAGACGAAATCGAGTCCTACCAAGGTCTTTCATCTCAAATTCAGATTTCAAGTAGCAAACAGTCTCGTTGATCTCTTCAAGAGTTCTGATGATATTCATATCATCAACATAGACAGCTGCTATAGCAAATCCTGAACTTGTTCTTTTAATGAACACGCAAGGGCAGAAATCATCATTCTTATATCTCTTCCCAATCAAGTAGTCATTGAGCCGTGTATACCACATCCTACCGGATTGCTTCAATCCATGCAGTTAACGTCTCAATTTTATAACATGAGCACTCCATGGTCTATAGTTACTTGATTTGGGTATAGCAATGCCATCTGGCACTCTCATGTATATCTCTGAATCAAGATCCCCATAGAGATATGTAGTAACCACATCCATAAGCTGCATATTAAGCTTTTCGGACACTACCAAGCTTATCAGGTAGCGGAAGGTGATGATGTCCATAACTGGAGAATACGTCTCCTCATAATCAATTCCAGGGCGCTGAGAGAAACCCTGCGTTACAAGTCTAGCTTTATAACATAAGATCTCATTCTTCTCATTACGCTTTTGAACAAAGACCCATTTATATCCAATTGGCTTAACATTCGGTGGGCATAGCACAATCGGACTGAAAGCTTGCCTTTTATTTAGAGAGTCTAGTTCAACATGGATTGCTTCCTTCTATTTCGGTCAATCTGCTCGACGTTGACATTCATCAACTGAGCGGGGTTCCACTTCATCGTCGTAAATAATCTCTTGAGCGACGGAATAAGCAAACATATCATCAACTAACATGGAAGATCAATCCATAAGAACATGCGCATTATTTGTTCTAAGTGAGATTTCTGAGTTCTCTGATATCACAAAGGGTTTTGGAGCGTCCACCAAAGATGGCAATTGTGATTCAAGGACATAACCATAATCAGAGACAATCTCATGTGAATGATTCATAACATTGATGATAAATGGATCTTTGGGTGTCTTGGTGGCCTTGCTTTTAACCAGCGGCTCATTAGTGGATTTTCTTGGTCTCCCCCTCTTCCTGGTGGGAGTCGAGGCCGAAGCAACACCATCCACATTAGCAGCAGGAACGCCTCCTTGCCCAGTGTTGCTATTAACAAATCCCGTTTCTGGGATTTCCAACCTTACAGGAACATTAGCAGCGGGTATATCTGATCTTGTCACTTTAGCGATATCATCAAATGAATCAGGCATGGAGTCTACCACTTGCTGAAGATCTAGTATCCTACGCATTTCTATCTCACTCTGAGATGTGCGCAGATCATGATGAGACACAGTGGGATCAAACCAAGTCAATTTCTGACGTTGAACTGGAATAAAACTATTCATATCTCCCCCTAATGGCGGGAAATATGTCTCATCATATTGACAATTTGCAAATCTAGTAGTAAAAAGATCTCATGTCGAAGGTTCAAGATAGTGGATTATTTTGGGTAATTCGAAACCAACATAAATTCCCAATCTTCGTTGAGGACCTATCTTAGTACGCAGTGGAGGCGCAATAGGCACATAAACCGCGCAACCGAAGATGCATAAATGTGAAATGTCAGGCTCATATTCAGTTACCAACTGGTATGCACTGAATGCTTGACGGGCAACAGGTCTAAAACGAATGAGCATTGCTGCGTGTAACATTGCATAACCCCAAGCAGAGACCGGTAAATTTGTATGCATTACCAAAGCTCTAGACATAAGCTGTAACCGGTTGATATGAGCCCCTGCTAAACCATTCTGAGAATGGACGTGGAGAACGGGATGTTCAATATCAATCCCAAGAGACATGCAGTAATCATCAAAAGATTTTGATGTAAACTCTCCTGCATTATCCAATCGAATAGACTTGATTGGATGGTCCGGGTGGTGAGCCTAGAGCTTAATGATTTGAGCTAGGAGTTTTGCAAATGCAACATTCCTTGTGGATAGCAAAGCAACGTGTGACCATCGCGTTGATGCATCTATCAACGTGTGACCATCTGCATTATGCACATTATTGAACCGCTTTTTTAGAACATGCCACAAAACCATGGGCTCTGTCTTGTTCAAGTAATGCTTCTTCAGACATGGGTGAATATGACGCCCCAAAAACATGAGAGTTTGATCTTTTGTCTCTACAGTAGGTTGGAGGAGGTTTGTTCCAGGCCCAGTGGGTTTGATGGTGTTGGTCAGTCTCTTTCCGATGAATGTGTTCTCTACATCAGAGACCCAACGATTGTACTCCTTGCTTTCAAGGTCGAAGATCTCGAATTTCAGCCTTGCAAGCTCATTCGAACTCATCTACAAAAACACACAAAGATGTTTTATTAGAAATGATTGAGTACTGCGATCATGAAACTTTCAAGTTTAATTGAATAAGAACGTGATCCATGATGTATGGTCACAAAATCGATTATAAAACGGTGGTAAAAACCACACCCAGCGACCGTGACACAATAGTCACATAGAATTTTCTTTTCTTTTTCTTTTCCAAACTGTGACTCCATCAGGATCGTCACTTATACTCTATGGATATATGTGCATAGGAGCTAGGGTATAAACATGTAATATTCACAACTCATATTGCAGTTATCATCAACTTAGATCTAGGGTTTCGCGGTAAGTAAGTTTGCTAGATCTAGAAATTGACGGTTTAGAAAAGTTTACCTCGATGGGTGTTATGCTCGGTATGACTGCTACTCTTGATGAAGAAGAAGTTTTTCTGAACCGATTTCTTGGAAGTCGCGCAATCTTGTCAACTTATTGAAATTTCTCGGGATTTTATTGAAGACGAAAAGAAGAGGCCGACTGTGATTGGCGACGGCGGCGGCGTTGGTTTCTCCTAGTTTATAGTTTTTTATTAACTCTAAGAGTCGTGCTGATAACGTGTTGCAGGAGAAAGTAGAATAGACAGAAAGTTATGTTTTTCTCATTGATAGAATGCCTTAAATACAGGCTGATACAATCAATTATAATCACTATCCCGATATAACATGGATTCTCTGTATCTATTTAATCAATAACCGTATCTAATTAAAACAAGACGTGCCGAGATTAATAGGAATAAATCTCCTTAAACAGTATTAAATTTTTTTTTAATTTTCGGTCGTCTTTAATGGTGCGTAGAGCTTGCTCTCCTTGCTTACCTGAGTTCGTTGGAACACATACCGCTTCCCCGTATCGCGTACCTCACGCGCCATTTCTTACCTAGATTAGATTTTTTTAACCGTAACAGAATTAACTGCCTCTGAGACGAGCATGAAAAATGAGAGGGGAATTAGTTCTGCTTGAAACGCTGCGTTTTGGAGTTTGCGGGTTCAAAAGCGTGAAGACAGGTTCTTTTTTCCAGTACGGGGGAGAGAGTGAACGAGAAAAGGCCAAAAGGACAGACGAACGGATTTGGGTCAACTACGTTTGACCGTAAATTCAAAACCCCCAGGGACAAAGACGTAATTATCGAGGTTCTTGGTTTTTTTTTTCTTCTCTTTTTCCTAAAATTTATTTATTTATATATCGATTTTGGTTGAAGCTATTCGGCTGTGTCGTTGCTGTTTGTGGTTTCTTTCAAGCCTTTTGTTCTCTCTCTCTCTCTCTCTCTCTCTCTCTCTCTCCCTCCCTCCCTCCCGTAGCTTCTGTTCATTGGTCTCTCTATCTCTTTCGGTTATATATATAAGGCTTCACTTCTCTCTATTGTTTCTCTCAGAGAACAGATACAAATATGAGAACTAGAGGAGGGGTTTGTTATCCTAGGATTGTTGAAGACGAAAGAATGAAGAGAGTGATCAAGAAGAGGAAGGTTTGTCTGGCTACCGGAAAAGGAATGGTCTTCCGGAAAAGAAGTAAGACGATTCCGGTAGGGCCTGATATGTTCGACGATTTGCCAGACGACCTTGTCCTCTGTATTCTCTTCAAGCTCAGCTCCACCGCCAACTGCCCTTCCGATTTCATCAACGTCTTGATAACGTACGTTCGTGAATTCTCTGTCTTTGTGTTTTGTTTTTGTGTATGAATTTCGGTATATTGGTGTAGTTTGGGAGTTGGTTGGTTAGAGAAACGTGGTCAGGTTTGGTTTTAAAAATCTAAACAAAAACTGATTGGATGGTGTGAAAAACAGATGCAAGAGATTCAACGGTTTGGGGGTGCAGTCGCAAATATTATCCAAGGCTTCGCCCAAGACTTTTCCGGTGAAGGCCGAGAACTGGTCGGAGTCGGCTCACCGGTTTCTGAAGATGTTAGCCGACGCCGGTAACGTTCGGGCCTGCTACACTCTCGGCATGGTCAGTTCACTCATTCTTATGGCCCTGAGTTTATTGATCTTTCAATTTTTAATTAAACGAAGGGACATTATTTCTGATGGTTTGGCTTTCAATTTGTCTCCGGCAGATTCGCTTCTACTGTTTGCAAAGCCGAGGCAGCGGCGCGTCGCTGATGGCGAAAGCCGCGATTGGAGGCTACGCTCCGGCACTGTACTCCCTCGCCGTGATTCAGTTCAACGGCAGCGGAGGGTCAAAGAACGACAAGGACCTCCGCGCCGGAGTGGCGTTATGCGCCCGCGCGGCGTTTCTCGGACACATCGACGCGCTCCGGGAGCTCGGGCACTGCCTCCAAGACGGCTACGGCGTCCGGCAGAACATAGCGGAAGGCCGACGCTTCCTCGTCCAAGCCAACGCGCGTGAGCTAGGGTCGGTTTTAGCCTCCGCCGCCGCTACAGGAGTTCCCATGCGGCAGCTGCTGTCGTGTACACCACTGCCTCACCCACATCCACATCCTCATCCTCAGTTGCGTCACCTGACCGGGTCGGGCTGCCCGCTTTTGAGCGACTTCGGGTGCAACGTGCCCTCCCCGGAAGTCCACCCGGTGAACCGGTTTTTGGGCGAGTGGTTCGCGAACCGGACCGACGATGGGACACCCGGACCGGGTTTGAGACTATGCTCGCACGTGGGTTGCGGGAGGCCCGAGACTAGGAGACACGAGTTCCGTCGGTGCTCGGTGTGTGGAGCCGTCAATTACTGCTCACGGGCCTGCCAAGCGCTTGACTGGAAGCTGCGGCACAAGGCGGAGTGCGCCGCCGTGGAGAGGTGGGTGGACGAGGAGGACGACGACGGAGAAGGAGACGCGGTGGAGGAGGGTGGTGACGGAGCCGATAACGAGGGCGATGACGTCATGGAAGATAGTTAGGTTTAAAGTAACGGTGTTGTTACGGTAACGGGCTTCGGCAATGTGAGAGTTGAGGAAGCAATGGGCTTTTTTCTTTTTCTTTAGCCTTTTTTTCTTCCTATTTTTTCTTTTTGTACCATAGAGCAACTTTAGCCTTAATCTCGGTTAAATGAAAATATTTAAATTTCGGAAATCCAAATTTTCATATTCCTTGGTAATCTTGTCTTTCCATTATAATTTCATGGAGGGTCCGCAGTATTCCAAATTTGGAGGGTCTGTAGTAGAGAATTTTTCAGTCCGACGGTCATTCTACGTCAGTCCCGGTCATTTCACGTCAGATATGTGGAGGGTCTACTGAATAGTGACACGTGTTCGCAGGGCGGAGCCCGCGACTTTCAAGTCAGGAGGAACCTTGCACATATAGACACACTGCAAACTAAATAAATAGCTGTGGGAAACCAAAAACAAAGAAAAACTTTGAGGGATTTGGGATTCGAACTGGAGACCTGATATAGATATAACTAACTTCATCAACCACCCCATCAACTAATAATATGTGCAATTTAGGCACACAAAAAGATGGGCTCCGCCCTGCGTGTTCGTTCCATTAAAGTGGTCTCACAGTTAACTGGTCACTCTTCGTCTTCCTCTTCTTGTTCATTTTATATTTTTCTTCAGCATCAATCCTTCTATGCGTACGAGATCATCATAGCTTTTATTCAACATCATTCTTCTCCAATTCGGTCTGCAATTATGCATAACGTAAGTTCTTTATTCTTCAAAACGTAACTTCCTTTACTTATCATAATATGTCAATCTTAAGATTAATTGATTCCTTATAGTCGGAGAAGAATCTTACTCTTTATCTTTTTGGTTCTTTATCTTACCCAGATGAGCAGACCCCAAATACCAATACTTAAGATGAAAGATATTTTTTCCCCAAATCACCAACCAACTCCTTTGCTTTGCTTTTGTTTGGATTCAGGTAAAGATAAAGGGAATCTGAATCTTGTAATTGCAGCAGGCTGGGATTTTGCTTCTTCATTATCTTCAAGTTATTGATCGGAACCTGATCGGAATTGAAATTTTTTACAGCGAATATAACAAGCAAAACGATAAGAAAATAGAATTTCCCAAGCCAAGTGGGTTCTCTCCCAATTTGATTGACTTCACAACATACAGACGAATCACACTTTGCTTCTCGGCTGTTGGGTTTCCCCGAGTGGGTTTGCTCGAATCTGACCAGAAAGAGTCACAAATCTATCGCCTAAATAAATAACCGATTCTAATATAAATCGTTAGGGAACAGAAACGTACTTGGACGAGGTGGAATGAAAAAAAAAAGATGAAGAAGAAAGGAATTGTAAACCTAGATTTTGGCTCAACGAGTTTAGATGAATTTGAGTCTAGCTTCAGTAGAATAAGAGAGATGAACTAAAAGAGAGAACAGGGTTGAGACTCGAGGTCATGGACATGGGGTACGAACCTCAGTAAGTACACGTGTCACTATTTAATTGGAGCGTCAGATATTTGAGTTGTAGTATTCCATTATCTAATCGAATTTAATAATTTTAGGGTAAAGAAAGTTATTATTGTTGTTGTTGCTTATGTTGGATGCCAATGAAAGTAAACTAAATTCGAAATTCGAATTTTAAAGGCGAGAGAGCGAGTAATAACTTTTCAACCAGATCATACTGTGGATGGAAGACCCTAGCAATTCAATATTTGCAGCGGCAGAATTGATGTAGGTGCTGCCAATCTTCTTTCGAGCTTTTTTAGTGGTAAAAAAGAGTCAGAGTGCACATCAAGTGTTTGACCAAATATGCATGAGAGAAGGAGGAAACCCGAAGGAAAGAAAAGGGCATTGGAAATTTTTGTAGTGGAGTGCTTTTGTATAAAAAGAGGGGCACAATTTGCAAAGTGGTGGGTTATATGAGCTAGAGAGCATAGAGGAAGAGGAAGAGGAAGAGGAAGAGGAAGAGGAGGGGGGAGCCTTTTAATTTGTGTTCACAAAAACCAGAATTTTTTGACGTGGGCGAGAAATAAAAACAGCATCTAGCTTCCCCTATTGGGGCGCACTTGTTTGTTTCCTTTTTCTTTAGGCCAAAATCATAGCTACTATCGTTATTATTCAACTGCATTTTGCAGTGTATGATAATGAAGTGGGGGTCCAAAGTCCCATGATATTAGTTGGGGTTGAATTGCTTTCAAATTTTTTTACCTCCGACTCCGGCTCCGGCACCAGCAAGCAGCAGCTCCTCTTTATTTTGGTTTAGAAACCAAGTGAAGTGTAGCCTAAGAAGCTCTAAATTCACCCTTTAATTGTAAGTCAGTTGGTCACATGGCAAAGCCTTGCAGAGCTCAAAATGGTTGCTGGGTGCTTAAGAATTGCTGATGAAAACCATCATATGTGTTGAGCAGGTAATATCTCCTAATGTAGATCTGATGCATGGGAATGACCAAAAGGTAAGCTTATAACTTATAAGCACCCATTTTTACCCGGTTTCGGTTTCATTGCTTTGAAATGTGCTCAGAGCTGAGCTGTGGTTTTGGTCTGAAGCTAGCCCAAGTACAAAAACGATGATGCAGCACTGCCCCATAAAGCCTTTGTCTCAGTCCCGATCTGTATTTAATAATATTCTGAAACGAAATTGCTTTGGTCGTCGTCACTGACCATTTTGTCTCAAATGGACGATACATAAAACGTCACGCTGTGCTTTTATTAGTAATGTGATACATGCTCTTGTGTTGTTGAGCTTGAGCATAACAGTTTCTTTAAGAAAAATGGTGCCCTCAATTAATGGCTGACTTGGGTGGCTTAGCTTATATGGATTTGTTGTGCCTACTTCAAACTCAGATTTTGAAGTGCTGAGGAAGGTAAGGCATTGTGTATAGGAGGAAGAAAGAGCCCCAAAATGGGCTAGCTTCTTGTTGGTGTGTAATTTCTTGGGGAGCTCCTCAACCTCGAATGCTCTCGATGGTGCTTCGTTAGAAATGTGAATAGACAGCTGTGGTACGTGTTTCTAACGTGCGCGCGCGCGCTAGTTCTACGAGCTTAGGCTTACCATACAAGAACGAAAGGGCAACTGTACGTGCAAAGACACAACTCACAACATGAAGAGATATAGCCATATAGGTAAGTTGGAATAGAGTGCTTAACTAGACACAAGTAATCAAAGAAGTGAAGACATCTACAAAGCTTAGGCTTGCAAAAGAGCAACCGTGCAAAGTAAAATTAAGGAGAAAGATGTCGGTAAGTTAGAAAATACTCAAAATAGTGCTCAAGAAGAGTGACCAAATAGATAAACATGCACGTTCAAAGCTTCAAACCCAAGTTAGGGCGATTAATATCAATGTTCACTTATGTTCATACACTCCAAGTAAAACTTACATATGTTCCCAATCAATCACCTTTAAGTGCCAAATTGGTAAAAAAAGAAGAAGTGAAAAGCTCTCTTGGTGTGAAAGAATATTAGGTAACAATGGAATCAACCCACACCTCCCTTTTCGTTTTTTATGTGTAATTTGAATACACATTTGCAAAGAAATGGGAAGAAAGGGAGTGTAACTCGTAAAAAAAAGGTGTTAATTTCATCTCCCGAATTACAACACAGTTTAGAATAATTTATAGAAAGTGCTGCAATTTTCAGAGGGTCGAATCACAATAACCGATTTATTCTGTTGTTTTAAGAGTAAATTTTGCCGGAAGGACCAACAACCCAAATCTACATGAAGCTTTTCGCAGTGATTATGGGCTAGGCCTTTGACCATAAAAACACGATTATGGGCCAGGTGGTGCAGGTCATTTTCAATTAAGCCTAATTGACCCAAATGACACAGACGAAAGAAGAGAAAATTGTTCATACCTGCTGCAGCAGCTTTGACCCCTCAAAAATCGTTCGCCACACACACTCAGCAGCGCAAGAACATTGGAATCTAGAAACAGGTAATTTCTACTTGTCGGTTCTTACCTTCAAATTTACTCGCTTCAATTCGATTTCAATTTTTGTTTAATCAGCTTAGATCGAATCGTGTTTGAATTAAACTTTAGTCTCCGCAAGGATTCGAACACTTCGATCGCCTTGCTAGAGTAGCTTGTAAATTTCTCACTGTTTAGAATCGATTTAGTTCGTCTTTTTGGAATTTAGAATCTGAAATCCACACAGAACGAACGAGCTGAATGCTTTTCTTATGATAAAATGTTATAGAGGAAAATAAAATCAGATAATTTTCAATGTAAAGATGTTTGGTCATCTATGAATTAAAGTGGTTTTTTATGCATTATTTTGCATTTTGGTTAACCAAGGCTTTTGAAACACTGATCAGAGCTTAGTTTTCTTTTTCTTTTTCTTTTTGGGTTGTACAGGATGGGGTTTATTATGGAGTTTGCTGAGAATTTGGTACTGAAGCTCATGGAGGACCCTAAGGAGTGGGATAAGAAGTTCAGAGAGCATGTGTATGCCGTGAAGGATCGTTGCGAGAAGACCAAAGAGATGTGGGCGTTACCTCTCCGACCTTACGGATTTTGGACCTTTGACCGCCACAATTCACAGATGAAATGGGACGCCCAGATTAGTAAGGTTGCGGGCAGGAGGGACCCCTATGATGACCTGCTTCAGCAGAGCTGCGACACCAATATCGGCGTACCTAAATGAGTGTCACAAGGTTCGTTATTTATAGGTTCAAATCATTGTACTTTCTATTGTTCGGTTGGGAGAAGTTTTACGATGTTGTGGATCACCTCTGGGAGAATTTATTCCCGATGAGGTTTCTTAATCAAATGCACAGTAGATGTAGAACATGTGCTTAAAGAGACTTCCATGTTCTATGTACTCTCCCCTGCAGAGAGTTCTTACACATGTATCCAAAAAATGCTTCCTATTAGCCTTCTTAAGAGAGTATGATATTGCATAGCAGCTGTGATGAAAGAACTCGTAGCTATGTTCTATAGGATTGTTTAATCATTGCGACTTTCTAGTTCTTCATTGTAAGTTTTGCTGATGAAACTCTTTAATCAAGTCTCAGTGGTGAAAAGTGCAAGTTCTCTGCCTTGGAAGGTCGCTTGTTTTTGTGAATAGACTACTTTTATACCCTAGGAGTCATAAGTGCATTGAATTGTCCAAATGCAGGGTTATACTGGCCAACATTTTTCGATTACTTGGTTAACTGCCTCCTTGAGTCCTTTTGCATTCTTTGGAATGGACTAAGCATCACATCTGCATTGTTTTCGGATGATCTCTTCCCTGCAACTCATAGTTTCTTTTCCTTATTGCAGCGGATCTCTCTA
This sequence comes from Geum urbanum, assembly GCA_946800695.1. Classification (NCBI taxonomy): domain Eukaryota; kingdom Viridiplantae; phylum Streptophyta; class Magnoliopsida; order Rosales; family Rosaceae; genus Geum; species Geum urbanum. The sequence continues at coordinate 60,191,220 of OX327005.1, read as the reverse complement.
CAGAACTGGCTGGAGGTCTCTGTTGAAGTCAGAATCATGTTGCAGAAATGTTATTTGGTGTCAATTGTTTTTATCAAGACTGGTCTCTGCTTGTGAATAGAGTCTATTGATCACGCCAAAATTAACTACTAAATTAAACACTTACTAATCAATCAAGACACAATGCAATTTAAAACCATTTTTTGTAAGATGTAGCATTGGTAAGTAGGGTATCGTTCTTAACCTGGGATTGAGGGTGTATGCATAACTACACTATGGTTATATGAGGGGTGAAAGAGTTGGTTTGTATAATCTATGAAAATAAACAAAAGTTGGCAAGCAAACATTTTCAGAAATTTTAAATTTTATCATGCTTCACTCATAGACAAGTAGAAAACAAACAAGAACAAAGAATTCTAAACATGCTTGCTAGACCGAAAATAAAACATTAAACTAATATATACAAGTGATCGACTCATCTTTTCCACCAAAGTCTTATAATTAAGTTAAATTATATGCGCCATATTAAAAATTTAAGTCTTTAGCCGATTAACATGCATGATCATTTATTATGCTTCAGAAATTTGCCTTATGACTCGTATTAGAGCATCTAACACCGACTATTCGGTACCAGGTCCCCTAGCATGAGCAACCCAGGACTTCAACTAAGAATCTACACTGAGAAAAACAGAAATTGTGAACTTTCATGCCTTGCACTCTAGACGATCACAACTTCAACCGGCTAACCTGCAATTTGGGCAATTTAAAATAAAGGACCCGGAAAAAGGCATAAAAATATAAAATATTAGTGTGAGTGGAAAAAATCTGATAATCAGTGTAAATCAATAAAATATTAATATATCAAGCCTTTCCTATGATTTTCATGAAATAATGCGAGTTCAAATATCATAAACTGAACTGCAAATAGATGTGGTCATTCAGGGTGTTTGTTCTAACCTGAAACGACTATATGTATGAAAAGTACAGGTTATGGGAACATCTTGGGTGTTTATCCTAACCCGAGACGATCTGGGTCGAGCAGGGTGTTTGTCCTAACCCGATCCGACCGGCTATCTGGTGATCAGCCGAATAGCTAGAGCATTAATGCAACTAATCAAACAATCACAAATAACCTCCAAAATTAAAAGCTTTTAAATAAAATGTAGAACATACTAAATAAAAATAAAAACTCGCTACGTCTGTGAAAATAAAAGATGTACTCACAGTACTCTGCCATGATTTCCATCAAGCCAAAGCATGTCTGTGGGCGCTACTATGCATCAGTCACTGGTTGCTAATACATCGTCTTGGAAAAACAATTATTACCTAATAACAAATCGCCAGAAGTCATAATGAATAGCTAAGCTCGTTAATAAACGAGTAACCTCGTCGAGAATCTCGCATTCCCGATAATGTGCTTCCCAAATTAATTGACAAGCTTTAAATATTATTCTCAATTCTAATTCTTGAATCATTTTCAAAGTCGCAACGCATTCCTCAAACGTTACGCGACGTTACGCGACATAAGGTCGAATCAATTATCGACTCAACCGTTTGATATAATCGTAAAAGCTTTTAATTAATAACCGATTAACCACACGTCTTAATCATTAATGTCCAAATCAATGTAATAACCTCTTTATTACAATCGGTACGTGATTACGAGCAAAACGACATAAAATTTACATCGAAATACACTTCGTCGGAGTGCCACCGTGGACCACCGCAGCTGGCAGCGACGGTGAAATTTCCCGGCGACCTGAAGCATAAATGAAAGCTCTCGATGAACCCAGCACGCTGTCCAACTACACCTACAGCCAATTCGGCCGACAACCCATCCAAAACCGGTCCAAAAACAAACTCACTGGAAAAAAATTTAAATCCTGATTCCGGCGTCGTTGAGCCACGTCGGGTTTGACTCCCACGAGGGTGGGTTACAAAACCCCTAACCCTTTATCGGCCAAAATCCCCGACAACGCTGACCACAGCGGTTGCCGATTCTAAACCGATCGGAGATCCATTTTGATTCCCCCGGTTAAACCTGCACCCAAAATCATCTCACAATACAAACACAACACAAAACTCAATCAATTATTACCTAAAACGTCGCCGGAGACGTCGGTGGCAACGACGTTGAATTCACCCGAATACCAAAAACTTCTCACCATCGATTCTCCCAATTCTGGTTTCGATTCCTCAAAATGAAGGCATAGAAAGGATTTAGGCGATGAGTGCTCTCTATTCCGACCTGAAATTGGCCCAAAATGGTGGCCGACGATTTCAGGTCGGTAAGCTTGGTCAACACTAGTTGACCAAAAATGAAAACTATGACTTTTCACTTTCGCAAAGTTTTATTTATAGGTGTGAGTTGTGACTAATCATTTTCGTAAAATCGCACAAATTTTCGTTGACCACAATTTCTTCATCTTAACTCCAATTTTAACACTTGACGTGGCCACGAACTTGTCTCGATAAACTTTATGACTTTCCTCAATATATTCTCCCGAAAAAAAAAGTCCTATTACGACTATTATATTATGGTTGTCCATTATGACTATTATATTTCCAATAAACTTTCATTCATCATAAATTTCTTGTCGTAACTCCGTTTCGGCATTCTTTTCTTCTATGGACTCGTATCGACAATTTCTATGACTTCCACCCGAAATCAACCAACTTCGACAATTTGATAAAAAGTCAACTAAAAACTCTCAATATTTACTAACGGTAATAAAACTAATTACCTTTCTTGATTAACCTTAAATAAATAAATAAAAGTAAATTCTCGGGACGAGATGTCACTAGTCTAAATATAACTTCAGTAGCAGTTCAGATATAAATTTGTAGAACTTTTGATATCAATACAATAAGTTCAGTAGCAGTTCGGATACATGCAAATTCAAAACACTTTTGGTAAATATTCAGTTACAGTTCCAATACAACTTTAGTTGCAGTTCTGATACACCTATAATAACACATTTGACAAAAAGTCACTTGCACCTTCGAAATAGCTTTAGTAGCAGCGTAAAAACGAATGATCGAAAAAATGCTTAGTACTCGAAAACAACAATAGTGATTTTTAAAAAAATAGCGTAGTAAAAGTTTTGAGAACGTAATTGCAATATGGGAAAAACACATGAACACTCGTGAATAACACAGTAGTTGTCAAAAATATATTAACTCTCGAAAAATATAGTAACAGTAGCAATTTTGAAATATACAGTAGCAATTTCAAAAAATGCAGTAGCAATTTAAAAAAATACAGTGGCATCTGCAAAAACACAACAGTTCTTTAAAATGCATTCAAAAAATACAGTAGTAGTAACAATTTAGAAAAAAATGCAATAGCAGAAAAAATTGCAGTAGCAGCACAAAATATGTAGTATCAGTTTCAAAAACACACAATAGCAATTCCAAAAAATGCAGTAGCAGCTTAAAAAATACAATAGAAACCATTTTAACAACATAAAACACACTATCAATTTTGAAAATGCAAGAACAACAAATTGAAAAATGTAATAGTTTCAAAAAAAGAATTGCAACAAATTGAAAAAGTAGCATTTTAAAAAACTCAATATCAAGGCTTTGAAACAATGTAGTAAGAGAAAACGCACAATAACAGCTTTTTGAAAAATATAATAGCAGCCATCTGAACAACGTCAAAAATGCATGCAAGATAAACAAATTGAAAAAAGAAGTACAAGTATCGAAACTCAGTAGGAACTATTTGAGAAAACATGGTAAGAACACAAAACTCAATATCGATTTTAAAAATACAATAGCAACAATTTAAAAAATTTAGTAGCAGGGGTTAAAAACATAGTAACAACACGCATTTTCATAAATAGTCATAAATAATAACATATACTAATTTCAATAAAAAAAAATAGTAGCAATCAGTTGCATCAATTCACAAACAAAAAACAGAGTAGCGGTAGAACTTTTACCAAAAAAAATATATGTAACAAAATCGGCATCTGAGTCAGCCACACAACAACTGGATTTTGAGTCGTCAGTTACGGATCTGTGAAGGCGGCTTGGGTGGGGAGAAGGCGAGCGGCAACGTAGGTGATCCTGCCTACTTGAATTAGTCGGAGAAGCGGATCTCAGCGATCCTAAAGCATGTGGTCGTTGACAACATGATGGCACGGGAGGCTGAGAGATCGGAGGCAGGAAAACGGCGATTCAGCAAAAGAGGTGGCCGAAAAATGAAGACTGAGGTGGTCGGTCGTGCACGTTAAGGTCCTCGATGCAACAAGGTGAGTGAGGAGCGGCACGGCTTGCAGGTGAGTGAGAAGGGAGATGCGAAGTGAGCAAAGCAATGCGGAGGAAGGAGGCGGCAATGCTTTTGTTGACGACGACGGATAGGGAGGCTGCGAGGATGAACTGCCACATCGTGACGGGGAGCGGCAGGTGGCGACGTTGTCTGGAAATGGCGGCGGAGAGAGACTAGTACTATGTTTTCTCTTTGCAAAGAGAGAGAGAGAGAGGGAAGAGAGAGAAAGTGAGGCTGATGAAAATGTGAGATTGATTTTAGTTGTTAGGGTTTTTAATATATAAAGGAGAGTGAAATTGTATTTTTGTATTCATTATTGGTCTGGACATGTGATACTATGTTTTTTGTCTGGCCACGTGTCCTTGTTTGTCTAAATAATATTATGGTTGAATTATTGAATGTTTTACCCTTAATATTTACAATTGACATCAGTCTTACCCATTTATTAGTTTTTCATCTAATCTCGCCAGTAAATGGTGACATGACAATTGCTACGTCAGTAAGTGGGTCTCACTAATATAAATAAATTCATATTTTATCTTTAATTATTATTTTTTTAAAATATATTTTTTTATTTCTAATCTCCATTTTCATTTTTAACCATCTCAATTTGGTTTTTATTTTTTCTCTCTCTTGCATCCCCATGATTGACTACAATATCATTAAAAAAAAGGAAAAATGTAATAAAAAAAAGAAGAAAAAAGTACGTTCCTAGAGAAAGAAAATATCAAAAATATCTAGTTATATGATTATAATAGAATTTCTATTTTTTATGATAAAGATAAAAAAATTAGACAATTAAAAATTAGAAATAACTGCAATCTTGTCTTTTATTTTCTCTCTCACAACTCTAGATTAATTGCAATCTTGTATTTTTTTCTTATATTTTTTATTATTCTTTTATAATTTTTGTTATGAGAGTTCAAAATGAAAAATAAATATAAAATATAAAAATAAAATTGTGACAATCAAAATGAAAATTAATGATTAGAATGAAATAAAATTAATTTATAAAAGTAAAAAAAATATTAAAATAAGAATTTATTTTTGATAATGGGACCTACTTGTTGACGACTTCCTCATAGAATAGGTAGTCGCGCTTGATGATTTTTTCCTTGAACGACGAGGGTTGTAACCCTTCGATTAGGGCAAACAAGGTCGTATTCTTGTCCAGGTTCTTACAAAGCTGGGCAGTTGTGCGGAAGCAGAGTGGCTCAAAGCCGCCCTGAAGGATGGAGAATAATAAGTTTGTGTTGTGGTGACGGCCTTGCAGCATGTAGCGCTTGAATGCATATGTAAAATTAGAGAAAGAGTCAATAGAGCTAGGTGCAAGCTCAAAGAACCAATTTAGCTCTTCTCCGGTAAGCGTCTCAAGGAACAAGTAGAACAATGTTGCTTTGTTGTGTTGGCTCCCTGTCGTTGCAGACAAGAATTTTTTGACGTGCGTACCGGATCTCCGCTTCCAAGTAGCATTCGTCTTTTAGAGATTTGACGTGCTTGTCGCTCCTGATATGTGTCATAACCCGAGAAAACGTGGTTGTGCGTGGCTTGTATGAAAGGCTGGCACTGGAGGGGTGACGCACGTTGCGAAGCTCACTTTCGATATCGGCCAGAAGGGCCAGGATTTGGGTCGTGGCGTCAGGTGCTTGCTATTGGGTTATGGGGAGGCGGGTTCCCTTGCAGCTAGGGGTTATGGAGTTGGGCGGCCATATGAATGAGGTTGCGGCATTCCTCCTGCCTACTAAGCTCCAATTGATGACCTTGCAGGGCGACAAGGGCTTCGTGCAGTCGCTGGTTTGCTTAGCGCTCATAGTTGTGCTCCGCTCCTATCTGAGCCAGCTCTTGGAGTAAGCCGGCGTTGTCTTCTCCCAGAATGGCACTGCTGGTTCCACCTTCGTCGGTGCTGGTGTATGTGGGTGTGGGATTAGGATTGGGTGTTAGAAGCTCGATGACGGAGCGTAGGCAAACCCCAACTGGAGTCTCGAAATGATTAGTCTCGGGGAGAGGCATAACGACGTGAGGCGGAGGGAAAGGAAAAAATTTGGGATTAAAAGGAGACTTTTTGGTGGGTGAAAGAACGAAACCGCTAAATAGCGCCAAATATTTCTACTGAAATATGTAGAGGACTCCGCTAGAAGAGCAAAGATTGTTGTGGCGGGATCGCACTCGAACGTTCAAGTAGTATTTCTCGCGCTCTCCGCTTAGTCAGCAAGACACTCAATGTGACTAAGCCAATAAGTTGTATGGTTCTTGATTTGATTCCATAGTTATGCTCTTATTAATAACATATGTAAACAGAGTTTATTTATATGTTATTTTATTTATTAATATTATCCTTGATCAAATTGCCTTTTTCGCTTGAAAGGCTCGGTCTACATATAACATATGGCAGTTTTTCGCTAGATTTTAAGCCCATGCATTATAATAGAGACGCCCGCAGAGTGTGAGTCCATCATCAATAGAGACATGCCTGTACTTTTTTTTTTTTAGAGTTGGCCTCAGGTTTGATAATTTTATGTCCGGCATAAAAATCATCAGGCACGCCCTTGAATTTCTGGTAGACTGGACCAACAACCTTGATGATAGCACAACCCACAGTCCCCAAGTTCTTCTTCGCATACTCATACAGATTCAGCGCACACATGAGCATGTAAACCAGAGCCATCCTCAAAACCTTCAGGTGCTTCAACTCCTTCTACAACAAAACAAAATCCAGCAACAAAACCAGAGAGAATCATAACGTTGAGCACAAAAACTCAATACAGTCGCGAAGTTTTGAGAAGCAATTAATCGAACAGTTCATCTGCAATTATGCAAGGGACAACTACCGAGAATCTACAAGCTCCATTACTAGACTCACCTAAGCTCTACTCCTGTGAGCGTTGACATCTTCTTCGCCCAACGACCTCGTCCCTTCTCATCAGTGATGACTTCAGCAGTCTGATTCGAGTCTCCTCCAAGAATCTTCTAAAGATCCAAAACTCTCATATCCCTCATCGGAAGTGAAGAATACATCGCCTGACAGAGAACACAAAAAATCACTACTCGGTTTCAAAACGATCACAATCATCTGAATTTCATCAAAATATACAACTAATTTGAAACATCCTGCATCAATTCGTGTGATAACGACTCGGATTTATAGAAACGAATTGAAAATTTCAATAAAACATTTTATACGAGTACGAGTTTAAGAGCGAAATTTGATTATCAGAAGAAGCGAGTCATGCTCGGCGATCTCAGCGTCGTTCGATCTCTCTGGAATAACCTAAGGAAGATGAAGATGACTAAATAGAGAGAGAGAGAGAGAGAGGCGCTCACCATTGTTTCAAACTTCTAAGAGGAAAGTTGAAATATGTGAGAGAGAGAGAGATATGAAATGAAGGAGAGATAAATTGCGAGGGGGAGAGCTGTTAGTTTTGCCTCGGAGAGCGCCTTTTAACTGCATTTGAAAACAGAGTTAAATGAGGAATGTGGCGGGAGGTAGCTCTCTGGAATTTTACCCGCGGTTAAAAAATGGCACGCAAAATGCATCGAGGGAATTAGTTTGTGCCTACATCTGTGAATCTACGAGTCTCTTTCAGTTCTACGGTTACACACTCACACCATAGTCAAGCGTGAAGTTTTAGATCCCGCTACGAGAACGTTAAAGATGATAATGAATCGGATGAAGATGCATCAAGTGGTTTCATCTCAGTTCGGAAAGAGGCGGGGAAACTGGAAATGATGAGGCGTTATAATGAAACTGACTACAAACACTATGAACATAGTAAGGAAGGCCTGTGATTTTAGCACTCCCATTTACGATTTGCACTCCCACTATAAAATTTTAGCTCAAAGTTCCTATTATATCCTTCACTACATCTCTCATCCGCTCCTCGCCAACTGCACCACAGTGCCGATGGTTACGAGCAGTTCCAGTCTGCCATCATTTTCAACCATATAAAAACAATTGTCGAGCCCCTTCAAGAGAATGGAGACAATTGTCGAGTGAATATGGTGGTGCTTAAGCATTTTCTGAGGCCCGATGATGTCGAACCCTGCATCGGTGCAGTTAGAGTAGAAGATGGAGGAGAATCAAGAAATTCGGTGACAAGCAGATAGAAGAGAAGTAGATGGGTTCCTAGACAAATGCCAATTTGGGTCTGAAATTTGCGGCGGGGGACTGGATTTTGCATAATTCAGATCAACGGCGTTAGGAATTCGGCTTGGTTCGTTGATTTGGGTCAACATTTTGGAAACATGAGGCAGACAGATGGAGGGATATAATTGAAAGTTTGAGTTAAAAAGAATTCAGTAGGAGTGTAGAATGCAAATCATGGAGTGCCATTATCACTGCCCGTAAGGAATTGCAGAACAGCCATTAACTTCCATACACAAACTGAATTAAAGGGTCTAAGAAGCCATTTACATATTAGCTAGCTAGTCAACATTCCTTCCTACTCACTCTAATATAAGAAACAGAACCCATAAAACCATTGAACTACGAGCAACAAATTAACCACAACTTCAAACAAGCAAGTTCTTCACTTAGTCGGAGTCAGAATCAGAAGATTCAGATTTATACTCTCCTTTCCTCCCAGCCTTACCCTGCTCAACTGCTTTGGATATATCCTCGACTGGAACCAAGGGTAGATAACCGAAGATGGTGTATCCCTTCCTGGACAAGTCCTTCACTGTATGGTTGTATTTCTCGGACAAGTGAGCAACCGTAGGAGAAGCCTTCTCAGCCACTTTGTGGACTGGATGGTACTGGTCAAGTACAACCCACAGCTTCACAGATTGGTCAAAAACGAGCTGCTTAGATTCTGTGGCTGCATAATGAAGAGCTGAGCTCGGACCCCCAGTTTGAGCCTCCTTCACGAACCTCTGGCCTTTCTCCAGAGCTGACAGGAAGAAATTGTGACCTTGGTGAGCAACCTGCTTAGCCAAATGAGGAGCATGCTTGTCAAACTTCTCAGTGGCTTCATCTACCTGTTTTAATAATAAAAACAAAAGCACAATTGTGAATACCTTTGCCTAAAATCTATCAAAACATAACAGTGTAATACTAACGAGCAGTAAGTGCTTATTTGTTCTATAACTGAAGAGCATATAATGATATAAACTATACCTTCTCAAACCAGCATCATGAAATATTTACTCAATCCAAAAGCCTCTTTAAAGATGGATGGAACCAGAAACATCAATAACAAATACAACCAGATTTTACTAAGCATCAAGGTACACGCTGACACTCAAAATACATCGGAACTAACAGGAGAATCACTGCTTAAAAAAAGAGCTCACTAAGGCATAGAAACAAAACTTCAACTTGCATCAAAAAACTACTACACAACCTACTACAAAATCTAGACTTGTATTAAGGATCAGTCACAGACCAAAGACACATGAGGCAACACTATTAGACCACGGTCCACCCTGCCAGAAGCGAAAGCCACAATTAGCATTCAAGTAGACACATGCAAAACCGAACGAGCAACAGAGCAACAGAACAACACCGAATTCAAACCAACAATTGCATCTACAAACCAAAATTGACCCAAATAAAACCCCGCATTTTGATGCACCAACAATAAAATTCATAAAAACGAAGCAAATCAACAAAATAATATGCTATATTATATCCGGATCAAGATCATAATCTCAGTCCATAAATGAATACCTTGGTGTCGAGAAAACCAAGAAGATCGTCAGGAACGCCCTTGAACTTGTCATAGACTGGACCAACGACGGCGGTGACGGCACCCTCGACAGTCCCAACCGTCGATCTCAACGGCCCAGAATTCTGCTTGGCGTACTCGTACAGATTCGAAACGCACACCAGCGTCTGAATCGCCGCCATCCTCACAAACCATAAGTGCTTCAGCTCATGATGCTTCTTATTACCTACAACCTTGCTCTCTATATCCTTCTGCCAACAACACCAAAATCAAATCATCAGGAACAAAAAAAATAAAACTTGCTTCAGATCCAAGCAAAGAAAACTCACAGCTTAGCCTTTTGGCTTGTACGTTATAAAAATCAAAGCAAACAATTTAGGGATCAAAAACGCAATTACCTTCTCTACTGCTGTGGCCATTTTTGCGCGATCGGTTTCTCTTGAAAAGCTGAAAGTCGCAAACTGAGATTGTTAAAAACAAATGGGGAAGGGTTTTGGGTGGTTGTTGGTATTGTAACTATTTATAAGGAGTAGAGGAGTTCCCAGAGAATTGTGTGCGTTGGAGTGATCTGACGGCTCGTGAGCGAATCAGATCTCACTTCGGTGTGGGGGCCCACTCTGGCGGGGTTTAGTGGCTTCCAGGAGAGAGTAGGAGTTTCCCGAACCATACGTTGCCATTTGTTTGTTCTAGATTCGAAGGAAGTTAAAAGGTGGGAGGGGGTGGAGCTTTCAAAGATTCCAATCTTGGTTGCTTACCGACCTAAGTTTTCTCGTATTGTTAACAGTAAAAACTATGGGGGCCTTATTATGCTTCAATTATCATAATTCATAAGGCTTATCATAACCAAATATAAATCTAATGTGGTCATACATATTATAGCACACTAACTACACTAGATTGATAGAGTAGGTCAACTAGCTACGTGGTAAAGAGAAGATTACGAAGTCAAGAGTGTAATCACTAAAATGATTCGTGAAAAGAGTCAATAGAGTATGGAATAAATAGATGCATACCCAAGTAGTTGCTACCTTCTGAAGTTCTGATACTTCTTCTCATGTTGCTAAAGAAATTGAGACATTTCTATCTTTGAGTATGATAGCATTGTTTCCTTAAAACCCCAAGTGCATGAGGAAAAGCATTCCCCAGTGCCACGTGAGAATTCTATTACATATATCCTTCAAATGCTTATAACTAACATAACTTTATAGTACTAAACTACTAATTGAAGTTTCTATATGTATATAACTGGAAACATTGATGTAGCAGAAAGCAGTTGATATCAGATATGCCGCAGCATTGTCAAAAGCTGAAGAGTTTCAGAAGGCTTGAGATTTCTGGCGCTTTGTGTACTGAAGAATAGGCTCCTTGACCTATAGAGAATATGGAAAAGGTCATTAGAAAGATTGCATTTTCCGTTAGCTCTTAACTGTGATACATATCAGAGCAAACCATTCTATCATGAGGATGTTGAATCAGTTTCATACCGTGCTTGTTTTCCTGGAACGCTTGTCTTGGGTTGACCTACTGCTGCACATCACTTTCTCCCCTTCATCGCAGTGATTGGTGTTGCCATTTGGTCTGTTTTCATCATTACCAACTGCGTAGCTCTCTCTTGAAACTTGTGGCTGCACAGGTTCCAATATAAACGTACTCAGTTTCAACTTTCAAGTAAAGACAACTCAGGTGCAGGAAAAATTAACACAGCAGTGTAGAAGCTCTCAGTATATTAGACAGTCTCACCTGAGCCCGGCTTGTGGGGGTGTTTCCATGATCCTTTGCCGTTGAAGCTGTTTGCTCACTCCTCAGTGGACTGTTTTCGTTTGAACTAGTCCTTAGCCGCATGCGTGTCAGATCAGATCCGATAGAGTGAAGCACACCACATGTGGATGTGTCTCTGTAGTTGCTACCTGATAAGAAAAGCATTTTGTAGGTTCAAGTGTTAAGCTGGAATTTACGCGTGCAAGAACTTTGCTTTCTTACCCTTTAGATGGAAATCTTGATGATCTAACTTGCTTTGTGGTTCAGTGTTGTCCACATCCTGGTCAACTCAAAAAGTCAGAAACCAATGTAGAATACATCTCACAATAAGATTTGTAGACATGTTTGCAGATATACCATTGCATCATAATTCAAAGCTTTCTGAACTTCGATGAGCTTCTTCTTGGTCACATCAGAATGGAGTACACGCTTTCCTGTTATTAAAAGAAGTTAAACATGCTATGATCCTGCATAAGTAACTAAGGAGAGTACAAAGCTTTTCAAATGTCTCAAATTGAACAGAATGCTCACCTAGCCTTTGATTTCCCTTGGCTTCAACAAAGCCTTCTTGTGCCATTTTATCAAGCATCTTGCGGACAGTATTCTGTTTTGCTTCTCTGCCAAGCTTGTTCTGAAGCTTCGCAATTGACACATACTCCATCTGAAGAACATGATAGAGTGTCTGCCACAGAAAACAAATTCACCTAAAATTGAATCAAACAGAAGTATGGGGCACTCCCAGCAAGAAGGCATTTATCTCCCAAGTAAGAACAGAGTGGACAATCATTGTTTATAGTTTCGATGAGCAGTTGTCAGGCAGTACAAAGTAATTAGTGCATTAGTGAAAAATTTAGAATCTTAATACTTTGTCTTTATGATATGGCAAGGAGAGTTGAAGACTCCATAGATACATATATACGAGAAGACAAGAATAGCAATCACCTTCATGTACAAGTAATCATTCACTTTTGGAGATTTATCACTGTTTGGGACTACTTGACAGTCCTTTTCTTTTTTCACCGTGATGAATTCATAGTCAGACTTCTGCATAGTGTAGTTCATAAGGGAAATTTAGAATTGACATAAAATTGAGAAACTACAGAAAGAAAAGTGAACTAAAACAAAAGGAAAATAACCTTCTGCCTGTTGATAGTGTAACTATCCACTCCAGCGTTTGATAGAACACCTTCCTTAACAAGCCTCCCCATAATTTCTGCCAGCCAAACAGAATCAAAATAATACTAATCTTTCTCTAAACCTAAAAAATGTGAAAACAATGTGGCAGCACAGGGTTAAGTGTATTCTTCACTTCACCTTCAGTCAGAACCTGCGTATAGTAATACAGGAATGGAGTCAATAGGTTATACATCAAGAGTTGTACACAGTCTAAACAACAGGTGAATATACAATATTTTCTGTTAGCCAATTGTATCAACAGTTTCAGGAACATATATCAGGAGAGAATTGAACAGTTGAAAATTATTACCAGTGAGATGTCTGGGAAATTCGAGAGAACATCAGTAAATTCAACAGTGTTAAGATGGAGGCTACTGATCCAGTCCTTTATCCGCAAAAATTGTTGCTCATCTTCCTCTGGGTCCTGAGTAGCATCAGTAGCTAGATAGTGTAGAACAGATCATTAGCATAATACTTTTTAGTCAGCTCACAATCCAAGTTACAGATCTGTTTTTCACTCTCATTCCATGTTCAGATTGACCAACTAACTTAGAAATGTAACTGCTTTATCACCTTCATCATACATACTGTCATCTTCCTGTGGTTGTTGCTTCTCTGTCAACAAAACCAATATTACTTCCACATATACTCAGACAAAAGCTATTAGAAACTTGAAAATATATTACAAAGGGTACACTATACAAAACATATATAGTAAAAGTATAAGCTCTTACTGGCTGGAGCAACTATATATTGATCCCCTTGTGATTTGATGACCTAGCCAGTGTAACAGATCATATCATGTCCTCAGTATTGGCACCATTAAGTGAGTTAAAGCTCTAAACCAAAGCACATGTGAGTTGAATTATATCAGTTTTACCTCACTGTCAGATTCCGAAGAGTCATCTCTTTGCATCGAGTCAGCTCCTAGGCTCACATCATCATCTTGAATATCATCATTTTCATCCTCACAGGGATCAAGCACACTCTTTACCTGCAGAAAGACCGAGTAACACTTGGTTAATCTGGCACGTAAATTGCAAAGACCAATTTCTAACACTCAAAATGTATCCTATGGCTTACCTTGAGAGCTAGGACAAGATGCTTGCTGTTTACATTACCAACCTCCATTTTTAAAGGATTCTTGATCCATGTGTTACGAGTTTCTTCTTCTGTGCAACATCGGAAGAATGGAGGCTCATAATCTATTGGCTGCAATGTCAGGAAACTGTGTGAGTTATTCGCACAAAGTCATAAGAAAGAGCAAAATTACTTAAGAAAAAATGGAGCAGAACTATGAGAACCAGTTAAAGAGGTATACCGTCACATCATCATAGTATACGAGTTTCATGAGTATGGTGCGCTGAAACAAACACAAAAACACATTGTAAATGGACTTTACCAAAGCAAATGAACTCTTCTAGAACATTGTCATTATGGCTAAATACAACACAGCTGTGTAGGAACCAAGCAAATTGTAGATGTACCTCTTCAGGCATCTTATCCAAAGTTCTCATCAGTTGAACCAGTGTGCGGATCATCTTACAAGCCGAACTTCTGCACATTACCACAGTCCAACATATTCGGAAATTGAGACCCAAACAACAAGAGAATAAGCATGAAATCCAGCACTAGTTTGGACAAAAAATCACCTCATCTGGTTGGGAGTAATTTCTGCTGCAGAGTTACACTTGAATGTTCCACCATACTTCTTGTTTCCTGAGCGACTGATGTTCATCGAAACCTCCTGGCTCTCAGAGTTTGAGTAACTAAATGAAACTGCAGGTCACGAGTAATATGAACTGATCAATTCACTTTAATGATCCAGAACAGTGAAACAGTACGTAGTAGCTACATTATAGTGCACAGTAAGATCAGTAAGTAGTATTACTAACAGTTTACCACAACTCATGCCAGCAATCACATCTTAAGCTGAAAGTAAATCGGTGTCGGAAAGTCTTACATGCATATTCCTCTATCATTGGCCCTTCGATCTCTTCGCACACACAGAACAGAAGCGATTTGAGGTACTTCTTCTGCAAGGCATCGTAAACACCTACACATAGATCAAGAGCCAAAATCAGCTATAACATCCAAACAAACAAAATACTAAAATCTCACTAAATCAAAACCGGCAAGCTCAACCAAATTAAAATTCCTCAGGCTATTCCTACCTTTCTCCATCCAATCAAGTAGCCTACGAGACTCCGCATCAATTGGCATCAGCTTCTTAATCTTCATCTCTGTTAAATAAACCCAAAATTGCAACAAAAATCAACAACCGACTTTGAAATACGGCAAAATCACAACTAAATCTAATTTACAAAACAGATCTACCTAAAGCGGGAATGGATTTATCATTGAAGTAATTCTCCGGAAAAAGTCCTCTAATATAGCTGATGTTGAATATAGCAATACGAAGCAGGTTCCTCGTCTGAGTTTCAAAAGCAGTCAAAATAGAGTATCCAGAGTCAAAATAGCTCATTTTCTCATATCGCAGTCACCGAAAACTCAACATCTAGCTATAAATCGAACAAATATGGGGTTCCTTCAGCCAAACTTGAATTCTACAGCCTAATTACTATGTAACCGAAGATTCAACTACAGATCGGTAACAACGAGCAACAGCTAAGCATTCAAAACACTAAGATCTAAAGCGAGCGATGATCGGTTACCAGAAGAAGCGAGTCCTGCTCGGTAATCTCCGCCACCTTCAGTTTCTGAGCCACAACCTGGGCAAAATCACGAACAAATCAACAGTGAGATTAAGCTTAAGTAAACAACCGTACGACGAGGTTAACGAAGAAGATCTAAAACTACGAAGGAGTGTCTCACAATTGTAGAGCTCACCATTTTCAGAGGTCTCGAAGAAAACTGAGAGAGAGAGAGAGAGAGAGAGAGAGAGAGAGAGCTCTGCGTTGCTTAAGAGCAAAGCTCAACAAATTTTTGAAATTCTAACCGAAAAAAAAGTGTGAGGGATTTGAAATGATATAAATAAACAAATGAGGACGATGGCGGGATATGACGAAAATTTTAACCGCGGTAAAATTTACTTCACGTGATTTCTAGAGCATGAGAAATGTGTGATGGAGTGATTGGAGTCGGTTAGTGAAAGCATCTAGCGGCTCGAAGTTTCACCACGTCAGCTGAGAATCGACGGCTCCGGATTGATAGATGAGGACTCACGCGGATCGGTGACCTGGCACCATAGTGTGCCCTTCTTGAACTTCTTATTACATCAAAGCCAAACAGGCCCTTAGCTAAACCAAGAACACTGAACACCATTTGGCTCATAACATTACAGACTCTCAGGTACTTAGTAGAGAAAAGGTCGAGAACCAATTGGTTAGATCACACAATTAAGATTGTTGGATACTAATCTACTAAGTATTGTTGAATTAAGACTCTCAGGTACCATTTGGTTAGTATCACACAATTTGATGTTGGATATGAGATGCAGAGTAACTTTTTCCGATGTGTTTCTCGTCGAAAATGATTCCTTTACTAATCCTGAAACCAACTTCCCGGTGCAAGTAGGAGAAAGCCCTGCATTTTTCCACGGAGTTGATGATGTAGTCTAGCCATTGTAGATGATCTGAAATGCAAAGATTTCAATCCAAACGAATAGGGATTGATCTATATATGGCTTTGCAATTCGCAATGCGACGAAGCATCAGAAAGTGTTCAAAGCAGTCATTTTAAGCTCAGATGTCTATTTATAGATTTTCCAAGGGTATTATACAGACAGTGGAGCTGTTAGCAGCACTAAGCATATGGAAGGTTTCTCTTTGGAGTTTCCTAACAGGGCGAATCACACTTCTTGATTCAAGATTCAACAATGAGTTAAGGTGACAACAATCATAAAGAAATTTCAAGAAAGAAAAAGAAAATGATAAAATAAAAATTAAGCTTGAATTGTAATTCATTTCCACCAAGGTAGAGTTGTTATCTACTTCCATTTTTCTATCCTCAAAGAAGTTCAAAGGCCGCAGAATGTTCAACTATTCTGGCATACAAGACTTCTACAACAAAGTACAATCTTAATTCTAAGTAAACACTTCAAACAACATATATAACCTTTCAATTGTCGAGAACCTTATGTTTTAGGCTGATATTCTGTCAGCAGTTCTTGTCTCTGACCCATGGTTACACCCAGATCAAATCTTCATCTTAATGACGGCACATAACTTCAAAACAAACAGAACACCGTTGCCAGTAACATTAAAATGAGATTACAGGTAAACATCTACAAAAAGATTTCAAATTGCATAGCTTGGTCATTCACGTTGGCACTAAGGAATCACCTCTATTTGTGTTTATCGGATAGTCAGCAGTAGCTACTTTCTCCCGAAGGTTGAATTTGTTTGCAATTAGTGGCCGAACATCATCCACTCCAACCAAGCTCTCCAAGAAAGGAAGTAAGGAAAGTAATTCTGTATCAGAGTGATCATCAAACCAGCTCTCTATTGGTATTCCGTTGTCCACTTGGAATCCAAATGCCTGAAACAAAGATGAGGTAACAAACTGTTATATCTAGAGAAAGTAATTCTGGGAGATGAGCATAACGCAGGACTCCTGTACTTTTCATAACTGTACGTGCTTCATGTTAAATTAGATATAGATTCTATTTCCGGTCTGTCTGTGTTGATTAAAATCTAAGCTAAACCACAAAATAGGTCCAACCATGTATTGATGATGAATTCCACCCAGAAACGAAGTACTCTTTCAGCTCATTAATCACCATATATCAACGGCTATCCAAAAGGTAAGTAATCTAAGAAAAACACTGCTCCAAAATAGACCCCAAAAATATCCACAAAGATAGTCCATGCAATCATCCTGTTTGAGGGTAAGGGTATGGCATACATGTATTGATACTTAGATGTTGAGAATTGTATACCTGTGGAGAGTTATCAACTATGATAACACGGGCCAAATCACGGCCAAGAACTGACAAATCTTTAAGGTAATTCCCTTCCACAAAAACACAAGAATCTCGAAAAACACGATGGCGAAATATCTTTCGTTTCGGATCCAGCACATTTAGAAGCTGCTCTGCATAAATACTTTGACTAGCTGTAAAAATAATGATCTCGAAAAGATGGGAAACTCTGTCCAGAAAATCTCTGAGATGAGGGCGGCATCGAACATATACTGTATGCTCTTGTTGGTTAAAATTTACTGGGAATGTGAAGTCTGCATCATCACAAGGTTCTAGAGTAGAATGTACCAAAGTTTCTGCCAGATCAAACCCAGTTTTAGCACACAATTCTGAACAATAAGTTGAGGTAGATAAAGTCAACAAACAAATGCAGATGGAAATCAAATGATTAATGTTGTGTCCCATAAAGATTAGTCCAGACCACACCCACGAATGTTAATGTAATAGAAATTGTCAGTGCACAATCCTTTCCGGGATAAACGAATACACAGTTGGACTAAGCTTTAATCAGATTTCATCGGAATACAGATAAAGCAAGGATGCAGCTAAACTGTTCATGTTCACTTTATGAGTACATTGGTAAAAACAAGTAGCAGATGGAATATTGAGAGTTCAATATGTACGTATTATATTACTATGATAGCAAAGATCAAAGCAAAACAGGCTATAAGGTATGACCAATTTGGCCTACGGACAAATGACATTCAACCCTTCATTTATAAGCAATGAAATGCAAAAATTAGAAAGATATCAAACATAACTAACTGTGCAGATAATATCGTAATATAAACCAACAATGGCCACAAGATTTCAGTACTCTCACCATCTAAGTCCAAAACAAGGCTTGTCGGAGGGCAACTTCGTGTTTGCTTTGGCAGCAACAACGGCCGAAAAGTTGGGACGACTGATGACAAGTCAGGTAAGTGCTTGATAAATAAGTAAGGATCAAAGTCATCAAATTCCTCATTGTCATCATCATCCACGTACAAATCAGTTGACATATGATCCTGACCATGCTCATCTAAACACTCCAACTTAGAATTTTTCATGGCAAGATATATGGCTGAGACTTCAGTGGAGATATTGGCTGCCTCCGAAACTGCATTACAGAAAAACATTACTTGTACATCAATTTCATATTTTTTGTACAAATTTTTTTTCTCATGTATCTATATCTGGTTTTATATTCACCAGGACATGTTAGATTTATAGAAGATAATGCATTCTTACAATAGTTCTCGTCTTGGACGGTGGACTCCAAAGTCTCTTGACCAGCATAACCATGGTGTGCATCATCCCCCGAATAAATTATTTCTTGATGGAAATTATGATCTCCATTTTGAAAGAATTTAACAAAATCAACTGGAAAAATGAAAAGGAAAAAGAAAGATATAAGACCATACTAACCAAAGTTCTTAAAATTCTTCTAAGTGGCAAACAAAAACGACTACATAAACATATATAAAAGTGACAAAGCTGATAAATATTAAATTTCATTTACCTCCATTGGCTGGTTCTTCATCAGCATGTTTAGAAGTGTGGAAGGCAGGAGAAAAGATAGTTCCCAGCACGCAATCAGTTGAACTCTCTTCACAACCCTGCAATAGAATTCCAAGAATTCAGAGTAATGCACAAGCAACGTTCTATTGTTTATATTCAGTTGGATACATACCTTATGCTCTGTGCAATTATCTCTTAAAGCATCATGCCCCAGACAAGCCTCAACCGTCTGATCGCGCAGCAAGTCATAATTAGTTTGTGAATTGGTTGCAGTAACAGATTCCTCACTCTTCTTATGAGCCCCACCTAAAAGTTGCAATAAGAAAATGACAGTTCAAATCAGTACTGGGACCTGTCTAATATTTACAAACTCTAGCCATATGTCCCAAGACACTTACTGACAGAAAAGAGTCAAACGACCTTCCTAAATAAGAATAAAGAGTAACACAACCAGAACTTAATGTGTTTCTACGACCTCCAAAAGTTAATAATGCCTCACTAGTAGATACAGCACCAAAGAAACCTACAAGCATGAAAAACCCCACAAATGTTTGCTTACACGAGTAGGAAAGTAACTTTACCTTGTTTCTGCTTTCTGGAGGAAGATGTTATCATATCGGTAGCTTTGCTGTCTAATAATTTCACATTTTCATGTGTTTTCTTCTGAGCTCTTGAGACCTTGGGACTGGTGATCTCTTTTGAAGCAGTTATTGCAGCACTTTTTTTCCTTGTCTGCATTTCAACCTCGAACAAACTTGATTTGGAGAAGTCTACACAATACATACTTCGGGTTAGATCTAGTCACAGTACCAAGCATCTATTTTTCATAATATTATACGTACGAGATCCAACAAGCCAATGACACTGTACAGACCAATGAAATGTTTATAAGCTATACAGAGACTATTGAAAGCTTAGGAAAGCTGAAAGAATTAGCCTTTAAAAATGTGCATATGTAATTGCAGCATGCTCGAGTTAATAAGCAAGATATGGGAGAAACATTTCATCAAAAAACAACAATCAAAGAATTCGAAAATATTAGTCAGTAGCGAAAATGACAGAAATTTAAGCTCAATCACAGTTGAAAGAATCGTATGGAGTACACTAACTGCATAATCACAAAGTTCAAAGCTACAGCTCCAAACCCTATAAAACCCATTATCAATAGCCAACGCTAAAATCCATAACTCAACAAATGAACCAACTTCACTTCAATTTTAAAGCTCAAAAATTCCATTTCCCCCAAAAAATTAAAAAGCCATAAACTGATAAACCACACCAAACCCTAGAATCCAGCTCAACATCAAAAATAAAATATTTCAGCACAATCAAAACTCGACCTCAAGCAAAATCAAAAGCAGGCACCAACTCCACAGTCCCTAGTCCCTACCTGAACTGAAACCGAGCTCAAAAAACCGAAATCTGAATCGGCGGTCAGTCTTGCCGGACCCGAATCGTGAATCGGCGGCGAGAGAGATGATAAAGGTCGCAGCTTGAAAAGCTTCGAACAGAGACAGACGAAAACCCTAACTTTGCTGAGCTAGTACAAATTGGGGGTTTTAGGATTTGAGATTTTGAGAGAGGCTGTTTTCCCTCCAAGGCTGTGGTGATGTGGAAAAGAGGGGGAAAACTTTCGGAAGGGGCGGAGATCGAAATTTTTTAATTTTTGTCTGAAGAAAAAAAAAAGGTTTTGCGGATGATAATAATAATTCCTTCCCGAAATGTCTGTATTTTTCTCCATTTTACGTGCTGGAATTTTTAGGTGAATTGAGGAATTTCTTAGGCTTCTAGAGACGCGGCAGCGAGTATGAGTTCAAACATGCGCTACGAGACTGACGCGTGGTGTGTGGTTTGATTCGGACGGTGGTGATGGCGGGGGGGGGGGGGGGGGGGAGGTTAGTTGGGTTTTGTGTGAGTGAGTGTGGGTGTGGAAGTAGGCGAGGAGCTTTGGAATTTTGGAAAAGGAATCAATTTGCTGCCAGAGATTTGTATTATTTTCAATTTGGGAGGATGCTTCTTTTTCTAGTATTGTCAAAATTTCCCTTTTACTATTTGAATATTCTATTATGGCCTATTTTTATAGC
Organism: Geum urbanum; assembly: GCA_946800695.1. Taxonomy (NCBI): domain Eukaryota; kingdom Viridiplantae; phylum Streptophyta; class Magnoliopsida; order Rosales; family Rosaceae; genus Geum; species Geum urbanum. The sequence continues at coordinate 60,169,842 of OX327005.1, read as the reverse complement.
CATGTTTTCAAAAACCTAGCTTGCCCCATCATTTTCTCAATTTGTTTCAGAGTTTACTTTGTATTAGAAACGAGTTTTATTAACTTTTATTGCTATGATGGAAATCAAGAAAGGTAACACTAAACTTATATTTTTTTGTGTGACAAAAACGACCTTCCGGAGGAGTTGGGAGGTAATTTTATTAAATAATACGGCTAAGGTCGTAATGTCAGACATTTAGAACAGACTCTGAAGCGGAGGTAACACATTTATAATGAATGTCAGGATCATAAGCAAAACTATATGTTACACTATTACAGTAACTAGCACTATCCTTGAAATCCATAAAACTCAAGAAATGTAAGCTTATTTGCATAACATCTGGATCACCAGAACCAGAGATAAATAGAGATATCCATACCCCTAAGCATGTAATTGTGGTAGGCACGTTACCCCTATTGGAGCTCACAATCTACAAGAAATGCATATAAGCTATAAACTGTAAAACCAACAAAGTTACCAATTTATCACCTACTATAGGCTCAGAGAAAAGCCCACCAGGGTCCCAATGTCCACGGGTAAACCAGCCCAGCCAAGAACAAAGGCTATTAGGTCTAGGTTTGAGGACCGGCACAAAGAGGCAGGAACCAAATCGGCCCAAAGACAACAATTCAGGGCTCCATATAGACACCTCGCCTTGTAGCTTCACGTCGTTCTCGCCCGAATCACTAGATCCCAGGACCAACCTCGACCTCGAGCCGGAAGACAGATCACCGAAAGCAGCCGGAGCATACTCACATAGCCAATGTTAGGCCACCTTCGCCACTCGATCTCCAACCGACTCGGAGTTGATTCTCTTGCCTCTATCCCATACTCGGGATCTCCTTATTCCAACCAAGGACACCAGACAATGCAAGGAGTCTGTCACAGGTAGTGACGCAAGAGAACGCGCTCCTGCCGAAGCCGCCCCAGCTAATCCTTTCATGCGAGACGGTCAGAATGGCGTCCCGGCCGAACAGAGGAGACACCATCTGAAAACCATCGTCGGATGAATCCCAACCTCAGAGCGAGCGAAGGAGTAGACCATTGAAGCAGCAAAGAAGTGCTCAAAATATAAAGCGACCCCAAATAAAGAGGTACAGTAGATCTCCAAACAGGTTGAAGATGGGTTTGCGATCGGCAACGAACATCTACCCCTATCAAAGCTCTGCTAGGGTTTGTCATTTTTCATTGATCGGGTAAAAAAGCAAGGTAACACTAAACTTATTGTTACGACTAGTTACACAACATATTTTAAAATCATCCATTTTATACAAGATAATTTTATTTAGCTATTAGGCAATGGCGGATTCAGGATGAAATTCTTTATAGAGCTCAACTTTAAGGAAATATTTTCGTGAATCTCGAGGAACAAGAGATTTTACTTTTTTAAAGGATTAATCAATAACTATTAAGATTTTAAATGAAAAAACAATATGTGATAAGTGATCTCTATAGTCTACTTGGTCGAAACCTACAAATGTTGCAACTTAAACTCGGGAGAGAACTCAAGAGCTCGATGCTTTGTCAATTTAATATGTAGTAAATGAGTTGAATATCGGCTTATTGATGGCTTGGTTAAGTATTATATATTTGTATTCGGCTTAAACTTATATTATTTTCATGAGGAATGGTATTACAAGGAATAAGTTGGAGAGTTAGACTTGAGATGTTTGAGTATTTGATTATATTGGCTGGGCTTTTTAATTTTTTATTGTCAACTATTTTATTTTATTTTAACCTTCAAAATCTCATCAGGCCTTAAACTCTAGTGAGCCACTACATTGTCTACATACATCCGCCAATGTTGTTAGAGCATCATGTTAAGGTCAGGTGAAGAGAGCAAAATTTTTGGAAATGTAAAGTATATCTGAAATTAGATTAAATAGACCTTGTATACAAATTCATAAAAGTTCCATTATTCTAATTATTTTGAGTCGATTCTAATTAATCTCGTAGTACTTGAACATGAGATTAAAAACAAGTTGCCCATAAAAGCACAATCACACGTGCTTCACGGCATCTATATGTTGTCGGCATACATTACTAGGGCTGGGATTTTCAAACCGAAAACCGAAAAAATCCGAGCCGAATCCGATCCGTGACCGAAAAAAACCGAATCCGAATAAATCCGAACCGAAAAACCGAAAAATCCGTTAAATTATGGTTTGGTTCGGTTTAGGGTTTCTGAAATCCGAACCGATCCGTTCAAACCGAACTTTATGAAACGTTGTCGTTTTTAATTAGCCGGTCTGTATACCGTGTATAGTTTCATTAGTTTGTAGTCTTTGTAGTCTTTATGAAACGTATGTCGGTAACCGTTACATGTTGTCAATCGTAACATTTTTATTTATTTTTTTACGAAAACACGTTTCAACTGTTTTGCTGGAATTGTTGGCTTGAACTATTTTGAGAACTGTTATGAGAACTGGAGAGAACTGTTTATTAAGAATGTTGTTGAATTGTAACTATGTTGGTTTGTGACTTTGTGATATGTTTTAAATTGATGGATTAAAGTTACATGTTGGATTGTATAACTGGATTAGAGTATCACTCTATTAGTGTATTGTTGATTTTAAGAGCTTAGATTTTGTAAACAGGTGAATATATTTTTTTTTTCATTTCTTTTTATGAAAAAAAAAACCGAAAAACCGGAAAAAATCCGAAAATTTATCCGATCCAAACCGAACCGATTGCTACGGTTTGAAAGTTCGAATTTACAAAAACCGAACCGAACCGAACCGCTGAAATATTTGTGGTTTGGTTTGGTTTGGACAAAAATCCGAACCGTTCGCACCGAATCTCAGCCCTATACATTACTAGCTAGAACATTCAATACATTTGCGCATATGACTGAAATGAGACCTTACACATAAATTTTTTATTGGATCGACTACATGGTTCATTTAGAGGCTTATTACGCTCCATTTAAGCATCCTAGTAGCCTTACTGTTAAACTCGACTAATTTCAACACGATACTCTTACAGTTACCTTAAAAATAAGACAAATATAGTTTTTTGTTAAATTTTTTAATTATATTCAAGAGATAATTTAATTTTAAAAGAGAGAAAAGTAAATTATTTCTCTTTAATTTTTACGTTTTTATTTTTTCTTAAATATATCTACTGAAATTGACTTTACTATTGGAGATGCTCTTAAACAAATATGTGTAGAGAACTAGGTCAATTCATTTCTTTCCCTCAGTTACAAATAATAGACCAGGATACCAAAATAAAAATAATAGAAGAGTATCCCTACTATATCAATTGCAATATTTAAGCTAAAACTATTACAAACAAAGACCATTTGTAATAATTTTTTTTCTCTTTTTGAGGTGGTCGACCATTTGTAATAATTTGTTGATGAGTTTATAGTTGAAATTTCAAAATCATCTCTATTTATCTTATTTTTTAAAACCGTCATACTAATATCCTTTTGATACTCATACGAGTCGTTTAATTATAAACAAAAAATCCAAATTGGACCGATTGTCTTTTTATTCAAAAAGGAGGGGGAAATAATTAAAGAAACGAAAGCGAAAGCCAAAGGTCAAATCCTAAAGCTAAAGTACAAATAAGGTATGGTTTTGGGGTGCCTTGTTTAAATTTCAAAAGTCGGAGGACTATTACCAAAACGTAATTATATTTGAAAAACATCCTCGTAGGGATAAGGTCACACAATCAGAAGCCCAAAATTAAAACCCCATACCCCAAACTGTCCCTGCAAGGCAGGAGAAAAAATCCAAAATTACCCTTTATATTTTTTGTTATTGGATGGTCTGACGGACACGTGGCACAACGGCCTTACCCAAGAACTGCTCGTCACCTATTCACTTATCCTTAAACTTGAATGGAAATAGAAAGCGCGACTCACTTACCCACTTTCTTATTTGGGACTAATGATTCGTTTTCTTGGTCAATCCAATTCTTGTTGACTGTTCAGCCTTGCCCATAACCAAACTCTTCCCATGGACATTGTCTAAACACGAAAACACTTTCTAAACTTCTCAATTTCAAGATTTCATACAAATTTGGCTATGGTGGCTTGAGTATATTCAAGGCGCAAAAGATTTTAGCAGAGCAATTATGTTAATAACATTGCAAAGTAAAACATTTAATTAGTTTAATTATTTAATTAAGAGTCTTTGAGAGCTCATTTCTCTCGGCCCTCCTCAAAGTTGGAAGTTCTAAAGCATGTTTTATCTTAGAAATACTATAGGAAGTGTGGTTAGAGAGAAACTTTTTAACTTCTCCCAAATATGAAGTCCATTGGAAATGCTTTCAACTAATTTTTGTCCCAAATTAAGGCGTAACAAGTTCTAAAAAAACATTTTTACGTCGAAACTGTAATGAAATTGTTAAGATATTTTTAGTCGATCCATTTGTATTCACACCTCTTACTAAAGCATACACCTACTCAATAAGAACTTCATAAAAAAATCACACTCGATCACTTCCATAAATTGTGCAAAATGGAGCTATGGATGACACGAGTTTACTTTGATTTCGTCCAACATATAAAATTGCCACTTGTTAACGGTTTTATACGACCATGAATATGTAGAACTTGATACAATATCATGTACATCCAAAGTAGTTTACTTTGTCCTCCTTTTATGGAATGGATTTGTAAAGTAATCAACGTATGATAAAATAGCACTACAATGCAATGTGCGCATGCATATTTGCATACATGATTAGTTTGGATCCCTTGTCAATTCCTTGTCAATAGACAATAGTTCCTTGCACAATATTGGAAATCAACTCGAGTAATAAAATTCGGTGAATGGATTCCTTATATAGATATACCTATATATGTATATTCTAACATCTCCATTAATTAAGGCAACGATTGTCCATAGTAGAACTTTGGAAATACTTAAAAATACACCTGTTTTAATATTAGTCTATCAACTCAAAATTAAATTACCAAGGATGAGAAAGTAAATAAGTTATACAAAACTCTACACAATAACCACGTGGTTTGCCACGTTTAACCCAAAGCCAAAACCGATTTGGTCTGTTATTCTTGCAATTCCACTAACGCCACAAGAAACTAACCATTACGAATATGTTATGCAGTGATCGAGAACTTTCCACTTTTTTTCACCACTCCCCAGTTCCATTCGTTTGGAGGTAAGCAAATTTTTCGCATGTACTGCTCTGAAGATTTTAAGTGATTTGTATTTTGCGTATGTCATCAGTGTTTCGTACAATTTGTTGATTAGTTTAATGATTTGGTTTGAGTATGTTGGTTTTTAATCTGCTTCTATCATTTTTGATTTAGATATGAAGATGAATCGGAACACAGTGCCGGACGGAGTGGAAGAGGGAGAGGGAGAGACTAATATGAAGTAAGTTTGATTTCATTTGCCTGACATTGCTGCAATGAAGGTTAATAGAATCAAGAGATATATCAACCAAGTACATCGTGCATTTAGAAGCCAGACCATGAAGTGAAGAGATCTATCTTCGAATATACACTTTGATCAGTTGCTATTTTTTATTTTTTCTGTTTATTTTTTGCTTATTATTTGTGAGGAGATTTTCTCCTCTCAAGTTCAATCGGAATAAATATACCATTTTTTAGCTGTAAAGAGATGTGTTACCCTTCTCATTAGTCAAAACTGAAATTATATGTTTTTTGTAGTTGTTTTGTTTGAGACTTTATGATTATGAGCGATTAGGAATAGACAACAACAATTTAAGAAATTAAGGATTTTGACTATAGCAATCAAGGTTTGTCATGTTTCTTTACATGTCTTTATAATATTCATAAATCAATAAATCGTAATTGCTCAGATGCACAATTATGAACATTCTAAAAAATAAAGATTAAGTAATGACATTTGAATCCCACATTCTATGTATCCATTTCTAAATGTCATCCCCAGCATGCATGCTATAACAGGCTTTGGTTATGATAAATGGTTCATAGTATTTTACATGTAACATAACAGACATGTTCATAGTTACATGTAATATATGGAAGACAGGATCATATGAGAAGACTTTTATAGGACAATTTCATGATTTGTCTAACTATAAAATGAATCTCATTTGTTTGGTTCATTAATTTTGATTTCAGACAGCTTTTAATTAAAGGAGGAGTTAAGCGGAAGACATGGTGATTATTCGATTTAATTAAGGACACCTATCTATGGGGTGCTGATGATTATTTGTATTATGACCACAAGAATATGAATTAGTTGTCGCTGATGTGTGGAGATGTGAAGGAAAAAATTTAGCTGCTGCACAATTATCTCTCTTATTAAAAATATAGAAAAAATTATGTGATTGATTAATGTAAGCTCATTTTAATTGAATTAATCTACTTTGGACTGGGTGCTACGTTAAAGTAAAAATTATTTGTGCTTAAAAAGGGCAAACAATTAAAATAGTTTGATCAAGGAAATATTAGAATTTATACTAATAAAAAGTCTTATATTCTTGGCATTGCAACAATATTGTAACAATTTTTCCAGCGGCAACTATCACATTTGCATTAGCCATAATAGAAAATGAGAACACTTGAAGGCTTAAATAAAGGAAGATAATATTTTGCATAGAAACTTAACCAATTAATTGGACATCTATTTGCATGAGCATAGCTATTTGCCTATTTTGTAAGGTTACTTTATTGGATATCTCAACCCATCATAAGGGTGCGATATTACGCATGCGTGGGCGTGACGCCTTTCGCATACGCATTTGCGCGTATAAGAAAGCTAGTATAAAGAATGCACACATATGCCATCACATAACCTTTTATTGTTATTCCTTTTTTAGGTCATGTTCATGCACGATGAATCCACGATATTAGTCTTAGAATGGTTGATTAAGTTACCTCAAAGTAGAGGAGCTAATGATGATAATGTATAGGAACTTAGGAAGTTAGGAAGTGGGAACTAACTAATCATGAGATTCATCATAGCTATATATTTATATAATCCTTAATCATGAAACTGAGTGCTCAAATTGAAATCAATTGGTGAATCATACCAAATCTAACACGAACGAACTTGGAGTTCATAACATTTATTAATGCAAATTAACGAGTTCTTATTCTAATTAATAGCATAGTATTTACAGAAAACGATATTTTTGAATTAAACGAAAGTCCTCAACATGCATATTTGCTTGAAATCCAACCTCAAGCAAATGCAATATGCGAGGGCCGGCCGGCTGGGGTCCCTTACAAATTCGTTGAGCATTAACATGAACTGTGTGATGCATATATGTAGTTAGTTATATATATAACGTTCGTTGTGTGAAAAAAAAAGGTGTGTTAAAGCGATTTGCCTTTGAACTAAAGCTAAAGATTTGTATCCAATAAAAGCGAAAACTTTCGAACATGCCGCCTTAAAATATCTTCAGAAGCCTTTACAACTATGCTAGTTTAAGGTATATGGTAATTGGTCCGCAAGTTCTTGATCCTGTGTTTCCATCAAAATACGTACGCACACAGAGAATTAAGAAATGCAACAGACCTAAATTTAGGTCACGCCAGCTTAGATCGACATAGATTATTATTGGATTGCAACCTCGTCATCAATCGCTACGAAAAAACAAGCAGAAATACCTCTTAACAGTATGCCTTTGGGATTAAGAGGACAGTGACAAAACTTGAAGGTCCTAAAGGGGATGAATATGCCTGATTTTTTTTGTCAAAAGATCTTATCAGGGATAACAATATATGAAGTTATTATGATGGACAAATACTTAACAATATAAAGTAAAAGTGCAAGAAAGTAAATAAACACATAATACCAAGATGTTTTTCTTTAACCCAAAAACCTAGTAACGGGGAGAAAATTGCATGCCCTAACTTTTGAGGGACAAACATTTTCACTATGTAAAAACACTTCTTACAAGATTTTAATTCTCAGGATAAAAACTCGCTCGTCTATCATAACCAGTATCGCACACTAGTCTAAAAACTACACTTTCATTTCTAAGTGTTTACATATGAAAGTTTCATAAGCTTCTACCCCGGAATCTAACTCTCACAGTTGATTCCCAAGAATATATGTCAAGATACTCCTTACAAAACTACAGCCCCGATAATAGCAAGAACGGTGTTATCCTATCTAGTCTCACTCACTAGCCTAAAAATTGTACTCTACCTTGTTTCTAAGTGTGTCCACATGCGAAGCTAACTGAGGATGGCAAGACACGAAGCTATCCCAACTGGACTGCCACACTAGCTTGAAATCCACTCGGTCCTATTTCTTTGATTCCTCATACGAAGATATTAGAAGCGTTATTTTTCAGAATACAACTATCACAAAGTTGGTTCTTTAGAACACTTCTTGGGGTTGCTTGCACTACCAATCCGATCTCATGGATGCAACATGAAATGAGTATGAAAAGAGATTTCATGCAACTCTAATGTTTACTATCACAAAAGAAAGACTAAAAGTAAAAGACTATATCAACAAACCAAGACTCAACAAAGAAACTATGATATGATAGTTTCTACATTTTGACAACCAACTCAAATGTCAAGCAAAACAACCGAAGAGAGTTTATGGAAAGCTTGGTGTTTATATAGGCCAAAGTAAGGGTCTATACGATATGGATGAAATGTCTCAGCCAAGTATCACAACTTGAAGACCACACAAAGTGTGTATAAAACGTGGATTAATCCTAAGCCAAGTACCAAGAGCTTGGCCACCACACAAAGAAGATATTTCTCATATATGTCAAACAAGGTGGCACATAAGGGAGAGGTAAAACCATCTCAGTCAAGTATCACAACTTGAAGACCACACAAAGTGTGTATAAATTGTGGCTTAATCCTAAGCCAAGTACCAAGAGCTTGGTCACCACACAAATAAAATATTTCTCATATATGCTAAACAAGGTGGTACATAAGCGAGAGGTGGAACCATCTCAGCTAAGTATATAATCTTGAAGACAACACAAAGTCATTTATAAGGTAAAAGAGAGATGTCTAAAACGTGGCTCAACTCTTGGCCAAGTGATCAAACTTGGTGATCACACAAAATACTCTTTTACTCTATAAATATCTTCCCTAATTTAAGGTAAGTAAAACTTTGTTTTTATATAAAAGCAAAATACATTTTACATATAACAAATGAATAGTGGTATAATTTGGAAAATGTTTTACAAACATATATGGTGTTTTGATAAAACCGAACATATAAACTGTCAAGGCAAAGACTCAGGGATAGGAAACCAGACAGGTATCCTCAGTAAAAAACAATGAAATGCATATGCATATTTTTACCTGAGTCCATGAGATCATCTTGGTTCTTCATCTTGTTCTTCACCTTCATTCTTCGCTTGTATGGATCTCGATCCATGTTTTGTTCATAGTAAGATGTGTCAATAATCATATACCTATTATGCTATCATCACATTTGCATACCAAGCTTGTTGGTCGAAACTCCAGCAGAGGATGTGGTAATTGGATGCATTCCTTAAATTTTCAAATTGAGAGCAATGACAGCTAGGGAATGCTGATGGGTAGAACCTCACTAATTAGTATGGTGAAATGGTTGATAAGATTTGAAACCTTCATATGCATTGAGTATCAATCCATCATTCAAAGGAGAGAGTGATTATGGCGGCATGCAGATGCAGCAGAAGAAACATCTCGAAAAGATGAACGAGAGCAATGATTACCATAAGATATTCAACGGTCAAAACATAAGTTTTTAACAGTTCTCTATACTTAAAAACCTAAACCATAACCCAAACTCCAAAATAATCTAGGTAACACCCTAATTCATAGAGTACGTGTTTGAACCAACCATGTTCAGGAATCTATGAGATACTTCCAAAGCTTAATACATTTTTTCATTCAAGGATTACAGAGGTACTATCTATCCCTCATATATATATTCATACAGGAGATATCACAACTTTGACCACAACCCAAAATTACTCAATAATTAACCACATCAAATTTGAGCTGCTCTTAAATAATTTTAAAAATTGATTGTCCATCAAGAGCTCCCTTATTTTTTAGAATTGAAAAGTAAATTTCCAAACCATCCCCAATATTTGGTTTGACTTGTGATCAAGTACATTCAAACATGGAATTCATTCATCATGTTTTGTGCTTGCTGCATCACCACTCAAAACATGAAAACCCATAAGGCATGGTGTAGTATGATATAATTATGAAAAATAAAGATTCACTCAATAATCAATCATATCAAGAATAAGTACAATGAATCTCATTAATCATCCAACAGTGAATGCAGACAGTTTATGACACATATCTAGATCCCAAAATATTCATTAAATATCATATTTTTTGTGTGCTATATGCAATGCTTAGAATATTTACACATGCATGAAAGAGCAAAATAAAAAGAAATATATATTTTTTGTTTTCTTTTGTTTCTACAAGAAGATCCATGCAATAATGAGAATAGTATATGAACAAACTTTCTTCCAAAACAAACAGGAAAAAAAAGTCTTAAATGTTATTGAAATAGACTGAACCTAGGATAGAAACAGTATTTGCAATCCCTAAAGGTACTGAATCACATATAGACTTACATTTTAATCTTGTGTTCAACATTATCATTTCAACTTAAACTTAGCATATCCAGATGACATTGAAGAGCCACAACAATAAAACATGCGTATATGTCCTACTTCAACTAAATGCATAATTTAAGAATGCATGAAACTATTCCAACTATGCGACAATGAATTATGAACATAAATACAAATATAACTTTGTATTTAAATGCACATAGGAGATCATAGTTCAATTACCAGTTCGTGAAGCCGCAAGATGGCGAGGTTCTGTTCCTATCAAAGCATGACTTGTTTAGGGAACACACATCACAGAATTGAAACATTGTCTCGTATCCTATATTAGATTTGACTGAGATTTCACTTAAAGTAGACACAAAAGTTCTATTGGAAGGTGACATGTACCCATTTCTTTCAAAAAAAAATTGAAACGATCAGATCCTCCACAAATAGTGTTTTCATATGAAAATACATATTCGAGAATAGAAACATGATCAATGATCTTATATATCCCTTACAAGAATTTATTTACAAAGACAAATTCTTCACTCAACTCCTCATGATCAATTTCTAACTCCTGAGAGTCCTCATCATCGTTCGATTCACTCGAGAACTCATTGAGGGTAGGCCTGTCAATGGGGCAGGTTTTGATCCGGACCCGCTCCGGACCCGTAGATATTAAGCGAATCTGGATCTAATTTTTAGACCCGTTGATCCGTTTTTGACCCGGACCCGGACCCGTTGACCAGTTTATTTAACGGATTGGATCCGGATCACAAGCGATTCGATCCGGATCCGATCCGTTTATGATCCGCCCCGTTTATATTTTTTAAACTTATTATATAATTTACTTTTATTTAGATATATGAAATATTTTTAATCCAAAACTCTCTTTAAAATAAAATAAAATATAAATATCTTTAGCAAAGTTATATAAAATTATTAATAAATTAAAAGATTAAAAAACCTAATTTGTTTCTTATCAAGTTCCTTGATGTAAATGGAATTTTTTTTAGTCTCCCTACTTTGTTTTAATGAAATATTTTGTTTATGTAAAGAGATTATATGACATATTGGTAATAATTAACATATTGATAAAAGAAATAAATTTAGTAATTAACATATTGATAAACGGTCCGGATCCGCTCCGTTGATCCGTTGGATCCGAATCCGAATTTGATTATTAAAGATCCGTCTGATAAACGGGGCGGGTCTAATTTTTTCTCTCTTTAAACGGATCCGGATCTAGGTTGATCCGGTCCGGATCCTCCCCATTTACAGGCCTAATTGATGGTAATAGCAATAAAAGCCACATATTCCTCACAACCATATAAGGAGTATAATTATTTTTGTTAACTAAAAAATAAATGATTTCACTCTTTAAAAATAAATAGCAAAAAAAGGTTTTTGACCCTTCTGAAATAACTTTCTAGACTTGATGTACTTTTAAATTGCTTCATAAGAAGAGAAAAGTACTTAACATAAAAGCCCGAAGAATCATTCACAACTTCCATAATGAAGGATGAGACAAACTCTTTGTCCATCCAAGTTGATCCACGGATCTCACTAACAAAGGTTGGTGACCCGCTTTAATACCACTTGAAGGTCCTAGAAGGGGGGGGGGGGGGACGAATAGGCCTTTACCAACTTTTTCTTCAAAATATCGTATCAGAGATATCAATATATGAAGTTATCCTGATGGGCAGATACTTAACGGTATAAAATAAAAGTGCAAGGAAGTAAATAGACATATAATGCCAAGATGTTTTTCTTTAACATAAACCTTGCAACATAAAGAAAACTGTGTGTCATTAACTCTTGAGGGATAAACATTTCCACTATGTAAAAATATTTCTTACAAGATTTTAGTTCTCAGGATAGAAACTCACTCGTCTATCCTAACCAGTATTGCACACTAGTCTAAGATCACCTTAGTTCTTCATCTTGTTCTTTAACTTCATTCTTCACTTGTATGGATCTCTATTCATATTTTGTTCATAATAAAAGGTGTCAATAATCATATACCTACAAAACCTTTAAATTTTCTTTCCATTTTAGGAAAATTAGCTAGCAGCTGCACTCTAATCATAATCTTACGTACTCCAAAATAAACTATGATCTATTGTGTGAATCCATCACCGAGTGCACCCAAGTGCCTGCATCACTTTGCATATTGATAGTCACTAATTTGAGCAGGGTTCTGTGGTGGTGGGTCATTAGTTTCTCGCTAGCTACCACGTACAACTGTTCGATCATTATAATTACCAGGTGCTGGTGCTGGTGCGGGTGCTTGTTTCTACCGAATTACGCGCGGGACGTAATATGGCAAAACAGTACGAGTAATCCTTCCTTTTCCTTCTTCTTCGTCTGAACGCTCGGGCTGCTCGGATGGTCGGACGCTCTTCTCTCTCTTCGGGCGTACAGGCTCTCTCTTCCGACGGTCGACTCTTCCTTCGGGCGCTTCCTCTTCTCTCGGGTGATCGGGTGTGCGTATTCGCGTGCGGCTGTTAGAAGAATACAACAACAAACAGGCGGTCAGGGGTCGAGACGGGGTGGCCCGCCTTCAACGCTCCGATGCCTAAGTCAGATGATGTATTGGATATAACAGTCAAGCGAACGCGCGTGTGAATAGTGTTCGGGTGGAGTGAATTGAATGTCTTTACCTGCCATAACTACCTTACCTATATAGGTGGTTGAGATTGGTGCTCACTTGTGCTCTTCGATGTGGGTCTGGCGTGGTTCTGCTGGTGCGCGATTCGTGCATTCGGGCGTGCGTTCCACGGGCGCGTGCACGCTTGGATGGGGCCGGTCTTGCGAGTGGAGTTGGAGCCTCCTTGGTAGTCTTGCGGGCGGTCGGGTAGGTGTTGCTTTCCTGCTTAAGCAGATAAGTATATTAATCTGACAACTCATGCTATACAAACAAGTCCCCCAAGTCCCCAAGTCAAAGAGAACTTTCTTGACTGGGGAGTTGAAAAAAGGGTTCGTGCGATTAATACAATACTTATCCGATTCAGCAGTGGTGCGTGGTCCTGTAACCCCCAAGTCCCCCAACTCTCCGGTCAAGGAAGGGCTCGCATGACGGAGTGGGTACCTGGGCGTCCAAGCGTGTACCTGTGGGCCCGGCGTCCAAACAAGACTTGCTATTTTGGAGCCGCGCGCCCGTGGAATGTTGCCTTGGTAAAGTACGAATAGGGACAATCATAGACAGTTTATGCAAAACGTGTGAATGTATGGTATGATGCATGGTATGATATGAATGTATGCGAATATTTTTCGTGACACAAGCGTTGGGATGCCGCTGTGCACCGCGTACGTCAACGGGGAGACCGTCGCATACGGTGTAGCGTCAACGGAGTGATCAAGACCGCGACGTACAAAACACCTATGGAGGAGAAGGGCCCCATGCCCGCACCGTTCATCGGTCTTAGTGCGCGTAAAGAGAGGACGGACCGCATGTCTTTACCGCCTAATCCGACTTGCCTTCAACGCGCGGGGAGGGCGGGACCAATGCCCGCGTCGCTCATCGTGCTCGGTACGATCAAGGGGGGACGGACCCGCGCCCAAGCCATCCGAGTCGGCACATGGATCGTTAACGTTGCGCTCACACGGAGGGGATAAACCCCACGCCTGTGCCGCCCATCAGCTTAGCACCCTCAGAGAGGGGACGAACCCCATGCCTTCGTTATGACAGCCGGCTTACTCTTCGATCATGTAATGGTGCGCTCACGGAGAGGATGGACCCCACACCCGTGCCGCCCATCGGTCTCAGCGCGCGCAAAGAGGGGACGGACCCCATGCCTCTGCCGCCTGACCCGGCTTGCAGTCTAACGTTTACGCGTACGGAGAGAAAGAACCCCATGCGCGTACGACGTAAGTTCTTCATTCGGCGCGCGTCCAAAAAGGGAACTCAGGCGTTCATCCTTTTTTCGAAGCGCCCGAATGGTGTTGTACTAACCTGATGTTACTTTTGCGGGCGTGTGGACGTGTGGGTGCGTAAGAGCGCCAGCCCGGGGGGCGTGACGCGTCCTGCCTTGGGTTGGGTGATCCAGTCTGACAAGGTGTTCTTTGAAGTGACATTCCTTTTGACTGCCCCTGGGGAACCGTTCTTGCCATAAATGCAGTCGTCGTGTAACTAATGCTGGCGTGTTCTTGCATTAACTGCTGCTGTCGTTAGCACTGTTCGAAGGGCGAACGTCATGTGCGTGGGAGCGTGGGAATGGTGCATGGGCGCCACGTGGCGGGCTGTTGGAGACCGTGCTAGGATTTGAAATCGAGGCGGGAAGCTGAAGAGTTGGCGCGGTTACTTAGGAGGGTAAGTAAACCGCCCCAGTCCACGCGTCGTGATCCAACGGTGGACACGCGAAAAACGGACAGCTGGCGTTCGTTCGCGTGTCCCGTCCGAGTAATATAAATAGGGCTCTGGTTCTTCGTCTTTCTTCATCATTCTCAAGCTTTGCCGAAACTCTGCCGGAATCCCCTTTCAACTTGCATTCGTTCTTTCTTCTTTGCTCGTGTCGTCTTGCCGGAATACGCACTCGACGTCTAATCCTCAACCCACAAACTTTTACTCTGGTGAGGCTCTTGTCCCGTTTCTTCCTCCGTTTTGTTTTTGTTTCTGTTTTTTGTGTTTTTCTGGGTTTTGAACTCAAGAACATGGCGTGTTCTTGAGTGGGGTGGGTTTGATCTGTCTTTGGGTAGCTTTTTCGTGGGTTTTGGTGTTTCTGTTTCGGGGAGATTTTTTTGCTAAGTGTGGGTTTGCGCGTGCGTGCATCTTAGGATGGAGCCAATAGAGATATCGAGCGAACAGTCACGTGAGCGGATCTACATTCCGGGGGTGGGGTGGATTAGTTGTGGGTCAAGTACGTCGAGTACGTCGTCGTATGAGTCCGTTTTGAGTGTCACACCTCTGCAATGTATTATGCCTGATACCTCTCCCGTGCAGTCAATGGATTCTAGGCGAGCGCGCGCCAAAGTGGGACTAGAGAGCTCGTCTGGGTCGTCGGGCGGTTCTGACCCGTGGGAAGAGGAGAGGGCGCAGGGGGAGGACTCAATTCCTCAGTTTGCGGAAGGTGGGCCCGTCAACTGGGTGTTGCCTGATGGGACGCCGGTCCAGGAGCCGGAGCGTGCTTCATCCATCTCGGAGATGGCCAGATGGGCGAGAAACTACCACATTCCCAACTCTGTGCATCTGCGAATACCTGGAAAGAGGGAAACGTTCACCCGCCCGCCGCCAGGCCACGTCTGCCTAAGCGAGTTCCATCTTAAGGCGGGGATCAAGCTGCCACTCCATCCGTTCTTCCAGCACATGCTGGCGCTGCTGAGGATCTCCCTTGGGCAATGTGGGCCCACGCTCACCCGTACACTCGTAGCAATGTTCAACATATTCCGGGTGAGCGGCATGGACCAACCTACGCGGGCGGAGTTCCTCCACTTCTTCCGTCTTTGCTACTCCACGCGTCAGAGGGACTCGGAAACCTTCACGGTAGAGCCTCGCGTGAAGTGGTGGTTGGTGGACCCACCCACCTTCACGGGCGCACGATCAACTGCCTGGTGGGTGGTGATTGGGAGTTGGGCGCCTTCCCATCTGAGTATGCCGCCAACGCCAACCTGATTGATCAAGTCCCCCAATCATTCCGCCAACTTGATACGAACGAGTATCCTCTCACGCCCATTGAAGAGGCCAGGATCGCCCGCCTGAAGTTCGTGTTCGACCCGGCGCCTGAGTCTAGATTTTTCTTTGCCGCCTGCCACTGGGATCTCATCGAACAAACGCACCTCGCCAAGACGCCGCGTACGTGGGTCTTATAGTTTGTTGCCTAGGAGTAGGAGTAGATTTTTTGTTTCAACTATTCTTCTGTCGCTAACCTTCCACTTGTGTGTCTTTGTAGTTAAGATGTCGAAGTCCAAGGCAAACGATATGGATGAGGCGCTCAAGCACCGCCTGGCCGCTCTTCGAGACACTGCCGCCAAGGTCCGAAAGGTGGCAGATGACGGGAAAGGCGGTCTTGTGCTGGGGGAGACCACACAACAAAAGCTCCCCATTCCCAATGTGGCTGACTTTGCCCCAGCTATTCGGGCGGATGCCCCTCGCCCGCCCCCAAGCAATGCTGGTGGTTCGAAGGCGCAGGCCAAGGCCGATCGTGCTGACCAGCGTGCTGAGCAGCATAGGGAGAAACGCCAGGGCAGTCGCGACCAACGCCTGCAGGACCGGGATGATCAACAAGACAGGCGGGAGACACCTCGCACGCCCCAGACAGCCGCTCGTACCTCCACTACGCCTCAAGCATCCGCTCGTCCGCTCAGTCCCCCACGGGTATTGGAGCAGGGAGGAGCCAGTGAGCCTCCCTCGAAGCGTCCTAGGACGGATAATCCGGCTGCCAATCTGTCCGCCGATCTGTCCGCCAATCCGTTCGCCTTCTACACGCCGCTGACGCAGGCCATCGAGCTGGGCATGAAATCTGTCAATGGGCTGGCACCGGAGGTGCTGGCTGGCGGTAGAGATGAGATGGATAGGGCCTTCAATCTCTGCATGGTGATGCAACACAAGATGTACCTGGCGCGCGAGCACTTCGCCAACAGACGCTATGCAGAGGAGGCGCAGGGGGAGATACACAAGCTCACTGAGGCCAACAAGAAGCACGAGTATGATCTGGCCAAGTACGAAGAGCTGGCGGATCGTCTCCGAGGCGAAGTTCGGGCGGCGACGGGGCGAGTCCAGGCGGCGGGTGAGCGGGAGGCGCTGCACAAGGCCGAACGTGATACTGCCCTTGCTGCCCTGGAAGAGGCAAAGGCGGAGGCAGTCAACCGGGTGGCGGAGGTGGAGTCCCGCTTGATGGCTGATGCGCAAGCCCAGGTTCAGAAGGCCCGAGCGGAGGCGGTCGCCTGCTTCAAGAATTCTTCGGAGTTTAAGGAGTTGGTGGCCGCTGAGGCCGATGTCCAGGTGGCCCAGTTCCAGGAGGTGGTAGCGCCCTTCCTGGACTTGGAGAAGTACAACGCCTTCCTGGAGGAGCAGGCGGGCGGGGCGTCCGTTCAGCCGAGCGAGGAGCCGGTGGTGGAGCGAACTGCTGAGGTGGCGGGCGGAGCCGATGAAGCGGGGGCGGAGTAGAGTAGTTTTTTTTGTGTGTAATAGAATAGATCTTTGTAATCGGGCCTTCGTGCCCTGGATCCCCATCCGTTGTCTTTTGTAATTGGGTGAATGAATGAAGTTTCTGTTTCTTTCCGTTCGTGTGCCTTGGTACTCAATGATTTATATTTTTGGCATCTTTTTTTTTTGAGTAACTCATGCGAACGCGCGTTTGTACTTTAACTAGAATCTGACCAAGTGTTACAATCTTTGCAAGTAGCCTATCCCCGGTCCCCCGAGTACGTGGGCGGGCAGGGTAAGGACAAACAAACGCAACAATAATTACACTTAAGAAAATGTAAGTATAACATAGCAAGTTTAATGAAAGTACTTCCTTAAGTGTTGGATGTTCCACGGATGTCGCAGTCGTTGACCATGCATGTCCCTGAGGTAGAAAGTGTTGTCGCTTATTACCTCATCAATGACGCATGGGCCTTCCCACAACGGGCGAAGCGCCTTCACCTTCTGTTGGATCGCCTTCATCACCCAGTCCCCCAGTTGGATTGGGCGAGCCCGTATACGCTGATTGTATAATCGGGTGATCCTTTGCTTGTTGGCGGCGTTGTGGAGATGCGCTATATCTCTTCGTTCCTCCAATAGGTCGTTGTTGAGCCGCAGCCCCTCACTGTTCGTGCGTGGATCGTACCCCTCGATCCGTGGGCTCTGATGGGTAATCTGCAGGGGTAACACAGCTTCCGTCCCGAACATCAGGCTGAACGGGGTTTCGCCTGTAGCTGCGTTGGCAGTCGTTCAGATGGACCACAGAATTTCTGGAATAACCTCGGGCCAGCGTCCGTACCCCGCATCCCCGGGTTCGATGTCTTCGATCTTTCTCTTGATTCCAGACTTGATGATTTTGTTCGCTGCTTCCACCTGTCCGTTTGTCTGGGGGTGCGCTGGTGACGCAAAAATGAGGTCCGTTCCCTGGCGCTTGCAGAAATTTATGAGCCTGGGGTTGTTCAATTGTGGCCCGTTGTCCGTGATGATGCTGATCGGTGTCCCATAGCGAGAGAAGAGGAAACGTCAGAGGAAACATTCCACCTTCTCCGTGGTGACATTCGCCATGGGCTGGGCTTCGATGAACCTCGTGTGGTAGTCGATGATGACGATCAGATATCTATACTGCCCCTTCGACTTCGGAAGTTCTCCGATAAGGTCCAGTCCCCACTGTGCGAATGGAATGGGTGATATAAGGATGGACAGTGGGACGGCGGGCGCACGGTGGTGATGTGCGTGCAGCTGGCACTGGTGACACTTGCTCGTCAGTGCCGTGGCGTCCGCATGGATGGTGGGCCACCAGAAACCATGCCGAAGGGCCTTGTGCGCGATTGATCTGGCGCCCGCATAATGGCTGCACGTGCCCGAGTGGATTTCCTTCAAGATTGAGTTGCCCTTCGTCGGAGTGACGCACTTGAGGCTCGCCCAAGTCCTTCCTTGTCGGTAAAGTGCTCCATCCCGCACACTGAAGTTGGCTGCCCGTGCGATGATGGTTCTGGCCTCTCTATTATCCCCTGGTAGTTCTCCCCTTGTCTTGTAAGCGATGAGCGCGTCCATGTAGCTATGCTCGTGCGGCTCGATTGCCAGAACCTGCTCCGTTCCTGAGATGTTCGGTCGTCGCAACACCTCGACGATGCGCTGTCCTGGCCCCATGTGTACGGGCGCCGTGGCCAATCGGGCCAATTTGTCTGCTTTTGCGTTGAATCCCCGGCGGATGTGGTTGATGTTGACGTATTTGAATCCTTTGATCAACGCCCGTACATGCTTCAGATAGGCGATCATGGATTCCCCCTTTGCCTGGAATTCTCCTCCGACCTGGCTCACCACCAACTGTGAGTCGCTAAATATGTTGAGGTCGGGCGCCTTTGAATTCTTGGCCAGTTGCAGGCCCGCGATGAGCGCCTCGTACTCGGCCTCGTTGTTTGTCGCCTTGAATTCGAACTTGATGGCGTACTTTGCGTTTACTCCTCCTGGCCCGGTTAAGATTATACCGGCGCCGCTCACCTTCTTCGTGCAGGACCCATCGACGTAGAGGTTCCACTCCGACAACGGTCGTTCCTTGACCTCTGGATTGTCGGATGCCTCAACCGTCGGACCATCGGGCGTTTGGATCGGCGCCCCTTCTGCCTCTGTGTACTCGGCGATAAAGTCCGCCACGGTCTGTCCCTTGATTGCCGTGCGAGGTTTGTACTTGAGGTCAAACTCGCTAAGTTCGATGGCCCACTTCGCCAGGCGGCCGTTGTGGTCGGGCGATTGGAGTATTTGGCGCAAAGGTACGTTGGTGAGGACATGGATGCTGTGCGCCTGGAAGTATGGCCTCAACCGTCGGGCAGCGGTTACAAGTGCGAGCGCCATCTTCTCGATTGTCGGATATCGTGTCTCCGCGCCCGTCATGCCCTTCCCTGAGAAGAAGATGGGCAACTCCGTGCAGTCCTCCCTGCGGACAAGGGCAGAACTGACGGCTGTGAGAGAGGCAGCCAGGTAGATGTACAAAACCTCCCCTCGGACGGGCCTTGAGAGGAGCGGGATGGACGCCAAGTACTCCTTGATCTGAAGGAAAGATTCCTCACACTCGGGCGTCCACACAACCTCGCGCTTGTTCGTCGTTCGTAGGGCCTTGAAGAACGAGGCACATCTGTCTGAGTACCGGGAGATGAATCGATTTAGGGACGCGAGTTTCCCCGTAAGGCTCTGCAGGTCCACCTTCTTGACGGGCGGCTTCATGTCGATGATCGCCTTGACTTTGGCGGGCGCGGCTTCGATCCCCCGCTGGCTGACAATATACCCCAAGAATTTGCTGTTGGTGACGCTGAATGTGCACTTGGCGGGGTTCAGCCTCATGCCGTTCTTGATGAGGACGTCGAGCACAGTCCCCAAGTTCTGGACGTGGTCGACCGCCTGGACGCTCTTCACCAGTATGTCGTCCACGTATACGTCTACGATGTTGCCAACCAGGTCATGAAACATCGCGTTCATGAGCCTCTGGTACGTGGAGCCAGCGTTTTTCAGCCCGAAAGGCATGACAACGTAGCAATAAAGGCCCTTGTCCGTGGCAAACGTTGTCGCCTCCTGGTCTTCGGGGTCCATGAAGATCTGATTGTAGCCTGAGTACGCGTCCATCATCGATAGAGCTCGTACCCCGCTGTCGCGTCCACTAACTGGTCGATCCTCGGCAGCGGGAAGCTATCCTTCGGGCACGCCTTGTTGAGATCATTGTAATCGATGCACATTCTCCACTTCTTGTTGCTCTTATGCACCATTACAGCGTTGGAAATCCACTTAGGATAATCCACCTTCCGGATGAACCCGATGCCCAGTAATCGGTCCACCTCCTCATGCATGGCCGCGTAATGCTCCGCCTTGTACGCCCGCCTCTTCTGCTTCACTGCCCGGGCACTGGCGCTGACGCTCAGCCTATGAGATATGATGCTCGTGCTGATCCCGGGCATGTCCTTATATGACCAAGCGAACACCTCCTGCTTCTCCTTCAGCAGCGCGATCAGCCGCTCGGCTATCGTGGGAGCCAACGATGCTCCGATCTGGACCGTTCTCTCCGGGTGTTCGGAGGATAGCTGGATCGTCCTCAGCTTTTCACGCTCGGGGACGGGCGACACGGCCATCATCCCGTCGCGCAGGTCATCCGGTACTTCTGATCCTGGCGTGGGTTCCAGGGTGAGGACCTCATGCTTGTCCCGGGGTTTTGCTGCCTCCTCACCGCTGTATCCCCGGACACATCCGACTCCGTGCTCGGTTGGGAAGCGTCCCAAGAGCATGTGTCCTGCGATGATCATCTTCAACTTGCAAATCCCTGGCCTCTCGATTATGGCGTTGTAGGGGGAGGGGGTGTCCATGACAATGAAGTCCGTCCGGACCTCGCTGTGCGGGGAGTCGGGTGCGCCAATTTCGACCCGGAGGCTGTCACTCCCGATCGGGTACGATGTCTCGCCCGTGAAGCTGGCAACGCACTCATGATCCTGCGTCATCTTGTGCGCGGGCCTACCGAGCGCCATGTATGCGTCGAAGTAGATCACGTTCACGGACGCCCCACTGTCGATCAGCACCCTCTTCACTAGGAATCGGTCGATGATCGCGTCGATCACGAACGGCAGGGTGCTATCCTTCGGGCTCCTCTCCTCGTCCTCCGCTGTGAAGCTAATGGCGGGCGTCTCCTTCCTTCCTGCCTTGGGCACTCTTCCTGCCCCGATTGTCAACACCTCTCTGTTCGATCGATCGGGCGCCGTTGTTCCCTCCTTGCGCTTACCCCTGGATATCGTGCTGATAGTCCCACGGGTCCCGGCGTTCGCCTGGCGCTGTTGTCCCTCCGCCCGGGAAGGAGTGGTCTGATCGTTCTTCCTCATATCCTCGAGGGCCTTTTTTAGCATGAGGCATTCGTTGGTGTGGTGGGTGGCGGCGTTGTGGAATTCACACCAGATGCTCGGCATTCAGCCGACCGGGGCAGCTGCTGCCGTCATGTTATTTGGAGGTGGAAGCCGGCGTCGGTGTAGGCGGAGAAGCTGCTCGGGCGACTGCTGGTCGACCGCAAAGACCTCCTGTCCCGCCGGTCGATAACGTGGTGCTGGTGGTAAGCGGGTACCCTACTGCGCCGGCCCCCTCGGCGAGTTGTAGCGGCTGCTCTGGTTGCTGCAGAAGAACGACCTTTGATTATTCTGTCTTGGCGCGTCCCGGTACCTCTTGTGCCCTCTGGTTGGAGCCCCTCCGTCGTCCAAGGGCCGTCGAGGCTGAGCCTTTTCCTCCGGTTTGTTGATGCTAGACTTGGAGGCGGACCCGTACACCCGTGTCTCCACTAACGCCTTCTGTACGACCAGGTCCATGATCTCGTCGTAGTCGAGATGCTCCTTCCTCACTAGTTTCTCTACGAATGGGGTGGCGACACTACAACATTCTTACCCATTGCCGGCGATTTAAAAATCGCCGGCAATGTTTTTTAACATTACCGGCGATTTTTGCCGGAAAAATCGCCGGCAATGTAATTTTTATTTTTTTTTAACATTACCGGCGACTTAAATGTAAGTCGCCGGTAATGTCTCGATGGTAATGACATTACCGGCGACTTACATTAAGTCGCCGGTAATGTCATTACCATTGAGACTTACATTTATGTCGCCTGACATTACCGGCGACTTACATTTATGTCGCCGGTAATGTTAAAAAAAAAAAAAAAATTACATTGCCGGCGATTTTTCCGGCAAAAATCGTCGGTAATGTTAAAAAACATTGCCGAGCAATGGGTAAGAATGTTGTGGTGCGAGTAGGTTATCCATCAGGGCCACCTTGGCCACTCGCTTGTCAAGGTCTCTGCATGTGCTTGCGAGCGTCCTCCATCGATTGATGTAGCTCGACAGGCTCTCGTCCATCCCCTAGCGGACTTTGAGGAGGATGCCCGTGGTGTTGTACTTGCCCTGGAGCCGATAGCGCTTCTGAAAGCTCTCCGCCAACTCGAGGAACGAATGGATGGACCCCGGCGGGATCTCGTAGAACCAGCTCCGCGCTTCTTCCGCCAGCGTTTCCTGAAACAGGAAACACAAGGTTGGGTCCGAATATTTGGTTCCGTCCGCGGTGGATCGAAACTCGTCCACGTGCGCGCGTGGATCTCCGCTCCCGTCGAACCGAGCTATCTTCGTTGTCTTTGCATGGGGGTCCCTTCCCCTCTCCAATATATGTGCCGAGAATGGGCTGACCCGGGGGGCGAATGTCCCGCCCTGACCGGCCAGCTTGTCCTTGCGCAAGCGTGAGACCTCTTCCGCCAGCTCCTCCATCCTGCGGAGGATCAGAGCATTGTTCGTCGGGGGCGCCGATTCTTCCACGGGTGAGGATGCTCGGGTCGTCCGTGCGCTGGCCCCGCCGAATGGATATCGCTCCTCGCCGGTGGTCTCCTAGGTCCCCTCGTGCTGCCCCAGCTGCTGGCTGACGAGCGCATCCAGCCGCTCCTCCAGCTTCTGGCGGATCTGGCGCTCCTCCGCTCTCTCGAGTGCCGCCTCCCGTAGTTCCTGGACCAGGCTGCTGATGATGCGTTCCTCGCTGCTGTTTCCTGCGAGTCCTAGTACCTGCTGCTCCTGTGTGTCTAGCGGCGTCTCCCTGACGGGCGTGGTGCTGTCGTTAGTCACCGGGTTGAGCATGTGGACTTTTGGTTTTTGTGGTGTTTATACGAGGTTTACAATTTGTAAGTTTCCCACAGACGGCGCCAACTGTTTCTACCGAATTACGCGCGGGACGTAATCTGGCAAAACAGTACGAGTAATCCTTCCTTCTCCTTCTTCTTCGTCCGAACGCTCGGGCTGCTCGGATGGTCGGACGCTCTTCTCTCTCTTCGGGAGTACGGGCTCTCTCTTCCGACGGTCGACTCTTCCTTCGGGCGCTTCCTCTTCTCTCGGGTGATCGGGTGTGAGTATTCGCGTGCGGCTGTTAGAAGAATACAACAACAAACAGGCGGTCAGGGGTCGAGACGGGGTGGCCCGCCTTCAACGCTCTGATGCCTAAGTCAGATGATGTATTGTATATAACAGTCAAGCGAACGTGCGTGTGAATAGTGTTCGGGTGGAGTGAATTGAATGTCTTTACTTGCCATAACTACCTTACCTATATAGGTGGTTGAGATTGGTGCTCACTTGTGCTCTTCGATGTGGGACTGGTGTGGTTCTGCTGGTGCGTGATCCGTGCATTCGGGCGTGCGTTCCACGGGCGCGTGCGCGCTTGGATGTGGCCGGTCTTGCGAGTGGAGTTGGAGTCTCCTTGGTGGTCTTGCGGGCGGTCGGGTAGGTGTTGCTTTCCTGCTTAAGTAGATAAGTATATTAATCGGACAACTCATGCTATACAAACAGTGCTGGTGTTGGTGTTGGTGCTGTTTATTTTCTTTTCAGCAACGACTAGGTACGTGGAAGATGGAAGGAGCTACGTTGTTTCTCTAAAGTCTCTTTTGTATATACTATACACTGATATACAAGTATCCATAGAACAATATTGTTGTACTGTATATATAGTTTGTGGGAAAACGATTTCGAAGTAATCTCCTCGATCTCAAGTCTCTTTCTTGCTAGCTCACTGCTCACTGCTCACTGCTCACTGCTCACTGCTCACTGCTGTAATAATATTAATCTTTTTCTGCATCTATTCCATTCCAGAGAATATTCGTTGAAAAAGATACCCAGAAATGGAGAATAATTAGGTTAATGTTCATGTATTAGATTTGAAGTGATACCTTTAATTATTACCATACATACTTTTGTTGAGATTAACATGTTTTGGTACGTACGATCTACTTCTTCTCGAAATGACTCAATTGCAAATGAGCTAGTCGATCATGCAGGACATATATTCCAGATATATAGCATGGTTAATTTTTCTAGCTAGCGAGCTATATATACACACATTCAAACCTTCTTACATAAACAACCAAATTGGATTAGCTATAGCTATTACAGAACTCAAAACAGCATTCATAAAAATATTTAAGCAAGCAACAATATTTTACATGATGTTCATGATAAACCTTATACATGGTTTAATTTCGAACATACATACTTGATAGTACGTACGTACTCAAGCTCTATCTACGTTATGGTCTGGTTGGAGGTTCCGTACGTACCTTCCTCCAACTCAACTCACAAGCTACGTATACGTACATTCTGCATGTAAATCAAACCTCGTAGTCCCTTATTCATAATCCCCACACGTACTTAATTAGCCAGCTATGTCCATGGACCAGCTAGCTTGTAATCCCGCCACGCGGGATGACGCGGCAGGTGAGTGGTTTCTTCATTTCCATAGAGAGCTTCAAGCACTCCGAAAGGTCTATAGGCTCGGCAGGTAGCCACTTGAATTGGTACAAAAGCCTCGCCAGCCACAAGTGCACAGTAGCTAACCCTAACGCTTTCCCAGGGCAAACCCTACGTCCCGAACCAAACGGCGCAAGCCTAAGGTCCGAACCCATAACCGACACGTCTTCTTCGATGAACCGCTCGGGTTTGAACTCCCACGGATCCGCCCAAACGGCCGGATCGTGGCTTATAGCCCACATGTTGACTATTGCGGTCGTCCCAGCCGGGACAAAGACTTTGTCTATGTAGACATCATGCACGGCCAAACGGGCCCACGATAGTAGTGGGCCAGGAGGGTGCATCCGGAGCACTTCTTTTACGATGGCCTGAAGATAGGGCAGTTTGGGAAGGTCGGAGTCCCTCACGTGGTCATGGCTCCCGAGGCAGGCGTCGAGCTCTTCTTGTGCTTTGGCTTGGATGTCTTGGTGTAAGGTTATCCTTGCCAAAACCCATTCAAGTAGTATAGCAACTGTCTCTGTCCCTCGAAATATCATTTCCTGTATATTGAATCCCCAAAGAAGAAAAAAGAGAGACAAATTAGACATAATTAGCTAGGGTTTAACATATGCACAATAACGTACGTCATTACGTTTGTAAAATTGAACCACTAGCACAGTAGCACCAGAGCTTGATCCGAGCATATAAAAAATCCCAGGCAAAAAGATCTTAGTATAATATGAACGAATTAAAGTAGTATGTACATGTCCACCACGAATCTTTATAGTTCGATAAAGAACTGATAAAAAGATAGACGAAAACGTGGATAGCACAAATAAGTCAACAATTTTGTTGAAAGTATATAGGCCAGTGATCCCCCTACGCTTATAGTTTTTGTAGATAATTATATGTATACATACTGATATCATAGACATAATTCTTGAATTCCAGATACATAGGATATGATTCAAGGAAAGAAGACAGATATCTTGCATGCCTAGCTACAACATGATCTAACAGTGTTTCATATATGGTCAAATTTCAAGTCATACATAGGGAAAATAATATATACAGGCCATCGATATCGATCACTACTTTTCTTCTAAGGTTGACTGCCTGAGTCAACAAGTTTAGCTAGGTTTTGTTTGTCAAGTCAGTAAGAGAAAATATCTGAAGACTGAAGCAATGATTGAAAGGACAATCAACTATATATATACAAGCAGTAGGCAACAGATATATGTAAATTTATAGAGTAAGTTGTGCAAGATATATATTATATGTGAGATCGAGAGAGAAATGCTTACCCACAAAACAGACACCAAATCCGCATCACATAGTTGATCATCTGCAGGCAAAGCTAGCATAGCACTGAGAAAGTCATTCCCACCACTGAAATCTCCTGCTCTTTTCCTCTCCTTCACAATTTGACCCACTACACACTTGACCTTAGCCGCCAGATTGTGACACTTTCTCTTCACACCATAAAAGTCGAGAAACCTCATAGGAAAATAATCCTCCAGATTAAACCTAGAAATTAAGTCATATCCTTCATTGACCATGTCATGTAAAGTCAACATCAGCTCCACACTACCCTCCTTCTCTAACCCTAGACCAAACACACTCTCAATTATGTTGTTCAGAGAACCCTCCTGCAGTATTTTTTTAACACCCACAAACTTCCTCTCCTCCATCTCTTTCCCCACTCTTACCGCCATTTCGTCCGCCACGCGCTGCCGTAGCCCTTCTAGTCCGGCAACTCTACTCGGCGAGAAGAGGTGGACCGCTGCTAACTTACGCAGGTGGCGCCAATACGCACCGGAAGGAGCAAACCCTATAGCTCGCTCGAACATTAGTTCCCGAGCTGATTGCTTAACGGGACGGTCAGAAAAGGAAGACCCTGATAGGATTTGCTTAGCAGTCTCAGGGTGACTGCTAATGATGACACGTGTGTTCATGCCTAGACTGTATATCATGAGTCTCTTTGCGTTCAACGAAGCTGCCATGGCGGCCAGTTTCCGATGAGCAAAACTACTCATGTGGCCGGGTATAGAGCCCAAGATGGGCCACCCTACAGGTCCCCGGAGACTCTTGACATGACAGTAATCCGACCATGCAGAGCCTCCGGGGACGAGGTAGTAGTCTAAGATGAAGAGAAAGGCATAATACAAGAATGAGACCAGAGCGAGAGTGAGAGTGGAAGCTCCAAACCAAAAGAAGAAGATGGAAAGGTTGGCTATTATTAAGAGTCTCATAGTTATTGAAGTGTTTCCGAGGGTGATACTTGATCGAGGAAAGCTTTGTAGAATTGCCTAGAAATGGACACTTGTCGTGGGGATAAAGATGTGGTGTGGTATGTAGATATATAGTACTTGGAAAGCTGATCTAGCCGGGGTTAGGTTTGGTAACCAAGGTTGAGTCTTCGTGCTTGTGACATAGACGATCTAAAAATTAAACTAATATATCAGCTTCAACTCGTAAATTCGTAATGTAACTAAATAGAAGAATGTACGTGGACATGTTTCCAAGGCAGATTGTTTAGTTGTTGCGACGGTGCCGTCATAGTTTTGATTTCATTGGATCCTTAAAGTGTTCAGGAAATTATGGGGAGGAGATGAAGGGAGGAGCCACCCATATCCAAGTACTGATTTGGCACCGTCAGGTCATAATTTCACATGGTTGTCACGCCGATTCATAGAACCACACCAATCACACCACCTCAAATTCAGGATATCAAGAATCCGCTGCTTCCGAATCTCTCTCTGGTAATTAAGGAAACATGGGTTGTTCCTAATGATATTTGATAACAAGAGTAAGGCGTGTACAACTGTATGTTCGCATAGACTCTCATTTTGGGTGGAAACCGGATCTTAACTACTATTATATTACGGCCATGTTTTGGTTACCGACTTCATTACGTTATGCATATGAATAATAGTTTTACCCGTGAGATTAAACCGTTTGTGGTGATAATGTTTATCCCTCAAGGAACGCAGATTTTTCGAAGAGACAAGTTATGAGTGAGAGAGAGGGATGTTTCTATAACATGTGTTTACAATGTTTGAAATATTTACTCGTCGTGAAACACAAGATGAGTGTTTGCACGGACCCGAATCTTGAATTTGCAGAGAAATATATCCCGGTATCCTAGTGCTCCCTTGGACACGTTTTTGATATCATTCGCTATGCAAGTCCAAAGGCCTCGGGCCAAAGCAGCCTGAAGTACATTGGTTCCAATCTATACCAAGCATTGCATTGGCACATTTACTCGTTTAGCTACCTATATGATATTGCGCACCATGGTTCTTTGTTAGTGTCATATACAAAGAGGAAAGAAGATCTCAAATGAGCTATACACCAAAAGATAGTAATAATAATTCTCAAGCAGCAAATGGAGCCGATGCATCCAGATTCCAGATGATTCTGCTATGTTCATCATAGCAGCCGTTTTGATAGGCTCCTAGCTTGATAGTTTCTGCAGTGTTTATTGTGATTGCTGCAGATGTGGAATGTGACAACCACGATCCATGGACCAGCAAATAAACAAAGGAAAAGAAACAAATAGGGTACGGCACGAATCAACGAATAGACCCATGCAACTCATAATGCCGTTTACCATTTTCAGAATTTCTGAAGCTCATTACTGCTCAAGAAGTCGTTCGAAGCTATAAAAAGTTTGATAACAGGCATCCTATAATCTATAGTAGACCACCGAAATGAAATTATACGAAGATGAGTTCAACAGTGTCCAATCTTAACATTCCCCCCATGCAGACATGAATCCTTCGTCCAACCACTGAATGCAATCTGGGTTCATACAAACAATGTGCCTGGACAATGTTGCGGCCTAAGCAAAGGATAAGGACCACCCCTTAATATAATTCTCAGATTATCCATGCGCAATACAAAGGCTTCCAATATTTAATCAGACCTATGGAAAGCAAATCTATCCAGCAAGATGTATATTGAGCAAAGATCCACCACTATTGTCCTTATAAAATAAAAATATCCACTAATAGCAACTGTGAAAACTTTGGTTTCGTGACATTTAGCAGATCTACCAAAATACTATTTAACATATCAATCTGCAAACTGCAAAAGTACACCCTTTTCCTAACCGATCTCTAACTTACCGAAACCACTTCGTACAATCCTCTGCTTAGTTATCAACGTAGCACCAATCATTAAAACATCAATCCACCTGATAAATGGTTAATATCAGCACACAATCGGCCCGATATGGCAAACTCTCACAAGGGGAATGCCGCGGGCACACCTAGTAGTTCGATTATCAAATCATTTAAAGGTGGTATCAGCTAGAAGCTTCAAGTATCACTGGGTCATGTAACCAATGCTTCAAATCATATTACAACAAATGAAAATGATATTAAATCCCACAACAACTAGGGGAGTCGACGTCGTGCGGTGGTGGCTTGTGCTCCAGCAAATTCTCACCACACATGAAATTATTTAAACAATCATGAGATTCTACTTTGCTCAAAGTAAAGCCAAGCTATACTAAACTAACCATTAAAGCCTGTATCAGTAATGCAACTATTTGATACCTCTACTGATTGAAAGAGAATGGCATATGAGGACTGTTAATAATTAAAAGAAATCTAGGACAAAGGCTACCAACTAGGTACTCTGGACCAACAGGGATCAACCAAAGCGGAGAGACCCTTTCATTAAACAAGCACCACAAAAAGTTAGCAGTCTTTGCGGCACAAACATAATCTTCCTTCCTTCCAATAGACCCTTCTGGAGGATCTCTTAGAAGTTAAAATAATACATAAAAAAGTAAACCAAGGTGGCATGGCTAGCTAACCATTGATATCTAGTATAGTATTTCCTAAGATCCAATATTAAGCAACCTGCTTATGAAATATTTATGTTTCTACTACTCGAGTATGTGGAATGCTAGTGGTATGAATATCACACACATATGCATGGTCATTAGCATTTACTGTGATGCCATAACAAAATTATGATTTCAGGATAAAATCTACTAGCCAACTTTCCAACAACTTCAAATGTTTTTGGGATTGGACACCCATGCAGGAGGTACCCAGAAAATATTTCCTAAGATCCAGGCATAGAGCAACCTGTACATGAAATCTTTAAGTTTCTACTACTCAAGTATGTGGAATGTAAGTGGTAAACATATCACACACATACGCATGGTCCTTAACATTTACTGTGATGTTACAATAAAGTATGATTTCGGGAAAAACATCTAATTGCCGACTTCACAACAACTTCAAATATTTTTGGGTATGGGCACTCGTGAGATACCCCAACCCGACATAAAACACTCTGCATTTACTGAGGGTAACTCGTTTATTTGCCTCTATTATTTATAAATGAATCCAGCTTAATAGCCTAATAAAGTAATATTTATAATGGCCTAATGAGCATCCTTTCTGGTAATGGCAGGGACCGCAGGATGTCCAACAAGAACATGCCACCTAAACCCAATACAAATGTGCAACCTTTCCGCTTTTAGTAAGTTGGACAACATGCATATGCCACCTTAGAGCACCCGCACCGGTGTTTTGCTCTTGCTCGAGTAATTTGAGGAGGAGCAGACACTGTTTGAGGTAGAGCAGTCACCGTTCATCGAATAGGAGGTGCAGTTTCTGTTTTTCGCGCAGCAGTGTCAGAAAATAGCACGTGCTATTACTGTTCATAAATACATTTTTTATTAATTTTTTTTTTAATCTTTTTCAACCAATCCATAAACGACACGTGTCGTTGTCGTATGAATAATTGAATAAGATTTCGGGTAAGATTTCCCGCAGCGTTTTTATTACTTGGAAATTTAAAGTACATAATTTCAATCAAAGCGATAAATTATTGTGAGATTTGAGTGAAATTGATGTAGTATTTATAGAAAAATATTATGGTGTTATTTGCAATTTTTTGGAATTTTTAGGGATTTTTTTACAATTTTTTAGGGGTTATTTTGCAAAATGGCAGAAAAAATCAGAAAAATCAGATATTACCGTTTCGGTTGAATCTGGACCGTCCGATCAGAATTTTTGATTTGAAATGGACGGTCCAGATCAATCTGACCGTTACAATTTTTTTTACAGCGGGTCACCACGTGTCGCGTTTCTTATTGGCTGGTAAGTTTTTTTTTAACTTTTACTCAGTAAAAAAAAAAACTGAACCAGGCTGACGTCAGCCACGTGTGTGGATGACGTCAGCATAGCTCGTGCAACCGAATGAGCAGTCGCTGCTTGTGCAGCTGGTCGAGCGAGGAGTCAACGTGCGGTCGCCGGACCGGCTTCTCCCCGGTGCACGTCTCCTCGACCTCTGCTCGTGCTGCCGGTGTCGGGGCCCGCCTGAAAGTCGCTGCTCGAGCGAGGAGCGCTGCAGGTGCTCTTAGCCACTACATACCAATAATATGACGTAACAAGTCGACATAGCTAAACAAGGAACTCATACCAGTAACAAGCAGACATGGCTAAACAAGAGTTTAGCAAGGGAGTCATAGCGATGATGATTCTAAATCCTCCCTATTACTACAGTTGACACTACAGCCTCTGTTTATCTACACAATGAAGCTCTATTAAAACCCTACACAAATTAATCTACATGGCTTAATATACCTGGAAACTAACATAATTATTTGACAGTCATATTTGGTAACCTTTTGTGTAAGTTAAGATGACTACTCAGGAATGTTGGTAAATTCCTTTCAGAGGCTTTTTTTCTTTACTTAATGAAACTAGTCAACCTCTATCATTGCAAATGCACTACATGCAAATGATACTTCTTTCAAAGCAGATAAGCTGTACAACTGAAAAATTAAACCAGCTTTCAATAACAAAGAAAGAACAAGACTGATGCTAGTTTAAATAGTCTCATAACTAATTCATAAAAGAACATTCTCAAACTTCAACACATTGTAGGAGAATTCATATTCATGACAAGAACATGTACTTTGAAGATTGAACTAAGAGTTGGGACAAACTGTTCTCATTCGGACATTAAATGATTGAATAACAAAAAAAGGAAAAAAAGAAGGATGAATATTAAAAGATGAATGCAAAAGACATAAATTTTGCTAAAAAGGGAAAAAAGCTGTCTTGCTGACAAATTTGTTCACCATTCCAAGTGCCAAAAGAAAATTGCTAAAGTAGGTTACAACAGATTCTCCACCGGGTGGGAATTATACTTGAGAAACTAGTAATATAGATGGAGGTGAAGACAGACAGAGGAGTAGCACTTGAAGGCTGCAGTTTCAAGTGTAGTCTCATAGCACGCGTAACGTCCTACTAAACATTGGGGAGGCTCTTGATTCTTTTATACAGACTGCGACAAACAATGTCAACCTTTACCTCAGTAAGTATATGTAGTTATGGGTCCTAAGAGATCCATGTAAACTAAACAGCAAAGAAACCTAATAGAGAGGGCTTATGCTCCTGTCAAAGAGAACAACCCAACGTCGCCTCCAGATCACCAGTGATGACGCTGGAGGACAAGTATCATCAAAACTGCAGTGTTCTTTGATTTGCCTCACCAGTTCCACGTATCCTCTAGGACTCTAGCAGTACCTTATCGCCTATAACAATGACCTATATCCAACACTCAAAAAATGCTTCAATTTTTCTTTCTTTCCAGTTTTGTAAATGCCTGGGGTATGTTTGACAAGGAGTTGTGGGATATCAAGGGTATTTATATATATACAAATATATATATATACTGACTTGATTCTTGTTGTTAAAAAACTCTACATGAAACATATCAGCTCTAATTAAAAAATTGATAAAGAAATACTCCAAAAAGAATATCAAAGAGCAATGCAATATAAGTATGACAACGATCACATAGGGAAATCAACCAACAAAGGCTTCAAATCTTTGTAGGAGAACAATTACTTCATATAAAATTGATATTCCTAAATAAGATAGCAACAGAAAAGACATAAGAGGTTATGGTCAAAAACATGTGACCATACCACATGATTTACTTAAAATACTACAACTCAACCAGATCCTTTTAAGAAAATATTAACCTTCAACCAAATGCACTGGAACGGTATTATAGAGCTTATCTTGGGGGTGGCGGTGGTGGTGGCACATTGGATTTAGCCATTCCAATCCATGCAACAATGCCAACTCCAAGGATAATCCATCCGCATACGTCATACTTGAAATCACTGCTCTTTTTGGCCTTGGAACTCTGGAATACAGAAAACATATCAGCCCCGAGTTCCTTGGAAACACATCAACCCCGGTTTATCCGTATATTGAAAAGATATACTAACAGAATGAAAATTGTGTTTAATCTTGTGTATAAACAAATTCTCTTATTGAGTATACATATGCAAACGATGCTCATATAAATGTGATATACACGCTAGACCTGCATGTCTGGTGATAAATAAAGATGCATTAAGATAGTATTATATTTACGTTGATTTTGAACAATGATTGAACAAATAACATCTCAAGTTCTCAACCATTAATATTTGTGAGGAATTCAAACTCAAAACAATTCCATATTCTTCCTATATCTGGAGATATAGTGGTTAATAAATTCCAGCACAGCTGGCATACTATATAAAGTAAATACGAATGCAGGTCCCTACTCATTTGTATAAATATAAAAGCATTTTAATTGTTAAGTATCTCTACCTGTAGACCCCCAAAAAAATAAACCCAAAATACATGCTGGAACAGCATGCACCCAAAATAAAGTAATAATTTAAGAATTTACCTTTCCGCTTGAGGATGGAGCAGGTTCCCCACCTAGTGCATGTTGAGCCATTCCTTGCTTATGAATCTCCACATGCAAGTCTGCTGCCTGGAAGACATATTCAACAATTACCACCGTTGCACTATCAATACAGATTCAGAATAAAATAACTACACCAGCACTAAGCCCTACACTATCACAGTAACTAGGAAAAAAAGACGATCGCTTCCCACACTGGATGGATGGATGGAAGGGATACTACAATGTACTATGGCTCACAATCAATAGAAACCAGCAATTTCCTATAAATCATATTGATATTCCATTTTCTGTGATTTCAGGACTCATCATCACCCAAGCATCCACCCCATTAGCCTTATTTTAAGCTCCCAGCAGCTATTTTCTTAAATAAATGGAAGCTCAATATCAGTTTTTCATGAAAAGTAACTCTGTACCAGATGCGGCCTCTAGTTTGAGTCCAAAGCAAAGTCAGGGAAACAATACAAGAAGTATTATCCGTAACACACTATTCAAATCAATTTTATCTTGTGATGATGGTCGAGGACACAATAAAGTTATCTTGGTTGATATGGTTCCAAACCCAATTGTGGCCAATTCTTATAGCATAGCACAAACTAACAATCTTATGTCACCCACCACCTGTAGCCAGACTAAAAGTAATCATAAGTGACAGAAAGTTTTCATATGTGGCCCTTAGACTTTCTCATCCCAGCTTCCTTAATTACCTATAAAAATTCATCTCACCACTCAGTTACTTGTAAGTAGAGCTCTCCTAACTAATAACTCTCACTACAAGTAACTGATATTGCCAATAACAGTCACATACTAACCTAAAACAAATACTTCACAGTACAAACGAATAAGTAAAATAACTTGGCAAGTCTTCGCACAGAAAAATAAGAACAACAAATACCTTAGCTGTGACCTCGAGGGACTTCTGATAAAGCTCGTTAGCAGGTTGCTATAAAACACAAAATCCACAGTTTAATCTTCTCTCTTTGACACACGAAACTCCAAAAAACATTCATAAAATTTTCAAAAATAATCATAAGCAATACACAACCTCCTCCGCTGCCCTCTGGAAATACACAGTGGCCTTAACGAAATAAGGTTTGGCATCATCCATATCCTGAGTCATGAATCCTATAGAAGTGTGCGCGTTTCCCAGATTCCACAGTGCTTCATGCTTCGTAGGGTTTATCAACACCGCCTCCTCCAGCTTCGAAATAGAATCTACACAAACAAACAAGCAAACATTCCTTCAGCCCCCTAAACATACAGCATACTAATCAAACACACTGATTAAGAAGAATAAGCTCACCGTTGAGCATGATCTTAGCGTCGATGACACTCTGAAACTGCGATAGTTCGAGCAGCGCCGATCCCCATTTGAGTAAATTCTGAACCCAAACAACACATAGAAACTAATTATGAGCTAATTAAGCTATAGATTAAGGGATTAGATGTGTGAGAGAAGGAGAGCGATTACTAACGTCGTCGTCGAGAGGGTTCTTGGCGTAGTTAGCTTCGGCGACTTTGCGAGCGTGCTCGGTGAGCAAGAGGCGGTCGAAGTCTTCTTGTGAGAATTGCATGGCGGTCGGTGGTTATTTGGGGTTTTGGTATCGACGGTGCTTATTTTTTTGGGTTCGTCTCACTGGTTTTGTCGTTTTGAGTACAGTGGGTTTTCTGGAGAGGAAGCTTAATATTTTTTTATTTTTTTTATTTTTGAAATGAGTCAAACTGCATTATTACATTGAGTTACAAAGTTGTGGTTAACTAAAATTAAAAAAATATAGAAAATATAAACGCATTCCTAATTAAATATGCATAACCTGAACATATTCGTTAGAGCAAATTCACCCGTTAGGTCACGAAGTCAGGGTTGTTGGGACAATAGGGTAATAAGTCAGTGACGTGTTATTCACTTCTTGATAGTTGTATCCACCTGTTAGGTCAAGGTCATGGTTAGAACTTTATTTTTATTTAATTTTTATTAATCATTTAAAATAACGTGAAAATATATACTGTTATCAAACATTACTTTGATAACGTGAAAGTATATACGGTCGAGATTAAGAACGTCACATGACAATTGGGTCAGATCAGGAGGCTAGAAGTGTCACAAGGATTGACCCAGGAGAGCTCTTGCCCAAGCAAGAAAACACTGTTTGATAGTTGATTTTTCACTTTTTTTTCTTTTTCGGGCTACATCTACATGACAACCAGGCAAAACACCCCTCTTAGGAACAAAATACAAGTAATCGATGGATAGAAGTGAAGAGAGGTTTCACTACGAACCACGGCAGTGGCTGGAAGATGGTTTGTTGGGCTTGCATTGGTTACACGGGTAGTCCATCACTTTGGGCTTGAATTGATTTGTTCGGGTGATTTTGACTCTTTTGAGTGGTAGAGAGGGTAGAGTACTTGGGCTGTTAGAGCACCCACACTGGTAAATTGAGATTGCTTGTGCTATTTGAGGAGGAGCGAGCATTATTTGAGGTGGAGAAATCACTATTCATCAAATAGGAGGTGCAGTTCCTGTTTTTCGCACAGCGGTGCCAAAAAATAGCACCTCCTATTACTGTTCATAAATAAAATTTTTATCTAATTTTTTTTTCATTTTCAACTAATACATAAACGACACATGTCGTTGTCGTATGAATAATTGAATAAGATTTTGGGTAATATTTCTGATCAATGGCGAGTTAACACGTGTCACACCAACAGAATGTTATCGTGTAAATAATTGTACAAAATTTTCGATAAGATTTTCAACCAATCACGAGCCAACACGTATCATGTCCACGTATCGTTATCGTCTAAATAATTTGTGTAAGATTCCCGGAGAGATTTCCTACCAATTGGAAGACGACACGTGTAATCATCTTTAAGCATCAGAATATCTAGACTTGGCTATAAATTTATAGATTAGTGCTCATTGTTCAGTCACACCGTTTTCAACCATATATTCTAGATTCCGATAGTATGAATCTTTTCAGTTTTGACAATTTTTTCCGGAGGAGGCGACAACAATGTCGCAAAATGTTGAAATTGCTAATGCTTTCATCACTGAAGCGGTCACGGTCGATACAATGTTTGATGATAAACCACCTCGCCGCCGACCAAATAAAGAAAGAATGAGGGAGTCAAGGGACATAATCTGATGGAGAATTACTTCATCGAACGCCCCGTCTTCAACGAACAAGCCTTACGTCGAAGGTACCGAACGAGTACGAATTTACTCAACCGTATAATGACGGATCTCTGCAACCACGACCAATTTTGACACCAAAGAGCTGATGTCACTGGATAGGTTGGACTTCTTCCACAACAAAAAATGACTGACATTCTTCGTATGTTGGCGTACGGTGCAGCCGCAAAATCAGTGTGCTGAAATAACAAGGATAGGTGAATCCACAACACTACAATGCATGAAGAAGTGGTGTATGCATATATACGAGCTTTACAGTGATCTCTATCTCTGCACTCCAAATGCCACAAACATAACCCGACTTCTAAAGAGAGCAAGACATCGCAGATTTCCTGATATGATCGGAAGCATTGACTACTGCACTGGGAATGGAAGAACTGCCCCACAGCTTGGCAATGGGCATTCTCGGGGCGAAAGAAGTATCTAACTATTATTTTAGAGGCGGTAGCCTCATATGTCACATAGATATGGTACAGCTTCTTTGGGGTACTTGGATCACAAAATGATATCAACGTGTTCCACCAATTGGATATATTCGATTCTCTCCTTGCCGAAAGTAGTCCGAGTGCAACTTATAAAGTCAACAGTATGACTTACCACAATACTTACTATCTAGCTGACAGTATATATCTCAAGTACTCCTCGTTTGTGAAAACAATCTCCAATCCCCATGAGCTACCACATAAACTGTTCTCAAAGAAACAAGAGGCATACCGCAAAGAAAGAGTGGGCGATAACAATTTGAAAATGCTTCATCGCTGCCATCTCCTTCCTCTGTCTCCATTTTCTTAAGGATATTCTTTTTTTTCTTCGAAAAATACCTCTTCGATTTTGGGGTCATAGTATCCGTATCCATTGCCATAATCCTTTATTCCTCCGCTTGACCCCTTAATTTGTAGTCCTTCTCCTTAAGGGTGAGTTGTTTTTGGTATAAAGTTAGCTTGGTGGCATCACTTTCTTTTTTTCCGGCGAGATGCAATCTTTGATTTTTCATCATGGTTTTCAAAACATCATCTCCTACCTCATTTGAAGATGGCATGGTCATTTTCCCCTTTCTTTTAGCTTCCTTGGCCACCTTCACTCTGATTGGTCTAACTGGACTAGAGTACACTTCTTCATCATCCTCCACGTCGACGGGGGGAGGCATTGAGGTAAAGGGAGGAGTAGTTGTGGAGTTGGAATATGAAGGAGGTGGTATACTAGATTCGACGGGCCAAAAATTTGGATGGTTCTTCACCACTTCCCAACATTCAAACTTGGTAAACTTTTTCTTCTTTTGTGCCACGTACCATGATTGAGCTTTTCTTATATAGGAGAAAAAAAATTATATGTCAAACTAATATCTAGGAAATGGAGATGTCAACATTGATTAAAATAAATGTAATAAATGACAAAATTATTAACACTTACCTCATCTTGCAAATTTGAGCCGGATTGTGCATTCCTTCGTGTATATGCAAGAACGGCACCCCAAGTTCTAAAACTCGGCTTCAACTTTGTAAAACGAGAAGAAACCGTGGTTTGGGTCTTAGGTTTCGGCCTTGATTCACCATGCGCAATCTCCCAATTTTCCTTATAATCGGCATAGACTTTTTCCCACAATTTATTGGACTTTTGCATGTTGCCAATAATAGGATAAATGCTAATACGACAATAAGAAATATAAAGTTACAAATCTTCAAAATCAAGCCAATTGGACATTTTTTGGGAACTAAAATACAAAGGGATGAGAGAGGAGGATGAAGGAGAAGAGGAAGGAGAGGATAAATTTCTTGTGCACAAATTTGTGTGAGAAGTAAATGAAATTGATGTAGTATTTATAGCAAAATTATAGTATTATTTGCAATTTTTTTTGAAATTTTAGGGATTTTTTAGGGTTTATTTTGTAAAATGTCAGTTATTTTTTAAGCAGTCGTTTCAGTTGACTCTCAGCCATTCGATCAGATTTTTGGATTTGAAATGGACAGTCTACAACCACTTGACCGTTGGGCATCAAATCCATCCGACCTCGCCACGTGGCGCTATCCCATTGGCCTGTTATTTTATTTTTTAACCATTTATAATACACGCGCCGGATGTAAAAAAAAAAAGAGCTCAGCCTGACGTCACCCACGTGCGTGGGCTCCACCAGGCATCTCGTGCTCCAGCGTGAGCACGGATTGCTCGAGCAGCTCGTCAACGAGCGGTCGCCGGAGAGCTCCATCGCCGCTGCACGTCGCTTCCTCCTGCTAGTGCTACCGGCCACCTTGGCCCGCCAACGTCGCCTGCTTGTGCTGCTCGTGCTGGCACCGGTGTGGGTGCTCTTAAGAGGCATTGAGTTGGATTGGGATGTTTCTTGCGGCTTTGGCTCTTTTTGGGTTTGGTCCTATGTTTGGGTTTTAGTATGTCCTACTGTTTGAATTTGTGGATGACTTTCTTTTTGAGTTTTTGTATTTATAAGGGGTGATTTTTTTGGGTTTCGGCTCTAGCAGATCCGAATCAAAATCCAGTTCAATGAAAGGTCTAATTTCAGGTCATCGAGTGGTGGTTCTAGTTCGATGGTAGGTTTGTTAGAGGTAATCCGTAGTTATGACACTTTAGACCTTGCTTCTATGGTGGTTCTGAATTCTAACAGTTATGGAAAAGGGTCAGTCGATCACAAAAAATGTGTCGGTTTCATCGGTGCATGGGATGAATGTGGTGTTTTAAGGCAATGTGCCACATTTTGAGGGGATAGAGGTGTCTTAGGAAGTGCATACGGACTAGATGACTGACACGAATCCTCTTTTCGAGGTGAGCCATGTTTGTTTTTGTAGTTTTTTCTCATGTATTGCACACAGGCTCAACCATGGGCTAAGACGAGCAAGGCCTAAGACTATGGCCCCAACCTAATACCCAACATGGCCTCAAAAATCCATTTATGCACATGTAAAAAAAAAAATATACTAACACAATAGTTGCAGACGTTTGCAGAGAAAAAAAGGCAAAAATTCTTGAATGGTCACTCAAGTTTGATGAATTTGACACTTTGGTCACTTAACTTTTTAAACTACATTTTTAGTCACTCAAGTTTGGCTTAATAGATACTTTGGTCACTCAACTTTTGAAAGTATAATTTTAGTCACTCATTTTTGTGAGATAAGAGGAGTGACCAAAGTTACACTTTCAAAAGTTAAGTGACTAAAGTGTTCCTCTTGCCAAACTCAGGTGACCAAAGTTATAATTTCAAAAATTGAGTGACTAAAATGTCTATATATCGTTACACTTTAGTGATTATTTTAAATATTTTGTTGAAAAAAAAAGAAAAAAAAGTCGTTCCTCGCGCTCATGTCTTACACAAAACACACATACATACCAGTACATACAGATAGCAAAATTGGTTTTCCAAACGTCAAAAATTCCAAGAGGGATTGTTGCATCCTTTGATTTCCGGTTCGCAGGCTTCAATTAATTCTTTAATTAGTTTGAAATTTTGACCTTTAATCATACTTCATTTCATTTCAGCAATCCTCTAAAAAAATCCAGCAATCCTATATTAAACATTTTCGTTTAAAATTTTATTTTTGTCTCGATATTCACTCAAAATACAAAGGTAATTTTCTACCATGTAGTTGATTAGTTCTCCACTCTATTTTTTAGACGTATGTTTGAGACTTTGTGTTTACCTAGTATCTTTTGAGATTTTTGTTTCTGAAAGGCTCTTTCAATAAAATTTTGATGTAGCAAATATTTTTTGAAGGCATCTCGATTAGATTATATTTTAATATTTTATCATTAGTGTTTTGAGTTTTTTTACATTACTTTTTTTTAAGAATGCGATAAGAATTGGATTGATAATGTGATAGTAATATAAAAACTCTACCAGATTTTTTGGCCCCAGATAATACGAAGCTCTATGCGTATCACTATGCTACCAGTATTTTCTCACTCAACATCCTAGACTAGCAAAACCAGGATATGGTAATCAAAAATGGGGAGTATCATCCTCTAAACTAGTAGGAACCCTCTCTAGTCAAATTTCACCACAGTGTCCGGGTCCGCTTCCTCAGCTTCACTCTCCTCGGACAGATCCCACCTCACTAATCTCTTCTTCGCAAATAAGGCATTAATCCGTTCCGTTGTAGCTGCCCAAGCCAGCTGATGCATTTCTCGCTCGTCCATATATCACTTTGCATTATGGTCAATTTGTCGCGATCACCCCATTGACATGCATGGCGCGCCATGAGGTATTGCATCTTGACATTCTCAAACCGAGCGTGCGTCATCCTCTTCTTAGGCCTCTCTGGAGTCCTCTCTAGCACAACGGCCACATCAACCAGCTCTGGTAAAGGTATCGTTGGTGTCGGTGGTAGCTGCTCACTATCCACCACTTCTTCCTGACCATCGTTCACTCCATATCCCATGCTAGTCAATATAATCTGGTCCTGGTGCCAACCCCAGGCCACCTCCTCACCTTTAGCCTCTACCTCAGCCCAGATGGCTTCCTTCCTACGTTCCTCCTCCAACTCTTTCAACTTAGCACATTAGATAGGGCATCCATCCATAAAGTGAGACTAACTGCCACATCTCATACAGTAGCCATACAGAGTAACATATTCAATATCAAAAGTGGCTTCATGGGGCTAGATTGACCTTAATTAAAAGCAGATGATTAAGATCAATTTCCACAAACAAACGGATCTCCTTGTTATCCTCAAGTCAGGCATGATCACAGTCAACATAACGACCCAAGCAAGATCCAAGAGACTTGCACCATTGTTTAATCTCCACTCCACCAGTGAGGTCGCCCC
Source organism: Geum urbanum (assembly GCA_946800695.1). Taxonomy (NCBI): domain Eukaryota; kingdom Viridiplantae; phylum Streptophyta; class Magnoliopsida; order Rosales; family Rosaceae; genus Geum; species Geum urbanum. Next base: position 60,127,710 of record OX327005.1, on the reverse strand, counting down.
CAACAACTTTAGCCCGCACCCAAACACGAGCCTTATGCACTGGTACTTGATGTGACGGTATGAAACCATCTGTCTCTACCGCAAATACAATTATGTTACGTAGAACCAGAGACCTTTGTCGACAGCTCTTCGAAGAGCATCAATATATTTGAAGCGTCTCATAAAGCGATCAGGAGTACATTGCCAAATCTTAATCACGTCGGGACCTAGCAAAACCTTGCCAAAGCCGGATCATCTAACGCTCTAAGGAATAGGCAACCGACTTGGTTATTTGGCCCGGGGAGAAAACACTTGCCAAAGCCATAATACGTAGCTTCCTTCGCCGCACCAAGCGAAAGATCCACCTCTTCACATGGACGACATGGAAAAGAAACCGCCATAGGAGAATGAGTGAAGCCGAAGAGAGTTGACGTGCAAAAAAACTAGGGCACACCGAATCTAGTGCAACTTGATGAACAAAATGTAACCACATGAGATCGGAGAAACTTGGTGTAAATTGGAGGGGAATGTAGGAACAAGAAAACCGAGCAATTTAGGAAAAGGAAGAAGACGGTAGCTTTAGATCGGAGGAGGGAGGACATCGGCGTCTATGGTTTTAGGAAAACTAGGTAACTAGAGAGAAAGGGGTTTCTCTCACTACTTTGTTAAATAGTATATACTATATATGTTTCAGAAAGTTAGAGCCTCAATTTTTTTTTCCTGCCCGGCCTCTAAACTCTCAGGGTTGACCCTAATTGCACATGACGAACTACAAGTAATAGTTAAATAGTATTAGAACTAACTAGACCACATGTGCATGATTCAAAGCCAACATTCACAAGGTCAGATGGGCATGTTTCACATCTCATGCTGTATGAGAGGCTAGCACTGGTAACTCCACACCTTTTGCGAAATGGAACACTTTGTTGGAGAGTGGTAATGAGAGGCACTTAACCGCTCTTTATCTAGGCTTAGAATTAGTCCCATGATGACCGAGTGGGAGCTACCAAAAAAGTAACAAATTTTTTTTTGGTAAAGAAACTCGTTATTGTACCAACGGAGATAGATCTAAGACAATTGCATCGTAAATTAATCGAGTATAGTTAGTACCTAGTTTGTTAGAGAGTCAAGACCCTCTTAGAAATTTTGAAAATACTAGAGTCAAGATTTATTTCGTAAGCTTGACTAAAATTGTTTTTCGATGGAAAGTCCAAATGACCAAATTGTTTCACAAAAGATAATTTCCCAACAAAATAATTCTCTCATAAAACGTTTAAACGAAATCCGCAAGATTAGAAAAAAGAGAGTAGGCGGGAACGATAATTCATTTCACAGGTAAATTAATCTATTTAAAACCCAAAGCCCTAAAAATTGCAGAGCACTCCCTATTATTTTCCTATAATAATAGGAAAATAATTTGTGCACAACTAATTCATTTTATTCACAATTCAACTAATTTGTGCACAACAAATTTCACATCCCCTTTCATTTCTGATATCATTTTCTTGAGCATTTTTTCCAAAAAAAATTGGCACACATTGATTTCCTTTCAAAGATTTACAAATGTGTATCTCTTTCGCACGTCATAGCGTTGATGAATACAACGGCAACAAACAAAAGAATGACAAATTGTGGGAGACAATTCATGCCGATTATATACTAAATTGGGAGCCAACACAAGGTGAATCTTCTTTGTAGGAGCCTAGGACATAAATCGTGTTTTTGTCTCACTACAACAAGTTCAAACTACTTTTGCAAAAATGGGGCGAATGTTTGCACAATGCGTGGAAGCGTATAGTTAGCGGCACTTTGCATATGGATAAAGTAAGTTTCTATTCTTTTATCATATATGATATAAATTTTATTTGATTATATGAATTAAATTATGTAATTTATATATATCTATTTTTTTAAATAATATGTAGTATTGTGAAATAGTTAATATTTATTTTTTATTAGATCAAGCAAACTCAATCATTTTACTATTCAGCCAGGAAAAAAAATCGTTTATACACTTTGCATGTTACGAAGCAAGCAGATAAGGACCATCCATCTTTCGTTGATGTGCTACCAACAACTCCATCTCCATATGCAAGCAATTCTCAAGCTACTCCTTCCGTTATCGAATAATCTCTAATCATCAATTTGGGTGACGAGGAAGTGAATAAGACACCTCAAAGCAACGTGGCCACTCCCTCGAGTCTGGCTAGACTGGTTGGATGCAAGGCGACAAAGGAAGCAAGGTGGCAACAGAAATAAGGTAAGAGTTCTATTGAGTAACGAGTTGAGTTTTTGCATACCATTGCAAGTGATCAAGCATCGTGACACACCTCGAGGAAGATTCATAATGAAAGTGAGCTTAATTATTACAAAGAGTACATAGAAATTCAAAAGCGGAAAGAAGCAAGGGTGGTCGATGAGTTCCAACTCAAGAAACAAGTGGAGAAAACAAGAATCATGACAATGAATTTGGAGGCTATGACCCCAATCTCGAAAATGTATTTTACCAAGAGAAAACTAGATATCCTTAATGAAGGAGAATCTAGTCAAGGGGATGCTACAGATGAAACATATTCAGATTATTATCACCAAAGTCGCGTACTCTTTCCATAGTAGTTATAATATTGCACTAAGAATAAATCTAGGCTTGACTTGCCATTATGTAATTTAAATTTTTAAAAAAATAAAAATATAATTTATTTATTAAGATAAAATTGAAAAGCATATTTGTTACACATTAAATTAAAATACATACTAAAATTAAACACACTCTTAATGAAAACATATAATAAAATTGAAATCACATATTTAGACTAATATTTAGGTATTTCACCGGTTTTCAACCTCCAGTTGTGCTTCACCAAGTCCTTGTGGAGCTCTGTATGAATATAAACAGATTCGAGATCGGGAACACGGTCGTGAAATTGTTGTATATTACGTCCATCTCTTCTTATTGACTCAAAATAAATTTGATTCCCTTGTGCATCCATCGAACCATCATAAACCTGGAAACCTCTCAATGAGTTTTGCATGTCTACTTCTTCATTCTCCTCAAACTCTTCCTCTAGGAATTCTTCCTCAATAATCATGTTATGCAATATGATACAAGCTAACATAATGGATGTGATTACCGATTTCTTATGCAATGTACAACTATGACAAATAATTGCCCAACGAGATTGCAAGATGTCAAAGCACATCTCCACATCTTTCCAATATGTCTCGCGTTTCTTTGCGAATAACTTATCTTGCTGCAGCTGAGGATTGAAAATTGTCTTGACAAATATAGAGTACCTCAGATATATTCTATCAGCTAGATAATAAGAGTTGGAGTACCTCTCTTCGTGGACTTCATAGACGGTAGTTGAGCTTCTTCTAACAAGGATCGGGTCGAACACATCAGAATGAAGGAGTACGTTAATAGCATTTTTAGCTCCAGGCACCCCGAAGAAACTGTTCCATATCCACGTATCATACGAGGCCACCGCCTCTAGGATAATAGTGAGGCGACCCTTTCGTCCTGAGTATGCCCCTTGATGAGTGGTTGCACAGTTCTTCCATTCCCAGTGCATGTAGTTGATGCTTCCAATCATACATGGAAAGCCTCGATGTTAGCCTTTATCTAGGAGTCGAGTAAAGTCCTTTGGTGTTGGAGTACAGAGATATCTTGGACCATAAAGGTCAACAACTTGGCAACAAAACTCCTTCATATATTCCAGGATAGTCGATTCCCCCATCCTTGTAATTTCAGTACACTGATCCATGGTTACCCCGTACGGTAACATTCGTAAAGCACCGGTCATCTTTTGTTGGGGAAGAACCCTAGAATTCCAGTGACGTCTGTCATTTGATGCCAATATTGGTCGCAGTTGCAGAGATTCGTTATGATAATGTTGAATCGGTCTTTGCTCATTTGGTACCTCTGCCAAAATTCTTGCGCGTGAAGATGGAGTGTTCGATGAAGTAATATTCCATGAGATTATGTCCCCTCGACTCCCTATGTCTTGGTCGATTCAGTTTTCGACCACGATGTGAACCGCGACCTTATGGTTCATTGCCGTATTGTGTTTCCTCCATGACCACTTGATTGATAAATGAATGCTCCATATCGTCATCCTCTTGGTTCTATTGTTGCCTCCACCTGAAAAAATTGTAGAAGTTGAAAGGATTCATCAGAGGTATGATGTAGGAAATCTTGATAAGTGTTTAGAGAGATGTGTTATATGCTCGGATTGGAAGAGATTTGTAGATGGTGTGAGTATATAATGAGTGATAGATAAACATTTTTTTAACCAATTGACGATAATCCGATATTTGAAGATGAACACACGTGTTGCATCATCATTGGACAAAAATCTTACTAGAAATCTAGTCCAATTATTTTGTCGATAACGCTATCTTGTTGTGACATGTGTCGTATCGCCATTAGTCAAAATTCTTACCAAAAATCTAGTCAAATTATTTTGCCAATAATGACACTTGTCACGTTTTTATTAGTCGAAAATCTTATGAGAAATCTTGTATATTTATTTAGTTGATAACGACACATGTCACATTATTATTGGTCGTAAATCTATCTGATAAATTATTTATTAATATTTTACACCATGACAAATAGTAACTGCTCTTGCATTTTGTGTATGGCTGCATTCAAAATATGATTTGTTCTTACAAATGATGGATTTGGTTTGCTCTTGCAATTTGGAGCAATTGCTTTAACAATTCCTAGAGCAACATGTGTGGATGCTTTTAGGATGTGTTTGGATAAGGGATTTTAGTTTTCCTTGGAATTCACAAATACTAGAAATCATAATTTCTTGAGTTTAAATTACATAATTTGATAATTCCATTGTTTGGATTATTTCATAAAGAACTTTAGAGATGACAAGAATTACAAATATATATGTTTGAATATTGTATTTAAAAATGACAAAGAATTGACAAGAGTAACTTTGATTTATATGCTATCTCCATTCATGAAATCCATCCTCACCAATTTGATTTACTAGACATAATTACATCTTCGGAAGTCCAAATTGTTTCAAGCAAAAGCACATCTGATTTTTGAATTATATTTAGAAGATATATATATATATATAAGTTACTTGCATAGACCATTCCAAGATTGCACAAAATAAACTTCAATATCATAATCTCATGGAAACTTCATAACATGCATAGTAAAATTTGTAAATATCCAAAGCTAAGCTACCCGTGGATTGGTGCCTTATTTAATTGTTGGAACTACTATTATGTCTTGATAATAGTTTTCTAAAGCAAATAGTTATAAATAAGTATCAACTGCTACCATATTGGAGGTTATGTAGATTCATGTGAGATGAACATTAGTACCATATTTTTCTTCACATCCACTGGGGCCTCCTTCAACAGCAGAAATAACTTGCCTTTTTCTATAAACCAAGCACATGTTTTTATTTGTTCCTCTCTTGTGAGGTCTGGTATAACCATAATTTCGTCTATACATCTTTTGGGCCAAGGTTTTTTGTAGTAGCACGAACAAGTTCCTCAAAAGATGAAGTAATTCTATTAACTGAAGCACCCAAGACATCTTTAGTTGCAACTTTTCTCTTTTGAGGATGTACATTGCTAGAAGTTGTTGCTTGAGTTCTTTTCCTTTGAGAATTAGGTGGGTTGGGTAAAATGCCTTCTATGATATGAATGTCTTCTATACCTTGGTCATAAACTTCCAAATCAAGATGATTAACCTCATTAACAAGATAAGTCATTACCTCAGTAGCTTCTACACCAGTTTCAGCACTCTCCCCAGTTGCTTTATCTTTTCCACAAATATCAACAATATCATCCCAATTAGGGATCTGTTTATACCTGTAGCTTGAAGCAGCCTCATAAGATTGAAAAAAAAGGGGCCAAAAATTAGAAAGTAAACATGAAATTTAGATAACTAAGACTAGTTCATGTATGTTAGCATACCTTCACATACACTTTTTTCATCTACATTTATCATTTAGGTTGAGGAATCCCAGCTAAATCCACTTTGGCTGAGTATGTCACTCACTATTCCATAACAACTTCTCCATGATTTCAAACGATTTTTGATGTTGTCCGAAGTTATTTGAACGTCGAATTGCGCAGGCAAAATAGCAACTGTAGTGAAAGCAACACATTTCCAACCATTATCTGCTTTGTTACCTGATTTGCGTTCTTCATGCAGTATATTAGCCAATTCATGTTTCATATCCAAATTCCACCACCTATAGTTGTTTTTGCCTTCATTCTTGATGTTGGCTTTTGCTTTTTTCTTTTCATTTGGTACTTTTTTCCCACCATTCTGGCCTGTAACTTTCAGTGGAATATGAATAGTATTATAGACAAACTCATAAATAAGAATCATACACCAAAACATCCAAAATGTAAACCAAGCCATTTCAATTAACCAAAACTCAGGTCCTGCATCACAACTAATAAAATATTAGATGCACATGAAAATAAATGGATATTTGGAAACTAAAAGAACAAGAATGGAACATAGAGATAATTACAAGGAAAAAGTAAGGTGTTGTACTAGTTCGATAATTACTACTAAAAAAATAAAAATAAAGTAAAGAACAACTTCACAACAAGAACATACATTAAACGAAACAGAGAGAACTATCAAACAAAAAATGAAACAGAGAGATCGATAAAAGATGTTATAATGAGGTACTGCATAATTATAGACAAGGTCATTACAAATTGAAGATCAATCTGAAAAATAAAAACCATTCTAAGAACAAGAACAAGCTATGTCTCTTTATTCGGTAATCATGGTTTTGCATTATGTCGTGCTTGGTACTCTTCAAACATCTTCAATGCAAATGTATCGTGAAAATTTGTCCGCTGTGGAGTAGTCTGAACACATGTAATCATCTCATTTGAATTATTAGCATCAACATCAGTATGTGAGAAGTTTAATAACTCCAAATTGACTTTAGCTAGTAAACTTGATTCTTGATCTTCCAAAATAGGATCTGTAGCTTGCCCAATTCTAATGAAATTTTGCAAAACACAAGCACTAATAATCCTAATATGTGTTTTAATGTTAAAAAAAGATGAGTACGCATTATACTCCATCGCTTTTTCAACAATTCAAATGATCTTTCAATTACATTTGTTGCAGTTGAATGACGAAGGTTATACAACTCTCTTTCATTTTCTGGTCAATTACCAATCCATTCATTTAAGTGATATCTAGTGCCCCGAAATGATGCTAAAAAACCAGGTCCATTAGTATATCCCGCATCCACTAGAAAATATTTATCTACAATGAAAATTAGAACAGAGATCAGACTCTTACTACACCTCAATTTTTAACTAATGTAAAACTAATATTATAAATTACCTCTTGGAACATTGAGCCGATTATTCCTACAGAAAGCATCTCTTAAAACACGAGCATCAAAAACTGAACCCTCCCAACTAGGTAATACATAAATGAACTTCAAATCTGGGGCACAAACTCCTAAGACATTAGAAGAAATATCGCCATTTCTATTTTGATACCTTGGTTTGTTCTCGGCTGACACAGTTACAAGAATGTGAATTCCATCAAGTGCCCCTAGACAATTCTAAAAACAAAATAGAAGATTGGCAGAATAAATAAATAAATAAATAGTAAGCTTAAGATTTATAACTTAGTAAACATAAGTTTACTCTAGGTATAAGATTATTACCTCAAACCACTTCCACTTCTCTCTTTTTGAATTATCGATGGTTGGAGAATGAAACTTCCAAGTATTTTTTACTTAGTTGCATCATTTCATACAACACATTGTGAAATTGTCGACTAATCGTCTCCTTAGAACGATAATAGTTAAACCGACTTTTCTATATTTCACATTGTGAGCAAGTATATCTAGAAAAATAGCCACTGACTCTTCAATCGAGACATTTCTTGTACAAACTAGTCTACCTTTTTGTTGTAAAACCTCACATAATCTCCTAAATGCGCTCTTGTTGACTCTTAATTGTTCAACACAATCTCTCTCTCTTCCACGGTTCAAGTAAGACCGTCTTTCTTGATCCCAAATGCATGAAAGCTCTTTAACAAAATATGTCTTCTTATACCACTCTACTATTGCAGCAATGACATATATAATTGCATCAATAACAATTTTCATTATGTTTTTATTTTCCTCTTCTTCTGTTTCATGTTTTCTCTTTAACCTGTTTAACATCTTGCCAACACTCATAATCTCCACAACTGTCTATACAAAAACAAGACCAAAATAAAGGAAAAACACCTTAAATATTCTAGCTACTCAATTAGGTTCTGGTATTTGGCAAACTAATATAGATCAATTTAAGTTTTTCTTGGTTCAACTTATGTTTTTACATATGAGTTCAACAGTGTGTTAAGTACAACAAATCAAATCCGATTTTGCTGAAATTTTGGTAATGAGTGTGTTAGTGATGTTCAACGAAAATTTCATAGAAATTCAACGGTTAGATATTCAACCGTAATTTTGTTTATGTGAGTACTTCAGTATAAAGTTGTCTTGTGTTTATGTGAATCTATTAAACTGTGGCATTCATATATCCAACAAATTCATCAAAAACGTGTCCATATAAACAACAATATCACCCAGTGATTATCTTCAATAATGCAATTTCACATCAAACAACGATCAACAATTCAATATCAATGAACCAGATTAACATATTAACAGCAAGTAAGAAAACAGAGGGGGATTGATTCTAACCTTTGCTGAGATTTAGTTGCAAAGATGAGGAGCAAATTGTTGAGTGTTGTGGCTTGGAAAGAATTGTTATGATTGTTGATTTATGCACTTATATGGGAGTAGAATTTTAACACGATACGAAGAAATTTTGGTTCGATGGAGAGAGACTTCCTAAAGATTTCTCCGTTTAGGAGAATTAAAGAATAACGTCAAATTTTGAGAGATTTGAAGAGAGAAATTTGGAACCCCAATTCTCCCGAATTTCTAGGAGAAAAGATCGTGGAATCCTCAACAATCATATCTAAACAACAGAATTTAACGGAAGAAATTATCAATCACTGAAATTCTATTAAATTCCCCTGAATCTGACGCAATCCAAACACACCCTTAGGAAAGGTGTACTTACTTCCCGCCATCTCAAAACCCTAAAAAGCATTTCCCCCCTTTTTCTTTTTCACTCATTCAGCCGCTCCAAACTAAATCATGGCAGAAGACCAGACCGCCGCAACGACACCACCACAGATGGAAGCAGAAGAACACGATGCAACCACCGTGCAATCGCCGAGGCTAGAAGAAGAAGAAGAAGAGGAAGAGGTCTCGGCCGCGACCCGACCCGAATCGGAAAACGAGAACTCAATCGGATCCAAATCGGCAGAAGAGAACGCAGAAATCGTCCAACCTGTAACGGATGAAATGGAAGCGGAACCACCGGTGGCTGCTGAAGAAGACAACTCAGCGACGACCCGACCCGAATCTGGACAAGAGAACGAGGTCGGATCCGAATCGAGAGAAGCAGAAGAGACCGCAGCGACGATCCAGATTGTGCGGAAAGGAAAGAAGAAGGCGAAACCGACTCGACCCGAGCAGAAAGAGAAAGAGGCAGAACCGGTCCGACTTGAGCTCCCGACGGGTCGGGTCAAGAAGATAATGAAGCTCGACAGAGACATCAACAAGGTGAACTCAGAAGCCCTGCACCTTGTCGCTTGCTCCACCCAGCTCTTCCTTCAATTCCTCGCCGAGGGCTCCGCCGAGGCCGCCGCGGAGAAGAAGCGCAAGATCGTCAAGCTCGAACACATCCGTACCGCCGCGAAGAGGCACCAAGCCACCAAAGACTTCCTCGTCGATGAGCTCCCCGTCGTATCTCAGCCGTCGGAGGATCCGAAGTCCGTTGATCGGAGCCGCTCTCGCCCTGTTGCCAATACTCCGACTCCGGCCGGCAGCCGTCGGATTGACGAATTTTTTCGTAAGCCGGCAACTAAAGTTCTTATTCAGACCGAAGAGTCTTGAAATAAAAGTGAAAGGAGTTATTACGGTCTAAGCAAACTCAGATTCCAATTTGTGTAATTACTTTATCTGAAATGAATGGGATATTTATGATTGGCTTAATGCAATGTAGTTTGTTCATTGCAATGTGTGTGTGGAATTTCTTAGATTCATGTACATTAATCAGCTGAATTATATTGCATATGTTTGTATGTTTCACCATAAAAAGTTAAACATCTGGAAACGAGAAAGGAGCTACATTTCTAATGGCCTTTGCGTTTTTGTTTCTTATTTAGCTTCAGTTGGTCTCTACTGTGTTTTTGCTTAGGCTGTGTTTGTGAGTCCTTGTAAGATTGAATTTGTTCGTTTTTGGTGGTTTTTTAATTTATTTACAGGTTGAGGACGTAAACAAATGGGATTTGTCAAGAGATGAAAATGCCAGAAGGTATGAGTTAGACCTTATTGCTGTTGTTAAGTGCAGTGATTGATGTTCTTCCTTCTGCCATAATAAATCTATATCATTCTTGTTATAAGACAGTTAATTGAAATTAGCCTGAAAATTAGACGTGTCATTCCTTGTACCAGTTCATAGTTCAATTTGATTGTCTAAAGGATTTACGAGTCACATAGTATGTATTACATCAAAGGTCAATGCAAATTAAGGGAAAACTTTACCTGATATGCTTTGATAAGGGTTGTTTATGCATATGTTTAATTTCTGCCTTTGTGTCCATATTATACATCGTAGTTCCCAAGTGTTCTGTTGGGCAATTTTGTTCTGTGTCTCTTTTTCTTAAGAATTTAAATACATGTCTTTGAGGTGCAACTTTTTTCTTGCCAGTCTGAGATGAACACATCACACTTTTGAAGTTCTAATTTCATAGTACAAGTGAAATACATTTATTGCAATCTTAGAGATTAAATCTGTGATGTACAGAAGCTGCAAAAGAGCATGCTCAAGTTGTTTTTCTCTGTGCTTGTACCTCGATGCTAGGAATAAAAAATGAAGTAAAATCTAGAAACTTATTTATTTGCAAATACAATCACAATTTTCTTACAATTCTGCATGCCTGTGTTACTAAAAAGTGGTCAGGATACTTCTGCCCTGCAGATACAAGGGAAATATATAAAAGCCGTTAAGCTGAAAATCTGAAAGTAACTGAACTTATTTTATGCATGAGATCTAATAAGTCATTTTCTTTTACCAGATGTATCATGTATATGACAACTGACCAATTAAGAACAGTATTTACGGAGATAGTGGACCGGAATATGTTGATACCACTGAAGCTGTGTCAGCTCTAGGATTAGAAACAAAACCAGGTCATGCAAACATCTTTTGTCTCTGTGCCTTCTTACTTTCCTTTGGTATGCCTTGAGTGCCTAAATCTATGCTGTTTGGTCCCAAGTGCTGAAGGCTCAGAGAAAGCTTTCTCTTGAGAGGCATAGCAGTGCTAAAACCTCCGTGTACTCTTCCGTTTGAAGCTCGCCTAATGCTACTTGGACTGGTCATGAACAGATTATCTTGCTGATGCTCAATTATTCCTTGGAACTTCACTTCCTGTGGGGTAAAGATGCCTCATCAAGTTGGTAAGAAGATGAAGGCCATTGTGGAATATTACTATATGCCATGTAGATATATAGGTCCTAGGATGTGTTACTAAAAATCTGCAAACCTAAATAGTCATATATGAAGAAAAAACTATGAACTTTCTATTGCATTGTCAGATCTGCATACCTTTTGCCGTTGCCTCTCCTCCTCTTTCCTCTCCTGCCTTAACACATTGTATTCTTCCAACATTGCTAGGAGAGGTACCTGTATGACATATTGTCTTCATTAATAATTGAAGTTGACTTGGACTACCAGATAGAGAGCATGTCAAGTTTTGGGGTATTGAATTCAACTAAATATAGAAATATACTAAGTCATCAGAGGGAAGTCGAAACTGTACGACAGTCATAAGGTCTACTTGACTTTGGGTTGCATGATTTATTTATTTATTTATTTTTCAAATCATTAGTGTTGACCCATTGTATATAACATACTTTTGAATGGTAATGATCATTTGCATATGTGATTTCATTATACAGTATGTGAAATAAAAGAGGGACGGGGTAAAAGTTAACTTTGAGCCAATTTTTATGAATAGCATCGGCCTTTTTACAGAAAATGTATCTTTTGTTGGAAGTTTGGAATGAAATGGAGTATGTACCTCATCATACAACAAAGTCTTCTTTCTCTCTTCTTCCCAACTCTTGGTGTTTTCTATCAGCAAATCCACCAAAGCTGCATTTATTCCATTGTGAGAGAATTTATTGAACTCGGATGGCATTATGCGATGAAGTCAGTAGCTGCCGGTCAACTGTTGTTTTTTTTTACATAGGGCAGGTTTTACTGTTGTGTTTGTATGCATAAAAGTCTCTTGTTTTTACCTGGAATTTTTCTGATCAATACTCGTGCACGTTCTGCACGTCTCAAGTTCTTGTGTACCTCTCTTCTGACTGAGTATCGATTCTTGTCCTAAAACAATTTTAGATTATGAACTTGAAACATGTGTCTATGTGTACTTACAAAGTTAAATTTATGTGTATGAAATACTGACTCTTCCATATTCTTCCAACCAGCGCTCCTCATCACGTGCCGACATCCACTTATCCACCTTTTCCCTGATAGCCTTTCTGCTAGCAGCTTCTTCTTCTGCCCTTGATATGTGTTGATCCATGCTCATGACAAGATCGGCATGGTCAGTCTCCCCTGTTGAACATAGGTCAGTTTATGAGTTATACCATCTGTAAGCAACCTAGTTCTTAAATGGTAATTGTTTATGGCTGAGTCTCACCTGAAATCGTGAGGTTAAATATAGTAACCAGTTCTGTTTGTTTAGGAATCTCCATGTGTGATTTCTTGCATATTTCCTTGAGCTCATTCTGTTTCTTGAGAAATAGTTCTTTTGCTTACTTTTAATTGATCCAGTCGATTTACTTCAGCCTCGGCCTGTAAACAAATATGAACATTGTTATTCTCACTTCTGATACATTTAGGATTCATTAAAATCTTGAACTTACCTGCTGGATTTTGTTTTGGGTAAGGCTTCCTGGATCTGATACTTCTGCTGATGAGATTGATAATAAGCCGGTAACACGGGAAAACAATTGACGATCTTTATAGGGCGTGTCCATGATATTCCATAAGCTTGTTAATGCTTTTCCAAGATGGTGAAGCTGAAAAAGTTAAAGCATAATTATATCATATTGATGGTTTGTCTAACCAGTGACTTTACATCTTGAAGAATTCCAGGAGTGGACTATCTTGAGAATTAACACGAATGGTAAATAGTGAAAAGAAATGTACACAGGATAGGAATTGAGTAGTCTATTTCAACTTGAACTGTTTGTATTTCATCACAGAATTTATGCTTCAGTTTGTCATATATGATTGAGGCTGAGTAGTCTATTTCAAATTGAATTGTTTGTATTTTATCACCACATGCTACTGAGAATTGGTCTTACATCATTTATGTTTTGCAGAAAACAGGTGCTAGCCCCTGCCAATAGGTTTTGCTCAACTGAAGACTAGTATAACTACATAGGTAAAGCATCACCTTTCCAAGCCGCTTTTGCTTTTCTTCCTCTAAAGATTCCAAAGTGCTGTTGAGTTTAGCCAAGATACTATCTCTTATGTTCTTGGCTATCCCACATAAATGATTCAAGCTAGGGTGAACCTTGGTGATGACTACAGAGGAGTCTGTTCCTAATATTGAAGACAATTTTTGTATTGATTCTATATACTTCTCCACCCTATTGAGCCTTTCATTCTGCAAGATAAACAAAGAACTTAGAAAGAGATTTGAAAAATCAATCAAAAGAATATTTTTTTACTCATCAGGTCTATATACAGTTTCTGGTGTAAAGTTGCAGTACCTTATCACTATGGAGTCTTTGTAGTTCAATGTGATACTCTTCTAGTTTCTTCAATGAAAGATCATTCTCATTAACCCTGACATCTGATAAGTTTTCATACTCTGACTGTCCCGCTATTTCTGCAGAGATCTTCTGAATTTGCCATTGTACAGCTCGGAACTTGTTAACCCTATCTTCTTTTCTCAATCTCATGTCTCGCCAAGCTGGTGTGATGGAATCTAGCTGTTCTTTCAGTGTACCCACCATTTTTTCTGGCCGGTGAGATAATACAAGAATCAGCTCAAGCATTATGCAAGTAAGATACTTTACATTTAATCAAGAGTTCTATTGCACATTATCACTCTAGACAAGCCTGATGTGAACTGTGAAGTCAACCATTAGCATCCATCACAGGCTTAGTTAGGGCCATTTTATCATTCTTTGGCAAGGAGAAATCATGAAGTTATGGCCAGTTTCATTCTAGTTAGATAGCTGCCAATTTAATTGTTTAAAAATATCAAAAAAGGAATCAGTCAAATTGAACTTATACTTGCCAGTCACATATTCGGTCAGTCTACTTTAACATGCATGCTGTGATATATGGTCACATTAATTTACTGAGATCAGGGAATGATAGAATTAAGTACCCGTCCAGGGTGAGACTGTTCGCCAAGGGACAAAAGAAGATGGGTGAATTCGGCCTTGGCTTCTGCTCCTGGTGTAGGCAAGCTCTTGAGGTATTAGCAGCATCAACCTTCCTCCTACAAACCTCCAGACATTCCTGCTCTAAATCTAGCAGTACCTTTTCCCTTTCCAACTGATCTTGTCCAATTTCATTCCAAATAATCTGTTTCATTTTTAAAGAATGCAACATTCCAAAATAAGAACCATTGAAAAGCATTTGCTATATCATATGCTTAGATGAAAACCTTGCCTGCAATTCTCGAAGCAAATAACCACATGACGCTTCCAGAGGCGTGGAGCTTAGTCCAGCTGGTGCTTGAAATGAACCCATCCGAATGTTTTCCATGTGTCCGGATTGCTGAGTATCTCAGCCTGCAGAAATATGCTGGGTTCAGCTTCTTGACAAGAAGTAACCCCTAGTCAGTGAGTGTGGAAAGAGAAAGTGGGAAGTTCCTTGATGTGCACCCATCGACTGAGGGGCGGGAATGCGAGTGTTTTGTGTATGGTGGTGGAACTTTAGGTGTGAGTTTTGCTTAAAAGACAATAGTAGCCAAAGGTAGGTAATCTCCAAGCTTGGGGTTCAAGAATTCAGAAGTTCTGATCTATCCCTCCCTAATATTTTGTACTTAATGCCGAAACTCTTTTAAGTTGGGGCCTCGTATTCATAGGTGTGTGCATACCTATTGTGTACCGCACTAAACAGCCTTAGACTTGATTCCTAAGCAATATGTAGACACCTGGTTTTCATCTTAGCTTAGCCCCCAGCTTCAAGCTGGTCGATGGGCATTGGTTTATATAGGTCATGTTACTCGATATAGCTAAAACCGAAATAGCAGGTTTCGTTTTTCTTCTATCTTTGATCAGTTGATGTGAGAATTTGAAGCTTCATTTTCCTCAGTTAGGTATGAGATCAGCTTCTTAATATTACCATGACCACCTCGTTTGAGACAACCAAGTATTCTACCTTTTTCACGTTAAAATGGCAGTATTTGCAGAAGGACAAGATACCAAGAGTGTGTGTGACCCAAAGGTTGTAAATTCTGAAAACTGAAAATTATGTACAAACGAATTGAGTTCTGGCCAGAAAAAGGAAATGGAACTACATTTCATCACGCAAACTAGGATTGCCAGCTATTGGCAGTAGGTACCAACTTGAGGCATTTCATTTTCATTTTTCGGCTCTACATCTACTATTTCTCTCCCGCTGATGAGGCACAAGAGGTGAACTTATAGAAGCTCAGGTAGCAACTGTTTCACGTTCAAAACAAACAATGTCTGTTTACTTTTGTAACTGTAACTGTGGATCCATGTAAAGCTTCCAGACTTGGATAGTAATCAATCAGATTCCTGTACCAACACCTTTGAAAGTGGCACTGCCAAAAACTTCCCGTGGCACATACAAAGGCTATGGATTTGATTACTCTGTGTGACAGGAAAGGGAGAGATTGTACAGGTATAAGGTCAGTCAGGGATGCTCATAGAGACACTAGGTTGTTTAGTTACCAATGATCATCAACTGAGAAGACTATAAGAAGGCATGTCTTCAATCCGTGAGACATCAACCATCAGTAATTCCCTCTCCAACTGAGCTCGAGTTGATTTCAAAACATCCTGTGAGACAGAATTTGCATCAAATGCCTTTCAAATTGGTAACTCAGCTAAGGAGTTGATTCATAGCTACCAATTTAAGTGCCTCCTTAGAGAATCATATACAGATCAAGGATTCTTACATTGAATTCCATGTATGTAGCATTTCTCTCCAGCCATTGTTTGTCCATAACCATGAATGCGACACAATAAAGCAAGTCAAAAGCCCACTCGCTTTCTGAGGAAAAATGAACAGGACAAGGTATATTCAGTAGCCATTGTAATGCTGTGCAATCTTCTTTAAACTAGAAAGTTGGACGTAACTCTTACCTAACAACATTTGTAAGAAAACTGCTCGGATAAAGGACCTGGGTTTGGCTGCCAAGTAACCAAACATGAGCTATCTCTCAAAGAAGATAAAGAAGTTTGAAAACAACATAGGTCATCTTTAACAAGAGCTAATTCAACCTTTGGACAGTAGATCACACAGTTTTAAGTCGTCTTCTGATTGAACAAAATAGATCATCCCATGTATAAAACACTTACTGGCTTCAAGGTCAAGCATTTGCATGATCATGAATGTAATATTTACACCGGCAACAGCAAACGGATATTCCCAAGCAGCACGCTTTCCTCCTTGCTTGTTCAATAAGCACTGGAAAGACATCTGCAAATTGACATATAAAAATATTAAGAGTGGATCCTATTTCTCCAGGTTCCGGTCCTTCAATATGCAGATCAAGTTTAGGATTGTACCGAAAATGTCTTTGCAAAGAACAAGAGGTTCTCCAGCGAAATAAAGCCAGCACCTCTGTCAGGTAAATCATCCAAAGCATGCAAATAAGAAAATGCTAGCACTTAAGTGTGAAGTGTGAAAGGAAGCAGCAATTAGCTGCAGAACAATGGAGAAACAGAGGGAAATGAAACCTGAAATCTGTAGAAGGGTCCCTTCCCTGCCATCCCATCTCTTTCCATTGATCAGATACCAAGCCATGAAGCTCTTGACCAGGATATGTAGCATACCATAGAGCTCTCAAAGCTTCCTGTCCTCATCAAATTTTCGTATGATTTGAGTATAAGAAGCAGTAGGCAAACGGTTACCGAAGACACGTTTTATCGGAGAATCATAACTTATGCCACCTTAAAAAATTTCATTCATGTCCAATCTTTGTATTCTATGCCTATGAATACTGGTATAACAGAACTCTTGGGGACCAAGTACTCCAACTTGGATCTCTAGTATTAAAAGTTTAACATCTATTCTCACATATCGAAATGGAAACTTCACCTGGTGATCTGGCTTGTTCGAATCAAAGTAAATCTTCATCCGGCGCTGCAATCGCCTCATCCTTTCTTCCTGCAAGGTTTCCCCAAAACAAAACAAAACAAAATTACTCAAAACTTTCAACACTCACTCAATCTAAGGTAGCTTTAGCCCATCAGTGCATCATCTATATGATACAAGTACATTGTAACAGTGAACATGCATTGTAGATAATAGAACGAACATGTAAACCATATTCCAAATCATCTGTACATCAGTAGCTCAATCGATCACTTGCCTGAAGGGGTGTCAAGTTGAAGCAGATCCTCTCATCATCTCCCTTTGCCTTGAAGCAAACACAAGTGAGTCCCTTGCCGATCCAAGTAGGCGTACCGCAATTCGCATCATCTGCACACGAAAGACCAGTAGAGATTTTCCCACTCAAAAAACCTTCAAATTCTCAGTCCTCATCCATCACACACCAAAATCCAAACTGACACAAACAAACACACATAAAATCTTAGCAACCTACACGAAAGCATTTCATAACAGGCAACTGCTTTCATTAGTGAACTAGCTTCCTGCTCAAATCAGACACATTGTGGGAGAGCTAATTTGATCTACCAAAATGTGAAGGAGAGAGAAGAGAGAGAGAGACTGAGGGGCCAAAAATAATACATAGTATTATGATAGTGTGTACATAGAGTAGTAGTGAATATTATGAATTGGTTGAGAGTTGAGTGAGACACAGTGGAGTGGTCGAACTACTAGTCTCACTCACTGCCTACGTGTACTGTCGTGCTGAGCCCGACAACCATTGAAATCTATTGAGAGCAACACGCGCCGAACTGGGCATCCAACCACGTGGTCCGACCCTATGACAATCCATGTGGCTTAAGTCCATCGGCCCTAAGTTTGGTCGGAGCGTGCTACTCACGCGCTCCCACACTACTATATACGTCATCGAATCATTCTTTTACTTAAAGTTGGACCACCGCCGCCGGTCTCGATCATCCCGGCCCGATGGGGCCCCCGGCAACAATGGTGCATTGTCGTCTAAAATTGTGTATACTGTTATGGTCGTAGAAAATTTTAGGATTAAAACGAATGCCGAAGAAGACTTTGGTAGAATTTGAGTGTGTTATATTTATAAAAAAGTGATCACGATATTTAATGAAGAATGAAATGGGATGCGTAATTGAGATTACATATTAAGTAGAAAAATAAAGTTTAACTTACGTATAACATGGAATCAAATCAAGAAACCATACTACATATTAATAGTTCATGTAAACGCAATGTTTTTTTTTTTTTACATGTTAGCATTATTCTTGATCAAACTGCCTTATTAGCTAGAGATCGAGGCTCGACTTACATATAACATATGGCAGTTGTTAACTGCATTTTAAGTTTCTATCTAATAGAGACGCCTGCAGAGGGTGAGTCCATCACCAATGGAGATGAGAACCAGTTCGATACGGGGATCTGCGGCCAAAAAGCTGTTCAATTCCTTGACATGAACCTTAGCTTTCCTGGAAAATTCAGGTACCTCCTCCTCAGGTTTCACCACCGTACCGAACCACAATGCGTTGTCATAAGCTATAATTCCTCCAACCTTGACGAGCTTAATCAGCAGCTCATGATATATCATGTAGTTGGCTTTGTCAGCATCTGCGAACCCAAAATCATAGCTACCTTCTTGTTTGCCCTGCAAACATGCATGTTTATATCGTCGGGAAAAATACTCGAATGTAGTCAGTATGCAAATCAAAGCTCGGTAAATAAGTGTTCGATTATGTAGTAGTAAAACGAATATACACATACAATCATCTTCAGTTAAGGAGCTCTTTATTTATTGAAAAATGTGGATTTCTTTAATTTGACTCAATTTTAGGTCGTATGATTACATCTCCACCATTCAATTTTTAGATACTAGTGAATATATCACTTTTGTAAAATTTCATCCAATTCGATGATTGTTTGAGCTTCTAAAATCATGATTTTCCGCATATAATCATTAACGGTTCCATTTGGACAGATTACAATCAATTCATTGATTTGATCTAGTTGGGTACCTTAAACATCATCAAATTAGATAAAATTTTACAAGAGTGCTCTATACACTACTGTCTAAAAACTGAATGGTGGAGATGTAATTATGTTTCCAAATAGTGTGCCAAATCAAGGAAAAATTAAAAAATACACAATTTTCAATAAATAAGGAGGTCCTGAAGAGGATTATATATATACACATACATTTTTCACGAGATCAGTTAGGACAGACAATGCATTTGATTGAACGAAGTCAATCTTATGCTCCACACCGGCTTTCTGAATGAATGACAATCCAAATTCGTAGGCTTCTTTGTCTAGATCAATTGCTGTTATCTGGACAACAAGAGTGAAATTCGATCACTAATTAATCTAAGTACTCCGAGCTAATTGGTACAAATCAATCTTAGCTTACAAGTAATTTTACAGTACATGGAAAAAATGGAGGAACTATATATCAACGTACTTTGGCATAGGCAAGTACGTAGTGCAAGAGCAATTGCGAGAAGAGAGTGACCAGTAAACACTCCAATCTCCAGTGTTTTCTTTGCGTTCATGCTCTTCAGAAGCATCGAGATAAGAAGCCCTTCATCCACATGCAGATTCATAACACTCCTGCATATATGTGCATGTACGTATTCATCACAACGTTACCATCGTCATCTCAAAGCAAACATTTCGACGGTGTAAAGGTTTTATTATTTTTTTCACATAAAATGAGAAATAAGCTATCTTTGGACATTGATGATACAACTTGGAGTCGTCGACCAATATTTGTGGCAAATATTGATGATCTAGTAAATAATATGAATACAAACGTATATTGAACATACCACCATTTTTATTTCTCGACAGTGGCGTCCCTTAGCTGCTTCAACTGTTCATGTTCTCTCGGGTAGGAACTTGTTTCCAGTATGTACTACATGCAATTCAACAAATTAAATCACACAAATATCATGGCCATACGAACTAATATCCAAATCACTTCCTTGAAGATACTAAAATATACCACGAGCTAAAATTTAATACTCAAAGGAAAACATAATGAACCTTACGAAGAGATTGGCTCTTGAGGATCATAGTGTCTTCCCCTATTTCAGGAAGGCCAATTTTCTCAAGCTCTTTCATAGCGGCTGACATGATCGATGTATTATGAATCTATCTTCTATAAACGTTGTTTGGGCCTGAAATAAATATTTCATATTGGGTTTGAATGGCTGAAGTCTTGGCGAGCGGCCTAAGATTGGCTGAAGTCTTGGCGAGCGGCCCACGAATTATAAAGGGTTTGGCGAGCGGCCGAGTGTAAGAGATAGAGTTCGAGTAGAACTATAATTCATTAATTAGCTGATTACGTGCGGCTTGGATGTCTATCATAGCTGTTTTATCTCAGATGGGTTTCTTTGATAAGAGAGTTGTGATAGCATTGAATATCTATAAGAATTAATAACCCGTATGCTGGTGTCGAAGTTACATTGGGATTCTAAGAGCAAAAACAAAAGAAGTTTAATTGAATTGAATGACTACTGATGAGCGAGTATATAAGGAAAGTAGGAGTTTTGTGGAAAAGGTCCCCGATCAAATACATGCATTTGCTATACGCAAGTACACCTAGACAGACATCTCGTCTTCGAGATTCTATCTTCATTGCAACCAGAAGGTCAAAGTGCTTGTCACCTGTAGAGTGAGAGTGTTGCGATCCCAAGGAAGTAATTTGCTACTGGAAAGTTGAAGGGCTTGTCACCTGTTGAGTGAGAGTTTGGATACTCTAAGGAAGGAAGTGTTCTCAACACACTGTCAGAGAAGTTGCTCTGCCTTGCACTGATAAGGGAGTGTGAGGTATCGATTTCAAAGGCTCTGCTAGAGACACATATCCAAAGTCTTAGGTTACTAGGCGATAATGACCTATTCAGGCGGGGTTGGTGCTCTCCCTGTCTAAATCGCTTTATTAAGAAGTCAGGCGGCTCTTACAGTCCATATTCCGTTGAAGAACGGTGGCACGCCAGCATACGAAGCACACAATACAGGATAAACAGTTACATGCGGTTAAGGCTATCCGAACATGTTAAAAGAGACTGATTCGCGGAAGGATCTCTAAGCGAGAGATATTTTGCGCTCGAACAAGCATTAGGTGAGAAATTTGTGTGGTTGATAGTTGATAATGTGTTAATATAGTCTGAGCAATTTTCTTTTGTTGGTAAACATATATCTCAGCATTAATTTGCAATTAAAACATGTTTGGGTAAAAATCATAGCAATTTGCTTTATAGCAAAAGGCCACTTTGATTTCAAGTAGAATCAAGTCATGAATTAAATATGTACTTCACTCTTTAACATAATCAGGATCATGCAAAATCCAGAAGGGGACTCTCTTGGTTAGAAAGAAATCAAAGAACCAAAAGCTTGTTCACAAACAGCGACGTATATATAGATATCACAACTATATACAGTAGTAGGTGATTGTTGGGAGGGAAAGTATTAATTCTTCATCAATAATAGAAGAAAGAAAAAAAAGTGCATATATGGAGTCCCCTAATATGGGGAAGAGAACCAAATTGAAGAGATGTACACGATTAAGCGCGGAAAGTTGAACCAAATTAATAATGTTGGAAGACTCGAACGTACTTCTTTTATTTCACTCTAATTAAATGTGGTGATTGTGGTCCATAAGAACATACCAATACCTAATGATCGACGAATAGAGAATGAACGTACTAACTAATTCTTAGTATAGGAATAGCTTTGCGTTGTTGGATTTCTACTAGGAATTTCAAGTTTATTTGTACGTACGTATATACTAGAGAATGAACATTATTAGCTAATACTTTCAATTCAATCATACTTGCTGACAAGATCAAAGTAACTTGAACCAGCACGGTTAAAAGTTCTCGTTTCCATACAAATCTACGAAAAGCCGCTTATTAGATTTATTTGAGGTTAAGCATTGGAGTTGTTTCTTGCCAAGTTTAATTAGCAGCTAGAGGCGCCTGCAGAGGGTGAGGCCATCGCCGATGGAGACGAGAGCTATCTCGACACGATAATCAGCGGCTAGAAACTTGTTCACTTCAACCACCTCGTCTCTACATTTCCTGAAGTTAGAGTCCTTTACCGTCTCCTCGGGTTCTGCAACCGTTCCAAACCATAGTGTGTTATCATAAGCTATGATTCCACCGACCTTGACAAGTTTCACGAGCAGCTCATGATAGTTGAGGTAGTTTTGCTTGTCTGCATCCACAAATGCAAAGTCAAAGCTCCCCTCTTCCTTGCCCTGTTTACAAGTTTATTAACCCTCAATCAATCAAACAATTTTGCATTAATTCAAACAGATCGAGATAGTGGCTGCTAAGTGTTATTTTTCGAAATAAAATATCAAGATATCAAGACTTATTCGGAGAATTGTTCTAGTTAAAAGAAAAATACTACTTAATTTGTACCAAAATATCTGTGAACTTTTGGCTAGCTGTGGACTTACAGTGTCAATGAGATCATTCAGAGCTGTAAGTCCATCTGAGGCAATGAAGTTAATCTTATGCTCCACCCCAGCCTTCTGAATAAATGGCAGTCCAACCTCATAGGCCTCTTTGTCTGTATCTATTGCAGTTATCTGATGAAGAACATAACCGTCACACGTGTTAATGGACTAACAAGATTCTACACAAATATATATTAGTATGTGAAAATTAGATACTAAATAGCTTTTGAGTAATACACATAAAAGAGGTAGAAAGACACACATACTTTGGCATCGGCAGGTAGTGCCAGAGCTGTAGTGAGAAGAGAGTAACCAGTAAACACTCCAAGTTCCAGCGTCTTCTTTGCATTCATCACCTTTAGAAACATGGAAATCAGCAGCCCCTCATCCACAGGAACATTCATAACACTCCTGCAAATATTGTAGCCATTAATTAATCGATATCGATTAGCTAGCTAGGCTAAAGTTTCATGCTAACTTCTTTCTTAATTACCAGAAGGGGTATTTGTCGATGCTTGCTTCCCTTAGTTGCTTCAGTAGTTTGTGCTCTCTGGGATAGCAGCTTGTTTCTAAGATATACTGTATTAATTGATTAGTTACCATATACAGATCGAAGAAGAAACTATTAGGGCGCGCACACAAATGAAGATGAAACTGAAGAAAGGAAATGTATATATTGAGAGACCTTTAGAAGAGCTGGGCTTTTGAGGATGATCTTGCCTAAATCTTTCCCAGCATTATTCTGAGGATCAGCAGCCATTATAGGATGATCTATATATATATATATATATATATGATCAGCTTGCTATATATGTGTGTACGGAATGATGACTATATATAGAGAGAGACGAAAGATAAGCGATCAAGAGTGTTGTGCGTGGTGGAAACTAGCTAGCTAGATCGAAATTGATGGAGAATAGACAATAGAGAGTTGTGATATGATCGACATAATTGGGATGAAACTCATGAAAGAGACGAAGCTAGAGTGTCGGTAGATGAGTACAACTGAACTGATCAAAAAGTAAAGTTGATGCAATAACGTGGCCTCTCAGCTAGCATGTAAAAAAAAAGTACGTACTGCATTACCAACTTTAACCAGTAAACTGAGTAGAGTATATATCTACGGTTGGATCTAGCTAACTCATAACTTGCCATGCTGTGATCGACGTACACGTACTCATGAATATGCACCGTGTATAGATGATATTTTGATTCAGTAGTTAGAAAGCATATATGCTGATATCATGATATGCATCATTAATTGCCACCGCCAGTTTTGTCGTCTGTACATATTATTACTAGGTGGCTGCCCGCCCTAGGGGCGGATTTATCTATGACAACCTTGGGAGCAACTTTTTTAGAAGCAATCTCATTAACATGTATAATCAGAGTCTACGTATAAACTTTACGTAGACTAACATAAAGATTAACTTTAATAACATAAACTAAACTTTACTGCTACAATAAAGACTAAAGACTAACTTTAATAATATTATCAAGAAATTTATTTGAAGAGTGTTGCACACAACATTATTGACAATCACAGCCCATTCAAAAATAAATTTGTATTTTACTAAAAAAATGTGTTATAATTATTTACATTCTTTTTCTATAAACTTTCTAAAATTAATTGAAAAAACCAATATTGACTTTTCGTATTTGATCTAATAATGTACTATATTTTGCAAAACATCTTTATAAACTATATTTTTCATATAATTATTCGATATATCGTTACCATTATTTATCATAATCTTTAGACTTTTTTTATTATGTAACTCTCGATAATACAACATATAATTGTCTGTGACTAAATATTGGTTTAGTCAAATAGATTCCGACCTGATTCAAAGATTGACCTTAACTTTTGTTGATCGTCATTGCATAACACACTCTAACAGGAAATTGTCGTCTCTTGAATATAAATGGTCATTTAGTTTCATTTGGAATTAGCACAATCCTTAGAATGTATATTTTTTCCCCAATATTAGTTCCAGTCAATATTTTTGCCTCAATTACTTTTTCAAATAAATTTGTTACAATTAATCGTGTTTCGTTGCACAAACCTTGTATTTGATTTAAATTTCTTAACAACATAATTGGCATTCTTATCTTCAGTATAAGTTCATGTGATGGTAAGCCACTAAATTCAAGTTGATTCAAAAATTCTATAGGATATAAAAGACTGTTATCACTGTAGGTAGTAGAATTGAATGAAATTGAATTGGAACTAAAATATGTTTTCTTATCACCAGATAATAAATTAATTGCATATTTATTTATTTCATGTACAATTGCATTTTTGGGCGTGATGACGGCACACTCTCTTAAATAACATGTATTATTGTATTTACAATCAAAGTTTGGATAAGTAGCTGAAAAAATAGTCTCGATAGGATCTAAACTTGAATCAGTAAGTAAATCTTCAGGAATATGAATCCAAGATGTATCATGATCATTTGTAGGAAAATTTGATTGTTATCGACCCTCACCTATCTGTAGCATCCATTCTGCAAAAATTTTGATCTCATCTTTTTCTGCCATCGTTAATCCGATAGACGACAATCTCATATTCTCAGTTAAACAAAATACTCTAAGATAAGGCCACAAATATGAATTATTTAAAGATGCCTCAATAATATCACTTTTGCTTCCTCCTTCAATAACTGGTAAAGTTTGTCTAAATCTTTGCCGAACAAAATTAATTTACCTCCAAATGGTATCTCTTTCTTTCGATCTTCAGAGTTAACTGACAAAATATCACGAAGAGTTTTATCCAATGATTATATTGCACATTTATTACATATTGGAGCTTCATCCCAGATTATTAGAGCAATTTTTTTAATTAACTCTGCAAGATATGTTTTTATATTTATCGAACACACTAAATCTTTATCTACAGTTGGCTTTATTTTAAAACGTGAATGAGCAGTTCTGCTTTTCGGAAGTAATAACGAAGCAATTTCTGATGAAGCTACTGCCAAAATAATTTTTCCCTCAGATCTGAACTTAGCAATTATAGTATTCCACAAAAAAGTTTTTCATGTTCCACCACTACCATAAACAAAAAATGATTTTTCGGTTTTTTGTTCCACAGATTCAATCACTTCATCATATATAACTCTTTGAAACGTATTCAATTCAGTAAACAATTCACAATATTCACGTTTAAGTGTCTCACAATCAAAATCTAATTCCTCTCTCATTAATCTATTGTTCAACTCTTGTAACTTTTCAATTTTGGGCATCGGCAAATGGTGATCTGTCAGTGAACTGGATGCCATGTTGAACAATTTTTCAAGCTCGTGTAGAACACAATTTTTCAAATCATCCACATGTACGGTGTGATTGGACATGTTGAATTTCGATTGAATTTTGTATGAAATATCATCAGACATGCTCAACCAATGTGCATCAAGCAAAGCTCGTGGATCTGAGACATCACAAAAAAGAATAATGGTAACAAATAATTGTCTGATCTGAGAAGCAGTCGTTGTAAATGCATATTGAACCAATGCATCGTTCAATTCTTTATCATCATCTAGTAATCCCAATGCTCGACATGCTTCTTGAAAAGTGGAGTAAGTAATTCCATTAACAGTTCTGATCCACTGAAAATTGCGACATCCTTTCTGAATATTCAACAGCATTCGTAGGTAAAATAATTCACATGCAGTTGGTGGTACGTGCACAATTCTCCCAATAACGTCATATGTTTTCTTGGATACCATGCTTTGCTATCTTTGTCCCAAACACAAACTCAGTAGGAAATTGAGCATAAGTTAAAGCAGTTGCGTCCTTATAAACAGTGTTCGCATGAAACCAAGCCATCAGCATAGTACGTTCATTTTCCGGATTTTCTACGACTTGTTCATAAGATTGACCTTCATTAAAAAAAACTGTCTGCTCGTTTGGCAAATGAATTTTTAAATATTGCACCACAGGATATCTGGAATGAATAGAAAATTCAAACAACTGCCACACTGATTCATGTGGAGTTAAATATCGACAATTCAAATAATTTTGAATTTCATCATTCACATTATCCTGAACCAACACTCGAGCTCTATCCGGACTTTTATTTACATACCTGAATAAATATTTTATTAACATGGTTTGAGAGCATGATTCAACATTTATATGAACGTTAAACCTCAACAACAAAATTGGATTGTACGGAACAACAAAGTTATTACCAATGTGAATTCCATTTTTAACAACAAACTTTCAATCATGTCACGTCTTCTATACTGAGGAGCCTTGATAGCATGAAATATAGTGTCAAAATTGTATGGTTTTGGAAAGGATTTTGTACATTTACTGTCTCTCATGCACGGGGAATTTGGATTTAATTGACCACATGGACCATGTATCATAAATTGACTAACTATTTGAAAAAGTTCAGGACTAATATTTTTGTCTGATAATGCAGCAGAAATAATGGAATCTATATCTGATGATGTGTAACATTTATATCCTCTCTGAAGCCAAAAATGTAAATGAACGTGGGGCAACTCTCGTTTTTGAAATTCAATCGTGCAAACATGTGCATGAATAGGTCCAAAAGGTACTCCCGATTTAATGAATTCAATCATATCATCCACTTTAATTTTAAAAATTCGACAAACAATGTCTGGTCTATCTTCTGGTTTATAGCCTGTTTTTTTTCTCAAAATATCTCACAATCTCCGGCCATTTAACATTGCAAGTGAAAATTATAAACAAATCCGGATTGCCGTAATATCTACAAATTACCATTACATCCTGATAATTGTTTAACATATCTCTAGGACTGCCGGTGTGAGTACTCGGAAGAAAAACTGTCTTTCCCACATTGGAACCTCGGGTAACACCATTTGAAACAAAAGTGGATAACTGATTCCATTTTTCACACTTCAATAATGGTTGATGATTCCTTATATATTGTAGCATATGCATCAACCAAGTATTGCTGAAACAATATTCCGCCCTTCAGTAAAGTACATGAATCATTTGATCTATCGTGGATTTGATAACAAACAAATTTTATCATCGTCAATTTTTTCCTTTTCTTCTGATGCTTTTGTCCAGTACACTCTAATAACATATCTATTCTGAATCCATCTTCACCATACGGGAGTGGATATTGCAATGACATTAATTTAGGATGTATCTTTGATATCCGTTTCAAATTTCCATCAATTGATCGAACAATAATATCTCTGTTAGAATTAAATTGTCTAATATCACCACCAATCAAGCCACCAATTTCATTAGCACTTGGCAATTCATATTGCTTTCCATCTGTTGTTTCACAATCAAGTAGATTCACTCTAAAATTAGGCAACAATTCTCTTTCACATACATCCCTGATCGATCGGAACTTTTGAACCAAATCATTAACCTCATCAAGCATGTTTGTTAATTTTCCAACAATGGCAACATCAATTTTTTATTTACATTATCAGGATCAACAACATTAATACGATTCAAAATCTTGTTACCAGTGTCATAAACATACAATTGTATATACTTTGGACATTCAGATGCAAAAGGTAACATTGATCCCATCAAATGACATACTTGTCCACAAATTTTAAATACATAAGGAGCACCACCATTGTTTATCTTGTAATCAATTTTTGCACCCATTGATGTAAAAGCAAACATGGAATTATAAACTCGGATATTCTCATGAAAAAGTTTGCTTTCACGACCATGGATTGGATTTAATAATTGTTCAAGAATAACAGGAATTTGATTTGATAGTGGAAGTTTAACTTGTCCTTTTTGGCAACAATGTGTATAAATAAATTAATTTTTGATCTTTCTTTTTAAAGCCTCATTTGCCCAAAAGAAAGCATTGCAATGGATGCAAGTGTAAGAGTCGTCGCCAGTATCCTCATAATTTACAATTGCACCTGAATGACAAATTTTTCATATTAATGATAATAAATTATTATACTACTAACTAATGAAAAAATAAAATGCAAAATGTTCCTTACCTCGACAACTAATTTGATATGACGCATGACCAAAAATAGATAGACATGAGATTTTTTTCCCTATCAAGCAAAACAAAATATTGTTAATTATGTGATAAATATATATAAACATTGAAAAGAGTTATGTTTACGACACCTAATCTAATACCTGATGTGTTTCCATTGTCGACATCCATGGGCACATGGCCAAATTCGTTGTCACAGTTGACTATCACTTCAACAGGTATTCTTGAATGGTTACTTGTACCCTCGAGTTGAAAACAGGAAGATGACGTTGATACACCATGATCTGCGAAGTTATGCTGCACATTATCTCCCTTGCCCATCTAAAAATCTTTAAAATGGTTTGAAACATCTTATGTTGATAGTCGTTTTGCACTACGTCTACTGGGAGAACATCCTACTTCTCTACTTGCATTCATATTTTCAAGATGGCTCAATGAAGCTGGCGTAAATTCGGTTTGTTCGGGATTGTTATATTAACAAAACACCAAGTTCTTTTTCGACCCATGCCTGAACACCAATGCTACCAATGAATAACTTATTATCGTAATCAGAATATTGAAAACAAAAGCGAACTAACTTAACTACAAAAATCAATTAGGTTGAAAAGTGATACTGATCAATTATAGCCTAAAACTATGCTGGATTTGGAAAATCTAGGCTGCCACTCACACGAATAATAATGACCCAAAATAGGCAAACACAAACAAAAGTACTTAAAGAGCAAACTGGATCTACAAACATTTGATCAACAGATCATAGCATTCATAATGCAGTAATGCAAACAGTAATAAACAAAAAAAACTGATATAGATTCACAACTAAAGTAATATAATGGTAGTCTAAAAATATCCATTTTTTGAAGATTGAAAAAAAAAACATTTACTGTAAAATATATCCATTTGCCTAAAATTGTAAGTAGAAGAATCAAAGACGATGGGAAGATCAACAGTGGTCAGTTGACCAAACTACTCTTAGATATAATAACTTGTTCATAAATCAAAATCAACAACATGACGAACAATCCAAAAAAAAAAAATCAATCTGCAATGAACAAAAGAAATCACTGGCTATTGAAATAACCTGAAATTCGGAAATGAAATCGTCCACAAACGTGAGAGAGAACGAAGAGCAGATCTCTCAATTCAATGAAAAACCTATAAGATAAAATATTCAATTAGAGAGAGCTGCCAGTATAATCACTAAAACTATTGCTCCATTATAACCAAGTCTAAAAAGTTTGAATTTAGCTAAACCTATAAACAAAAATGTGGAATTTTCATCTCCTTCCTATATTTCATTAGCAACTAATTAATCAATCAACAGAAAAAAAAAACCCAACAATACGAAAACAAACCTAGCAAGCAAAACAAAATTACAAATTCAGCAAAAATTAAAGTCAACAATTTAGACTGAAAATACCATACTACTTTATATAAACTTTAGAAGCAAATGCCCAACTTCTTTCGGCCAATTATTTTCAATAGAATTAAAGCTAACACACAAATAATTAGCATGGTATAGTTTTTTAAACTAAGGATGTACAACAACACAGATTCAAATTTATATGAACATGATAATGATATCAATGAAGTAAACTAAAGAAGCAACCGAAAACATAATTCAAATATTAATTGCACATTGCGATTTAAAAACTTTTTCAAACTCCATAACCTATGAAAGCAAGTTATTGAAAGAGGCAAATATAGGCAACCCAGATAAGAGCACGTATAGTGTGCGAAAATCTATTTTAACTGTAATTAAATTTGACAAAATCTAGCATACATATAATTAAACAGTAAATTACTAAAAATTCACTCAATAAAATCTTTGCTAAATTCACATTCATGCCTAAGGAGCCAAAACAACCATTACCAAAACTACCACACATCTTTTGGTATAATAAATAGAATTTAAAACTATTTTGTTTTTTAGAACTACCGCAGTAACCTCAGTTGATGACAACCGACTCTCTGTGTCGCCTGAGAAAGCTGAGTTTGAAGAGAAAACAACAACAACCCAATCAAAATCAAACATTTACTATCACCTTTACTCTTTTTGTATAAGTAGTGAAAAATAGCAAAACCATTAACCCCAAAAATTAAAGCCACGGCTCATAGGCTAAAATCTCGTATAAATGGAAATGCAAAAGAATCCAGTTGTAAAATGGTAGTCCAAATACTTTGGCAAATTGTTAATCACAAAAAATAAAAGTATAATGTTATGAGACGACTGTTGCTCATATATTTGTCGTATGTCATGAAAACATTGCAAATAGCACACCCAACAATATACAAAGGGCAAGTATGAAAAAATAGATTAAAAAATAAGGCAAAAAATACGAAAGAAGTAAGAAAACCCACCTAAGAAAAACACTGAATCCACTTGCAGGAATAAGTATCACAAAGGGAATTGACACATGGCCTTGGCGAACATACACATGAGTTCACAAAAAGCACCCAACCACATAAAGTTTCAAACAAATATCACTCCACAGGTATATGAAAATAAAGACAATTGCCTACAGATACACAATCGAGAGTGAAATGAGAATAACCAATAGAAGTAGATAGCTCACTCTAAGATTGATGTAAATCTGACGAAAACGGGAAGAAAGGTAAACCAAGGAACTCAGCAAAGCACCCAACAATGTCAATTTCTGAATCGATGGATGCAACAGATGATAGTTCCTCACCTGTGGATTTAAAGATGGTAACTATAGAAAAAGAAGATGCAGCTCTTATCAAATTTGATCCTTGAAAAAAAAATCAACATGCAAGTGGATCACACAATGCTTCCATAATCCACAGTTGCAAACAAAAGCTCTGACTATAAAGAGCAAGAATGAACCTAGCAGATGATTAAAAATAAAAATATTAATGCAATTATATTTTGTCAACACCCTAACCCCTAAATTCTTCTTCTTTATCAAAATTACACTCCCTTTCTCACTCGTTCTGGCATCCTCCCACTACTGGGTTCCTCTCCATTTTTCACAACTCTATTTCTATCGATTATCTAACTATGCAAACCCCAAAAGATTTTTGCTTTTATTTTCAAGTGATGGTTTTAGCTAAAGTGATTCACCTTTGGGCATACAAATTATGATACAGTAATGTAAATAGTAATAAACAAAGCAAAACTGATATAGAATCAAAACTTAAATAATTGTAGGCTAAAAGTATCCAATTTCCACACTACTGGGATCCTCTCCATCTTTTACAACTCTAATTCTATCTATTATCTAACTGTGCAAAACCCAAAAGATTTTTGCTTTTGTTTTCAAGTGATGGTGTTGGCTAAAGTGATTCACTTTTTGGGCATACAAATTATGATACAGTAATGTAAACAATAATAAACAAAGTAAAACTGATATAGAATCAAAGCTTAAATAATTGTAGGCTAAAAGTATCCAATTTCTTTATGAAGACTGAAAAAAAAACTAATATATCTATTTCCCCAAAATTTATATAGGATTATAGTTCAACAGCCTGCTCTGCTTTAATATTACAAACATATAGGCACAGCACACATCACTCACACTCACACATGACACAAAAAATAAAATTAAGTAAACACTTAACTCAACTAAATGACCAGACAAAAAGATCTAAGATACAAATTTATCCTCTCTTTGTTTGAACTCTAGATCACTGAAACAAGACAAACACACACCATAAACAGATTAGAAAAAATGTAAAAAAAGTTTCATAAAAGCAATATCCCAGACTTAAATAAGCAGTTACACCTCTTCAAGAATTTATAACACATGTTCTAAGACGACACTATATGCACGAACTTTTAGTTTAGACAAATATATCTTACTGATCAATCCTACAGCGTGTGTGTGTGTGTGTGTATCTTACCGGTGCACTTTCAGTTTAGACAAATATATCTCACTGATCAATCCTACAGCGTGTGTGTATGTGTATATATATATATATATCTTATCGGTGTATTAATGTTCTATTCTCAGTGCGCGGAATTAGTTTTATATATATAAAGATTTTGGAATTAGTTTCTATGCTCAGTGTGCGGAATTAGTTATATATATATATAAAGATTTTGGAATTAGTTCTATGCTTAGTGCGCGGATCGATCAGCGAGATATAATTAATATATTGGCTATAACTTGCAAAATTTAGGGAAACCTTGGACATGAAGAAAAGACTTCATATCCAGAGCAGATATGACTGGGTTTAGAAGTTAAAGCCTAACAATAAAGATGAGCACGAAAGGACCCAACCCCGATTTAGTTTCCTAAACCGGAATCAAACCCCTTCTAAAAACACGAACCAACAAAAACCATTAAAATTTCGGCAGAGTAACGCTACTAACGCGGAATTGCCTTTACCTGCACCCGGAAAATAACACTTCATCCTATGCCAGAAAAGCCAAACCGTGGGCACCAATCCCATCCGGATTTCTCAATATCATATCAATAGCAATAAACAGTAAACATAACTGTATAATATAGAAAATCCAGGAAAAACCACATTAAACATGTATCAGTATCGTATCAGAGCGACCTCTAGTGTATATATATACAAAATATACAACAGTAGGCGAAACAAGGAACCTACTAGAAAAGACAGGTAGATCGAACCACTAGCCTTCGACCGCGACGTGAGACACCAAAATCTGAACTAGAAACTGGACACTGAAACCGAAAAGCCCAGGGGAAAAGCAATAAAACGTTAGAGTGAGTGGACAAAAATAAACATATGCCTTTCACCAATTTCATATACAATAAACAAGTATAGCGAGTTCAGAAAATGTATATATATGGAGGTGCCAGGCGAATCTCTCAAGCCTGACGGTCAGGCGAATTGCTCAAGCTCGACGGTGATAGGCCAGGGGAATCTCTCAACCCCAGCGGCATAACAGGGGAATCTCTCAACCCTGCCTAGAGGAATCTCTCAACTCTGGTCAGACTACCGGTGATCAACCGAGTAGCCGAAGCATCGATGCAAGTATGCCATCACCATAAAACATAAAATAATACCTCTAAAAATAATAAATAATCTCAACATCATATATAAATAAATACGGAAAATCACGAACTCGCAACGACTGTGAAAATATAAAAGTGTCCACTCACTGATGAGCAAAGCGCGCACTCGTGCTAATCACGTGGTCCGGCGGAAGATCCCTCGCCCGAAGCACGATCTCGATCCCCTGAATAATCATAAAATATATCTGATCAAAATCACAATTCACAACACTGTACCACACCTCGGAAACCAACCGTTTCTGGAAATATATAACAAAATGCAAAATAATCGACGAAATTCCCGAAATCTCCACTCAAAACACTCGACTGAAAATCCGATACTCATATCAAATCGAACACCTCAAGGCGACGATCGGGGCGCGAATACGAGCAAAACGACATATAACTCGACACATTTCCAAAAAAGTCAACGGTCGCCGGAGCTCCGCCGCCGGCGACATCGCGCCGTCAACCGGAGAGATTTTCCGGCGGCCAAGCTTACCGTAGCATCTCATCCTCGATCCAAACACATCTCTTAACTACACCAAAGGCCAAATTGGATGGCAAGTAGCTCAAAATCAGCTCGAAAGTTCAAAATCCAATTCCGGCCGGCGAAGCTGTTCCTCCGTCGATCTCCGTCCACGGCGCACGGCGGCCCTCGAGGCCACTCCCAAAGGCTCCGCCGTGGCCCCATGGGTCGAACCCCCCTAATCCCCGGCCACGGGGTGGCCGGAGCTCCACTGTCGAACCACCCCGAATCCGGCCGAAAAATCCCAATTTTCAACTTACAATTTCTCCCTCAATTCCCAACCAAATCAAGAAATTCCAAGTTCTAAACTGCTTAGAATCACGAGGAGAACATTTTACCTTCCAACGTCGTGGCCTGAAACTGTCGGAATCGGCCAGTTCACCGGAGAAATCCAAACGGTCCGAAATGCACCACGGGTCAACTCGGTCAACGCCTCCAAACTCGGTCAACACCGGTCAAACTTCCCGAATAGTGATTTTCGACAATTTTTGACTATTTCCGATATTTATACTAGCGTCTGGGGATGATCGACGGTCCAAAACAGATAACCATAACGATTCAGATAAACTCGATACGAACGGATAAACTCAACGATATTTTGAAACTTCAAATATTCATATTATATTCCTCGGTCGTCGAAATAATCATCCGGAACCGCCCACGAACTCGAAATCACGTGTACGACAACTCTCGAGAAGAGACTCAACTTCATCAATACCTAAAAGCGATCAAAAATCACCAAAAAAGGGAGAGGATGCAAACCTTGGAAGTTAAGAGAACTACAGAAAGTTAGAAAGAGGCGATGATCGTTGCAGAGAGGTCGGAGAGATCGTCATACTCCTTTGTCATCTACAGCAGCCTTTCACCATTCCAAAAACTAAAGAATCACTTGGGTTATGAGTCTAGAGATCTGCAACAACAGCACAAAAATATATATTAGACATCATCCAGCCCATTCAAACTTCACAGAGTGAACAAATATACATAACCTACCCAGAAGGAATAAAATATATATAACCCATGAGAAGTATATGTCAATAAGCAGACCTGAATCATAAACCCACAAACACAATTTTAATCATAAACCCATAACCACACTCTTAACCGATCACTGTTATAGTATATATCTTTTGAGAATGGATTGAACCCAGTGTTCCAAATCTCAGACACAATGAAACCAAACAAAAGAAAGAAACCGATGACCAAAACAACAATCAATCGAACAAAGCTAAAAGTAAAATAGATCCCCATAATAATTCAGCACCCACCGACGACCAAAACAACAATTGATCAAACAAAGCCAAAAAAAAATTCGAAACCAAAGGGAAAATAGATCGCTTAGACATAGTCAAACAAAAAGAAAGAAACAAAACCCACAAACCCACCGACGACCAAAACAACAATAAATCGAACAAACCCAAACAAAATTACAAAACAAAAAGGAAAATAGATACCTCGACCAAAATGCGTGAGAGAGAGAGAGACCAAAGAGAAAGAACGAATATACACAGACCCTCTTGAATAATTCACTTCAAAATCAAATCATACTAAACTTTATCACCATTGCTAAAGCTTCAAAGCACCTTTGCAGCTCAATCTCGTGGTCTTCAGCTCTGCCATAGCAAACCATAAAGCTTCAAATCAAAACAAAAGATTTAATCTTTACAACACACAACATAAAAAAACCATGAAAATCCAACCAACCCAGAAATCAAGATCAAAACTTTGATCCACATAGGCAACCAAATTGCTCACATTTCAAAAACCCTAGATTTAAAGCCCGCGCGCGAGGCGCGGTTATGTAATCACTAAAACAATATATATTCTTTACTAACTGGAAATCAAAATCAAAATTCATTCAAATATCAAATCATAAGAGCAATATAACATCAACCATAGTACAAACCGATTGAAACATCAAAATTTTCAAAGAACATAAGTTGATACATAGTCTTATCTGAAATTTAAAATACATAACTAAAAGTTGATACATTGAAAAACTGATATGAAGAGTCTGATTTGGAGTTCACACGCAAAAAACAAATTAGTGCCACCAAAAACTCTAATGCAAACTCTATGAAGTGCCATTGGACCACAAAAATGACAACTCAAACAATAACAATTGAAATCGGAAGACAAAGGAGGCAATAGTAAGGAAAATTTACATGAAAAACAACTTAGTAGAGAGAGGTGGCTATTTGTGCTAGTTGTGTTCCTCGTATCCATTGCAAACACAACAGCTAACACATATGATTATTGTACAACTCACATTAGTGTGGCCTGCATCCTATTGTACAACTTACAGTGTCTACTACCCTTATACAATCAGTTCACTCCCATTGATGTTCAAAATCCATTAACTTTCAGAAATTCATGAACTTTTCCCTGTACACAAGCGATTGTCTTTTTTCTTCTTCTTGAAAACTGAAGCATACAACAAAAGAAATAAATAAAGTTTGAATCAATTTACTCACTTTTTAAAAATCCATCGCAAACTATCAAAGTTTTCTGGAAACACCTA
This sequence comes from Geum urbanum, assembly GCA_946800695.1. NCBI lineage: Eukaryota > Viridiplantae > Streptophyta > Magnoliopsida > Rosales > Rosaceae > Geum > Geum urbanum. The sequence continues at coordinate 60,090,783 of OX327005.1, read as the reverse complement.
TAAAAGTAATGTCTTGCTTGCACCAACAAAATTGACAAATGAAATCAGAGGTTAACAACCAGCAGAGGAGAGCTCAAAGTCGAGCTAGCTTCAATGAAGAGAAACGTGGTCAGGTACAATATATATATATATATATATATATATATAACAACAAAACTTTTCAACTCAAGTGTGTTAGAAAAGTTATTGTACGTAGCTCAACTTCGGAACACATAATTTCATAGTTCCAGAGCTCTATTACTATAGAAACACAAAATCCAAATCAAGGGGATTACTACAGATAACTTGGATTCTCCTTTTGTTGTACATACCATAGTATTACAAAAGAGGTAGAGTGAACCGATAATAGGATTCTCCTATGCTGTTAAACCTAGTGGTTCTTTTCAGATTTTACTTTGGGTTCAGCTTTTTATCAGTTACCACAAAGAAGCATGTATAAGCTTAATACATCTTGAGAATTCCTAAGACCAAAGTCGACCAAAGACCAATTGAACAATTTTTCTTCTGTGACTTAGCAATAAGTAGTTTAAGTAAATCTAGTGAAAGGACTCGACTCCGATTTAGTTACTTAAACCGAAATCAAACCCCTTCGAAAATACGACCTTAAATTTTTTTTTGCCATAGTTTACTTTGAAATACGTGAACCATTTTTTGAACCTGCAAAGAAATACACTTCAAATATTCCACAAAAGCCAAACCGTGGGGATCCGTTCCCTATCTGGATTTCTCAATAACATATATATAATAAACTCAAAGGTTTACAAGAAATCCAGAATCATTCAGGAGCATACTCAACTGAAACACAATATAAGTACTCAGAGCGATGCCTATATACAACATTTACAACGAGTAGGTCAAACAAGAAACCTACAGAAACTGAAGAGTGATCTGAACTCTATGCCTCCACCGATGACGTGCAACACTGGAATCCAAACTGCAAACTGGGCAACAAAAACCGAAAAGTCCAAGGGAAAGGCAAATAAAATCGTTAGAGTGAGTGGACGAAAATAAACATATGCCTTTCATTATTTATATAGTCATAAAAATGATGCGAGTTCTTAAGTACATAAAAGTCACTACTCTGGCGGATTTCCCTGCCAGAGTAACAGGTCGGGCGAATCTCTCAAGCTTGATAGATGGACTACCGGTGATCAGCCGCGTAGCCAATGCATCGATGCTAAATAAATAAATGTCATCACAATTAAAATAAACAATACTTTTCAAACGATAAATAATCTGAACATTGTACTGGAAACAAATACTAAAATCAAGAACTCGCTACAACAGTGTAAATAAATGTCCACTCATAAAGCAAAGTTAGCCCTGAGGTCCGGCGGAAGATCCCTCGCCAAACTCTTGATCTCGATCACCTGAATAGTAGGGATACGATCAATACATATTGAAACACATCATACAGAGCTAATACGTCGAGAACCTCGCGTTCTTGAAAGACGTACCGCGCGAAATATCGATGAGGATTACAAAATTCACAAAATATACCCAATTAACCCTCGTCCCAAAATATAATACTCAAATTAACTCAAAAACCTCAAGACTACGCTCGGGACGCGATTACGAGCAAAACGGTATAAAACTCTCCAAAATTCCAAAAAGTCAACCCTTCGCAGGAGCTCCTCCGTTGACCGTCGTCGCCGCCGACGGCGCGGCGTCAACGGTGAGATTTTCCGGCGGGGAAAGCCCAGAACTCTACTCCTCCACAAGCCCAACAACTTCCTCTTCATCACAATCTTCCAATTTCAAACACACTGGTCGGAAATCGGCTCGAAACCCACGGCCTCCATGGATTCCGGCGAGCTCCAAACGGCGTCAAATCCCAAAATTCTTCCACTTAAAAGTATCAATAGGTTGAGGGGAGCAAAATCCACAACCCCAACGACCTCAAATCATGCCGGAAACCACCACCCGAATCCGACAAAATCTTAAAACTTCACCGAGTTCGTTCTCCCTCAAAACTTCATCAATTCTCACAAAATCAAGTTCAAAACAATAGGAAATCACAAGAGGATTCTAACCATACCAAGATTGTGGCCGTAGGTGGCCGGAATCGGCTAGTCTGACGGCGACATTCGCGGTCACGATGGAGCTTCGGTCAACGCGGTCAAACCTGGTCAACGACGGTCAAACTTCCCAAATGTGACTTTTTGACAATTTTACAACTATTCCGATACTTATACGCGTGACTCAAGACGATCAACGGTCCAAAACGGATAAACACGACTAAATCCAACGGTCGAAAATATTTATAACTTATTCCTTGTAATTCGAAATAATCCTCCGGAAACCCCTACAAGCTCGAAATCACGTACACTACAACTCTCGTGAAGGAATTCATCTCAAATTCTCGCCCGATAATTTAGTCATAAACAAATCTGCCATATCGATTAATTACGATAAACTGCGATTATTCGTGAAACTCGCGAATCAAGCCAATTAACGTATCATTTCCGGTTCGGGTCGTTACATCTAGATACCAAATGTACTTGCTCTTTCAATTACTAATAAAAAATTATCCACCTAAACCAATGCAAAAGAAGCAGCATCGTACTCCACATTGTGACTTGAGAATTCCTAAGACCAAAGAACAATTGAACAATTTTTCTTCTGTAACTTAGCAATACGTAGTTTAAGTAGATCTAGATACCAGATGTACCTGCTCTTTCAATTACCGATAAAAAATTATCCACCCAAACCAATGCAAAAGAAGCAGCATCGTACCTTACATTGTGACATGAAAACTATTGAAGCTCTTTTGCTAAGAGCACTAAAATTTCACATATGGTTTAAGGTTGAGAAATCTGAAACATCGTTGCTCTCATGGAAACCAACATATACCAGGATAGGGAGAGAAAAACTTACATTTTTTTATCTTGTGTTTGTGTATGGTGTGTTCCAGTGTTATGTTACTATAGAAACACAAAATCGAAAGAGCGGAAAAGCCGATTGAAAGCCGAGCCCAAACACAATTGCAGAGCTTAAGCTGAAATAAAAACTTCTACTGAAGTCAATAATCAAACTAAGCAATAGACAAATCCTGCAGGCTTTTCTAATTATTGGATTTCTCAGCAACCAAACAGAAACGAAACACACACACACGATATCTATGAGAATTGAAACGATTTGATAATTCTAGAAGAGAAATATTTGAAGAGCGGAAGTGGAATTCACCTGTGGGAAGATTGAAGCGATCAGAGCATGTACGGATTCGAAGCCATAGACGGAGTAAGAGCGTGATCAGATTTGGTTGACATCCAAGCCTTAATTACCTCAGAAAATAGAAAGAAAAAAACACCAAACTCTGGACTTACAGGATCAGCGTGTAGGGCTTGAAGGAGCAACTTGGTGGAAGCAACTCCGAAGCGGTGTCAATCGAGAGTTCAGGAACGAAAATAGTGGAAGAGAGAGCAAGACAGAGATCGGAAACTCCTCGCCGGAGATCGAAAGGAAAAGTGAGAGTGAGGAGATCGCAGTCTACCGAGGAGAGTAAGAGAACCTTCGGTATGAGAGAGAGAGAGAGAGACAGAGATCGGAAGCCTCAATCGATATGCAAACGCACGATGCAGAGATCGGAATCGTTGAGCGAAGTGAAGAGTTGATGGCAAGTGTGTCAGAGGTTAGGATAAGACCGGATGAGAGGCCAAAGAGCAAGGAAGAGTTGGGTTTTGAGAGAAACTCACACGCTTTGCACGGGGAATGAAAAATGACCAAAAGGACATTATTGAACAGTGCTTATAAACAGTACAAAGATGTTTCTACTTTGTTATAGAGTAAATTTTGTTTGCTGAAAGCCTGAAACTAAATGTATCTATGGTAGTGTCCTTCATTTCCAACACGTAATTCTTGAAAAGAACTAAATGGATGTCTCATATGCTGCTGATGAAACAAAGTAGATGTGACAACTGTGCATGAGTACTGTGTAAGGCTCAAGTAGATGTATCTCAGAGCAGTGAGATTGTTACTATAGCAGTAAGCAACGTTTGCTGGTGACATTATTTGTTTATGGCTTGATTGAGGTACAAGTCTTGTTCGTTTTGAATACTATTGAACAGGTACCGGTTGACATAGCTGCAAATGTCCAGCATGAAAATGGGGAGATGATCTGGATTCTGCGAGGAATACTCGACACATCTTGGCACAGCGTCCGGGTCAAATTCGAAGACCCTGTTTTGTGATACTTAAACACTTGCAGCTGAAGTCTAAACAAAGGAACATCGCTATGAAATTCAAGCACCAGAAATCTAGGCCTAACCAGAAATCCAGGCATTTCAAATGTTACATTACTTCACTACTACGAGTTTGGGTAGGTTATGTAATATGTAATCACTCACTAAATGACTAAAATAAGTAAGATTCAGATCCATAGATCAAACAGGGTGTTATGGCAGTATTAAGCGCCACTGTATATTAATTAAGTAGGAAGAACCAACATCACGCCATACAGTTACAAACTTACAACTTACAACTACTAGAGAAGTCTCAATGCTTAAAGCTGTGATTTAACATTATCGGTATCTATTTATGCAATTTTGAAAGTCAGGAAATCTAGCAATTACCATACAGTTAGTAACCAATCCAACCGATCAGCATGATTGACATGCAGCAATTGGAAGTGGGGAAAACTTATACTTGATTGACACCTAAAAGATGGCAGGATCAAAGAATAGGGAAGCTGCAAGAATGCCCAAAAACATTACCCCGCAGAATCAATACGGGTGTCGTGATACCTGTAATTACTCTGTACCCTATTAAGGGTTGTCACTATGCTGAGTAAAAAGGTCAGAATGTACAACAAAAGTAGAAACCTGGAATTACTTTCTCCTCCGCCACCAGTCTGGGATTTTCAACCTCTGGCTTCTATGTACAGCTAGTTTGACCGCAGGAACCTTGCGTTTCACCTGTCTCCAGAGCATATTGACTGCATCTTCTTTTTCTGGAGGATATTGGAACTCAAAATGATGGGAGATTTTCTTAAGCTGTCTCCACATTTCCATCCATTTCTCCTTTGATAATTTCCGGAGCTGATTAACCATGTAACCAGGTTGCAGAGCCTCTTTGAATGAGAAGAATACTGAGAACTGGTTGTAGTCAAGTTCATCCTCAAATGGAAGCTCAATTTCATCACTCACAATGACAGGAATGCAGTGGCTCACAATAGCGTCAAAAAGGCGACATGATGAAGGAGTGTCCCCAGCAGGGTGAAGACAGAACTTTGATGCATGCATTCGTTGTGTAGACTAATACAACAAAAGATGGAGGAGAAAATAAGACACGGAATTAGTTTTACTTGGTAAAACCACTAAAGCTAATTCTGGCTATGAAACAGAAACTATTTTCTTCTTCTGGAAAATGAATTTAAGCTTTTCATGCTACCTTAAGTTGTTTGCGAAGTAAAAATATTCTTTATAACTTATTTCTCTCAAGTCCCTCAAACAATTTTATTCTTCACACAAATGAAAGTAAGTAACTTTAAATTGCAACAATTACATGGTATATGAGTTTACTTCTGAACTATGCATGTTCATATTAAGACAGAGACAATGAGTAAGAAGCACGCTATCAACATAAAAAGCAACGACATAATTCTAAGAGGAATGTGAAGCTTTGATAACATAAACAAAGAATATGACTAGTGGAACTATCACAACTCCACTACATACCAATTTTATGTTTTCTCCTGTTGCGACACTCCGCTCATAGTGAACATCATCATAACCAGCTAAAACTTTTGCCAGTTTGACACGAACAATGCCTTCCTGCAAAGACCAGAGAAAATCAATTAGGCTCAAAGCAGAAATTTCAGGTCTTGAAGATGTAATGCTTCTCTCTTTTAAACTACGGTAAACAAACACATACATCTTTCCTGTATGTTTTTCCTTGGAAGAAAAGAAGCGTAGTGCGGGACTCGTATGGATCTGAAACGTTATCATCTTTATAGGAGTCCACGACATGTACATATGGCGTAACCACATCTTTGCTGAGATTTGACATAACATGAGGGTACCGGCCAAAATCCACAACAATTTGAATGGACGCATTGACCTTTGGTCGAAGAAATCTGAAAGCATTGGGATGTGTCATAGGGATTACATGGTCTCTTCCCCCAGATCTATTCCAGTACTTGGATTCTTCCAAGAGTTTTACCAAATCTATCTGTGATCAGAAAGTTACTTAATTCAGTCATAACAAGATGTCAAAGAAACACTACCAAAACCTACTTACAGTATTCCAGAATGGAAAAAATGAACATTACATACACGATCTCTAGACACAAATTAAACCAATATGAATACTGAACCGCAGGAAGCCAGAGCACGCCTCGAAGTGGTTAAAAGTGTTAAACATCACCAGAATCCTCACTAGACAGTGTAACACTTCAAAAAAGTTCTACATTTTCTAGTCCAATGGCGAAAAAGAAGCTGAATTTAACACTTCGGAGGGCCCATCTATCCTATTTCAGAACCAATCGAATTCGAAAACAAGCAAATGCTTCAATTAGAAGCAAACCACAGTATTCAATGTCTCATCTAAAGTCTACAATTCCAGTTTTCAGCAGGTTTAAGCTCAAAACCATAAACTAAATTCTCATTTCTTAATATAACTAGCTAACTGAAGCATAAAACTCCAATCAAACACCACAATTCAGCACAAAAAATGACCAAAATTCACCGGAGCACTAAAATCTATACACACAAAAACGACTAAAAGAGATCAAATTTCCGATACCTGCAACTGGTGATCAACCTCAGTCTCCGGATCATTCATGTTGTGTCCGTGAGTGTTAAAGCTCAACGAAGAGAAGAACGGCACGAAGAACGCATCAGCCGAATCCGGATCAGAAACCCTAACCGCCTCCCTCTCCTCTCCGCCGCCGCCGCTCAACAGCGACCCCATCATCCAATACTCCACGCTGTGCTGCCTCTTCAGCCCGGACCTCCGCGGCCACGGCGGCCAGTTCTCCGCCGTTGCCGGCACCCCGTCGTTGTCATCGCCGCCGAGACGGCGGTCGATCATGGCGACGTTGAACCGCCGCGGGAGATCGTACATGAAAACCTTGAGCGGCGGTCCGGTGGAACATAACGGCGACGACGAGTATTGAGTAGTAGTAGCCAACGGTGAGGATTTGAGGAGAGGGATGAAGTAGGAGCGGAGATCGACGGTGCCGATGAAGATTGAGTAGGTGATGAGGAGTAGGAGAGCAAATGTGAGAGCGATTACGGCTCTTCTGTACATTTTTGTTATTTGTTTTTGTTTGAGAGATCTGAATGGGTGTGGTTGTTACTTACTTTCCTTTTTACTAATGCTGCTGCTACTTTGTCCAGTAGTACCTACCCAGGTAACTTCGTCTATTTTGGCTATAACGAACTGCCTGCCGGTTCGGTTCGGTTAAGGATGCAAAAACAATATTCAAATATTGGGACCTTGCTTGATGGGTTGGTTATCCAATTTCTTATACACGATGCATATTGTAACCTTTTTCTTCTATAATATTCGTGCCATATCACACAAGAAAAGTTGTGGGAAAACTATTGGCTTTGGAAATTCTAAGTGACATTACATGTATATGTATTTATAGTAGGACATTCACTGAAAATGGATTAGTCGGAACCTTGGAACTGTCACACTTTCTATATTGCGGTCTTGTGAGGAATATTAGGTTTACACAATTAGAGGTATGAAACCCAATGATTGAATGCTTGATGGTTTTAATATTTGGAAGATAATGCATGTAATACGAGTGACAATATATCTTATTGAAAATTACACGGGTATGATCAAGAATCGTGTTTTTTGAAGACCTACAAATAAATGACGAACAAATATAAGTGATAAACTGTTTTTTCTTCCTTATATCGAACATTAGAGAATATGAAAAATTGCTGGTTTGACAAATATTATATTAGTTACTCATGTTTTACATTGTCATTTAGATTAGTGACTTTGTCTATTTTAGACATTAAATAAAATATATTTGTTTATTTATTTGTAATGTGCATATAAGTAAGTTTATTAGTTTAGGAAGAAAAATAAAATATTCATTTAAGTAAAGCAGGACTAAAATGAACAAATTGACTAATTGAATGACAAAGTAAAATATTGATGACCAAAACAATATTTGTCAAATATGAGTGATCATTCCGTCTCATCTTCTAAACATGAGTAATCAAACCAACAATTTTCACTAGAGAATAATTTAAAAAATAGTCACTCTAGTTTTATGCTAACGTAATCAGTCTTTGATTTCTCTCTAACCACTTGAACCAACTCCATAAACTCGAATAACTACAAGTAGGGGTCATCAATGGGCCGGGATTTAACGTTATAGCTCCAAAATACGGGCCGGGCCGGGTTTTATTGAAACTTTGAACCCCACAAACTTTTTAGGCCCCGGGCCTTAGCGAGCTTTTCGGGTCGGGGTCGGGCTCGGTTGGGCTTTTTTTGTGTTAAAAAAAACTTACAATTTAATAGTGTTTAATCATTCAATATATAAACCTTATATACACTAAATAATTTATATGCCCAAAAAAATGGTATTTAGTATATGAATTAATGATATTGAGATAAATTTGATAGATTATAGGTATATATTAATAAGATAATCAATAATATATATAATTGATGGGCATGACGGGCTTGGCCCTACGGGCCAGGCCGGACAGGCCTCGATGGGCCTAACTTTTTTAAGTCCGCGGGCTTTGGGACCTCCGCCCAAATCTGGCCTTAAACCCATAGAGCCGAACTTTTTCGGGCCTAAATTAGCGCTGGACTAGGCTTGGACTTTACGAGTTTCGGACCGCCTACAAACTTTTTGAACCTATAGGCCAAATGATGACCCCTAAGACACTTTTTCCTTTTTCTTTACAAAATTATGAGTCAACAGTCAGCATCTAAACTGTTCCACTTTCACTTTGAGAATGCTTATAAAATTTCTAATTCATTTATGAAAAAAATTGAAAATAAGTTTTAAAAAAGAAACAGAAAATCTGGAAAAAGTAGTTTACTTTAATAAAGAGGGCCCAAAAGAAATCAAATTCCCAATCAATCCACATCATCATCATCCCAGCCCAATCCAACTCGTCATAATAATAGTCTTCGTTTCCGCTAAAAGGCAGAGCCCAATCGAGAGGGCGAGTTCTGCGGTGTCAAAATCAAAAACGACCAAATAAAAAACGTAACGTCCGAAAGCGGGAGGAGGTTCCCCATTTCATTTCTCTCACTCACAAATTAGAAAATTCCAGTGACGAAACCCACACGTCGCTCTCTCTTCTCACCTTATAATACCAAAAACATACTACGCAGAAGAAGAATCTTCTCACCGACTGAGAGAGATCGAATCTCATTTTGGTTAGAGAGAGAGAGAGAGCAGAGAATGGCGTTGAGGTTCAGCTCCGGCGATGTGTCCGGGTTCAAATTCCTTTTGCTTTTGGTGGCGGTGTACGGTCTCATCGCTTTGTTGGTGCACTCGATTCTCCACATGCGCTTCATCACGCCGCTTGAGATCGACGCGCCGCTCGATCGCTTCTCCGAGGCCAGAGCCGTCGAGCACGTCCGAGCCTTGGCCAAAGACATCAATAGCCGCCAAGTGAGATAGCTCTCTCTCTCTCTCTCTGTGTTTTTCGGATTCGAATTGTTTTTCTTTAGTTATTTATTATCAATTTATTTTGTTTGATTGAGTAGGAAGGAAGTCCGGGATTAAGAGAAGCGGCTCGGTATATTAAATCGCAGCTGGAAATGGTGAAGGAGCGAGCTGGACCGAAGCTTGGGTATGTATAATGATTTTTGCTGCATTGTTTTTTTGGCTGGTTAGGAATGTAATGTAATGTCCGTCTGAATTTTTTGAGTTAACTGTATTTGGAATATGCAGGATTGAGATAGAAGAGAGTGTTGTGAATGGCACATTTAATATGATGTTTCTAGGATATAGCATATCGTTGGGGTACAGAAACCACACAAATATTGTGATGAGGTTAGTAGTACGCAGCTGTTTGCTTCAGTGGTTGTCTTGTTTTGTTGAACTTTAATTTTATTGTATGTGGATACATTACCGGATCTTATAGTTAGTATATTTAGTCCTGCTGTGGTAAAGCAAATGTCACAATGAGTTTTATTTAATGACAGAATATCGTCAGTAGATTCACAAGACTCTGATCCGTCAGTGTTGTTGAACGGCCATTTTGATAGTCCACTTGGTTCCCCGGGAGCTGGTGATTGTGGTTCATGTGTAGGTGGGTAGGGTGCATATATCGTATTCAAAATACCATAGTCACCTCATATCAGCTTTATTTATTTATATTTATTTCTCTATTCCTTTTGTAGCGTCAATGCTGGAGATAGCAAGACTTATTGTGGACTCTGGATGGGTTCCCCCTCAGCCTGTTATTCTTCTTTTTAATGGGGCAGAAGAGCTCTTTTTGCTGGTACGTTGTTTTAATAAGGTTTAGTCAGAGTGCCAAAAAAAATTGGTTTTGAGCTTGTTAAATATAATAGTATTGGCTTTCTGGTGTGGCTGAGCTCATATGTGGTTTACCTTATGTGCTTATTTAGGGGTCACATGGCTTCATGAAGACACATAAGTGGAGTGAAACTATTGGGGCTTTTATTAATGTGGAAGCATCGGGGAATGGCGGTCCAGGTAGGATATCATCCAAATCTCAATTAGTCATGCCATATGTTTTAGCGTGTATCATTTAGAAAACACAAAGCCACATTTTATATCAGTTGGCTTGAAAAGATGGGATGTGTTTGTGATCTGAAATGTGTATTTTACAAAACTATTAACTATTGTTTTTATTCATTCCGGAGTTACATGTTAGCTGAAGTAGGTGTAGGGTTGCATATGGATTTCCATTTGCATTTTTTTTACCCCTCTCTGGAACTGTAACTTCCTATATTGAAGCATTTTTTGTTGATTCTTTAGCTTGTGTTTTGCAGATCTGGTTTGTCAATCAGGACCTAGTTCTTGGCCTTCTCAGGTTTATGCAGAATCAGCAATATATCCCATGGCACACAGTGCAGCTCAGGTTGATGTTATGTTATTTAATCAGTGCATATACTACATACTTTTTCACCTTGTGATTAATTTTTCATTGCTGGCTAACTTCTGAATCTTTAGATGAGGATACTAGTCCAGATATGATGCCTGTTTTTTAGTCTTTATTAGCTCGCTGACTTCTGAATAGTTTTACATCTGCAGGATGTTTTTCCTGTTGTTCCTGGAGATACAGATTTCAGAATATTTTCCGAAGACTACGGTGACATTCCTGGCTTGGATATAATCTTTCTCCTTGGTGGTTATTTCTATCATACATCCTTTGACACAGTGGAGAGACTATTGTATGCATTACATCTGCCATTTTGGTACATATTTTCTTGCTTTAAAATTTCAAATCATTTCCTTCCTAAGCACTTCCTCTGATACATTCTAATGCCTCCCAGACCTGGAAGTATACAAGCTCGTGGAGAAAATCTGTTTAGCATCCTTAAAGCCTTCACCAGTTCTTCTAAGCTACAAACTTCCCTCGAAAGACTATCTAATGAATCAACTGCAAAGCAATATGAGGGTGGACGTGCTGTGTTCTTTGATTTTTTAACATGGTTCTTGGTATGTTGCAAGCTCATTACCTGTGATCTTCTCATGATATATTGTTAAACTAATCATATCTCTTTGTGATTACTGTAGATATACTATCCGCGCAAGGTCGCTCTGGTACTTCACCATATTCCTGTTGCGATCTTCCTAGCTATGCCATTTTTCTCGAAACAGCAGCATCCTGGTGGCCTTATATCGTGTTTTGCAACTTTTACCAATTTTGTAAAAGGTACTAGTTTTTAATGTATATATTCATCAACTTATTGCTACTTCCATAGTCCTAGAATAGCTTTGCGCCAGAAACTTCTGGTTCTCTTGCCACAGGGTTAATTCAAAAGTGCTATTAATTTTTCAGGAGTGCTTTTTCATGCAACTGGGGTTATTCTTGCAACTGTAATTCCGGTTATCTTCTCCATCTTGAGATTGCTGTTCACTAGTCATGCAATGAACTGGTTGGTTGGTTGATATTTTCGAGAATTTCTTTGCTTTCTTGTGAACTGTTGGCACATTCTTTCTAACCATTGCAATTTTAGTTCATAGTAGTATTCACTCTCTTTAATTATGTCACTGATCTGGACATGCTTTTTCAGAATTCTTATTATGCTTGTTGCAATTATAGCATTAAATTCATGAAATAAAATGGGGAGTCAAATTGGCACCCTTCTTTTAAAAATCCTCACCCACTTTTCTCTTAATCCTTTGCAATTATGTGTTAAAAAAACATGAGATTTGAGAAGGGGGGTGTGGATTGTAATTATGTAAAAACTTTAGACAGCTAAAAATCAATTCTGCTTCCTATCAGGTTATGACATATAACAGTTCGAGCTCTTAAAAAGGATTTTACTTTCTAAAAATGGAGCTTTATACTTGACAACTCTGACTGACATGTTAGTTGAAACAGGTTCGCCCATCCATATCTGGCTTATTTGATGTTCATACCTTGCTCTCTTGTTGGTCTGTTAATTCCAAGATTTTTGTGGAGTAGCTTTCCTCTCTCTCAAGATGCATCAGTTGTCAAGTCTTTAAAAGAGGTAGTGTCATATACCTAATTTTACCAGTAGAATACTTTTCTTGGCATTTTTTTTTTCTAACTATTTTGCATTCATTCGTCGGAAAATTACAGATATATTTTGCTTTACCCCTGTTATGTTAACTATCTTACTTAATCAATTAAATTTGTGCAATTCTGTCTTGGTGCCCTTTTGTATGCGCTTTACAATTTTATTTCATGCTTAGTTTTGGTGGATCATGAATCATTCTAGTCTAGAAAATTAGCTTATAACAAGCATGAATGTTGCAGGCTTTATCTGATGAAGCAAGGTTCTGGGGAGGATTTGGATTATACGCTACCATCACTGTGGTATGTATCGTGGATGCATGATTATGCTCTTTACGTAGATTCTTTTAAAATTATTTAAACACTCAAAGGGATGTTGTAAAACAAGTTTAGTGAAAACAGGCTTACATGCATGCTGGACTGAGCGGCGGCTTCTTGACCTTTTTACTGTCCATTTCTATGCTTCTTGGATGGATTTCATATTGCTTATCAGTCAAATTATATGGTCGTCAATCACTCAGGTACAGCGTCTTCTTTTTGTAAAGCTTTCATTGACATTTTTAGCCGCTGATAACATTTTTGCATGAAAGACCAACAATTATTTAACAAATTTATATTGCTTCTCTCAGGTCAACATTATTTTATATGTTACCTATTCTACCATGCCTTGCGTACTCTGCATATTTTGGTGCATTTCTTGTCCAGTTTCTGATTGAAAAGATGGGTATGATGGGTGCTCTGCCACCTCCATATGGTTAGTACTATGAACTTTTACTGCCTCTTCATATGCCTTACCTTCATTCAAACTCACGAGACTGTTAAAGTCAAATTTGTTATTGAAGTCTTGAACAGTATCATTTAGGCTCAGAATGATTTATTATAGCTTAACATGTGAATTATGCCCTAAACTACTGAATTCTCTATGTGCTATTTTTTATTGTAAAAACAACACAGTTTATTTTATCTTTTATTTTTCTACAGGTTATTTTGTTCCTGACATTGTCGTGGCAGCAGTAATCGGAGTTGTCACTAGTTGGTCAGTAGGCCCTCTGATACCTATTTGTGGTCGCTGGCTGGCCAGGTCATCCATTTTGCAACTCTTGTTGCATATTAGTGTGCTAGGCTTGGCTCTGTCATCTCAGTTCTTTCCGTATAGCACGGAAGCACCTAAGAGAGTTATTTTCCAGCACACATATCTTACTACAGGTATTGTAAATGAAATTTTAACTAATCTGAGTCTCTGACTCTAGTCTACATCTTTCTGCATTTCAGTAACATGTTTCTTAAAACCTTTTCTTTTCTTTTACCACTTCTCCTATTTAGTCTATACTAATTAAACTATTCTTCTTCTGTGAGTGACAGATGCAAATCAGGTTATGGAGTCCAGCTTTGATTTTTCTGTTGTAGATTCCAATTCATTACTTTTTCTTTTCAAACATGCACCAGACGTGGCAAAGGAGTTGCACATTGGGTCGGATTTATCTTTTGAAACTGCAAAGTTATCTCACCGTGAGACTTGGATGGTATGCAATTTTGCTGACAATTATGTCCAATTAATGATTAGAGATGTCCTTCAGTAACTGATGCTTGTTTTTCTTTTTGGATATAAAAATAATTTAGATTTTATGTCCTGTAGGCTTTTCTATTTCATTCATTCTCATCAAGTTGCGTGTCAATTACTATTTGTCTATTTCTGTAAATGTTTAAGACTAAACTAAATACATGGGGACAATGGCTGAAAATATGATGCTCTTTGTTGGCTACAATATCCAGGGACTCTTTCCTGTTTCTTTTTTGTTCACAAGAAGCTTGAAGTTCCCTGCAAGAAGTGATGATATTTTCAAGCAATACAAGCAGTTACCCCATCTGTCCAGTTCTAAGCCACACATGGTTTCTAGCGACGGATCTAGGAGAATACACTTGGAACTGTCTTTAGGGTGAGTACAACACAATATATGTTCATGAAATACTATTTGATACTCTGAGTTATATGGTATTCCAGGTTTAAATCTTTCTTCCCTGACCTGTTCTCAGTTCCTTAGAGGAGGTTTGGGTTGCAGTCCTCAATATTACGGGCCCTTTATCTAGTTGGTCGTTTGCAGACAACAAACTTCCAGGTATTACAAGCTTTCTCTGCTGTCATTTTAAGTTAAATTTCATAGATACACTCATACACTTCAACTAGATTTCCGGATTTAGTTTTCATTGGAATTAATACAGGTACAGAGACATCTGACGGAGGTCCACCGTCATTCATATGTCGACTTAGTGGAGCTAGTCCTGACAATTGGAGCTTCTGGTTAGAGGTAGAGAGGAGGAAGTTCTTTACTGGCCTTCAGTATTATTATGTTACTTGGTGGCTCAAATTCGTTTGTGATTTTAATTGCAGGCTAACAGCTCTGAATCTCTGAGGGTAGAAGTTTCTGTAATAGACCAATATATGGTTGATGAAGCAAAGAAGCTGAAAGGGCTGTTTCCAGAGTGGGTAGACGTCGTGGCTTATTCTAACTTCTTGTCGAGTTATATCTTCTAAATTGGAATATCAGGTCCTCTTGTATGTTCATTAGAAACTGTAACTTATGAACCCCATAGAGTTAGGAATAAGTTCTAAGTGTAATTTATCTTAATTTGTTTACATTGACTCAATAAATTATCATAAACTAAATAGATCGTTCTTTTCTGAACTTCTTAGATTAATGTCAAATTCAGAGGGGAAATTATGTAACATCTATGATCATAAAAATGGATCATAAATCTTCACAGTAGCTACCTGTACTGAAGCTGATCTATGATCATTTTCATTTTCTTCTGGATGGCATGACAGATTACACATTACAGTGATTACACATACAAGCATTCTTGACATCACAATAAGCTGTTCAATAGCACTCCTAACATTTCATAGGAATTACAAAATGCATGCTAATAGCACCGTTCAACATATCAAAATATCTTGCTAAGCGTAGAAGAGTGCACAGTCCAAATTTTTCACAGATCAAACTATGAAGCGCAGGAGTTTGATGACAGTACTCTCTTGCATTTCATGCAACAATCTTTCTCTCAAACCATTTCCCACACAAATAGACTTTAAAGAAGGGCATCCAAGCGCCAAGCTCTCTAAATCATCTCCACTAATCTCATCCAAGCTCTCAACTACCTCAAGAATTTCCAAATGCTTGTGTCCACAAAATGATCGAACAACTCCGGCTCCGGTGAGTGGACCTTTGTTACGGTTCAGACTAAGCATCTCCAAGTCGAGGCAGTTGTCAGCAAGAGCAACAATGGTGCGATCTGTCACTCGATGGAGCCTATCCAAGTTCAAATTCTTGAGAGTTGACACTGCCGAGATTACCAAACCTCCCACATCCGTGAGGCTTACACAGCAGTTCAAATCCAGCTCCTCTAAGACACGCATCTTGGGCAAAAGCGAGACCACCCCAAAATCAGTGATGTTAAGGCACAAACCGAGGTCCTAGTGCTTAATGGTTTTCGAGCAAGACCCATCCGCCAAAAATGCAAGTGCAGCATCTGTAATGTTAGTACAATGCAAATTTAGTACGCTTACGGGAGACTTGGAGGACCCAATTGCTTCAAGCATCTCGTCCCGAACCGAAAAGCTGTAACTCAACTCCAAATGTGACAAGTTGTGTCCTGCTGCTGCTGAAGTCATCAGGAACTTAAATCCGAGCATCCCAACCACTGTTTGCCTGAGCACAATCTTGGACAAGTTGGGACACCCATTTGAGACACAAAGCAGACCTTCGTTCTGGGTCAATGTTCTTTCGAGTTCATTGATTATACTATTATTATTCCAATACATAGTTTCATCCCCAATCAGAAGATGATCAAGAACCAAAGTCTCCAGTTTGGGACATGCTTTGGCTACGAGTTTAAGTTGGTCGGAACTGATGATGGGTTTGGGTGTTTGAAAGGCGACCAAGTTTGGAAACCTGACTAGTAATTTAGGAAGAAGATCTAGTTCGAAAACAGTGATGGAGGATCGTGTCTGACACTCCATTATCAGCCACTACTTCTTGCAGATCAAAGATGCCGACTTTCGATCATCTGGGTTAACAACTCGGTTCAGGATTAAGCCCAGTTCGTCATCACTTAGCATATTCATCATGTCTTTCATCTCTCTCACTTTCTCTATGCTATTGATTGATGATAATATCGAAATAAGGATCGGAGCTAATATGGAAATAAAGATATTGCGACGAAAAAGTAGTCGTACCTAGGGCACATCAATATTCACCGGACGACGACCACCACGGCGCGATCATTTTTCTGGAGTACAAGACTTTGGATTTACTATTACAGAAACAAAAGTAGTTCCTCTAGGGCCAATAAATTTCCTTTCAAAAGTAAAATGATAAAATAAGTAATTAAATACCCGTGTGGGTTGACTCAGTTCCATGTTAGGGGCGCGATCTAAAATATTCTTGCGAAAATTCATATCTGTAGGGTGATGTGATAGTAACGTGTCATTCGTAACATCTACAGAGTCAAGATTGTAAGTATACCCTAACCCTAGTAGTGTAGTGTAACCAAACTCTCCCTAAAAAATTTTTGTAACAAAAACAAAAGTAATTAAATCATTTAAATGTCACGAAAGTGATAAAATATTTGCCCATGTTTGACCAAACATTTGAATGGGCCTTCTATTGAGCCCAATATAATCGGGTCATAAACAACCCGGTCCATTCCCAGTCGGGGCTCCATTCGTGATTATAAAAACCGAAAAGCCTTACAAACAACTCGTCTCTTCTGTCTAAAAAAAACCTATCGCACGTAACACTCTTCATCACTGAACAGCCGCCATGGTACCTCTCTCTCTCTCCGTTGTATTTGAACCCTAATTAAACCTCCGATGAGCTCTCCGGCTTCTTCTCAATGTTCTAATCATTCTCGTTCGTCTTCAATTTCAGGTGAAGTACTCCAAAGAGCCCGATAATCCCACCAAGCGTAAGTCCTCTGTACTGGTCTCGATCACTACAGTTTTCTCAAAATGAACGGTTCTGATATGATGCTGAGCTCGTTTTGGATCTAATAATCGTCGTCTGTTTGTTAAGTGCTCATTTTTGTACAGCTTGCAAAGCTAGGGGCGCCAACCTCAGAGTTCACTTCAAGGTACTAATTTGTTACGTGTAGGAGTGGCAACATACTTCTTTACAGTATTTAAAAAATAAAGAAAAACCCAAACTCCAGATACACCAAAATGGCAAAATAACAGACAACTTTCCGACCACCTTTCCACTTCAGCATTAAGTTGGTTGTCAATGGCTTGGGGGAAACCTGGGAATTTTCTATGATGATTGAGGTCATTAGTGAGTCTAGCTCATCAAGCTCATCATCACTGGTATATGATTTCTTAAGCACTCAAGACCCACTCTTCCTTACTCCTCAGAGCTGGGCTCCTCACATCTACTAAAATTCCTATTAGAGGCGCAACAGCTGGAGACGGTGAATAGACTGTAGGATTTGCACTGAATGGGAAACTTGTAACAGTTTCAGCTTCCAATTTCTCCTGAATAAGAAAGAGTCAGTCTATGATTATCAAAACCCACATAAGGTTTACAACCCTCAGAGTAGCAAGACACACTTGAAACCCAAGAAGTCTTACTCTCTCATCTCTGTAAACACTTCCGCAAATAGCGAACTTGAAATAAAAATCCTTGTTTCATAGTTCGAGTGCCCGATCCGCACCCTGGTATCAGAGCGGGGAAAGGTATCATTTCAGTTCTACCTCATGGCACACTAAACACTTTCAAGGGGGGTAAGTCAAGGTTAGGAGAAACATAGAAAAACTAGGAATTTATCCTTGGTTTTGAAGTCCTAAGAGAATCGCAGGTAAAAGACAAACCCAGATCCTGAGAGTAAGTCCTCAAGAGAAGGCCGTAGAGGAAACCCGGTTTGATGAATCTGTCTCTCATATGATTATCTTAGCCAAGATAAACAATCAGTCTTTTTGTGTCAACCTATCCTTCACTTACCAACCTTGAATGTTCAAAAGCCATCTGGTACAACCAACAGAAATCAAGCCTACAACATTTATAAGCTAGACCCAAACAGTTAGTTCATCAGCAATATCCTATAACAAGCCACCGCCAACATAACCAATCATGGGTATAGCAGAAGTCCTCTGGAAAAGTGAGGCAACCCATACATATCAAGCTGAAAAGAAGGAAGAAATTTGGGATACACTGGACCAACCCAGTGGAAAATATGACTTCAAAGTTCGATATGATGCTCCGCCATCATCACAAATCCCAATCGACCAACTCACAGCAACCGGATGGGGTAACGGCAGCCCAGAATCCCAACCGAACGACAGTGAAGACATGGAGGATGACGAAGATATTGATAACCCATTTGGGTACATTCAATACTTGGCCGCCTTGTCACAAGGGGATGCATACCCAGATCCACTCTGGGATACCTCCGAAGATAACAACGAATGGGATAACCCATTCTTTTTCCAAGCGGGTGAGAGAGCGATGGACACCACCACCATCGCAGCAGTCACTGAAGAAAAACAGGAAAAGCCTAAATTGGAATACCCAACATTCTCAGTTCTCAGGAAACCCCAGGAAAAAGGTGCAAATCTAAACCCTCCCTCGGTAATAGCCCCTGACAAAACACCATTTGAGGAAAGAGCCTTCATGTTAGGCAAAGACAAGGGATGGAGGTGCCAAGTAAAAGTGCCAGACAACCAATTTTACTGTACGCACAAATGGGAAAGAAACATGCCGATATAAGAAGCTGCACACATCAACTGCACATTCTGCAAAGGAAGAACGAACGAAAGAATGAAGATCCATTGCAGGAATTGTAGAATCACCACCTGCCTGGCATGTGTGGGATACTACCTTGATGAAAAAATCATCTTGGCCCCAAAACAACAAGAAGAACACGAAGAAAGGGATCAGCTCGTCAAGGAGCTGATGACATATATCGCTCAACTACAGTCTGAGAATGAAAAACTCAGAAGAAGGCTAAACATAGAACAAGAAGCCAACCTGGAAGAAGGCCATGACAAAGGCAAATGGCTTGTACTAAAGGAACCAGAGGAAGGCCATATATCAGAAGCATCAGACACAGAAGGAGCATATGCCAATAACCCGATAGAAGGCACTGATTCACATCTTTTCAAGCATTTAATTAAAAACTTAATCAAACACGAATACAATTAAAACCCTTCTTTGTTGATGTAGCATTGATAAGTAGGGATCGTTCTTAACCGGGGATTGAGGGTGCATGCATAACTATGCTAGGTTTAGTTTATGGGGGTGCAAGGTTTGTTTTTACTAATTTTCCTACAAGATAGAACCTAAATCTACTATTTACATGTGATCATCACATTTATTCAACCTAGCCGTTTACCTCATCCTTATTTGATCCCAACGAAACTCATAGCTCAAGTTAAAACATACGCACATGTATACATCGAAAGTAGGGAGCAACCAAATCGAGTTAACCACCTAAGTCCAATTTTATCTTTGATTAGTTCATTAAAACATGCGAGGGTAAACTGGATATTCGAGTATCATCCTAACAAGCTTTAACGCATTAAGTGTTGGTATACTAGCATGCATATTCGAACCTAAGGCTATGAACACATGGAAGGTTTCAAACAAATCTGAAAATAAACATCTTACAACAAAACATAATCTCACTACACAAAGTTTGGAAAATTCCTTACAAAACCGAAACAAATTACAAGACATTGTTACACTTTTTGATCCGAGGGATATTCGCTCCGCAATCTCCAAGTGTAGCAGCTCCTTGATGGTTGATGAAGTCGCACGAACTCAAAGCCAAATCGAGCAAGAGAGGCCGCGGGTGAAGGTAGGTTTATTTGGAAGGTGGTGGAGATGGTGTTTCGGTTTCTTGAGAATTCTCTTGGCTAAGTGTGAGAGGAGGTGATGTAGAGACAGGGGTTCGGCCCTCTAAATGTGTGATGCCTTTTTTTCTTCCCCAAAGCTTTCTTTATATAGGGAAAGATTTGAGACTCTCTCCCCCAAGATGGCCGGTCACCCTCTTGATTACCATGCAATTATGCTCCTTGAAAATCATGCAATTAAGCTAGCTCAACTGTTCCAACAGCTCATCTCCGTTTCAAATCTATTACTCCACCGTTTCAAGCATTATCATTTAGCTAGAAACCGTTTTGGCCATTCAAGCTACAATTATACACCCGTTTTGCAATTACAAAACCGTTTAGTCCATTAGCTTGTTTGCTCATCCATTTGCATGGCAATTAAGCTCAAGTCCGTTTCAACTTCTAGCTTACAAAATCATCTCATGTCCGTTGCAAATCGCTAGCACACCACCGTTTTTCTCATTTCATGTAATCATATCTCTTGCCAGCCATGCAATTCACAAGCATCAATTCCATCCATGCATGTAATTAACCATCATGCCAATTATCCTCACACCATGCATCATGCATCATCATCTCATCACTTTCTCATGCACGTACAGTACATGCAATTAAGCTAGCTCTTCATGTAGTTAACTCATCCATGCAAAGCTCCATGTAATTCCACGTGATCATTTATTCTTCGGAATTTAGGAACGTCTTCCTTAGCACACATTTTGCTCCAAATCGCCTCCTTTATTATTTCTCCTTTATTTTCTACCTAAAAACATAAAACAAGTTAGAAACATATTTACTAAGCTCATAACAAAGAAAAATGTAGAGAGAAAGACATTAATAATCAAGCATAAAATGCGTAGATCAGGCACCCAAGTAAAAAGAAAAATGTTAAACAAACTGTTTAACATCCTAGTGACCTTCGAAATTCCAGGTTCAAAGTCATTCACAGTACAAGCAATCCTGGACACAGGAGCAACCACGTGCTGCATCGATAGTAGAATCGTCCCAAAGGAAGCGGTGACGCCAACAAACTACACTACGTATTTCAATGGCGTCAACTCAAGGCAAGCTGCTAACTCCAAACTCAAAGGAGGGGACATGATCATTGGCGGACATCGGTTTAAAATACTGTTTGTTTACTGCTTCCCAATGAACATACAAGATGGAATCCAATTCCTGGTAGGCTGTAATTTCATCAGGGCCAAATTTGCAGGAGTTTGGTTAGAAGGGGACAAGGTAACGTTCTTTAAGAACGTCGCCTGTATAAATACCAGTCAAGAAATAGAAACTTCAGCAGCGACGATACAAGAGCAGGACATGGAGGAGCAGGAATATCAAGAGATAAAAAATTCTGTCTACCTCAACATCGGAACCACTAGCCCTTAGTTCCAAAGGAAGTTCAAAAGCACAATAGAAGAGCTGAAGAATGCAGGATACATTGGAGAAAATCCTCTGAAACACTGGGTGAAAAACAAAATCCAATGCAGGTTGGAAATTATCAACCCCGACATCACCATACAAGACAAACCATTGGGTTATGTCACACCTGCCATGGAGAATGCCTTTAAACGGCATATTGATGCCCTGCTAAAACTAGGTGTCATAAGAAAAAGCAACAGCAGGCACAGAACGATGGCCATAATCGTTCACTCAGGAACGACAATAGATTCGGTCACTGGCAAGGAGTCGAAAGGAAAGGAACGTATGGTATTCAATTACCGCACGCTCAATGACAACACCCATAAAGACCAGTACAGCCTGCCTGGCATTAATACAATCCTAAAGCGCATAGGAAACAGCAACATCTACTCTAAATTTGATCTCAAGAGTGGATTCCACCAAGTTGCAATGGAACATGAAAGCATACCATGGACAGCTTTCATGGTGCCAAATATAGGATTGTATGAGTGGCTAGTCATGTCATTCGGACTTAAAAACGCTCCAGCAGTTTTCCAGAGAAAAATGGATACCTGCTTCGAAGGGACATCAGCGTTCATCGCGGTCTAGATAGATGATATCCTGGTATTCTCAAACAATGAGGAGGAGCATGCGAAGCACCTACAACAGATGTTAAAAATCTGCAAGGACAATGGCCTGGTGCTATCGCCAACAAAGATGAAGGTGGCGGTAAAGGAGATCGAGTTCCTAGGAGCAATAATTGGGAACAGAAGGATTAAAATACAACCGCACATCAGAGAATAGTGGAATTCAAGGAGGAACAGCTCAAACAGAAGAAAGGTTTGAGATCATGGTTAGGAATCTTAAAGTATGCCAGAAGCTACATTCCTAATCTTGGAACCTTACTTGGACCACTTTACTCAAAAACCAGTCCCAACGGAGACAAGAGAATGAAGCCCTCGGACTGGGAAATCATCAGAAAGCTCAAAGAACAAGTGCAAAACTTGCCCGACCTAGAGCTACCTCCAGAAAAATGTTATATCATCCTGGAGACTGATGGTTGCATGGAAGGATGGGGTGGCATCTGCAAATGGAAACCAAGCAAGGCCGATCCACGATCATCAGAGAAAATCTGCGCATATGCAAGTGGAAAATTTCCAACGGTCAAATCAACCATAGACGCAAAAATACATGCCTGCATGGAATCCCTCCAAGCCTTAAAAATCCACTACTTAGACAAAAGGGAGATCACCCTTAGAACAGACTGCCAAGCCATAATAAGTTTCTATAACAAATCAGCCCAACACAAACTCTCTAGGGTTAGATGGATAGGATTCATTGATTATATCACAGGCACTAGGGTCATAATAAACTTTGAGCACATAGATGGCAAGCATAACATGTTAGCCGATTCATTATCGCGACTAATATGTTTATCTATGTCAGCAGAATGCGCAGAAGGGGATCACCAGGAAGTTCTGAGGTTAGCAGCAGCAACACTGGAAGAAGCAGCGCAACCTCAATACCCAGCAGGACAAGCATACCAGTTAGAGGCAACCTTGGCCCAATTCTTATCCACCAGCTCATGGACCAAAATCGCACCATTGGGAACCTCAACAGGTTCAGAATCATGGCCCAAATTGACTCACACAGAGACAGAGAAGTCTGGCAAACCCCAGCATATGCCCAAGAACTGTACGAGAGTCGCCCGGGACACACAATAGTGGAATACCGAAGGTCCATTCCCAGCACCCGGACTCAATTATTCATCTTCTTTTCTGAGTTTGTAAGCCTATATAAGGCATAACGCTCAGAGTAGCAAGACACACTTGAGACCCAAGAAGTCTTACTCTCTCATCTCTGTAAACACTTCAGCAAATAGCGAACTTAAAATAAAAATCCTTGTTTCTATGAGTAATAAATTGACCAATAATACCATATATTAGGACAACTTCCAACAAGGACTGTTCTAAAATGGGCGGAGCCAAGATTTAATTTGAGGAGGGACCCAAGAAAAATATATACAAACATATAAAAAGTAGCACTTGTATATATATACATACAATTACTCAAAATAAAAAATCCTAAAAAAAATTGGTTCACATTGTATATAAAAGAGATGCATAACCATATAAAATGGTAGCAAGAAATAAAGGGGAAAAAAACCGTATAAATATATGTCAAAATGTCAGCCGTCCATCTTAATCATGATTTTGAGCTTACGTTGAGTTCGGATCAACAGATCCAACCCACATCTGAGATTTCTGTCTCTCTCCCCGCCTCCACCAGAGACTCCGCCCTCACATTCCCACTCCTCGCTGCAACCGCCTTGCTCTCCTCCTCCGCCTTATACCCCATAAAAATAAAGACCACCCAACTGAAAGCGATGATCGATATATATCATTATGCATACCCAAATTCTCTATCAAGATTATAAGCAATAAATCGGTCTTCAAATAACTCATCATCGGCCAGTGGATGTGGACCATCATTTAACGCTGCTTAAAATCTGCTTTGACACGTTCAAGGAAAACAAACAAGAAAGACTGCAAACCCAACAAACAAAACAGCTCAATTGCAATCCCTACAGCAGAAAGGGAATGAATCCAAGTTGTGGGTACTTACCGAATCCATTGTCAAGGAGGAAGTTGAGTGTGTATCACAAGAGTAGGTGTACTCGCTGCTACTGGAAGGTAGCTTTTGTAAGCATTGAACAACGATGTAAGCAATAAATCGGTCCTCAAAAAATTGAGCCAATTCAGTGACAATTTTGAGCTCCTACCGGAACGAACACTATTAGCCAACAAAAAAAACAAAACAAAAACAGACCGACGTCGACTATATTATACTTTAACTCGTCGGCTAAAATAGGGAAAAAAAGTAGTCAGCTTTAGTAAAAAAAATCGTCCGCTAAAGTTTCCCTCTTGCCGATGAAAAATTTGTTTTTAGCCGAGGTGGTGACGATCTCCGAAGGACTGTCCATTTCTATAGTAAAATGGTTCAATTACAGCATATGTGAGCGTGCACACAATAGCGTAGTAAGCGTACACAACTACACATAGAAACCAATCTACTTGTCAAGGTTTGGGGATCAACTCTAATGATCTTTGTCATTGAGTTGCCCAACTTAAATAGTTTCGCTAACACATCAGATACTGAGATACCACAACAGAAAAGACTCCAGAAATCTAATTACATTCACTGTTATCTGTACTGGTGAGATCAGTCTAAGCTCTCGAAACAAGATGTAGTTTGGAACTTTCAACTTGCTATTTACAGTGTTTGATATGAAGCAATCTCCTGCTGGCTCTTATTCCACATTATCCTACCGGTTTACCTGATCTAGTAAGTTGTCGTCATCATCATCCAGCTCATCTAATTCATCTAGTAATGATTGGTTCATGCTCTTGCGAGATACTCTTCTGTGCTTCTTACGCTCCAACCTTGGTTCAGCTTGTCCATCCTTGATTCTGCAAATAAAATGCAAGAATTTGAAGTTTCAGAAACCAGCATGTGTGAGGTGAACCCATGTGCTAAAATTGCAGCACGACCAGTGTGTATCATCCTTAGTATTTAGAAGTGAAAATGAACAGGAACTGTTAAATGTATTATGTATGTTAGACCATCATATCTCCAATAGGTAATGACAACCAACCAAAGCGCCTGGTATGAACAATGAGCCTTCATATTATTGAAACTGTAAGGATGATGAAAATGAAGATTGCTATTATAACCAGGTTACCACAGCAATCATAGCAATGCACATCATCCACATTGGAAGCTTAATATTCTTGAACAGAAGGAGACAATTTAGTTCACTAAATAAAGGAAAATGGAGAACCAGCTTTTTATAATTCAAACATACCTCACATCACCCTCTTTTTTGGTTCCAAATGTCCTTAGCTGAAATTCCTCTCTGATTCGGATCTCATCAAGAAGTTGAAAATAGTAAGGGTACCTTTCCCAGTCAGTTCCTACAACGCAACCTTTTTCACCCAAATGCAAGCAATCACTGAATGCACACTTTGCAGCTTCGGGGTCATTGAGTATCTTCCGGACCTGAGGAGGATAATTAACACTATCAGTAGAAAGACATGAGCTTACTAGTGCATAGGATGTGATCACAATTAGGTTATAGACAAGAACCAAGTACTCTGTATTATGCAAAGTACACAAACCTCTGGGAAAGTTTCTGCTAGAGATTGCTTTGTCACTTTCATTAAACTAGGCTGGCTGAACCCAGGAGTATCAGCAAGATAGCCTCCTCCAGACAATGGAAGCAAAGAAACATGGCGAGTAGTATGCTTCCCTTTACCACTTCTTGTTGAAACCTGTCCAACACGCTGATCCTCCAACCACTTGCTGCCTAGAATCTGAAATGTGCAAAATAAGAATGAAGATGAGTATCCAAACTCACATAAACAAGCGATATAAAGAAAAAAATAAAGCAAGCAGAAGTTATAAAACCCACGGGATCAAGCCGATTATCTCCATCTGTAGCCTCAAAAGCATGGTTGTTACTCCTTAACGCATTAATCAGACTAGATTTTCCAACTCCACTCGGTCCCACAATCACACTCGTCTGATCTCTCAAAATAGATGCAAGCAAATCGAGTCCAGATTCAGTTTCAACGCTGCAAAACAGCGGCTCGTATCCCCACTTAGACAGCCTCGACTTCCATGAAGCCATTGTCTGCATATTTCAACAAATGCTTACAGACTTAGAAACCACTTTTTTACAGTAGTGATATGTACGTTTAGAGCAACTAAACCTAGCATAACAAAGAAGCCATTAACAAGATCAACAACCAGCTTTACAATTCCCATGGATGCAACTAAAATTCCTATACACAAACCATACAGGTAACTCTTCTCGACCAAAATCATCCATCATGCTTCAGAAACTTTAACCGCAGTAATAAAGTAATTAAAAGCTAAGGATGTGGATTTCAACCTCTTCGTCAACTAGCTCAGCCTTGTTGAGAGCAAGCGTGAGTGGAATTCCGGTGGACTCAGCCTCAATTAGAAACCGAGTGAGCGCGAACGGGTCGAGTTTGGGCTGCTCCAGAGAGAAAAGCACAAGCAGATGATCCACATTGGCCACGGGCGGGTCGAGAATCTCGGAGCTCCGACGGTACACGTTCTCGATCATTCCACGGCGGTCCACCCAGTCAATGGACCCCACCAGCACCTTGTCACCAACCAACACTCTCCTCTTGATCTTCTTCAGCAGCGCCCTCACCACACAAAGCAGCTCCACCTGGAATTTTCCGCCACCGTCAGACAAAAACGACGCCGTTTCGTCTCCGGAGCTGGTTTTGGGAGGTTCGACGATGACGCGCATGAAGTTGGCCTGAGCGGCGGCGACGGTGCCCACGGTCTGGGATTCCGAGAGGGACGGCTTGTCCTGAGGAGAGAGGACCGGAGCGAGGGAGGAGTAGTCCTTGAAGGTCTGTTTGGCTCGGAGGAGCTTCTTGTCCGGCGGCTGTGCTTTTCTGGTGACGTTAGGGTTCTGGTGTTGCTTCGCGGCGGCGATGGGGAAGCATCGGATTTGGAAGCGGCGGATGAGCGGGAGAGTGGCGGCGGTGATTGCGCGGTGGCGGAGAGTTGAAATGGAGGCGATCATGGCATGTGTGGTCTGGGTATTTGGTTTGAGTTGGAGAGAGAGGCGGTTATGGAACCATGACTCTCATTTTTTTGAGGTGGTTATGATTTTGTTACAGGCAAAGAGAGTGTGACTACTACTGTGTAGACCGTAGAGACTAGAAGGTGCCATTTGAGACTAGAAGAGAGGCTTATCCAGCTCGCGAACAAAAGCAACGACATAAGGTGAGAGTTTGATTGCCCGGCCCAAATTATGGTAGCCCAACCCAGGGTGGCCCAAACATGAAGTTAGAAAGTCTATACCCACTATGGTCATCAAAGAGGAAAGCGGTTCAGTGACCCAAACCGTCTATTGGGCTTCCAGTCCAACAATTTTGCAATGAAAATTATTTCATTCCTGAAAACAGAATAAGAATAAAATAAAAAAATAAGTCGGTGCGACGTTTGATAAGTAGTAGATATTGGCTAGAAATTTAATAATAATTCAGATAAGGAGTGTGATTACTAATTCTTCATTCGTAACTTAAAACAGGGTCGACTAGTTTCCGTTTTCAAATGATCAATCATCTTGATAAGATTATTCATGGTCTATATCGATTAAAATAAAACACCAATGTGATGATACTTGAAAGAAATGAACGGGTGTGATTTGATAAGAGTAATGGTCACCAAGTGGGTTTGTAAACAATTATAAGAGCCTAAAACCAGTGATTTGTTGACCAACGAAATCACTATAGGATCCACAACATTCACCAATGCTCATAGGTCAATGGCATTATTCTATGCCCAGATATGATAACCTAAACTAGTTTTATACACTACCAAAAAATTTAACAAAGTTCCTCTTATCTTGTGTACAGCACAAACTTACGTTTCATGATAAACATGACCTTGTAAATGTCATCAAACTCATCGGATCCCCAAGGCCTTTTAGGACCAATTCTAATCAGCTCGGACTATGTATATGCTTGTTAAGGATATGCATTGCCTTACCTGCCCCATGTGGAATGTCGTATATCTATATATACATCTCTTAGACTTATGAGAAGTCGGACTAACAAAGTTTGGCCTCTAACTTTTGGCCAATTCCTACAACTATTTTATGTCAAACAAGCAATGACTATATGTAACAGCAATTTTGACTTCTCTAAATTATTGGAGTTCTATCTCTAGGGAAGATGAGATGGAATGCTTGGTATTTGATGCAAGTAGTAAGTACGTAGTTAAATATAGTCTCAAAAACCTACGAGGCTTCACGGAAGGTTCATACTTCATTGGGTTTAATATGGTCACTATTCACCAAATTAGACAAGCATCAAATCTAGATTCTCCACTAATGAAAAGCCGACAAAGTGTCCGCCACCACTTTCCGACGGCCAGCTACTGGCAGTGAACACCAGCCGTTGAGCCATACCACCCTAACCAGCTACTGCTTAAAAATATAATTCTTTATCTTAACTTGGGTGGCAAATTAATGCTAATGCTATGAATCTGTTATCATATTGATATTGTAGCTGGCATGGAAATTCTGGTAATAATAGGTGACCCACGCTCCCTTTCACAATTGATTTTTGTTCCACATTGCAGCAGATTGTCAAGGAGTAGAGTTATTAATATCATTCATTAGAAAAAAAGTTATTAATATCCTTGACTTTCTGTTAAGATTTTTTGTTATATAATTATAGACTCTACGTAATAATGGATTTTGTATATGATTTTTATCAATATTTTCAATGTTGAATTTCGGTGAGTTTACTTAGAAGGGTGTATTCAATCTGAATTTTGAATAATTATTTATAATCCGTGGATTGTTGTAGATTGTTTTAAATTCACGATTGTTGTAATTCCACATGGATTTGAAACGATTCTTCTGTATTATTTTTTAAGGATTTGGTTGGAATTCTAAGGATTGCTCAAATAATTAAAATCTAATCAAAAACCCTAATGTCAAAATACATTATTACATATGCAAAAACAAAATGTAATATTCTTGATATTTTCAACATAATGATCACATGCTTGAATTGGCACCGTCATCGTATTTCTAATTCACGTTCTCATTATCTTGATTCTCTTTAACATTCATTGTTCCATTATCAAGTAATGTTGTCATTTTCGTAGAAAATGAAGTTGTTTATTGTTTGAAAACAAGAAATATACACACTTCTATATGAGAAAATTTGTATGTATTATAATGGATCACTCAATATTTTAAATTAGAATAGACTGTTAGATGACAAAGACATCTCATTGCTATAAAATAATATTTTGAGAACTATTTTAATAACATTTATAAAGTTGTAGTTTTTAGACCAAAGTTTATGCCCTATAGAAGTTAATTATTGAAAGTATAATAGTTGAAGTCATCAATGAAATCAAACCATGAGGAAATAGTAATGAAAGAAAATGTTAATGACATTTTTCTGTTGTGACACCACGGTAAACGCTTTAAGGAAAAATTGAGAGAGAGAGAGAGAGAGATGTTCTATTTTGAAATCCCTCAAAATCCATGGAAATCTCTTGGGTGAGAGGCCTGATTTCAAAAAGTCATTTTGTGTGTAAACAATCCTTCAAAATCGGCTATTTAATGAAATCCTTAAAAATTCGTAGATTGTTGAATACCACATGATTTTTATAGATTATTTAAAATCCTGAATGAATACATCAAAAACTTTAAGTATTGTTTAAAATCCAGATTGAATACATTAAGATTTTAAAAGATTTCTAAAATACAAAATAATCCTACCAAATCCATGGTTAAATACACCCCTATTAGTATTGTATTTAAATTTTAAAATATAAAATGTGAAATGTTACGTCAAAATTTTATTTTTTGAAAGAACTAATAACCGTAAATGCAATTAACTGAGATTATTTGCAGATAATGTTCATAAATCCGTCTGTCAAGTTTCTTATCCTATTTTATGCTCTATTGCTTGTAGTAGGTATGTTGCTTAGGTTTTGCGATATGTTTGTGTTAGGCTGAATCTTGGGACATTTTGTAGTGCCACTTCTGTGAACCAAGTTAAGTGTGAACCTACGGTCAAAACAAAGTTTTTTTTTATAGTAAAAGTAGTTTGAAACGACCAAAATACCCTTGTGACTATTTACATAGATTTTGGTTTTTTTTTTGTTGAAACGTCTATTTCCCTCTTCTTTCTTTTACTTCCGTGCCTCCTTTTTCTTTCTCTTCTTCTTCTTCTTCTTCTGTTGCCTGCTCATCTTTGGTTTCTTCTTGTATTGTTGATTAACTTTTGCTACATTATCTTTTTTATTTATGATTTCCCATATCCTATTTCACCTCTTGCTCTTTTGTTTTTGCGTCTGATGCTATTCTGCTTCGTTTATCCATTTTTGCATCATGGTTCCATCATATTATCAATATTGTGATCTTCTACATCGATCATCATATTGTTAATGTTAGAATCTTCTTCATTACCCATTTTTTCAAAGAGTAAATCCAGTTGTGCTTGTCTTGCTGCTACTTCTGCTTGATCTGCTTCTCTTGCTGCTGCTTCCCAAAATTCTCTTTCTATTGTTTTTGCTTCTCTCTCCATTCTTTCTTGTTCTTCTTGCCTTTCTCTTTTTAATTCATCAAATGCTTCTTTTGTGATGTCACTCATGGTAGTGTTGTATTTTTCACCAGGTCGAGGGAATCCTTCATATATTTCTGATGTATATATGTTTATGGTGTTGGTTTGGTAGACTAAATACAAATAACTGTCATTCCAATATTCTTCAGTGATCAGTTGTGCTGCTCGAAACTTATGTATATCCTCTAAATTTGGTATTGAAACATTGTTGGATGTTCTCTAAAGTTTTGATGAGAGATAAGGATAAAGTGTCTTGCTTTATCCGAATACATACTAGTACTACTTGGTGCTAAAGGAATACTAGTAAATTCTAGTTGTATATTTTCTCTTCTCGCTTCTGCTATCCCCTATATTTCTATGTAATGTTCTATGGCAAACCGAAGTTGGCGAGACAAAGAACTAACATGATTTTTGCTTTTGACAAAAAGATGAATAAGAAAGCCATGGTCTATTAACAGACCAGGGGTGATTAAAATTCTGTTGTCATCATGCTCTAAATATGTTTATCCAAATTCTTCCATATTCATGCTGGCAAGTAAAATATGATATATTTTTTTTTTCATTTTCAAGATTAAGTCTAGAAAGATGAACGGCTCGTATGCCTGATTGTGGAGTAGAAATAAGACTAAATAAAAAAAATTGAATAGCTAACTGCAAAGAAAGATGCTTATCATGTTGTAACTTTAATATATATTTTTTCATGTCATCAGGTAAGTGAAAAAAAAAAAATTTCTCTTGCTAGAGCTTGTAAAAAGTATGGATTTTTTGTTTATGCTTCTAGCATGGATGTAGAGAAATCGTTGTCTATGTCATGCAAATATTCGATCATTTTCTGATGATTAACATTTAATCTACGAAAATATTCAGTAACTATATCATGCTCTTCTTTGAGACTACCATAGTATTTTCTACCTATACTGTGCTGCTCTCGAAGGCTATCTAACTGATAATGGATTCTAGCATAATGGTCTTGGAGTTTATGATATTCTTCTAATGTTGTTTCTTTATATACTCTATTGCTTAAAAATTCTTGTTTTAAAGATCTCACTAATTTTTTTTGTCCTCTCCTCATGCCAGGGTTTTGTATTCTAATATTCCAAAGGTTATCTAACAAGACTTTTTACTTTATGGATAGTAAAGGTGAGCTAGTAAAATTTAAGGTGTGGTTCACGAATTTCTTGAACTTGGATACCATTGTAGGAATGAGTGATTGTTGCTATTCTTGCTTCCAATGGCGGTAGACTACTTTGTGCTTGATTGTTGCACGAAGAAGGTCAAAAGGGCTACATACCTATTTACAAAATGAGACAGGATAAGATATCCGCTAATGTATTGTCAACTCCTTTTATGTGTTCAAAGTTTGGCTTAAAGCCATTTCCTGTAATAAAATCAATAAAATTGACCCATCTACGGGCTGCTTGCCTGTTAATAGTAATTTTCTTGTAATGCGAAACTATGTTTTGACAATCTGTTCTAATAGTAAAAACTTCATTATGTAAAAACAATGAAAAACTTCGAGAGAATTGATTATTCCTAAGATTTCTAAATCTGTTGCTGGTAATCTAGATTGTATTTCATTGAACTTACCAGAAACGTATCTACATATTTGCTCTTCTAATTTTGCTAAGCCTTGACTCTTTTTGTGATAAAGAATACCTGCCCATCCTAATGATGATGCATCTGTTTCGACTATTTTATAACTATTGTCTAACTGTAATGCTAAAGGTTTTAACTGCTGAATTTTTTGCTTGAATTGTTGTACTAACTTGATATCTTTTGTATTGAAATATTTTTGACCTGTCTTGCTGGTTTTGCTATGTAAAACTGTTATTTTCCTGTCAAGATCAAGAATAAAGCTTCTTGCATAATTTAAAAGTCCTAAAAATGCTTGTTATTTTCTAACTTATTTTCTAACTTATCTGGAAATTCTACAACTTTTCTTGCTCTATGTTCCTGCAACTGTATAGTGCCTGACTTAATATAAATTCCTAAAAATTTTATATCTTGCTTTTCCAAATCAATCTTGTTCTTACTGATAATGATACCATTATTTATGAACTCATTTAGTATTAACTCTAAATGCTTTCGATGCTCATTTCTATTCTTGCTGTGTATTAGTATATCATCAACATATACACTACAAAAGCTATCATACTTCTTAAAAATCTGATACATTTTTCGCTGAAAAATTGAAGGTTCATTTTTTTAATCCAAATGACATTACTAACCATTCAAAATGTCATTTTAGACAAGTAAATGTTGTCCATTCTATAGATTCTTCTGCTAATCTAATTTACCAAAATCCTGATTTACAATCAAACTTACTAAATTATTTACTTTCTTGAATTTTGTTTATTAATTCATCTTTATTTGGTAACTTATAACTATCTTCATATATATTATCATTTAATCTTCTATAATTATATAGTATTCTAGTTTTTCCTCTCTTAAGCTCTAGATGTTTTCTAACTATAAATGCTGATGTTCTATGTCTAGATTTTGAAGGTCTAATTACTTTAAGATTTTGAAGGCTGTTGTTCAAATTCTTGTTTATCCAACATATTACAAGGCATATCTGTTGTTTTAATTGTTAAGTCTGGGTTTATAATATCTAGCTTAGCTAATATTTTATTTTTATTCCAATGTAATTGTGGATCTTCTCCTATTATTCTAGGTTGTTATGCTAATTGTAATAATTCCTCTAAAGTTTTAGGTCTATCTAAATGTATAATTTCATAAGGTGCTATTTTTTTTCCTAATGATGGATATTCTAACTCGAATATTGACTCATCTATGTCATTTTCATTCTCTAATGTTTTTAATGAATATTTTTCTTCTTTTGACTCTTCTATGCTAAAGTTACTATAAGTTTCTAATAAATTACTTTGATCTGTAGTGGTTATTGTTGTCTTATAAAATTTTATATTAGGTGGATTATAATAAAATCCTTGTAAGCTTTTAATAAAGTCTAATCCTAATATAAGTTGACATGATCCTACGGGTGATACAAATGTTAAAAGTAGGTTAAACTGCTGTTTTTCAATCCTAAGTGGTATATTATTTAAATAATGAGTTATTTGTACAATTATAGAATCCTATTGGGATACTTTAACTGGTTTAACTAATTTTTGTCTATATTGAATAGGCACTAATTCTTCTCTTATTGCACTTTTAGTACTACATGTATATATCTATCATAACTACTGTTTGAATCTTATGATCCTTAGCTAATTCTAATTCACAATTAATAGTTATTAGGGTACTAATCTTATGTTTTTCTAAATCAAAATTTTGTATCCTATCTATTGCTTCTTCTTCAACTGAATTTATTTCTGTTTCTAAGGGTCTAGTATTATAACAAAGTTTACAAAATATTATCTTACTAGTATAATATTTTTTTGCTACTACTTTCTTACACTTATTACATTCTTGAGGCCATCCTAAATTAACATATTTAAATTCTTATTTTTCTTCTAACATACATATTTCTTCATCAAGTTCACTATCTGAACTATCAGAATACTCAGTTTTGGATTCAAATAACATATTTATACTATAAATGCTTTCATTATCGCTTAAATTATCTAAACTATAAATTGACTCTAAGTCTTCATCTTCTTCTAAATCAAATTGCTCAAGTAATTGTATTTTCTCTCTAGGCTGTTTCTTAGTTTTGGACATTTAAGTCTAATGTGTCATACTTCACCACAAAATAACACTTACAAGTGCTTTTATGTTTTTGGGTTTTATACTTTCTCATCCAAGGTTTAGTAGTTCTTTTCCTAAATTGTTTAGGAATATATTTTCTTTTCCTAAAGGTTTTAGAAAGTTGTATTTCATACATTCTATGTTGCTTATAATGTTTATATTTTTTCCTATAAATTTTCTTATAAGGTCTAATCTTGCTATTAAACTTATCTTTTCTATGATATCCATATTGTTTAGGTAAATCTATATTTTTACAGCTCATATAAAATTATTTTCTATTTTACCTTTTTACTTTTATTTGACAACATTCTTCTCTTAAGACATCATATGCATGTTGTGTTCTAGGTCCTATGGCCATATCATCTTTTCTAAGGTGATTTTGCCATTCTTTCCATATTTTTTCTCCATAGGTCTTGTAATTTTAGTCATGTATGTATTTAGTAAATTAATATCATTAATTCTACCTGTTCTACCTAAATACTTAAACAAATTTGTAGTATATTCTCCTATATACTATAAATCACATATTTATAACTATTCTAAGTTTCTTATTGCTCTAATTTGCTCTTGTTCATTTTTTCCATCAAATCTATTATGATTTAAAAACTCAAATTTAATAAGCTTAACAAAACTATCTATATT
The DNA here is from genome assembly GCA_946800695.1 of Geum urbanum. Classification (NCBI taxonomy): domain Eukaryota; kingdom Viridiplantae; phylum Streptophyta; class Magnoliopsida; order Rosales; family Rosaceae; genus Geum; species Geum urbanum. The sequence continues at coordinate 60,055,297 of OX327005.1, read as the reverse complement.
AAATGTTGCTTTTGCTGCTTGGTAATTTTCTGAATTTTTTACTTTCCATGATCGAAAGAAATCAAATACGATGCCATCTAAAGTATGTTCAAAGTAATCTAACATATCATTTGTATTGCTAAAATCTAACATTATTGTTGCATGTACACATCCTTTTTCCTATCTTTCTATCGTTTTTTCCCAATCTTGAGGGTCTACTCGATCTATGTTTAATATATTTCCTGCTATACTTATATGTTCAACTCCTGAGTATGTGCTTCTATTTTTTCTATGTGGTGTGGCTGCAACTAAATTGATATGAGCACTATTTCGCTATGTATAAAACTCATTAGTTTGTCTAATATTTTGCTGTTCAGATCTTCCTATTAAAGATTCTACATGAACACCAGAAACTCATGTTGAACTTTGTTGTTCTTCTACTAGTAAACATTCTATTTCTACTAACATATTATTATAATTTTTTTCTCCTAAGTTTTTTTCTAATCCTATTTCTAATATCAATTTTCTCATTTCCTCGTCACTCAAACGATGTAGTCCTAATTCATATGTTTTATATTTTTCTATGTATTTTTCTTCATCTAGATTATCTCTGTCTTCTATTAACTTCACTACTCTAGTATAAAAATTGTTTTCAATCATATTTATTTCTAAGTTATCAAATGCCATATGTATTTTTGCTTCAATTTCTAAGTCATCACAGATATTTTCTATTTGTCTATAATTAGTAAATCTAACTGATGTTTCTCCTAAGTGATTTTCAAAAATTTGTGCATTATTTGGCTGTCTATTTTTTTTATCCTTGTAGGTTAGGTAATTGTTATTGTGTTCCTTCAAGAAAACTACTGTCTACTGGCCGTGCTTCTATCAGTTTACATGTTTACTTCCAAAAGTTTGTACTAAATTTTGAAATTCTACATTAAACTTATAATTAAACTTATCTGACACTTTTCCTACATACATTAAGCTAACACTTAAAATTTTAAAATCTCCTTTCATGTTATAGTTTTTAGTTCTAATGCTTACTTTAAGATACTTACTAAATTCTTTGGTTGTCATTACAAAATTCGGAATACAACCTATTATTGCTAAATTCATGCTAAGCTCTACTTCAGCTGTTGCTATTGATGTTTGTTGGTGATTATCCTGTCTATCATCATAGATGTATACTAAGGTTTTGGTTCCTACTTGTGCTCTGGTTAATCATGCTATGCCAATTAATATAGTTCCTATATGGATTTGTGAATAACTTAATTTCTTAAGTTGTTCTATTGCTTGATTACTAAGTAAATTTAATGTCACTTCTTTATCAATACAACTAATTTCATGCTGACTGATGGTGCTTACTATACTATTTCAATTTTCAAATATTCCTAATTAACTGATAGAAAGTATGCTTATTTCTTTGTGATCGATCTTAAGAAACTATTTCTAAGAAACTCTTGTGCTTCTTCTTCATTATGGTAAATATCTTTTGTTCTAATTATTTCTTTTCTTTTTCATTTAAAAAATTCCATTTTGAATTATCAAAAGGGTTTATCCTAACTTTTTTTTATGCTAAGTTGTTCTAATTTCTTGATTAAGGCTGGTGATATAGATGTAGGTGAATTATTTAATATACTTTTAATTTCTACTATTTGTTCTTCTATCCTGTCTAATTTTTCGGCTAAGTTTACAATTAACTGGATAATGGTATTATTTTGTCTAATGGGAATATTATTTCTTGGTACACTAGTTGTGACTTCTGAAAATTCTATTGGTTCTTCATCAATTTTACTCACTTCTTTTAATACTTCTAAATATTTATTATTATCGGTCATTAAACTAGTAATCTATCAATTTTGCTCTATAACTTTTCTACTTGCTCAGTTAACTCTTTTTACACTAACTGAATTTTTTGTACTTCTATTTTCAGGTTTTCTACTATTTCTAGAGATTGTAACTCTACTTGCTATGGCTTGCTATCGATTATATCTACAAGTTCTTTAATTTCTTTTCTATTAGGAAATCTTTGTATATTTTTATTATTATCTTCTAATTGAGATGATATAAAACTTAAGTTCTGTCTAATTATTTGCAGGGAATTTTTCTGAAAATATTCTAAGACTTGCTGTATGTTGCTACTATGCTTATTTTTTTTTACTTTCATATTTTTCACTTGACTAATTAAAAGGTCTATTACACTGTTTACTAATGAATTATCCTCACTATGTAAAATATGCTTATGATTTTTCTGTGGAAAATAACAAACTAAACTATTTTGATCTAAAGTGATTTTTCTTTTTTGATGTTAAGTGATTTCTAGGTTCAGGTAATCGATCATACAATTCTAAACTCGATTTTTTATTATGGTTTTCCTTCACTGGTTGTAATTAAGGCTTTTATCTTCAAGGTATTTTACTAATATAACTATACTATTATAAAGCTAAACTAAAGCTCTGATACCAAGAATCGAGGGGTGGTGTGGCTAAGCTTGAACTGGCCAACCTAATCACTAAAGATTAAACCTTGAACATGGACAAAAATTTAAGACTTCTTAAGAAAGCCTACTCAAGGGCCTATAAGGAGTAGACAGTAATTTTTAGACTCAGATGTCCCCTGACTAATTTATAGCAATCAATCTGACAATATTCAAACATAACAACAACTCGTCAATAATAATAAGTTCGTCAGTTTAGTAATATAATAATATAATTATGCTTAGTGTTTCCCTATATTAGACTAGAAGCCTGCTAAAGAAACTGGAAAACGTGAAGTTGGAAGACCAACCTTTATGTGCTAGTACAATATGTACAGTTTTCTCTTCAGAACTTTGTCTGATAAGTGTTTGTGCTTGCTACTGGAGGAACTACGTACGTGGACTTAGTATTTTTTGTGCTTGATAGAAGCTATGGTTGAATATGAATTGATCGAGACATATGGTATTGATTGGACAAAGTATATGAACATGAGGAAATTTTATTGAACTCAAAGTTTGTACACAACACATGAGATGTTTGCCTCTCGCTATGTGTTCTTCTTTACATACAGGTATTATATTTATACAAAAAATTTGCTTCCCGTTATGTGCATGCATGCCCCATCTCCATCGTCTCTATCTTCTCTCAACTATCTCTATCTCTTCTCTGCATGTTTTAGTGTGTTTCCCACACTTCAAAGCTATGAGCTAATGTATCCGTACAAAAACTTGCCTAATAGCTACATAACTAAATTTTATCCCAATTGTATAACAGAAATTTCACTATCATATTTATCCGGATTGAGTGTGAACCAAGTTCACATAAAAAGCTTCCGACCTTTTGACTCACCAACCTATTGTTTCGTTGGCTGACTAACACCACCTATTAGGCTAATTAATACCGATGCGTGATTCTGTGAATCCCTTAGCTTCAATGTTAATTTGGCCAGAAATAATGCTTCAATGTTTCATAAATGTATAGACAAAAATTGAAAAATACAGAAAAGTCAGAATAATGAATTATGAAAGTGAAAATGAAAACGGACGCTAGAGGTTAAATAGGCTGCCTAGCCCATAACGGAAAGGCCAAGCTACCCGTCAGCTTCCCCACGACCTAACCATACGCCGTCGTTTTCAACCTCCAATCCTAGACAACGACCTCCTTATCTCCCGCCACAATTTTACAAAATGCTGCAAATCCGTACTTAAATTACGCTACTGCCACCAGGATAATGAAATGCTTCTTTGTTTCATTTACCGGAAAAATCAATTCGTAACTAGGACATTTGCAGACAACAACAAACCCAAGAGTTAAGGGATTCTCTGGTTTTCTGTTTCTGATCAAACAGGTGGCGTGAATCATTTTTGGAATTGACCCTCTGATATATATACCAACCAAATCACACAGCCACTCTTAGTGGTGCTTGATCGATCCGCATCATGGATTCATGAGTTGAGATCCTCATACATTGAAAAACACTCGATCTATTTCGACCTACAATGTACAAATCAAGCATCTAATCTTCTTCTAGATATCCCATGTAAAGCTGGCCACATTTCAATTTTATTTCTCAACGAGAATTGATGTCCTTTGTCTCTTTTTTTTTCTAAATAAAACACCGTTAATTTCTTGTGTACATCTTAATGAAAAAAATGACATCACAAAGAAAATCTTATAAAAGTATAAAAAAGTTATTAATCGTGTTTATGTGATCCAACTAGATAATTTTATTTCTATTCAGTAAAGAAGAAATAAAGCTAAAAAATGTAACTGACATAATTTTTGGTGAACAAACACATAACGAATGCTCCAAAAGGAGTGAATTTTAATACTCCGGAACACTTCAAAATTTTTGTTCAAAATGAATGAAAGAAAAAAATTCCATAAACAAATATAAATCACTAAAATGATCTCCTTTATATTGGGAACATAACCAAGGTCGTGACTCGTGAGCCGTTGGTTCAGTTTTGATTTGGGCGCAAATCTCATTCTGACGTGTTGTTCCTATTTCGGTGCTTATAAAACCTCATCTTCCGCTTCTCGCCTCTCTCTATATATAAAAGCAAGCTTCACCTCCGCCAATTACTCCTATCTCAGCTCTCTCTCTCTCTCTGGATAATCTCAATCTCCTCCTCCATTACAGGTATTATCGTCTTTCCTCATTCAACTATGTATATCTCAGATTTCAGCTCCCATTCTTACTCGCCTAATTCATATGAAATGAAACGAAATGAATCCAAATGAATGGTTCAAATTATACTGATGATGTTATGCCCGAAATTCTTGCATCTCTCATCTTGTTTGTCGGTGTTGGCAGTTTCCGTTCTTATCTATTTTATTTGGTCTTGTAATAATCTGTATCAGATCTGGCTCAGCTCGATTTCGCTGAGCCGGATTCTCGTCATGTTCTAATGATTAATGTCCTCTATAGAATCAAGATGTTTAAATCTAGTTTGGTTGATCTGTTCATGCGGCGAATTGTTCATTTCATGAGATAGATATTATCATAAGTTTGAAATCATAAGATGATATTCTGAATGAATTGAATAATGTTTAATGGTGTTCATACATACTATAGTCGAATCATGAGAATGCATTTTTTGTGTGGTGGTGTTGAATATTGAGATTTGCTGCCGGTATAGTGTTGGACTGATTATCTATATTAGCTGTATATTTGTTATAATCGTGCTATGGTAATATCCAAAGTAAATTTACGGTGATTATACTTTGTGTCAGGTGATTATCATGGAAGTTACAGGGGGCTAAGTCTGCCAAGTATATGGCATTGACCGGTACTATTTCTGACCTATCCAACTAACTGTGCGGCTATGGATAAGATGCTTATTACAGTTATTTTGCACTAATATACGCAGACACTCGGGCCGTGTGTGGAGGAGCAAATAACTCGGAAAGAAACTATACTTGGAGCAGGAATTTTGGTATGGATTTGGAAGTCGATTGGACAAAACAAAGAAAATTGCCAGCTTATACTGCCCATGTGATGCGATCCGCAACATTATTTATGCCTTGGTCCTCTAGAATCCCTATAGGTGACGGATATCATGAATTCCTTTAATCGAATGCTATCTATTTTTGGAGTACGCAAATTTGGGGTGAAGATAAGTGATTGTAGATGAGACTGATCTGCGTGTCTTCTGACGTGCTCGTAGCTTCTCAGTCTAGAAGATGCCGGATTTAGTAAGTGGAAAGAAAAGATACAAAGATCCAAACATGTGTTTAACCACTCTTCTCAAGCAAGATACACCATCTCGTTCAAAAAGCTATCAAAACTTGAATCCTGCAGTCGCAGATGATTCAGACAGCCCCATCCTACCTGGACTGCCAGATGACATATCGAAACATTGCCTTGCCCTTGTTCCTCGTTCAGATTTCTGTTCTATGGGTGTTGTGTCGAAGAAATGGAGGCATTATATTCAAAGCAAGGAATTTACAACTGTGAGGCAATTAGCTGGGTTGCTTCAGGAATGGCTCTATGTGTTAACCGCCGATGCTGAAGGAAAAGAAAGCCGCTGGGAGGTTTTAGATTGCCAAGGACATCTGCACCGTGTTCTTCCTCCAATGCCTGGTCCAACGAGATCTGGGTTCGGGGTGGTAGTTCTTAGTGGAAAGCTTGTTATTGTGGGGGGTTGTTCTCAGATCAATGGGACAGTTGATGCATCGCCAGAGGTCCACCGGTATGATTCTTGCCTCAACAGGTATGTTTTTCTGTCTTACCATCCTGAAATTTCAGTCTCAGTTTGTGGAAAGTTTTGGTCACTATTACACAGAGGGAGTGGTTAGCAACTATGGATTAGGGGCAGACATTTGAGTTTCAAAACGGAAGTACTGTATTAGTTGAATCACATACATTTGAGTTTTGCTGCCCTCCATTATAATGAATTACTTTAAGCTCAATTTGGAGTTACAATCATCAATGGGAATCAATATTGCAGTGATTAGATTTACCCAATATCCACAGCTCCCTGCATTTCCATAGTTGTCAGCTGAGGCTTAAGCTGTTGGTGCACATATTACTCTCTTTTTTCAAGAACACCAGACTTTTGCATCATCAATAATAAATACATTGCATGGCTATAATCTGATTATTGCAAGTCAACATGGTTCACTGAACAAGTAACCTCTTATTCTCGTCTCTGTTCTATTCTTTTGTTGGTTGTGTGACATAATTATCTGCAATTGTAGGTGGAGCAAATTAGCAGAGATGAATGTGGCTCGCTACGACTTTGCTTGTGCAGAGTTATGTGGTGTGGTATATGCAGTTGGAGGCTATAGTACAGATGGCGACATACTATCTAGTGCAGAGGTATACAATCCTGAAACTGATACTTGGACCTTGATAGAGAGTATTCGCCGCCCAAGATATGGCTGTTTTGCTTGTGGATTTGAGGGGAAGCTGTATGTTATGGGTGGAAGGTCAAGCTTCACCATTGGAAACTCAAAGTTTGTGGATGTTTATGACCCAAAGACCCACACATGGTGTCAGAATAAAAACGGCTGTGTCATGGTCACTACTCAGGCTGTGCTGGAAAAGAAGCTATTCTGTATGGAGTGGAAGAACCAGCGTAAACTTTCAATTTTCAATCCCAAGGACAATTCATGGAAAATGGTGCCGATTCCATTGACAGGAAGCACTAGTATTGAGTTTCGATTTGGGATACTCAGTGATAAGCTTCTATTGTTCTCACTACAGCATGAACCTGGCTACCGCACTTTGATGTATGATCCAAATGCAGCACCAGGATCAGAGTGGCAGACTTCAAAGGCAAAGCCGTCTGGTCCGTGCTTGTGCACTGTTAGAGTCAAGGTGTGAAAGATTTTGACTGAAAGCTAGAGACCCCCGAATAATGCTCTAGAAATGAGTGCATTATCAATAGTGATTTCGTCAAGTGTTTGTGCGAGTCTGGATACTGATCATAACTGTGAAACTGTTATGAAGTTTATTTGCATTGCCCATTTGGTTTTAGGACTTCATAATAAGTAGTGTGAACCTGTCTCCTAGCGTCTTCCATTCATTTAACAATTTTATCAGCTAAAATAGGTTTGTGTTATTCAGATTGGCTTTGGACTAAGTTTGATGTTTGATTGTAGTGCTTAAAGCCTCATCTGATTTCAAGATTGACCATATTATGTAAATACGATCATATTGTAAGAAAGCTTCATTTTATGTGGCCAGAACATATTTTCTCTTTAATCCTTCAACTTTGTCCGACGACAATTTCGTCGGATAGAGAGGTATTAATGTATTTCAAGTTTTTAACTCTAATCGGAAAACATAGACTCGACGATAAATTCGTTGGCAAAGTTTGGCAAGTCTGGTTAAAACAAAAGAAAAAATTAAAACGTCAGAAACAATTGAGCTGCAGAAAGAGAAAGTGAGAGTGAAGGAGTAGCTCTCAGTCTCAGTAGAGTACTCGAATACCGCTGCTCTCGGCTTTTTGAGAATTAGGGCAAAACTCTCCACCGCCAAAAACCGCAACAGCAGCAGCGACGATGTTCGGAGGTCAATCTTCCTCGCCTTCGCTGTTCGGAGCCTTCAGCACTCCGTCGTCGACCTCCACCTTCGCAACACCGTCGTCGACCCCAGCCTTCGGTACTCCGTCGTCGACCCCAGCCTTCGGTACTCCGTCGTCGACTCCAGCCTTCGGTACTCCGTCGTCAACGCCGTCGTTCTTCACTCCTTCGACTCCGGCGTTAGGGACGCCCTCGACGTCGTCGTTTTCGACCGGCGGCGGCTTCGGAACCTCGCTGTTCTCCAACCCTTTCAGCTCTCAAACTCAACAGCAGCAACAGCAACAGCAGCAAACGCCGGCGTTTCAGCTGCCGTCGAGCGGCGGCGGAGGATTCGGTTTTCAAAGTCCGTTCGGTACGCCGCAGCAGCAACAACAGCAACCGAGTCCGTTTCCGACTCAATTGACTACTCAGATGGCGCCGGTGGCTCCATTACCTTACTCTCACGCCGATCGCGACATTCAAGTAAGGCTTCATTTTTTTGATTGCTTATTGCATATACTTAAACCTAGCTCATTTTGGTTTAGTTTTGATCTTAATTCATTTTTTGTGTTATAGGTAATTGTTGATGCTTACAAGGACGAGCCTGGAAACCCTAAATATGCGTTTAAGGTGTGTTTTTCTGCCTCTAATACTAGTGCTTGGCTTCATACTTGTCTGTTTGAGGAAAATGATTGAGATGAGCAAGATGAGGTTTCAGAAGAATGATGGAATGTTATTCGATTTATGCAGCATTTACTGTTTAGTGTCACTGATCCGCAGTTCAGGGTGAAGCCTGCTGCTGTATCGGATGTGAGTTTTATCGTATCCCTTTCTTTTATAATTTTCAATCACTATGATGCTATCTGGTTTCGTTTGTTTTGTTATTGTTTTTGTTTCGGCTAAGTTTGAGGAATAGTTTGCATTGCCAGATAATGTGGGCAGAGGCTATGGGGAAGCTTGAAGGTCTGTCAAGTACTGACAGAGAACGCCTGTGGCCTGAGCTTGTAATGGGATTTAAGGATCTTTCGCAACGCCTGAAGGTAAATTTTGTTAGTTTGAGGAATAGGTACTTCTGTGTGGTCTTTGTTGTTGATGCTGAAGTGCTGAACCTGTGATCAAGTAATATTGAAGAGTGCTCTCTTAAAAGTTTGGGTTGGTTGCTGCTGTCTTTGTTTCTTGTTCTTGCTCATTTGTTTGGCTGTAGCTTTCTATGTTTTACCAGGGGTTTCTTTATCTACTGGTTTATACATTCTTGTGTCCGGTCATAAGATAAAGCTTATTGGTTACTCTTGGTTAATTTGAATTGATAAAAGTACACCTGTAAAGTAATTGTTAGCTATTTGATGTTCAGTCTTTCATTATTACTGAATTATAAGGAATAAGTTAGCTTAACTACTGGTAGATTACATTCTCAGTCTATCATTCCGTGTCAAATTTTACTGAAGTGTTGACAAACTTGGTTTGTGCAGCTCCAAGATGAAGTCATTGTTTCAGATGCTGAGAGATTGCAGATGACCCAAAGCAATGTCAAGATGGTACTTAATTATAGCCTCAAACTCCATGTTCTGCTAATGCATTTAAGTTTGGAAATGGCTTCATTGTGTTATACCATTTGCAGCTTCAGAGACATTTTCAAGCCGACACCATTCCTCGGATCGAAAGAATGAGACAGAAAGAGCAAGGTCTTGAGAGGCGCCTGTTAAGGGTGGGTACACTTTGATAAAAATGAGTAAATGAAATAATAACTAGCCTTGAATTATTCCAGTGCCTTCATCTAAAACATCAAATGGTGATGATAGACAGTTGTATGAGGTTAACTTTCATGGTGCTATATTATGCCTCTTTGGGTTTCAATCACTTAGATGTAAAATACCTTGTGACAGTACATAACCAACATCTGGTTGTCATCTAGGACTAGGACTGGATAAGATATGTTTTTTTATGGCGGATTAGATTGTCCATGTGTGGATTATTTGTTTATTATATTTGCCAGTGTATTGATTTCTGCAATTCTTTGTGGTATGTTAAAAAGGTAATGAGAATACTGGAAGCACTAGAGGGCAAGGGTTTCCGATTGCCTCTAATGAAAGGGGAAGCTAATTTGGCTGAGAAATTAGCTGCAATAACTAGACAGGTAATTTTTGGACCCTTTACTCTTTCCTGTGTTCTACTTTCTGCTTATGAATGGTTGAAAATACTAATAAATATGTGAAATCCAGTTGAAAGGATCTGGAGCTGAGATTTCTAGCAGGGTACAAAACTTGCGAACCATATCCCGTGTCCAGGCAAATTCTAATGGTGCTGGTGGTTTTGTTTCTCTTCCGGGATCAACCAAAATACATGAACAGAGTCTAGCTGATTTGCAAGAGGCGAGAGTTTTCTCTTTGAACATTAGCAACTTGACTAAATTTCTAAATTATTACACTAACTGTTTGCTATCAATTACCGGTCTAGTTTATCAGAACACTGAGTAATCACCAGATTGGCTAAACAAGTTGTCATTTTTCTGGACAGGTCTTACAACAGCAGACCGAGGCTATTGCAAGACTTGGTAATGTTTTGAAGCGTGATATTAGGGATACGGAGATTATAATGGAACCAGATACAACAGATGACATGTGCTAGAAAGCCAGAGTTTCTATTAGGATTTTAATTGTAATGTGATGCTCCTTTTGATTTTTGTACTCCGGGTGCCCTTGTGGAAATCATTAATTCTGACCAAAGAAGATCACAACGAATTTGTCTCGGAACTTTTGCAATTTTTATATCTTCTTAGTATAATTATAACCTGTTATTGCCCAAATGTACCATATGAGCGAAAGCAAAATACTGTAGGTTTTAGCTTCGATTGCAGATAATGTCTATATATCCAGGAAATCTACTTTTAACTTGGGTTCTTGGTACAAAACCTACTTACGTTGCCTGAGTTAAGTCTATATCCTGGGATTCTTCTAAAGAAATACCCTGCTTGTGTTTACGTCTGTGGCCAAATATAATGTACACTGCAGTTAAGGGGCCTGGTTACATCACATGTGGACCTTTACACCAAAACGAACTTCGGAGTAGAATTCATGTTCCTCGCCCAGCTAATTAAGTCCTATATTTTTTGCTCTAGCTACGGGTAAGCCTCTGCCATGATTAACAAGATGAGAGATGTCCAACCAGTGAATACGCGTGCACCTTTACCCTTGCCATTTCTCTGGTCAAACTGTTCCCAGAAGAACCCAGTTTTTTGGTAATTCCCAACCACATTTCTGTAGCACAAATGACAAACCAATTAGACTATATAAAAGATGTATAGAAGGGTAGAAATTGGCATTAACGAGTCAAAAATGTCAAAATACCTAATTAAATTTCCCCTCAAGTCAGCATAGATGGTTCTCGCCTTTTCTCTGTATGGCCCGTCCTCTGCAACAGTACAAATATCAGGACATAAGTAAATTAAGGGACCTCAGAATTTCTTTTTTGATACTTATAGTAGATAACCAGTTTCTTGTCAATATTAGTGTCTTGTGATTTAGAGGGGTTAGGGCACATACCTCTGGAGTAATGATAGAGTGATGAAAGAATCATGTAATTCATGTTCATCCATATTGGGCCCCTCCAATAAGGAGCGTCATGCTCTGTGTTGTGTTTCATATAGATGGAGCTATTGCATAAGAGATGAAATATTAGTGCTTACTTAGAATTAGCATGGTCATCAGTAGTCAAAGAGAACCTATCTTTATAGAGGAAAAACATTAAACTTTGGTGTACACGTGATAACCTTGTCCTGGCAAGAGAACGCAGTCCAAAATTAGTCCACAAGATACTGCGGTTTGATATAAGATCTAGCTGTTTTTCCAGAATCCATGAATCCTGTGCAGTTAAAATATGAAAAGCTATAATAAAAAGGGAAAGAGAGGTGTCAAAATGATAACATAACAAGAACAATATATTTGCAATCAGATGACATATAACTTACGGCTGGAATGATCCTTCCCATGAAGGGGAAAAGACTAACATAGCCAATATGAGGAACCAGTCTAAGCTTGGGGCGTTCCAATACTTCTCGTAAAAGCTCTCGAGTTGGATATCCGTGTTCTACCATGACTTCTATCCACTTTAAACGAACCTGAAGGGATAACATAAATGCACAAAATTAACAGGAAAACTAGAAATACAGAATGTGAAAAAGGCTATCCAGGTTAACACAAAATTAAGCTGGAATGACTTATGCAACAGATATTAGAAGCAGGAGTAATCCTAGGAACAGCACAATATTTTTGAAAACATAATACTACATGACAGCACATGCTATTATGTCACTAGAGAATCGTTAGTCCCAAAACCAATCATCATTCATTCTGGCAGTCTTGAGCACTTATAAGTTACCACATATTAAGGTATGAAAAAGAATTACAAGACAGGCAAGTCTATATGCAACCAATGACTGAGAGAGCAAAAGAAGATAAAAAAGAGAAAGAATTATACATGATGACATGCAAGCAGCATACCTTTTCCGTATGATTCCCAAAATCAAAATAGGCTCCATACACGTTGTCATAGTGCATCTGTTCAAACATCAAGAAAATTATTGGTATGCATACCATTATACTACAATACTCAATCAACTTGATAATAAGTTGTCTTCAATCACCCCACAGCAGTAAAACATAAGAATAAGATGGCAAGTATGTAGCCATAATCCAGTAAATAGATGTTAATATACCACGCCAAAATTAAAATATGATAGTGATGGACTGACCTCATTCAGAATTTGAAAATCTGAGAGCAACTTAATTGTAGTATCATATTCCTGCATACGTTTTTATAAGGTCAGGTGATTGGAAAACATGAGTAGTGTTTCCAAACAAACTTTGTTGTTTCATAATATACCTTTCCATGCTTAATCTCCTCATCAAAAAGCTCTGAAATGGAATGCATGCATTCTGCTGCAAGAAGCATCCAGCTTCTAAGATCTAAGTGACGTTCATCCTCATTTGGGTGAGAAGCACGAGGATAATCATCGAACCCAGATGAAAGCGTCTGGAGACACAATACAAATCATATCAGTCTACTAATGTTGCATCTAAACATTGAATTTCTAATCTGATCCAAATTAAGCAAATTCAAGCCCAGGAAAATTTACATTATTGATAAAATTGTAAAAAGCCCAACTACCACTGAACTGAGAATTCAAAGAATTTTATAAATAGAAACCCAACTTTTTAATCAAGCCAATAATAGAAGAAGGTATCCTGAAAATCAGACCAGCGGATTTAGTTGGCGTGTAGTTGTTTGGTCTCTCCCATGCCAGTAGTAGGTGCCTCTTTCTTTTCCTGTTTTCACAGAACCAACCTCCATATAAATCAATGTTTGAAGAGTCAAACATGATACATTAAGACCTCTCTTCCAATATAGCAAAATGAATCATATGGATTAAAGGAGGGTAAAACCTTGCTTACCTGACTGGGTTGTGTTGAACCATTGAAACCATGCTTCTAGGCGAACATAAGCCTGTTTTAGGAATGAAGAGATCTCATCACTTTCAGCAGCAGTAAACTTATTGATCTTTAAACCATTAAGTAGTTCTGCAGAAACAAACTTTCAATCAAATTATAAATCATTATACAGCAAGAAGAGTATTTAATGATATTATACATCATATAATCACAGGAGTAACTAAAGATATTATGAAATCGAGTATATAATGATAAACTGTTTTCCATACAATCAGAGCTTAACCTAGATGGTCGGATAACAAAATTATCTGCCTCGGAGAATCACCCAAAAATGACAACTTGAATAATTGAGATAATATAGGAAGTATATTCTTACCACGTAACACTAAGAACAAAGTTGGTGGATTTCCATTTGATGGAAGCTGTGCAACAAACTCCTTGGGGACTTTACTGCAAGTACATCAGAAAATTAATCGCACTGATTTCAAGACCTGACCTGATGCAGATATATGAACACGAATATCACCTGAGAGCTTCAGCGCCCAAGATTTGCTCACGTGGAATCCATCCATCAATATTCATTAGATCTAACCAATGTCCTAAAATGTCCAAGGATATACGTGTATCCCAACGCCTGCTCAACATGGCAAAATTAGAATGATAATAATTGCCATTTGCCAAAAGTACACAAATAATACAGTACATATTATGCTCTTTCGGTTATCTGAATATTTTTTGTTTAGATTTTAGACTAAAAGATAATGAAATATAAAGACAAATGGTGTGGTGGACATCAGTACATGCGATAAAACCTGAAATTTAATATTTCAGGAGAAATTTCAAACAAGCTAGAATTGAGCAAATAGAGTAGCATGCAAGTACAAAAGCAGTAGACAACTAACCAGATCAAGAGCTGATGAAAACCTTCATCCCACAAAAATCCCCTGGGAAAGAAGGGTCGACTTGGAACAGCTGTGTAAAGCTCAGCAGGCCAATATAAAATAGAAGTATCCTGACTTGGCAGCTGCAAGATGAAATGCTGGACCGTGTGATTTTCTCTATGTATATGTATGATGAAGGTATATAACTTTATTTTAAGTGCAAATAAGTGTAAGTCACAAGATTATCAGAACACTGGTCATAGTCAGTTAATTTTTCAATTTAACACCAGCAAGAAAAGACTTATCATGATTCAACTTCATAGACTTTCCAATTAACTCACTAATCCTTAAAACACCCTGATTTGTGATTCTTGTATTATGTCTAGTCTGGAAGTGAAAGAGATGGAGATAAATTAGTCAAGCAGGAGCCATATGGATCATAATGTAACCGGACTTATCGCGCTTAAAAAAAAATATTATCCATGACACAAGAACAAAGTAAGGATGGCGTAGAAAATAAGAGAATAAACATTTTGTGTAATAAAGGATAAGTGCAAGGTAATGAAAGAGACCAGTAGTCCACATTAGTGTGCAATGACTTACATTTGAGTCCTTGGGGAGGGCAATTTTTGACTGGCCAAAAAAATAACCAATGCCACCCAACAAGTTTCCAATAGCAGCCTTACCAGCAATAATAGCTTCAGAATCAACCTGCAAGCATAATAACATGAGTTCAAAAGTCCACCGAAAAACAACATTTGAGCACATCAAGTGAAAATTCAAGATGTGATATGCAGTCTCATGATGCATATCTCCCAAAACTAAATTTTCAGCACACTGAATTTTCGCAATATAGAACATCAGCCACCACTGCCATTTGTCACACTAAATTTTCAGCAGTGGCTTCTTAAAGCTAAATTTGAAACATGAAATTAATAGAAGAATCAAAAGCTCGAGGATGTTATAAGGCACCAATGCAATAATGACTTCTTTATTTGTGATCAAATAGAGCAAAGCTTACATATGGCCCAAATATCACAAATAGAGATTAAGCAGAGTATGCATAACAGACTTGCTCTTCAAATTAAATCACAAGACCAAATGAGCATAATATTTTCACCATGCTTTGCATAATAACAACAATGCCGTAGAACAAAGCTGTACACAAGATTTTAAATTGTGTGAATATATGTCTGCCTATAGAAGAAATAATTATGCATTAATTTCCACAAGTGATTCCATGTCTTACTGGATTCAATAGTTTGTAATAAAATGTATAATTCTGCTAGAGACATTTCCTAAATACCTTGTCAGATAGATTAAAGGTCTTCTCAAACTTTAAGTCAAATTCTCTTTGCTTCTCTTTCAGTTGACTAGTTAGCGAAGTACCTTGATATGACATAGTACAAACAAATAGTTAAGGACGAAACAACCTTTCAATTGGGAGTCGCTTCCATGAAATCAGGAAAAGGAAATTAACAAATGTTAGAAGAGCAGAAATTGTAACTATAAAATTGACCAAATGCAAGATTGAAGGAAAAATTAGATCGGTTTCATAAGTTCACAACTTTGGAAATTTGATTCCTGATTCAGTACAACTGACTCCTGAATAAAACTTTGCTGCAAAGCTTAAACTCTGGAAGTAGCTTCAATTTTTCTAAGCTTATCCTATACAGCGTGCATCAGTAGTGCTCCTGAGTATTTATATCTTTATTATTTATCAAGATTAGAGGAAGAGGTACCTGTAAGACTGCTGATACGTTTTTCCCCTCTTGAACTTTCCATTCCAGTTCCAGATATGAATGCAATATCCACCTTGAAAGGAATCTTCGCAGAAATCTGCATAAGAATGAGAATGCAGAGAGAGTGGAGAAGAAAGCAAAACAGGATAAAACCAATAATCATCAAATAGGGAACATAGTACAATGGTTTCTGAACTTGCCATGACCCCTTACCTGAAAAATTAGAATACTTGGGGAATCATCAGATGAGTCAGGTAGCTGTAGTTGACCATACTTCCTTATCTAGAAGCAGCATCTCAAGTAGTCAGGCCATGAATCAGATATAAAATTCAAAAGAACTAATTTTGTTCAAGATATTTGTATAAAAATAAATAAACTAAAATAAATAAATAAATAAATATATAGCATAAGAATAAGACTTACTTGTAGTCCAAGATTCTCCAGCACAAGATCAGATAAGTTGTGGATGTGAGGAGTGTTGAAACCAGAATAATGAACTTCCATATCATCCTGGAGACGGAACACAGATTTGTAAGCTATAGCTCAGTATGAAAGCCTACAGCAATACAATCCAAGAGTGGTGATGGTAATTTATTTCATAACGTCCTCCCTGACATGATGCCTTCACAATGAACAACTATACTTGAATAATACTCTCATTGGATTAGTAACCTTACTTGTGATTTAAGATGCAGCTGCCAACTTCCAATGTCCTTACGAGAACCATATACAAGGAGAGAATTATCATGACTTCTAAATGCACCTTCGCCTACATTTAAAGCATTGCCATCTTCCTCAGCCACGTAGAAAAAGAGATGCGATAATTCATCTTTCCCCTCAGATCTGTGAGTGAAGCCACATGATGAACATAGTCTATATTAGATTGATGATAATCATTTGGCTATAGACGGGAGCTTCAGCTGAGTTCATGTGCAAAACAGATGCATAATGTACGCATATGTAATATTCATCCAATGCAGAAAACAAAAGGCTGTCAACTTACTTATGGTTTTGTACATCAATTCGGACCGCCCAATCTCCTCCGTAACCACTGTCTTCCCCCTTTGATTTTAAAAAACTAGTTGCCAAGTTCATTTCATGGTCAACAATGACCTGATGTCCAAAACTGCGACCATCATGATTGGTCCAGCCATACTGACTCAAACCATCAGAATCTTGGCAAAAATGTCGCATGGAATACCTCCCGTCCTGTACACCAATCCACATTAATCCAGCAATCAAAGACCGAGGAGTCCTGCCAGATAACACACATATGAATACCAGCACATCATTTGCAATGCATAAACACTAATTAAGTAAACAAAATAGTGATAAATTTTACTTTCCAAGTAGAAAATTCTGCTCAAAAACATGTAAATCTTATATCTAAAAGTTAAAGTAGTAGAAAATACAAACCTAGCTCGGATTCCGAGATAGACATGAGGGCGATACGTTCCCCAGTACAAGCCCTCCTTGTGCTCACCTTGAAACTGCAACGAAAAATCGGTAAAAACATTAAATTACTCCCAACCTCAACAAATCAAAAGTAATAGTAAAGAATAATTACCGCGAGAGTGAAATTCGATTACCTGAGGGAGGTC
Source organism: Geum urbanum (assembly GCA_946800695.1). Classification (NCBI taxonomy): domain Eukaryota; kingdom Viridiplantae; phylum Streptophyta; class Magnoliopsida; order Rosales; family Rosaceae; genus Geum; species Geum urbanum. The sequence goes on along the minus strand of OX327005.1, from coordinate 60,037,662 downwards.
CATGAGCTTGGGAGCCGGAAACGGCGTAACGACTCTAGGTATCTGAGCTTGCTGGATAGGATTTATAAGGTTGTAGATCAAAAACAAAATTACGAAGAAGGCGACGGCGCTGAGCCCTAGCGCGATCTTGAGATCAACGTTGAAGATTCTGATCGAGCTGTTGTCGTCGTCCTTTCTAGCTCTGCGGCGGGGAGAACGGAGATTAGGCTTACTACGGCGGAGCGAAACGGCGTCGTCTCCATCGTCATCGTGCTTTGACGACGATTTGACTCTGCTGCTTCTTTTTCCGGCTCCGGTCATCTGGAACTGAGAGAGAGAGAGAGAGAGAGAGAGAGAGAGAGAGTGAGAGGGGAGTGTAGAAATCGGAGTCGCGTCTCTGAAAAAACGACGACTTTTGAAAATGAAAGGTAAAATAAGGCGGGGCGGATGGCGCCCGGCCCATTTAGACTACTTGGACTCTTCACTCTTGTGATTTCGGCACACTGATCTGCTGCTGAGCCGTATGCCAACATCCGAAGAGCACCGGTCATCTTTTGTTGGGGAAGAAGTCCGACCATTCCAGTGGCGTTGGCTCTTTGATGCCAAAATGGGTCGTTGTTACAGAGGTCCGTCATTAAACGGTTGAATATATGTCGGCTCATTCGGAACCGCCGACGAAAGTCGTGGTTGGTGAAGACCGAGCGTTCGATGAAGTAATCTTCCATAAGATTATGGCCCCTCTCATCCCTCAGCCTTGGTTGATTTGCACGGCGGCGTGGTGCTGGATCATCATCGAATGCTGCATCAACCGCCACCGCGTCGATAACGAATTGATTGTTCATTTCAGCATTTTGTCGGCGTCGTTGTCGCCTCCTATTGAAAAAATTAGTGAAACCCATAGGATTCATCTTGATGAAAGGGAAATGTGATGAAGTGTTTAGAGAGGATGATAAGAAATGTGAAGAAGTGTTGGTGTGAGTTCTTCCACTCCTATAGCTCATTCTTTTATAGTCATTTTGAAGAACCAGATTAGATTAGATAACGACACGTGTCGACCGTCGGTTGGTTGAAAATCTTACCGAATATCTTTCGCAATTATTTTGCCGACACCAACACGTACACAATACACGTGTCACATTCTCGTTGGACCGCAATCTTACAAGAAATATTACCGTCCTATCTTCATCAATGATTTTGCCGATACCGACACGTATACATGGCACGTGTCTCAAAATAACTTGTCAAAAATGTTATCGTAAATCCGTAACCACTTATATGTTCTGGGATAACACGTGTCGGTTAGTTATTGGGTGAAAATAATATTCGATATTTAAAATTTCAAAATTTTAATTATTCGTGAATAGTAATAGGAAGTCCTCAAACAGGCACCGCTGCACGAAAAACTGTTTGAGGACTTCCTATTCTGAGGAATTCCTCAAAATTCTGAGGAATTCCTCAAAATGGGGCTTCCTCACATCCTCCATGGGTGGGAATGCTCTTAGTCCGTATCGGACGTTTCAAAACTTCGCTCCTAATCGCGCTACATGCCACGTGTCATGTTTTAATTTTTAATTTTTTTGCGATACATATGTGGTAAAAATATTTTCAATTGTTTTTTTAGGTGAAAGATAGAATATATTGGGTTTGATAAGTTACAAATGAGAACACCGATTATCGGCCTAATAGAAAAAACTTCCTATAGCAACATATATTACATCGTGCTCATTATAAGGTTATCACTAGACATAACTAGACGGATTAGACTAAGGGAAATGACTGAAAAAAATCCGGACTCCACATCCTATCTAATTATGCGCCCCAAATCACAGCAATCGCGTTACTCTTCAGCCGTCTTTTTAGTGACTGGATTGTATGTCACCTTCTTCTGCGGAGACTCGTATTTTGACACGCCCACGACCCGGTCACTCACTCATTCCACTGTTGTTGCTAACTCCTTATGGAAGTGTCTCCTCTCGCATCCCTCTCTTCCTTATGCCAAACGGAGGAGGGACAATCGAATCAGCGCATGTTGCACCCATAGGGGATGCCCCAACGAGCGTCACCCACAACCTTGAGTACACGGCGAGGACCCATGAGAGCGTTGCATGTTACTGGCCTTTAGCAAGTGGCGATGCCCCATCTATATGCACTGCAACAGTGTTCCGTGGAGATTATCCAACTGTTTACGATGCTGCCTTAGTCTTGCATTGCTCGGATCTGACGTAGGATTTATGGACCTTAAAAGCTGACTCAATGGTTTTGTTTAGCCACTGAGCCTGCTCCAGCCATGCCTGACGCAGGGATATCAGTTATACATATATCCTGAGAAAAAACACAAGAAGTCAGTGGGTCTCCCTCAAAAAGAAGATTCCTCTGCATGTAGGACATGTGTCCCCAATTTACGCCACGTGCCTCCTGCATGCCCTCCACTTAGCTTCCATGCACTAGAACCCAGGTTGGTGCCTCGGTGTTCGAGTGCATATTCACATCTGGCTTCTCCGGGCCAGCCTCAGCCGACTTAGGGACGGCGCCGCCTTGGTAGTAGCGGGGCTGGCTTCAAAGCCCTGAGGCACGGTTGTTACCAGCGCTGCCACACGCTCCTCCCGCCGCTCTTCTTGCGCCCGTTGCACAATGTAACCATTATTGTCATGGACAAATAAACCACACAACTCACAAAAATCCTTGATATTAGGGTATTTAAACCTCACCGGAAGCACACATTTCGGGGTGAATCAGATATTGCGCTGCACCCCCAGTCCCTGGTAGAGATCCACCCGCACCTTGATCTTCATCACGTCCGTAGAGAGGAGAGCCGGGTCGTGTCGAACAAAATTCCCCACAAAGTTACCCAGCTGATCTGCGTATTCCTTATTGAGCGCCATCATGGGGAGGTTGTGAACCAACATCCACGTTTGGGTTTCGGCAACCGGGACAACTGTAGGGTCAGAAAATCCATCGAATTCCTCCACCACAATCATGTGGCTATTGAAGAACCAAGGACCACGAGTAGCATGGCGAAGAGCCACCGGATCCTTGAAACTGCAGAAGAATTGTTCCGGGTTGTAACGGCGTAGCACCACCTAGTTAGGTCTGAGAGGACCATGCCACAGTTACATCATGGCAGCCTTCAGCGCTAGATCATGGACCTCCGATAAAGCCACCGGCCCATAGATCCTCGCGACACTATAGCGCATCGCCATTTCATGTCCCCCTCATGCCTCCTTGGCTGGCGGGGCGAGATCGACGGCGCCAAACCCATCGTCATTGTCATCAGAGAAACCCAGTCTGGCCGCAAACTAGGCTGCAGTATCAGCTTCCTCGGCAACCATAGATCAACATCACCGAGTTTGGATTGTCGGGATAGGGAAGAGGTAAGGATTGTACAATCAGTATGAGAGATTAAGGGTGATGGGTGTAAGGAGAGCCAGAGGATCAAATCAGAGATTGAGAGGCGGCATCGGCGCCGCTAAGGTTTCAGTGCTGTTTTGGTTGAGGAAGGGGAAATGGGATAGATGAGAGGAGAGCAACACTCAACACAGCAACTCGTAAGGCAAAATATTTCAACTTAGAATGTCTACACTTTTTTTTTTGTTAATTTGGTGTCTGATGAAAACATTGTATGCTGTTAGTTGGCTAGTTGGCTACAAAAGATAGAAGTAAAGCATGGGATTTGTATCATAGCTGAGTTGAGTATGTTGCGTTGAGTCCCCTTCTTCCCCGAAATACTCTCCCACTTAGAAAATCCTAGCGGCATCGCTGCCTCCTCCTTCCCATTTCCCTTCTCTTATTCCCGGTTATCTCTTCCCTCTTTCCACTTCCCACTATTCTTTATTGTTCTTCTCTCCATTTTCCTCTCTACCTTATAATCAAAATCGACGCCACTCTCATTGTCGGCTCCTATGGCTAAGGAGGTCGATGATATTGCAGCTCAGTTCGAGGTAGCCATGGCCTTCTCGAACGATGATGACAACAGGCTTGACGCCGTTGATCTTGTTCAGCCGATGGCGACAGAGACAGTGTCGCGATGCGCTATAGGCTAGCGTGACTATTTGGGCTAGTGGCTTTGTCGGAGGTCCAAGATCAATCGCTCAAGACCGCCATAGTGCGACTGTGGCATGTCCCTCTTGACCCGGACAAGGTGGTTCTTCACCAGCATGACGATGACCGATTTTTCTACAGCTTCGAAGATCTCGCTGCTCTTAAGCGAGACATGCGTGGTCCTTGGTCCTACCAGAATTACACGGTGGTCGTTGAAGAGTTCAAAGGATTCTCTGACCCCTCAGCGGTTCCGGCGGCGATGACGGTAAATGTGGGTGTTTTACTGCAATATTCCAAAGGTAGCACTAAACCGGGATTAGGCAAAGCAAATCGGGGACTTCATCTGCGAGTACATCAAGCATGATCCGACTTTGTTGTCGGTCGGAGTCATGAAGATCAAGGTCCAGGTTGATCTACGGGGAGGAGTGGCAGTGAAACGCAAAGGAAAGTTACTTGAGAGTTAATATCGTTTATGTATTACTATCATTCTAATATAATCTCAGAAACATAGGAGATTTAGAAACCAGCTTGGACAATAAAGTGACATGTGATTAAGTGATTGTACCACTTAGATGCTATTTTCGAATATTATTTAATCTATCATTGTGACAACCAGGAACAGAATCAGTAGTATAATCAGCTTAATTCACGAGTTAGCTCGTAATCGCAGTTTTACGTAAATTGATTGATTTACTGGCTTTGATCGCGACTTAATTATCGGCCGAGAATTTAAGTTGAGTCTCTTCTCGAGAGTTGTTGTACGCGTGATTTCGAGTTCGTGGGCGGTTCCGGATTATTATTTCGATGACCGAGGAATATAATATGAATATTTGAAGTTACGAAATTTCGTCGAGTTTATCCGTTCGTATCGAGTTTATCCGAATCGTGATTGTTATCCGTTTTGGACCGTCGATCGTCCTGAGCCGCGAGTATAAATATCGGAAATAGTAGAAAAATTGTCGAAAACACTGTTCGGAAAGTTTGACCGGCGTTGACCAACCTTGGGTGCGTTGACCCGCGTTGACCAGAGGAGAAAATTCCACCGCCGCTTGACTCACCGGCGACTCTCCGTTTCTGGCCACCTCCAGCCTTATTGTTGGTATATTTCAATTCCTTTCTTGATTTGCTATTGTTTGGAACTTGGAATTGTAGAAATTGATTTGAAATTGAGTGAGAACGAACGGTTTGAAGTTTGGGGAAAACTTGCCGGAATCGGGTTCGACGGAGGAAGGCGTTCCGGCGACTTTCTGAGGGGGGTTTTTGTTGGAAATTGTTGGGCTTGAGGTAGGTAGGTGGACCCTTGAATTTGGGAGGCCGGGATGGCCTCACAACGATGGATTTTGCCGGAGGAGATTTTTCCGGCCGGTTTGGGGTTTTGACGTTTCGAGCTGATTTCCTGTGTGTGTGGCCGGAATTGGACTTAGCCACAGTTGAGAGATGTGTTGGGCTCGTTGAGGAGAAGCTTCGATGAGCTTGGTCGCCGAAAAATCTCTCTGGTTGACTTTTTGGAAATTTATCGAGTTATATGTCGTTTTGCTCGTATTCGCGCCCCGATCATCGCCTTGAGGTTTTCGAGTTGATTTGGGTACCAGATTTTCAGTCGAGGGTTTAAGTGGAGATTTCGGGAGATTTCGTCGATTATTTTGTACCGCGTTATATATTTCTGGGAACGGTTGTTTTCCAAGGTGTGGTACAGTGTTGTGAATTGTGATTTTGATTAGGTATATTTTGTAATTATTCAGGAGATCGAGATCGTGCTTCGAGGGAGGGATCTTCCGCCGGACCACGTGATTAGCGCGAGTGCGCACTTTGCTCACCAGTGAGTGGACTTTTATATTTTCGTTGTGTTGCGAGTTCGTGATTTCCGTATTTATTTTTATACGATGTTGAGATTATTTATTATTTTTGGAGGTATTATTTTATATTTTTATGGTGATGGCATTACTTGCATCGATGCTTCGGCTACTCGGCTGATCACCGGTAGTATGACCAGAGTTGAGAGATTCCTCTGGGCATGGTTGAGAGATTCCCCTGTTATGCCGCTGGGGTTGAGAGATTCCCCTAGCCTATTACCGTCGGGCTTGAGCGATTCGCCTGACCGTCGGCCTTGAGAGATTCGCCTGGCATCTCCATATATATATTTTCCGAACTCGCTTTGCTTTGTTTTAAGATCTATATAATTGGTGAAAGACATACGTTTATTTTCGTCCACTCACTCTAACGTTTTATTTGCCTTTCCCCTGGGCTTTTCGGTTTCCGTGCCCAGTTTGCAGTTCGAATTCTGGTGTCTCACGTCGCGGTCGGAGGCTAGTCGTTCGAGCTACCTTTGTTTTCCAGTAAGTTTCTTGTTTTGCCTACTATTTTATATTTTTGTATATATACACTATAGGTCGCTCTGATACGATATTGGTATATGTTTTTATGTGGTTTTCCCCGAATTTTCTATAAAGTACAGTTATGTTTACTACTTTATGTTATTGATATGATATCGAGAAATCCGGATGGGATTGGTGCCCACGGTTTGGTTTTTGTGGCATAGGATGAAGTGTATTTTTCGGGTGCAGGTTAATGGCAATTCTGCGTTAGTAGCGTTACTCTGCCGAAATTTTGATGGTTTTTGTTGGTTCGTGTTTTCAGAACGGGTTTGATTGCGGTTTAGGAAACTAAATCAGGGTTGGGTCCTTTCAATCATAGTGCTCCGGTTCATTTCTAGTTATCCTTCAATCATGTTGGTGCTCGGATGTTGATACAAAAGGTTTGACTTAAGCATCAATGTGTTAAAAATGCAATGGTTACAATGAAAGTCGGGTGCTTGATTCTCAAAAAGCTTCTCAAGGAAATTGTGATTCTTGGTGTATTTTCTCAAATGTAGCTTCATTAGTTTCTTTTCCACAATTACAACTTTTGTTGAAGCAATTTTGTAAGAGATGCATTACCTTGAAATTTGATTGATTTTCTTTTATCACATTTTATCGATCTTTTATTGATCTTGAAGGTGATCTACTTAGAACTATGTAATATGTAATTATAATGTCTAATTTTCATTTGATCGCTTACAGACGGGGTTTCACACTCCTTTATCACTTGATGCATCTTCACAGAAATACATATCCCTCATGTTTACTCATTCTTAATTATTTGGGTTTTACTTCGTCGGAATACTGCGCCTGGGTGCGAGCATCTACCTAGTTGTGTAGAAACTAGAGAAACAACCAATGTTGGAAAAATGCAAAGGTAACAACAAATGTTGTTGAAAACTGGCCGACCAAAATGGTCTATTTAGCTCGATGGCTTCCTGAAAGTTCTCATTGATTTTCTGATACGTTCAGTTGGGTTTTGTTGGTGGATCGGTTCCAAAAGTCGTTCTATATTGTCATCAAAACAAGGAAATGAGAGACTGAGTCGGAATTCGTTGTTATTATACTAGATTGGAGTAAGACTTGAGTTTTTTCTGGCCTATAAAAGCTCTTTTTTAGCCGATTGATGAAGATAAAGATGCGATCTAACTTTAGAGAAGTGTTAAATCGGTGGACATTGAGCATGATTATAAATATACATATAACAACACTCAATCATGCTAGATGCATAAAGATCGATCGTCCAAACTTAACTTATAAATATTTAGTTCGGTGAAAATAAAATGATAATATGTAAGCATTGTTTGCTATAAAACTAGAACAATTTTGAGGATTAATGACCACCTTTCTCCTTAGGTGCGATTTTCCGTTTATGGTGTGTAACTAGTCCTCCACCATCTCCGGCTTCTTTGAAACTCTTTTTTTACAAACTTAAATTATCAAAATGCCGAGATTTATAAATTTATTGGAGAAAATAAGTGTCGTAATTATAAAAAATTGTCATTGATGTACGTAGCATCGTCTTGGATCTCTTTAGACGTGATTCAAATATCTCGAGTTAAATTGTTGTTGTTGAATTGAAAAATACATATTTTTGGTGAAAAAAAAATTACAGAAAAAATAGACGATGGTAAATTGAACCCTTATCCTTCCCTACTCTTGCTCCGTCGAGCTCAATCGGTTATTTACGTTTAAGCTTTAAAAGCATCTTTATGTTTGGCTTTTTCTTCCCAGAAGAAAATGAGCTAGGAAGAAGAAATAGCCCTACTTCAACAATCAAACCATCGCGCATTGTTTCCACACACATTAGTTATTGAGCCCTACTTCTCTGTAAGCCCCTACAATCTTACAGGGAAGATGAAGCTATAGGCTATATCTCATAACATACACTTGTCGATAACTATGAACTCTAATTTCGAAACATCTGAGCTCTCTACTCTCCAACACATGATGATGGATACTAACTCTTCCTCTCCTGTTTTGCCCATCTTCTTCAATCCCCAAAACCAACAATATGTTCAACATCATCAACAACAACAACAACACTCAAGTCACCTTGTCACTAGCAAACACAAGTAATTCTAGGACATGTAAAACACAATTGTGTAATTGAGTAATCTAGAGTCTATTGTTTCTCATGCATTATTTATTTCTAAATTCAACACGACTGAAATTGTGACATGTATCATGCACACTATAAATACACTCGACCGAATATTTTACTAATTAAGAAACTTTTTGAAGACATTTACATTGCCGATGCCACATTCCACGATAGCCATTTACATGATTCTATTGTTTTGGACACATTATTTCTCTACTAATTTAAGTAAAGTTATACTGACATAATAAAGTTTTGTAGTCTCGATCTGTTTTTTAAATTTAAACAATAGGAAAAAAAACTAAAAAACATGGTGAGCTTGGCTGGCACAACCTGAAACAGCATGATCCCATATTTTTAGTTTGTCATTCACCTCTGTTTGGTTTAGCTAAACAGCCAATAATGGAGGGCACATTTTTTTTACTACGTTAATTTGTAGGTAATGAAGATGAGAAATATATAGTTTTTACGTTTTGTTGTACCTTACTAACCTATTTGATGCTTATTTTATTTATGGGGTGTTCTCCAGATTTGTTTAATTTAATATTTTATTTGTTCATTATGGCTGAAATAGGAGTGATGGAGTTTGTAAATACCAACGTTGAGAGAGAGACGAACGGTGTGGCATTGCAAATTTTAGGGTGGTGAGTCGTGACAATCTTTATATCTCCAGAGATAACAAAATGAGAGAGGAGACAAATTGAAGCTTTCACAATGCCCCGTGTTTTGATAGAAATATGTTATATCATAAATGGTGGTGGATCAATCCATATGAAAAGGTTAACGTGGTTTATATGTTTATCTTTAAGCAATTGGACACCTTTGAAAGCTACAAAAAAATCTTGAGTGGACGTTTTTAATCACTATTAATACACGTAAAATAAATGAATATCTATCTCTTTCTTCAATCTAATTACAATCATTTAGATCACACATAGTTACTAACTTACTATACTTATTATACTCGCTATACGTATAAGAAGCATATTTTCCTATGATCATAAGTGACTATATTTCGCAAGATTTATATTAAGTATGATCTATTTCTTTTATTCACGAGTTAGATTTTTCTCAATTCATGACCTATTTCGTGAGGTATATAAATTCAAATAACAAGGATGTGAATTGAAATACAAACACTCGAGAAAGTTATAGAATATATATATAATATATACACACACACTCTGATGCAGAGTTCAATGGCCTTATATTTGCAAAAATTGTGCGCATGCCAATGACAATTGCCAGCAAAGTATCACGCATGACTTTGATTCATGTCATCAACTCTAATTACTCTATGCTACCTTCAAATCGTTCACATGGTGATGGTGATGGTGTCTTAGACTATCTCAATATGATCGTATTAGGCATAGCAGGCCACAAATTTAAACCAGCCACTACCTGGTGCAAAATCAAGAAACTGGCTTAGTTATTGAGTATGAATAAAAACTCTTGTACAAAGGTCAATATATATCGGGTTCTACTTTAGTACTTTAACACAATTTACAATAAAACACATGTTATAAAAGTGACTTGATATTGCAGGTTAACCATTAAATAGTAAACATATATTTTAAGTTAAGGTTTTATGCAAACTTAAATAAGTAAATATAAGACTATGTTATGTTAACTTGCCAAAATTACAAGTTTAAGGTTGAGAATGAATGTAACTAAGAAATTTACAACATTAAAGACAAATTTGTAGTCTTATGGTTTAACAAAAGCCTTAAAATGTAACTCTAACAATCATATGTAGTAATCTTATGAACCATATGAACATTGTCGTCTGGGTAACTCTAACAACCATATGAATATTGACGATGGAGATTCATGTATAGCAAGAAACTGCCGATTCATGCAGTGGGCATCTCTATGGCCTTGTTTCCTTGTAATACATTTCAAAAATGGCGACTTCAACTTTGTCGATCATCTTCATTGTCCATTACTCAAACGATGTATGAAGAATTTGAAACAAAAAATATTATAAAATCTGATTATCAGAATCGAGATCGATCTCAGACAGGTCAAAAGTATGATTTGAGCGTGGGTGGCCTTTACATATGAGAGATATGTTAAAGAGCTTGTGTCAAAGTTTTGATTGCTCCAAAAAAGGGAAGATACACATCGAAGATGCTGAGGTATTACATGTAGTTTATTTTTCTTTAATTTGTTTGCGTGATTCTTTTACTACCAACCCTACTGTCTCATTGTGTGACTGACAATACTGAAGGAGAAAGACTAGAAAGTGATGAGACCGACTAGTAAAAGAGCCCACATTGCTTTGATCTGTGTCTCTGTTAAAGAGCTAGGCCGGTCGTTTAAGCTTAAATTTGTTTTAAAATATCGGGGCAGGGAAGAATCCATTTTATATAATAGGGTCCAAAGAAGAAGAAGAAAATAAAAATAAAAAGATAGTGACTGTTGTCTGTTTCAATAGCTTTAGTTTTTTTCAGAGTGGTAACGAGGTACTGCTGAGATACTTCTAGATAAGAACAAGATCATATAGTGTATGCGGGCACAGGCACAAAAGGTACTGCAGTAGTTGGTAGAATCTTACTGAATGTGATGGCAAAATTTGACTTCAAACTGGCAACAATGAGTTGTTCTCAGTGCCCAGATTAGTTTCCCATGTGGGAGCACATGAATTTAATCAAACTTAGGGTTCCAGATCCGAGACAAGCAAAAATTAAACCTTTGCGCAAAGCGCGGGGTTGTTTTTATAAAATATATTAAGATTGAATTGCCTATTGAGTTTAGCAAATCAACAGAGAATTACACGAAAAAGATCAAAATATGGAGCCAGAGCCAAGATCATGCGATTTCACATATTCAGTCCAGCTAAATCAAATTCCAAAACCAAATGATCCAAATTACTAAAATATTTACATCGAAGCAAATCAATTTGGAGTTGTATATATTTCAGAAAGAGAAAATGATTCAGCAAAAAAACCAATTTGTACATCAACCAAGTAAAAGACTAATAATAATGAGAGATGAAACCAAACAGCATAACTAACACGCAAATGCTATATCCAAACATATAATAGAAATAACAACTAATATGTATATTTATTTGAGACCTAATATATATGGAGCTTTAATTTTGAAAATCCATACTCATCTGAACAAATTAAAAAAAATAACAAATGCTCACTATTGTATGTCCACTATAGATTATCTCTTCTATTACATGATATAACTCATTCACCAAATACTTTTTCACACTTTGCAGTTTGCACCATACACTTACACCATGCAATCACATATAAATGCTCTGAATATTTACATTTCTCTTTTCTGGAACTTGTTTGTCAGATTGTCAGACACTAAGCTCAGATTTCATGCCATTCTCCTCCAGCATATCTCCACTTGGCTAGCATCTATTTTTCATCATAAGTTACAGATAAAAGAATCAGTGAAAATGCCATAAAGAACTTGCAAGGATCACCTAGAGCTGTAAAGAGGTGTCATGTCCATGTATGCAAAACAAAAGGCATTAAACTCTTATAGTTCATTCATTAAATCAGATGAATTGAAACGATCCATCCACATCCATCTACCATTCACAATTAAAGTTACATGCTCGTATAGTTGAAGAAAATGGAACATAAATAACAAAATGCTTACTTAACAACAATAATCGACTGAAACACATGCTGCAATAATAGACAGGTGATCCAAATTAAACACCTAACCAATAAATTGAACAAAAAGTGCGATTTTAACAGCAGAGGAAAAATATATTAGACCATCATTTCGTAGGTACCAGCTAAACAATACAAACTAACACATTCAACAACAACAAAAGCAAAACAAACTAATCTATATAGGGTAAGGAATAGGAGATTGAATTTCATCGACAAAATAAACGAGAACACACGCTTATGACATTAATTTTAGAAGTGTCATCGGTGAAATAGGAGATTGAATTCCATCGACATTATCTCTGATCAGTACATAGTACAGGGCTACAGGCTACCAAGAAATAGGGTAAGGAATTCTTCGGAAATAAAAAATAACGTCGATGGAAGATGTTATTTTTGAGTTGACTTTTAGGTTGATGCGTTGATATATAGGGAGTGAGTGAATAAGATCGAAGAAAGACGATGTTTGAGATTAAAGCCTTCCAAAATCAAAACTTGTTGAGAAGGAAACATAATAAAAGCCCATAAAAAGAAGAAAAATTACGAAATTGCCTACTATGAACAGTAAACTCAACTTTAGTATATAACTAGCGATTGAACCCGCGCTACGCTGCGGGGGGATTAGTATACGTAATTTGAAGAATACTAATAAAAGAAAGACAAAATTTAATATCCATACCTTCTACTTCAACCCAAAACATCCAGAAACAGCTTGGTAAAATATCACAATTGAGATGGAAAAGCCAAACACAGTGGTATTGAGTCAAAATGTAAATGGCAAAAACCATGACATCTCTCGTCTGTTTTTCTTTTTCTTTTAAGCTCTCTGCAAGTGTGTATATATAATTGAATAAGTGAATTGACACTGGTGCCGAAGATGAGTCTGAGTTCTTGGTAATGCCTATTAATTGATCAAGGGAGAACTAAATCTTGAAAGCAGAGCAATAGACATCATCACCGATCAGTAATCCCTTCCCCGGAAAAAAGTCAGTTCTGAGTTGTTGCTTTTGCGAAATTGCACACTGCCCAATGGCTGTCTGTATCATGTAGATTAGATATGATCATATGTGCAAATAGTCATATTTGAGGAATTAAGAGAGAACGAATTGGTTCGATCTCAATCAACGTATTTTGCCGAAAATAGATCAATTTTGTTTGAAGTCATCCCGGCCTGATCCCAGTACGTTGTACCCAAACTTTACCTCTTTGTTATCCTACCTATAAACCCAAAATTCTAATAAGAACCCAGAACAGAGTTACCAAGAAGATATGATCAATTTGGGCATATATGTATATCACCAAAAATAACTATACTATAAAGTGAGCTCATTCAAGTCGATTTTATTCTGTCTAAATCGCCCCAAAAATTGAATTCACATCAACTGATGCAAGGTACATTGTTCACAGTGGCAAGCAATTATTTTTTTCATTCATTCTGTTTGCTGGATATGTTTTCAATTGATCTGTAGCAACACAGTTGCCTCATCGAAAAAGAAAAAAAAACACAATTTCCAATTTCCAATTTTCTTACTACTGTTGCAGTTGACCATCTGCTTTCTCCCACTTGAGTATCTGAACCTCTTTTAAATTCCAATTTTCCCTTGTACTCAAATCTCCAATTTTACTTCATCTTCTTCTTCTTTCCCAAACTCTCGGACCCATTTTCACTCTTCTCTTTCCGCAAATCCCCACTTGTTTCTGAACACACCGCTTCACTCTTTAACTTTTTCTTTTTCTTCATTTTCTGATCTCAAAGGAAAAATAGCTTGGTAGCGTGTCTGACAGATTAATAAAAATCATGCTGATAACAACTGGATCAAGGTAAATGCCTGGTCCTCGCCTAAATACAACAGAGAGAAATGAGTGTGAATACTTTGCTTAGTTGGATATCCCTTCTTCCTTTGACATTCCTTGCAGAATTCAATATTTCTCACAACAATCTCACATGTCCTATTCCAGGTGGAACCCAACTCTTGTGATTCAATGTCACGTCGTATGAGGGAAACCCCGGATTCCACATACTATGCATGACTCTTCCACATACAGATATGTGCTGCAATTTTTTTGTCCAAACAAACAACCATTTAGTTGATAGTGCACACACCCAAATTACGTAATTCAACATAGTCAAATTTGAGCAGCACCAATTTAGGTATCAAAACCTGATAATTCTCATGTTGTAAGTCTCAGACTTCACGCAATAATTCAGAAAATATCAATCAGGACAGTAGGAGATGACTGACCGATTACACTACAGACATGAAATTTGGTTATCCGTGACCCTATATGAAGCTTTCGATTCATATCAATCATAAACTCAAAATATGGATGCATAATATCATAAGAGGCAGAAGAGATTTATGAGATGATGATTGTGATTGTGAAATCAGGTTACTGTTCATGAATTGGTACTTCAGGATAACTCTTAAACCATAATCGAACCCATTGTACCATGAACTCCTTACAACTTATAATTCACAGTTTCTTTTGTAGCATGAACTCAACCCCATTCATATAAATCCCAAATCAGAGATAAACCCTGTACCCAAATAAACCAAGATAAGGATCCAGTTTAACTATCTGATAGGAGCCCAGCACAAAAGTTATAAAGCCAATAACTGAATCATAACAGCAATCGTAAAATTACTTACTAACAATGAAATAGACACCCGTCTATTTTTTTTTTGATAGGATAGAAACCCGACATATGCACTTTCATATATAGTACTACGTACTCTGCAAGGATGGTGCTGCATCACGGAATTGAATGGCGACATCTTGGAGATGAAAACCCAAAAGTTTTTATCACAAAACTATCAACTACGAAACCCAAATAGATGATGACGAAGAGAATGAATTGGATCTCTGAGAAACAGACTTACCGAGGCCAGGCAAGCAAAATCAGTTGAGGGAGGTGAGAGAGGTAAGGTAAGCCCGAGACTCACTGGTTCGACTGGGACTTGCTCTTAATTCCTGTAGTTTCAAGATCGGATCAGATGAAATTAAAGCGAGAGAGTTGGAAATCAGATTACAACCGGCGGTGAGCCTGATTTAGAAACTTCGATTCGGAGTAGTCGAGACGAACCAGTTTGTGTGTGTGAAAGAAAGTGATCAGGTATGTGAGGAATCGGTGATGGTGCGAGAGAGCCGCACATGTCACATGCTCGTGAACAGTAACGGAAAGTATGAACAGTTCCGTGAACAGGAGGTGTGAACAGTGGTCGTGAACAGAGAACTCTCTTCTGTTATATAGGAAATAAATATAGCGTCTCCGAGAATAGTCTTCAATTCCTAATGCAAATCCCAATCCAGAATTAGGGCGCGGCGCATGCTGTCTCCTAACCCTAATAAGAATTGAATCTATGGTCGAGAAGTCGTAAGACGAAGAAGCAGTACTTTCTTAATCAAGGAATCCATGAACACCGCATACGTATACGTACGATTCGAATCTTAATGCATATATATCACATCTATTCATACAAAAATGAAATTCTGATATGGATCACTGTCAAGTGTAGTACGCCTACAATGAATTGAATTTGTATAGGAGCTAGTTATAAAACTACGTGTGAACGTTTATGAGTTAACTTGTTTATATTGAGATGTTTTCGATTTATACTCTTTATTTGTTGCTCGGATTTAAAACTTAAATTGGACCCAGCCCTAAAAGGAGAATCACTCTGGGATATGCTAGTTTCAAAGAAAGAAGAAAGAAAATGGCAGCCGGGGTCAACTGTAGTTTGTGGAGATCGATCTCTAGGCTCTAGCTAGTCTCTATTGATCGATCAAGATGATGCCAGAAACAAGGTCAGTCCGATTCAGAGTTTTCTTCCCTGAAGAAATCATAAATGAAATCCTGCTCAAGTTACCAATCAAATCTTTACTCCGATTCAAAGCAGTCTGCAAGTCCTGAAAGTCTCTGATCACTAGTTCTATCTTCACCGAATCACACTTCAGAATCCGATCATCCAATGGTCATGGCAGCTGCCTCATTCTCGCAACCGAAAATATATATGACTATGATGAGATTTATGACTATGGTCTGTCTTATGAGCTCATTTTCTCTCTGCACTTTGACAACCCTAAGTTGAATCGCGAAGAGTATACAAGTGTTAGTATTGCATCATTAGTTGTATGATTAAATATACTTATCCACTTAAGCAGGCTAGCGACACCTACCGGACCACCCAAAGGACCACCAAGGAGGCTCCAACTTCACTCACCAGACCGGCCCCATCCGAGCGCGCACGCGCCCTGTGGACGCGCGCCCGAGCATGCGTATCACACACCTGCAGAACCACCAGTCCCACATCGAAGAACACCACTAAGCTCCAAACCCAACCACCTATATATGTAAGGTATTTATTACAGGTAAGACTACTAATTCACGCATTCACGACTAATTCACCCAACTCACTCGCTCACACGTTCGCTTGACTGTTATATCCAATACATCATCTGACTTAGGCATCGGAGCGTTGAAGGCGGGCCACCCCGTCTCGACCCCTGACCGCCTGTTCATTGTTGTATTCTTCTAACAGCTGCACCCGAACGCCCGAGAGAAAGAGGAAGCGCCCGACAGGAGAGCCAACCGACGGAAGAAGGTATCCCACACGCACGAAGAAGGAGAGAAGCGCCCGTCCATCCGAACAGCCCCAGCGTTCGGACGCGCCAAGAGAAGGAAGGAAGGAAGGAGTATCCGTGGAAGTGTATTCGTGTTGCTTCTGCCCCGTTATGCCCCCGCGCGTGATTCGGTAGAAACATCTGGCGCCGTCTGTGGGAAACTTACAAATTGCAAACCTCGTATAAACACCACGAAAATCAAAGGTCCGCATGCTCAACCTGGTGACTAACGACAGCAACACGCCCGATGGGGAGACGCCGCCAGACTCGCAGGGGCGGAATGTACTAGCGACCGACAGGGACGATGGCGAGGGACGCATCAACAGCCTGGTCCAGGAGTTACGGGAGGCGGCGCTCGAGAGAGCAGAGGAGCGCCAGATCCGCCAGAGGTTGGAGGAACGACTGGACGCACTCATCAGCCAGCAGATGGGGCAGCACGAGGAGACCCAGGAGACCACCAGCGAGGAGCAACACCCGCTCGGCGGGATCAACGCCCAGGCGGCCCGAGCGCCCTTGCCCATGGAAGAATCGGCGCCCCCGACGAACAACGCTCTGATCCTTCGAATGGAGGAGCTGGCGGAGGAAGTGTCACGCCTGCGCAAGGACAAGCTGGCCGGTCAGGGCGGGACGTTCGCCCCCCGGGTCAGTCCATTCTCGGCGCACATACTGGAAAGGGGAAGGGACCCCCACGCGAAGATAACAAAGATCGCTCGATTCGACGGGAGCGGAGATCCACGTGCGCACATGGACGAGTTTCGATCCACCATGGACGGAACCCGGTATTCAGACCCAACCTTGTGTTTCTTGTTCCAGGAAACGCTGGCGGAGGAAGCACGGAGCTGGTTCTACGAGATCCTGCCAGGGTCCGTCCATTCATTCCTCGAGCTGGCGGAGAGCTTCCAGAAGCGCTATCGGCTCCAAGGAAAATACAACACCACGGGCATCCTCCTCAAGGTCCGCCAAGGGACGAACGAGAGCCTGTCGAGCTACATCAACCGATGGAAGACGCTCGCAAGTACGTGCATGGACCTTGATAAGCGGGTGGCCAAGGTCGCCCTGATGGATAATCTACTCGCCACCCCTTTCGTAGAGAAACTTGTGAGGAAGGAGCATCTCGACTATGATGAGATCATGGACCTGATTGTACAGAAGGCGTTAGTGGAGACGCGAGTGTACGGGCCCGCCTCCGAACCCAGTTCCAGCAGACCAGAAGCGACAGGCGCCCAACCACGACAGCCGGCGGACGACGAAAGACCAACCGGGGGCTTCAAGAGGAACCGGGACACGCGCAGACAGAATTACCAGAGACCTTTTTTCCGCGACCATCAGGGCAACAGCTACAACCAGGCCCGTGGGCAAGCGCAGCAGGGTGCCCGCTTCCCACCGGCACTGCGCTACCAACCGGCGGGACAGGAGGTCTTTACGATCGACGGGCAGTCGCCCGAGCACCTGCTCCACCTGCATCGACACCGAATACCGCCACCAAACAACATGACGAAAGCAGGGGTTCCGACCGGCCAACTCCCGGACGTATGGTGTGAATTCCACAACGCCGCCACCCACCGCACCAACAGCTGCATTATGCTGAAGAAGGCCCTTGAGGACTTGAAGGACGAACGGACAAACCTTCCCAGGGCGGAAGGACGACAGCACCAGGCGAACGTCGGCACCCGTGGGACTATCAACACGATATCCGGGGGTAAGCGCAAGGAGAGAACATCATCGCCCGATAGCACGAGCAAGGAAGTACTGGCAATCGGGGCAGGAAAAGCGCCCAAGGCAGGAAGGAAACAGGCGCCCACCATCAGCTTCACAGCAAGAGACGAGGAGGAGAACCCGAAAGACAGCACCCTACCGTTCGTAATCGACGCGATCATCAACCAATTCCTTGTGAAGAGGGTGCTAATAGACAGTGGGGCGTCTGTGAACATCATATATTTTGACGCATACACGGCGCTCGGATGGCCCGCTAGCAGGATGACACAAGACCACGAGTGCATCGCCAGCTTCACGGGCGAAACATCGTATCCAATCGGGAGTGATAGCCTCCGGGTCGAAATTGGCGCGCCCGACTCCCCGCACGGCGAGATCCGAACGGACTTCATCATCATGGACATCCCCTCCCCCTACAACGCCATTCTCGGGAGGCCAGGGATCTGCAAACTAAAATTGATCGTCGCAGGGCATCTGCTCTTGGGAAGATTCCCAACCGAGCGTGGGATCGGGCACGTTCGGGGATACAATCACGAGGAAACCACAGAGCCTCGGGGCAGGCAGGAGATTCTCGCCTTGGGGCCCACGGATCGAAAGGCGCGATCCACGCGCGAACGACGAGGGACCACACCTCAGGTGATCTGCTGATAGAGCGAGGAAACGGACCGCCCGATCGTTCAGACCAGCGCATTCGAACCCAACCAACCCAACTGGGGGACTGGGAGGCAATCCAACAGAGGGACACCCCGCCCGTGGAACGTCCAACATTTGGGGGAAGTACTCTCATTAGAATCTTAATTGTATTGTACTTTTGGTGTGCTCTTTCCATTTGGTTTATATTTGCGCGCCCGTTCATCCTTACCCCGCCCGCCCCTGTACTCGAGGGACTGGGGATGGGTCGCTCGCGCAGGTATAACACATGGTTAAAACCCATAGCCACTCAAAGCAACGGAGTGGGCGCACGTTCGCGCGTAAATTGCTCAAAAGATGCCAAAAAAAAAGGAACTTCAAAAGACAAGGCACACAAACGGAAAGAAAAGGAACTTCATTCATTTCGCCCAATTACAAAGCCTACTCTATTACAAAGGAAGGAAAAGGAAGACTACTCTACATCCGCCCCCGTATCAACATCCAGCTCTTCACCCTCCTCCGACGACGCCGCCGCAACAGTTTCCACCTGCTCGCCCGGATCTATCCGCATGACCACCGGCTCCAGCTCCGCCTCAGCAGATCCGCCAGAAGGCCCCACCTCCCTCTCGTACGAAGGAAATCGAGCACCCGTCAGCCTCTCAAACTCAGACTCCAGGAACGCCTCCCGGGCGGCTGCTTCAGCACGCACGCGCTTTAGCACGCCTCGCAGACACTCCACCTCGGCCATGGCCTTATCCCGGTCAATCCGCGCCAGAGCTTCACAGGCAGCAGCTTCATCTGCCCGGACATTCGCCTCGTCCGCACGAGCGACGTACCGACGCGTCATATCCTTAGCCTTATCCTGACTGGCGACCAACAGCTCCACCACCTTCCGGTGCTCCAGCGCGTCAGCCCTGAGGCATGCAAGTTCCGCAACCTCCCGCGAACGGACGCGGAAGACCTGCTGCATCAGGCGGGTACACGCACCAAAAACCGCATCCAGCCCATCAGGCACGGCATCTTCCAGCGGCTGCAGCAAGGACGCAAGGGAGGCAGCACCATCCACCAGCGCACGGCGCAGCCCATCCACAACATCACCACTCGACCCCGGAGCGGGGCCGGGAAGGGAGCCTTCCGTCCGCGCCCGCTTCTACGCCCGCTCCTCGCCTTCCCCTTGCTCAGCAGACTTTGGCAGACCCAAAGACCGAGGCGGAGAAGACTGATGAGGCAGGTATCGAGGAGGACTCGAAGGTCGACTGGCAGACGAAGGCGCCACGGGCGCACGACTTGACGACGAAAGCGCCAGAACAACCTCCCGCCTGCCCCCGACATCATCTCGCTCGGACTGACTCCGTTCACACCCTACCTGCTGCTGTTCGCGCTCCGCCCGGGCCTGGTCCTTGGATCCGGCCGCATCACCTGGTGGCGGGCGTAGAGCATCCGCTTGCATCTCTTGGACGAGCGGGGCAGGAACAGCCACATTCGCAACATGAATCTTGGTTGGGGTACTATCCACCGGGACGAACGGGCCACCACCATCATCCGCCACCTTGTGGATCTTCGCGGCAGCACTCCGCATTCTGAGCAAACGACGCTTGACCGCTTCATCCATATCGGTGGCCGTGAACTTTATTCTTCACTGCAAAAACACACACCAAAGGTTAGCAAACAGATACAACACTTCGTAAAATTACCCTATTCCCATTTCCTTGTTAGAAAACTACAACACAGCTGGCATGACCTGACGGCACGCCTGCGCCCGTCGGTCACTCGCTCGTACCAACCGTGCGAGAGGACTGGGGGACTTCCGCCCGCATGACACACGCCAGGGTACACTGGGCGCACGGACGAAAGAGGCAACACTCGGCAGCAGACAAACCACCAGAAACACCAAAACCCACCAAATACCACCCAACACAGATCAAACCCACCCCACCTCAAGAACACTCCCTGTTCTTGAGAAGCAACAAACCCACAACAAACCCAAAAATCCAAAAAACACAAACCGAAAACGGAAAACAAACAGAAACAGAGTAAAGAACCCCACCAATCCGGCCTTTTTTCGGTGGAAAAGAAGAACGTCGGCAAGGAACTCCAACAACAAAACGAAGAACAGCAGAAAACCAAGGAGGAACAGTGGGCAGAGCTTCGGCAAATATAAGGGTGGTGAAGAGAAGACGAGGATCACACCCCTATTTATACTAATCGCCCGACGTCAGCCAGCGAACGCCAGCCGTCCACTCTCACATGTCCACCGTTGGATCATGACGCGTGGCCCAGACCGGTTCACTCACCCTCCTCAGTAACCGTGCCAACCCATCATCTTCCCGCCTTGAATTCAAAACCCTAAGCACGATCTGCACCAGTTCGACACATGGCACCCATGCACCACTCCCACGCGCCCACGCGCGTGACGCCTGCCCTTTAAGCAATCATGACAACAACAGCAGTTAAACGTCCGGCCCACGCTGGCATTAAAACGATGACTGTCATTTATCGCACCGGTTCCCAAGGGGAAGATCAAAAGGCATGTCATCTCAACCGTCTCATCAGCGCACCACCAAATCCAAGGCAAGATGCACTCCCCACACAACCAGTGAACACAGATCAATCGCGCACGTCCAAACAAGGTAAACACCACCGAGCGCGAAGGGAACTCCCCCCCCCCGTGCGCACAGCGGTAAGAACTGACAACACGGTTTACGCGGCAACAGGCATAGCGCGCTAAACTTGACGGGCGACGCGGGTGTGGGGTTCTCCCCGTATGCGCAAAAAATTAGCGATCGACGCACCGATTCAGCCCTGGCAGGTTGCAGGCACTGAGACTAACGGGCGAAGGATGTGGGGTACGTCCTCCCCGTACGCACAAGTATACAGGTTGCCTATCGTGAAAAGGCAGGGGGCCCGTCCTCCCCTTGCAGACCCTGAAACCAACAGGCGAACCAACAGGCGACGGGTGTGGGGTACGTCCTCTCCGTCCGCACAAATGCAGGCCGGATTAGATGCCAGAGGCATGGGGCCCATCCCCTCTCTGGGCGTTCCAAAATCAGTAGGCGGCAACAGGCATGGGGTCCGTCCCCTCTCTTGCGCGCGCTAAGGGTGCCACGGGCGTGGGGTTCTTCCCCTCCGTGCGCCGACTCATTCCAAACCAGAGGCATGGGGCCCGTCCCCTCTCTGGGTACCCCAAAATCGATGGGTGCCACGGGCGTGGGGTTCTTCCCCTCCGTGCGGCAGCTCATTCCTAGCAGAGGCATGGGATACGTCCCCTCTCCTGACGAACTAAAATCGGTTTACACGATAACAGGCATGGGGTCCGTCCCCTCTTTGCGCGCGCTAAACGCGATAGGCGACCACGGGCGTGGGGTTCTTCCCCTCCGTACGCCAACTAAGTCCTAATAGGGATGTGAGGTCCGTCCCCCCCTATAGGCCACGGACACGACGCGGGTGTGGGGTGCGCCCCTCCTCGACGATCGCAAAAGTACAAGCCGAATTAGCGGGGCTAAGCTCGATGGGCGACACGGGTGTGGGGTTCTTCCCCTTCGTGGGCGTAACGTTAACGATCGATTCGCCGACTCGGATTCCGGTAAGGGTATGGGGTCCGTACCCTCCTTCAAGGGCCCGAGACCGATGAGCGTAGACCGGATGTGGGGTCCGTCCTCTCCGGGCGCGAAATCTTTCCGGGTTAGGCGGCAGAGGCCTCTGCGCGCGCTAAGGTCGAAGGGCAGCACGAGTACGTGATCGTGGGCGCTGCAACACTTGTAGGTCGCGGTCCTGATCGACCCGTTGACACTACAGCGTACGCGAAGGCATCCCCGTTGATGTGCGGCGTGCGCAGTATACCCCATCGCTGGCGTACGGACAGCATTTGCATACACTCGCACACCATACCATACATTCATGCATCATGCCATACATTCATACTTGCATACCTATATACCTATGTCTATATCCCTGTTGCACTTATGTATGTTTTCAAAACCCACCCCACGGGCGCGCGGGCCCAAACTAGCAACATCAGTTTGGACGCCGGGCCCAGAATACAGGAACAGGTACACAATCGCACGAACAGGTACAAGCTCGAACGCCCAGGTCCCACTCCGTCATGCGAGCCCTTTCTTGACCGGAGAGTTGGGGGACTTGGGGGGTTACAGGATCACGCACCACTGCTCAACCGGATAAGTATTCTTGTTAATCGCACACCCTTTTCAACTCCCCAGTCAAGAAAGTTCTCTTTGACTTGGGGACTTGGGGGACTTGTTAGTATTGCATCATTAGTTGTACGATTAAATATACTTATCCACTTAAGCAGGCTAGCGACACCTACCGGACCACCCAAAGGACCACCAAGGAGGCTCCAACTTCACTCACCAGACCGGCCCCATCCGAGCGCGCACGCGCCCGGTGGACGCGCGCCCGAACATGCGGATCACACACCTGCAGAACCACCAGTCCCACATCGAAGAACACCACCAAGCTCCAAACTCAACCACCTATATATGTAAGGTATTTATTACAGGTAAGACTACTAATTCACGCATTCACGACTAATTCACCCAACTCACTCTCTCGCACGTTCGCTTGACTGTTATATCCAATACATCATCTGACTTAGGCATCGGAGCGTTGAAGGCGGGCCACCCCGTCTCGACCCCTGACCGCCCGTTCATTGTTGTATTCTTCTAACAGCTGCACCCGAACGCCCGAGAGAAAGAGGAAGCGCCCGACAGGAGAGCCAACCGACGGAAGAAGGTATCCCGCACACACGAAGAAGGAGAGAAGCGCTCGTCCATCCGAACAGCCCCAGCGTTCGGACGCGCCAAGAGAAGGAAGGAAGGAAGGAGTATCCGTGGAAGTGTATTCGTGTTGCTTCTGCCCCGTTACGCCCCCGCGCGTGATTCGGTAGAAACACCAAGCTTACGAATACTATGACATCTTATCAAACAGACCATGATTTTGGTTACGCCCGAACTTGTAATGGACTGGTCTGTCTTGCATCTCAAAACTAAGTCATAATTTGGAACCCTTGTATTAGAAAGTTTCTGATTTTGCCTACGGGCCCTAGTACTATTTTCGGACCTCTTTGTATTGTAAAGTGCAACATGGCCTATGATTTTAGTACCAATAGCGTTAAGGTGTTGAGAACTTTATTTAGACAAAATGGAATGTTTTTTTGGGCTGAGGTTTGGTCATTAGCCAAGGGAGGATCTTGGAAGATTGTTGGTAAAGAAGATTTTCCTTCATACTATAGATGTCATAAATACTCGGAAAAAGAACATGTTATTGTGAATGGCGCTTTGCATTGGATGTCGGATAGTATAACAAGTATTGTTTCTTTCGATATGTCAAGTGAAGTTTTCAGGCTGATGATGATACCCGAAGCTGTGGTAGCAACAGAAGATCAAGCACAAGGTATGCATCGTGTTTTTATGTCCAGACACAGCGAGTGTCTTACCTTGTTGGTTGAGAATTATGGGACTTTTATGCATGTGTATGGTGTAATGGAATCGTGGACCAAACTAACAACTCTGTGCTTGCGACAAACCATCTTCCATCCACTTGGGTTTAGAAGAAGAGGTGATCATGATCAATTAGTAGTGTTCAACCATCTTGCAAATATGCAGCTTCTGGATCCTCTCACAGGACAAGTTATGTCTGAATCGAGCGGTGATGAGTGCAGGTACACCTTCATGGATTCATTGTTGAGAGCTTTATCTTAGCTGACCGCCCTCATGCAATATCATTCTAAAATAGTTGGAATCGATTATTGATTCATCACAGTTATTGCAAGTGTGTAACAGTTTTCTGAGGTAAGCTAGCTCTGGAAACAGAACCGGTTTTCAAACTATAACATTTTGGAGTGTAAAAGCTAGAACGAGGTGTTCTTTGGATTATATCCAAATAGAATTGGAGTGATCCATATACTAGATGCAGTATATCTAACGATGGTATTGCTCACATCAACTTAGATGGTCACACATTCAACCTAGTCTGTTGCAGTACATGAATCTTAATTAGCAGATTGTTTTCTCCATATATGTGACCAAATCACATTCAACTCACACATAAACTCCAATAGATTGTTCCCAACTTTCACAGCCAGTTAAAAAAGAAACAATAACAAAATGTATGTCCATCTTCTTTCACAGCTAGGATGAGATTACTCAACCTCTTTTCCTCTCCCTGAAGTTCAAGATCTGCACCAACTTTGGTAAGAAGCTTTGTGCAAATTGTGCAGCGTTTCTCGTCCTGGCAACTAGATTTGCTACCGGATGATAGGGGCTTGTGTTCACTGAACTTCGCGGCAGGTCAGATTCGGCTTCTGAGCCATAATGCACTTCTCGATGACCATCAAGGGAGTCACCAGACTCATCAGCGTTAGAGCTTTCATGAAACAGCTCAATCAGTTGCTTAACTGGCTGAACCTGGGACTTGTTTTTGTGGCTTATCAACTTAAGGGGCACAACTTCTATTTCGCTGTGTTGCTGCATTGGAGTACTAATGCTTCTTCTAGATGGGGTGAGATCTGCATGAAATGAAATGAACAAAGGTTATGGCTTCATGATGTTAAACATGTTAACGAAACAAAAATAGTCCAACTTTTTACCATTGTTTACACTGAAGAAATCTTCGCCGTCAGATTCTACCCATGGCTCAGAACAAAATTGCATATCCTCTTCATCACCTGCAGTGTAACAAGCATGCTTGACTGTTACATTCACTAGCACTAGTACTATGTACGTCCATGTTAATGCATTATGAACTTAGTAAAGAAAATTTGGAATCATACTCAGCTCTGGATAACCGGTGACATGAGGCTTTGGTGTATGGCCAGCATTTTGTTGAGCAGGCTCTGGAATTAGGATGCATTCTGTCCTCGAATAGCTCGAGCATCGATATTTTGAGGGCGCCTTTTCTCGCGACTTTGGAACCAGAGCACAATTTCCCATCTCTTCGAAACCAGCTTTTTATTCTTCACAGGACTTCATCTTGTGATGATGAACTGGAAATTGTGAAGTGGAGTTGTGTTCTCTGTGTTGCTTTAAGGGTTGCTGCTCAACTAGAATCTGGTTAAGTTTATTGTTCTTGAAAGCAAAGCATTGATTTTTTTTAAGTCAAGGGACCCAATTTGTATATAACTGTAGTATTTTCGTTAGAATCTGAGCAACTCCCCACTCATTCTTATCGGTAGGCAATGTATTCTGGTAAGTTCTACAATAGGAGCAGACATGGGACACTACAGAATAGGAATGAATGACCAAAGTAAAAATATTAATGGAATAATGAATGTGATTGGTTCTGTTTAAGCTGCCAGCATTATTATGGATCTCTTCGCAAGTCACAATCTCCGTTCTGGCCACATCAATGAATCAAATGCGCCGCAGATCTCAAACATCGGAAGTACTTTATCTTTCCTTGCATTTGCCGACAAAAATCAGCAAAAAGTAAAATGCACACTTGCACAGTAATACAACCATTCCAATCATAGGATGTTGATACAGAACCCTAAAACAGACTGAATTTACAAAAGTAGTTCTTCAATTTATATAAAATGGCAATGATATTCCTCAACTTTCAGAAACCAGATTGGATTTACAAAGCAGTTCTTCAACTCAATACAGTTGATACACCTAAAATCTCCTCAATGAACAGGATTGGACTAGCACTTTTTCAGTTCCGACAAAGCACTTGACGAGATCAGATGGCGAATATCTAAATTTCTACACAATTAAGAGTATTGAACAATTGATGACAGACAACCTCATCCAAAGAGAATTGTCAGACCCATTATAATGCATCCCATAGCCACCCATGGGCTTAAGCGCTCTCCTGTTTGCAAAAACCACATTAGTGTCACTGTGTTAAAAATTTCTACGGATATTGAAAGCTTTTGCACACAAACAGATTTTAACACAAACAGATAGGTCAACTAACTATCCACGATAAACTACATCTCAGTTTGGTTAGATCCATCTGATTCTGCTTCAAGCAAACCATTTGCTATTAAAGTTACTCCAATTAAAAACAGTAATGAAACTTGTATGATTATTACCTATTCTTGCTGCCTTCCAAAATAAACCACGAAACCTGCATGCAAGCAATGCAGCTATCAAATACAATTCTTTCGAAAGATGGAAACTTGCAAACACAAGCCAAGTTATACGATGTTTTCAAGAGGCCTGAAAAAGAAATAAATAGCTACCAGATATATTTCTTAGTTTCTTTAGCTATATATAACCAAAGTATGACACAATTTATGAAAGAAAAACTTCTTAGGAAATCTAGTCTAACCATTCTACTAGTCTCTAACATGATTCCAGGTTGAACTCGAACATTGGTAAGGAATTGTCTGCTATACAATCCTACTTTTCTTAGAAGTGAATCCATTTATGGGATTTCAAGATCGTGGCACATTTGTATGATACTCATCACTACAAAATAATCATCAAAAGTTAGTAAAAAGAATCTAACATACCCATTTTTCTTTTCAAGGAGCGGCGGATATGCAATTTTCACATAAGTGCATGTACAAATTACCAATAGCACCACTGCAAGAAAGCCATGAAAATTGAAGAGCGCCGACTGAAAAACGAAAACATTACCTATGTCAGAAAAATCAATAATACCATTACCACCCCCAAAACAAAATCCATGAAAGCATCAACAACCAAGTTCAAGATTAACCAATTACCATTGTAGTTTCTTTGTATTACTTTTTCTCGAGTTTGCTTCAAATCTACAACCAAAAAGCTTAACTTCATCAATAAATCAAACAAAGAGGAAAAGCATCGACTACCCAGAATGAAATCCTACTTGATTATCAATATCCATAGGGTTTCATTAACTACCCTCTATTCTTTTCACTCTGAGAAACCAAGCAAACGAGTTGGTAGTTTCTGACACAACTAATAATGAGACGAAAGAAATCAATCAACAATAGAAGAAGTTCTTACCAAAACCCAGAAAGAAGAAAGTAGGCGCAAATCCAACTTCAAGAGATTGAATGTTTGCCAGAGAGAGAGAGAGTTTTCTTAACCCGATGAGCTTCACTTTACTTCCGTCGGAGTTCTGTCGTATACCATTTTTCCCTACCCTTTTTTAATTTCAGCCATCTCTTTTTGGCCCACTAGTATTTTAGTAGAAGCCCAGGCCGGCCCAACTACAAAACTCTCTTTTTTTAAGCATGATGACTTTCTGGAGTTTAAAGGATGACCGTTTTAATTTTATTTTAATAAATTATATTAAAAGACAATATAAATGTGTCAAATATATTTAAGGATAAAATTTCTTATTTTAAATAATAAAGGACAAAATCTTACAAATAAAGATAAGTTGTCTGTAAGCTGCCATGTGGCAGGTGTAAATTGATTTTTATACCTTTTTTGTTTTTTTGTTGTATTTAATATTTATTTTACTTAGAATTTTTTTTCTTTTTAATATCCTTCCTTGTATGGTTATTTAATGTTTATTTTATCTGAAAATTTTAATTTTTTTTCTTTTCAATAATATTTTTTAGTTAGATTCTTCTTTTCACTCAAATTTTTTTGTATTCAATTTTCGGTTCAATAACATAGTAATAGCATTCAAACCGAAAATGCACTAACAGTCCCAAAAATATAATAGCAGTCATCGAACCTAAAATGCAGTAGCAGTCACAAAAACATCGAAACCACTGCTACTGAAAAATAAAAAAGTAGCAATCACAAAAATATAGTAACAGTTCCCAAATGCATCAATAGTCTCGAAAACACTGCTACTAAATTTTTTAAAAAAATACGACACTGCTACAAAAACATCGAAAACACCGTGCTACTGAAAAATAAAATAATAATGCTACCGAAAAATCAAATAACATTGCTACTGAAAAAATATCAAAAACACTGGTACTGAAAAATAAAATAATAATTCTACCGAAGAATCGAAAACACTGCTACTAAAAATTAAAAAAATACAACACTGCTAGAAAAACATCAAAGACAATGCTACTGAAAAATAAAATAATAATTCTACCGAAGAATCGAAAACGCTGCTACTAAAAATTAAAAAAATACAACACTGCTAGAAAAACATCAAAGACAATGCTACTGAAAAATAAAACAATAATGCTACCGAAGAATCAAATAGCATTGCTACTGAAAAAACATCAAAAACACTACTACTGAAAAATAAAATAATAATTCTACTGAAGAATCGAAAACGCTGCTACTGAATATTAAAAAAATATGACACTGCTAATGAAAAATAAAATAATAATGCTACTAAAAAATCGAAAACACTACTACTGAAAAATTTAATAACATCGCTACTGATCAATTCGAAACACTTCTACTAAGAAATACAACACTGCTATTGAAAAATTTGAAACATTGCTATTGAAAAATTTGAAACACTGCTACTACTAAAAAATACCAAACACTACAATTGAAAAATAAAACACTACTAATCAACCAAACCAGCTGCTAATCAACCAAACCAGATCTGTGACAACAAACCCAAACAAAGCCATACAACTTGAAAAAACCACATGACAAGTATGCTACTACAATATCTCAACATTGATGCATGAATCAATGAGCACAAACTAAGGGAGGCGGTGCGCAATTTTTGGAGCAATAAAAAAAATAATCAAAACTATTGATATAGCAGCGGACACGAATGGTCCCGATCACTACGACGAGAGCATTAGCTCGAGGCGCGACAAGCTAGGGGATGCAGAGGCCGCCGTCGACGAGAGACAAGCGGAGAGAGAACTCGAGCCATCAGCGGTGAGGTCGAAAGGCGTGGAGGACTGGATCTGGGCGCGACGAGGTGGAGGTGAGGGCGAGCTAGACTTGAGGCTACTCGTGGCGGCGTGAGGACGAGACGAATCGAGGCGGTGCGAGGACGAGGAGACTCGTGGTGATGCGTCGGTGGTCAATCGAGGCTGTCGAAATCGATTGCAAGGTTTTCGAGGCGACCGAGTCTGAGGTAGGCGAAGGTGCGACAACGACTCACGTTGAGGGTGGAAAAGGCCGAGAGGCGGATAAAAGCTGGGGAGCCGAGGCCGAAGCCGAGAGCGGCTTTAGAGGTGGCGCCTAGGGCTGGAGAGCGACGGTGGGAATGGAATCTAGGCCGTGCAGAGAGAGAGAGAGAGAGAGAGAGAGAGAGAGAGAGAGAGAGAGAGAGAGATTTTTAATTTCTTAGGGTTTTTTATTTACAATGGAGGGTAAAATTATACTTTTGTTTTGTTTATTGATATGGATTTCTGTTACTACATTTTTGGGCTTAAGGCCATGTCCTTGGTTGTCTAAATCAGTTTGTAGTTGAATTTTTTATATTTAACAATCTTATTTTGTCCTTGGTGTCACTCTCTCTTTTTATTTTTTATTTTGTGGTACATTCGAGAAACTGATTCATTTAATTAGCGAAGGCAACCGGTGGTTGCTCTTTCACTATAATAAGAGTTGATTCAGGCGACATCGATCATCATGTTCTGTGATTTAGGATTTCACTATTCAGAAAAAATGTTTTTCAAAAGTTCAGGTTCAAAGATTTAAATTGAGGAATTCCCGAGCAGCAAAAATTTATAATAATACAATTTCTAGGTTTACACTTGTATATTGAGAAGAAGAAAAAAACATGGTTGACTAACTATATATTATTATTATTAAGTTTTTTTTTTTGAAAGGGACTAGTATATATTATACTTGCACCAAGTCTTGTTTGGGACGTTACACCTATATACTCCGGTCCATGCTCTATTGCACCTATATACTTGTGGGATCCGAGTCCTTAGCGTCCATGGATTTTGCAACAGACGACAGCTGTCTGTACTCTGTACTATATATAGCGTCTCCGAGAATAGAGTCGTCAATTCCAATCCAGAATTAGGGAGCAAAGTAGGTTGCTGTCTGACTGTCTCCTAACCCTAATAGGAATCTATACGAAGCAGTACTTACTACTCCATCGTTGCTGCATTGATCAATGGAAAAAAAAAGCTTTCATGCAACGATGGTAACAATTGGTGGTCTCATCATCTCCCACCTGAACTGTTGGAGTTGGTCTTCAAAAAGCTTAGTGTTGTCGATCTCATGCGCTCCAAGTCTGTCTGTTTGTCTTGGATGCACGCTGCAAAGTCTTGCATGGCTTCCTCATCCTACTACGCATCCTCGCCTCAAATTCCATGGCTCTTTGTCCCTGACCCTAAGCGCGATGATGCTCTCTACTTCTTAAACCTTGCAGATCAAGAAAAGCTTTATACTATCAACACCAACGTCTACTTTGATGTCAATCATGACGGTGTTATTTTCAGGGGTTCTTCACATGGGTGGACGGTGCTTGATTATTTGATATCGGGGACCGTCGTCTGTCTTTACAATCCACTTTCTGGATCTGGAATAGAATTCCCACCGATGCCAGCTCCTCCTAATTCTAATTCTGATGAACCATATGCGATGGGAATTCTTAAACCTCATTTTATAAAGGTTGTTCTTTCCACCCATGTTACGACAACAATTTCATCGCCGTGGCAATACACATACACAGAGACGAGGACTGGCGGTACAGAGTAGTATTCTATAGGCATGGAGACAGTACAACATGGACTTTCTTTGTCGGTCTAGACGAAATGTTTGTAGGGGCTTTCAAGGGTCTCGTATTCTGCAATGGCTATTTATATGTGATGACCAATGAATCCCGGGTTGAAGTTTGGGACTTCAGGCAAGGTACTTATCATCCCGTTAAAACCATGGAGATCTAAACCCATATTAAAACCCGTTTTTATAGCAAGTTCTATTTGGTGGAGTCCTTGGGTGAGGTTCTGTTGGTGCATCGTCATGATTTACGTGAAGAAGATGATAAGGAGAGAGATTATTACTTTGATATCTACGAGTTAAATTTCACCTCCAAAAGTTGTGAAAGGGTGAATAGCTTGCATGATCGGGTTCTATTTCTTGACGACCATTCTATGTCAGGAGTGTCATTGTCCACTCAACATTTTCCACAACTCGAACAAAACTCAATCTACTGTGTTGGGCGACCACCAAAAGACATATCTCAGGGTCTTTTGGAGATCCATGGAATCGTATACAACATGAGACGTCAAATTTGGAAGTCATTTTATGTCTAGACAACAAGATTGTTTAGATTATTTTGGTTTCTTTTGGATGGCCCCTAGTCCACTCTGAGCCGGAACGAAGCTCTAATGAACACCCTATCTATCAGCCTTTGCTTGCTAGTAGAACCCATAATATTTTATGTCATCATTTTCTATTTTTGCTTTTAAATTCGACTATGTGTAGCCTGGCATTTGCCTAGTTTAACTTGAACGATAATTATGATAGTTTGAACTGGTTTGAGAAAATTTCACTTCCATACTCTTTTTGCTTGTAAACCCAACCAGTTAATGAACCATACGAAAAACAATTTGGATGATGAAAGATGAAGAGCCGCTGCTACTGTTTCTCAAGGTCAAATGAGACCCAAAAGAAAAACATCTTTCTCGATTTGTCAATCTTAAAAATGTGTAACAGAAAAAAAAAAATTATGTTCAAGTAGAAATTACAGAGCGCACCAGTCTTTACTGGATCAAATAAATTAATCAAATTGCTCATTTTGGATTACAACATTGCTTTCCTGCAGAAAACACGGACAGCATCGTGTGTACAATAATATTTACACTCACAAGCCAAGTTTCTTTGGCCTCAAATATGTAGAAGGGCCCTTGTTCATTCCGGGCATTGAAACTTGCTGCTGCTGCTTGGATCTCTTTGCTCTCTCTCTCTGCTTTCTTTCTATCTCTGCATCTGCTTGAGCTTTTCTCAGATTCTCCATTTCCTGCTCCATAGCTGTTTTCTCTTCCTTTTGTCTCTTCTTATGCTCCAACAGCGATGTATCCGAGTCCTTGACAGAAAAGAACATGGGACCCAACTCTGCTAGCCACTGCGGCTCCACTGCAGTGGCACACTGCATGTACTCCTTCGTCGTCAACATCAGTTCATGATACACAACATAGTCTGGAGTGCATCCCATGCCGTAAAGAGCACTGCTCGGATGTAAATGGCACGGCATCCCGTTCCTGGAATTAACATACTCCCCCACACCCTTCAATCTAGCAGAATTGTGGAAGTATGAAGAGCAAATAGCTTTTCTAACCACATCAGTGTCAGGCCAACAGGTCGTGAGAGGGATTTTCAGTGTCTTCAAGATCTCTAGCAGCTGGGATCTCACCTCTCTAGCCTTTTTTAACCCTTTAACATGCAAATAATGGTCCCCACACCAGTCCCCTCGATACTGATGTTGTTTCCACTGCTGGTAGACATTATACAACGTCAAGTGATCGGATTCTGGAATAGAGAATTTCTCTCGTGCAGCATCGCTCTCCTCAGCCCTATCTTTGGGCCTAAAAAATACTGATGGCACTGAGAGCATGGACACAATTGTCAAAACCTCGTCCAAGCACCCAAGCTCACCACCCATAAGAAGCATTTTAGCGAGTGGAGGGTCCAACGGGAACTCCACCATTTTCCAGCCAAGGTCTGTTAATCCCCCTACATTATTGAGTGCACCCAAAACCCACAACTGATACATAGAATTGAGAATATTATCTTGGGGAGGTGGATCCATGAAATCAAAATCCAGAAGGTTTTCAACCTTAAGCGACTTGAGCAACAAGACTACGTTACCAAGGTTAGTCCGCTGAATTTCTGGCACAGGACTTGGGAGCATTTCATTTAAGTATGCGTTCTCCGTGTACAGTCGATAACATGTTCCTGGACCAGTTCTACCAGCACGCCCAGCACGCTGGTCGGCAGCAGCACGACTAACAGGAAAGACTTGAAGAGCATCCATACCCATTTTAGGGTTGTACACTTTCATTTTTCCATAACCTGTGTCAATGACATAAAAGATTCCATCAACTGTCAGAGAGGTCTCCGCAATATTGGTCGCTACAATACATTTACGAGCCCCATCTTCTGCTTTTTGGAATATCTTTGCTTGCAGATCAGCAGGAAGCTGTGAATATATAGGAAGTATCAACAGTTTCGGCACCCCTTTCTTGGAGGAGGAGACAAGTTGCTCCATCCGCTCTGCAAGGGAATAACAGGCCGCCTCAATCTCATCTTGGCCAGTCATGAAAATAAGGATGTCACCAGGAGGGCTGGTGATGTGAATAGTCATGGCCTGCTTCACTGCACCTTCCACATAATCTTCACATGGTGTTTTACTATACAGTATATTAACAGGAAATGTTCTCCCAGGAATGTGAAAGATCGGTACACTGCAAGTAAACAGTCATGTCAGGAAGCAGATTCAGATATGTAACATTACAGTACAAAAATGCTTGAAGTCTACCTTCCAAAGAAATTTGAAAACTTCTCAGCATTTAGAGTCGCAGATGTCACAATGAGCTTAAAATCACGACGTTGGGCAACCACTTTCTTCAAAATTCCAAACAGAACGTCTGTGTTGAGAGACCTTTCATGGGCTTCATCCATTACAACTATACTGCAAGAGCAACAACTTTCAGCATAAACTAATGTTCTTCAAAAGCAAATTACCAGTTAATGCACAGATTGTTAAATAAATTTACGTACCGATACTTGTCAAGATCAGAATCCCTTAGTGTTTCACGCAGAAGAACTCCATCAGTCATGTACTGCAAAAATAGAAAGAGAATTTAAGATACAGTAATATGAAGAAACCACCACAGCACAAATGGAATACATAGTAATCAGGAAACTTATCCATAAAAGGATCATAGAGGAAAAAAGAATCACAGGAATTCAAACTCTATAGATTTCACCAGCATACAAGAATCACCTTTATTATGGTATTTGGCCCAGTAACATCCTCAAAACGAATAGCATAGCCAACTTTATCACCAAGTTCGGTCTCCATTTCCTCACTAACTCTTTTTGCAACACTCATGGCTGCCACACGTCTTGGTTGGGTGCAACCTACTATTCCACTAACTGTATACCCATCTTCATGCAGATACTATCCATGAAATCCACATAACAGAACCAAAATAAGTTACATTGATCATCACATCACTATATTGTGACAGAATTTGGTGAAGAAATATTCTAAGAAGCAAAAGATACCTGTGTCAGTTGAGTTGTCTTTCCTGAACCGGTTTCTCCAACAACAACAATGACTTGATTTTCTCGAATGACCTATAAGTAATATTAAATGAGGGTCAGAGAGGTAAAAGAAATGGATATACAAGTGGAAACAGATCAACTCCATATTTATTCCCAGAACTCCGTTGAAGCTGAAGGCTCTGATTTCAGTGATTTGGTAGTTTAGTTTTCTTTAACTAATCAGTTAGATGTTACTTGTTTAACAAAACAAAACAAGACATTATGCAAATATGTAGAAATGAAATACCTGCAATAACTCATCCCGCACAGAATATATGGGCAAATACTGCCGTTGCTGTGTGAGGGTCTTTGACATTGCAAAATCACTAACAGCTTCCCCTTTCTTCATGTGTTGAGCAAACTTAGCATCTTCTTTGAAATCAATTTCCCCATCCTCACCTACTTTAGCAGTATCCGCATCAACCTAGCATCATAAGCAGAAGGGTTAGTCCCAAATTGCAGTGTAAAAGCAAAGATTTGGAACTTCCTTTATGCAGTCTGTACCTGCTCCTCTGTTTTCTCAACACCAAGGATATCACCAAGTTTGGAACCAGCAAGCTCCCAAAAACGTTGACGTGATTTATTTGAACTTTGCTTCTCATGGATTTCTCTAACCAAAGTAGACCCTTTCCGTGAAATTATGGCCATATCAGATGTGGGGTCCTTTATTGGCATTATGGGCTCTGCTTGCTTGGTATAAACAACTCTGCCATCCAGGAAAGGAGGTTTTGTATCTGTGACAATAGAATGAAATTTTAGAATAATGTGATTCAGTCCTATTGCAGAAATAACAAATAATATGATACATTAATTAATAAATTAGTAGATATTGTTTCCCTTACCATGTACAAGAAGAATAACTTTGCGTTCGTCTTCATCGTCAAATTCAGTCTGCACCTCAGTACCTCTAACAGCACCTGATCTAAGGAGTTGGCGATCCTCCCACTGCGCGTTATCAGCAGTCATCTGAGACATCTTTTTGCTCTGAGCAAGGCTCATTTTAGTTCCATCTCTCCGAACCTGAACACAACATTGAAGCTTTATGAGCAATGAAAACACTAAGAACAACCAATCTGCAGTACCATAAGAAACAAAATATTGTAGATAGCACTAAACAAGATCTCCTAACTTGAGCAAGATTACGGGAAGGTAGATGCATGAACACGTATTTATGTACACTGCACAAGGAATCTTATTTAAACTGCTCTTAATACAATTTTTTTAACAATAAACCATATGTATTTATCAACCAAGACAAAGATCAGAACTAATACGAACACATGAAACATACCAGCCTTTTCGCCAACTCTGCTTCCTTCTTTTTAAAAGAAGCATCATCTCCAAAAAACAATGATGAGCTATCACTTGTATCATACATAGTATTCCCTTCTTCTCTATCATACCTATATAACAAGACAATAAATCAACGAAAGTTCATATAAAGACCTCAATTGTAAACAATACCATAATCTTCCAGAAGTGGATGTTTTTTCTAAATTATATAAATAGATCACTGAATGGTGAATTAAAGTGTGTGTATATATATACACACACTATTCATTGGCCTAACTTTTACTTGACGCTGTCATCTTAGTGCAGAAACTATTTAATGAAAATTATAAAAAAGATTTTCTGCTTGAAAAAAGTCCTAAATATTGACCCCAACAAAAAAACACTTCTACATATTTCATTACCATGCCCGATCAGAATTGTATTCCATCTCCATACGCATGCTTTCACTAATTTCATAATTGTGTTCTTCGGCCGAATCATCTGGATCTCCATCCTGCAGAAAAAATATCGACCATCATTAACATAACCAAAAAAGTTAAGATTTCATTCCAAATATCCCAAAACACAACAATATAAAGATGTTAACCACTATATAATGATACTGATATTGAGATTGCTTATAGAAAAGAAAGAAGATATTAGGATTAATATATAAATACCCTGAATGATTGTGAATTTTCTGAAGAGAACGAGAGTTGATGGGACCTTGCACCCGGTTTCAAACTTGAAGATCTGGACGAGTTCCCAGAGGCACGTATTGGAACTGGAGATGGAGATACGTGATCCCATGGCGAGGCAGCGAAACCTGATAAACTTCCAAGTTAGTGATATCTAACATTTTGCAAAACAGAAGATCGTGGCCATCCAAATATAATCTAAACAAGTGAGTTCAATTTCTAAATAACATACCAGAATAAGGTGTATTCCCACCCAACCAAGGAGATACGAGACGTGCATCAGGTGAGGCACCAAGTAGCATAGGGGACCGTGATGGTTGATGGTGCCTACTGCTATTAGAGTAACCGTCACGTCGTGGTGTCTCTTCCCATTCCCACCTACCGTCATCCCAGTCAGACCGGCCTACAACGTTGGCAAAAATCATGTTAGGGACAGTAATATCCACATAAGTGACATAACCTATTGAACATGAATTAAGAGACTTAAATCAATCATATATAATCATTTGGGCATATGTGAACTTGCTTTGTTACATTCCCAATCAGTTCTAAGGACCTAAAAAAACAAAACAAATACAAAAAACCTCGCATAAAAACCTACCGAGAGAACTACTATTTTTCACTTCTTTACTGATAGAAGTAAATACTGATAATACTTGATATCAAAAAGAAAAGAAAACTACAGAATTACCACATACCAGGTGTCTTCTTTGAACCTTCATATCTACCACGCTTTCTTTCATAATCTCCACCATATTCTTGCTCATATCGACCACGTTCTTCTCTTCGATCATTGTGCTCCCTACTATTAGTGCCATATCTTTGTCTTTCCCTCCAACTAGCACCCCTACTGCTGTCCTGGTCTTCTCTTCTCTCACTATGATACCTATCCCGGTCAGACCTACCCTTGTAATCTCTTCTCTCACTACCACGATCATCCCTGTTATCTGAAATCTGGGACCTAACACTGTGGTTTCCACTAGGCGTGCCCAGAACCTTCACTCAGATGCATGGATATAGCATGTCAGAATCTATTAAATAAAACAAAGACGGAGTAAAGATGCATTTACATGTATCAAAATCAAGTAACTTTTGACCTATGTTGCATCGACACCGACACCGACACGGCGCGACACAGCAAATCCCAAAAATGCAAGTCTCAACATGGCATCGACACGCAAATAATTAATAAATATATATGAACTTTTAATTATAGCAAAATACTAGAAACATGAAATAAATTCATTAATGAGGGGAGAGAATAAGCTCTTCTTGCAGCTGGCGGGCTGGGTAATTAAACTAAGGCTTCTGTTTTTTTTGGTCTATCTGATTTATTTTTAACTATAAACTGCTGATAGACTATGAGGCGTCTAATTGGTCTGTTTGCGCTAGTATTAACCATGCAATCATGACCCATGCTAGATAGAATATGAGGCGTCTACTTCTATGTCTCTTAGAATACAAATTGAAAATATTTGAAGACCATAAGACCATACTCAAAAGGAGCAATTACCGTGACAAAGAAAAAATCACAATTACTTGAACAATGTCTCCCTATCAAACAAAAAAAGAAAAAAAAAAGCTAGAATGACAAGAGGATTAAAGTTTACTTACATCTCTGCGGACATGTTCACCAGAATAACGACTCTTGTACCTATCAACAACTTGTTCATCTTCTGTTATTGTACTTTCTGCAATATGAGGATTACAACGTGATTTTAGGGACAGATGAACTAAGTTAAAGAAAAGCAGAATGAACAAAGTTCAGTAATATAATTAAGATAAACAAAATTTAATAGTATATGATGTACCGATGGCTGGTGAAGAAACTACTTCTAATATTCAAGTACAGTCGGTGTTTTTACAAAACATCAAAGCCTTTGATGATATATATGCTTTCACTGTTGCACAAATAAACGACTGGGAAAATACAAGCATAAACCTGTCTAGGGAAGGTGCTATGTAAGTTTTAGATAATTTCTTAAATCCACATTTCCAATTGTTTACAGGCAGAGAATTGAATTGTCAAATGATCCTTAACTTATCAAAGCATAATCATTGGATGGAATTTATTCCTATAACAACGTGAATTAATGGATACCTGTCCGCGGAGTATCACTTGCAGATATTCCACGATATCGCTTCTTAGAGTGACTGTGTACACTAGTGGATATTTCACTCCCTGTTTCATCAATTACAACAGACTCGGAGTTGTTTTCCTCCTCCTCCTCCAAAGATGAGACTAAAGACACAACCCTTTCTCTTGGGGCTTTGAATCCACCATCAACCTTAGACTCCTCCCGTTTTGCAATAGCAAGGACATCTAAACCTGTTAGACCATACATCAACATTAGACTAGAGGACACTACACATGTAAGAACGCTCACACTCGCATTGGAAACTTAAACAGAAATATGTTCAATAGAAAATATTAACAATACTAAACAAAGCTAAGCTATGGCAGCTCCCAAAGTGTAAGAATCCAACAAATCGAAAAACCGTTACCTAATAGAGATTTCCTATCGGGAGGTCTATACACAACTCGATCCTTCCCCGGAACAAATAAACCCCCACTGCTGCTCTTCTCCGGTTCCAATGTAACCGTCGTCTTGTCCAGATTAATAGCTTCAGGATTTCTTCTATTCTGCACATAAACAATATATAAAAACCTCAGCACAATCGCAAATACACCATCACAGAAACAAACCAACTGTCAGTAATCGAAACGATGCACTAACCTCCTCCATGTCTAATGAGTGAATTCAAAACCCTAACCCTGAATCAACCTAGCAACAAAAGCACCTGAAAATACAGTGGAGAGTGGAATTAGAACGATTTCCAATAGCACGATGTTGTAAGCTGCCAAAACAACACAGATGAACTCTGAAATTTCCGGCGAAATCTGAATCTATATTAAGGTCGAATGCAGCCTTCGAAACCGGACCTGAGGTTTTTCTGTTCAAGCTGGGACGCCAAAATCGAAAGCGATTCTCGATTGATTACAAGAGGGAAGAGATAATCAGATAGAGAGGGAAGTACCTGTGGTGGTGGAAGAGTGATGGTTTCGTAGGAGCTTTGTCACTTTAAACCCAGAAGAAGAAGAATAAAGAAAGAAAAAGGGCGGTGGATTAACTGGATTTGACGAGCGAACTAAACCGACTTGGGTTGGGGTTCAAGTCCTCCGATGGTTGAAACTTGAAAGTTGGCACGGGTTAAACTGTTGGACCCGGGTCGCCCAACAAAATGGGCTTTTTTTTTACCCTTTAAGTTGGAGAATTGGGCCTACGTGATCTCATTCGATTGGCTACTGTAATGACCAACTTAGGGCTGGCACAGTTTTAAGGCGGGTTGGCCCATTTTTTTTTGTAATCTTTATCCATATCCCCAACCGGACAAGATTGAACGTTCTAAAAATTCATCCCGAAATGGGACGGGTTTAATTTCAAGTTTAATTTGGAATAAAAATTTAACAAAATATTTTCACACTAAATTTTTTTAATGGGACAAGACGTGACATGCCAAATTTCGGGCTCAATAGAATATAAACATAATTTTATAAGAATTACAAGTGTACAATTATTACACAAAATAATATCATTTTACTTAATTTTTAATAAAAAATGTTTGAGTTACCAAAATATTATACAAAAAAATGATATCAAATGATGTGACAATTTGCCATATCATCATCTCAAGCCAAATAAGATCTGAGCTGTAATTTATTTTCTTTGGTTTAAACAATTAATTTCAGTGTTAAAAATTTGGGTAGGATAGAGAGAGGTGAGCTCGAGAAAACAATCGCATACTCACTGAACTTTCATGTACGAAAACAACGACAATAAAAAATTCAATTAGGTTCAGCAGATCTGAAAGCAAATGCAGCGTAGTCACGAGGTTTGCAACGTTAGCTCGACGACAGCATTGGATTTTCAATATAGTCATCTGAATAGATGTTAATGAGGAGAGATAGAAAGATAAGAACAAAACTTGAAAAATTAAAAAATAGAAAACAAAAACAAAATTCCACGTCATCTGAATAGATGTTATTCATGTTAATGTGTCACATTCCATGTCATTCGGTAATAATTTTTTGTATAATCCTTTTGTATCTATAGTACTACTCATTTTTAATTAAAAGTAGTACAACTCCGACATTTTATTTCATTCTTGATTGAAACATTACATTTATGTTACAAATAACACAACTTTATTAGTTTAAAGTGTAGTACCAGGGGCGGAGCCAGTCACTGGCTCCCCTAGGTTCGAGCTTGGTAAGGTTTGTGGGTAGAAAAAATTATTATATTTGATCTCTTAAAAAGAAAATTATGTATATTTCTACGTCGAGTTTTTGGTACCAAATCAAGTCTTGCTATTTATTTTAGGCAAAGTTAGTAAGGATGTGACACCATATCATATACGTAATTTCTTATTTCATAAACTACTTCATGCACGAATTTTTTTTTCTTCCATTCATGCCCTTACACAATTACCACCTATATGTTCTTCCTCACCAAAATTACACAATCTTTTTGCAAACTTAAGGATTTAATGTTATACAAAACATCTATCTTTGATTTTGATCCTGTATTTGGTGTTTGCTCTGCTCCCTCTAACTTTTAGAGTTTAAAGCTTAAAATTTTGTTGAGTTGTGTTTATAAAGTTCGGTAATTCTTTTTTTTTCTCAGTTTACTTGGTCTTCATGGAGATGTGGATCTCGATCCCCTGAATAATCACAAAATATCACTGATCAAATTCACAATTCATTACTCTGAACTACACCTCGAAAACCAACCATTTCCGGAAACATATAACTCGAATACAAAATAATCGCCGAAAACCCCAAAATACTCCACATAAACCCTCGACTTAAAATTCGGCATCCAAATCAACTCGAAAACCTCAAGGAGATGATCGGGGCGCGATTACGAGCAAAACGACATAAAACTTGATAAAATCCAAAAAGTCAACCCTTCGCTGGAGCGCCACCGTTGACCGTCGCCGGCGTCGGCGGCACAGCGTCAACAGTGACGGATTCCGGCCAAAATTTCCAGATCACAAGTACTCCTCAAGCCCAACAACTTCCTCTTCTACACCAAGTTCCAATTCCAAGCCCACCGGCCGGAATTCGCCTCGAAACCCACGAAATCCATGGATTCCAATGAGGTTTCCGGCGAGCTCCAAATGGCGACCAATTCCAAAAACTCTTCACCCAAAAGCTTCTTTGGATTGAGGGGAGAAAAACCCCTAACCCCTCCGACCCCAAAAGTGGCCGGAAATGGCCCCACCCGATTCCCGCAAAAATCAAGAATTTCACCGAGCTCGTTCTCTCCCAAATCATAATCAATTTCCTCCAAACCAAGTTCAAAACACTTGCAAATTACAAGGAGAAGCTAAACATACCAAAACCGTGGCCGAAAACGTCAAGTCCAACGACGAGTCAACGGCGGTGCGGTTTTCCCTCGGTCAACGCGAGTCAACGGTCTCTCCTTGGTCAAACGACGGTCAAACTTCCAAAACAGTGATTTTCGACAATTTTTCGACTATTCCGATATTTATACTCGCGGCATGATACAATCGACGGTCCAAATCGGATCACATTCACATTACGGATAACTCAAACTTGAATAGATAGACACGACTAAATTACGCGATTTC
This sequence comes from Geum urbanum, assembly GCA_946800695.1. Taxonomy (NCBI): domain Eukaryota; kingdom Viridiplantae; phylum Streptophyta; class Magnoliopsida; order Rosales; family Rosaceae; genus Geum; species Geum urbanum. The sequence continues at coordinate 59,994,831 of OX327005.1, read as the reverse complement.
AAATATTCATAACATATTCCTCGGTTATCGAAACAATTATCCGAAACAGCCAACGAGCTCGAAATCATGCATACTACAATTCTCGTGAAGAGACTCATACCAAATTCTCGCCCGATAAATTAGTCATAAATAAAGCCGCTAAAATTGCTCAATTACGACAAACAGTGATTACTCGTAAAACATGAAAACCAAGCCGATTAACATACTAATTCTGATTCGGGTCGTCACAGACGCCCAAACTGGATCTCGACGACGACGGCGGCGACCCTAAGGACCAGAGATGACCAACAGTTAGGGTCTGTTACTTATTGCCTTTTCTGCGGCTTAGGTTTAGAGACGAGTTTGGTGAGAAATCAGTTACCGTATTCGGAATCAAGCATATATTATTCGAATCAATTCCTTAGTTCGTGAGAATATTCAGCTGAGATTGTTGCTGCTGCAGTATGCGATAGTACTCATAGTAGATCCAAGTGCTGATTCGATTGTGTGATTTAGTTTATACATATCCTATGGGTATGAGCCTACGTAGATATCGTTGTTGTGTCAACTGGAGTGTTTACTAAAGAGGACAAAGTTGCCTTCCATTTGAAGGTCAACACTCTTTACCATTTAGCATATATTGATCCTTCAGTGCGTGATCTTTATTGTTAATGAGTCTACAACATATGTCTCCACCTACAAACTTACGAGCACATCACGAGGTCTGCATGACAATAAACTTAACAAGAGTTTTTCATTTGATATAGATAACATGACAATAAACTTAACAAGGGTATCTAAGGGACGCAATCTCATGGATGATTATTTCATTGAACGTCCCAACTTCAACTCGACAAAATTTCACCGGCGGCATAGGACGAGCACAAACCGATTCAACACTATCATGATGAATCTCTGCAACCACGACCAATCTTGGCATCAAAGACAATACGCCACTGGATTTTTAGGGCTTCTTCCGGAACAAAAGTTGACCGGTGCTCTGCAAATGCTGGTGTACGGGGCAGCCGCGGATCAGTGCACCGAAATTACAAAGATGGGGGAATCGATTACCCTGAAATGTATGAAGAATTTTTGCAGCCAAGTGTATCAAGTCTATGGTCCAAAATACCTCTGCAGTCTAACACCGGCAGACCTCACGCGACTCCTAGCTAAAGGCCAATGTCGAGGCTTTCCAGGTATGATTGGAAGCATCGACTGCATGCACTAGGAGTGGAAGAACTGTCCAACCGCCTATCAAGGGACATACTCAGGTCGAAAGGGCCACCCAATTCAACTATTATCCTGGAGGCGGTGGCCTCGTATGATACGTGGATATGACACAGTTTTCTTCGGGTGTCCTGGAGCCAAAAATGACATTTACGTGCTCCACCTATCGAATGTGTTCTCAGAGATCCTTGCAGGAAGAGGCTCAACTGTCGTCTACGAAGTCCATAGAGAGAGGTACAACCACGCTTATTATCTGGCTGACGAAATATGTCCGAGATACTCTACATTAGTCAAAACAATTTCCAATCCCCAGAGGCTCAGACGCCGCAACTTTTCGTAAAGAAACAAGAGACATACCAGAAAGATGTGGAGAGGGCTTTTGGCATCTTGCAATCTCGATGGACAATTATTCTTCATAGTTTTACATTGCACCACAAAATCGGTAATGACCATCATGTTAGCTTGCATCATATTGCATAACATGATTGTTGATGAAGAGTACGTGGAGGATGAGAATGAGGAAGAATAAGACGTGCAAAACTCATCGAGAGCTTTCTGAGTTTACTAAGGTAACCAATGTTTGTACCATTGGTTTGATCGGAATAAGGTGACTTTTCTTCAGCAAAGGGAACCACAATGGTTTGGCCGAGCCAAGCTAGACTCGTACGTGCTTTGTGGGAAAAGAGCACGACCACCGCTTTGTGGGTTTCCATAAGGCTGAATCAAGCTCTGGTGATGATGAGATATTTCACTACTGAAATTTAGGGCCTCATAAGACCTCCGATCATCTGAAATTAAACCCAAAGTTGATAGCCGTTAGGAAAATCAAATAATTAAGCTAGCACATAAGAAATCAAAAGATACCTTGAGAAACCAGAGGCATAACAGAGCCTTCATGGACTCCCACAGAGAAAACCGGCCAATTATCCATTGGGAGCCTGATCGAGCTAGCTCAAAGTTCAATGGAAAATGTTTGCAGTGTAGAGAGGAATGAATTTACGTGCTTATATATCATGCAAATTAACTTGGATTTCTGTGTCCTAGGGCCACCTCTGTCACTTTCTTCCATACTGTGAACCCAAAAACAAATTGGTGGAAAACTGCAAAAACTCTGCAGACTGCAGAGCTTTACTTCCAGATCGACCGTCACATAGCATGCAGTGGAGGTTTTGACCCCATCGCTCCATGACACATGGGCTGGTTTGAATAAGAGAGATTGTTGGGGGTCGAAAATTCTACAGTCCGTAGTGCAGAAACTCCCAAATTCTGAACCGTCCGATCATTCTACAGTGATCGAATGGGGTTGTACTGCCGTGGAGAAACTGATAGTTCACAAAGCGTGTCTTTTGTCTTCTGTACTTGGTCAATAATTTTTTGATAACAAAAAATAGTTATCGACATGCTTGGTTTTACGATTTATTATTGAATGAATGTCAATTGAGTTTGAATTGTAAGTATGATAACTCGATTAAATATACAAAGAAATTCAATTACTAAGCAGAATATTTGTTTCGCAATACTGAAAGTAGTAATCGACATGGTTGATTTTACGGTTGCTATTAAATGGATGCCAATCAAGTTGTGCTCTAATAATTAATATTTTAATCAAAACAGAAATCCGATTTCCTATTAAAAAAAGAGTATCGAAAACGCCAAAAAGAAATCAACATGCTTGATTTATAATTGAATATTGAATGGATGTTGTGGGAGCACGGAAAAGTTAGGATTTAGCTTTGAAGGCTTCTACAAGGATTTTTCCGACGATCGAATTGCTATCCCCTCTGATGACAGTTCAAAGATGGTTTTGGCGTGATGGTTGAAGCTGCGAAAGACCCTCACACGCTCAAGTAAGTGAGGGTGTAATGCAAGCATGTACGTAAATGTTCGAACTGGAAAAACTCACTAGGTTCTGCTATTTATACCATCCAAATCACCACCGAAATAGGAGCCACTACATCCACTAACGTAGTGGCTGGACGTCGAAGTTCCTGCACAGAGCTTCAAGTCTCGAAACTTGGCCACGTCCAGCAACCGCCTCCTATTTCGGTGCCATGTCTCTAGGATTTCGATCCACCAACTCCACCACCCCTCAATTCGGGTCTCTTTGAGTTAGTGATCTCCTCTTGGACTTATCCGAACAGCCCCAAGGCACTCGGACCTCAATCTATGGTCCCGACCCAATAATCCATTCGAATCTCGCTATAGATCATCGTCATTCGAAGTTCAAGACACTCTTCGAACTTTGAACTTCCTCGTCAAGGTTCGAAACTCAAACCTCGATCCTCATACCCGAAACCGGTAGGGATCTTCGAGACACTCTTCGAAGACTAAATCCCCAACACTTGTTCCACATTCGATCTTTATCCATAATTCTTGGTGTCAAGTTCGAACCCTACAATTCTTGCTCCCACAAATGACAATTAAGTTAGTACTTTAAGAACCAAAACCACCTCGAGTAGAAGAGTACAAGTAGTAATATAGAGCGAGAATAAAGAAAAATATGTAGACTATGTAGATGTACAATTTATGAACTAATTCTCAACTCTCATAAAGTATATCGTCAATAAAGTATAAGTTCATGTTATAAAACAAAGAAGAAAAGCAACACCTTAGTCGTTGAGAGCTCTAGGTTTTTGAGAATATTTATGATCATTCAACTTCTTCTGATTTATGGCGGATCACAAATAACTCGTTCATTGTGTCGAGGCTAGCTACATACTGTAAAAGGCAAAACCAATGTGGCAGCGGCGACCAAAACCCTAGGATCTCTTTAGGGTTATGGTAGACGTCTACATATAGGGTTATGGTAAACCCTAGTTCTTTATGAAGTTCTCGAAGGAGATGGATGCCCTTGGTTTTATGGCAAAGCCTCTCTAGCTATGGCATGCTATAGTGGTCGAGGTCATCCGTGAAAGTGCCTATAATGTAGATCCCGATGTGGGTGGAAATTTTAGGGTTAAAACGACGGATCGAATGGTGGACAATTCTCTTGGCCAAAAACTACCATCATACGTCTTTAAGATCAACAAGCATACCACAAGCAAAATGACAACATACATAAGTTACCTTCAATGGAAAGAGCAAAACATACAACAAACAAACACGGAGTTGATGTTTTGGCGCAAAGGATATTGCATAGAACATGAAACCTGGAACTCAATACCTTATGGAGCTGTGAGAGAAAATAGAGCTGCTAGCGTCCGACTTTGAAAAGATGAATAAGAAGAGTTTAATGTTTGGCTTTAAATTTTTAGATGGGGTAGTTGGCTGTTGGAAACAGTATGTTCATAGTTTTGAATGAAGGCTTAACCGGATGACCTACTTAATAGGTTACACCAAAAAGGAAAAAAGAACTTAAAGCCATATGAATGGCACATGTGCCAAGGAGTATCAAAACTTGGGAGCACTGTAGAACACCCATGTTTAGGGTAGGCAAGGACAGAGCCCCCCCCCCCCCCCCCAAAAAAAAACATAATATATATATAACCAGTATGTGATAATTACAGAGATTGTTGTCTTGGTGGAATGGTAAGGCAGTCAATTTCACCCACTTAAGAACTGAGTTCGAACCTCAGCATATGTTTATATTTTTTGCAAGATTTTTTTTCCTTTCTTTTGCTCCCTCCTCTTTTGAGTCTTCTTTATCTTTCTGTTATATTTTTGCTTTTCTCACTTTTATTTTTAATTTTTTTCACCCTTTCTCTTTCTGTAGTGTTTTTTTGCTCACTTTATGTACACTTATGCTTACACTTTTATTCATACTGATCAATATTGTCTAGTTTTATCTATTTGTATGTAATTTTATACATAGATTTATGTTTTTATTCATATTTCTTTCTTCAAATTTTTGTTTCCCCCCCCCCCCCCCGGCCCAACTCAAATCCTGACTTCATCCCTGAGAGGGATCAGTGGCGGAGCCAGCCATGGGTTCCCCTGGGGTAACTCGCCGCAGGCTCCCCAAATTACTTCGAATATTAACTCGCCACGGGCTCCCCTGGTAAGATTTTGAGGCAAGAAAAAAAAATACTACATATAGCTTATGCATGTTAGCATGTACACATACTAAGAAAGAACGTTAGGTGTTGTTTCTTACTTGGTATGACTTCGCATGTGACTCGTGATTATATGTCCAAGTTGTGCAACAGAATAACCATCTCTCTTACGTTTTCGTACTTGGCCTTTTCTTCTCAATCTCATGTCTGCTCACGCTCTTATGTACCATATATAACGTTATTGTTAAAGACTTAATTAACCAACCATCCAATCCAAATACAATATCATATATCGTATCATATGTCTTCATCGTCGATGTTCATCAAGTTTATACTATCAGTCTATCACTATATATATAGTAGAGATTAAGAAACTTATTGCATTATGCTAATCAAGTGTGTTTGTATTTTTGCTTTGAATCATATATAGTACTATCTCACTATTTCTAGTGTGTATTACTGTTAAGGATTTTGATGGTGGAAATTTGGTCTCTGGGCAATATTGTTGCATATGTTATCAAAATTAATATGAAGAATTTTGTGTTTGGGTGTTCGTTGGAAACTAATTTCTTTTTCATTTTTGAAAGAACTTTATCTTTTTTGAATTTGGATGAATGAAAGAGTAAATTTACTTAATTTTTATCTCTTTGCTTCTTGTCTGAATCATAATTTTTTTGGGATCTTGTTTGAATCATATTGCTTAGTGTATTGAACTTGTATACAAGTACGCATCTAAGGAGTACGGTTCACTACGTTAGTATGTCTCCCATCTAGGGATATCTTTCTCTTTTACATATTAGAAATTCACTCATGCCGTCAAAATACTAGATAATTTTTTGTAATGATTATCCCCTGCAACAATCTGAACTTGGCTCCGCCACTGGTAGGGTCGGGTCCATATTTTGGGTAACCGAGTTCGAACTCTAAATCAACCCGTCCGACCAAATCCAAAAAATTTTAGTTCGAGTTTTCAACCGACCCGAACCAGTCGGATATATAATACCCAAACCCAACCCGTTTACCCGAATAAAAATAAATAAAATAAAAAATACATATAAAAAATAAGATTAAATATACACTATTCTATATAAAAAATATATTTAAAAAATTAGATATAAATTATAAAATATAACAAATTTCATTTCAAAATTGATCCTCGAAGTTGTAAAATGATTATCTCAACTTATAATTTTGTCCTAACATTTGTAAAATATTTATGATTGAATAGTTACTACTATTGAACTAAAATTACAAGAAAAGCATCATTATACAACTTTGAGAACCAATTTATAAGTTGCATAGGATGTGTTAACTCATGATAGTCTTCCCTGTTTGGTATTTGTTCAAAAGAAGAAAGCTTTCAATGTCGATGTCGAGAGCCGTTCAAGTCCTCTTGATGGTTGAAAGTTGAAACACCAAGGAATAGAAAGGTTGGTGGTATCGGTACAGGTTGAACCAACAAAATGGGCTTTTGGGCCCTTGAAGTTGGAGAATTGGGCATAGATGATCTTATTCGATGGACAACCATTTTTTTTTCGAGGGTTGCATCGGTAATACCGGACGATGAAATTCCAGTAGAATTCAGCATGAATACAAATAGAGCTGGCACAAGCCATACCTATCTCTATTCTTTACAACCAATAAACTCAACAACTATCGAGCTTATTAACGTCCTAAAAAGAAGTCGAAAAATATTGAAACAATTTAATGGACATACTCTTAAACACTCGATTGTGGTAGGTATGCCTAAACCTAATGAATCACGCCACCTAAAGACGACACAAATAAGCTCACGGTACAAAAGTACCTAAATAGGATCTTAAATACATATGATATTATTGAATTAGATAAAACGAACTCCTAGAAAATCTAGCTTAACTAAACAAGCCCATACTAACAACTCACAGGAAGCCCAAGAAAAACCCAGCAAGACTCAAAGTCTGACGCCAACCGGCACTGCCGCACCCGAGGAAACAAGTCGCGATACACCTTGACCTATCTCCAAATCAACCAGAGTCTGACACTGAGAGAGAGACCAACCGTAAGAACCACCGCGCTCATCGCTGAGGAACCTAGTACCACTGACATTGTGCACAAGCTCCTGCCAAAAACAAAACTCGACCAAACAAAAAACTACTCTGACTGGCAGCAAGCCACAAAGCAGGGACCTGGTCAAGAGACCAGTCGTGGCCAAGCTGTCGCCAGACAAGGCTCAATACCCAGATGCGCTGATAGTTGCATATTTATGCGTCTATTTGGTATTTAATTTGTTTCCTATGTTTAGTTTATTATTATTAATCGAGTGAATTAATTATGTTTATTTGATTTTAGGTATTTTTGAGATTAATGAAGAAAATGAGATTAAATAATATATTATGGAAGTTATTGTGGAAGAGGAGGACTTACGAGGTGGGAGAATTCTAATTTGAGAAAGATACTAGTTGCCCACGTGACCTTGGTGAGGCACATATATATATAAATGAAGAAAGAGCTTAGCGAGGGAATGGAGTTCTTGGCGAGCAGCTTGGAGTTGCTGCTTGGCGAGGTAGTTTTGGTGATTTGGACTTGGACTTTGAAGAGGAGAAGGTTTAAAAATTGAGTTGGAGTCTAGCACGTAGGGTTTACTAGGATAAATAGCTCAAGCTAAGTTCTTGGTTAACGAAGTCCATCTGAAGTTAGGAAGCTTTGCACGTGGGGTTTACTAGGATAAATAGCTCAAGCTAATTAAAGATATATATATATATATATATATATATATATATATATATGGCTGGAACAAGATGAAGAAGGACTTGGACGGCAGTGAGGATTTCGGACTAAATGAAGAGAGAGAGATGAAGAAACAGAACTGAACAAGAAGAAAGAAAGAGAAGTTCTCATGCATGAAGCCTACGATCTTAACGGCAACAAGAGTTCTTCTTTCTCCTTCATTTAATTTATCTCTGATGACTTGTTTTGATTCTTTTATTAAGACCATGAATAGCTAAATACTTTGTTAAGAGGTGGTTTTGAATCCCCATACATGAAGTTTAGATAATATATACTCTTTGACCTAATTTTGTTATGTTCTTAGATGAGGTTTCTTTGTTAATTTTACATTGATGATTTCTATCTTGTATGCTTTGAGTGCACACTTAGTATACATGTATATGGATCTAAATCTATGAGAATTTAATGCATGTTGATTGTATTTGATCTTCCTCAATTTCTCTTGAGTGGAAACCGAGCTTTTCGGTTATAAGGAACCCTAAGTCTAGTAAGGCACGCCTTTAGTGTACTTGTGATGCTATGTAGATTCTCACACCTTTTCTAGATCATAATGCTTCTCTTTTAATAAATCAAGATAAGAGGGAGAGAGCTATGAGTTTAATCGGATCCTATGACCCTCGAATAGTCCACGAGAGGATTTCCATATCATAAGATAAGAGGGAGAGATGATCAGCGCCAGCGATGAAACGTCGGCCAAGGGAGGCTGCAAAACCCTAAGGTCTCCTAGGCGCTTCCAAAAAAATCGAAGCCAATTTTTTTATCTTTTTTTAATGAAAATTTCATGATTATTACATGTATATAGCAGTGGCGTAGCTACCTCTATGTGAACAATGTCAATTGATACGGCTCACTTCCTAGATTTTAGCTAGTTGTTAAGAATTTTAAACTATTTTTAGTATATAATGTATATTAATGTGATTTTTGAAGCAAAAAAACATATGTACGAATATGGGTAAAAGACATTACTTATACGATTATTATCTGTTGGGCTTGGACTCCAACATGATTGATGGAAGTAATTAATCAAATTATTTTGACAACATTATCAATCCCGTAACTATAGTTAGCCAATAAACTATTATAATTTTCTTGATTAATTAATCATCTCTACAAATGTTTCCATCTTTAAACCTATACATTATCACCTTTTGTTTTCTTACAATTATTTTTATTTTTTCGTTGATTTTTAGTTATATATTTTGAGTGTCATTTTTTTATGAGAAAAGAAACATGATAAAGAAGCTCCTCTGGAGCAACCACTTCCTAACTGATCAAAACACAAGATGTTCCTGGCTCTACTTGGAATACAACTCTCGCATATATGGAGGCCCCTAGACTAATGACCAATTGACGCCAAACTATCAACAACAACAAAGTTTGCTTCCCTACAGACATGCTTGAACTCTATGTTGAGGAAAGATTTAGAAATCTCCTTGATGTCTTGGACCACTGGAAGGAGTTTCCAAGGCAGAGAACAATTCCCAACAACACAAGTGATGACAAGTTGAGAATCCCCAAATCTTCTCAAATCCTTTTCTACGAGCTTGGAGAAGACCATCTCTAAGGGCTTCAGCAAGAAAAATAGAAGTCTTCCCCAAAGCCTTAGCACCAGAGATGATAAAAAGCCCATCACAATTTCCGATAATGAAGCCTCCGGCTACACTTCTAAGGCTGCCTCCTACAACTGAATCATCAAAATTGACTTTAAATTGGTCGAAAGGAGGAGGAAGCCATTTGATGAGTTGGGGATGGGCTTTCTTCTTGTCAAGCTTCTGGTTGTGCTCTTGATACTGGTTGAGAGTAGTCCAAGAGGCTACAACAATGGAAGAAGCTGCAGCCGGCTCATTCTTGAAAATTAAATAGTTTCTAGCTTTCCAAATTTGCTAACAAAAAGTCACAATTCTCTCAAGTAAAGTATTTGCATTTTCATTATGTTAACAGATTTCCATTAGTTGATTTAAAAAATCTCTTCCCTGAGTTGGGACGAAATTTATTGCTTGGTCCCAAACATATCTAGCCAAGTTGCAGTCACAAAAAGGTGGGATGTTGACTCTTCATACACATTACAAAAAGGACAAACATTAGCATTTAACAATTTTGTTTTCATAAGTCTATCCCTAATTTTTTATCTTCCTTGTAACATAATCCAGCCAAAATTTTAACTTTTGGAGGGATTACATGTTTCCAGAGCTTGTCCAACAGGACTTGATTCCTTGCATTAAGACTATTTTCAACCTGCAACCAAGTTGCAAGTTTAACATTGAATTTACCATTTGAGGTAAGACCCCACACAAAACAATCATCATGACTAATAAGAGGAATAAGAATGCCTAAAATATGATCAACAACATCCCTATCAAAAAATGTCATAAGCTTATCCTTGTTCCAAAAACAATCACTAATAAAATCTTGCATAGTGCTGATAATGTCAAAATTAATACCATCGTCAATGTCAATAAGGTTTATCAACGTATAAGAGAAAGCCCAATTATAAGTTCAAAATTTTATATTCTCACCAGTTTCAACAATCCATCTCATCCCTTTTAACAGGATATCCCTACTGTCCAAAATGCCTTTCCAAGCAGATGAAAAACTGTTTTTCTTTTTCACCTCAAAAAAAGAATTTTTCATCAAATATTTCCTGGTGACAATATTCACCCGCCAATTTTCCTTATCTGTCAAAATTTTCCGACCCAATTTCGTTAAAACCGCATTATTAAAAGAAACAGCAAGTCTTATACCAAGACCTCCCTTAGACTTAGGGAGACAAGCCTTCTTCCAACTAATAAGATTAATTTTTGAATCAGAACCCAAAAAGAAGTTGCTTGCCTCTTTATCATTTTCCTTACATAATTCTCAAGGCATTTAAAACAAGACATTAAATGATTTAGCATACCTGTAATACTTGATTTAATCAAAGCTAGTCTACTAGCTCTGGACATGGAGTTTTTCTTCCACCCAACAAGTTTGTTGGAAATTCTTGAGTGCAGGTCCTTAGAATTAATTGGGTCTCTCCAAAACACAATGTTAATACCCAAATACTTACCGATTGTAGTCTTATGTTGAATTCCGAGAATTCTTGCAATTTCACTCTTTGTTCTTACAACAATCTTAGGAGAAAAGTATAGAATCTTAGGAGAAAAGTATAGAGAGGACTTCTGAAAATTTATCCTCTGAACAGAAGCATCAAAAAAATCATTTAGAACTTTAAGGACTCTCCTAGCAGCTTTAGAAGAAGCATTACAAAAAATTAAACAGTCATCTGCAAACATGAGGTTTGAGATTTTGAGTTCTTCAAGAGAAGATAAGATTCCTATATGTTCCTTTGGTTTACTAGTTATGATATTTAGCTGTCTAATAAGTGGTTCCATACACATGATAAATATATACGGAGAGATCGGGTCTCCTTGTCGAATTCCCCTAGAGGGTGAAAAATAACCCTCTGGTTTTCCATTTACAGTGACTGAAAATGAGACTGAAGAGATGCACTCCATTACTAAATTGACCCAAGCATTACGAAAACCAAATTTTAAAGGCAGCATCTAATGTAGTTCCAGCTTAAAAAATTGTAAGCCTTTTCAAGATCAATCTTTAGATCAATCGTAAGGCAACTAGGATATTATCATGGATAGATCTACCAGGTGCAAAAGCACCATGATTCTTTGAAATATATTTTCCAAGAAGCGGTTTTAATCTCCTAATGATCACTTTAGTAATAATCTTATAAGAAACATTACAGAGGTTGATAAGTCTAAAATGGTTCACAGTTTCTGGTTTGGTAACTTTTGGAATTAGAACAATATTCGTATGATTCAACAGCTTAAGGGAGGCACCATTTTCAAAAGCATGTTGAACTAACTTCACAACACTAGAACTAACCGCATTCCAGTTGTTCTGGTAAAAAGTGGCATGAATCTCATCTGGTCCAGGAGCCTTGAATTGACCAATAGATTTAACTGCATCTAAGATTTTGTCTTCATTGACATGTTGCATAAGCATACTGTTATCATTATCATTTATGCAAGGAGCAACAACACTAAGGAATTCCTCCATTTTGCCTCTATTAGGCAATCTATCCACAGAGAACCTTCTCTTGAAATCTGAAACAAAGAAAGAAACAATATCATTAGGCTCAGTGATCCAAGAGTTATCATTAATTTTTATTCTATCTATCTTGTTCCTTTTCCTTCTAATGGTAGCTTGTAAGTGAAAAACTTTTGTGTTTACATCCCCTAAACAGAGCCAATCTGCTTTTGCCTTTTGGGTCCAAAACACTTCCTCCTCTCTGAACAAAGTAGAAAGAGACAATTCTAGCTCCTTGTTCTTCTCCTGCAGTGGAATAGAGTGAGGAGAATTCATGTATTGATTTTGAATAACAGCAATTTCTTCCTGGAGGTTCTTGATTCTTTTAGAAATATCACCAAAGACATCTTTGTTCCAAGTCTTAGCTAGCTCATAAATTTATTTACCAGAGTAGCAAAATTCTTGACCGGATTCGGATCATGACAAGTACCCCAAGCAACATTTACCAAGTTCTTGAATTGAGGGTGGCTTTGCCACATAGCCTCAAATTTGAAAGAGCCTAATCTCTTTGGCTTCCTATGATTTAAAGATAAGTAAACCAGACTATGATCTGAACCAACCATTTATAGGCAAATTTGTAACTTCCATGTCAGGATACATTGCAAAACCACTATTATTAGAACAGAATCTGTCAAGTTTTTCGAAAACAAGTGTTATCTTTATGCTTGTTAGACCAAATAAAAGGGACTCCTTTACTAGGAATGGAAATCATTCCATTACTATTTAAGAATCTGTTAAAATCAAGCATGGACCTAGTAAAAACAGCATTTCCCCTTTTTTTCGGAGAGACAAGTAATCATGTTCATGTCACCAGCAATAAACCAAGCTTCATCATTGCTCGGTTTAAGTCTAGAGATTTCATCCCATAAATCTCTTTGTTTTTCTTTATGAGGATACGCATAGATAAAGGTCATATAAAAGCCATCAGTAGTACTAGAGTTTGAAATGAAACAATGAACGAATATATTGTGATGTAAAATAACATTAACGTTAATAGTTCTAGATTTCCAGCAAAGAAAAATTCCACCACTTTGTCCCAACGCGGGAACAACAAAATGTTGATCAAAAGGCAGCTTTTGAGCAATTTTTTCTCCGAATTCAAACGATGCTCGGGTGTCAAGCACACACAAAACATCCAACACATAAGTAGAAACATAAAATGCAGCCTGCGTTTGAAAACCAAGCCAGGAACTTCCCTTGGTATTCCAAAAGGCTATTCTCATTTAATCTGATTGTTAGTCGAATTGCTTGGCCTACACATGGCCTTAACCACTTCAAAGCTTCTAATAAATACCATTTGTTTGAACCAGGAAAAGACAAATTGTACCATTTGTAAACTGTGATGGCTGAGAGTGTACGGCAAGAGTGTGCTAGTAACCCCACTTATCAGACTTCCTAATCTCAAAACGATAAACTTACGAACCTGGAGATTACTAGGACAATTGAAGAATAAACAAAGGTGAAGAATAGAACATACCTGAGCTCCGTGGCAAGCGAGTACAAGTCGTGTACGATAGTCAAGCAACCTCCAATCGCAACCACACTTCATCGACTTCTCATCCTGATTGCTGGAGTAATGGATCTTGTTCATGGGAGGCTTATAGGATCTCTCACTCTCCCTCCCCCAAATTGGGATTCTAGGGTTTTGGCATAATATGACACGATTACCTCCGGGTTTTGGCAAAGGTCGAGTTTGGGCAAGGAATTGGGCGAGGATCAGGCCAAGGTGGCTGCCAGATCCTGATTAAGCAAACGAAGAAACTCACGATTTCATATTCTGGAGATTTTGGTCCATCTCGCCCCCGCGCGTGGGGCGCGTTCTTTTCTGGACTTCATTTGATCACTTTGCTCCGGGTCGCATTTTTCATATAGATCAGTTATATTTTCCTCTTCCCTAGCTTAGCTCCATTGTGAAAATTCAAAGTGTTAATAGTACGTATTCTTTATTTCTATTATTTTGATGGTCGTTGGCGTATGTAAAGTTTTGATATTGTATTGAAAAAAGTATTAGTTCTGACACACCTAACTCGAAATTCTAGTAGGATTGAAACAAATTTCAATTACAAAATTTAGCCAAGCTTAAATACTATAAATTATTCACAATGGAAAGCAAATGTGGCAAAATATGCTATGGGAAATTTCTCTACTTCCAAAAGAAAAAAAAAATTATATATATGGTTCGTCATGGACGATTGGATCTTCAAAATAAATCTAGATGGCAGTGAGAAGATTGATCTAAATGCCATCACAATCTGTCAATATTTCAGGTGGGATTACTTGGAATTTCAGGACTACAAAAGCTGCGAGCACTTCCTCGATCATGATCAAACCCTTTCAAGATTCTCGGAGACGGTTTTCATCCTCGGCCTAACTTCAGGGTCAGGCTCAGTGCAAGCGAGTGCTACATGAAAAGCTGCTAGCACTTCCTTTTTGGCATGAACTTCTTGAAGCAATATAGGGTCTACCATGTCCGAAAGAGGGTTTTCATCCTCGAAACCTTTCCTAACCCACCTCACTAAATCCGGCACCTCTAGTGAAGTTGAAGAACTAGTTGGAGACATTTCAGGAGACTTTCCTGTGAGCAACTCCAGTAAGACTACTCCGAATGAGTAAACATCCCATTTTTGGGTTGGTCTACTGCCTGCAACTCGCGCCTCGGGGGCTCTATAGTTGTTGGCTCGCTCTGTTTGGGAAGACTTTATGTAAGGGAGAGCGCTGCCCATTAAGCCACCCGAGGAAGGGTTGTTACCGGTGATGGTGATCAATTTGTTGAGTCCAAAATCGGAAATGTAGGGCTGGGATTCGTGATCTAGTAAAATGTTGGACGGCTTGATGTCTCCATGGACAAATTTCCGCGGACTGCATTCATGGAGATAGGCTAAACCTCGCGCTGTACCCTTCAAAATCTTCAGCCTCGTCGACCATGAGAGACTTGTAGGCTGACCATTGTTCCCTGCAAAATATAGATCCAATTTTCAGTATCATCAGCTGAAATAATGTCTCTGCATAGTTTATTCTTGCGTAACAATTGAACAAACTGTTTGTTTTTGCCAAAAGGTTTAAGGATTGCAATACAATTCTTGCCACCATGTTAGTTGTAGTGGCTCCATGCCACCATGGGAAACGTAAGAAGAAAGCATAAAGGATGATGATCAACCGTTTTTACACTAAAAAAAATGTTCCAAATTTTCATCATACTGAAACAGAGAAGAAAAGGGTCCTTCAGATCATCACAAAAGTTAGGAAGGTCAGAAAGGTGTAATGGTTTGCACCAAAAATGAGACTAGCTAGGTCATGGCATGGTGATTATACTGACCTACCCTTTGAGCGATCATTGAACTCTATAAGTGGGCAATAAGCCCCACACCACAGTCACTACATGAATTGCCCATTGCAAGCTTGCAACAATGATTCATGTGTTGCATGCATGGACTATGCTGTGTGGCTCTACCTGTGGACAATGCATCAGGTATATCTCAGTCTCAGCAGACAAAAGGTGTACAATCAAACGTAGCCAATACACTTGAGCTTAGATGAAGCTTCAAACAAAACGGTACTACTTCGTATCCAGCAAGAGAGAAGAAACCAATAGTTGATTTAGTTCAACACCCAGCTCTTAATGTGTTTATCAATTTATGTGTCCAGTGTCTGTGACCAACCCTTAATGGAGAGACAGAGGACCTCATAGTACAGTGTTTTCAAATTGCAAAATGTAACAAAAACACATTACAATTGTAACTTGTTTCTCTTCCCGTGAGAACACACTGTACCCAGTTAGTTCCTAAATTCTACGAATCATTTTCCTAATGCTAATTGCTATTTCCAAAACCGTATATGTCTGATTAGATAGGATTAATAAGCACTCGAGAATCTATAACACAATTATTACATAAATAGTTTTGATATGGATGAAAATATCTGACACTCTAGCTAGAGTCTAGATGAAGAGCTGTCCAAGAACTTACTAGTTTCTTATCTCATGGATTATACCAACCTCAAATCCTCAATATCATCTCTAACGTAAACGACTAATAGTTGTTACTCTAGTTTATTACCTACCACGTGCACTACTCAAGAAAAACGACAACACAAAACCGCAAACGACAAGACTAGAAAGTACGACTTAAGCTCTCAGCAATACGCCACAAAATAATTGGAAAAAAAAAAAACTGACCGCGAAGTGCAGAGGCCAAGTTGCCATGCGAAATGAAATCACTGATGAGAAGCTTCTCGTCGGGCGCCCAATAATACGCCCTCAACCTCACCACATTGGGATGCTTGACTCTCCCAATCGCCTGAACCTCCGCCGCGAACTCCTTATACCTCTGATCCCCTCCCTCCCCGAGCCTCCTCACCGCCACCGGAATCCCATTCCCGAGCACCACCTTATACACAATCCCCAACCCACTCTTCCCCAACACGTACGCCGAAGCTCTCAACAGCTCGTCAAGCTCGAAAGTGAACCCTTTGTCAATCGCCACCAGCTCCCCCTCCCCTTTTCGCTCTGGGTTATCCGGGTCGGGCTCCGAGTCAGAATGCCCGAACCCGCCGCCCGTTATACACGAGCACATTCCTCCTTGGGTTTTCTCGTTGTTGTTTGACCCGAATTTACTCTTTCCGGTGCAAGAACACCCGTTCGAGCTGTCTTTTCTCTTCCAGTAAAAGTATATTACGATTAACCCGACGAGCGCGACAGCGGCGGCGTCGGCGGCGGAGATTAGGATAATGAGACCCGGACTGAGACCTCTTTTCTGGTTGTTGTTGGATCGGGTCGGACTATCCCGCGAGCTTTTCGCGGAGTCGTCTTTACACGACTTTTGGAGCGGGAAGCCGCAGAGGAGCGGGTTGTTGAGAAACGCGGTGGGGCCTTGGTTCGAAAACGAGCCCGTCTGAGGAATCTCGCCGCTGAAATTGTTGTTGCGGAGGTCGAAGCTCACAGTCACCGGCAACTCGCCGAGCGATTTGGGGAGCTTGCCGGAGAGGTGGTTGAATGAGAGGTTGAGGGTCCCGGAGAGGGATTTGAGGTCGCCGAGATCGGAGGGGACCGATCCGGTGAGGTTATTAGCGGAGAGGTCTAATTGAAGGAGATTCTCCATGGAAGTCCAAATTCCGGCGGGAATTTCGCCGGAGAATTTGTTCCGGGCGAGGATGAGTCTCTGGAGTTGCTTGCAGTTTTTGAGGTCTTTGTCTAATTGACCGGAGAGGGAGTTGTTGGAGAGGTCCAGGTTCTGTAGACGAGGGATGTTACAGATCGACGGAGGGAGACTGCCGGAGAGATTGTTGCCATATAGGAAGAGGCTGTGGAGTGACGTGGCGTTGAAGAGCTGAGAAGGGATGGCGCCGTAGAAGGCGTTGGAGTGGAGGTTGAGGCGGCGGAGGTAGACGAGGTTGCCGAGCTCGGAAGGGATGTAGCCGCGGAGGCTTTTACCGGAGAGGGAAATGCCGACGACTCTGGCGTCGGGGAAGCCGGTGATGTTGGAGCAGGAGATGCCGGTCCAGCGGCATGGAGTATCGTCGGAGTCGGTCCAGTCGGAGAATGCGGCGGAGGAAGAGGAGGAGGCGTCGACGGCGGACTTGAGTGAGAGGAGAGAGAGGCCGTCGGGGGTCAATGAGTGAGATGATGAGTAGAAGAAGATGGACATTATTGTTGTTACTGAAAGGAAGTAAATGCTGGGATCCGTCTTCATTTTTTGGCAGAGACAATTGAATCTGTGCGTTTGATTGACAACTACTAGCTAGTTAGTGCTCTATGTATTAATTAGAGTCCTCCCTCCGTGTTTGAGAGAGAGAGAGAGAGAGAGAGAGTAGTTGGGGTTTGGGTGCTGGAAGACTCGTATTTAAGAGCCTGAAGGATTTGGATGGGTGGGGCCCGGCTCCCGCCAAAAAGAGAGAACTAGGCTAAGGCAAGGAGGGGAGTAGAAGAAACGCAAGAGAGTATGCTTTGTGTTGTTTATTGTCTTTGAGAGTTTACGGACTCTGGATGGTGTTGCACTGGTGCTACTGCTATGGCTAGGCCTATAGTGGTGGAGATTATGGAGGGAGGAGGATGACAGATGAGATAGGTCATGGTCTGTGGGGGATATGACATTCCCCTACATTCTGGACTCTAGTAACTGCAGCAAGTTTTAAGGTGTTTAACGACTTGTCGCTAAGGGTACGTGATGCGTGGGTGCCATTTGCTAGGTTGTGTTTTCCGTTCAGTCACTTCAGTGTGACCAAATGAATAAAATGACAACACAAATTTAATTAATTTGTAAGAAAATTATTTTGTGAATAGTTTAGACAAGACACTTCGTGTTAATCTAAAAGAATTCTCACGTGAACTCGATTCAACGTGAATCAAGACAAAAAATTTAAAAATAATTAGTACCATCAAACATTCATATTCATTTGAGATAGATTAAAATTAAAATTTAATTAATTTATGTTAATATATGTATGGATTTTTATCATTTTTATGGTGAATGTCCGGTCTTGCATCGTGATCGATGCGATAGAATATAGTAAGCTTGCTAACAAATAAGGGAAACATTTGTCTGATTATATATATAATCGACTATGATCGAATTTTTTTAAAATAGACTACGGAGGATCGGGACACACAGAGTCACACAGTGATCTCTAGCTGCTCTGACTTCATTGGTCATACCAAACAGCAACCTGCAGTCTCTACAAACTACAAATGAAGCTAACAATTGGGTTTTTATATTCTTGCAGAGGCAGGTTAGGAATCAATGGGATCTTCAAATTTAGGCTCTCCCGCTTAAAGTTGACCAGATTAAAAAAGACATCTATGATTTAATGATAATGCGTTAGATCCTTATTCAGTACGTGCATATTGAGCTAGATCATTCCATATTTTCTTTACCTCTGGTAGCCCTTAGGGTCCGGATTTGTTACTTGTCATCTTTCAGCTATTAATTGTGCTATCTGGGTTTGATAGTTGACAGCAACCAAACAGAGTGTTGTGCGTCACACAGTGACTTGTTCATATAGTCACTAAAGTCCCATATTTGCTTGTTGGGTGTGATGAATGGTCAAGTCTACAAGCTGCCTAAGAGTTAGAGATGATGGCATTGGTATTGCTTGGTCGATCATGACGAACCACTTATTTTCCAAGGCTTTTTCTCCATGCAAATCATGTAAATCTAGTTTTGTAATTGGGGAGGTGAAGTTCGTATAATGATTATATTTCATTTCTCATTTCTCAAATCTCAATCATGAAAACATGCTTAGAAGCTAACTAAGGGAAGAAAGAGAGAACATATTTCAGATCTCCAGCTTGTAAATTCTGGTAGTTGACAGATTGGAATGGATCTTGATATCATTTTTTCACTATAGTGGAATTATACGTAATTAGAAATGATTATAAATTGTACGTAGAATTATAGCTCATCCATTGTTTAGTGTCCTAAGCCATTCTGTACCAACAGGGCACATCATTGGAGAAAATAGAGTAGAATAACCCGATGCTTTCTACTTAAGGGATCTAATGGATTGTGCATGAATTGTGACTCAACCTTAATGAGCATCTTTGGCTATTCATCATGCTCATTAGAGCATTCGCACCGAGTGATCAAAGTTAGAAGCAAATTAAATCTTTATTTTCTTGAAGCAAAGTAAAATTTTTTTTTTTCAAGCAAATCAAATTTTGTACACACCAATTTATTATTTACTTCAAGCAAATTTATTTTGTCATGTTTAAAAATTATTTATCGGATAGATTTATCACTAATAAAAATGTGATACGTGTCTTTATCAGTAGTAATTATACAAGATTTCAGATAAGATTTTCGATTAATTAAAAATTGAGACGTGTCACTGCCACGTGTCATTGTCGGTAAAATAATTGGACAAGATTTTCGTTGAGATTTTTTACCAATGTTGATCCGACATGTGTCGCTACGAGATAGCGTCGTCGATAAAATAATAGGACCAGATTTTTGGTAAGATTTTCGACCAATTACGATGTGACACGTGTCACTGCGAGACAGTGTAGTCGAAAAAATAATTGAACCAGATTTTTGGTAAGATTTTCGCCCAATGACGAAGCCACATGTGTCACTACGAGATAACGTTGTCAAAAAAATAATTGAACCAGATTTCCGGTTTGATTTTCGTCCAATGACGATGCAACACGTGTGTTCATCTTTATCGATCGGATTATCTACAATTGGCTATAAAACGTTCATCTATCACTCATTCTATACTCACACCATCTACAAGAATTCGAGCAGATAACTCATCCCTCTAAACACTTAGCAACATTTTCTTGTTCATCACTCTGATGAATCCTTTCAGCTTTACAATTTTTTCAGGCGGAGACAACGTCAACAAGAAGAGGATGACAATATGGAGAATTCATTCGTCAATTAAGTGGTCATGGCGAAAGCACAACACGACGATGAACCACCACGACCAAGCGGTTCACATCACGGTAAAAAACCGAATCATCTACGACAGAGGGTATCTAAGGGACGCAATCTCATGGATGATTAATTCATTGAACGTCCCAACTTCAACGCGACATAATTTCACCGGCGGTATAGGACGAGCACAAACCGATTCAACACTATCATGATGGATTTCTGCAACCACGACCAATCTTGGCATCAAAGACCAGACGCCACAGAATTTCTAGGGCTTCTTCCAGAACAAAAGTTGACCGATGCTCTACAAATGTTGGCGTACGGGGCAGCCGCGGATCAGTGCATCGAAATTACAAGGATGGAGGAATCGACTACCCTGGAATGTATGAAGAATTTTTGCAGCCAAGTGTATCAAGTCTATGGTCCAAAATACCTCTGTGGTCCAACACCGGCAGACCTCACGCGACTCCTAGCTAAAGGTCAATGCCGAGGCTCTTCAGGTATGATTGGAACCATCGACTGCATGCACTGGTAATGGAAGAACTGTCCAACCGCCTATCAAGGGGAATACTCAGGTCGAAAGGGCTGCCCAACTATTATCCTGGAGGCGGTGGCCTCGTATGATACGTGGATATGACACAGTTTTCTTCGGGTGTCCTGGAGCCAAAAATTACATTAACGTGCTCCACCTATCGAATGTGTTCTCAGATATCCTTGCAGGAAGAGGCCCAACTGTCGTCTAAGAAGTCCATGGAGAGAGGTACAACCACGCTTATTATCTGGCTGATGAAATATATCCGAGATACTCTACATTCGTCAAAACAATTTCAAATCCCCAGATGCCGCAAGATAAACTCTTCGCAAAGAAACAAGAGGCTTACCGAAAAGATGTGAAGAGGGCATTTGGCATCTTGCAATCTTGATGGACAATTATTCTTCATGGTTTTATATTGCACCACAAATCGGTAATGACTACCATCTTGTTAGCTTGCATCATATTGCTTAACATGATTGTTGAGGAAGAGTACGTAGAGGATGAGGATGAGGAAGAAGAAGACGTGCAAAACCCATCAAGAGCTTTCCGGGTTTACGATAGGCCGGTGGATGCACAAGGGAATCAAATTATTTTTGAGCCAATTAGTAGAGATTAAGCCAATATACAACGGATTCACGACCGTGTTGTCAATCTAGAATCCGGTTACATCCATAGAGAGCTCCAGAAGGACTTGGTGAAGCAAAATTGGAGGTTGAAAACTGGTGAGATACTCTAAATATTATCCTAAATATGTGTGTTTAATTTTATTATGTGTTTTCATTAAGCTTGTGTTTAATTATTAAGCTTGTATTTAATTTTAGTTTAATTTTAGTATGTGTTATAATTTAATGTGTATTTCAATTTCATCTTAATAAATAAATCATTTTTATTTCCCAAAAATTTAAATTACATAAAATGACGAGCCAAGCCCAGATTTATTCTTAGTACAATACTATAACTACTATGGAAAGAGCACACGACTTGAGTGATAATAATCCGAATATGTTTCATCGGTAGGTTGATCTTGACTAGGTTCTCCTTCATTAAGGATAGCTAGTTTCCTCGTAGTAAAATACATTTTTGAGATTGGGGTCATTGCCTCCAAATCTATTATCATGATTCTTGTTTCCTCCTCTTGTTTCTTCAATCGTAACTCTTCGTCCGCCCTTGCTTCATTCCGGTTTTGAATTTCTATGTACTCTGCGTAATAATTAAGCTCACTTTCATTATGCGCTAGCCTCTTTGATTTCCATGATGCTTGGTCACTTGCAATGGTATGCAAAACATCAACTCATTGCTCAATGGGAGTCTTACCTTGTTTCTTTTGCAGTCTCACTTCCTTTGCTGACTTGGTTCCCATTGGTCTAGGCGGACTCGAGGGAGCAGGCATGTGGCTTTGAGGTGTCGTATTCACTTCTCCGTCATCCAAATTGATGGTTGGAGATGATTCGGCGGCGGAAGGAGTAGGTTGGTAACTACTTGCATATGGAGATGGAGTAGTTGGTAGCACCGCAAGGAAAGATGGATGATTCTTAACCACTTCCCAACATTCAAAATGTGTACACGCTTTCTTTCTTTCCTTATAGTAACATGATTGAGCTTGCTTGACCTAATGTAAAATTTATATTAGCTATTTCACTATGCTACATATTTAAACAAATTAGATATATAAATTACATAATTTAATCAAGGTATAATCAAATAAAATGTGAATAATTTATGATAAAACAATATAAACTTACTTCATCCATTAGCGAAGTGCTGCTAGCTATACGTTGTCGTGCCGCGTACAAACATACGCCCCATTCTTGCAAGAGTAGCTTGAACTTGTTATAGTGAGACACGAGTGCGATTCGGGTCCTCGGCTCCTTCGAAGGATTCTCACCTTGTGTTGGCTTCCAATTTTTCACATAATCGGCATGAATTATCTCCCACAATTTCTCCCTCTTATGTTTGTTGCCGTCGTATTCATCAGCACTATGAAGCAGAAAAGAGATGCACATTTGTAAATCTTCGGAAGGAAGCCAATGAGTGCCCATTTTTTTTTTGAAAAACAGCTAAACGAAATGAGAGAGGAGATGAAGGGAAATGCGAAATTTGTTGTGCACAAATTGGTGTGAGATGATGAAA
Organism: Geum urbanum; assembly: GCA_946800695.1. Taxonomy (NCBI): domain Eukaryota; kingdom Viridiplantae; phylum Streptophyta; class Magnoliopsida; order Rosales; family Rosaceae; genus Geum; species Geum urbanum. Next base: position 59,971,747 of record OX327005.1, on the reverse strand, counting down.
AATTGAAGTAGTATTTATAGGCAAATTTTTGGGAGAGTTTGAGAATTTTTGGGATTTTTTTACTATTTTTTGGAGCTTTTTTCCATTTATTTTCGTTTTGAAAAATTCAATAACCGTTTCCTTTGAATCTCAGCCGTTGGATCAAAATTTCTGATTCAAAATAGATGGCCTAGAACAATAGGACAATTAGAGTTTAATAACCTAGCCGGTAAGCCACGTGTCATCCACTTATTGGCCCGTTAAATTATTTTTTTAATTCTTTTACTTGAATGACGTTAGGCGAATAAGATTTTTTTTATGTTAGGCGGGTGTAATGCTCTTAGAATGCTACAACAATAGGACACGATCGAAGTATCGACACTATTCCAAGATTACATGATCAAACATCATAATGATATGCCTAAAATATAAAGTAAACGTTAAAACGAAGGACCCAAAGTTAGATCTCAAGTTAGAATAAGAAAACTGGCTTCTAGGGCCTTTACGCTTATGATTTGCAGAAGCTCAGCGTTTTACTATACTTTGATCCTTCCCAATTCATCTCGCTTTTTTCTGGTCAAGAGGGCCTTAAAGGCCCAAAGCAACAAGGAATTTGTGGAGACGATCACATGAGGTTCCAAGTTTATATGAACTAGGATTTCAGCGACTTCATACATGAATTCTACTTCATTGCGTACTACCGTAGAACGTAACCCATAGCAACCGACAGACGTACAAAATGTTCAACTGCAGAACAAGTAGTTTGATATGGAATGAACATGAGAGACTTCAGATTCACACCAATTTTGCCCAAGTTTCGAAATACCAATAAGAGGACTTGCACAAGTAAACATTGTTGTTCCAAGCAAAGTGTACAGAAAGGGTACGTAATATTCATGACAAGAAACAGAGATGTAATACTGCAAGACATGAGCAATCAAATAACATCAGCATCAATGATGGTAATAAGAAATATAGCACCCAACTGCGTATGCCTAGCTTTCTTCAAATCCCTATTTCCCTGTCTCTTTCATTAACCAGTCTGTTCTCTTAGGCCGCACCTACCTCCACCATTTCTTGTTCCACAGTCTCCGGGGTGACAGGATAGTATGCGTAGTGAAGCTCTCCAACGTCATCTCCAGATAGTTTTTTCCACCCATCTGGACCCACATGGTAAACTGATAAAGAAAACACAACAAAATTACAAATTAGCACTTAACGAGCATGAAGTGGCATAGGATATACAGCTATAAATTTAGAGAGAGAAAATTACCGCTGGCTACTCCACCACTAGCTCCATCACGGAAAGTTGCATGATATATAGCTCTCCTAGCTAACTCAGCAGCTTCTGCAACCGACATATCATAGCGGTACCTGGCATATGCAACCAAGGTCAGTAGACAGATCATGTGCACAAACAGAACTCTAGAACACTAGAAAAGAAATTTGCACTAACATAAGATCCTTATTTATCTTAGGCCCTGTTTGGGATGGATATCTAAAGTGATTTTTATCATTGGTTTGCACTTTCAAGAGCTTCCCTCCCATGTGCTTCCTAAAAAACCACATCTAGGTGTTCTAAGTGATTCCCTAAATTTTCTCAAAGTGCTTTGTATTATAATCAAACACCTTAAAATTGATAGAAGTACTTTATCAAGATTGAAAGTGCTTTCAAAAGTCATACCAAACAGGTACTTAATCATATGTAGATGTTGCTTTTAAGTCTAATATGACAAAGGAAATTGCTTGCAACTCATGTTCTTGGATATTGAAGAGTATATATGATTCAGTGACAAAGGACAAGAACATACTTACATTTCCATAAGAAGAAAATCTTATAGTTCAGAAACATTATAGTTCAAAATGAATTAATCAGATAAAGAGAGTGAAAGCACATACCCATGATCCAAGACACCATAAGCATATGGGGAACCAGATCCAACTGAAAACCTCATCCCTTTCAACCTTCCTCCCTCACTGTCCACATAATAAAGTCCAGGACCCTGCACCAAGTAAGAATACACATTGAGCAAAACAAATGCATGATAATTAATCAAAATAAAGGCATGGAAACTTTTATTCAACAAGATTCAGATCTCAATACCGTTTCATCCCACCCAGCAATCATGGTCCCAACAGACAGACCCATACCACGGTAAGAGTACAGAATATTGGCCAAAAGCTTCGAAGCCCCTGTAACCGAAATCCTGCGCTTGTTTGCCAACTCATGCAGCCTGCACTGAGATATATCAAACAATTGTTTATTAGTAGTCCATACAAGAAAAAAATAATACATGTAACAATCAATCATAAGCCAAAATGGAGGCCCAACTAATCCCTCTGTAGATAAAGTTAATATCTTCAAATCCTCTAAATACTATCAATAGATTGAAAAAGTGTTCAGTTTCACAGTCATTGATATCGTATCTTATGTATCAAGCACAGCATAAGTACTATCTGATTCTCTAGCGCATACTAGCTGAAGCACATATACACAAACATGATTTCACTGCAATTGTTTCAGTTCCACAAAGGGAAACAAAACACGTTCTCAACAATTTCTTGACATAAAGGAAGGGTCGTATACAACTTCCCAGGCTAGTACATAGCCGACATACAATAAAAACTGGTATCCTATTAGTAAAGTTTTGTTTATCCTCTCTTCCGCTGTCCTTATAATAATAACATGTATAGTACTGTATAGCAGCATACCATTTGAACTCAAAATCGGTTGTATCTGATATATCTCAAACAGAAACTAATTCAGAATTATAAATAATACCTTAATCCCCAAATTTCTATGCCAAAACTGGCAGTCAGCAGCTCCTCCAGCCATGGTTCCAAGCATGTAAGGATTGATTTCAATAATCTTCTTCACCGACTGGGATGCTGAAAACATAGAACAAATACATAACAACTCAAAATTCCTAAATTCACATTCCACACCCAAACAAGTAAACAAAAAAGAGCTAGAGCATTACATATATATCCTCCCATGCTAGCTCGGGAATCGGCAGCCACCATGACACCATCCTTGAAGATAAAGGCCAGCGTGGTAGTCCCCTTCGCCGGCTTCACCATCTGGATAGCCTCTTTCTGAAATCCATCAAACTGAAAAACACAGACAACCTCACAATCAGCCAAACGAAACCACAATTGAGCCCCTAAACCATATACACTAAGAACCCTAAAATCAAAGCATGTTATAGCACAGAGCTACTCACATCTTCAGTAACAGGAACCTCAAACGACGGAGCAGCTGAAAATCCACCGGGAAACTCGCCGCCGTCGCCGATAATCGGCGGGTTGGTCTGAAGACTGCTGAAGTCGAACTTCATTATCTCGAAAACCTCTGAAAATAAAACCAAAATTGCTCTAAAATTAAAACCACAGACGGAACTTATGACCAGGCTTCGAGATTAAACCCTAGGAATCAGAATTGTTATTCGATCTGTTCCTATTTCATAAATCCGAGCACAAATTTCAAAGCCAAACGAAAACAAACGAGAGTGTACCTTGGCGATTGATAGCTACGAAAACGAAGACGATGAGTAAGATCGAGCAGAGAAATTAAACTGAGCAAGTGTTCTTTTGGTCCGATTTGTTTATAAAGTCTGGGTTTCTTAACTTGTTCAGGAGGAAATCGGAGACTGGGGAGTGTTTTCGGGCCTTGTGATTTGGGCCAGTTTATGGGCCGAGTGACTAGAAAACTAAGAAAAGTGTAGACGGCCCAAGAACTAAAATTTGAAAAATGAAAAAGAAAAATGGCATTGCTGGCTATGGGGTTCGAACCCATGCGCACTTATGTGCAGCAGATCTTAAGTCTGCCCCCTTAACCTCTCGGGCAAACCAGCTGTTGATGAACTATTCTACGTTTAAAATTAATATATCCAATGTGGATTATGTCGTTGTCATTATTTTGGAATTGTATTAATTGTTGAAATAGTATTCATGCAAAGAACGTGGACATTGACGAACACTTTGAAGGTCACATGCAATTTATGAGCCACCAATATATCGATCACCCTATCTATTATATATCTAATCTACTTCATATGATCGTTCGGTACAAAATCGCCCATGCCATGCAGTTTGTCTGATGACTCTAATCGTTTAATTTAATTACGCCGGCCTATCCAAGCTTGTTTTCTCCACTTCCGGTTAAGTTCCTAATCGTGTAATTAAGACTACTATGTATAGACATAACATGTACAGCCGAAAAAATGCAATGTTAATTGTCAGTCCATCGAAATGTAGAAGATATTACAGATTTTATGAAATGCTTCGATACTTTTCATGGACGTATGAATAATTAGCTTTTTGATTCCACTTGTTCGTTTACTTTGTTACATTTCGCGTCTATATGTTGGGGGAATTTGGAAAACATTAAACAATGAGCTGGTGTTTATATCCAAGGAATACAAAATCTATATTTTCGTTTGATATTTCGGTTTTTTAAATCACCTGCAAAATTCTTCATTATATTCGTAAATTTCTCTAAATTTTTCGATTTTTATCAATATTTTCGATATATCGGTGATATTCTCGATGTTTTCTGAAATTTTCCGAAATTTCTAAACTTTTCAAAACTTTTCAAAAAATTTCAAAAACTTTTTGAACCTCATGGGTCATTTACGTGGTTTTGAAGTACTTGTATATATATTTGACTTTGTGATGTGTGATGTGTAATATATTGTACAAAAGGCGTGATGGCATAACCGTTTTAGCCATCAAAAAATTAAAATAGAAGTATTAAATTATATTTTAGGGCAAATTTCACTTTACCTACTTGTGCTTTGCTTCAAACATTATTTCACTAGTTTCAAGATCATCAGTTTACTACTTAACGTTATAAAATCTCATCAATTTACTACATCAACACAATGAGAATGAAGCACAAAAGCTTGCTTTTATTCTCCACCTTGGCTTTGATGACGTTTTCCCTCTCATCCTCATATCTCAACTAGTACATATGTGTATTTATTGAATTAAAGAGTGACACTTAAATGAATTTTGGGATTAATTTCACAAATTGATGAGATTTTGTAACCTTAAGTATTAAACTGATGATCTTGAAACTACATGTAGTGAAATGATGTTTGAAGCAAATCACAAGTAGGTAAAATGAAATTTGCCCTATATTTTAATAATTATCAGTATTTAACATGTACTAATTCATATAGTAATATAGTAATTTCATATGTCTTGATGTTTAATCAATCTTTTTTTTTTCTTCACATAAGGTAGATAATTGATCATATAACAACCTTCAAAAGTTTCATTACAAAATTTCATGTATTTTTGTTAGTTTCTGTCTTTTCCGTCAAAAATTTCATTGAATCAATATTTTAGTCAATATATCCAAATTTTGAACCATCAATATATTCTCGATATCCGATATTTTACTCTTTACTTATATCTATGTTTGTTGGATTTATTGGAAGAAAATAGATCGACCAAGAACCAAATTTATTTATTTTTAAAAAAATTTAGAGTGTTTTTGGCGGACCAGGCCATATGTGATTTTCTGAACTACAAATGGAAGATTTTGAAACATACTCTGTGCTGAGAATAAGTTATGACTAAACGTGAAATGTCGACACTCGATGCTTGCACAGTTAGCCATACTTGAAAAACAACTTGGGTGTGACAGTGTGACTGATAACAATTTTTCAAAATTTCGATTTCGATGGAAAATAAGAGTCTTGTCAATACAGCTGGTTACCCAAGTTTGATCAAATAGCTCTCTGCACAGTAGTAATCCCATATTGGAATACTATTTCACCAAAATTGAAAGCGAGCGAGGAACTCAATCATAGTATGACTTTTGAGTACGCATACGTTATGACAAAGATGAATGCATAAGTGGATGTTCATGTCGACTGTCGACACCAGCTAGCAGCTATAGTACTGTATATAGCATGGTCAACCTCGTCATGATTATACATGGGACACAATCATTAGATCGATGTTCTAAGCTAAAGCTAACATGGCTAAGCTACAAGGACGGTGTTTAATAAGTTTGTGCCGCGGAGTAATCAATCTCGATCTTAATAAGGATCTTACGAGGTTGTTCGACCTAAATCAAACGCTTTTGCTCCTCTTAACCACACATTTTGATTTCGAATGGCATGCAACTAACGACATCGTTCTGTAGTTGTTTTTACCTCATCGGGTTAAAGAAAAACACAATGATTACCATCAATTAACTGTCCAAGATCCTCGATCAACATAATTACAGTTTTGACTTTGCATTCCATTGCTGACTTTGACTTGCAACCGGTATGGGTTCCGGTCGTACAGTTTTGACTCCACATTTATATTATATAAATTCCAAGTGTATTACTGTATATGACCATAAAATGTTTTTTTTTAAATAAGGGCTAGCGGTAGCTTAAATTTTGATTAATAAAATAGTAAAATATAAGGAATACATAAAATTTATATCTCATAAGAAAAGAAACATCTAAAATATTACTAGACAATTTGACTATGTATCATAAATTGCACCATTTAACAAAAAGTGAAATATTGACTACGTTATTTGTTTTACATTTAAAGCGACACAGTAACGGAAAGGTAACGCGATACGAACAATGCATGAGTTTACTTTGAACAGCTTTCTAACTATACTGTCGAATCAACTTTCGTCGGTGTTGCATCTCATCCCGCCACTAGGAGGGTGCGCCTACTCGACGAACCAAGACCTACCTAGGGCAGACAAGACACCAAAGGTGCACAGCCCGGGACAAAGTTCACTTCTGCCTTCCCTAAACGGGTAAAGACTTTGTTTTGACAGAGCAACTAAAAGCATAAAATAAACATAACTAAAGTTAAAATTAATAAAACAAAAATAAAAGAGACCTAGGTTTTGAGCCTAGGCCTAACTTCGGAGCCCAGTATGCAGCATTGGGGCAGGCCTGCTCGCGTTAGTCCACAATGCTTGTTCTCTTCCCCACACGCCACCACCTCCCGTGCAACCTTCCTCCCAAGCGGGACCACCAACCGCTACCTCAATATAGAGCCACACACAATGAATCTCCACAATCAATCCTCGGTCGTCCACCCCTTGTAAACCAGCGCCCAAAGACACACACCGAGACATTGAACAATACAACAAATTCCAAGTTTTTTCGGCGTCTTGCCTCCCGTCAGCGACGCACGACCTGGGAAGAATGGAAATACCGACAGTGGATCCAGCCCCCGCCACCCACCACAAACCTTCCACCATCTCTCCGTAGTACCTCCATTGCAAATCGACAAAAACAAAATTTGTACACCACCGCACATTGAGCTCTGATCTCCTCTATCACCCATCATTGGGTCGAGGGACTTTGCCCGTCCGACTGCACCCCAGAGTGAACGCCGACGAGGCTAGGGGTCATAGTCGACGAGACCTGAGGCCGTTAGACGAGGATACTCATGAGCCAGTTTTGTTAAATCGCGCGGTGCTTTCATTTTTTGTGCACTAATTTTGTTTTGGCCACAAGATTAGGACGACGCTTTTTATGACCATAGAATGTTACATATAGAACAGTGGTCACGTGATATTACTATCTGTCATTTAGTTATTTAGGGTTTAATTTTGAGATGATTGCTATCGTAATTGAGTCGATTATGCAAATTAATCACAAGCATTTCATCCACTGTGATCATAAATTTGTAAGAAAGACGCTCTATCATTGTGTGTGTATATATATATGGCAGTCATTATTCATTATTTACCATTTACATACATGTGTCATGCATGCAAGCTTCAACAAGCAGGCTACATGGCCATTGACTCTGGATGTTGGATTAATACAAGGAGTACCAATAATGGAGTGTTCAGAAGAGAGACATGAACATGTGCTCGAACCGACCAATTCTATATATACGAGCTCCATACTCGATCGTTACACTGGAATCTCATATGCCTCGCGGATCTGGTACATTCTTCTTCGACCGGCCATAGATCGAAGATCTTGGACTATATTTTATATTGTTAGGTCCGAGATAAAATATTTTTTATTGAGTTTTGATGGTTGAATTGAATAAGCAGCTCGTGTAGAACGTAGAAAGTTCAGATTATAATGGGTTGGAGAAAGTTGATCCATGCGACCTATTTATAATCTATCATTTTTTATAGTGATTAAGATTCCCTTGCAAGATTTATTGATAAGATTGGAAATCATAAAATATATGGATCAGACGGAAGTGTCGATCGTTAAGAGTTGTATTAGGAGTCTAGTTACTAAGGAGTCTAGTTAAGAGTTCCAAGTTAAGTGGACCATAAACATGTTCTTTTATATAAAGAGTCGAAAAACGATTGGGAAGGGATCCTCGCGAACTATCATTCTCATCTCGAGAAATCCTTGCAACCAGTGATCAAGAGAGTTGTTACCCGAAGAGCGTGAGATTCTTGTGATTCATGGACGCAAAACCCTGCAACCAGCGATCAAAAGGCTTGTCACCAGGAAAAGTGAGAGCTTTGAGATTCAAGGATGCAACACCTTGTGTTCTCAAAACCTTGTCAAGGAGATTGCTCTGCTTTACACTAGGAGAAGTGTAGAGTATCGATTTCCATGGCTCTGCTAGAGACACGAAAACCGCAAGTCCTAAGTCATTAGGCAAGAATGATCCATTAAGGCGAGGTTAGTGCTCTCCTTTCCTAAATCGCTTATCAAGAAGTCAGTAGCCGCTAGCTTACAAATCAACATTTCGTCGCAAGATGGTGGCACGTCAACGCATGAAACACGATCGAGAAAAGAGACGGTTTACAATATCTTTCAAATCTGCTGGGAGATTTTGGTGTCAAATATTTTGGCATGCCTAGTGGGACTAGTTTTTTTGTGTCTCTAAGCAACAATTAGGAATCCCTATAAAAAAAGAGTACCCTCAGTGTCGCAAACACCCACGACCGAAGTACCGAAAACACACTTCTTCTAAGTGCCGTTCACTATCCGAGAAAATAGTTGACATCATCTTCGGAATAGAACATCATTCAAGTATGAACATCAACTTCTTAAGTGAAGGTGATATTAATCACCTAGGTTATGAAGAGTATCGAGCGTACGCTGCTAAGCGGGACGTACAACTTAAAGGTTACTTCGAATCCATCGAGCGAAGGATTGAAGAGCAAGCAGACCTGCTCGCTTCCAGTAGTGACAAGACAGACAAGACGGTAGTCAAAATCAAAGCTCTAAGGCTAGAGTATAACATAGGCTTGGAGGATCAGAAGCTGCTGAAAGCTCAAATAGCAACCCTCGTGGAGGGTCAGGAAAGGATGCATGCGGAGATCATGCATACCCTAGATTCAAACCTAACAAAGCAGGTCAAAGCGGTGGCCACGCAATTTCAGAGAACGAAGGGAGATATTTCAGCTCTTACGAAGTCTGTCTCTGATCTCACTAGAAGGACACATCAAGCAGGGACTTTTCCGGCTGCATGGGAAGAGCGCTTAGAAAGGTTTATGGACGAGTGTGACATTCACATCGCCAAAACACATGAGCCGTACGAAACTCCTTTCCCTCCTATCCAGAAAGGCGACACCAAGGCTTGGCAGTGGCCAAGACATTACAAACCAATCAACTTCCAAACCTTTACAGGGGATGATGATGCCAATGCAGCAACACATTTGGCATACTTCATCCTGCAGCTAGGGCAATTTGTTGAAGACGAGGAGCTCAAATCGAGAACCTTTGGTTCATCTCTGTCTGGATTAGCCCTCGTCTGATATACAGGTCTGGAGAAGAGGTCCATCACGAAGTTGGAGACAATGGAAGCGTTGTTTATAGACCATTTCAGGACAACGAGACCATAAACCAGCATCGGAAAGCTAGCAGCCATGAGTCAATCTTCATCAGAAACACCAGTAGTTTTGTTTCACCGTTTCCAATCTGAGTACAACCTATATAGAACCCCGTTATGGAAAAATGCAGTTGTTGAGATGGCCATCAATGGCTTGGAAGACCAATACTACAATTTGTTTTTCAACAACATGTATTTTACCCTAAACGAGCTTATTACGACTGTGACGAAAGCACATAGTGTCATGCAAGAGCGTGATAATAAACACAACTCATCAAATGGGACGTATGCATCAAGGTCTTACGATAGATACAAGCCAAGAACTGTGGCTTATATAGAGGATCAAGTTGAACAAGAATCAGACTCTGAAGAAGAACACAAGTGGGTGTTATCGAGTTAGCAACGAACAAATTACTGAAACCCCACAAGCTTCGGAAGAACAAAGGTCATGTAAAGCTCTCGATAGTGGCTTTTGCAAAGCCAGAATTCGAGACGTACACCTATGACACCAACATGGCTCGTGAAATACTAGACGAATTTTTCAGTATGCGAGCCACCAAGATAGACTTCGGTCCACTTCCTAGCGCTGAAAAATTAAAATGGAAGAAGTATTGTAAGTTTCATGGCACGTGGAACATATGACTAAAGACTGCGTAAAGCTAAAAGATTAAATCCAGAAGTAGATTAATGAATACCAGTTAGCATTAGAAGGAGCTTCCAAGACGGTCTCGCTAGTTGATTCTCAACCATTCCCGATACCTCAGGTTAACATGGTGAATGTCGATTGGTCGTCAACCATTAGCTTTGTAATAGGAGCAGAGGAAGAGAATGCACCAATCCACCCGCAGTATACTTTTCAACAAGACAAAGTGGAAGAAATCATAGACGAACTGCAAGGGATGAAACTTACCATTTATTGGCCAGTATTCAAGCTACAATTTCTAGAATATAAAAGGCCAGGCGAGTATTTTTGCAGGCTTCACAAACACATTTGGACATCAAATGACAGTGTGTTCTGCTCTGAAAGATAGAATTAAGGGTTTAATTGACCGGGAAGTGATCACAGTTAGTCAAGAATGGGTGGTAGAATGACATCTTAACACACCACCACCTTTCATTACAATTCCAATAATTTTCTTGTCTCACGCTACACTCGGGTAGGCACGACGACGGAGAAGATCAAAGCGAAGGCCTAAGCCCAAGCGAAATATCGCATTTGTCCAATCCAGGCGACCTGAGATTACGTATGATACATCTAGGCGAGTAGAGATTTTCAAAGAGCTGCTCCAAGCGGGTATAACAGTGGTGCCAAAAAATTGGGAAACTTCAGACCCAGATCTTAAAGATGTGAAAGATCTACCTCACTGACAATACCATAACAGATGGGGACATCACTCCACTAATGATTGCATGAAATCAATGTATAGGATTTAACAGTGGATTTCGTCGCGAGACCGTGGCACGTCAACACACAATCGAGAAAATAGACGATTTACAATATCTTTCAAATTCGCTGGAAGATTTTGGTCTCAAACACGTACAAACAAACAAAAAAAATTGAATTTTTGCAACAAAATCAAACCTCAATTATGATCATCATGCATACGACCAGCCCAGCACGGCCTACTGGTATCGAAGAATGTCAAAACCTAAACAGTCGCACACTAGATCGAGGCAGACATACATTGACGTGTATGTATATATGTTCTTGTACGTGTACGTACATATAGTATCGTATAAAACTGCGGCAATAATGGTTTTATTGATATTTCTGCGTCACTATATGTGTAGATTGTACTGACTTTAGATTCTGCATATGTCAGCTGTTAAAATGGAATATTGATCAACTAATTAGCTGCCTGCGCTTATTCTTATATATACATAAATATAAACTGATATAGCTGCTCATAGTTGATCTCTATCTTGGCCATAGGATGGACGAGTGACATTGATCTACGTACGTGTTACGAGCAGTCGTTTTCTTCCAAAAAAATATGTATGTACGTGTACTGTTTCTGTATTTATACTCATAAGATCGTTTTGGTATTCAAAAATTAATAAAACTCATAAAACTAACTAATTCCTAACTATTTAGTATTAGATTGAGACAACACACTAGTTTGGTGTCATGTTAATGTCTAATAAGAAGTCTGGTGTGATTTTCCAGTTTATGGTGATCCTTTTTATCAAGGGAATCAATTATGTTTGACTTCGAAGATTGCGATATATCGAGAGCATGACAATATATATATATATATATATAGACGTGTGATCCTGTAATATTTTCCTATCCTCATGATCTCTATACTCTTAATCAAGGAATCCATGAACACCGCATACATATGATTCGAATCTTATTTCATATACATCACATCTATTCATGCTTCTTTTTTTGTCACATCTTATTGCATATATATCACATCTATTCATACACAAATGAAGTTCTGATATGGATCACTATCAAGTGCATGTAGTACGCTTACATTGAATTGAATTTGTATAGGAGCTAGTTATAAAACTACGTATGTGAACGTTGAGCTAACTAGTTTCGATTGAGATGTTTTCATACTCTTTATTTGTAGCATGATACGTCATGTGATACTAATTGAGATCAGAAATTTGATTATGGTACTGTACCGGAAATTGGTGGTGAATAACAGCACCACGTGGAACGATGCCGACCCTCAGCATTATTTTAATCACTCTCCCACTGAGGATTTCTCTTCCCGGACTCCTGCACGGAGACACCCGCTGCTAATGAAAATCACCTCAAGCTCGAATTGACGCAACTGCCCTCTAACTGCATGTTGATTCTCGCAATTGCCATTCTGTACAGGCGACCAATCATTTCATGGCTCCATATAGAAGTGTAACTAGCTTGACAAAAGATATATATAGAGGTGTTTAATGTAAAGAGTGTTAAGGTTGATTCAGTTGTGGTGAACCTTGGTTTATACTTAATAGTTATGGGACCATTAATAATATCCTATTTTAGTTAGCCCTTATTACATATTACATTATTTTTCAAAAGACAATGATCTATTACACAAAATGTCATTACCATAAATAGTTATCCTAGCATTTCAAAAGAAAAAAAAGAATAGTCATCATAGCATGACAATGATGTATTATAATATATGTGTGTTGATGAAAAAAAAACACAAATAATTAGAAGCCTCCAAAAACAATATGTGAGTAATCTTATTTATGTTGACAATACTTGAACAAATAAAGTATATCAACAATCATAAGATATATGAGTCAAATTTTAATACTGAAACAATCACTTTATTTAAAAAATGAATAAACTTTGTTTGAAGTAAGATCATCTTCAATGCACGGTGGATTTATTTGTTTTTTGTTATATGTATCAAAGTCTCAAATAAGACTTTGGTCGATTCGATTCATATCTCCAAAAACAAAACTTAATTCAACAGTTTAAGAAATTGAATTTGATTAAAGTAAAATTTTGAGTGATTATACTATATATTTTTTAATTTGTGCAAGTGGCGGGTAGCTTAGTTTTCAGTTTCTCATTATCAGACCATTAAATGTTCAACTAGTTTATGATAACTCGACTAGCTAGACTAGTTAAGATGTAACAACATCACATTTAGGATCATCTTCAATATACAACTACTAGTTATTAATCACAAAAGTATTCAAAGGATAAGGTTATGAGTTAGGCGAAAAAGATCCATCATCCCAATTGGAATGTCACACTATAGCAATAAAAGTTTAACCAAACCAATCATGCTCATCATTTGTGCTAAGTACACAACAACAGCACAAGCCATTAGCCATCACACCCAAATTAAAGCTTCCCATTTCAGTGTCCGCAGTGGCAATTTCGTCATTCCAACGCATTTAATGACAGATCTGCTAACCGACAAAACGATGAGGTCGGCATCTGTCGGCCGGTGAACCGGGGAGACAAAAGCGGCAAAATAAAAAATGAAAATCAAATATCTCAAAAATTAAATAAACATAAAAAACGAAAAATTAATAATAATAATAATAATAATAATACAGTACCGGAATTCCAGTTTCTATTTTTATACTCCAATCCTATATCCCCGAGAAATTCGCTCCTATATTTTCGAATCCCGTAAACTGGAGGACGCTAATGAAATGGGAAAGTACAGATCCTCGCGCGAACCCTAATTCCAATTCGGGTTGTCGGAAACGCTCGTCTTCGAAACCTCCGTAGCTCCCTCTCTCAAAACCCTAGTCTCTCTCTCTCTCTCTCTCTCTCTCTCTCTCTCCTATCCGATTTGTTCTTAGTAGCCAAAATCGAAAGAAAAAAAAGGAGAAAAAATCGAGCTGTAAAAAAGCTTCCTTGGTTGTTCCGAGTTTAGTGTGTTTCTGTTGCATCTGAAAATCTTCACCGCGTTGTAGCCGGACCTTTTTGCGTTTTAGCTTTCTATAATTTGCGGGTTGGGCTTCACATTTTTCTTCTTAATCTTCGACGTGGTTGTTTTTCGAGGAGGTTTTGTTTTGTTGAGGTAAGATTGAGAAGTGGAGTTTTGATATTTGATTGGGTTGAAATGTCCGAATCGGATTAGATTTTTGGTTTATCTACATTGTTTGTTGTTCTGGTGGAAATGTCTGAATCAAATTGTTATTCTTTTGTTCTGATCGAGTGTGGTCTATTATTTGTGGCATTCTTCCGAGGTGTGGGGTTTATTTGATGTATCAATCTCCAAATTCGATGAAATCTGTATTTAATTTGGCTCTGTATTTTTTTTTTCATTCAAAAAACTTGATATGTTTTTCAATGTTCAAGACACTGGAATTTGAAGTTTCTGATTGGCGTTGCTGATATGATGTTTCTTTTGGCAGTGCGGATGGATTTTTGAACTGGGGTTGTAATTGTCCAAGGTAGTTTAAATGATGGATATTACGGAGGTCGAAGAAAACTTGTTTGCTGCAAGTGATGCCAAGGTATGAATGAGATATGGGGATAGAATACATACGGATTCGAAACAACTGTGATGCTATTTTTTTTGTAGTTTTCATAGCTACATGTATTGAATGATGCCAAGGTATTGCCGAATGATGATTTTGGAGACTGTATCCATGTATTGAATATGTATCATAGCTACGGCGGATCCCAGTTGATATCTGCTTTTCTAGTTGTACTGGTGTAGATAGTTAATTGGCTACTATTTGTTTCCTTCTGCAGCTTCATGGAGAAATGTGCAAGATCCTCTCTGCAAATTATTGCAAGGTCATGTCGATATTTCCCTCTTTGGAAGCAGCACGGCCTAGGAGTAAGTCGGGGATCCAAGCTTTATGTTCGTTGCATGTAGGTCTTGAAAAGGCTAAGAATGTACTTCAGCACTGCTCGGAATGCAGTAAACTTTATCTGGTAGGTTTTGTGGCAACTGTTACTTTCACTTCAAGCAGTGTATTGTTGGTGAATTTTGTTTTTCTTTCCTCCTTTTCCCCACAAAGGGTTCCAGTTTTGCTGTATTTGGATTTGTTTCCAACTTGACATTCTTGTTGAGGTCGAGTATAATCACTTTAGTGTGTATAATGCTCACTGGTTCAATTACTTTCGTTCTTTCAGGCTATAACTGGGGATTCCGTGCTCTCAAAATTTGAGAAGGCAAGAATTGCTCTCATGGATAGTCTCAGGCGTGTTGAAGATATAGTTCCACAATCTATTGGCTGTCAGGTATTTTTTCTTCCGTTCCATCTGTTTCCTTTCCTGGTGGCTGATATTAGTAGTTGAAAATTTCAAGTTTCTGTCAGCAAACATAAGCTTGAACAGCCTTTTAAATATTGGACTATCCGTGACTGAGGTTTACTGTATACAGTCATTGCATTCACTAACTAGGTTGGTTTTTAGGTCTTTTGCAAGTCTGAGGGCAAAGTATCAAGCTCCAAATGTTTCAAAGTGGAAATAAATTTTAGGTTGACTATGAAAACTTTGATGATAATGAGCTCCAGTGATCATCCCAAAATTTGTAATTGCTGTAGTGGCGGACCTTCTGCTTCAAGCCATAGATGCTAAGATCCTATGCCATTGCACTTTTGGTCTATTTGATGGTCCGTCATAGCTCTAATTGGTAAAAAGAGATGGAAAATTGTCATGCTTGGTCATCCGTAACTTTTTGAGGTGGAATGACGCCCAGTTAGTGGTCTTTTTACATCTTTGTTTATCAATATGTTTGTGCTGTATATAATACCAATTTTTTGTTCTTTATGCACCCATAGGTTATGTGTTAATATTGTTTTTCTACTTAGAAATTGTTTAAAAATAATTGGGTGATGATCGTTTCACGGTGTGATGTTACTAACACTTCATTCTGAAACTTTTTCCAGATCCAAGAGGTTATTAGTGAACTTGAGTGTACAGTCTTCTCACTTGATCCCTTGGAGAAACAAGTTGGTGATGGCATAATTGCTCTGCTCCAGCAAGGTAGAAAGTTTGATAACTGCAGTGACATTAATGAGCTAGAATCTTTCCATCAAGCTGCTATCAAGCTTGGAATTACCTCATCTACAGCAGCTCTTAGGGAGAGAAGAGCTCTAAAGAAACTCATCCAAAGAGCCCGTGCTGAGGAAGATAAGCGGAAGGAGTCAATTGTGGCTTATCTCTTGCATCTTATGAGAAAGTACTCCAAATTGTTTAGAAGTGATTACTCGGATGATAATGATTCACAGGGTTCTGCTCCTTGTTCTCCCACTGTTCAAGGCTCTAATGAGGATGCTGGGCCTGGGGGTAATGGTCAAGCATTTGATCGACAATTGTCGAAAGCTAGTTCTTTTAATTTCAAGACTTCTTTCAGTTACAAGACAAACACAAGAAAATCAGGTCAGATGGCTCTTCCACCCGAAGAATTAAGGTGTCCAATTTCATTGCAGCTCATGTATGACCCAGTCATCATTGCTTCTGGTCAGACCTATGAAAGGGTGTGCATTGAAAAATGGTTTAACGATGGGCATAACACCTGCCCCAAGTCTCAACAGAAACTGAGTCATCTTTCTTTAACACCTAATTATTGTGTCAAGGGTCTCATTTCTAGTTGGTGTGAACAGAATGGGATTTCCATTCCTGATGGCCCCCCGGAGTCCCTTGACCTCAATTATTGGAGGTTGGCGTTATCTGAGTCTGAGACCACTAATTCAAAATCTATGGGTAGTGTTGGCTCTTGCAAGTTAAAGGGTGTCAAGGTGGTTCCTGTTGAGGAGAGTGAAACAATAGATGAGGCTGATGTAAATGAAACAGAAGAGGTGTCTCCAGTGTCGGAAGAGTCCGAGGCTGATGCTTTTGAGAGTTATCAAGATCTTTTAAATATCTTAAACGAAGGGGAGGATTTCAGGAAGAAGTGCAAGGTTGTGGAGCAAATAAGACGATTGCTGAAGGATGATGAGGAGGCCAGGATGTACATGGGGGCAAATGGGTTTGTGGAAGCACTTATACACTTTCTGAACTCAGCTGTGCGTGAAGCAAATGTTTTAGCTCAAGAAAGTGGAGCGATGGCTCTCTTCAATCTTGCTGTCAACAATAACAGGTATTGCTTTGGATGTTCTCAGATTAGAAAAATCAATTGCGATAAGCCTATGTATGATAAATTTATCTCAAATAAAACAGTTTATATAGCTGGTTACAAAGAGCTCGAAAGTGTAGAGGCAACATTGTTAGTAAAGATTGTGGATGCAATTTTATCATGTGGGGAGAGAATTTGCAATTTTGAATTGTTAAGTCACATCTCTTCAAGGTCGACTGTTGGTTGTTTTTCAAATTTTGAATGTCCTTCGCTATGCAATACTGTAGTAACATGTCACATGCTTTGGCTGATACTCTAATACCATGAAATTTTTTAATAAATATAAATGTTGATCTTTTTTTCAGGAATAAGGAGACAATGCTAGCATCAGGTGTGATTTCATTGCTGGAGGAAATGATCTCTAATCCCAGTTCTCAGGGACCTGCAACAGCCCTTTATTTAAACCTCTCCTGCCTTGAAGAAGCCAAGCCTATGATTGGCACAAGCCCTGCTGTCCCTTTCTTAACCCAACTCCTTCAAGCCAATGCTGGAACTCTATGCAAGCTTGATGCCCTCCATGCTCTATACAACCTTTCTAGCACGCCCTCAAACATTCCTGTTCTTCTTTCAGCTGGTATCATTAGTGGTTTGCAATCCCTTCTTGCAGACACTGGCGAACATTCCTGGACAGAAAAATGTATAGCTGTTCTGATAAATTTGGCTTCAAGTAATTCCGCCAAAGAAGAAATGATCTCAAACACGAAACTTATCAGTGCACTAGCAGCACTTCTGGAGGCTGAGCAGCCCATCGAGCAGGAGCAAGCTGTGTCGTGCCTGTTTATGTTGTGTAACGGGAATGAGAAATGCAGCCAGATGGTCCTGCAGGAAGGGGTAATACCTGCATTAGTGTCCATGTCCGTTAACGGAACATCAAGAGGGAAAGAGAAAGCTCAGAAGCTTTTAATGTTGTTTCGTGAGCAGAGACAAAGAGACCAACAACCTGTCGAGGATAAGGTGCAACTTTGTGAACCAAATGAGGAGGCTCCCGAGTCAAAGCCGCTATGCAAGTCTGTCTCAAGAAGAAAGATGGGCAAAGCTTTAAGCTTTTTATGGAAGAGCAAGAGCTATTCTGTTTACCAGTGTTGAGTCAAACCCACTGTGCTGTAAATGTCTGTTGTATCATCTTTTTACATCTTTGGTCCTTTTCTTATGGGCATCCCTAGTTATACTTTTTCTTTCTCAAAGAGCAGAATGTACAGGCCCCCTGTAATCTATGGATTTTGGTTTACCAATTCTCTTTTGACTAGGAATACATGTATTATGAAATATCTTAAATCCACGTGGTTACACAAAGCTCTTCTACTACTTCTGCGCATATAAATCAACAAAATATATGATTGCTTGGTTGTAGTATATAATCACTTTCAGGACTTGCTAGTCTTCTTTTGGTTCTTCAACATTGGTGTATGCATTGCAGTTCATTTCCTTCTTTATCTGCAGGAATGCGACGAGTCCTCCCAGTGCCATTTTGGTGTCTTCACTTTTCATGAGTTCTTCAGCAATCTCCGCCGGAGTTGTCTGAACCTCCTTGATGAGTTCTTCAAATTCATTGAAGCGCTGGTGAGTTTTAACTTTGAGGTAGTTGTGAGCAAGTGTTCTGAATCCACATGGTGTGCAGTAGGACATGTGAATATGCATATCCATTTGGCCAGGTCTCAACAATGCAGGGTTAGTTTGTCTTTGTAGTTGGTCGTGAACACGATTATCCTCTCATTTCCACAGCTTGACCACAGGCCATCAATGAAATTAAGCAATCCAGATAGCGTTAACTGCCGAAACAAACTCATAAAATTTTCGCATATTTACACTTCTAAGTTCTAACTATGTGCAATGTTGTTAGATTGTAAATATTGTCACACTATCATGTGTTGATTACCTGACTGTCACTGGGGCTGCCTCCTCTAACTTGTCTATCCTTCAACTCAATGCTGCAGTCAATATCCTCAATCACTATGATCGACCGGTTTGAAGTGGAGACTAACAATCTCCTAAGCTCAGAATTTGCTGTGCAAATGTGTAAGCTCCAAATCAAAGATATCAAACTGGAGGTAATTTGCCATGGCTGCAATCAAGCTCGACTTTCCAGTACCAGGAGGACCATACAACAAGTAGCCTCGTTTCCATGCCTTGCCTACTCTGCCATAAAACTCTTTTCGCTTTACGAATCTATCCAAATCATCAATCAGCTCAGTCTTCAGCTTTGGTTCCATTGCCAACGTATCAAAAGATGATGGATGATCGAAGATGACTGAACCCCAAGGACCACAGGAGTCTCCACCGTAGTGTCCAAGCGCATGCAGCTTCAACACCTTGGTTTCTTCTTTAATAGGTTTTGATCTTTCCACTACATATGGCAGGTAAGTGTCTAGTACTTTATCTTTGTATTGCTTATGGAAACTGACCCGAATCGACTTGTGCTCTGTTATATCTGTTGTTGAGGTAAAGCATTCGTAGTCTAAATTGGCCTGCTTGGTTTCAGAACACCAGAATTCACAACTCAACTGCATTCCTTTGAATTCGTCTATGAGCTTCTTGCCTTTGTTGATGGTGACACACAAGTGTTTTTGGCGTGGGGACTCGGAGACCTTGAGGTGATCAATTGAGGGAGTGATCCTTGTGCTCAGGTAGAGCTCTGAAGCCTGGTACATTTCATTGAGTCCATTGTTTTCATCAATGATAAGATGTTGAATCAGATTGAATTTGTTCAAATGGAAACAACACAGGATAGGATAGAACTGACTTGTTCTTTATTAGCAAACTTGGCTCTTTATATAGCCATACAGAAATGATAAGAACGATGAATAAAACATCGGAAAGTACTGAAACAGAAAGAAATATTCCAGCAAACTAATCCTAGAGACTAGGAGTT
Organism: Geum urbanum; assembly: GCA_946800695.1. Lineage (NCBI taxonomy): Eukaryota > Viridiplantae > Streptophyta > Magnoliopsida > Rosales > Rosaceae > Geum > Geum urbanum. Next base: position 59,951,551 of record OX327005.1, on the reverse strand, counting down.
ATTAACGGCTAGTTTTACTAAGTAGACTAGGACCTAGTAAAAGCATAACAGAATCCTACAAACCCTCCCATAAGCTAACTGTGGAAGTTAGCTTAGAACTCTGCCTTCTGAACTCCCAGCTGCTCTCGAAACTTTATGAAGGCTTCGACCTGTAACGGTTTTGTCATGCAATCTGCAACTTGATCCTTTGTGTCACAATGCTCCATCTTGATAGTACCATTATGAACTAACTCTCTAAGAAAGTGAAAACGCACATCAATGTGCCTGCTGCGCCCATGCATAACTGGATTTTTGGACAGCTTAATCGTCGAACTATTATCACAATATATCATCATTCCTTCACTGTAGGTACAACCAAGTTTCTCAGTAATCCTCCTTAGCCAAACAGCTTGACTGGAACATCCTGCAGCTGCAACAAATTCAGCTTCTGTTGTAGACAGAGTCACAATTGGTTGCTTCCTGGACAGCCAAGACACGGCTCCTTTGCTCAACATGAAAACATAACCGGATGTACTCCTCCTGTCATCCAAGTCCCCTGCATAATCACTATCTGTGAACCCGACTAGCTTTGTCTTGACCTTCGAATACATGATCCCATAGTCCAGTGTCCCTTTGATGTACCTCAATATTCTCTTGACAGCTTGTAAGTGTAGTTCAGTCGGCTTACTCATGTATCTGCTCACAAGACTCACACTGTACATCAAATCAGGCCTGGTCGCAGTGAGGTACATAAGGCTTCCAACAGTCTGCTTGAAATTGGTTTCACAAACAGCCACTCCATTTTCATCTTTGTTTAGCTTGTTCCCAGGTACAATAGGAGTCCTTACTGCTTGACAATCCATCATGCCGAATCTCTTCAGTATCTCAATAGCATATTTCTTTTGGCAAATGAAATTGCCAAGCAAACTTTGATTGACTTCGATACCAAGAAAGAACTTCATGGTACCTAAATCAGTCATTTCAAATGTTTCCATCATTGAAGCCCTAAACTCCATCAACATCTGTTCATTGTTACCTGTATATATTAGATCATCAACATATATACTAACAATAATCAGATTACCAGATTCTTCCTTCTTCGTGAATAAGGTCTGCTCATTAGGGCACTTCTCAAACCCTGCTGTCATGAAATAATCCTCAATTCTGCTAAACCAAGCACGAGGTGCTTGTTTTAGACCATACAACGCCTTGTGCAACTTGTATACTTTCTCCTCAGCACCTCCTACTTCAAAACCTCTTGGCTGTTCTACAAAGACTTCTTCTTCAAGCTTACCATGCAAAAATGCAGACTTTACGTCTAGTTGCAGTATCTTCCAATCATTTTGTGCAGCTAAAGCCACAATGGTTCTAATCGTTTCAATTCTAGCCACTGGTGCATAAACTTCCCAGTAATCTATGCCATATTTCTGTGAGTAGCCCTTGGCTACTAACCGTGCCTTGTACTTCTCCACTTCACCATCAGCATTTAACTTTGTCTTGTAAATCCATTTTACCCCAACTGGCTTGGCATCCTTGGGCAAGTTAACTAGGCTCCAAGTATGATTTTTCTCAATGGATGAAATTTCACTCTTCATAGCTTCCATCCAGTGCTCCTCCTTTGCTGCAGCTTCAAAGGTGGTAGGATCTGTTGTCATGACCATAGCCATGTTTACTGCATCTTCATCAAGATCTTCCAAAGCATCTCCAACAACATAGTCACCCATCCAGCTTGGTACGTTAGTAGCTCTTCTGCTTCTTCCTTCTTGATTTTCCCTCCCATGATCGATAGCTTCCTCAGCTGCATCATGTTCTCTAGTATGTTCAGTGTTTACTCCATTTTTGTCACATGTTGCCTCCTCATTCCAATCCAAGTCAACTAGCAGTTCTTCGGCATGAGTTTCCTTCCAATCCCATTGCTTATCCTCCTCGAAGACAACATCCCTACTAACCACAACCTTCTTAGTCTGAGGATTGTACAGTTTGTACCCCTTGGATTCCTTGCTGTAGCCTAGGAATACACATGTGTTGCTCCTATCATCAAGTTTAACACGTTGTTGCTTTGGGACATGCACATGTGCCAGACAACCAAATACTCTGAAGTGGGAAACAGATGGACGAGTCCCATTCCAAGCTTCCTCAGGAGTCATATCTGGTACAGCTGCATTTGGACACCTATTGAGGACATGATTGCTCCAGTTACAAGCTTCAGCCCAAAATTTCCTAGGCATATTCATATCAGACATCATTGCTCGCACCATATTGAGTGTGGTACGATTTTTACGTTCAGCAACACCGTTTTGCTGAGGTGTAAAAGTCGTAGTGAGCTGCCTCTTGACTCCATTCTCCTTGCATACCTTGTTGAACTCAGTTGAGGTGAACTCTCCACCTCTGTCAGTGCGAAGGCACTTGATTGGAAGATCTGTCTCCTTTTCTACCATCCTCATGAAACATTTAAAGTGATACAATGTTTTTGATTTCTCAGATAAAAAATACATCCAAGATTTCCTACTGAAGTCATCAATGAAGCACAATATGTACCTTTTCTGACTGTTGGACATTGGATTGATTGGTCCGCAAAGGTCAGCATGAATGAGTTCCAAGACTTGACTTGCTCTCCATGAACTCCTGCTTGGAAAAGTGTCCCTATGTTGCTTCCCTACCAGGCACGCCTTGCATACTTCAGTGACAACTTCCAAAGTTGGCAATCCTCGTACCATTTGTTTGACCTCCAAGGCCTTCAGAGCAGTGTAGTTCAAATGACCATAGCGCCTATGCCATAAATGAGTAACACTCTGAGCCTGAGTAAGTAGACATGTTCCTTTCTGTTCCTCTATTTGAGCTTGAGTATCTGCAAACAGTATGAACATCCTATTTGCACTCATATATGTCTCAATAATCAATCCTTTTTCTGGATGATAAATTTTGCAGCTCCCTTCATTTATCAAGATTGCAAGCTTCTTCTCTTGTAGCTGACCAATGCTAAGGAGATTGTTTCTCAATTCAGGAACATAGTAAACACCAGTAACAACATGGCTTATGCCATTGAGCACGATCTTGACATTCCCTTTCCCTTCAGTCCTCATTTGTGTGTTGTTTCCAAGCTTTATAGTGATTTGAGAGTCCTGATTCAGCTCCAAGAACCAAGATCTATCCCCACACATGTGGTTTGAACAACCAGAATCTAGAAACCATGCATCTTTTACCTTTTTCTCATGAGCCTCAGCATATGCCATTAGCACCATCTCTCCTTCTTCAATGTTCTCCTCCTCTTCTGCATAGTATGCCTCTTGTTTCCAATCTGGACATTCAGCAATGAAGTGTCCAAGCTTATGGCACTTGTAACACTCCACAGTAGCTCTATTGAAAGCTTGCCTGCCTCTACCTCTTCCACGTCCTCTAGTGTTTGATCTTCCTCTTCCTTGACCACCTTGTCTTGAATCATGAGAGACTTTGAGAGCCTGTTCCTCGCTATCTCCATTGTCCCTCATAAACTTCTGCTCGTGGACCAACAAAGAGCTTTGAAGCTCATCTACAGACAACTGCTCAATATCTTTAGATTCTTCAATGGAACAAACAATGTAATTCCATTTCTCCGTCAAGGTACGCAGGATCTGCTCCACTAATTTGACATCTTCCATGTCATCTCCACAATTCCTCATGTCATTGGCAATGACCATAACTCGGCCAAAGTACTTTGTAATCGATTCTCCATTCTTCATCATCAAGACTTCAAAGGATCTTCTGAGTCTTTGAAGCTGAGCCTTCTGCACACGTGCATTGCCTTGATGCTTCACTTTCATGGAGTCCCAAAGCTGCTTTGCAGTGTCTTTCTTGGTAATGGTTTTGAGGATCGACTTATCTATTGATGAAAATAGATAATTCTTGGCCTTCAAGTCTCTCAGTTTCATCTCCTCGATGGCTTTCTTCTGTGCACCGGAGAGAGTTTCACTGTATTCAGGAACACCTGTTTCGACAACACTCCAGAATTCCTTGGATCGCAGGAGATTCTCCATGAGGAGGCTCCAGTGATCATAGTCCCCATCGAACTTGGGGATGCATGGTTGTGCAAAGCTGATTCCTTCTGAGCTCATAGCTATTTGCTGTGTTTGCTGTGTTTGTTGTCTCTCCAATGCACTCCTCTTTCTATTTATAGGACTGTGTTTCACTCTCACTCGATCTACTTTTGAATTCTCTATGAGTGTTTCACTCTCACTCGATCTACTTTTGAATTCTCTTTATCTTCTCGAAGTCAGGCCCCTTGATTGGGGCTCTGATACCAAATGTTGAATCAGATTGAATTTGTTCAAATGGAAACAACACAGGATATGATAGAACTGACTTGTTCTTTATTAGCAAACTTGGCTCTTTATATAGCCATACAGAAATGATAAGAACGATGAATAAAACATCGGAAAGTACTGAAACAGAAAGAAATATTCCAGCAAACTAATCCTAGAGACTAGGAGTTATTAACGGCTAGTTTTACTAAGTAGACTAGGACCTAGTAAAAGCATAACAGAATCCTACATAAGAGTCATTTGAGAATTAGGAAGGCTGCCGAATAGGCCTGCGAGCGTCGCAATGATATTGCCTTGGAATTTTTGAGGTATGAACTGGCCAACTATGGTGTGAACTTCGTTGATCACTGTCCTGATGAGCATTGCTGCAGCAGCAAATGCGGTGTAGGTTGATAGAATGGATGTTGTTGAAGGCATGCTTGTTGTAGAAAACATCGTCGACGCGAAAGACTAGCAAGCAAATTGTATATGCAGTGTCTATGGGATGTAAAGGAAGCTTTTTTTGTGTCTTGTTTGTGTTTGGGATGCTAATGAAGATTTTGGTAGAGGGCTTTTATAGCAGAAGTGGGAAATGCAGCTTCCACTGTAAGTAGTTTGACCAAGTACTATAAACGTTTAGTAGTTAGACTAGTAACAACCTTGGAAGGTTGTTGAAGGCTTCTCCTATACGCTTGAAGCCTACATTGCATTCTTGTCGAACAATCTACAGGGTCCATTTGAATCTGGGGTTTTAGTTTGGAGTTGGATCAAAGCCCAACTTGCACGTGTCACTTGTGTGTAACTGCAACCGAAATTTTCATTCTTTATATATTAAGAGAAATGATTTTATGCTTCAATAAGGTTATGATGTGAAGACCTCAATCATACGTGACATGTCATCTAATATATATATCACTAATTAATTTGTGGGTCATTCTTTGCAAAAGTCTATCATATCCTTCCAAATCCTACGATTAATATTTATTCTCTGAATTAATTTCCTTTAAACATATAATCAAAACAATACTTTGCCCAGCAACTAACAATGAACAAAAACTGTTCTAAAATGATCATAATATTTCTAGAGATCGAATTTGAAGATCTTCAACTATCAATATACATAAACCATTTGAAATCATATTATAAAGAAAGAGGGAAGCACTTAAGATAGGGAAGTATTTCATCTGAATATAAAAACCAAATTTGCTTAGGCAGGGAGAGAACCTGATCTCTGAGTGAAAAATCAGAAAAAACACGAAAAATTTCAGCTCTTCCTCTCTTACCAATTTTTTCAAACATTGTTATCTTTTATACCAATTCTGAACGAAATTTGGCATACAAATTCCTTTAGGGAAAGAGAGAGGCTTATTTAAGTAACAATAGTTACACTACATCGATTTGCATATTTTTTTCGTTTATATAGAAATCAAGATCGAGAAGTATGAATGTTGCTTTAGAAAGCAAACTAGATCGAGATCATGTTTTGTTTTGCTTCATGAGAACTCCTCTTTGATCATAATCGATTACATATATGATTAGGAACTCATGATGAAGGCATACACATGAATTGACACTTCCTTGACGATTGACAAAACACTATAAAACACTCGATGTTCATCCAGACAAGAGATCAAAGATGTTGGCATCTCCAAGTTTATCTCCTTGGTACATCAGGTAGTTCATTCATTGCATGTCATGTTTTCCATCTAGGATATGATAGAGTGCTTGTATCCCTACTGCTCTGGTATGCTTCTGTGAACATGTTCTTACCTGGTTCGATTGCCTTGGTTTATCCTATCTTAGTACGCATGTGCCTTACAGTAGCTTAGGTTAATCTTTATGCTTGTATCTTGGTTCGTGCTAATTGATCTTAAACTTCAAATGTGTTGAGCCAACATGTGATACTTAGGATATTGTGCCACTTTATGCATGCGCTTTACAATCTGGAATCAGGATAGCTTTAGCTTTCACGTGGTACTATTTCTGCTGTTTTGCCATTTCTGGTAATAGGTTGGGTACAGCTTTTTCCCTCCCAAAACACAACTTACCCCAAATGGAAAACTGATGTTGACTTAGCATTTTGTCTTGAAACATGTTTCTGTTTGGTTCACTGTGTCAAAACTGTTTAGTCAAATCTGTCTTGGTTCTTGGACAGCCATAGGCTTCCTTGTATGCTAGTTTACCACGTGATTCGGTGCCATGCTTAACCATTGTATTGTTTCTCACTGATATGATTTCTGGGTATTAGGAAGAACAAAAAGCTGATTTGTCTTCTTTCTTCCTTATGCTTGTGGTGTTGTCCCATCAAGTGTGCAGACTTGTTTTGCTCTGCTTTAGGACTGTGCTTGGGCAGCATTCTATGCTACTGCAACACGTGCCTTTTCAGTTTTCGTTGACCCTTTTACTTTGCCTTACTTGCTGCTTTCTGTTGCTGGTTTGTATGGTCTATATAAGGTGTCTATACTATACTGAAAGGTTGGTTCTGGGGTGTGAGAAACTTGGGTGCTTAGGTTATTCTGTTTTGTTACTCTTTGAGAGCACATTCGTGTGTAGCTTCTCTTCTATCTTCTCTCCCTCTTCCATGTCTTTTGGTTGCTCATAACTGTGCATAATAGACATGGTTTCTAAAACATAAAAACTGTTTTCAAAACTCATATGCATCATTGCATTGTGCATTCCATAGAGATAAGTGTGGAGATGCCCAACCTATGAAGTCGTTCAAGAAGGTTTTAACTTGAATAGTAGTTAAAGATCTGTTTTGATACTTCAGTTTCGCTTTCCAAGTGTAAGCACATAGATTAAAGTAGTGTAGCTCTGTTTGTACTAGTGAGTAGACTAGTCAGGATAACATAAGGGTTATGTATCCCAAGAGTGCCAGAAACTTGTAATTGTGTGAGTTACAAATTAGTGGAAAGGTTTGTCCCTCAAGAGTTAGGGGCACGCAGTTTTGATCCTGGTTGTAGGATTTCTGCGTCACCAAAAACATCTGGTGTTATTCTTTCTTTACTGGTTTTACATTTCATATTCGTATCCTGTACTTCGGGATAGGACAATATCTTGCTATCCCGATAACAGACTAAACGAAAAAGTGGTAAAGGCCTATTCACCCCCCTCTAGGACCTTTAAGTGGTATTAGAGCAGCCACTAGCCTTTGCTAGTGAGATCCTCTGAGGGGTTCGTTATGGATCGGGAAAAAGGTTCTTCCATAAATGTTCCACCTTTTTTCGATGGACATGATTTCTCTCAATGGAAAATCATGATGAGTGCCTTCCTCTCCTACCAAGATGATGGTATGCTGTGGCAAAGTGTAGAGGAAGGCTGGACACATCCCACAAAACCAGAAGGCGCTGAATCAACCGTAAGAGTTTCAAAGCCTAGGTCCGAATGGGTGAAAGATGACAAGGATTCGGCTAGAGCAAACATTAAGGCCCTTAGCTGTCTTTTCAATGCTGTCTCCGAAGCAGAGCGCTAAAGAATCATTCATTGCTCCACTGCTAAGGAGGCATGAGAAGTGCTCATCAACACTCATGAAGGTAACACTCGTGTTAAACAACAAAAACTTCAACGTCTAATTTTTGAGTTTGAAGGTCTAAGTATGAGTGACAAAGAGTCTATCGATAATTTCTATGGTCGTGTACTTACTATCACAAATCAATGTCGTAGCTTAGGTGAGGCTATTGAACCAAAGAAAATTGTTAGGAAGTTCTTAACAAGTCCTATTGCCCCCGAGCCCCCACCAGGGCGCGTCGCCCTTGGACCCCGTGCAGCTGCTCTTAGCGAGACCACCGTATGCTACCGACATACAAAATTGATTGAAAACATATTAACGCGCGTCTAAATAGGACTTCCTATTACTTGAAAATTGGTTAAAAATATTACCCGAAAATAAAAAATTAAAATTTTAAATAATAATGAATAGTAATAGAAAGTCCTAGTTCTGGCACCGCTGCACGAAAAATAGGAATAGGACTTCCTATTGGAGAGGAATTCCTCAAATGGGTGAGGAATTCCTCAAAATGGGACTTCCTCTCTTCCTCCATGGGTGCACATGCTCTTATGGTTCGTCCTGCACAAGGAGAAGAGAAGAAGGCCACAGGGTAGTGGAGAGAAAAAATACCAGAAAAATATGTTTATGTAAAAAGGATGGAATAGGTTTTCTGAAAAATTAAAATGTGATATAGAGATTGGAATATAAAAAAAATTCTTGTGGTGACATGTAATGTCATATCAAATTGAGGCCTATACGCCACAACCTTAGTGAGGTTCTCTAACATTGCGCTTTATATTAATTGGCACAATGATTAATTTTTTTTAAGCAAAATAATGGGTTACATTTTCATAGATCCACTCTAAGTGCATGACAACGTTCATAAAGAATCTATGCGATTAAGACCTCGATCGAAAAACTGCAACCACTATAATGAAGTACAAACGAAACCATGTGACCATGATTAAATGACATTGTTGAGACAGGTAGACTACTAGGTCCTGACAACTCATAAACAAACTATTTAAATTTTAGTCTCTTACTGGAACGGACACGGAACAGCCAAGCCCACCCAAAGGAGCTAAGCGCACACTCAAGACTCAGCTAACCAAGAGGAGCTAAGCGCAGGACCAACCGGCTCCACACCCAAGCCCATCATCGGCAACTGCCACGCCAACCGACACAGGACCTGTCGTCGTCAAACAGACGAAGTACTGTAAGTAGTATGCACGTTATACAGTGCTCAGTGCAGTAGTTTCAGCAGCACAAGTCCTCTGATGATTGCTTGGATGAACTTTCTTCTTATCTCTGAAGAAGCACCCACCGGACTTAGTTGTATCGGATCGAGGCAATCCCAATCTGACCCTCTCTTCCTCTTCTTCCTTTTTCATCTTCTCCTTGTGCATGTTCCTCATCACAATTGCTTCAGCAAGGCCATAACTCAGAGACATCTCCTTCAAGTTTCAAGAAATCAAAGGAGTTCGAGGAAGATATGAAAATGTTAATGTATGTGTTGTAAAAGATGATGGTGTTCGAAGAGATGATAAGGTCTTGTATTTATATATAGATGTTTCTTTCTTTCTTTTTGGCTTGGGGAGCAAGCAGATAAGAGTTAATATATTAACGTTTGACAATGATCTCATTCTATTCCGAGTAGCGCACTGACTCTGACTTTCGGCGGCTGATGGCTCTGGTTGGAAGGTCTTTGCACACATAACAAAAGTATGCTTGGTTGCCAAGAATAGAGATCTTCCTGTACCCTAAAAGGGAATTGACGAGGTCATTTCCTTAGTCTTTTGTGTGCAACGTTCTTATGTACGTATGGGGAATCGATGAGATGGGACAATACAAGAAGGATCGGTGATCGGAAATTGTTAGCAAAGGAGAGAAAACAGAGAATTTTATCAGGAAATTAATAAAATGCGCTGACTTTTTTTTATAGATGAATTCAAAATGAACAACTACAGAAGATAAGGGACATGCACAATGCAATATTGTGCCTACTCACAATCGTACTGCATGAACTGGCTGCTAGTGCCAATGGATAAAAAGGAATAATATCCTGAGGTGGAAGTACATGGCTGACTCCGCTGTGCTCCAAGCCTCCAAGCTTCCAAGCCCTGGCTATTACAAACTTTAATTCGAGCATAGCAACTGTAATTGAGCCAACTGGGCCGAGCTAGACACACTATACTATTTCCTACTGTAAATGGGAAAGCCCGATACGCTTCTTCAACACCATTTCAGAACTGATCGAACAGATTGAGTGACTTGATCGAAAGATGTAAAATTTCGGACGAGAATATGTCGTGAATGTAAGATAATAAACACTGGTACTCGATAGTCGACACCTGATATATATTGCTTCACTATTGAGATAATATCAAAATAGAAAGTTAGAAACACTTGCTCAAGTATTACCTATCTTACATCGAGCGAATAGAGGTAATAATGAAATTTGAAGAAATGTGCTGGGAGTCTCAAAAGAATTATCCTCTATGCTCGATAAGATACTGCATTATATGAGTGGGAAACAATTGTGAATTTTATGTAAAATCGGAATGATTAGTTGTGTACGTGGTATCAGTAAGTTCATATCCGAGATGTGTGTTTGATGTACTCACAAGATTGAGCATATATTCTTGATGAGTATGTTAAATTAAACAATTCCAACTAATTAATCGAGTTACACCCCTATTTCTATCTACCGTGAATTATTGGTCAACGAATTTGACGAAGTGTATAAAGGAGACAATGACATGATATCGATGCAAATCTAAATCTTTATCTTCTTCGAATTTTCTCATTTTCAATTTTAACTATGCCCTAGCTACAAGAGGACCACTCATTCACATATAACCTCCACGTAATGAAGCAAGAAGCTAGCCTTGACGTTGCTCCACGTGAGATATCTCACAAGTTCCTCCCTTGATCACATCTACTAACGAAAGCAAGATTAATTCTTGTAGTATTCTGTGGGAGATGGATTTTTTGAGTTGTGTAGCTCTCCTCTTGTCTCTGTGCGTTGGCTCCTGGTTCTTCATCCAAGCCCTTCAAGGAAGAAGAATCAGAGCTAGACTTCCACCAGGGCCAAAGCCATTACCGTTTGTTGGAAATCTCTTTGAGCTTGGAGCCAAACCTCATATCTCCTTGACCAAACTTTCACACCAATATGGCCCCATTATATCTTTGAAACTTGGCCAAGTAACGACGGTTGTGGCTTCTTCATCAACCATAGCCAAAGAAATCCTCCGAAACCATGACCAACTCTTTTGCAACCGAACGATCCCAGACGCACTGCGATCCTTACGTGAGTACAGCCTGCCTTGGATTCCAGTATCACCGAGATGGAGAAACCTTCGGAAAATATGCAACTCACAATTGTTCGCCACCAAAGTTCTAGATGCCAACCAAGCTTATCGGCGAAAGAAAGTGCAAGACCTTTTATCTAGTGTCAATGACAGTATGGTAAAGGGTGTGGGAGTAAATATTGGAGAGGCTGCTTTTAAAACTACCCTCAATTTGTTGTCCGGGACATGTTTCTCTATGGACTTGGGCAGTAACCACATGACTAGAGAGTTCAAGGAGATTGTTGGGGGTCTAATGGAAGAAGGTGTTAAAGGAAAGAAGATATGCATTCATGCTGTTAAAGGAAAGAAGATATGCATTCATGCTGTTAAGGGAAAGAAGATATGCATTCATACTGTACATAATTACATTCCTAGAATAGCTTTGTAGATGGCTATATATATCAGCAAAACTGTACAGATTAAAACACTCAATACAGAACTTTTCATATTTATCTTTGTTCATGGTATCAGAGCACCAATCCTGGTGTCTCTAACCCATCACAACCTTCCGCAACAAATAAACACTACCAGAATCCACCATGGTTGAAATCATCCAACCCACAGAACCCAACAACAGTGAAACCAACGAAAACAAATCAAGTTCTTCATCAACCACATTGGAGGAACAATTACCTGACCCTTTGGTTTTACACCATTCTGATACACCAGGGCTCAAACTGGTAGACACCCTACTTGATGGACACAACTATGGAGAATGGAGCCGTGCGATGCGCCTCAGCCTGAGCGCCAAAAACAAAATTGGATTGATCGATGGCACCATCAGGCCATTTCCTGTCACACATCCCAGATATCCCATGTGGAGGCGCTGCAATGACATGGTCTTGACCTGGATCCTCCGTTCAATTCAGCCTAACATCGCCCGCAGCGTAATCTTTTCAGATTCGGCGGCAGCTGTATGGAGTGACCTCGAAGACAGATTTTCGCAGGGAAACGATACTAGAATATATGAGATTCAACAAGAGATCGCTGGATGCCAACAAGGTTCTCAATCTGTATCTTCCCACTACACAAGACTCAAGGCTCTTTGGGATGAGCTTGACTCTCATCAGGATCCTATCATATGCAGCTGTGATGGCGCTAAGACTTTGGCACAACGGCAGGAAAAGGAAAAGGTTATGCAATTCCTAATGGGGCTAAATGACTCTTACTCTACAATTCGAGGTTCAATCCTGATGATGAGTCCCCTCCCGGATACAAGAAAAGTTCATGGCCTCATTCTTCATCATGAGAGACAGATGGAAGCGGCAAACCGTCGGGAACCACCACCGATCTCCCATGCTATGCAGGTAGCACGCCCAGCTGCGTCAAAACCTTCATCTTCCTATCGAAAGCCCCTGTTTTGTACTTACTGTGAGGAAGATAATCATCTTGTGGATCGCTGCTATTTCCTCAAAGGATTTCCAGTGGGACATAAATGGCATGGAAAGAACGTGAAGCCTAGAAAAGGGAAGCATGCCGCCAAAAATGTTGAATTCAAGGCTGCCAACAATGTTGAATTCAAGGACTCATCGGCAGACAGCTACACTTTCACAGCCAAAGAGTATCAAGAGTACCAGACCATGCCGCCAAAGAGCATCTGATAACTTTGTTGGCCTACCAAATGGGGATCGTGCCACTATAGAGCATGTTGGGTCATTTCAGTTATCACCAGATTTGCCTCTTGATGGAGTTTTACATGTGCCTAGATTTAGAGTAAATTTGATATCTGTGAGTAAGCTGACTCGAGCGTTGAACTGTATTGTGACATTTTACCCGGATTTTTGTGTTGTGCAGGACGTGGATACGAGGAGGACGATTGGCCTGGGCAAGCATGTTAATGGTCTCTACTACCTCACACCAACCCAAAACCCACATCTTGTCAACCACATCATCCATACCTCTACCCTTTGGCACCAACGTCTTGGACACCCATCAGATGCTCCCCTCCACCATCTCTCTCAAGTCTTTCCAGATATTATCTTTAGTTCCAATAAGCATGTTTGTGAAATTTGCCCTTTTGCTAAACAAACTCGATTGTCTTTTGGTTCAAGTTCAATAAAAACAAATGCACCGTTTGATTTGATCCATTGTGATATTTGGGGACCCCACAAAACTCACACACACTCTGGGGCTCGTTATTTCTTAACAATTGTCGATGATTTTACCCGCTTCACTTGGGTGCATCTTATGAGTCTTAAATCCAACACTCAATCCTTGTTAAAATCTTTTTTCACTTGGGTTAAAACTCAATTTGATAGAGACATTAAGATTCTACGTGCCGATAATGGGGGAGAATTCACCTCCAATTCCATGCGTTCCTTCCTTTCTGAACGCGGTACCATTTTTCAACACTCATGCGCTCACACCCCACAACAAAATGGGGTTGTTGAGCGCAAACATCGCCATCTTCTCAATGTAGCCCGTGCTTTACGCTTTCAAGCCAATCTTCCATTGCGTTTTTGGGGGGAAAGTGTCCAAACAGCATGTTACCTTATCAATCGTCTACCCACACCTCTTCTTTCTCACAAATCTCCATATGAACTTTTACATAACAAATCACCAAGTTATTCTGATCTTCGGGTTTTTGGTTGCCTTTGCTATGCCACTAATCTCACCCCCACCAACAAATTTGATCATCGTGCACGTCGTTGCCTTTTCATTGGCTATCCCCTTGGACAGAAGGGGTATCGACTTTATGATCTTGAAGGAAAGAAGTTTTTCTCCTCTCGGGATGTCATTTTTCATGAAAATATCCTACCTCTCACCAAACTCCCCTTAGAAGATCAAGATGACTACCCAGTTTTACCTGCTTCCATCGATCCACCTCATCCACCAGAGCCCAGACCATTACCTGAGCCCGATCCATCTCAGCCTTCCCAAGCTTCTACTTCTGATCCCACATCCAAACCCCCATTGAAGACCTACACCAGACGATGCAAACACCCGTCGGTGTCATCATCGGTACCGCCGGCAGACCCATCGCCGGCAGACCCATCGCCGGTGCCCAACCCAGCACCATCATCGACGTCCCCACCTACGCTGGAGACCCAACCCGAGCCAGTTCCGCCGACCCAGCCTGACCCTCCAGCTCCGTCGGATCCCTTCCCACAGCCACTATCCCCATCGGCATCTTCCCAGTCTCCTATGGCACCTCCACCACCACCACCTCCACCACCACCACCTCTGAATCCTATCCCCGCTCCCGGCCCCGTCCTTCGCCGTTCCTCCCGCCCTTCCCAGCTCCCTCCCTACCTTCGCGATTTCAAGACCTATCATGCTACTCTCCTCGGCCCTGACGCCTCCTCCTTCCCGTCCGGCACTCGATACCCGCTCCATCGGTCAGTTTCTTATTCTGGGCTTTCTGATCATTATCGTACCTTTGTGCATAACATCTCTCGTTTGGTAGAGCCAGCTACTTATGACCAGGCTCGCCATGATCCACAATGGGTTGCTGCAATGGCTTCTGAAATTGAGGCCCTTGAGAACAATAACACTTGGTCCCTGGTTACCCTGCCTCCTGGCCAGCGCCCCATTGGCTGCAAATGGGTTTTCAAGCTCAAGTATCATGCTGATGGAACCTTGGAGCGCTACAAAGCTCGGCTCGTTGCTAAGGGCTTCACCCAGCGTGAAGGCATCGACTACAAAGATACGTTTGCCCCTGTTGCTAAGTTAATCACAGTGCGCTGCTTGCTGGCCATTGCTGCAGTTCGGGATTGGCCCTTGCACCAGATGGACGTGCAGAACGCTTTTTTACACGGCGACCTCCATGAGGCAGTCTACATGCATCTTCCTCCTGGTTATCGTCGACAGGGGGAGAATGTTGTTTGTCGACTCAACAAATCACTCTATGGACTCAAGCAAGCATCACGCAGCTGGTTTCGCCGCTTCTCTTGTGCAATTCAGGAAATTGGTTTTCAACAGTCAAGGGCCGATTACTCACTCTTTACACAGGTTCGTGGAAACTCAATTACCATAGTCCTACTGTATGTGGATGATATGGTTATTACAGGCAACAATGAACAAGCCATCAATGATCTCAAAGTGTTCCTGCATAGCTGTTTCAAGATTAAAGATCTTGGCTTACTCAAATACTTCCTTGGAATTGAGATAGCACGTTCTAAAGCTGGAATCACAGTGTGTCAACGAAAGTACACGTTGGACATTTTGGAAGAAGCCGGGTTACTAGGAACCAAACCAGCAGCTGTTCCTATGGAGCCTGATTTGGTGTTGACAGACTATGGTAGTGAAGCTCTCAAGGACCCTACTAGATACAGACGACTAGTTGGGAAGCTAATATATCTCACAATCAGCCGGCCGGAGATTACGTACTCTGTGAACACACTCAGTCAGTTCATGCAGGAACCCAAATTGCACCATCTCAAGGCTGCCCAACGGCTTCTGCAATACTTAAAGGCAGCTCCAGGACAAGGTATATTATATCCATCAGACAATTCGGTTGAGTTGATTGGTTACTGTGATGCGGATTGGGCACGATGCCCGTCTACACGTAGGTCAGTGACCGGCTATTGTATCTTTCTTGGAGAATCACTTGTGTCTTGGAAAAGTAAAAAGCAAGCAACCGTGTCACGATCGTCAGCTGAAGCCGAGTATCGATCAATGGCTGCAGCTGCTTGTGAGTTGACCTGGTTGAGATATTTGTTGAAAGACCTGCGTGTTTCACATCCCCAACCAGCTAGGCTGTTTTGTGATAACCAGGCAGCCTTACACATTGCAGCAAACCCGGTCTATCACGAGCGTACGAAGCATATTGAACTAGATTGCCACACCGTTCGTGAAAGGATAGAAAGAGGAGAAGTCAAAACAGCATACGTACCTACTGGTAGCCAGATTGCAGACATATTCACCAAGCCATTACGAGCACCAGCATTTCACACGCACCTCAGCAAGTTGAGTGTAATTGATATCCACACTCCAACTTGAGGGGGAGTGTTAAAGGAAAGAAGATATGCATTCATGCTGTTAAAGGAAAGAAGATATGCATTCATGCTGTTAAGGGAAAGAAGATATGCATTCATACTGTACATAATTACATTCCTAGAATAGCTTTGTAGATGGCTATATATATCAGCAAAACTGTACAGATTAAAACACTCAATACAGAACTTTTCATATTTATCTTTGTTCAGAAGGTGGGAAGCCGAACTTGGGGGATTATTTTCCTGTGCTCAGGGAGCTTGACCCTCAAGGCATACGACGTCGCTTTACCAATTACTTGACCAAGATGATAGACCTCATTGCCTCTGTGATTAGTCAAAGGCTGGAGACTAGAAACGGGGATGCTTATGTCACAAGCAATGACATGTTAGACACACTTCTAAATCTCAGTCAAGAGAAAAATGACGAGGATATGCAAAATTCTCAACTTGTTGAGCACTTGTTTGTGGTAAGTCCTCTACTTTGTTGTTCATGTTTAATAATCTCAATAATGCTAGGCTTACTATATTTTCTTGTACATTGTTACGAATTATGTGCATGATATATTGTATTTAGTCTAAACAAGTAGTGAACTATCTTGTATATATAGGCTCTATTTGCTGCGGGCACAGACACAACTTCAGCCACATTAGAATGGGCAATGGCTGAGCTACTACACAACCCAAAAAGCCTTTCTAAAGCTCAAGAGGAGCTGGATCAAATTATTGGGAGAGGAAAACCAATCGAGGAATCCGACATAAGCAGACTGCCTTACTTGCAAGCAATAGTTAAGGAAACTTTCCGGTTGCACCCTGCAGCCCCACTGCTACTGCCACGAAAAGCTGAAACAGATGTGGAAATCGGAGGCTACATTGCTCCGAAGGGTGCACAAGTTCTAGTCAATGTTTGGGCGATAGGTAGAGATCCTAACTTTTGGAACAATCCAAACTCGTTTGAGCCAGAGAGGTTCTTGGGATTGGAGAAAGAAATTGATGTCATGGGAAAGAACTTTGAGCTTATTCCGTTTGGCGGCGGAAGGAGAATATGTCCGGGTTTGCCATTGGCAATGAGAATGTTGCATTTGATGTTAGGTTCACTTATTAACTACTTTGATTGGAAGCTTGAAGATGGAGTGTTACCTGAGTCTATGAACCTGGAGGACAAGTTTGGCATCACTTTGCATATGGCTCAGCCTCTGGTAGCTCACCCTTTCGTTGATCAGTTAGCAAGGAGCTCAGCCTCTCAAAGCAAAAGGAGTGACCAGCTGGACATTGACCAATGAGCATATATATTTTGGAACTACGTATTCTGTTAATGTTTAGGCGCAGAACATTTGAATCCTTTGGCCTGGAGGAGAGTATCTCCATGTATTTAGCTCAATAAGACAAATTAAATAATGCTGATGGGTTTTGGGATGCAGCTCTTCATGAATTCATATATATTTCTTTATTTACTCACTGCGCATGTGTAGCTTGGTTTCTGAACATCTTTTGCTGTTTCTAATTCACTGATTCTTAGAAGCTTTGTGATGGTTGTTGTTGGCTTCTTGTTGTTTCAGCCAGTTATGACTAGAATGTGTAATTTTTTTAAATTGGACTTATGGCTGTTGGGTAGAGTCACCATTTGGGGGAACTCGAAGCTATACTCACCGATGGGCCAAATTAGCAAGAAACTAATTTATTAAATATTTTCAATTTTTTTATACTAAATAAACAATATTAAAATATATTTATTAGAAAATAAGGTATTTATTATGTCATTTAAGTCAAATTTTTATTTACATATTAAGACAAGGAATTAATTAATTTTGAGGGGGCCATATATAAATAGGTATATATGTGTATCACTTATTAACAAATTAAATCTAAAGGCGTTAGTGTTGTACCTCCTTGGTTTAGAGTTCGAATCCTAGCGAAGTGTTTTTAATTTTACTATTAAAACTTTAATCAAAACAACTATATATATATATATATCTGTATGTACGTGTGTACGTTCTATTAATACACTATCAGAATAATTCACTTAGGTGATGAAATCTTAAAGGTTTCGTCGCCTAAGTGGGACTAAGGCGACGAAATGAGATTATTTTCATCGCCTTAGTGATACTTAGACAACAAATATAAATTTTGTCGCCTAAGTTGATCTTTTCGTAGCCTAAGTACACTTTAAACGACGAAAAAAAGTTGTCGCCGTAGTAATTTAACTTAGACTAAAAAATATTACCATTTCGTCGTCTAAATCCATACCCTAACACTAGCCCGTAAACCCTAATCCCTAAACCTTTACTCATAAACCTTAAACTCAAAGCACTTAGGTGACGAAATTGTAACTTTCGTCGCGTAAGTCCATACCCTATCACTAACCCGTAAACCTTGACTCATGAACCCTGAACCCTAAACACTTAGGCGACGAAAATACAAATATTCGTCATCTAAGTGTTTACTTAGGCAACGAATAACACCTATTTTGTCATCTAAGTGCATTTTCATTGCCTCCGATCAAAGAGAACAACCATCTGTACCATCTTAAAATATATTTTTTTCGTCAAGGGCTTAGAGTAAAAAATTGTTAGACTATGAGTGTCGACGGTTCATGAATCAGACTTACGAGGATTCGTATATCAATGTTTCCGTTTCGTTAAAATTTCGATTTTATGATTGACTACGCTAATCAAACCTTTAATGAACTTTGTATTTACTAAAAATTCATCAACTTACATAATATGTTATGATGAATATATCTAAAGGTTGTTTTGTCTAAATTCAGTTTTATTAATATTGATGTGGAGTGAATATAGACATACGAACACTTAAGTTATACAACATTAGTAGATATATAACAAGTTTTTAGTCTTAAAGAAATTTTTTATTTTAAATTTCAATTAATTTATATCTAGTTGATAAATTAAGTTTTTACGATAAGACAAACACTCATAACTTCAAAAACGGATTTACGAAATATTTTTTACGATAATTTTCGTTGTTTAGTAATTTTCAATAATCACTAAATTTGATCGATCGAATCATAAACTAATCCGAATGGGATTGAATATTTTTTTTACTATATTATATAAATGTAGTATTTATATCTAACGGTTGATTTTTGATAATTTTTAATGAACTACCCAACATTAGTTTTTCAGATTTTTTTTTTTAAAAAAATCCTTAGGCGATGACGAAACCTTATTTTTTTGTCGCCTAAGTGAATTTTAAAATAATTTTTTGAGAATTTTTTTTTGTCAAATTTTTGGGGAAAATTGTAAACACTTCAGTGATGAAACTATATAGTTTCGTCGCGTAAGTGAATTTTATTTTTAATTTTAGTTTTTCGTCAAAAATGTTGCCAAAAATTCAAAATTTTTTGCCAAAAATTCAAATGACTTAGGCGACAAAAATACAATAATTCGTCGCCTAAATGGACAAATTTTGGCGGGTTTTTTGAAAATTTAATAACTTAGACGTCGAAACCAAAGAATTTCGTCGCCTGAGATGAAAGTTTTTGCATTTTTTTTTCCGCCAAAAGTTTTTGGCCAAAAATTCAAAACACTGAAGTGACGAAAATGCTTTATTTCGTCACCTAACTGGTCCTCTATAAAACCCAAATCATTCACCATTTTTCACAATCACCCATCTCTCTCTCTCTCTCTCTCTCTCTCTCTCTCTCTCTCTCTCTCTCTCTCTCTCTCTCTCTCTCTCTCTCTCTCTCTCTCCCTCCCTCCCTCCCTCCCTCCTCTCCACCACCACCACCACCGGGATGCAACCATCATCACCATACACCACCACCACCTCAGCACTACCACACACCACCACCATTAAATTATATATTAATTATGAATTTTACCATTACTTATTAATTAACATATAATAATTAATTAGGATTTAATGATTTTTTTATTTTTTTTAAAATCACTTAGACGACGAAATTGTTATTTTCGTCGTCTACATCATTAATTAATTTTTTAGATTTATTTAATTTTTTAAATTTAAATAAATATTTAGGCGATGAAATTTCTAAAATTTCGTCACCTAAGTGTTTACTAAAACGACGAATTTGTCAGTAAAATTTCGTCGTCTAAAACCCCCTAGATGACGACGACTTTTTCGTCGCCTAAGTTGTTACTTAAGCGACAAAACACAAAAATTCATCTTCTAAAATCTTTCGCCACCAAGCTTAGACGACGAAGCTTAGGCGACGAAAAATTCCACTTAGACGATAAAACTGTTTTCTCACCTAAGCGAGGTATTCTGGTAGTGACAACTTCCCTTTCTAGTCGAGTGGTAAGGCCTCTTACCTTATAGGCTTATAGTAAAAGGTTTGAGGTTCAAACCTTCCCCCTCTAGTCAATGTGGTTGACCCAACTGTACTATAGCCGACGACCAAGAAATACCATCGTCGGCTATAGTGTTTGAATATCGTCGGCTATAGTATGCAACTCGTGGGCTATAGTATGAAACTCGTCGGCTATAATGAGCATTTTAGCCGACAACTTTAGTCAAAGTCGTCGGCTAATGCTGCTGATTTCTGAAAAGAAAAAAAAATTGTAGATTCCGGATTTCTATTATCAGAACTAGCTTGCAATTCCACAATTTTATTTCCGCAATTGCCACAACACATACAATAAAAACAAAACACATATTCACTAACAAACACAGATTAATAAAAATTAAGCGCATATTAATGAAATACATATTCACCTATATTACACATAAACTAAGGGTTACCAAATCTA
Source organism: Geum urbanum (assembly GCA_946800695.1). Lineage (NCBI taxonomy): Eukaryota > Viridiplantae > Streptophyta > Magnoliopsida > Rosales > Rosaceae > Geum > Geum urbanum. The sequence goes on along the minus strand of OX327005.1, from coordinate 59,930,794 downwards.
TGTGATTGACAAAAGATAGGTTACTACCAGCATATTGCGGATCCTCCTGCCGATGACCAGCATATTGCGGATCCTTCTGCCGATGTGGAGCATCGGCAGGGAGCTGGACATATGAAAACAGAGGTGGGGACAGGACCCAGAGTCCTTGCGCCAGAAGTGTAGCATTTATTGCCTGAAAATAGACAGCCATCTCAGCCTACTGTTGTTCCATCTACTCCATCCGAGCCTGCTGGGCGGCCATCCGTCTGTTATTCTCTTCTCGCTGTCTCTGATGCTCCATTGATAGGCGGGTAAACACCTATGTAAAAATACTCTATTCTCAACTTGGATATATCAATGTAGTATGATAAATATGGGTTATCAAACATGAAGAATTGATGAAACTAAATCCTAACACGAAATTAAAAAGCTGACAGACTCGACTACAGTACACTAATGACACTATGAACCTAAGCTAGACAGACCCAAATAACACAAAAATTGGACACAGTGGTGGACTACCACACAAAATTTAAGGGTGTTCTGAGTTGATTTGGATGCTGAAATAAATCGGCTAAGCTACTGCTAATGCAAAAATCAGTAAATTGCAGAAAGTAAATTGTTAGATAAAATCAATGAGATATGAATTTTAAGAACTTCTCTCCACCCTAGACATTCTTACGACCTCCCCAATATAACTGAAGTAACCATGGATGAATACTCCCCACACAAGAGCTTTGGTTAAGTCATCTTGTGTATTACACTCTCTTACTTGGCATGAAAGAGAGAGGGACAATCCGCTCGATCTTGATCCTTAATTAACCAACTTATACACATGGTGATGTAAGCCTAGAGAACCAAAGTCATTATGTTCTAAGAATGTTTGAAGAGTAACAAAGCTTCAAGAGTTGATAAGGTGGTCACCATTTCATCACTGAGGCTTGTTTCACACAAATTCATGTTTGTCTCTAAAGAATATGCAATGATAAGGTGGTCATGTACACAATCAAGAGTATAGATCCTAAGCTATGTATCTAAGCGTGCACTCAAAGAAACATGAACATAGAAATCATACGGTGAGAAAATAGTGAAACAAAACTCATCCAAATAATTAATAGAATCAAAAGGGGTTCAAAATCGTAAGCATATCTAGGGCTTCAATCAGCCCCTAACAATGGAAATTTAGCTACACATTGTTTTAAATGATAACATTGAAGAATTCATGAAAGATAAATTAAATGAAGGAGAAAGAAGAACTTTTGTCGACGTCGGGATCGGCTTGCAGTTCAGATCTTCTCTTCCCATTCAACTTCTTCGTCCTTCTTCTTGTTTCTTTCTTCTATTTTTTTTATCTCTCCCTTAATCTCTTTCGTCCGGTTCCCTCCCCCCTGATAGTCGTATATTTATGCTTCTATTTGATATTTAATTTAATTCCTATATTTAGTTTATTGTTATTAATTGAATATTTTAATAATGCTTATTTGTTTTGTAAATTTTTAGAGAAAATAAAGAAAAATAAATTAAAAGGAGCTTTCCTAGTGCCATAAGGATTTAATTGATGGGCTAACAAATAAAGGAGTGGAGTCCATATGCTTGTGGAATTCGGTGGACTACATGGGCTACAAGGAAGAAGTCCATATATATATATATATATATTTGCAGCTAGCACGTGTTTATGAGCTAAGTTAATTAACTTAGCTTGGAAAGTCAAGGGAAGACGTGATTAACTAGAAGAGGAGTCCTTGTGGGATTATGAGAGAGGAAAGGGAGCACGTGAAGACCAAATAGAGATAAAAAGAAAAAAGAGAGGAAGGAGAGTCGGCAGTTTTTGATATCAAGAAGAAGAGAGAAGACGTTAGGGAGAGAAGGAGGAAAAGAGGACCAAGAGTAAGCCAAGTTTTTTCATCTTTCATCATCTAGTTTGTATCAATTTTTTTCATGGATTATTTAAGTTTAGATTTTGATTCTATGAGTAGCTAAATATTTTGTTAAAGGGTTGTTTTGAAGTCCTATACATGAACTTTAGATAATATATACACTTTGACCTAATTTTGTTATGTTCTTGGATGAGGTTTCTTTGTTGATTTTCAATTGATGATTTATATCTTGTATGCTTTGAGTGCACGCTTAGTATGCATATTTAGGGATCTAAATCTATGAGAATTTGATGTATGTTGATTGTATTTGATCTTCCTTAATTTCTCTTGAGTAGAAACCAAGCTTTTTGGTTATAAGAAACTCTAAGTCTAGTAAGACACGCCCTTAGTGTACTTGTGATGCTTTGTAGATTCTCACACCTTTTCTAGATTATAATGCTTATCTCTTAGTAAATCCGAGTCCGAGACTTTTGGGTTCTTTGAGAGATAGTCATCGGTGATAAGTGAACCTTCACCGGTGTAATCATAAGGATTAGGTAGTAGGTTGTGTTCTAAGCGTAATTGAATCTTCCTAAGAACTTTCATCCATTGGCATAACATTTTTAGGTTGAGCATATATTATCTAAATGGAGTGACGGTGGTGGAGAACATTTCCCTTAACTCTTTTGTTTATTGATTTTCGTCACTTTTTTAAAGCTGATTTCCTACATTTATCTGTTTTGTTTATTTTTTTAGCATAGAAAATCAGCTTAGAATCTATTAAAATATTACTTGATAGTCCTCTAATGTGTCTAGTGTGTGCAGTATTATTTTTGTAATTTTTAGTTGTGTCTAGGTTAGGTAATTAATTAGGTTAGTATCTGTAGGTCGAGTCTGTCAGGAAACTGATTTTAGTGTTTGTTTGCATCTAACGCTTAGTTTCATCAATCTTCAGCGGGTAATGACATCTATTTACCATACTACTACATTGATAAATATTGCATAATAATAAGGATATCTTTGGGGGTGTAAAAAGCGGTATCACCCCCCCCTACCGGCCTCAAGTCTGCTTCCACTAGTTATATATATGTCAATTAGCTAGAGATAATTAATCTAACAATCATCACATGCACTCCATCAAGTATCCATCATGGATAATGATTCCTATTTACAATAATTAAGCCCAGCTCCCTTTCGCCAAGCTATATATGTCTGCCTTAAACTCTCTCCAAGCTACTCGCCAAAACCAATTCTAAGTTGCCGGCCTTCTTTATTTTTAGTATATATAAATATACCTCTCCTCTTACAAACTCCCTCACCAAGCTCCTATAATGTATCATGTGCTAGCTATTCAAATTCTTCTCAAATTAAGATTCCTCCATGCTGCTCCTCTTCCCAATCAACTTCAAAATATATTATTGAAGCCCATTTTCTTCATTAATCTCCAAAATACCTAAAAATAAATAAACATAATTAATTCACTAGAATAATAATAATAAACTAAATATAGGGAACAAATTAAATACCGAATAGACACATAAATATGTGACTATCATCCATCCCTTGCCTATGCAATTGCTCATGTAGCTGAGTAGCCTTGGAAGATCCCGACTTATCTTGAAAATTGGGCATGTTCTGAAATACCCCATCGTCGAGCTGTCCTAGACCCCTGCAGTAGTAATTGCTTCCTTGTGGGGGGAAAGCCTGAGCCATGATTCTCGTCCCAACAGTCACATCAGATTGATCAATCTGAGAGATGGCCTAGGGGAGGTCCTCATTCTGGGTCTCAGGTCATCGCACCCTCGCGATCTGAGTCAATACATCCTCAGTCACATCCTGCACTCATGTCTAATTGACAAAGAAAAAAAATATATTAGTAAACATACATAAAAAAAAGTTAGAGAAAATACATATATAAGCAATTATGTTAAGTTATAAGCGCATAAGACTTACAATTTGTTCAGGAGACTGAGGATGCACTTTCTCGTACGTATACACGTACAAGCTGACTTCAGGGTGTTGTTGGATCACCTCGTCCATATAACTCGCATAGGATCTAGAACCGGCATGATGGTTACTCGTGTTGCTTGCCTGGTTTGCCACGTTTATTTTAGATATGGCCTTGTTGGATAAACATATATTAAAAAATTATTAGGAAATTAATTTCGCTGGAGAAGATATAAGTAAACACAAATATGATGTTACATACCTCAAATTGTGGGTTGTTGAAGTGGATTAGAAGCCACTTCCACTCGTACTTCCTATACATCAACTCACTAAGAGTACCCGAACGCTGGTTGTCGTGCGTCTGCTAGTGCTTATGGAGCTCATTTTTTCACTCCTTGTACCTATATATGCAAGACAAATGTTAGAAAGTGAGAATAAATGATCAACATAATATCTCAATATATATTATATAACTCCCATTACTTTTGCCCTTGAACCACATTTACCCAGGTGGATTGAAGGTGCTCCAAAACAGTGAACCAATACTCCAATGTACCCATTTATGGTTATATATATTTATTAAGACTTAATTACTATAAGTAGACATAAATAATGAATATCTAACTAACTCACCGACATATGGTTGTTCACCATGTTCTTCACTTCTTGCGGCACCGAGGACCATTTTCCCGACAGAACAAGGACTTTGTCCCGTATGACACTTCCTACTTGGCCGGAGTACCTCTGTGTCGCCTTCTGCCCCAACTTTACTGATCCATCAAGCTGGTTGGTCTCTATGAGCAGTGACCCCCTTTCCTTCACGTTCTTCTCAAGTTGTTTGCCGGTGACGGGGCCTCAGGTATTTTTTTTTGTTACCTCCGGCGCCTATCACATAAGACAAAGTAAAAAGATTAAAATTTGAGCACCCAATTTAATATACTAATTATTAATAAGTTAAAAATTAAATAACCAAGGTATTTAATATTTATCCGATTCTGACGTCAATGTGTTTGATACCCTCGTACTAAAAAGAGGTGTATCAAATGGCACATAGATGTATACTTGTTGCGGGCTGATGTAATAGAGGTCTCCTGGCATAGGCACTTCGTGCTCATCGACAACGGGTAGGGCATGTACAGTATGGGGCAGGAAGAGGTGAGGCGGCAACAGTGCTACCCTTGATGAAGAGCTACCTGAACCACCAGCATGAGAGGTAGAAGGAACTTAAGCCATAGATGGAGAAGGCTCTGGCCGGTTAATGGGAAGCACATTGTATCCCGAATGAGCGGGACCCATAGAGCCGGCCGTTGAGGGCATAAGGGTGCCGCCTTAATTGAATTGTAGCTACCTCATGTTGTGTGGTCGATGTGGCCGCGTCGTCGTCTACTGAAGTAGTTGATGGTGTTGAGATGTCAACTGAGGGCCGCCGTACGTGGCGTGCAGATTATTGATAGAGGCTGACCCGGAAATATCGGCGCTAGACCCGTTTTGTGTACAACATATGTCAATGTCGTCGGGTAAAGTATAATTTTATTTTTGAAAAAATAGGCTCATGTGAAAACTGTTTCACACAAATACATGTTTAACACAAATACCTGTTTAACTAATTAAGGAACATAATCAGAATCACTGTTATATTCAGAAGTGTGAAAATACTTAAAAAAGTTAGGCTTATGACCAACAAATATGTTTAACACAAATTCATGTTTAACTAAAAGGGTCATAGTCAGTATCATCGCTTGAGTCTTCCTCAGTGCCCGAGTTAATTTCTGGTAATATGTGTTTCTCCTCGTCACTGGAGTCTTCGTTGCATTCATTTGGATTAACATCAATTAGTTCAACATCTTCCTCATGAAATCGAACCACACGACCCAGTTTCACGTTATTCACGCGAATTAAAGAGGATTCAGGAATACCAATTGCGTTTGGCTGTTGGTATGCAGTATCCTCTTCATTATCTGCGGCCTCTCCAAGTGTAGCTGTACTGTATATGTTTCTAGGAACAACATGGTAGACTAATTTCCACGCGTCTTTATGCATAAGATCATCAAGATAAAATTGTTTTATCGTTGTGGCAAAAACAAAAGGGTCATCGATCTTCATACCAGTTTGTAGCAGTATTCATCGAAAATATTCCGTACTGATCGATCCTTGTGTTCTGAGGGTTAATATCAAACCATCTATACTTAAACAAGTGCATTATCATGCCTTTCCCATAAACTAGTTTAACCATTGCATGGAGAACACCGTAATAGTCAATGTCATTCTGCACACCATGCATTATTACCCAAAATTTTTGTATTCTCCGTCTGACGTCTCTATGTTCACATATAAGTTGCACGCCATTGACCTTACACATCAGATAAACTCTTGAAGTTACTGGTTTCATTGTCAAAAGTCTAAATTCGTGTGACCACTGCGGATGACCATCATTCCGTATATGGTGCATCTGAAAATATAATAGCAATCATTAACTTTAAATATGAACATAGCGAGTTATATATATAAATATATAGTAGTAAATATATATATAGACGTACCCAAAAACCAAAATAATTTGCAAACTCCCTATTGTGGTACTCAAGATCACTGACAACTTCTGGACAGTAAAGATGCATGTTTTTCCAGTACTGAACTTCTGGACAGTTCATCAATACCCACCAGTGGGCAAAACTAACTCATATGTATCCAACTTGTACGAGTTTGATAACTTTCCATAAACTTCAACATCATAGGAGATGATAGAAAAGTTGAACTGTGGATCATCTACTGATATATGTTGTGGATGGTTCTCCAACACTCCCAAATAAAACTTGGTGTACTTTACGCACTCGTGCGTAAGATATGCTTCAACTATACATCCTTCAGGTGCGGATTTATTAGCCATATGGTCTTTGTAGTCTCCCAGTTGTCTATCAAGTTGCAAAGTGCATGATGTGGTTATTGAAATATACCAGCTTATATAAAACATATTGATATAAAAAATATTGATTCGTACATTTCGATGGGATACATTCAAGTATAGTGTAATAAACCAGTAAGCATCAATTGTTCGGGAAGATGGATCATCACGGGAGACATGATTTCATGGAAGAGACGTTGAAGCAATATATGGCAGTCAAGACATTTTAATCCGTACATCTTATTGTTTCTGAAGTTAACTCACCGACCTATATTTTCTGTATAGCGTGAAGGATACCTAACATGACTAATCTGCCTAAAAATTTCATTCTTTTGGTCAAGCTTGACGGTATAAAGAGTTTGAGACATTTTTTTCTTCCCTTCTTTCAACCACAAATGTTTTCGTAATTTCATTCTTTTCAGATCAATACGTGCCTTAGGATCGTCTTTAGTTTTTCGCTCCCAATTTAGCACTATGTCCACCACACTTTCGCACACATTATTTTCTATGTGCATGACATTTAGATAGTACCTGATCTGTAACTTAGGACATTACGGGAGTTCCAAAAATATGCTTTTGTGTGTCCAGAATTTATACTTATCGGGTCTTTCAGGTATTGCCGCCACTATATCAGGATGATTGTTAAACTTCCCAAAATCGTATTCATTCAACACTTACAAAATTTCATCCTCCGTCCATCTCTTGGGTTGCACATTCTCTTCTACAATCCCATAAAATGCCTTGTCATCCTGCCGCCATGGGTGATCAAGTAGAAGCCAACAACGGTGACGCATCTGGACAATCTTCCTGCAATGAAGTCTCGCGCACTCATCAGTCAGGCACTTTGAGCATGCCCTGTATACCTTAGTAACATTGCCCGACAACATCCCATGGGCAGGAAAATCACTGATAGTGCCAACAAGCATAACATGCATCTGAAACATCTCGTGTTTGTACTTGTCATAAATGGGATGACCAATGTTAATCAAGTACTTAAACTCCTTAATTAAGGGTCTCAAATACACATCGAGACACTTTCCTGGATAACCCGGCCCTGGAATTAACAGAGTCAGCATATTGTATTCTTTCTTCATGCACATCCATTGAGGAAGGTTGTACAGAACCAAAATAATTGGCCATATAATATATTGAAGACTCATGTTGCCAAAATAGTTAAATCCGTCAGATGAGAGCCCGAGCCAAACATTTTGGATCTCTGATGCAAAATGAGAAAACTTCATAACCATGTGCTTCCAAGCCTCTCCGTCAGCAGAGTGTATACAAGTATCATTGTCAGACTAATTCTTCTCAGCCCACCATCTCATAGCTTTAGCCGTGTGTGAAGATATGTACAACCATTCCAGCCTTTCCAACATTGGGAAATAGCGAAGTATCTTCACAACTTTCTTATTCCTTGCAGGAGTCAACTTATACCTATCCGTATGACATACCGGACAAGCATCAAGGTTTTGAAGATCATTCCCTTCAGAATTTTTACCCCAAAAGAGAATGCAATCATATCTGCATGCATAGATTTTGATGTAGGTAAGTCCAAGATCCTTTAGGATATGTCGCACCTTACAATGAGTGGTAGGAAGGCGATGACCGGGGGCAGCGCCGAAGCAGTCAGCTCTAGAAAATCATCAACAGCCTTGACACTCAATTTCTTCTCCACTTTGAGCTTCATTACTCCTATGACCATTTCAAGAACAGTCTTCTTACACCTGTTGTACAATGAGGTCTATTGGAAGACAATTAGTTTGTTGTACTTGTCTATAGCAGTAGTGTTCATAGCTCTAGGGAATTGTTGGATTGACTCAATAGCAGGGAAGCCTTCAACGACCGCAGGGATATCTTGTACTTGAGCAAATACACCGCTCTCATAAGGAAACACATCGTTGATCAACCTCGTTGTTGGATCATTGGATGTACTGACCCTCTTAAAAAATTGCCCATGATCATGCTGACCTATTGATAATGTTTCACCGTGATAAATCCAACATGTGTACTTATCCCAAAACATGTTCTTCTTCATGTGTTCTCATACTATATCAATGGAAAAACGATACAAATCACTGCAACATTGACATTTCGTACACGGACAATAATGAATTGTATTCCCGTTAGCATTAGCAATCACATATTCCAAAAAACTCCACATTCCAGCGCCATATTTTCAATCTCATTTTGGAAGGCACATCCAACTCTTATCTATCCTGAAAATTCTAACTGTATATATACATGCACTAATTAGAAATTCATCATTATATGTATCTATATATATCTTTAATTAAACTACACTTTACATTTTTCTACTCCTTAATTACAAATTAACACACCTATATATATGCATACTATATATCAACAATTAACATATAATTATAATTATATATATATTTTCATCGAATTCAACTCAAAATCAACTCAACTCAACTCAACTCAAAATCAAATCAAAATCAACAATCAATTCAAAATTAACAATCAGTACACATATATATACGTACCTATATATATGTAATGGGATATAGTTTTACGAACTCATTTTGGATAGCTTCTGACAACACTCAACGATTTGAGAGCGATTTGTGTTTTTCTCACCGATTTTTTTTGAATGAATGGGCTGCTGCCCAGATCTGGAAACATAAAGAGCTATAGTTGAGTACTTAAAATATCGTTGGCTATACTTAAAAATGTCATCATCTTTAGTCAAAAAAATCGTCGGCTTTAGTGAAATTATAGTCGACGAAATTTTTTTAAATCGTCAATTTATTTACATTTCGTCAGCTATAGTGTTTGTTGTGGTAGTGACTATTTTTACTTGATTTACATCGCTTACCTACTGAGGTAATATCAATATAGAAAGTTGGTAACACTTTATCAAGCTAGTTCTACTACCTATTAGACAACGAGGGGATATACGTAATAATGAAATTATAAGAGACGTGCTTGGCGTCACCAAACGTACTCAAAAGAATTCTCCTCAATGTTTGATAAGATACTGTACGTATGATATCATTGATATGAGTGTATGAGCATGTTGTTATCGAATCCAAGGAGAAACATTTTTAAGAGCATCTCCAATAGAGTAGGTAAAAGTTAAATTTCAACTATTTTTTAGTTAAAATCAGTTCCAACAGAGTAGCTATAGTTAAAGGGAACTATAACTTTTAGTCATATTGATAGCTATATTAACTTTGCTAAATTTGAAGTCAAAAAATGATGAGCTATATTTAACTTTTCTAATTAAAAATAGCTATAATTTTAGCTTTAGTATTGGATATGCTCTAAGGTGAGTTGACGATAAGAGATGCCAATTAATCTTATAAAATTTAGGGCAAATTTATTTTTATTTACCTATAATTCATCATCAACTTTAGTTCATTATCTGATTATTCCATTTTGATCATTCACCATTAATTTGTGGTTTGCCATCAACATAAGAATACAATATGATCTTTCGATTTAAATGATATCATTGTAAAATTTACCTAAGTTCAATATTTTTCATCATTTTTGACCTACCCTTCAATTTGTATGTTATGTTTAAAACTGAAAAGTTAACTAGTTTAATGATTAATTTCGAAGAGTTTAAATAATGAAATGATAAGTAAAATAATGTCTCTTTCCTTAGCTAGCCCCGATAAAAAAAATTAAAAAAGATAAAGATAGTTACATAACGACAACGACAATGCTTAATAGTATCACGTGATGTATGTATAACTGTTACTCTGTTATATCTCCACTATTATAAAGCCAAACCGAAAAGTTTCACCAAATTTGAAGTTGATAAAAAATATCCCTTATAATAATAACTAAATTATAAATAAATAAAAGAAGATAAAAATAAAATTATATTATAATTTTTTTTTTCATTGCGCATCACCCCGTATCACCCCGTACGGGTGGGAATTTTTCTAGCATAAGATAATCCGGAGTCCGGCCAGCCTGTTTTGATTTTTGTAACTTTATCGAAAACAGCAGCAAAGGTAGTAGTATTAGGTGCAAACACGTGATCGGAGAAATGTTTTACTGTAGTAGGTGGAGGGAAGTCAGGGATCGAATCATTGTCGGTGGATGGTGGAAGTGGTTTTAGGTGTGTTCAGACTCTCTGTTTTGTTCTATTTACAGTTTAGTAGTTTAGCTATCCTCTCTCAAAAGAAAAAAAGAATGTTGTACGTAGTTTAGCTCATGTATTTTTTGAACAACATTTTCTGTTAATCATGTTGCGTTGCTACCATCAGTGATGCTTTCTTCCTCGTAGATCGAGAAAAAAAATATAGAACATGCTGGACATGGGCGCATTATATATATATATTTGATCTGGAAATGGGCGCATTATATATGAGCTGGTGAGCGAGCATTGTATTCCTCACTAACGATTGTACGTTCCTAACTCCTCTCTCACTCATCGATCCAATTCCAAAAAAAAGAACTAGGTTTTCAACGATGGAAACTATTCCAGCAATAGTAGTACAACTAAACGCTACAAGCTGCAGAAGAGAGCAAGCATCCCGAGATCTCACCATCTCATACTCAACATCGGCGGTGGCTGATCCTCCTCCGACGATGGCTCAACGCCGTGTAGCTCAATATCATCCTACCATCTGGGGACCCGACCTCATCGAGGCCTTCACCACTCACTACGCAGTACGTATACTAATTAATTTAGTCACACAACTAATGTTAGGTCTACAATTAATAAAATTAAATTAATGGTGTTACGTACGTACGTACAAATGCATGAGTAATTCATATAATTTTAATCTCGTTGCAGTATGAATCACATGCCACACGATTGGAGAGTCTGAAGCAGAATGTTTCCGGAGCCTTGGTCGCAGCGAGTAATGATGCTTGTTTGGTTTTAGAGCTCGTAGATGCTGTGCAGAGGTTGGGAGTAGCATACCACTTCGAAAAGGAGATCCAAACAGCTCTAACTACTCTTGTATCTTCTGCTAGCACTCTCAGTAGCACATATGATCTTCATACTGCTGCTTTGCATTTTCGTATACTACGACAATTTGGTATATCTGTGAGCTCAGGTAAAGTACATGCAAGTAGAAACCACAAATGCCCCTTCAAAAAGATCACATATATTGATATATATATATAACACGCTTGGGTGCGGACGTCCGCACCGGCAGCATCCGTACGGATTTCGGCATTTGGGCGGCGTTCCGGTCACCAAATCCGATCTCCACCGTTCAGATCATAGGTATACGTGTATAGATCAACCCTATAAAATTTTATCTAATTTAGTGATCGTTTTGGTCATCAAAATTGCGATTTACAAACTGTTACACGATCGATTTCGGTTTACTGATTTCTATCTGTTTGTGTATATCGAGATTTTGAGGACCCAAACGATCACCAAATTGAATAAAATTTTACATGATTAATCTATACATGTATACCTATGATCGGAACGGTGGGGATCGTATTTAGTGACCGGAACGACGGCCAAATGCCGGAATCCGCACGGACGTCCGTAACCAAGACGCGCTGTATATATACATATATATGATGGTAATCTTATATCTTGGCCGGGCTGAGTGAGACACGTATGTTTTGTATTTTGAGATGCAGATGTGTTTGATAAGTTCAGAAGTGGAGAAGGAAGCTTCAAAGATAGCATAAGCGACAACGTTAAGGGACTTTTGAGTTTGTATGAAGCCTCACACCTTGGAATGCCGGGAGAAGATGTTCTGGAGGAAGCCAAGAGATTTAGTGTGAAAATGTTGAAGCAATCCTTGGGAGGAATACTGAATGACAATAATCTACTGAAACGAGTAGAGCAAGCACTGGAAACCCCCGTACACTGGAGTATGCCGAGGATACAGGCTCTAAACTACATCAACACCTACCAAATGGATGATACGAAGAACCTGGCTCTGCTTGAGCTAGCCATACTAGACTATAATCTTGTCCAGTCAGTATATCAAATGGAGATTAAGGAGTTATCAAGGCAAGACGTATACCCATGGCCATAACCCATGCATGCATACTTTATTCTGTTGTATTATAGCAACTGTTGATCATGTTATATATAGATGTGGTGCGAGCTTAATTTACGATTTGACAACGTATATACCATTTCGAGCAGTAAGCGTAACGTGCTTAATTAATCAAGAGTGGATTTCACTTATGTAAATGCGCAGGTGGTATAGAGAGATGGACTTTCAATCGGAGGCAAGTTTCTCAAGGGACAGACTAATGGAGAACTACTTATGGGCAATGGGGATTAGTTACGAACCTCAATTCTCAGAATGTAGGATATGCCTCACCAAGTACGTGTGCATACTTAGTGTCATCGATGACATGTATGATGTATATGGATTCCTGGATGAGCTTGAGCAATTTACAGATGCAGTTCAGCAGTAAGAAGTTAATGAGCTTAATTAAGATGTTAATTCCTTCCACTAAATTAATGGATAATTGTCATGTTATATATATAGGACTCAACGACTAGGTTAATTTGTTCTTTTACTAGATGGAGCATAGAGGCCAAAGTTGACCTTCAAGAGTACATGAAGCCAGTCTATTCTGCCATGCTCAACTTTGGCAACAAATTAGCTGACGACTCATCAAACAATAATAGTTTGGACACCCTCATGTATATTAAGAACGAGGTATATACTAGTTAATTAAGTCGATGCATTTCATTCTCATATCCATCTCTTTAACGTACGTACTGTATTAATTTTATGGCATGCTTTGTACCAAATATATATAGATGAAGGACGAGGAATCTATATTGCATGAGGTTTGAATCGACAAGAATATATACTAGCCAGGCTAATTTTGTGTTTTGAATTGCATGCAGTGGGTAAATCTTTGTAAATCTTACATGGTAGAAGCAAGGTGGTTCTACAGTGGATACGTACCAACTCTGGAACAGTATCTAAAGAATGCTTGGACTTCAGTCGGTGGTCCTGGAGGGATTCTCCATGCTTATTTGCCTACCGAAGGATGCCAACTAACTAAAGCTTCACTCGAGTCCTTTGACCATGGCTCTCAGCTAATATACTGGGCCTCCCTCCTGACTCGACTCAGTGATGATTTGGGCACTTCCAAGGTACGTATACAGATCTATATATATCTCAAGCATATTTTATGTGTTATATCTCTCTACCTGAAAAAACATGACAGTGTGAACTAATTGTGTGTATATATACACGTCCACTTTTCGTTGAATTATTGCTCAAACTAAGGCTGAGCGGGAGAGAGGTGATGTCGCAAAATCCGTACAGTGCTGCATGGAAGAGAAAGGCATATCGGAAGAAGAAGCGGAGGAGTACATAAAGGGTTTGATCATCTATGCATGGAAGAAGATAAACCAAGAGAGTGCCAAAACCAGCTTGTTGCCAAGGTCACTCGTAAACCTGTCACTGAATATGGCTCGGAGTGCTCACTGTATTTTCCAGCATGGCGATGGTATTGGCAGCTCAACTGGGGTCACTAAAGATCGTCTCATCTCTTTGATTGCAAATCCCATCCCCATCGATGATCATTAGAAACTTAAAATAATTTGTTTAACTTTTAGTGATCTTAATTAGCGAGTTCATCACTGTAAGCTTTTATTTACAAGCTCTGTCATGCATTATCATACTGGTCTTGGTTTAATCCCCCAGTATTGTACCCTTTTAATTATAAATAAATTCACGGGTGTTGGCGTCGTTTCTATATTCACTACCGGCATAAACAGTATACCCGACGACATGGGGAAAAACAGACCGACGAGAACCCTTGTCGTCAGATATAGTGAACTATAACCGACGACTAGGGTACATCGTCGGTTATAGTTTTTTTAACCAACGATGTATTGTTGTCGTCGATTATAGTAGTCGAAAAATCGTCGGGTATAGTTTTACACTATTACCGACGACTTTTTTTAACTATTACCGACGATTTTTTGGTATCGTCGGCTATAGTTTCTTATTTCAGATCCATTATGGGCAGCAGCTCTGTCATTCAAAAAAAATCTCCCGTGAAAACTGAAAATGCTCTGAAATCTTTGGATGATGTCGAAAACTATCAAGAATGAGTTCGTGATATCGATTCATTATATATAGGTACGTACGTACTTAATTATATATATATATGTGTGTGTGTGTGTGTGTGTGTGTGTGTGGTGATCGATCGATTGTTGATGTTGATTTTGAATTGATCGATCGAGTTAATTGATTGTTGAGTTTGAGTAATTGATGGTTGATTTTGAGTACGTGATTGATAGTTGAGTTGGAGTAGTACGTAATTGTTGTGTTGATTATTAATTGTGAATATATATATATAGCTAGGGTGATTAATTTATTTAATTGATTATATATTGTGATTATTATAGGCCGGATTAATTGTGATTATTAATTATGGGTATAATATATATTGTGATTATTGTGATGTTTCGGTTAATTGTGATTAATTATAGTGTGGTTATATATATATTTAGATTTTTGTGATCGATTATATATAGTTAGGGTGTACGTGTATATATATATTAAAATTATGGGAATTATAATAATATATATTTATATTAATTGATTGATCGAATGTACGTTTTGATTTTGATCGAGTTAAATTAGACGAAATTATATATATATGAATAATTATGGATCGAGTAGAATAATTAGACGACTATATATATATGTTCATTTGTAATTAATTAGCTAGCTAGCTAGTTAGGGATCGAGTAGATCGAATAATTAAATTATGTAATTTAATTATAGTTTGAATATCGATATATATATATATATAGATATATATATATATCTATGAAATTTTAATTAATAAGATCATGGGTATATATACATGCAGTTATAATTTTCAGGATGGACAAGAGTTGGATGTGTCTTCTAAGATGTGATGTAAGATATCACCGTGGAATTAGAAGTTTTGTGGAATATGTGAAGGTTAATTTTGGAGGGATGACAATTCATTATTGTCCGTGTATGAAATGTCATTGTCGCAGCGAGCGATATCGTTTTCACATCTATAAAGTATTGGAGCACTTGAAGAAAAACGGGTTTTGGGATAAGTACTCATGTTGGATTTATCACGGTGAGAGCTCATCAGTTGGTCAACATGATCACGGACAATTTTTTGAGAGTGGTAGTACATCCAATGATCCAACAACAAGGTTGATCAACGATATGTTTCCTCATGAGAGCGGTATATTTGCTCAAGCACCGGATATCCCTCCCGCCGTTGGAGACTTCCTTTATATTGAGCCAGTCCAACAATTACCTACAGCTGTCAACACTGCTGGTATGGACAAGTACAACAACCTTATTGCCTTCCAACAGACCCCGTTGTACAACGGGTGTAATAAAACTGTTCTTGAAAGTGTTATGGGAGTAATGAAGCTCAAAGTGGAGAACAAAAGGAGTGTGAAGGCTGTTGATGATTGGCTGAAGTGGTCTGGTTCGTTGTTGCCTCCCGGTCATCGTCTTCCTACCACTCATCGTAAGGTGCGACAGATCCTGAAACATCTTGGTCTTTCCTACATCAAAATTCATGCTTGTAGATATGATTGTGTTCTCTTCTGGGGTGAAGATGCTTATGGGAATGATCTTGAATCCCTTGATGAATGCCCGGTATGTGGTACAAATAGGTATAAGTTGACTCCTGCCGGAAACAAGAAAGCTGTGAAGATACTTCGGTATTTTTCGCTGATAGATAGGCTAGAACGGTTGTTCATGTGTGCACACACGGCTGAAGCTATGAGATGGTGGGCCGAGAGGAATTTGCCCGACGGTGATACGCTTATACACCCTGCTGACGGAGAGGCTTGGAAGCACATGGTGAATGAGTTTTCTTATTTTGCATCAGAGGTTTGAAATGTTTGGCTGGGGCTTTCATCTGACGGATTTAACCCTTTTGGCAACATGAGTCTTCAATACAATATATGGCCAGTTATTTTGGTACCGTACAACCTTCCTTCATGGATGTGCATGAAGAAAGAATACAATATGCTCACTATGATAATTCCAGGGCCGGGTTATCCAGGAAAGTGTCTCGATGTGTATTTGAGACCCTTGATTGCGGATTTTAAGTACTTGAGTGAGCATGGTCATCCCACTTATGACAAGTTTAAAAATGAAATGTTCCAGATGCATGCCATGCTTGTTGGCACCACTAGCGATTTTTCTGCACGCGGGATGTTGTCGGGCAACGTTACCAGGGGATACAGAGCTTGTCCAGAGTGCATGACTGTTGAGTGTTGCAAACCTCATTGCAGGAAGATTGTACAGATGCGTCATCCTTGTTGGCTTCCACATGATCACCCATTTCGGGAGGATATGGAGGCATTTGATGGGACTGTGGAAACAGGTGAGCAGCCGAGGAGATGGACGGGGGATGAAATATTGGAAGTGCTAAATGAAACGATTTTGGGCAGCTCAGCAATCATCCTGAGATAGTGGCGTCAACCGACAAGTATAAATTCTGGACACACAAAAGTATTTTTTGGGAACTTCCGTATTGGTCCAAGTTGCTGATCAGGCACTACTTAGATGTCATGCACATAGAGAAAAGTGTGTGCGAGAGTGTGGTCGGCACAGTGTTGAATTGGGAGGAAAAAACTAAAGACGGCCCGAAGGCACGCATTGATCTTAAAAGGATGGGACTGCGAAAACATTTGTGGTTGAGAGATGGGAAGAAAAAAATGCCACAAGCTCCTTATAACGTCAAGCCTGCCCAGAAGAATGAAATTTTTGGCTGGATGGGTAATGTCAGGTATCCTTTAGGCTATGCTGGAAATATAAGTCGATGTGTTAACTTCAAAGACAATAAGATGTACGGATTAAAGAGTCATGACTGTCATATACTGCTTCAACGCCTCTTCCCTGTTTTCATTCGAGGGTACCTGCCCAAAGAGGTGGTGGAGCCGTTAGTGGCTTTGTCAAGATTCTTTCAGAAGTTATGCACGAGAGAAGTGAAGAAATCGGACTTGTTGGAAATGCAACAGGACATCATTTTTATCATGTGCAAATTTGAAAGGATATTTCCTCCAAACTTTTTCGACATCATGCCTCACCTGATGCTCCATCTTCCGGAACAATTGTTGCTTACTGGTCCAGTACACTACACATGGATGTATCCTATGGAAATGTACGTAATACATATCTGAATCTGGCTATATATGTCTTTAATATTATTTATTCACTTATTTTACAATATTCATAACATGCTCTGTAATTACCAATTTTATAGACAATTAGGGGACTACAAAGACTATGTGATGAAAAAATCTGCACCCGAAGGGTGTATTGCTGAAGCATATATTGCGCACGAGTGCGTAACGTACACCAAACTGTATTTGTGAGCGTTCGAGGACCCTCCACAACATATGTCATTAGATGGAGCACAGTTCAACCTTTCAATCATCTCCGATGATGTTGAAGTTTCCGGAAAGTTGCCCAACTCGTACAATTTGGAACCATATGAGCTAGTCATTGCCCACTGGTCGGTATTGATTAACTGTCTAGAAGTTCAATATTGGAAAAATATGCACCTTTACTGCCTTGCCATTTCCGGTGATGTTAACTACCACAAGAAGACGTTCGCAAACTATTTTGGCAAATGGGTACGTATATAGCAGTATTGACTTGTATATGAATTTAATTGCATGTCTCGTATCATATTTATAGTTAAGTTAATAAATGATTATATTTAGATGAACCATGTACAAGATGATAGTATCCCACAGTGGTCACACGAATTGAGGCTCTTGGCGCAGAAACCGGTAACTTCCAGAGTTTATCGTATGTGTAAGGTAAATGGCGTGCTATTTATTTGTGAACATAGAGATGTCAGACGAAAAACATAGAATTCTGGGGTAATGGTGCATGGTGGGCAGAATGAAGCTGACTATTACGGTGTTCTCCATTCAGTTGTCGAATTAATATATGGGGAAGGCATGACCGTGCACTTGTTTAAGTGTAGATGGTTTGATACTGACCCTCAAAACACAAGGACCGATCAATACGACATTTTTCGGTGAATACTGCTACAAGCTGGTATGAAGATGATCCGTTTGTTTTGGCCACGGCGGTGAAACAATTGTTCTATCTTGATGATCTTGTGCATAAAGGCGCGTGAAAAGTGGTTAACCATGTTCTTCCAAGAAACATATACAGTGCATCCACCCTTGGTGTGACCTCGGATAATGAAGAAGTTAGTGCATACCAAGAGCCGAACGCAACTGGTATTCCTGATACCTCAACAATTCTGTGACGACCCAGAACAGAATCAGTAGTGGAATCAGCTCAATTCGCGAGTTAGTGTATCGACGTGGATTTCCGATAACGGATTTGCTCGCCAGAGTTTGTTAATGACTAAATTATTGGCCGAGAATTGGAGCTGGGTCTCTTCTCGAGAGTCGTTCTATATGTGATTACGAGTTCGTGGGCGGTTCCGGATCGTTATTTGGACGACCGTGGAATTAATTATGAATATTTGAAGTTCAGATTTAAATGGTGGGCTACTTAACGACTAAATTACCGGACGGGAATTTGGTTTCGGCTTCTTCATGGAAGTTGTTCAGAATTTAATTTCGAGTTCGTGGGAACTTTCGGAGCATGATTTGGAGTTACGAGGAATTAGTTGCGAATTTTGCCGTTTGTTGATTATTTAGTCGATTTAATGTGTGTTGCTTTGAAGGGTTGACTTTTTATCTGATTGGCTGATATGTTTGACTTTGGGTGATTATTGAAGAGTATGTTGAGACGAGTTCGTGGCCGCGAGAATTATCGGAATCAGAATCACGACGAGAAAGTTACGCGCGTTTGAAGTTTGCCGAAATGGATAATTATGGGTTTCCTTTTTGGGAAGGTTTAAATAGTGGAGTTTCCTATTATAGCAGGTCAACATTTTCATTTATTGCTTTGACCACGTTGACTCGGTTTGACTGAGTGGGAGAGGATGTTCACGGCGGCGACGGTGGGCTTCACGGTGGTTCACCGTTCGGCCACCCCGAGCTTCGGCGAGGGTCTCTCCTGGTACGCCTCATCACCCCGAGTCACTTTCTGGGTATCCCTCACGGCGAGGCTCGCCGGAGGAGGAAGTAAATCCGATCAAAAACGGTAAGAAATTGGGGTTGTTCGGGTTTGTGGATTTTGGATGTATTGAGCTATGAAATGGATTGGGCTTTGTAGCTTTTCCCTCCACAAATCTAACTAAATTGGTTTGGAGTTTCAATTCGGTTTGAGTTGGGAGAATTCTTGATTTGAATTTTGTGTTCTATTTCGGTTTATCATGAAATTGGATGTGTTAGGGTGAGAATTGGCCTTTGTTGTAGTTGACAAAGTTGCTCAGTGGATGATTTTGCATGGAATAGGGGTTGCTCCGCCGAGAAATTCTCCGGTCAGTGGTGGCACCGCCGTGGGCGGCGGTCAACGCGGCGGTCAACGGTCAGGGTTGACTTTTTGACTTTCGACAAGTCGCATGTCATTTGACTCGAAATCGCGCCCCGATCGCAGTGGGGAGGTTCGTTTTTCGATTTGAGCGTCAGAACGTAAAGCGAGGTATTGTGGTATACATATACGGATTTTCGACGATTCGTCGACTTTGGATTTCGTGTTTCCGAGAACGGTGGTTTCTCGTGGTTTGATTTGTATTGTCGGATTATGATTTTGAATATTGGACATTGTGAATATTCAGGGGTTCGTGATCGTTTGTTTGGCGAGGGACATTCCGTCGGATCACGGGTTAACGCGATACGCGTTACGCCAGTCTGTGAGTGGACAATTTCTTTTCACGGATTGTTTGCGAGTCTTTTATATGATTTTATGAACTTGAGCATGCAGCATGGTGATGATTTACGAACATGAGATTTCTTACGAGATTATATTAAACATGAGCATGTGTTTTACGATTATACGATTATACGATTATACTTATATAGATATACGTATAAGAACACACATACACTTATATGTTGTTTCATGCATTTGCATCGAATTGTTGTGATTTGGTTTTTACAGAGTACAGTCTTGGTTACGTTGTTGTATCGATACACATTGCCTCTCGGCTGATCCCCGATGGTAGGCCGCCAGGAGGGACGTCGTTATCCCGACCTGACCGGTGAGGGGCGTTTCCCCGGAACCGAGGCCATTTCTGGCTTAGAGTCACGGGGACTAAGGACCTCGTGATTCGGACTGTACTAGCACGGTGTGTGTCCATGAGTGACCCCGTGGGATTTTACTTGCATGCTCAGTACACTGGAGGAGTATGAGTTTTACCTCGTGTACTTGTTATTTTATTTACCTGGACTCGCATATGTTATTTTAAACATATATATTAACTGGCGAAAGACATTTATTTTCGTCCACTCACTCTAACGTGTTTCATGTCTTTCCCCTGGGCTTTTCGGTTTCCGTGCCCAGTTTGCAGTTCAGACTCTGGTGTCGCACGTCGTGGTCGGAGGCATAGTGCTCGAGCTACTTTGTTTCATCCAGTAGGTTTATTGTTCTACCTACTGTGGTATGCGTATACGATTATGTATTAGATGTCGCTCTGAGCTTCCTGTTGAATACGTTATACGATTTTACACTGGATTTCAGTTAAGTGCATATATATTTACTACTTTACTTTACTGTTGATATATTGAGAAATCCGGATGGGATAGGTGCCCACGGTTTGATTTTTTTTTGTGGCATAGGATGAAGTATATTTTCCGCGTGCAGGTAATGGTAATTCCACGTTAGTAACGAAACTCTGCCCAAATTTTGAAAAGTTTTTGTTGGTTCGCGTTTTCGAAGGGGTTTGATTCCGATTTAGGGAGCTAAATCGGGGTTGGGTCCTTTCAAATTCGCCTTAATAATGTGATACAGAGCAGTGTGGTACGAATTCCTCAACCGAATCTTATTGATGTTAATCAAAATGAAGACAATGAAGACTCAAGTGACGAGGACTTACATATCTTACCTAAAATTAACTCGGAAACCGAGTCAGACTCAAGTGATGATTCTGACTATGCGCCTTAGTGTATGTATGTGTTAATTTGAGTTTGAATGTGCAATGTAAAATGATGTGTATGAAGATGATCGACTTTAACTTAATTGGATCGATGTAATTAATTAAAGTAGATACTTTGTGTAAGAAGCATTTTTTATAAGTTAGGAAAAAATACTCATAGCCTTTTAGTATAGATATATAACTAGAGTTTGATCTCTTATTGTTTATAGTGTGAGGAACAAATTGATTAAGCTAAACAATACTTTCATCAAATCGAGTACCACAACGAACGGAAACAATTTTATGCAACATCAATTAAAATCATCAATTGTGTCGATTAAATTGCTAAATAGCGATCATGAGAGAGAGAGATCGAGAGAGAGAGAGATTTGAATTAATCGGTAGTTCAACAATATGTTTTATAAGTTTTTAAGTTTTTTTTAGATAAAATCAGATCAATTAAGTTTTTTTGGAAAAATAGAGATCATAAATTGAGCATTTTTTACCATGGTGTAATAAGTTAGATTTAAAAAAAAATTAAATGTCATTTTAATTTAGGCTTTTAAATAATTTCCTTTTTTTCTTTCTAAAAATTCTTTATCCAAATAGTGACAGAGCCCAAAAGTCCCAAAAGCATAGAAGTGTGTTGGTAATTTCGTATTATTAATTGAGATGCATATGAAAAAAAAATAAAACAAACTATAACCGACGATATTCATAATAAATATCGTCGGTTATACTATAGCCGACGATAATACTTATATCGTCGGCTATAGTTTCGGGTTATATCCCAGAACTGCAGCCGTTTTGGGTAGAAACGAAACTGCCCAAAACATTCAACTCCTCCACCGATTGGAATTCAGCCGCCGCCGTCCGTCAAGCAAGAGGAAGGTCGATCATCCTCGATCAAGCTGTCGTCCATCATCAACATAGGAAGATTCTAAAATCAAAAACAGGTTCTAAATCCCTAAATCCCTAAATCTCCATTTTCGATTTTTTTTATTTAGGTTAGATTTTAATTTGTTTAGTTTGTTTATCGATAATGTGGATGTTTGGATGAATTAATTGTGTGAATATATATTGGATTATTCTTGAATTTTGTTGATTGTGAGAATTATTGTTAATTTTTTGGATTTATTGGATTATATATAGAGAGAGGAGGTTAATTAATTATTGGATTATATATTGGATTGATGGAATTATTAGATTATATATATTGGATTATATATATATTGGAATATATATATTGGATTATATATATTGGATTTATGGAATTATTGGATTATATTTTGGATTTATGGAATTATTTGATTATATATATATAGAGGAGTTTAATTAATTTTTGGATTATATATATATTTGGAGTTTAATTATTGGAATTTTTGAAATTTTTGGATTACGAATTCGAATTTTTGGATGAATTAGGAATTATTGGATTATATATTGGATTTATATATATTGGATTCATGGAATTATTGGATTATATATTGGATTTATGGAATTATTGGATTATATATATAGAGGAGTTTAATTAATTTTTGGATTATATATATATTTGGAGTTTAATTATTGGAATTTTTGGATTACGAATTCGAATTTTGGATGAATTAGGAATTATTTTGAATTTTTGTAATTTAATGGAATTTTATATGAAGGAATATATAATGAAATTTGTTGAACAATTTGGAAATTGAGTATGTTACGTAACTTTTATAGCAACGATGAATTGGTTGAATTGTGGTGCTTCCCGAGGGGGGTCGAGGGGGAGGTCAAGAGGGAGAGGGAGATCGGGACGTGGGGATGAGGGCACCAGAAGTCGGTCCGCATCAGGATCCACCAGCGTCGGCAACACTTACAGCATACCTCCCAGCTCCCGGCACCGTACACTTCTGGGTGAGGGACAACCTCAGCAGCAGCAGGTCGAGCCTGCTCGATCCTCAGGCGCGAGGAGGCTTTATGAGGTCAGTCGCACGCCTTCAACGGATAGTGCGACTCAATCCTCGGTCCGAATGCCGGAGATTCATCGCGAGGACCCTTCTCCATTCACCCACCAGACTCCTCATTCTTCCGAGGAGGCTGGTGGATCAACTTAGTCCTCGGCCAGGATGCGACTATGCCCGCCGTCTACCCTATTCTTACCGTTGGATATCCCGACGATACCTCTCGTCGATTCCACGGGGATGCCTGTTCCAGGACAGCTAGGGTTCATTACCCCGGACCAGGCATACGCGTATGTACCATTTCCGGAACCTCTCTGGAGTGTGAGGATTCCGGGACAACGCACCGACGAATCAGGTAAATATTAATTAGTGATATCTTTTTACTTAGTAATATTTAAATTCAATTAGGTGTTGATGTTTAAAAAATCAACTACATATATATGTGATAGGCGAGATCGTGCCCGGTGACAAACAAAAGAGAACCAGAGGCTCCGTCGTCGGCAAGTTACTGGACGATGCCATTCAGGCTAGCGGTGGTGGCCAAGTTATCATTCCGACCAGGGATAGAGGGCAGGTGATCGAGGGAAAGGTCACTCGAAGGTACGCAGGGATGGCGGGCAGCATCATACGGGATATAGTCCCAATGTTGTGGCCAGATTGGAATTCAGTGCCGCAATCCGTCAAATATGAGCTGAATAATGCGTTGTCGGTGAGTAGAATTGTATATTCATTATGTATATTTTCTATATAAATTTTTAATATTATTGATATATATATATATATATATATATATATGCTTTGCAGAGGTGGTTCCGCGTGGACAACGACATTAGACCCACGTGGGTGGATGAAGTGCAGGGGAGCAGGTTACTAGATTCATTTGTTTCGATTTTTTCGTTTCTTTTGATTATGTTCATAAAATGTTGTAAGTTACTAACGATTGATTTTATTAATATAGGTATAAGGAGTGGAAGAACGAGCTTAAAAAACATTGGAAAAAGTACGGCGATGATCGTTCCGATACCCCTAGCGAGTTTCGTTATAGGGAGTACGAGTGACGATGGCTTGTGGTTCACTTCAACAACCCGAAATTGAAGGTACACAACTTTCGATCGATTAAATTTTTGTTTTATCGTACTTCCCCCAAATTATTTGGATAATATTTTTTTGATGTTGGATTAATCGAGCAAGCTATTTCTGAAGTCAACACAAGGAACCGGGCCAAAAACACAAAAAATCATCATCCCGGTTCCAGATCATACTCGGGTTGGATCGAGGAGGCGTCCAACCACCCAGAAGTCCATTTGCTTGTCTATACGATGCAGCATGCGTATCCGCAGTCCCCCGAATATGTTGTAAGTGTCCTTATAACAAAATAAACATATTTCTTATTTTTTTAGATTGTTTACATTAATTAATATTTTATTTTTCTTTGTCAATTAGGCGAGAGTTCAGGAGGTGATTCCGGAAGTGTTGACTCAAGTGGCGAGAGAGCGCTATCCCAACACCCCCGATGCGGAACTCCTGATTGATCAGATTGATCAATCTGATCCGATCGTAGCGGCCAAGATTATGTCAACTGCGATCCCTCCAAGGAAGACCACTTTCTACTGCAGGGGTTCCTGAAAGTGGGGAAGGGCTGCTGAAGAATACCCCTGAATTCTCTCTCGGATCGGGATCATTTTCGAAGGCTAATGAGCTACAGGAGCAGCTTCATAGGGAAGCGATTGAGATGGAAGCTTAACGGCTTCAGATGGAGGAGATAGAGCAGGCGCGAGCCGCAGAGCAGAATCGGTTGGCCGAACAGCAGCAGATGATGGAGACATGGATGCAGCACTGTTATGCACATTTGCATGCATCTGGAATCCAGATAGCTCCCCTGTCCATTTTCGGTGCACCACAGCCACAGCCACAGCCTCAGCCTCAGCCAGACCAGGACCAACCAAGTTTTGACGATCCGTTTGACCACATAGACTTAGGAAACCCGTAGATTTGAACGATTTCAGTTTTTTATTTTAATTATTTACTACGTACGCATATGTATATAGATTTGAACGATTTCAGTTTTTTATTTTAATTATTTACTACTATAGTTTCAATAGTTGTTGATTTTCAATTTGAACAATATTGGTGACTTTTTGGGAATGCAAGTTCTGGGATAAAACCCAGAACCTGCAAAAAAAATTAAAATAATATAAACTATACCCGACGATATGAACTAATATCGTCGGCTATAGTTTCCTCCATGGTCAACCAGTTTGACCAGGGGAGGAACTATAACCGACGATGAAGTCGTCGGTTATAGTATGAAACTATAACCAACGACTTAATATCGTTGGCTATAGATCCATACTATAACCGACGACAACCCTAACTTGTCGTCGGTTATAGTATCACCGACGGTGCAACACCGACGATAATATAGCCGACGACTCATCGTCAACTATAGCCTATAACCGACGATATAATGGGACAGACCGACGACATAGTATCGTCGGCTATAGTAAGAATTCCGGTATTGATGAAGACTAAAATGAGTTAACTTATGTCACACATCAATTTACAACTTTTCAAAGAAGAATAAACACAATTGTGAGGGCGTTGCATGCAATCTTCATGCTCGCTTATGGAGTACGTATGACTTCATAGTTCTTTTTTCTGGGGCTAAGTTTAAGGTTTATTATTAATTAAACCGAAATACAAGATCCAAAAGTAAAAGAGAAATACGAAAAAAAACTTGAGGAATTCGGAGAAGAGAAGATTCAACAGGAACCCCATCCTCATGTACAAAACCTAAATGCCAAAAAAAACTAAGAAAAAAGAAGCCTAAATGATGAGTCAAATCAATCAATGGAAGCATTAGCACCAGATTTCTCCTTGAATCTTCAACAGATAAGTAAAATGACAATATATCCCATGTTAATATGACAATATATCCCCATGTTAATTGAGCAAGAGCTAATATTATGCATATTTAAACCACCCGATGGTAAGGGTAGCCTAAAATATCATAATACAAAGCATATCATAACTTAAGAGGAGGAGAGTCATACCACACCAAGGATGAAGACGACAAACTCAAATTTGTCATAGTATCTGCCACCGAGTTCCCTTCTCTATAAACATGAGAGCATTTGAAGTTCATGTTATTAATATAAGCCAAACAATTCAACCATTTAACATGAAATATCTGAGGCGGAGAGAAAGCACGGCTATTAATGCAAGAACACTAATAGTGTCACTCTCAAGTTAAAGATGTGTCCAACCAGGCTGATGTAATATTAATTTCCAAGATAATAGCAAATAACTCTGTATAAAAAGAACCTTGTTCTCTAAGAACGAAAAAGAACCCGAGAATAAATTGCTCGTATACATTACGGAAAACCCCACACAAGCAACTGGACGATGTTCGACAGTTCGAGTCTCCGAAACCGATATATTTAGATTTGGAGTTTCAAATACTACATGTCGAGTGTATTCTTTATATGGACGATGAAATTGAGCGGCATATATGGACAACCAGAATTGAGCGGCATATATGATTTGGACGACGTACGTTCTTATGGTGAATTATATTGCCCGCACTGCATGATTTGTATCTATATGGTGATTTATTGGCCAGGTTAATTAATTAATAGGAGATAATAATGTTAAACCTAAATCTTTGTTTTCTTCATACCACGCTTAAGGCCTTGACTATAATAATCAATCTCCCCGTGATGAAGCAAATCCGATCAGCCAGTTAGAACAGATAAAGATCGCCGTTAGTTCTTGATAGTCGCATATTTATGCGTCTATTTGATATTTAATTCGTTTCTTATATTTAGTTTATTGTTATTAATCGAGTGAATTAATTATATTTATTTGTTTTTAGGTATTTTGGAGATTAATAAAGAAAAGAAGATTAAATAATATATTTTGGAGCTTGGCGAGAAGAGACAGTTTAATCAAGCCAAATGATGTGATATATATATATATATATATATATTTAATTGGAAGCGGTGTTGTTGCTTGGTGAGGAACAGTAAGAAGAATTGGAAGTGGACTTGAAGACCAAGATAAAACAAAGAAGAGAAGTTCATTTACAATTGGACTTTGGAAAGAAGAGGAGCATGTGAGTCTTGCGAGCAAGGTTGGTGAGAGACAGAAGTGGAGTTTAATTAGGATTGATATGCTATGTGAGGAGCAGTATATCATTTAATAAAGAATCCTAATTGGAGTTTGAGTGGGCTTAATTCTTGGCGAGCAGTTTGGAATTGCACGTTAATGGAGGAAGTCTAATTTGAGTAGGAGTGAAATACATGCACGTGATGCATGATTTTAGCTAGCTAGGTTAATTAATTGGTTCTAGCTATATATATATATATATAACTAGACTTGGAGAAAAGAAAGGGGGCTGGCGAGAGAAAAGAGAGAGCAAGAGGAAAAAGACAAAATAAAGGAAGAAGAAATAGTGGAAGAAAAATGAGGAACCGTATTGCAAGCCTACGATCCCGATGGGGATCAAGAGTTTATTTCTTCTCCTTCTTTTGTTCATCTTTCATGAATTCTTCAATGTTATCATTTAAAAATATGTGTAGCTAAATTTCCATTGTTAGGGGCTGATTGAAGCCCTAGATATGCTTACGATTTTGAACCCCTTTTGATTCTATTAATTATTTGGATGAGTTTTGTTTCACTGTTTTCTCACCGTATGTTTTCTATGTTCATGTTTCTTTGAGTGCACGCTTAGATGCATGGCTTAGGATCTATAGTCTTGATTATGTATATGACCACCTTATCGTTGCATATTCTCTAGAGACAAACATGAATTTGTGTGAAACAAGCCTTAGTGATGAAAGGGTGACCATCTTATCAACCCTTGAAGCTCTGTTATTCTTCAAACATTCTTAGAACGTAATGACTTCAGTTCTTTAGGCTTACATCACCATATGTATAAGTCGGTTAAGTGAGGATCAAGATCGAGCAGATTATTCCTCCCTTTTTCATGCCAAGTAAGAAAGTGTAATACATAAGATGACTTAACCAAAACTCTTGTGTGGGGAGTATTCATCCATGGTTAGTTCAATTATATTGGAGAGGTCGTAAGTATGTCTAGGGTGGAGAGAAGTTTTTAACATTCATATCTCATTGATTATCTACAACAATTTACTTTATGCAATTTACTGATTTCTGCATTAGCTGTAGTTTAGCCGATTTATTTTGGTAACCAAATCAACTCAGAAAATCCTCAAATTTTGTGTGGTAGTCCGCCACTGTGTCTAGTTTGTTGTGTCCAAATTTCGTAGCATTTGAGTCTGTCTAGCTTAGGCTCGCGTTATCATTAGTGTACTGTAGTCGAGTCTGTCAGCATAGTAGTTTGTTAGGATTTAGTTTCACTAATTCCTTGTGTTCGATAACCCCTATTTATTTTACTACATTGATATATCCAGGTTGTGAATAGGGTATTTTTGAGAGGTGTTTACCCGCCTTGTCAGTTCCTCCTAGCTGGACCACATGTGAAGAAAGAGACACTGATTGATATTCTTGTACTCTTGCATGCTCTACTGTTTAAGGCAAAGCTGTAAC
This sequence comes from Geum urbanum, assembly GCA_946800695.1. NCBI lineage: Eukaryota > Viridiplantae > Streptophyta > Magnoliopsida > Rosales > Rosaceae > Geum > Geum urbanum. The sequence goes on along the minus strand of OX327005.1, from coordinate 59,901,653 downwards.
TTCCAAAACCAAATAGTACGTAGTTTCGTGGGAGATGATATCAATGGACTATTTGAGCTGTGTAGCTCTCCTCTTGTCTCTGTGTGTTGGCTCCTGGTTCTTCATCCAAGCCTTTCATGGAAGAAGAATCTGAACTAGATTACCACCAGGGCCAAAGCCATTACCGTTTGTTGGAAATCTCTTCGAGATCGGGGCCAAACCTCATATCTCCTTGAGCAAGCTTTCACACCAATATGGCCCCATTATATCCTTAAAACTTGGCCAAGTAACTATGGTTGTGGCTTCTTCATCAACCATAGCCAAAGAAATCCTCCGAAACCATGACCAACTCTTTTGCAACCGAACAATCCCAGATGCACTGCAATCCTTACGTGAGTACAGCCTGCCTTGGATTCCAGTATCACCGAGATGGAGAAACCTTCGGAAGATATGCAACTCCCAATTGTTCGCCACCAAAGTTCTAGATGCCAACCAAGCCTATCGGCGAAAGAAAGTGCAAGACCTTTTATCTAGTGTCAATGACAGTATGGTAAAGGGTGTGGGAGTAAATATTGGAGAAGCTGCTTTCAGAACTACCATCAATTTGTTGTCTGGGACATGTTTCTCTATGGATTTAGCCGACGACACCGAATCGGGCAGTAACCACATGACTAGAGAGTTCAAGGAGATTGTTTGGGGTATAATGGAAGAGGGTGGGAAGCCAAATTTGGGGGACTATTTTCCTGTGCTCAGGGAGCTTGACCCTCAAGGCATACGACGTCGTCAATTTACCAATTACTTCACCAGGATGATAGACCTCATCGCCAATGTGATCAATCGATGGCTGGAGACTAGAAAGGGGCATGCTTATGTCACAAGTAACGATATGTTAGACACTCTTATAAATCTTAGTCAAGAGAAAAATGACGAGGATATGCAAAATTCTCAACTTGTTGAACACTTGTTTGTGGTAAGTCCTCTACACTGTTGTTCATGTTTAATAAACTCAATAATGCTAGGCTTACTATATTTTCTTGTTCACTACTATAACACTACTACGAAACATTGTTACGAATTATGTACATGATTGTATTTAGTCTAAACAAGTAGTGAACTATCTTGTATATATAGGCTCTATTTGTTGCGGGCACAGATACAACTTCAGCCACATTAGAATGGGCAATGGCTGAGTTACTACGCAACCCAAAAAGCCTTTCTAAAGCTCAAGAGGAGCTGGATCAAATGATTGGGAGAGGAAAACTAATTGAGGAATCCGACATTACTAAACTCCCTTACTTGCAAGCAATAATTAAGGAAACTTTTCGGTTGCACCCAGCAGTCATGGCTACTTCCAAAAGCGGAAACAGATGTAGAAATCGGATGCTACATTGTTCCGAAGGGTGCACAAGTTCTATTCAATGTTTGGGCGACAGATAGAGATCCTAACATTTGGAACAGTCCAAACTCGTTTGAGCCAGAGATGTTTTTGGGATTGGAGAATGAAATTGATGTCATGGGAAAGAACTTTGAGCTTATTCCATTTGGAGGTGGAAGGAGAATATGTCCGGGTTTGCCATTAGCAATGAGAATATTTCATTTGATGTTAGGTTCACTTATTAACTACTTTGATTGGAAGCTTGAGGATGGAGTGTTACCTGAGTCTACTTTGAGCTTATTTCATTGATCGTTTACAAGTAGCTCAGCCTTTTCATTGATCGTTAGATCGTTTACAAAGTAGCTCAGTCTCTCATAGCAAAAAGAGAGACCAACTGGCATTGACCAATGAGCATTTTTAATTTGGAACTACTTTGTTGATGTTTAAGTGCAGAACATTTCAATCATTTTTCCTGGAGGTGAGTATCTCCATGTATTTTGTGCTGCATGAGCTCTTCATGAGTTCATGTATATATCTTTTGTTACTCAGGCCTGGCAACTATATATGTTGGTTGTCGACGATGTTTTGTTGTTGCTGATTCTTAAGAGGCTTGATGTTTTTTTTTTTTGAAGGTTATGATTTATGACTTGATGTTAGATATGAGACTTATAGCTGTTGGGTGAGTAATATACTCACCAAATTAAGCATCAAGATGGAAACTCTTAAAAAAAAGTCAAAACGACAAGTCCTAGCTCTATTATTTAAGAAGACTTTCAGGTACACACATCAGTTACACCACTGGGGTCATTCGGTTTTTTTTTTGACATGGCGAAAATATAATCAATGACTGTAGTACAAAGTTTCATCGGATTTCCGGCCAGACAAAATGAAACCCCTTAAGCACTACAATACTATTACGTTGGAGTCCATAATATCATGAAATAACAAATCAGAGTAGTAAGAGACTAAAAAAGAGATATTACTCCTTAGTTATCCGGGCACCATATCTACATAGGACCAAAAGCTCCTGGTTCCCGAACTTTATATCTTGAAGCAGGCCCGATTCAAATTTGAGAAAAAGATAAAGGCCAGTGTGTAGAAAACCCAAGTCGGGCCCAATCAAGGAAAACACAGGTCCAAAGTTGTGTTGTAGTCTCTAAAACACCAAACCCTAGCTAGCGCCGACCTTGTCGGAATTGCCCCAGATCTTGCCTGAGTGATGTCCCAGGCCGTCGGAAGCTCGTCGGCCTCCAATCCCACGCCTCTGTCGCTTCAAACCGACATGGAACACGTCCTTCGTTTCAGAGAATCGGTGCGCCGCTTCCTCCCACCTCCACTACAAGTCGGCCACTTCGTTTCCATTTGAACCGCGCTCGCCGAGGTCGACGACCACCTATGCCGTCCATCTTAAACCGCACTCAGTGTGGTCGCTCCCTTTCATCTTTGAGTCACCATGTTGCACCGAGATTGGCGCTCCACCAAGTGTGGAATGCATAGAATTCTTGCCCTATTGTGGTGCCATTCTGATAGACGATACAAGGGAAGGTCGAAGAGACTTAAGGAGAGGAAAGAGAGACTGGGGATACAGGGGAAAGCCGTGAACGAAATCACCCTGGTGATCAGAACCCACAGGTTCGATCTCACACTCGCGAGTTACACGAAGAACTCGGAGCACTCGGGAAACCATACTTCTCGTGAGAGAAGGGTTTTTACAAATCTTATGTATGAGCACATATATATAACAAGTTTGGAAGATTTAAGTGTCGATCTTACAACTTCCAAGTTATGTACGTACATGGTCAGGGTCATTCAGTTCTTTTATTCACAACATTTGAAATTTTAAAACATATTCATCGATGACTATTGACTAGCACTTAAGCGACTATTGACTAGCACTTAAGCTTCTTGGGCACAGCTCTGAGAGGCTGAGCTAAAGGTCCTATATGGGGGTGAATAGGCATTTTTTAACTTTTTCGTTTAAACTGTACTCGGGGATAACATAATTAAAATCTATCCCGAATTACAGGATACGAGTGTTTGAACAATAAGAGCAGTAAGTAAAGAATAACGCAAGGATGTTTTTGTTAACGCAGAAACCCTACAACCAGGGTTAAAACTGCGTGCCCCTAACTCCTAAGGGACAAACATTTCCACTATCAAGTAACACACACAATTACAAGACTCTTGTACTCTGGAGATACATAGCCCTTATGTTATCCTAACTAGTCTGACTACCAGTTCTAAATAGAGCTATACTACTTGACTTATGTGTTTACACCTTGGAAAGTATCTAGAAGCATCAACTCAGATCTTAACTACTTGCAATTTAAATCTTCTTGATCTACTTCTTCGGGTTGAGCATCTCCATACCTATCTCAATGGAATGCACTTATGCAATGATGCATATGGGTTTTGAAAATAGTTTTTATGATTGAGAATCCATGACTTATATGCACAGCAAGGAGCAACTAAAGACACAGAAGGGGAAGAGAAGAGAAGAGAGAAAACAACACATTTTTTGTGCTCTCAAAGAATCACCCTAAAAGAATATCTCTCCAACAATAGTATCACTCAACCAAGGAGTCAAAACTGCCTTGGAATCCTTTATATAGACAGCACAAATCAGAAGCATTTGACAGCAAGCAAGCACGTGCTGGACAGCCCAGAAAATAGCCTATATATAGCAGACTTAAAACTGACTTTCAGTTTTATAGGACAAAATCATGCTTAAGAGACAACACACAAAGTCAATTCTAGGGTTTCTATTTTAGGCAAAGTGTACTTTGGGATAGAAAAGTTTTTCAACTATCATACCAGAAATGGCTAAACAGATTTCAGCTACGCACGTTTTGTATACAAAGACAGACTTTGGGGAAGGCAAAAAACAGTCCCAGCTGTAAAGCAAAGCAGATATTCAGCACACTAAAATCAAGAAATCACATGTGAACCTAAAAACAACTTTCACCAAAAGTTCTTCCATAACTCAAAAACAACTTTTGCAAGGTCAACTTCCGTACAAAACAAGCACATGTATTCTGAACTTAAGGACAACCTTAGATGCTAAATATCACACATGAAAACGTTTTAGAATATCAAGGATACATGCCTAGAGTGCTATCCTAAATGAAAACATGTTATGCAATATGAATGATCAACCTGTTTTTCCATTGAGATAGATAGGCAATGTCAACATCTTCAGCCTCTTCATTGATGTTCCTTCAATCTATTGTGTTTTGTCCAATACAAGGGATAACCAACATATGTATGCCTTCATGAGCCTTTTGTAGGGTGATACCAAACTTCTCCTCCATGCTCATAGTCTCAGGTTCAACTCCATCTTCGAGCTTCCAATCAAAACAGTTAATTAGTGAACCCAACATCAAGTGTAACATTCTTGTTGCCAATGGCAAACCGGGACATATACTCCTTCAACTGCCAAATAGAATTAACTCAAAGTTCCTTCCCGTAACATCAATTCAAAACAGTTAATTAGTGAGCCCAACATCAAGTGTAACATTCTTATTTTCCTTCCCGTAACATCAATTCAAAACAGTTAATTAGTGAGCCCAACATCAAGTGTAACATTCTTATTGCCAATGGCAAACCGGGACATATACTCCTTCAACTGCCAAATAGAATTAACTCAAAGTTCCTTCCCGTAACATCAATTCATTTTCCAATCCCAAGAACCTCTTTGGCTTAAACAAGTTTGCACTTTTCCAAGTGTTGGGGTCTCTACCTATAGCCCAAACATTGACAAAAACTTGTACACCCTTCCGAATTATATTCCCTTTAATTTCTATATCTGCTTCCGCTTTCCTTGGCACAAGGAAGGGAATTGTTGGGTGAAGCCGAAATGTTTCTTTGATTATTGCTTGTAAGTAGGGGAGTCGAGCAATGTCGGATTCCTCGTCTAATTTTCCTTTTCCAATCACTTGCTCCAGTTCCACTTGAGCTTTCAAGAGAATTTATGAGTTGCGGAGTAGCTCAGCCACTGCCCATTACAATGTGGCCGAAGTTGTTTCTGTGCCAACAGCAAATAGGTCCTATATATTTCATAGTTACTAATTAAGGTTTTTTCTTTGGAAATGCATAGTCAGTAATGTTTGGTTAGATGGAATAATGGAATAAGTCATGATGAAGCGAGAAACAAAAATGTTATGAGAAATAAAAGAGCTCGTTTTTAATTTCTTGCTTCATCATGATTTGAAAAAAATAAACGATACGATCTCACTTTATATATAGATAAAACAAAAATGTTTGCAACATAAATTAACAACAAAATAAAAGAGTGGATCACTAACCACAAAGAGATGCAGAGTTTCCTTCATGTCCATATCCAGCCTTTTATCTTGACTAATGCTTTGAAGGTATCCAGCATATCATTGGTTGTGACATAATTCTCCCCTTTTCTGGATTCCAACCTATGCTCGATCATCTTCTTAAAGATGTGTAACGTCCTCTCCATGTAGTTGGTCGCACGCCGTCGTACCCCTTGTGGGTCAAACTTCTTAAGCAAAGGGAAATAGTCTGCAAAGTTTGGTGTCCCTACCTCTTCCATAAGACCACAAATAGTCTCTTGAACTCTGTAGCTGCCTCGCTACTCGGATCAGCTAAATCCTCAGAAAAGATGGTTTGCGACAACAGATTGAGCGCTGTGGTGAAAGCAACAATTCCGATCTCCAATGCCTCACTAGCCTTCATGCTTTCATTGACGATGTCTATGGACTTCTGAACCTTCCCTCTCCTGTTGGTTTGGTTGGCATCGAGAACTTTCGGCGCAAACAACTGCAAGTTACATATTGTGCTAAGATTTCTCCATTTTGCGGATGTTAAGTAGATATGAGTACTGTTCATAATTTACCAAGCAATACACAATTTAGTCATTACAATGTCTCTGCCTTTTTTTTTACGTTTTCTGCTTGCTTTTACTTTCTTCAATAATCCATGGATTCCAAACATGGTATCAAAGCCCATGGTATTAGATCTTGATACCTTGTGGCTTCTGTACTCTATCATGTTCTTGCTTCCGTGTAATTCAATTTCAGCTTTTCTCCAATTCAAACCCTAACCCCTAAATTCAGAGACTCAATCCTTCAACAATTAGCAGTGTCGAATTGCCGTTTATTGTCCCGGCGATGTCGTCATCGTGCCGGCGTTGTCGTCCTCGGAGGAGGAAGGAATCCGAGTAATCAAGCGTCGCTGAGTCGGTCCTCAATCTCAAGTTCATCTATTCTCGGCGGCGGAGGGACTCGAGGGCCTCACGTTCGAAGCTCCGACGACTCATAACTGACGCAGAGTCTGCGATCGTTTTCTGATCAAACAGCGCAACATTCGCATACATTCACACATCATACCATACATTCACACATCATACCATACATTCATGCATCATACCTATATACCTACATCTGTTGTACTTATGTATGTGTACAAAACCGACCCCATCTGGGCGCGCGGCTCCAAAATGTTTGGGGGCCGGGCCCATAGGTACACAAACGCACGAACAGGCAACACCCCACGGGCGCGCGGCTCCAAACTATCAACATCCGTTTGGACGCCGGGCCCAGGAAACATGTACAGGTACACAATTGCACGAACAGGTACACACTCGGACGCCCAGGTCCCACTCCGTCATGCGAGCCCTTCCTTGACCGGAGAGTTGGGGGACTTGGGGGTTACAGGATCATACACCACTGCTCAACCGGATAAATATTTCTGTTCAATCGCACAAACCCTTTTTCAACTCCCCAGTCAAGAAAGTTCTCTTTGACTTGGGGACTTGGGGGACTTGTTAGTATTGCATCATTAGTTGTACGATTAAACATACTTATCCACTTAAGCAGGTAATCAACACCTACCAGACCACCCCAAAGACCACCAATGAGGCTCCAACTTCACTCACCAGACCGACACCATCCAAGCACACACGCACTCGCCAGGCGCACGCCCGAACGCACGGATCACACACCAGCAAAGTACATCAGTCCCACATCGAAGAACACCATCCGACTCCAAACTCAACCACCTATATAGGTAATGCATTTACTGCAGGTAAGATCATCCCATCAAGAGTCAGTTAACGACATTGATCCCATCGCTCATTCACACCCCAACTCACTTGTCCGCACGTTCACTTGACTGTTATATCCAATACATCATCTGACTTAGGCATCGGAGCGTTGAAGGTGGGCCACCCCGTCTCGACCCCTGACCGCCCGTTTGTTGTTGTATTCTTCTAACAGCCGTAGCCGAACACCCGAACCCGCCCATCCGAACAGCCTGTGCGTTCGGACGCACGACAAGGAGAAGGAAGAGTACTCGTACTTGCTTCTGCCAGATTACGTCCCCGTGCGTAATTCGGTAGAAACAGTTGGCGCCGTCTGTGGGAAACTTACAAATTGTAAACCTCATATAAACACCACAAAAACCAAAGGTCCACATGCTCAACCCGTGGGGTGTTGCCTGTTCGTGCGTTTGTGTACCTATGGGCCCGGCCCCCAAACATTTTGGAGCCGCACGCCCAGATGGGGTCGGTTTTGTACACATACATAAGTACAACAGATGCAGGTATATAGGTATGATGCATGAATGTATGGTATGATGCATGAATGTACGGTATGATGTGTGAATGTATGCGAATGTTTTTCGTAACACCGGCGCTGGGATGGCGCGGTGCACCGCGTACATCAACGAGGATGCCGTTCCGTACGGTGTAGCGTCAACGGAGGGATCAAGACCGCGACCTACAAGTAACGCGCTACGGAGGGGACGGACCGCATGCCCGTGCCGTTCTTCGGCTTAGCACCCTCAGAGAGGGGACGGACCCCATGCCTCCGTTATGACAGCCGGCTTGTATTTCGCGTCCGGGGAGGGCGTACCTTTGCCCGCGCTCATCAATCCCGGAACGCGCAAGGAGGGGTCGGACCGCACGCCTTTGTCGTTCCGAGTCGGGGTCGAATGTTAACGTTGCGCTCACACGGAGGGGCAACACCCCACGCCCGTGCCGCTCATCAACTTAGCACGCCCAGAGAGGAGTTGGCCCCATGCCTCTATCATGACAGCCGGCTTGCTCTTCGATCGTGTAACGGTGCGCTCACGGAGGGGACGGACCCCATACCCGTGCCACCCATCGGGCTCAGAGCGCGCTCAGAGAGGGGGCGGGCCCCATGCCTCTGCCGTCTGATCCGGCTTGCTAATGTGTGCGTGTACGTAGAGGAAGAACCCCATCCCGTACGGCGCAGCTCTTCACTCGGGGCACGGCCAAAAGGGAATTCAGGCGTTAGCCCTCTTTCGGGGCGCCCGAGTGGTACATGTACTAACCTGATGGTGTTTTTGCGAGCGCCCGGTCGTGTGGGTGGTGTACGCGCCAGTAGGAATGGTTGATGTCGTGGCGTGCTATCCTTGCCTTGGGTTTGGTGGTGCTCCGATGAGACGTTTTGAGGTGACATTCCTTTGGACTTTTCTGGGAACCGGTGTGTAATAAATGCTAGCCGTCGCATTTAATGTTGGCGTGCCCTTGCATTAAATGCCTGCTATTGTCATGATTGCCTGAAGGGCAGACGTCACGCGCGTGGGAGTGGAGCATGGGCGCCACGCGTCAAACTGTTGGAGACCGTGCTAGGCTTTGAAATCGAGGCGGGAAGTCGAGAAGTTGGCGCGGTTACTTAGGAGGGCAAGTAAACCGCCCCGTGCCACGTGGCGTGATCCGACGGTGGACACGCGAAAACGGACGACTGGCGTTCGTTCGCGTAACCCGTCCGAGTAATATAAATAGGGCTTCCCTGGCTTTTGTCTTCTTTACCACTTTCATAACTTACCAAAATTCTGCCGGAATCACTTTGCGATCTGCATCCGTTTGAAGCTTGCCTTCGTTCGTGTCCTCTGTTTACCGGAATACTTGCTCAACGTGAAAACTCAGCCCTTACAAACGTAATCTGGTGAGGCTCTCGTCCTTGGTTCTGTTTTTGCTTTTGTTTCTGTGGTTTTGGTTTTTCTGGGTTTTGAACTCAGGAACGGGGTGTGTTCTTGAGTGGGGTGTGTTTGATCTGTTTTTGGGTGGTATTTGGTGGGTTTTGGTGTTTCTGGTGGTTTGCACTCCTTTGCTCTCTTTTGCTAAGTGTGGCCTCTGCGCCCGTTCTGCTGAGATATCCTGGCGCTCCTCGAAATCTGCCTCTGTTCGAACGGGCTGGGCCACCCCACACGGGCGGAAGTCCCCCAGTACGCTCGGTACGAGCGAGTGCCAGGGGGGCGCAGGCGGGTCGCCGGACGTCCCGGGCTGTGTTGTAGTTTTCTACCAAAGAAAATGGGAATAGGATAATGTACGAAGTGTTTGTATCTGTTTGCTAACCTTTTGTGCGTGCGCTTGCAGTTGAGAATATCGGAGTCTAAGGCCATTGATATGGATGAAGCGCTCAAGCGTCGTCTGCTCAGAATGCGGAATGTTGTCGCGAAGGTCCACAAGGTGGCGGATGATGGTGGTGGCCCATTCGTCCCGGGGGGTAGTACCCAGCCCAAGACCCCTGTCTCCAACGTGGCTGCCCCTGCCCCACCCGCCCAAGAGACACGACCGGATGCTCCTCGTCCGCCACCAGGTGATGCGGCTGGATCCAAGGCCCAGGCCCGGGCGGAGCGCGAACAGCAGCAGGTGGGGTGCGAACAGCGTCAGTCCGAGCGAGATGATGTCGGGGGCAGGCGGGAGGTTGTTCTTGCGCTTCCATCCTTAAGTCGTGCGAGCGTCGTGCTTCCATCTTCAAGTCGAGCGCCTGTCGCGCCTCTGTCTTCAAGTCGACCTTCAAGTCCTCCACGATACTCTTGCTCTCCAAATCCCTCGCTCCTGTCTTTGGGTCCGCCAAAGTCTCCCGAACAAGGGGAAGGCGAGGAGCGGGCGCAGAAGCGTCCCCGAACTGAAGGATCCTCTCCCGACCCCGCTCCTGGGTCGAGTGGTGATGTTGTGGATGGGCTGCGCCGTATGCTGGCGGATGGTGCTGCCTCTCTTGGGTCCCTGTTGCAGCTGCTGGAGGATGCCGATCCCGATGGGCTGGATGCGGTGTTCGTGGCGTGCACCCGTCTGATGCAGCAGGTCTTCCGCGTCCGCTCGCGGGAGATTGCGGAACTTGCACGCCTCAGGGCCGACGCGCTGGAGCACCGGAAGGTGGTGGAGCGGTTGGTGGCCAGTTTGGACAAGGCTAAGGATCTGGCGCGTCGGTACGTCGCTCGTTCGGAGGAGGCGACCGTTCGGGCGGATGAGGATGCTGCCTGTGAAGCTTTGGCGAAGATTGATCGGGATAGGGCCTTGGCCGAGGTGGAGCGGTTGCGCGCAGAGCTAAAGCGCGTCCGTGCTGAAGCAGCCACCCGGGAGGCGTGCATGACGTCTGAAGATGAGGGGGTGGTCGGGCGCTCAGGTTCCTGCATACGAGAGAGAGGTGAGGCATTCTGGGGAACTTGCTGAGGCGGAACTGGAGCCGGTGATCAGGCGGATGGATCCAGGCGAGCAGGTGGAAGCGGTTGGGGTGGAGTCGGAGGAGGAGGGTGAAGAGCTGGATGTTGATACTGGGGCGGAGTAGAGTAGCCTTTCCTTTTTCCTTTTTTTTTGTGATAGAGTAGGTTTTGTAATCGGGCGAATGAATGAAGTTTTGCTTTTCTTTCCGTTTGTGTGCCTTGTCTGAATTTTTTTTTTGGGCATCTTTTGAATAACTCACACGAACGCGCGCCTACTCCCCAGCTTTGGATGGCTATGGGTTTTAACCAAGTGTTACACTTACGCGAGCAGCCTATCCCCAGTCCCCCGAGTGGGTGGGCGGGGTAAGGACGAACGGGCGCGCAAATATAAACTAACGGAAAGAGTACAACAAAAGTACAATACAATAAGATTATAATAAGATTCTAACGTGCATTTCCCCAAGTGTTGGACGTTCGACGAGTGGCGTAGTCATTGACCCTGCGTGCCTCGGAACTTTGCGAAGTGCTGGCGCCTCCCTCCATGGACGGGGTGTCCCGCTTCTGTTGGATTGCCTCCTAGTCCTCTAGTTGGGTTTGGGCGAGCCCGAATGCGCTAGTCTGAACGATCGGGCGGTCTGTCTCCTCGCCCTTCCGGTAGTCTATTGCTAAGACGTGGCCCCTCATCGTTCGTGCGTGGATCGCGCCCTTCGATCCGTGGGCTCCAAGGCAAGAACCTCCTGCCCCCCGGGTCTCTGTGGTTTCCTCATGGTTGTATCCCCGAACGTGCCCGATCCCACGCTCGGTTGGGAATCTTCCCAAGAGCAGATGCCCTGCGACGATCAGTATTAGTTTGCAGATCCCTGGCCTCCCGAGTATGGCGTTGTAGGGGGGGTGTCCATGACGATGAAGTCTATTCGGATCTCGCCGTGCGGAGAGTCGGGTGCGCCAATCTCGACCCAGAGGCTGTCACTCCCGATCGGATACGATGTCTCGCCCGTGAAGCTGGCGATGCACTCATGGTCCTGCGTCATTTTGCTGGTGGGTCGCCCGAGCGCCGTGTATGCGTCGAAATAGATTACGTTGACAGACGCCCCACTGTCTACTAGCACCCTCTTCACAAGGAATTGGTCGATGATCGCGTCGATCACGAACGACAGGGTGCTGTCCTTCGGGTTTTCCTCCTCGTCCCTCGCTGTGAAGCTAATAGTGGGCACCTCCTTCCTTCCTGCCTTGGGCGCTCTCCCTGCCCCGATTGTCAGCACTTCCCTGCCCGAGCGATCGGGCGATGATGTCCCCTCCTTGCGCTTGCCTCCGAATATCGTACTGATAGTCCCACGGGTCCTGGCGCCCGTCTGGCGCAGCTGTCCTTCTGCCCTGGGAGGGGTTGTACGTTCGTCCTTCAAGTCTTCAAGGGCTTTCTTCAACATAATGCAGCTGTTGGTATGGTGGGTGGTGGCATTGTGGAATTCGCACCATACGTCCGGGAGTTGGCCGGTCGGAGTCATCGCTTTCGTCATGTTGTTCGGTGGCGGTATTCGGTGTCGATGCAGGCGGAGTAGGTGCTCGAGCGGTTGCCGATCGATCGTAAAGACCTCATGTCCCGCCGGTCGATAGCGTGGTGCTGGTAGAAAGTGGGCACTCTGCTGCGCTTGCCCCCGCACCTGGTTGTAGCTGTTGCCCTGATGACCGCGGAAGAAAGGTCTCTGGTAATTATGTCTGTGCGTGTCCCGGCTCCTCTTAAAGCCCCCGGTTGGTCTTTCGTCGTCCGCCAGCTGTCATGGTTGGGCGCTTGTCGCCTCTGGTCTGCTGGAACTGGGTTCGGAGGCAGGCCCGTACACTCGCGTCTCCACCAACGCCTTCTGTACGACCAGGTCCATGATCTCGTTGTAGTCGAGATGCTCCTTCCTCACTAGTTTCTCTACGAACGGGGTGGCGAGTAGATTGTCCATCAGGGCTACCTTGGCCACCCGCTTATCAAGGTCCCTACACGTGCTTGCGAGCGTCCTCCATCGGTTGATGTAGCTTGACAGGCTCTCGTCCATCCCCTGGCAGACTTTGAGGAGGATGCCCGTGGTGTTGTACTTGCCTTGGAGCCGATAGCGCTTCTGAAAGCTCTCCGCCAGCTCGAGGAATGAATGGATGGATCCTGGCGGGATTTCGTAGAACCAGCTCCGCGCTTCCTCCGCCAGCGTTTCCTGGAACAGGAAGTACAAGGTTGGGTCCGAATATCGGGTTCCGTCCATGGTGGATCGAAACTCGTCCACGTGCGCGCGTGGATCTCCGCTCCCGTCGAACTAAGCGATCTTTGTTATCTTCGCGTGGGGGTCCCTTCCCCTTTCCAGTATATGCGCTGAGAACAGGATGACCCGGGGGGCGAACGTCCCGCCCTGACCGGCCAGCTTGTCCTTGCGCAGGCGCGAGACTTCCTCCGCCAGCTCTTCCATCCTCTGAAGGATCAGGGCGTTGTTCGTCGGGGGCATCGACTCTTCTAAAGGTGATGGCGCTCGGGCCGTCCGGGCGTTGGTCCTGCCGAACGGGTGCTGCTCCTTGCTGGTGGTCTCTTGTGTCTCCTCGTGCCGTTCCATATGCTGACTGATGAGTGCGTCTAGTCGATCCTCCAACCTCTGACGGATTTGGCGCTCCTCTGCTCTCTCGAGCGCCGCCTCCCGTAATTCCTGGACCAGGTCGCGGATGCGCCCCTCGCCATCGTCCCTGTCGGTCGCTAGTACGTTCCGCCCCTGCGAGTCTGGCGGCGTCTCCCCATCGGGCGCGCTGCTGTCGTTAGTCACCGGGTTGAGCATGTAGACCTTTGATTTTTGTGGTGTTTATACGAGGTTTGCAATTTGTAAGTTTCCCACAGACGGCGCCAGATGTTTCTACCGAATTACGCGCGGGGGCGTAATGGGGCAGAAGCAACACGAATACACTTCCTTCTCCTCCTGGTGTGTCCGAACGGTGGGGCTGTTCGGATGAACGGGCGCTCTCTCCTCCTTCGGTGTGCGGACTCCTTCTTTCGGGCGGTTGACTCTTCTGTCGGGCGCTTTCTCTTCCTTCGGGTGATCGGATGGGCGTGTTCGCGTGCGGCTGTTAGAAGAATACAACAATGAACAGGCGGTCAGGGGTTAAGACGGGGTGGCCCGCCTTCAACGCTCCGATGCCTAAGTCAGATGATGTATTGGATATAACAGTCAAGTGAACGTGCGGACAAGTGAGTTGGGGTGTGAATGAGCGATCGGATCAATGTCATTAACTGACTCTTGATGGGATGATCTTACCTGTAGTAAATGCCTTACCTATATAGGTGGTTGAGTTTGGAGTCGGATGGTGTTCTTCGATGTGGGATTGGTGTACTTTGCTGGTGTGTGATCCGTGCGTTCGGGAGTGCGCCTGGCGGGCGCGTGTGTGCTTGGATGGTGTCGGTCTGGTGAGTGAAGTTGGAGCCTCCTTGGTGGTCTTTCGTGTGGTCGGGTAGGTGTTGATTACCTGCTTAAGTGGATAAGTATGTTTAATCGTACAACTAATGATGCAATACTAATAGTTACCACAGACGTATGAGCATAGTCGTCATCAGAGCTTCGTCACTCACCTTACTTGACGTTGTCGGCAGTAGGAATCCTCGAGTAGTGCATGGATCTGGTGTTGAAATTCTCACTCAACAACTCGGACTGAACCAAGTCAATACACAACCATTCAACTCGATCAGAGTCATTACCGACTCAGTTTGAGTCACTCACTCTGCAACTCGGTTGGACTCAACTCGATTCGAGTCACCAACTCAGCAACTTGGTCGAGCCACCGACTGGTTGATGTTTGAGGCCTGACAACTCCATTGAGTCTGACAAAGTTTTCTATTCTGGGCTCTCCAACAGAGAGTACCACACTACCACATTTGTGAACATTACCGGCGAGATCACCGGAGACAAGGCCGGCGACCGGAAAAGTCGCCGGTAACGTTCATCATTACCGGCGACTTACTCCGTCGCCGGTAATGTCGCCGAAAAATCGCCGGTAATGTTTCAAAACATTACCGGCGACTCCAACCGTCGCCGGCAATGTCAAGCCGAACATTTCCGGCGATTTTCCGGCCGGAATTTCGCCGAAAATGTGTGGCTCGACATTGCCGGCGATTTTCCGGCGTAAAGTCGCCGGTAATGTCTTCATTTCCGGCGACTTACTCCGTCGCCGGCAATGTCTCTTATATTAGTCGCAGCTCGATCATTCATTCATTTTGATCGAAAAAAATCCAGAGAAATCGAAAGAAGGAAAACGTACGCTCTGAAATCGATCCTTCGGTATATTGTCAAAATTAAGGCGCGTGTCGAAAACTCGATCAGTCGGGAAGCTATATATATAGGTATGTGTATGTATATATATATACGTATAAATGAAGGTATATATATATATATGTGTGTGTTGATCAAATCCAATTCGTGAGATATATATGAAATGTTGTTGATGTTGTGTCTGAATCAACGACTGGTATTATCGTAGTGCTATCGGAGCCACGCTTAACAGAGCCTCCTACCTAGTCAAATACGTTTTGAATTGAAAAAAGAAAAATACCATCATCGAGTACTGAATCGAATTCAGAGATTATATCGATATATATATATATATATATATGCATGTGTTGATTTAAGGCGAGTTGAATTGAGATATCGCGTCGATTATTAGTAGTGAATGTGTGTGTATATATATATATATAATTAATACGTAAATTTGTTAGAATTTTCAGGATGGACAAGAGTTGGATGAGCCTCGAAAGATGGGATGTCAGATATCACCAGTACGTTAATGATGTCGTCGGAAATTGTAGACGGAAAATTTCGTCGGAAAATGTAGTTGGGAAATGTAGTCGGAAAATGTAGTTGGAAAATGTAGTCGGAAATCGTAGACGGAAAATGTAGTCGGAAATTGTAGTCGGAAAATGTAGTCAGAAAATGTAGACGGAAATCGTATACGGAAAATGTAGTCGCAAAATGTAGACGGAAATCGTATACGGAAAATGTAGTCGGAAAATGTAGTCGGAAAATGTAGTCGGAAATCGTAGACGGAAAATGTAGTCGGAAATTGTAGTCGGAAAATGTAGACGGAAATCGTATACGGAAAATGTAGTCGGAAAATGTAGTTACAAAATGTAGACGGAAATCGTATACGGAAAATGTAGTCAGAAAATGTAGTCGGAAAATGTAGTCGGAAAATGTAGTCGGAAATCGTAGACGGAAAATGTAGTCGGAAAATGTAGTCGGAAATTGTAGTCAGAAAATGTAGTCAGAAAATGTAGACGGAAATCGTATACGGAAAATGTAGTCGGAAAATGTAGTCAGAAAATGTAGTCGGAAATTGTAGTCGGAAAATGTAGTCAGAAAATGTAGACGGAAATTGTGGACGGAAAATGTAGTCGGAAAATGTAGTCGGAAATTGTAGTCGGAAAATGTAGACGGAAATCGTGGACGGAAAATGTAGTTGGAAAATGTTGTCTTATTTTTCGAGAAATGTCAACATTACCAACGAGTAATAAGCAACTCATTGGTAATGACATTACCAACGAGCTCACCTCCTCCTCCTCTCCCTCTCCTCCTCCTTCGTTTGCCTCTACTCCTCCTTATCCTCTCCTCCTCCTCTCCACCGATTCTCATCTCCTCTCCTCCTCCGATCCTCTCCTCCTCTCCTCCTCCCCTCCTCTCCTCCCCTCACCTCCGTCGCCGGCAAAGCAGATCGGACTCCACCATGGCAGGTCCGATCCTCTCTCTCTCCCTCTCTCTCTCTCTCAATTTTTAATTATTTTTGTGTATGTGTATGTGTATGTGTATGTATATGTGTATGTGTATATGTATGTGTATGTGTATGTGTATGTGTATGTGTATGTGTATGTGTATGTGTATGTGTATGTGTAAATTAATTAGGGTGCTAAGTTGGAAATTAGGGTGATAAGTTGTAAATTTATATGCAATGTATATATATGTGATGTATATATATATATAGGTATGTGAAAATTATGTATATATGTGGTTTGGATGAATATGTGATGTATATATATGTGAAAATTAAACCTAATTAAGATGCATGATGTATATATATGTGTGAAAAATGTGGAAAATTAATTAGGGTTTGTGATTTGGATGAATATGTGAAAATTAAATTTAATTAAGATGCATGATGTATATATATATACATCGAAAATGTATATATGTTAATTTAGGTGATATAGTTGTTAATTAATCGTATAAATGAAGGTGGAAATCGGGATCGGAACGGTTTAGAACCAGAACGGTTATAAATCGGAACCGCGCGGAACCGGAACCCTTTGGAACCGGAACTGTTTGTAACCGGAACCGTTATGTTACAAACGTTTCCATTTACAAACAGTTCCGGTTTCTAACGGTTTCGGTTCCAAACCGTTCCGGTTCCGATTTGTTATAGAACTGAAACGGTTTGGAACCGGAACGATTTGGAACCGGAACTGTTTGTAACCGGAACCGTTATGTTACAAACGGTTCTGGTTACAAACAGTTCCGGTTTCAAACGGTTCCGGTTCCACACCGTTCCGGTTCCGATTTGTTATTGAACCGAATCCATGACTATTACGGTGTCCAGGAGGTTTTGCGGCTAATTGGCTTCGGAGAGGTTCCCGAAATAGTGGAGGGAACAGTAGTCAAGCTTCCTCCTCGCCCGCAGTTAGCAACACGCCCAGTGGGCCAATGATGACTGCTCGCACGAGAACCTTGCTAGAGGCGCGAGCTAAGGAGGAAGCTGCACGATCAAGAGCCGTGGAACCGGAAGTCGACGCTCGAGCCTCAGTCTCCAGACGCTCAATCAGCAGACGTCCCTCCGGTGGCAGAGCCTCAGACGAGCGACAGTCAACGGGGGCATCAGAAACTCCCTCAATCCGAATGCCCCATATTCGCCCTGTGCCTACTCCCGTTTCACGGGAATCATCTGAGACACATGGTGGTGCTGGCGCCTCATCGTCCAGGCCTCGTCTATCTCCGCTGTCCGGTCTCTTCCTACCAGACGAGATTCCTGTCATCCCTGAATTCGATGATAGGGGGATGCCTGTTTATGCTGAAGGACGGCCGGAGTTCCTGACCGTGGAGGAAGCGTATAACTTCCTCCCGTTCGACCCCGTGTATCTTTGGAGTGTGAGGTGCACCAACCAACAAACGGACGATGCAGGTAAATTTTATTTAACATCAGATTGATTACTTAATTATTACTTAAGACTTGCGATAGGTTCAATTAATGATATCAATTTGTTGACATTGTATTATTAGGCAATTTCGTTAATGGGACTGGAAAACGGAAAGGGGCTAGAGGCACCTGCACCGGGAAGAGACTTGAGCAGGCCACTGGCGGAAGGAAAACGCCGATAAGGGCCAATGAGGATGGCGAGGTGATCGAGGCATTCGACACCACGCGCAAATATGTCAGCATGGCCGGTGCGATCGTGCGGGACAAGGTCCCAATGCTTTGGCCAGATTGGGAATCTGTGCCTATCTACGTGAAGATGCAAGTGCATAATGCACTCAGTGTGAGTAAAATCGTATTTTCATTACGTAAATTTTACATTTATTAATTAAGTCCGAATAAATATATAATTTTACCTTTTATATATTCATAATGCAGGTGTGGTTTGACGTGGATGAAGTTCTTATTCACACGTGGGTAGAGCGTCAACTACATATGAGGTGATGTGCTTCGACTTATTTGAATATATATCGAGTTAGATTTTTGTTTATCAAGTGTTTTAATATCTCTAACCTTTTTTTTCTTATTTTAATATAGGTATAAAGAGTGGAAGAACGAGCTTTCTTCCCATTACACTGTATACAAGGAGCTAGGCCGAGGTTCTACCCCTAGCGAATTCCGGTTTAGGGAGTACGAGTGGCTGTGGCTGATAGCCCACTTCGAGCACCCCAAAGCTCAGGTATGCATCCTTAATATATCTTACAAGCCTAATGTATCGTATCAGATTGAAATAGTTAGTTACTAATTTTTTTCCATATGTTTATCAAACAAGGCGATTTCGAAGACGAACCGGGCAAATAAATTGAAAACACCAGGGCCCATCATGCAGGTTCACTCAACTACATGGGTTGGTCGACTAAGGCGCAGCAACAACAAGAAGTGAACCCCTTGGTGTATATTCATCAGAAGTTCTATCTGCAGTGCCCTGACGAAGCGGTAAGTCTTTCGCCTCTCCATGTGTTAATAAAACTATTTTTCGATATTAATAGATTTTGTTAGTTAATACGTTGTTCATTTTCGCTTTTCAATTAGGCGAGAGTGGAGGAGGCGACCGCAGAAGTGACCATGAGTATAGCTCGGACTAACCATCCTGACTGCTCTGAGGAAGAAGTCACCCAGTATGCCTCTCAGATCGATCCGCTTGATCCCCCGATAGCGGCTCAGATCATGGCAAAAGCGTGCGGGACTGGAAAGAAATCCTGACTGTAGGGGAATGGGCTCGGCGGGCGAAGAAGTATTGAAAAACACTTCACAATACTCTACCGGGTCAAGAAGTTCAACTTCTAGTCGTAACCTCGCAGCGGAGCTTCAGAGGACGCAGAGGGAGTTGGAGGAGCAAAAGAGGCAGATGGCCGAGTACCAAAACATGGTCCAGCAGCAGACACAGATGCAGGCTCAGATGTACACATGGATGCAGACGATGTACGAGGCTCAGACTACCGGACAACCGTTCCCCACACCTCCCCCGGTCCCGGTCCCTCCGTTCCCTATCTATCCACCACCACCACCGCACCAGTCAACTCCAGAGCAAGACCAAGGTAGCCACCGGAATTCAAATGAGTACATGGATTACTTCGACCCTGACCTGCAAGTTCCTCAACCCTGACCTGTAGTTGTAGTTAATTTTCGTATCGTCGTTGCTATTTGTACTGTACGTTGGACATTTATGTGTACTGTTGAACTTGTATGATTGTACGGTTTATGTCTTTCAATGCAGGTTCTGGAATTGGGCCCAATCCAGAACCGCGTTTTTTTTTCAAATTTTTTCCAGACATTGCCGGCGACATGGACCTCAGTCGCCGGCAATGTCTCACATTCCGACCACGGCGGCGCTGCCATTGCCGGCGACGCCGTCGCCGGTAATGTCTTGACATTGCCGGCGACTCAAGTCGCCGGTGATGTCTCAGACATTACCGGCGACGGCGTTTCCCGTCGCCGGCAATGTTAATACCGGCGGGGGATTTCCGGCGACGTCATTGCCGGCGACTTGTCACCGGTAATGACAATTCCGGCGAAAAAAAAGACAAGGCCGACGACGGCAAGTCGCCGGTAATGTCTCCATTTCTGGTAGTGCCACCTCTGCTGGGCTTCAACTCGAGATCTCAATTCAGGTCCAACTCTGATATTGTCATCTCCGATTGGTAACACTGTATTCACCCTCAGAGGATTGGATATCCAGTGCACCCAAGGCAGCCATGGCATCAGTCACTCACCTCTGCCTCTACTTATCAACTAGCATCGCATCCTCAACACTTCAGCATTATCAACATTTCAGTAACATAATTTGGTAATCTCTATCTCAAAGATTGACAACATTCATCAGCTTCATTAGTTTTCCACTATTCTTAATTATCAACCTGTGCACATATGCACCAATTTCAATCAATCAATGCCGAATGACATCAATTCAATCAACCAGTGCCGAATGGCACCATTCAATCAACCTGTGCACAACAACACCATTTCAATCGTTGCACAATTGTAACCAATTTCAATCCATTTTTAGGACTAGTGGTTTAAGCTTCATGTCATCTTTGGGATATCAATCATATCATACTGTGAATCTACTATGCTTTACTATTTTTTGGCTGGATATTTGGCTGTTATGGAGTTATGCGGAGTAGTGAGGATTATTGTTGGACTGTTGGTATTTTTTTTGCATTAGTAGAAATCTGCTAGAGAATATGCAGTGGACAACGTTCCAGAATTTTAGTCTTTTTGGATACATACAAGTGCAAATTGGCAGACTGTATACTGGCAGTGTGTATATTGGTTTGTTCAAGAGCAAGCCTCAAGGGGATATATGTGTTGTCATATGTAGAACAAGAATTAAGGGGTTATTGGCAGTCTTGTGCATGCTCTTTCTCTCACCATCTTCGCATCTCGGATCTCAATGGGAGTTAATATATCAAATTGTTTGGGTTCTTAGATTGAGATGTTATATTTTCATATTGGCTATCATTGTTGTTATCTTTGTTCCAACCCATATACTTGGTTCCCTAGCATATGGTTTTGGGGGGGGGGGGGGGGGTTAACCATGTAAAGGTAGATATGTGTTTTAACACTCTAGTTTACCTTATTATATAACCTCTTATTATGTACTGTTCACAATTAACCAAGCAATACACAATGTAGTCATTACAGTTTCTCTATATTTCCTTTACGACGTATTCTACTTGTTTTACTTTCTTCTTCAATAATCCATAGATTCCTAACAGCGGATACAGGAATCCATACCACACTGTTCTCTGCGTGCCCGCCACCCACCCTTGAGTGCATCCGGGACGGTTCGGCTGCTGCACACTTGGTCATGTGTTTTGATGATTTCTTTAGCTAGAGTTGATGAAGAAATTACAACTGTCGTTAATTGGCCGAGTTGCAAACTGAGAATAGGGCCATAACGTTGGGGAAAGTTTCGTGAGGGAGATATGGGGCTTGTTTCCAAGCTCAAACAGATTCCCAACCAGCGGGTATGGCTTTGGTCCAGGTGGAAGCCTAGCTCTTGAAATCGGTTTGCTTCTCTTTGACATGAAATACAAGACTTGGATAGTGATCCATGCAAAACACACCCATATTATACAAGTAAAAAGATCCATGGAGTTTCTATAATTAGCTTGCAATTTGAGTTGCAGATATAACTGTGAAGAGTTAACACGTACATATATGCAGGCAGCTTTAAACAACTGTCATAATCGTTGCCAACTTAATCAAGATTGTCTTCTACATTTCTTTAATTGGAGAGCATTACATTGATGTACGTATGGAGTCGGTCCACTGAGTACGGGTGAAAGATCTATAATTAATTGCGACAAGCTCATACGTTTGTTGATTGCAACTAGAACAATAATTTAGTAAATATTCCACTATTTTGGAGCACATATCAAAATAGAAAGTTAGAAACACTTGCTCAGCTATTTTGGAGCGCATATCTGAGTTGACAATCTTTTTTTTACAAATTGATATGTATTCCTCTTTCATATACGTACAAGTAAACAATTAAGACTGACGCGAGGGAAGCCACATATATGAAGATATGATGATGCTTCTCGATTATAAGAGGACTTTTTGGCACAACTCTATCACGGAGGCTAATTGAGTTTCTATATTTTGTGTAGGCTGATGAGTAGGAGTACAAGTCCGGCCCGTCATCAAGGTTCCATTCGAAACAGTTAAATAGTGAACCATACATCAAATAAATGGCAATATCAGGTTTAATTACTTTGTGGGTTAGGGCTCGGTGGGCAACGGTGATCGTAATTCAGTTAATAAATATATAGGACGGGGCCATCAGGCCATGGACAATGACACAATGTCTTCTCCTAATAGAAATAGGAGTACTTGAGTGAAGCCGCTTCACTACAAGAAAAACGCACTTAAATCGCGGACCATTTTCGTAGTCTAGGTGCATATTTTCGTCGTTCAAGTACCTAGACGACGGAAAAAGATATTTCCGTTGTCCAAGTTCCCTTCTGGACGGCGGAGAAGTTGCACTTGGACGACGCAACTTCTCTGTGGTCTAAGTGCCACTTAGACTACGCAATAATTTCGTCGTCCAAGTGGTCACTTAGACTAGGGAGTTATTGCATGGTCTGAGTGAGCACTTAGACCACGCAAAAACCCCGTAGTCTAAGTGACCTGTGACCACTTAGACCACGGATGTCTAACTATATTCCGTAGTGTAAATGAACACTTAGACCACGCATATGAATATCTTCCGTAATCTAAGTGATTATTTATTTATTTATAATTAAAATATAAATTTAAAGTAAAATATGAATTAATAATTTAATTAAAATACTAAATTCTCCTTTAAAAAATTAAATATTAAAAAATTAATTAAAATACTAAATTGTCATTTAAATAATTAAAATTTGTACATACATGAAATAAAATCGTTCGGAATCAAAAATACGATATCATAAACTACATAGCTAGAATACAAACTACTAAAATACAGGAGGAGCATACGCGCCGCCGAGTCCCCCGCCTCCAGTCGTGTCGTCGTCGTCGTCGGGGTATAGGTTCGGAGGAGGTTGACACTGTTGTCGAGCCTGATTTTGCATCAGGGCGATGAGCTGGGCTATCTGCGCATGTTGCTCATCAAGCCTCTGACGCATAGATTGCGTTTCCTCCCGTGCGAGTTGAGCCTTCTAAAGGGCTGCTTGGATGGTCGTATCCCGAGCACCTTTCCTCGCCGAACATCCCGTAAATGAGTCTGAAGACAAATCTCGCTGCACCTTGCGTCCCATCCCCCTAACCTCCTTGCCAGCTCGACGACCGTATACCTCATCGGCGATTGCAATTTGGCTCTCCATCGATAGAGGAGACAAATCTTGTGGCGGCAAATCCGGTGTGCAAGCTGCGTGTTGGCCAATTCCTCCTGCGCTCGTTCTACCAACCTCGCCTCAAAATAATAATAAAAATTAAATAATTATAAATTTGTACGACAATTTAATAAATAATAATTACGCTAATTAAAAATAAATATATACGGTACTTACGCCGTATTGACTCGCTTCATTGTCGAGCCCAGGCGTCACGTAAGCGCTGATGCTAGCATCCAGATAAGGGTGTTTGGAACCCTTATCTCTGTGCTCCTTAGCAATTTGGATCATCTGCTTGCAGCCGGAGGTATGATGTTTGTCCTTCTTCCCCCAGTTGGCCTTGTTGATGTTGGAGAATTTCTGTTGGACAACATAAATCATTAATAAATTAATAAATAATTAAAATAATAATAATAATAATTCAATTTCGTCAATTTAAATAAAAAAATAATCACCCGATATTCTTCTGCTTTGAAGTGGGTGACCAACCACTCACACTCGTCTTCTCTATCCCCACGCAGCTTTACGGGGGTAGGCACTCAGCCGATATCTTCATAATACTTATGAAGTTTGTACTTCCAAACATGGTAGATGGCGTTGGCGGTGCTGTTGATGTGCCTAAGCATCTCTGGTGTGGAATCCACCTCATATTGTTCCAATAAGAAAAGAATAAAAAATTATAATCGTATATATTATAAAATTACGATTTAGTGGTTATTAGAAAATAAATTTAAAATTGTACGTATTACGTACCGAAAGTTCTTTAAACACTTTCCCCTTCTCTTCGGCCGGCAACTCCTTCCAGGTAGGCGCAATCATACAAACCTTGTTGCGAAGGATTGACCCGATGCTGTGTGGGGAGAGACTAGCTAGCTGAGAGGTATGAGGGCCATCAGTGAAATTATCGTACGGTAACTGGATCTTTTGCCCGGTCGCCTTGAACAACTTCTCGGATTTCCCGCATTTTACGCGTCCTCTAGACCTTTTAGGTTGAGGGTCTGTCGGGGCCCTCCTAACCTTGCGCCGCGCGCTGTAGAGGATAAACTCGGAGGAGGCCGACGACGCCTGAACACTTTCTGACATCAATGTCGGACCGGAAGGGGCGTCGTCATCATCGATCGGGATAGGTGGGGTAGCGAGAATTTCCCCGGTCGCCGCTATCGAAGAACCAGTTGAAAGGTCCGGAGGAGGCGCGACGTTGTCCTCC
This sequence comes from Geum urbanum, assembly GCA_946800695.1. Lineage (NCBI taxonomy): Eukaryota > Viridiplantae > Streptophyta > Magnoliopsida > Rosales > Rosaceae > Geum > Geum urbanum. The sequence continues at coordinate 59,877,079 of OX327005.1, read as the reverse complement.
TCTAACTACTAACCGACTTGCTCTACCAAGCGTTGGAGTAGAGCATCTTCGACCTCCTTTTGGACCTTTTTCTTACCCCACGGGGCCATTTTAACCTAGGAGTTATTAAAATATAATTACCATAATAATTATATATAAAAATTTACCATAATTAAAAAATTAATCATAATTATCAATTTATTATTTTTAATAATTAAATAATTTATTCTAATAATTACTAAATTACCATAATTACCAATATTTTTAATATTTTTAATAATTCAATAATTTACCATAATTATTACAAATTTACAATAATTACAATTTATAATTTTACCAATTATAATTACAACGTACAACATATACTTACAAATTATAATGTCTAATAATTACAATAATAATTATCATTTACAATAATTAATTATTAAATGACCATAATGATCATAATTTACAATAATTTACTATAATTACCAATTATTACTAAGTATCAATTTATTATTAATAATAATTAAATAATTTATTATAATAATTACTAAATTACCATAATTACCAATTTATTATTTTTAATAATTCAATAATTTACTATATTTACAAACTTACAATAATTACAACAATTATTACAAATTATAATTACATGCAATAATAATTACCAATTATAATTACAACAATATATAATTACAATCATAATTATAAATTTCAATAATTAAAATAATAATATATCATCATGCATTTACAATAATTAAAATAATTAATTACTAAATTAATCATAATTTACAATAATTTACTATAATTACAAATTTACCAACTATTATTAATTATTATTACCAATTTTCCAATTTTTTACCAATTTATTATTTTTAATAACTAATTTATCAATTTACTAATTTATTAAAAAAATTGATAATTATGTTAAAAATTTTAAAAATACCGGAAAGAGGAGTCGCCGGAGGGAGGCCGGATTTGAGAGAGAGAGAGAGAGAGAGAGAGAGGAGGATTGATTTGAGAATGAGACGAGGAAAAAAAGATCGGCCACTGTTTTTATTTAGAGGTTCACCTAAACGACGGAGGTGTTTTTTCCGTCGTCTAAGTTCACTTAGACGATGAAAATGTGTGTTTCCATCGTCTAAGTGAATCGTTTCAATTTTTGGAACCGGCGCCCAATTAATTTGGCGGGTGGGAGTTAACCGCCTTAATTTTTGGGAACGTTTCAAATTTCACTTAGACGACAGAGATGCCTATTTCCGTCGTCCATGTGAAATTTGAACCGTTCCCAAAATATTTGGCTGTGGAAAGTGAACCACCAATTTTTTCAACCTAGACGATGGAGATGGACCATCTCCGTCGTCCAAGTGGTCACCTGGACAACAAAGATGGTCTGTTTCCGTCGTCCAAGTGGTCACTTGGATGACGGAAATCGTCTATCTCCGTGGTCCAGGTGAAATTTCCGTAAAATTAATTTTTAAAAATAATTCACAAGGAAGTTTCCGATTTGTCATTCGAATCAAATAGTCATAAAATATGAATTAAAGAATCGTATATATAAACAACTAAATTTAAGACGATGAATAATCTTACGTCTCTAAACTTGTAAAGTATCTACTAATCTTTATAACTTAAGTGTTATTTAGTATAGATTCATTGCATATCGATATTAACGAAATTGAATTTGGATAAAACAACCGTTGGATACATTCGCCATAAGACAATATATAAATAGAACAATTTTCAGAAAATAGTAAGTTCGTGAAAGGTTTCATCTGCATAGTCAACCACAAAACCAAAATTTATACAAACTCCGAGAATTGTTTACTCTATGGTCTCGACGAAAAGAATATGCATTGGGACACGGTCTAGATGGTCGTTGTCTTAGAAAAAATTACGAAAATTTCACTTAGATGACGCAAAGACACGTTTGCGTCGTCTAAGTGCTTACTTGGACAACGCAATCGTGTCTTTGCGTCGTTTAAGTAAAATTTTCGTAATTTAGGGTTAGGGCCTTAGGGTATACTTAGACGACGGTTTGACCCTTTTGCGTCGTCTAAGTGCTATTTTTAGGATTTTGGGTTTTATATATGTATAATTAATTACTATATATTGTGTTTAATGATTTTAGTATGGACTACGAAAAGTCGTTATTGGGTCCCCGTGTTAGGGTTTCGTGAAAATGTGATTCTCGATTGATCGATCCGATCCTCTGGATTAATTAATTAATTTTAATTTCTGTCGGTCGAAGCGACCACGCTATTTAATTAATTATTAAATTAATTACGTACAAAATTAATAGTTGTACATGCATACTCCTCATAATATATATAATTAATCAATCATGCATCATTATAATAATTACAATAATTAATTACCAATTAATATTCCTCGTCATTATATTGTACTCTTCGTCATAATCGTCATCATCCCCATGCCCGTTATCCGATTGTTCCTCCTCCTCATCATACTCAACATCGTTCGACGAATATCCTGAGTCCTCATTCTCATCCTCATCCTGCACCTCTTCTTCATCTACCTCATTAATTGCATCGATAATCTCATCTTCAGTTAGATCCGTACAACCATCAGGCATGGGTAAGCGTTCACCAGCTTGAACCAGGTCCATTATGTCGAAGAGGATGACAGAAATATTAGGCTCTTGATAGGCAGGAATGTCTCTTTCCGGTTCATCAGCATCTTCAGTCGCTGGTGTCCCTTCAATTGTCGTAGTATTCCATATTCCTCGATGAGAGATATAGTTCACTATTTTCCACCATTTACCAGCTTTCAGATCATCGAGATAGAACACCTGCCTAACTAAGGTGGCGAGAGCGAAAAACTCATCCTCATACCAACTTGAGTTTGTATCGACTGATAAAAGTTTCAGGTCTTCCTTTGTACACTTGAACCATTTGCACTTGAATAAGAAAACGTTGGCATCATTCCCGTAACGTAGTTGAACGACATATACAATAGCCCTGTAATATAAATCATTGTCTTTCCCAACCGCTACCCCACTGTTTTGTGTTCTTCTTCCTTCATCTCGGGCCAATGAATGAAACTTTACACCGTTCACAAAATATCTGGGGTAAATATAGTGTTTAATCGGCTTCCCTGCTAGCAAGTGCTTTGGCCAGGACCACCACCCCCGTGGTTTTCAGATTTTTATAGATCAATCATCTGGAAAAATGGGAAATATATATAATTAAAGGGTTTACTTTTTACAAGTTCATGTATATAAACTAAATACCAAGACATACGTACGTACCCACTGGAAGAAATAATCGAGGAACTTCTTCTTAACCATTTTCTCAAACCATGCCGAACTTTTGTCCAGATTTAACGCCTGAAGTCTCTCCTTGTACCCAATCATGTACGGCTCAACTTCGTCATAGTCTCACAACACTACCCAATGTGCCTCAATAAGTTCTTCTCGTGTTAACGATTCCTTTAATACTCCTCTAAATGGTCGTACGACATTTGTGATGACAGAAAGATTGATTCGAGCACTGTGATCAAAGGCGGTGGGAGGCGGTGAATCTTTGAGGTACCTGTTGTAGTAAGTAACACACTCTATGGAGCCATCCGAGGCCGACCTTTTTTTGACGAATCATTTATACTGTCCAGGCTGTCTACAATATTAAACGTTCAATTAATACATTGTAGAATAAGTATATATAGCTATTAATCTCCAGTGGAACAAAAAATGGATCGAAAAACCTGTATAATTAATTAGTTGCACGTACCTTTCTTGAGGATACATCCAATTGTACTGGACCGGACCAGAAATGAGCACCTGCTCGGGCAGGTGGATCATTAGGTGAATCATGATGTCAAAGAAAGCAGGGGAAACAATCCTCTCTAGTTTGCAAATGATGTGCACAATTTTTTGTTGCAGTTCCACCTCATCTGACTTCTTTAATTCTCTAGCGCATAACCTCTACCACCATGTGCACAATATCACTATTGGTTCTACAACGTCACGAGGTAAATGTGGCCGAATTACCACTGGAATCAGACGTTGCAGCATAACGTGATAGTCATCTGTCTTTAGACCAACAAACTTGTGTTGCACCTCGTCCACTACTCCAATTATAGTAGCTGCATATGTAGTCCGATAACGAACGTACTTAAACCAGTGAAATACAGAACGTCTAAGTGTCAGCTTCACTGTGTAAGGTGCAGCTGACATCTTGCTGTACACTCCTCTCCTATCCCTCCTCAACCATAAGGGACGACGTAGATTCATAGATTCTAGATATTTGTGCACTTTGGGAATATCTTTAGTCTTGAACTTAATACCGAGAATTATTCCCACCACGCTGTCGCACACATTTTTTTCTATGTGCATCGCGTCCAAGTTGTTCCTCAACTTCAACTTCGATCAGTAAGGGAGTTTAAAGAATATACTCTTGTGATGCCAATAGCTGAGATCATGTAGAGGTATTGGATTGAATTTCTTTACATTTTTATCATTGGTAAACACACCAAAGTCGAAATAGGTCAACCTCTCTAAAATCTCTTCGCCCGACCAACTATGGGGTTTAGGATTATTCTCTACCGTCCCGTCAAAATGACTTTCATCCTGTCGCCACGGGTGGTCGTGAGGAAGCCATCTACGGTGACCCAAGTAATACATGTTCCCCACATGCCAACTAGAGTTCACGTCGTCCAAACATATAGGACATCCATTATATCATTTCGTCTTGTAGGCTGCCAACATCCCATACGCTGAAAATCGCTGATCGTCCACATTACAGTAACCCTGATTATGAACATCGTGTCAGTGAATTTGTTATAAGTTGGGACTCCATTTTCCCACAACAGTTTTAGCTCGTCGATTAAAGGTCTGAGGTAGACATCTAAGCACTTTCCCGGAGATTTAGGACCTGAAATTAGCAGAGTAAGGAAATTAAATTCCTTGTTCATGCATATCTACAGAGACAAGTTGTATGGCATCAGAATAACTGGCCAAGTGCTGACGGCAGAGCTATTATTACCACAAGGATTAAATCCGTCTGTAGATAGTCTGAGTCTAACATTTCTAACCTCTGCGACAAAGTCTCCAAATTCCATGTCAAAATGTTTGAAAGCCTCCCCATCCGCAGCATGTCTCAGCACATCGTCATCTATTCATTTTTCTGCGTACCATCGCATCGCCTCTGCTGTGTATAGAGACATGTACAGACGCTGCAATCTGGGAATCAATGGAAAATATCAAAAAACCTTCACAGGAATTTTCTTTTTGGAACTCTTCATATTCAGCTCATATATGCACTGCTCACATACGGGACAATAGTCCAAATCTTTATACTCTTAGTAAAATAGCACACAATCATTCGGACATGTGTCAATTATCCTGTACTTTAGGCTGAGGCTGCTCAAGATATTTCTAACCTTATAATGAGATTTAGGAAGATTGTGATCATCGGGAAGCAACTTACATATTTGCTCCTAAATTTCGTCAAAAGCACTGATTGACATTTTGTGGTTCACTTTTATCTTCATTAGCTCCATCACATATTGCAACACATTCTCTCGACATCCAGGGTACACCGGGGTCTGCGCTTCAAGTAGCATCCTGTTGTACTTATCCATCTCACTCCATGTAGTGTAACTCCACATCATACCATTTTCGTACATGTGTTGCACCATAACATTAACCTCTACATACTGACAATTAAGGTATTTTTGGCGCCGACACCTGAAACGCTTCTTTCCCTGACAATGTTCTATCGCAAAATTCACAAATTCGCTAATTACATCCATATACCGGACATCACTTCTATTCCGTAACTTCATCCAACTCTTGTCCATACTTCTATGAAATTTAATTATCATATTAATCAACTATTCTATATATATACAGATTTTCAAGTAATTATTAAACTATTATATATATACACAAATTTTTAACTACCTTAATTAAATTAAATTATTAATTAATTACCTTCAATAGTTACCTTTATTAATTATTGGTGAATATACGTATTCTACATCAATTACTTTAATATGTCTAACATGCATGTATGTCTTAATTAAATATTAACCAATTTTTTAAACATTCATGCATATATACGTACTACTGGTCTATATTAATTAACTAATATATATATATCATCAATTACTTAACTTAATTATAAATATATATTAGACGTACTAATTAACAATACAATCAATCAAACGTAAAATTAATTATATATATAAACGTTAATGGTGTTAGGAAATTAACTACGTACGTCCGTACCTAACCTTCTCCGATATATGGCGAATCGATGGTCGGAGCCGGAGATATATATAGTGCTAGCTAGCTAGCTAGAATTTGCATGCATGTACGCGTGATGAGAGTCTGATCAAGAGAGAGAATGATCGATATATATGAGGATGAAGTTGAAACGAGCGAGCGGAGAGGAAGAGAGTTCGGCATGGACATTATATAATGCTTCACTTAGATGACGGAGCGTCGGTGAGTCGTCTAAGTGGTAACTTAGACGACGGACTTAGCTAGTTTCCATCGTCCAAGTGGATACATGGACGACAAACCTAGAACCCGTCATCCAAGTAGCCACTTAGACCATGGCGTGTCGGTGCGTTGTTCAAGTGGCCACTTGGACGACGGAAAAAGCCTTTCCGTCATCCAAATGTGTCTTAGACAACGAAATTTTTTTCCGTCGTCTAAGTTACACTTAAACCACAGATCGTAAAAATTTCATGGTCTAAGTGCACATTTTTCTTGTAGTGCTTGCAATGACAATAAGTTCTCCATCTATATAGTTTGAGGACGACGTTTACGGTCCTGAAAGCATGGACATTCTTTCTAGCTAGCTTGCTCCATTTTCTCTCTCTTCCATGACTCATGCATGACACTAATTAATGAAACTAGTTTTCTAAATTTCTCATGTATAAATACTTTAGAATTAAACTATTGTATTATTAATCTTGCCAGAAAATATAGAAAACATTATTCGACATGCTCTGGCCAGAGAAAATAGGTTTCTACAAGATAAGATTGAGAAAGTGGAAATACTTATTTGCAATGGGTTATGGTGGCCGACGTATATATGTATGCATGCATACAATATTTAACAATAGCATGCATACTTGCCACGAAACTAATCAATCCAAGATAATATGAGTGAAAGGATCCTTTGAGAGGAGGAATAGCCGAGCGGTAGTGCACTAGTGCTTAACCAAGAACTTCTTGGGCACAACTCTCAGTGGTTGAGCCATCTGTAGTGTAATACCAAACTTGTCTTCCATGCTCATAGTCTCGGCTGACGATCCTTCTTCAAATTTCCAATCATAGCAGTTAAGAATGGAACCCAACATCAAGTGCAACATTCTCAGTGCCAACGGAAGTCCAGGACATATTCTCCTCCCACCACCAAATGGTATAAGCTCAAAGTTTCCTCCCAAAACATCAATTTGGTTTTCTAATCCCATGAACCTCTCGGGCATAAATAAGTCTGGTTTTTCCCAAGTAATAGGGTCTCTGCCTATGGCCCAAACATTGATTAGAACTTGTGCACCCTCTGGGATTATGTATCCTCCAATCTCTGTGTCTGATCCGGCTATCCGAGGGAGTAGCAATGGAACTGTTGGATGAAGTCGAAATGTTTCTTTGACTATTGCTTGTAAGTAAGGGAGTCGAGGAACGTCTGATTCCTCTACAAGTTTCCCTCTTCCGATTACTTGCTCGAGCTCTGATTGAGCTTTTGAGAGAACTTCTGGGTTCCGTAGTAGCTCAGCCATTGTCCATTCCAGTGTGCCAGAAGTTGTATCCGTTCCCGCAGAGAACACATCCTACACATTCCATTAGTTGTTTATAAAAATGTTTAATTAGTTTTACAATTATGATCAACTTAAACGAAAACAACCCCAATCATTGTATATAAGAAACTTGAACCAAGTTTTACGTTTGCATGTATGCTTCAGATTACGTACTCGATCATGTCATCTAGCTAGATTTTGTATGCTCATAGCTCACTACAGATATACAGATAATCTACAGATATATACATGTATGGTCTATATTCATTTCAATTTACCAACGTCTTTTTATCACACAATTAGAAGAAAGTAATAGTATGAAAGAAGGAACCTTGGAAGAATCTTAAGTAATAAATTCAAGCTAAAAAGAGTAGGCCGGTAACTAACCAGAAACAAATGGTGAGTTTCGTCAATGTCCATGGCCTTCCCTGCATCGTCACATATGTTTAAAAGAGTCTCCAACATATCATTGGTTCTGATATAACCACCCTCTTTTCTTGCTTCCATCCTTTGATAAATCATCCGATCAAATATGTCTATCATTTTCTGGAAATAGTAGATCGTGCGCCGCTTTATGCCTTGTGGATCAATCTTCCTAAGCAAAGGAAAGTAGTCCGAAATGTTTGGTACCCCTATCTCTATCATCAAACTCCCAATAGTCTTCTTAAACTCCTTAGCCGTCTCGCTGTTGGAGTCTGCAAAATCCACAGAGAAGACAGTCTGCGACAACAGATTGAGCGATGTCGTAAAAGCCGCCGCTGCGATCTCCACTGCCTCATTGGCCTTCATGCTTAAGTTGATATCGTCTATGAGCTTCTGCACCTTCACGCGCCTGTTGTCTTGGTTGGCATCAAGGACCTTGGGAGCAAGCAACTCCGAGTTGCATACTTTGCGAAGATGTCTCCACCTTGTTGCTACCGGAACCCATGGCATGCCGTACACGTTGTGCTGGCAGGCATGGAGAGCGTCCGGGATGGTTCGGTTGCAGAAGACTGTGTCATGGGTGCGGAGGACTTCCTTGGCCAGAGCCGGAGAGGAAATCACAACCGTGGTTAGCTGACCTAGTTGCAAAGTGATAATGGGGCCATAGCGTTGGGAAAGTTTGGTGAAGGAGATGTGGGGTTTATCTCCAACCTCAAACAGATTGCCGACTATTGGGAATGGCTTTGGTCCTGGAGGAAGCCTAGCTCTTGGAACCGATGACGTGCTTCTTTTTGCAAAGAAATACAGTGTTTGGATAGTGATCCATGCAAGAGAAAGACATATTACACAGTCTAAGACCAAGAGCTCCATATCTTTCTCCCAGTGTTTGGATAGGGATCCCTATGTACTTGTACTCACTTTGTCGCTTGAGACATATATATAAAGGGAAAGACTATGAGATTGTGATGAGAATAGTTAAAATAAAGGGCTCGAAAATAAAAAGGCAGCTCAACTCTTTTGACTAAACGAAGTCGATGTGACCAGAAATGGCATTATGCCATTATATATGTATGTAATTATGTACGGCCAGCGCGGTGATCTCCGGCCAGTTTGATACACATGGGTTACACAAACATACAATTGAAAGGAACGAACGTAGTAATCTATCTAAATATATATTTAGAGGTGGCTTGCAGTCTGTTTAGGGTTTAGGGACTAAAAACCTTAAAGTAGAAATTGATATAAACACTAAATTAAAGTAGAGCAGCCGGAGTAATTAATTGATTCAATGCTTTCGATCGTGATCGATTACTAAATTCGCGAGCTAGCTGCTATTGGACAGATCGATCTTTTGGACTTTTCTGCATTATTGTTTGTATGTTTGATGCTTTGACTAATATGGAGTTTGGTATGCGTATTGTGGGCTATCAACGGGTGAAAAGAAACAGTTGAATAAGTAGACCTAAACACCAAAGTTCTAGTTAGTCAAAAAGCCAAATTAAACTAAAGGTCCGCTCTTTTTGCTATTTCACATATGGAGATCGAAGTTGTGTTAAATTTATCAAGATGAGAGAGATAGAGAGTACGTACTGACTTGTACTTCTTCAATTTTCAACAGCCATTGATAAGTTTCTTGAACGACTTGATATACGAATTACATTGCGTATTCTTCCGCGACATCTTGATCCAAAAGAGAATTACGTCCTATGCACTTGATGGGGAATTCAAATGTTCAATGATCTTCTCATCTTGATCCATGGGACATCACCCAAAATATCTTCAATGATATCAAAATTCTCCCCATGCCACTGACTAGAGAGTAGAGAACATCCGTTAGTCCTAGGTCCCTTCTCATTATATTTGTCGCCTCTCTATTTAGTCATAGATACCCGGCGGACTTGGCCGGGCTTCCACTGGCGAGCATGCAGATAAGTCAAATACAAGAATTATAATTATAATAATTGGATGCAGTAACAAATGCTCATTCTTACGAATAGATAAGTATATATTGCGGATTAGTCCCGCTGCTTGCCAAATGAAGAATGCATTAGTCCTTGTTACCTCATATATGAAGATAAATTTTGTCTCTCCGTGACATACATCGATCATAGGGTTGGTTTGAAATTTTGGTTTCGCACGATTACATTACACCCACAAAACTTTAGCTTTCGATGCACACCAGTAGCTAGCAGCTATCTAGCGAGTAATTTACGTACAAATTATCCATTCTTTCCAAAAATAATCTTATAAAGTCGTCGAGATTTGCACATGCACTGACTTTATTTACATGGACCGTAATTCCTATCCTTAGAAAGTTCCATAAGAACCGTTTTTCTTGAAAAGAGAAAGTTCAAGTTTTTTTTTTTCTTGTTCTTTCTAGCTAGTTTTGTTGGCTAATAACCCCCATGAAATGAGACCGACCGTGGCAGGAATGAAGCCAAGAATTAATATGAGGGGGACCAAATAAATTTTTTCTAGCAAAAGATTGAAAAGGTTAAAAAATGAGTTTTTTGCTTGTTTGAGGGTTCGAATTTGGATATGTTCAACGCTCTACGTACATCTTACTACCAAACCAAGCTGTTATACCATAAATCTATAGAATTAAAGGAAGTTATAAAAGTAAGGGGGCCTAACTTACCCTGGCCCCTTCATAGCTTCGTCCCTGGACCGTGGCGCTTTTCATTCGAAGTTTCTCCCCCGGTTCATTCACCATGCCGAGTCAAACAAGTCTAGGATATCATCCTCATCACCATTGCCTTCATTTTTATCATCATCACTTGCACCAGAGTTCATTTGTTCCTTCTTCTCGTAGTACCTCTCTTTTGTTTTACCTTCGTTGCCGTCGACTTTCCAGTACTTCTTGTCTCCTTTTTTACTTTCAATCCTCTCTTTTTTACCCTTGGTTAGAGCTTCCTTGTAACTACCCTTCATAGCACTACCAAAAGGTTGAAAAATGGAGTTAGTACTCTTCTTGATGTTATTAGCCTCACCACCTTTAGCATCAAAAGCTGAGGAATCTATTAGCTGCTCCTCAGGTCCATTAGCTTCTTTGTTATTGTAGTAATGATGATCGTTGCAGCTTTTATCGACCTCAATCTCCTTCTCCCTCGTACCCTTTGACATTCTCCAATAAGTTAACGTAGCAGTAATAAAATTCAGGAACGAAATGGCACGAACCAATCCCCAATCCATAACCGAACCTTGGTGCATAGAAGAGGGGAGTTTGGTCATTGCTTCGTCGAATTTTCCGGGGAGAGATTCGGTGACTCCGACGAGGTCATCAATCTTGTTAAACACCACCGTCGATGGAGGGTAAACTCTCTCGATCAGGCTTTCAATGGCGAGTATCCGATTATCGACAAATGAGAGAATTGCCATTATGATCCATTGATACTGTATGAGAAAAATAATGGGGCTGGCAAATGTTGCAAACTTTGTCGTCACCTTTGCGATTACGCCTAAAGGTCCATGTATACCTTGTACTACGGTATTGGCTTTGTTAGCTATAACTAAAACGGAAACCGCACAAGTGTGCAACGGCCGTTTCCTACTTATCATTTTCATTTGGGCTGTCGATTCCTGTGAAATCAATATATAACATGCACACTAGTAAGACTTGTGTACAAAATTGCACATATTTCACGAAGATATGGATTTCTCAAAATGTTCATAATTAAAAAATAGTTAATTTCTAATTTTCATAAAAAAATATAAAAAATCCAAAAAAAATAATTGATATATATATCTATTACTCTCATTTTAGTTTTGCACCTATCGAGTAGGAGTTTTTTCTAATAAATTTTTATACGTAGTTATAATTGTGTAACCAAATGACACACATTCCTAATCGAACATGCACACTAGTTATAAACTTATAATTGTGAATTGCTCAAAACAGAGCAAGGATGAAATTCATACCTGGGACGCAAGCGAAGCCCGGGAATCCATAGATCATAATCATGGAAACAGTCTAAGATTTTTTTCTTATATTTTTTCTCAGAGAGAGGAATAGATTATAGATAGCAGTCTCTAAATTTGAAGCACCTGATAATAGCAGGACTCGAAGTAAAAAAAAATTGATGGTGGAAGCCTTTCCTTTTTGAGGCGCTTTCAGTTGGTAATTGGCGGGTCCTATTGAGTCTTTAAGAACAGAGTTGAACGACGTCGTTTTGGGTGGGTGCCAGGAATAGTAGGTGCGCGCGCAAACCTATCGTAGCCGTTGGGGGATGTAACTTGGGACCGAAGACACAAAAACAACACTAGGGAATCGAATTCGATTCTTTTTTTAACTTTGATGCTGGCTAATTTGGCATCGCAATTGAACACGAAAAGCCGTGCACTTTGGAGGAATTGTTCTCACATCACTCGTGGTCTGATTCGACGACTCGCGAAAAGTTTCGTACCAGATTCAAAATTACCGACAAGCAAAGAAGCAGGTAAGGGCATCCTCAGTTGTTTTGTTTATAGAATCTAGAGATCAATCAACACAAACCAAGAGAATTATAAGAAGTCCTTTTCTTATTGAGTTTAGAAAATCTCTCTCAAAACTAAACTCTCTCTTATTCACTATATCCTTTGACACAACCCATCAAGGATATTTATAGCTTTGGTACAAACCAAAGACAACTAGAACTAGAACTAAACTTATCAAACCATCTCCAATCCTAAACCGATCCTTTGGTATAGAACTACTTGGTCAATAAGCTAACTTAAAGCTTAGACTCTAACATTCTCCCCTTTAAGCTTGAAGTTAAGGTTTTGAAAGATCTTGAACTCCAATCAAACTCCTCATTTCTCCAAACTTGATTCTTGCCAATGCCTTTGTCAAAATGTCAGCTTTTTGTTCACTTCCGGGTACATGTTCGACGTCGACTTGTTCATTCTCTATGCACTCTCGGATGAAGTGGTAGCGCTTGTGAATGTGCTTGCTCTTGCCGTGAAATACGGGGTTCCTTGTTAATGCTATTGCGGATTTGTTGTCAATCCGTATGATGATCTTCTCGCATTTCCAACCCGTGATTTCACTTAGTAAGTCTTGAAGCCAAATAGCTTGTCTCGCAGCTTCAGTGGCTGCCATGAACTCGGCTTCACATGATGATAGAGCAACCGTGCTCTGTTTTTGAGAACACCACGTGATCGGAGAAGAACCAAAATAGAAGATGTGTCCAGTGGTGCTCTTCCCATCGTCTTGATCGATGTTATGACTACTATCACTATATCCGACTATCTTTTTAGCTCCTCCTCGTTCATACTTCAGCCCAAGTGCAGCCGTCCCTTGAAGATATCGCAGAATATGCTTCATGACCACACCATGTGATTCACGTGGACTCTGCATGTATCTACTGGCTACTCCAACTGAGAATGCCAAATCTGGTCGAGTATGTAATAGATACCTTAGACATCCAACATTTCTTCGAAAGCTTGTGGCATCAATCTCTGGTTCATCTGGCGCTTTAGACATATTCAACCCAAACTCCATCGAAACATGAGTAGGATTACACGACTCTAATCCAGCTTCTCTTAAGATCCGTCGAGCATATCCTTCTTGTTTAAGCCTGATTCCATCTTTGCCTTGATGAACTTCGATCCCGAGATAGTAAGTGAGCTTCCCAAGGTCTGACATTTCAAACTTTGATGACATTCCTTGCTTGAACTCGTTGATGATCTTGAGTGTATTTCCCGTGACGAACAAGTCGTCTACATACACGGCAACAATAAGAAGACTTCCTCCTTCTTCCTTGCGATACACAGAGCTTTCTTTAGAACACCTCTTGAACTTCAATGCTTTTAGAATTTGATCTAGCTTCGTGTTCCATGCCCGTGGTGCTTGTCTCAAACCATACAAAGCTTTTGTAAGTTTGTACACTTTATTCTCTTCTCCTTTCTTCTCGAATCCCTCGGGTTGAGAAACATAGACTTCTTCTTGTAACTCTCCATTCAAGAAAGCCGTTTTCACATCCAAGTGATGTATCTCCCATCCATGAGTTGCTGCCAACGCTACCAACAAGCGTATCGTTTCGATTCGGGCCACTGGAGCAAAAACTTCGTCGAAGTCGATCCCGGATTGTTGTACGTATCCCTTGGCGACAAGTCGAGCTTTGTACTTGTTTATTGATCCATCCGCATTCTTCTTGATCTTGAACACCCACTTCAGCCCTATGACCTTCACTCCGCTTGGTTTGTTTATCAACTGCCACGTTTGATTCTTGTTTATTGAATCAATCTCCTCTTTACATGCTTGTGTCCATTCTAGGGAGTCTTTAACTTCATGGAAAAATCGAGGCTCTTCGTTGATGGAGAGCAGCAACTTTTCACTCTCTAAAGATGCTAGAAGAACGTAGTCTTTAAGGTAACGAGGTGGATTGCTTTCACGGTTTGATTTTCTACGTGGTTGGTCATCATCCGGGACTTCGTGGCGTTGGGCAGAGGGGCTGTATGGGGTTCCATGCGAGCTTGTATTATTTCCATTATCTCTCAAGTCTTCGTCATGTTCATTTGGTTGAGGGCCATTGCTTCCGTTTTCAGGATTGTCTTCATGTTGCTCTTGGTTTGTTACGAATGAACCTTGTCCTTCATCCACCACTTCTCCCCAAGTCATTCGGAACATCCCTGGATCACCATTTGTTTCTTGATTAGCTCATTTCCAGCTCCATCCAACTTTTTCATTGAAGATGACATCTCGGCTAACAACAATTCTTCGAGTTGTCGGATTATAAAGCCTATACGCTTTAGATCCGGGCTCAATTCCGAGATGCACAAGAGTTTGTGAGCGATCATCGAGCTTCTTAAGTCTCACGGACTCGATCTTGGCGTGAGCAAGGCAGCCAAATACTCTAAGGTGTTCGATGTTCGGCTTCGTGTTTCTCAAGCTTTCGTATGGCGTTTGATTCTTCAAGGCTCTTGTGGGTACACGATTGATAACATATGTTGAGTGACGTACTGCTTCTCCCCACAAGAAATTTGGCATTTTCATTGCTTTGAGAATGCTCCTTGTCATCCCCATCATAGTCCGATTTCTCCTCTCGACAACACCGTTTTGTTGTGGTGTGTATGGTGCCGTTAAGTGCCTTTTCACTCTATTCTTCTCACAGAAATCTTGGAACTCTCTTGATGTGAACTCTCCTCCCCTATCCGTTCGAAGTGTCGCAATCATCTTCCCAAGTTCCTTCTCGATTAGAGCTTTGAACGCTTTGAATTTTTCAAACGCTTCTCCCTTCTCCTTTAGTAAAATCGTCCACATGTATCTCGAGTAGTCATCAATAATCACAAAGATGTACCTGCTTTGAGAAAGTGAGGGTGGTGATATTGGACCACACAAGTCTGCATGTAGAAGCTCTAATTCACGTGAGGCTCGATACAAAGTAGACTTTGGGAACGCTTGTCTCGTTTGCTTGCCCACCAAGCAAGATTCACATACTTGTTTCTCCTCTTCAATCTCGGGTAAGCCATAGACCATCTCTTGCTTTGACATATCCTTGATTGTCTTGAAGTTTATGTGTCCAAGTCGTGCATGCCATCTCCATGTATCATCTTCGATCTTCGAATGCAAACAAATCGGCTTTCCAACTTTGAGGTTAATTTTGTAAAGCCGATTAGGAGAACGTATAACCTTCACCAAGAGTCTTCCATGTGGATCATGAAGTGTCAAGTAGTCGTGTCTCATTCTTACATCACACCCGTATTCCGTTGCTTGTCCTAGACTTAGGATGTTGCTTTTTAGCTCGGGAATAAAGTAGATGTCGATTACACGTTGTTGTTCTCCAGTTTTGCTTTGGAAAAGGATCGAACCTTTGCCTCCAATATCCACACACGAACCATCACCAAATTTTACTTTGCCTTTGATGTTCTCGTTTAGCTCCGAGAAGAAGGATCTCACGCCGGTCATGTGATTGCTTGCCCCGTTGTCGAGATACCAAATCCCTTCTTCACCTTTCTTTGTCTCATAGGCCTTTGGTATGATTTTTCCTTCGTTTAGAAACACCACTTCGTGTAGGTACAATGCCGTATCCGCTTCTTGTGTTTCAACTTTGTTTGCTTCTTGTGTCTTTTGAGGTTTCTCCGGGCAATTTGAGGCGAAGTGTCCAGCTTTCTCACACCGAAAACAAATCAGCTTTGATCTATCTTTCTTCTCCTTGTTTCGATTTTGATGAAACTGGTTTGTTGTTTGGTCTTGTGAGCTGAATCTCCCTCGTCCTCTTCCTCTACCTCTTCCGCGATAGCCTCTTCCTCGACCTCTTTCTTTTGAACTATCGTAGCTTCCATATGATTCCATGTTTGAAAACAGCAGCTTTCCTTGCGTTTCATCATGGTTTTTATCATCAAGTATGCGTTCTTCATAAGCTTTGAGTCGTCCTACTATATCTTCAAAACCGGTCTCGTTTAGGTTTAGGACTTGCTCGAGTGATGCTATGATGTGGATGTACTTGTTTCTTGGTAAGCTATTTAGGAATTTTTTCACCAGTTTTGGTTCTTCCATGACTTCCCCAAGTGCCGCCGACTTTGAAGCCAATTCTGATAGCTTGCCTGCAAAGGCATCGATTGTGTCTCCATCCTTCATCTGCAATCTGTCAAACTCAGATGTGAGGGTCTGAAGCCTAGCCTCCTTGACTCGATCAGCTCCAAGATGCCTTGTTTTGATCGCCTCCCACATTGCCTTTGATGTGTCTAGTCCACCAACTTGTAATGTGAGGCTCTCAGGTATGGATTGATACAGCAAGCCGATTGCTATAACATTCTTGTCGGTGTCCTTTGAGTCACCGTCAATGGTCTCCCATACCTTATGAATTTGCAATATAACCTTCATCCTCATGGCCCATACTGTGTAGTTTGTTGTGCTTAGCATGGGACATTGAATTGATGAAGGAACGAGTTCCTTCGTCTTCGCCGGAACTGAGGGTTCTCCCATGACTCAGAAACGTCAAGTGTCTTCTTCCCCTTGTGATCGATTCTCTTAGGATCAAAGAACCTCCAAGCTCTGATGCCAAATATAGAATCTAGAGATCAATCAACACAAAACAAGAGAATTATAAGAAGTCCTTTTCTTATTGAGTTTAGAAAATCTCTATCAAAACTAAACTCTCTCTTATTCACTATATCCTTTGACACAACCCATCAAGGATATTTATAGCTTTGGTACAAACCAAAGACAACTAGAACTAGAACTAAACTTATCAAACCATCTCCAATCCTAAACCGATCCTTTGGTATAGAACTACTTGGTCAATAAGCTAACTTAAAGCTTAGACTCTAACATCGTTCTCATAAATTGGGTTTTATTCTAAGACCTTATGACAAGTGCATATATGCTGAACTGAAGCAATGCCAAATCCGGAAAGCATGCTTGATACGTTTAACACAAAAAAAATGCTCTGTAATTACCATAATATGAATGTCTTATATAGTTTTGTACAGGCATACGCGGAGATGGAAGGTGCTTGTTCCGATCTGTGGTTCATGGAGCTTGTTTAAGAGAAGGGAAGCCATCTCCAAGTGACGGCCAGCAGAGGGAACTTGCAGATGAGCTTAGACAGAAGGTAGTATTCATATCCCTTAAGAACACAGAAACAGAGGAAAACAGAGGAAACGAAGTTTTTGGATTGAAACTTGTCCTGTTTCTTTTTTGTTTTGTTTTTTGTTTTTCTTAATTTTTCTTTTTATCAATAATGATGGTAAAACTATATTCACTCTCTAGTGAATTGAATCTCTTGTATGAATTGTACAGGTAGCAGATGAATTCATTAAGAGGAGGGCAGACACCGAATGGTAAATACATTTGAGTTATTTTTTGGTTTGATTGTGATTTCGTTCCATCAAAGTTACATGGTAGCAATTGCAACTAAGAGCTGCTTAATTAGTTTGTAGACAGCATAATTTTGCCCGGATACATTGGCACTATAACGTAATTGGTGTAGATTGAGACTATGTACTTGCATGGAGCTCATGAGCTTCTTTCTCACACATCTATTCGAACAAGCCAACTTTTCAGTACTAATTTTCGGTATTTTTCTTCGTGTTTTGTACCGCTGATCCATAGGTTTCTTGAAGATGATTTTGATACATACGTTGTACGGATGCGACATCCTCACATTTGGGGAGGGGAGCCTGAGTTGCTTATGTCCTCGCATGTACTACGGTAAGTGCACTTTTAATAACAATAATCTGTCTCGCTTGGATTGATATATACATAGGCTAATCTCATCTCATTTATATGCGATTTTCTACTTTGTAGGATACCGATTACAGTTTACATGAGGGACAAGCGCTCCGGCAACCTCAGAATCATAGCTGAATATGGTCAAGAGTACGGCAAGGATAAACCTATTCGAGTACTTTATCATGGCTATGGACACTATGACGCATTGCAAGGTTCAAGTAATGTTTTAACGTCCAAGCTGTAAAATTTCTCGGTTTATTTCATGGAACATCTTTATGCTTCACACTTCTCTTGAGTTTTATTATAGTCTTATGAGTCCTGATCTGATGGTCAATAAATTATATGGTCAGTTCTGGTCAACTGCCGTTAGATCTACATCTAATGGTTGGTGATTAAAAAATAGTTGAAAAATAATTTATTATCAGCCGTTGGATGAAGATGTAACGATAATTGACCACGAATGACCACAAAATTTATTGACCACCAGATCCGGACTAGTAGTTTTATTATGGTGGTCAGTGAGTTCATAGTCAGTCGTAGTCAATTACTGTTGGATGCAGATCTAACGTGCGATCACAAAATTTATTGACCACCAAAACATGACTCGTCTTGTTATAGTTACTTTTGTAAATTCAATTTTTAGATGTCCTGTTTTGTTTTTACATCAAACACAAAGAAGTTGCACTGACTAGATTCATGTGGCCATTGGCAGGTTCAGATATATATGAACAGAGATAGCTAGAACTCTATCAGAGTGGGGGAGTCTTGAACTAGCTTGAACAGTATTAATGTAGCTTATTTTGTAGATTTGATCATCTATTGTGAAACTCAAACAATGTAAAATTGTTACAAGGTAGATCAGTTCTAGTTATGCACGTACACGAATATCATGAAGTATTAGTCACTTTCTACTGATCAAAGATCTCTGTGGTAACAATGGTAACATTAACAATAACAATGGAAATTGCTGCTCTAACTCAGTCTAACTAGTAGGAAAATCTAAAGAACACATTATTCTGCATCGATCAGTAACAAATTGGTAAACAAGTTTATCAGTCCCCTTGGAATTGCTAAAAGTAGGGTTTTGAAGTGAGAATATTGTTCTTGTTTCTGAGCCTCACAGTGGACTAGGGAACATCCAAAAGAAACGAGCATAGCCTTGGTGTCTATTTAATGACTTCCGAGTTCGACTTCTTGTAGTGTTGTATACAAGTCCAAGGGTCTTCTCACTCCAAACAATCAAATTCTTGGCGTTGGATATCAATTCTGGTAAAGCACCACAGTAGCTTGAGGGTTGATCGAGTTGTGGAAAATGTTGAGTGGACAAGGACACTGCTGATTTTGATTTTTCGTCAAGAAAAAGAACCCGATCATGCAAGCTATAAACCATTTCACAACGTTTGGAGGTGAAATTTAACCCGTAGATATCAAAGTCGTCTTCTCTCTCGCCTTTGCCTTCATCAATATAATAGTACTCATTCCTAAACCAATGAACCAACATAACCTCACCCAAGGACTCCACCAAATAGAACTTGTCATTTAAAGGTGGTTCAAAGTGGGTTTGGACCTCCATGGTTTTAATGGGATGATGAGCACCTTGCTTGAAATCCCAAACTTCAATCCGGGATGCGCTGGTCATCACATATAAAGAGCCATTGCAGAATACGAGAGTCAATAAAAACCTTGAAAAAATTCCGTTTAGACCGTCAAAGGAAGTCCATGTTGTATCCTCTCCATGCCTAAAGAATACTACACTTGGCCGGAAGTGGTAGTGCTCCTGTATTGCCACCGCGATGAAATTGTTGTCGTAAGATGGGTTGGAGGAAAGAACAACCTTTGAATAATAAAGTTTCATCGCTTTTCGTTTATTGATGGGAGGAGCTGGCATGGATGGGAGTTGGATTCTTGATCCAGAAAACGGATTGTAAAGACAGACAGCCCTCGATTTCCAATAACTAAGCACCATCCACCCATGCGAAGAATTAATACAATCAACACCGAAAATGTCCAAGTCGACGTTTGTGTTGATAGTATAAACCTTGTTCTGATCTCCAAGGTTAAAAAAATTTTGAGAGCATCGCACTTGGCTGACTTGGGGCCTGCAGGGATAAAGAGCCATGGAATTTGTGGCAAGGATGCGTAAGATGGGGAAGCCATGCAAGACTTTTCAGCATGCATCCAAGCAGTGGCGGAGCCAGAGCTTGGCCTCGGAGGGGGGGGGGGGGGGGGGGGGGGGGGGGGGGGCAAACTGAAGAAAAAAAAATTAAAATGGAAACTGAAAGTCTTAAGAAAGAAGGAAAAATTAAAGAAAAAAAAAATGGAAACCGAAAGTTTGGGAAGAAAGAAGGAAAAAGCCAAAAAAAAATTGATAGCACGATAAGAATGGGGTGTCGAACTCGAGATCAAACAGTTTAATCAACAACAGGTTACCACTGTGCCATAAAGAACTACTCTATATATTGTGAACTAAAGTTGATTATGCCAAGTCAGGGGAGGCCAATGCCCGGGCTCGCCTCTGTTTGGCTCCGCCCTTGCATCCAAGACAAACAAACAGACTTGGAGCGGATGAGATCGACAACACTAAGCTTTTGGAAGACCAACTCCAACAGTTCAGATGGGAGATCAGACCACCAATTGGCATCGTTGTTTGAAAGCTTTTCTCTTTTGATGCAACGATGGAGTACTGCTTCGTCTTTCGACATCTCGGCCGTCGTAGTTCAGAGACTTTTGATCTTCTGAATATTGACCGATGTTTAACCACTTAACAAAGTTACCTTATAATGAACTCAATATGCTTGTCAGTGCAGTATAATAATATAGGGGTCAATTCACAGGGAAAGATGAGACTCAATACTTTAAACTACAAACAGACGCGAAAGTCAGAAACCTGACAGCCTCGACAACTGACACTAACGTAATTAATTAAAATAGCTAGACTTAACCTAAAATCACGATATTAATACAGGACACTATAGACACAGTGGAGGACTACCACACAAATTTTTAATGCAATCGGAGTTGGTTTGGTTGCCGAACAAAATTCTGCAAAACAGATTACGAAACTGAAACAGTAAACAGATTAAGAGTAAAGTAACAATCAATAATAAAAATGGTTAAGGGAAGGTGTTATCCACCACCGTCACATCATTTAGACCACAAATGCAGAGCCAAAATCATGTTAATGTCATGAATGAAAGTTCCCAGGAAGATTCAAAGCTATGAACACAACCTATTACCCAATTCTTACGTTTACAACATTGAATGTCTGCTTATCAATATATCCCTCAAAGAACCCGAAGTCAAGAACCCGAATTTACTAAGAGAAAAGCATTAAGATTTAGAAAAGGTTTGAGAATCTATAAGGCTTTACAAGTACACTACGGTCGTATCTTGCTAGACTTAGGGTTTCTTATACCAAGCATGTATGGGTTCTACGATTGAAACTTGAGGAAGGTAATGATCACCAACAACCATCAATTTTCTTAGAATTAGATTCATAAAAATGCATACTAAGCGTGCACTCAAAGCATACACAAATAAGAATTATCAATGTATAAACAATAAAGAAACCTCATTCGAATAACAAGAACAATAATTAGTTAACAAGCATAAGTAATCTATAAGACATGAACGGGGCTTCAAAATAACCCCTTAACAACGGAGTTTAGCTCCTCATGGTAGCCATAAAAGTATAAGAGAAAGATACAAAAATTACACAATGAAGTGCTCTCCCCCCTCTCTTGCGTTTTCTCCTCTCTTTTATTCTCCTTCTCTTCACGTCTTCTCCTCCCTCTTTCACGCCTAGCCTTGTGTCTCTCCCATGCTTCACGTCTCTTCTCTTTCACATTAGTTTCTGATTTTTCTCCCCCTTTTGGTTTGATTTGGTCTCTCCTCATTTAATCAAAAACAGATTTGGTTTGAGTTAGTAATCTCAAATGGGCTGAATCCACTTTTCATAAGGCTTTAATAATCCATCTTCAAGTTTGACTTGGTCCATTTGTCTCTTGATAGCTCATAGTTACTCCTCGTTGAGCTAGGAAAGCTCAATTAATCCTCTTTTATTTATTTACCTCCAATTACTTACAAAACAAATAACAATATTAAGTCGCTTAAAAACGTAACGAAAGAACTAAATATAAAAATCGGTTAAACACATAAACATTGCATAAATATACAACTATCAAATACTTACCTATTAAACACCAACAATTATAAGCCTTTATTGGCGGTGCTAGACGATCGATCATATAATCCTATTAGGATTAGGAGACAGCAAAGCCACTTTCCCTAAACCATGTCGACCCACGTTTTCTAAAAATTAAACTAGAAAAGTTGACGGCGTTATACAAATTAAGTAACGAAATCTTTTCTTGATGATTGTTGGTCCGATTTTTGTTTCCAGGATATACTGGTCCAAGTATCGGTTTAAAGTCCAAGCTGTAAGATTTCTTTGGTCCTTATATATGTGTCTATTTCATGGAAACTCTTTATGCTTGCACACACGTAATTTTATCTTTCCCAGTGGCGTTTCACTTCTCTTGTTTTATATAGTTACCACTTTTGTAAATTCGACTTTTGAAATTGTCCTTTATCAAATTGTCCTTATATATGTGTGGTTCAGATTTATATACATGAACAGAGATAGACTAGGACGTATCACGTTGAGTCTTGAACTAGCTAGCTTGAACCGTATTGATGTAGCTTATTTGCGATGAAGAAGACATGTGGCGGTAGCCACTTTCTTCTGGGAGAAATTTTTATGTGGCGGCAAGTAATACTTGGAGACCATGTTGCTTTATGACGGTGGAGGAAAACAATTTAAATTCGTCTTTGAATAGTCAAAGATGGTGGGAATTTGCTAGCAACTTCAAGTTAGCTTACGGCAAGTACTTACTTAAGCTTTAAGTAAGCTAGCCAGTAGTAATCCGTTGTGTCAGTAATAATCCGTTGTTTCAGGGTTTGGGTCAAAAAAAAATTTTATTTAATTTTTATTAATCAATTAAAATGACGTGGAAGTATATATGATTATCAAATATCGCTCTGATAAAGTGAAAGTATATATGGTCGAGATTAAGAGCGCCACATGACAATTAGATCATGCCAGGTCAGGAGGCTAGAAGTGTCTCAGGGATTAACTCAGGAGAGTTCTTGCCCAAACAAAAAAACATCGTTGGAGAGTTGATTTTTCACTTTTTCTCCTTTTTGGGGCTACATCTACATGGCAACTAGACAAAACACTCCCTGGTGAACTTGCTCTTATAAATAGGGGTTGTGCCACAAGAAGTAGGATCTCATCCCATGATAGAGAGAAAACATAGAGAGAGAGAGAGGTAGAGAAGGTTAGAGAAAAAAATAGTCAGGTTTCTCCTAAACATTTTGAGTCTTTCTTTTGTTTATGTATTTCCTTCTTGTTATAAGAGATAGGTTTTGTATGTTGTTCTCTCCTTGTGTAAAAGAGAAATTATTGTATCATTTTGCTTTAGTGAAATCGTTCTTCAAGTTGCCTATTTTCGTGTGCTAGCTTCTTCATTTTATTCTTTCGACTTCAGTTCTAGTTAAGGTGACATACCACAAATTTCCTAACATACTATGAAATTCAAACACGTAAAATTGTTACAATGTTAGATCAGTGGTACACATTAGTCACTTTCTACTGAATTTTTTGTAGTAAACATTAATATTTAATAGTAACAATGGAAAAATGCTGCCTCATCAAAATTTAATGAAGAAGAACAATTAATGGTATTTAGTTGCTGCTCTTAACTAGTAAGGAATGGAAAAATGTAGTACTAATTTAAAAAATGCAGTAGCAGTCTATTTATAAATGTAGTAGCAATAGTTTAACAAGCACAATGATAACACTTTATGACTTTTTTTTTAGGGGAACACGTGAGACGTCACTTCTCGTTGATAAGAAAGAATGATGACAGATTACAACATGCGACTACTCTTAACAAGAGCAAGCGACAAACAAGAAGCCACATCCTACACTAACCTAACAAAGTTAACTTAACCTAAATAATCTAACCAACAATAAACTCAAGAAATAAAATATAACCGAGTAACTAGTAGCAGTAACCAGTAGCCATGACATTGTGTGAAATGAGACGATAAAAAATACCTATCCTACTCGAACTTATTGAAATGCAGAAGCTAAATCCATAGCAACAAAGTTACGGCCTAGGAAAAACAGCTCAAATCTTTGGCCCTCCAGGATCCCATAATAGTCTGATTTGAAACCAAAAAAAACTCAAGCCCAGCAATCTTGAACCTAACTTCACCAGGCCCAAATTCCAACCACACATGATACACCCCTAGATCCGTGCGTTCCGTCCTCCATGTCTGATGCCGCACGAGCCACTCACTTCCACTGCTGTCAATCTCCCCAGTAGCGGAGCCGCACAACGTTGACATTCCACTATTTGATCGACCTATCAAGAATAGACTCGGCATCAGAAGAAGCCATCCCTGCACAAACCACAACCCCAAAAAGTGTTGACCACCATACCAAGAAGTTGCCCGAATTTGTTGTTTACTCATAACAAGATGAAAAACAAACCTTTTATCAATCCAAAACTCACGTACGAAGTCGACCAAAATAGAAGGCTGCCTCACAGATCCAAACTCGAGAGCCCTCGCCAAACCAAAATCCCTTGACCAGTATCCTCCACCGGTCGTCATTACCTCACCATATCGACCACGTTCCCAATACCCCAGCGACGAGATCTCGAGACACGAGTAGAACCTTGGTGCATCCGAGATCTTTTGTTGACAAAACATGGTAAAAATCTTAGGAATTCATCGCCACGATCCACACATGGATGTAAGGGTTCCATCGTCTCCACAGAAGACTATCGCAAGGCAAGGTGTAGGCAAGGGTATGTAGCAGCGTCGCCGGTACTCGGCAAAGAAAACCCTAAGGTTTTCTGCCACTCAAGGAAGGCTGGGGTTCTCATTGAGTTTTCCCATTAAAAAAATCCCAATCACAGACTTGCATGTTCGTTCACCATCAAAATATATCTTCTAACTCATTGAGTGAAAGAACTCTTGTGTTATTGTCAACACTTTCTGACTTTGTTTAAGTAGCAATCGCACAATAATAATACTTTCTAACTTTGTTGAAAAATAAACTTGAACAAAATCATATGATTTCTTTTGACAAGATATTAAACAAAAAGAATTTAGAAAAAATTTCGGTCTATCAGTGTTGCAGTACATTTGCGATGTGATAGTAGCACCTTCACAAAATTTTGTTTCACTATCATTGAATATGTTAGTACGCGATGTGTTAAACCCAAAAAACATACTTTACTTAGCACAAAAATACTCAGTAATCCTAGAAACACCAGGCAAGAGGCTATATACTAAGTTCAGGGGCAGTCTGGTCATCCTAAACCTGTGTCGTACAACGCACGTGAAGCGCACCAGCATGCCTCACATGCAGGCCTTACCAATCAACCAGGTTAAATGACCAGCACACTCCCCCTGACTAAATCACAACACGCACAAGGACAGTTCGGTCATCACAACCCAGTTCCGTACGACGCACGTGATGAAGAACAACGCACATCACGTGAAGACTATATGGAACGGAGCGATCATTGACCAGCATTCCCCTTAGCCACTCTCATGTAGGAATCAGTCATTCCTAAACACCAAAATGGTTGGAGGGCTAGTCCCACATCGAGAATCACTTCGAGTGGTCAAAAATTATCTAATCATAAATAAATGGTACCCACTCCAAGAAAAAGGTAATCTTAATCATTTCTACTGTTACTTTACCCGAACAATTACGTCTTTTACTGACTTAAGCATCAGAGCGTCGAAGGGGGGCCAACCCCGTCTCGATCTCTTAAGCTAAAACTATTATTTTGCAAGAAGAGCAAGCGTTCTAGGTCTCAGATCGGGACGCTTGGGAGTGATCCTACATCCAATATATTCCTCTCTCCGGGACGTGATCCTTACGGATTTCGCCCAAAACAGAATGAAAACCGACAACAACATTAGTACATCACAATTCACAACCATTAACACACCACATCTTCATCAATCAAAATTCAAAAAAAAACACTCATACTCATACTCCATTGACAAGTAATGTATGAGATGCAGTATAGCACAATCATTAGTCACACAAATTTCCTGCTACTGTATAGGATGCAGAAGGCAAGGTAGAGACTGCATATCTCCAGCGTTGATGTGAGGAAAATCTATAAAACACATTAATCTGCATCGATTAGTAACACAATTGGGAAACAAGTTGATCAGTCCCCCTTGGAATTTCTAAAAGTATGGTATTGAAGTGAGAATATTGTTCCTGCTTGTCGCTGAGCCTCACAATGGACTAGGGAACATCAAAAGAGACGAGCATAGCCTTCGTGTCTACAAAATGACTTCCAAATTCGCCATACTCCCAAAAATCAAATCCTCGGACTTGGGTATCATTTTTGGTGAACCAACAGAGTGGATTGAGTTTTTTTCGAGTTGTGGAAAATGTTCAGTGGACAAGGACACTGCTGATCTTGAATGCTCGTCAAGAAATAGGACCCGGTCATGTTATAAACCTTTTCACAACTTTTAGAGGTGAGATTTAACCTGTAGATATTAAAGTTATAATCTCTCTCGTCTTCGTCTTCATGAACATGATAGTACTCCTTCACGAACCAATGAACCAACAAAACCTCACCCAAGGACTCCACCAAATAGAACTCGCCATTAAAAGGTGGTTTAAAATGGGTTTGGACCTCCATGGTTTTAATGGGATGATGACTACCTTGCCTGGAGTCCCAAACTTCAACGTGGGATTCACTGGTCATCACATATAAATAGCCATTGCAGAATACGAGAGCCATGAATGCCCTTATTTTCATTTCGTCTTGACCGACAAAGATAGTCCATGTTGTACTGTCTCCCTGCCTATAGAATATACTGGAAGCAAATTTGCTCCCCACCCTTACTTCCCCACCTTCTTCCCCACCCACCTAAATGATTGACACATGTCCATTGTGTCAATCAGATGGTAATAAAATTAATTAGATGGACATGTGTCAATCATTTAGGTGGGTGGGGAAGAAGGTGGGGAAGTAAGGGTGGGGAGCAAATTTGCTTCCAGAATATACTACTATGTACCGCCAGTCCTCGTCTTTGTGTATTGCCACGACGATGAAATTATTGTCGTAAGATGGATTGGAGGAAAGAACAACCTTTATAAAATGATGAGGTTTAAGAATTCTCATCGCATATAGTTCATCAGAATTAGAATTAGGAGAAGCTGGCATCGATGGGAGTTCGACACTAGATCCAGAAAGCGGATTGTAAAGACAGACGGTCCCCGATATCCAATAATCAAGCACCATCCACCCATGTGAAGAACCAATGCATTTAACACCTTCAACATCCGTTAATATCCAAAACCGTTAGGGTAATTGATATTGAACGAAAAGAACTAATGTAACTCTATCTTCAGTTAAATATGCCGTTACTGTTGAAGCTTGGTTTATATCGTTGCCGCTTTATCAACATAATCAAGCTTTGTCACTATTGCTCTCGAATGAATGCTTGTAAGTGTTTTCGTTAACACTTTACGATTGTTCTTGTCTAATCTTTCTCGTTGTTAAGAATGGCAACCGTTAAGGAGAGACCGGATGTGCCGGCCTTGAGCCCTTCAATGCCTAAGTAAAAAATGAGATATGATTTAAACAGAGTAACGACGTGAAAGTGTAATGAATGCGTATCATTAATGCTGAGCTACCCGACTTATAAAAGTGGTTGGAATCATACCTCTTACCAATTCTTCGATGTGGGATGAGTGTTCTTACTCTTTTGCTGAAGTGTTTTTTGGTGAGCTCTTTGACAGGCGTGTGAGCGATAACCACGCCGAGATAGAACTCGGGTTGGTCATCAAAGTTGTAGGTCTCTTGCTGATGAATGCTTTTGTCCAGGCGGTGAGACATAATTAAAAAGTATTAAAGGGCGTTAAGTACGTATGGGATAGGATAATTAGCCAGGTATATGTACAAGTCCCCCAACTCGCTCAGCCAAAGGGATCAATTTTGGTTGGTGAGTTACAGAAATGGATACCGGTGATACTATCCGTACGTACTTAACGGACGTTGTTACCTGTTAGAGCCGGATACCGTACCATATAGTCCCCTAGCTCGGCGACCAAGGTTATGTCACTTGGCAAGATTGAGACCTATAGCAAAGACAATAAAATCGGTGCCTGTAGTCAGTAGCGGTGAGATCGGTAAGTAGCTAGTTTACCTTCTCCTGAGATAAACAGATTGTAATAATGATAACGCGCTTATGCTTGTTTGCCTCTCGAATAAGTCATGACTTCACATCGGGGTTCCTCCAAGTAACGGTTTAATCCAGTAGGCATGTTCCTAATGGAGCCTTTCTCGGTAACTGACATACTCCTCTGTAACTGTTCAGTGTCGGGGGATGCAATGAGTGGCTACATTACACCGACCGAGGGATACGCTCCTCGGCGCTCAAACACTCAATCTTGCCCTATCCGGTAGCTTTTACTGCTCTGTCGTTGGTAGCTCAGACTAGTGGGGGTGATACGGTAGGTGAACTCATTTGAATTGGTAACCCTTAAGTCCCCAAGCCCAATTCCTCTGTGCGACTTTGTGGCACTTAGGCCGGTAATGGAGATCTTTAATTTTGGCGTTATGACGTAGTTCTTACTTTGGCGATGCTGGTGGGTTTTGGTGACATATGCGTTATAGCAGGCTAAGGTTATTCCGGGAAGCCCTCTGGAGATTTTTACATACTTCGGTGTTAGGCGAGATGCATCGCCACTATCCTTTCCTCCCGAGGTGGTAGGTGCAACTACTTACTGTCTTCATTAAATGCTGCCAAATCTTTTATTGCCACGTGTTGCCCTAGGACATCTTGGATTAACCAACGTCTTGTCGTAGGTTTGAAGTGTGATTATTACACTTTCCACAAAAACCACAATTATGGAAACGGTGCGTATCGTTTCGTGCTCCGGAATTTTCTATGCCTGATGACATCATCAGATATGTGGCCGTATTTGAGGAACCGACGTGTCTTTTTAAACGGCTGCGATCACGCCCTAAGGTGGCGTATTTAAACCTCTCTCTCTCTCCTTCTCTTCCCACACTTCGCATTTCTGAGAATTCTGAACTAGGTTTTTAGAGAGGGAGAGAGACTGAACCCATTTGTTGCTGTCGTATCTCCGCCGTGCCGTCGAGTTTTGCTCCGCTGTTGCTCTTAATCTTCTGATCGTCTCCCTTAAAGACCAGGTAAGTCTCACTTTCGCTTGTTCCATGCTTGTTTACCTTAGGAGGTTTTTTGAATTTCTGGGTTGATTTTGCATGTTCTGTACTCGTGTCCTTGATGTTGATTCTTGCTTCCTTAAGTGAATGTATAGTTTAGCATTATGTTGCCATCATTCACGGTGGTCAGAGGTGTCT
Organism: Geum urbanum; assembly: GCA_946800695.1. Lineage (NCBI taxonomy): Eukaryota > Viridiplantae > Streptophyta > Magnoliopsida > Rosales > Rosaceae > Geum > Geum urbanum. The sequence goes on along the minus strand of OX327005.1, from coordinate 59,847,325 downwards.
TCGCCGCCACTTAGTGTTTCCAGAATTGCACTGGCTCTGGGTTGTATCTACTGTGTGTGTGTGTGTGTGTGTGTCTGGGCCTGGAATCAGTCCACATGCCCCATTACCTTTTGATATTTAGATGTTGCGTCTAATTATGCCGGTATGATGTTAATGGCTCCCCCGTTATGGGTTGTAGGCTTTCCTTTGACAGCGGCGGTCTCTAGTTCTAGTGACTCGTCGAGCTCCAGGGTCACGAGAGCGCTGCTAAATGAGTTAGTGGTATCACGTGCGTCATCTAGCGTTAGGTCCGTAACCACTAGGGAACCTACTTCAGTGTTGGGGGACCGAACATGTTTCTTGGGAAGTCATTTATGGATTGGGAAGCTAAAATGGGTAAACCTTGGGCTTAACCTTATCCGTTAAGCTTTCGTAGGTAACATGGTGTCATCTTCCCAACCCGGTTCTGTCAATACCAAGAAGACGACATCTACATCCGACGCAGGTCCCGATGCAAGCCCCAACCCGCTGATGCTTGGCCTTGGTGGTCCGAGACCCTAGACGCTTAGTGACAACCATGAGGTAGATGAGCCTGCCAAGTCCTTGTCCACTTCCGTGATTAAGGCAATGAAGACCGAGTTTCACATCTCCAATGACGTAATCCCCATACCCTTGGGTAAAGATGAAATTTTTACCAAACCGCCCAAGGGTTATGTCGCTCTGGATCGTACTCAAATTCCAGTTTGGTGTGCACCTGCCGCTTCACCCTTACCATGAATATATTTTTGGCGAGCTGTGTTGGGCGGTTTGGCAAGTCTCCCCGCTAATGCTCCAATCCCTAAATGCCATGTTCATATAATGGAAGCTTGCCCGGCTGGACTACCCTACTCGAAATGAAGTGTTGAATTATTTCGAGGTGATGCGGGATGCTCCGCTTAGTTCAACGGCGAGGTAGTCTCCTTGCCCTGCACAGCTTCCCAAACTTCCAATCCGGAGTGGAGGTCCAAACACTTCCTTGCCGGTGGCGCCTGGTCCCGGTTGGTGGGTGCTGACGGAAAGACTCGCGTACCAACCAGGTTTCATCCCCGAGGTGATTAGGGCGTTTTGACATTTGTCTTTTTAATTAGCGGCTCAATCTATCTTTTTCTTATCTGTCGTTTCCTTTGTTGTAGTTACCCGCCATTATGCTCTCTATACTGCTGAAAACGGCGCTGCCATAGAGTAGAGAGAGGGTACAGTGAGAAGTTTAGGGGTGTGTACCTTTTAAGTGATTACCACATTTTGGAGTTAACTGGTCTTGCCAAAATGCCTAGTATGTTTTAGTATGTTTCCGGCTGTTAGTGTTTTGTTCATAGCATTAATTCTGCGTACTTTTCTTTTTATGCATTTACTGTAAGTGTGCCGCTGGTTGTAACGCTTCTTGTTTTCATGCATCTGCAGTTGGTTATACTAACGTAAAACAGGATAAGAAAATAGAGTACCTTTATGGGAATATTTACGACTTGATCGCCCAACTCGAGGAGGGGGGAGACAAGGCCAAGCTGATCGATCTTGACGTTCGGTCGGGTAACACCGTCACACTCGCTGATCCTACCGATATCGATCCTACTCATGAGGCTGAGACTGATCAAATAGAGAGTGACGGTCCTTTGAAGGTCATTGCCACCTCCACTGCAGCTAAGGATTCCAGCCGCGGGGAGAAGAGGAAACATGTTGCCGCTGACGTGTCCTAGAGACCGCCAAAAAAGATTTCTTATGGTATCCTTCTATCGCCCAGTTATCCTTTTTCCAATCCCGACAGTTGTGGTCGCTCGAGCCTGACCGATATTTTGGCGATGCCACTCACGTTGGCTCTGGTGCAGGGAGCGCGCTCTACACACTGGGGATCGTGATGTTAGAAAAAGTGTTTACCTGTTTTGTTGGTGTAGGGTTGGAGCCGAGAGTCTGTAGCTCTAATTGAGCTTGTGATGTCACGCGATCCAGCATGTCGTCATAGGTGGTTACTGGATTCTCATTAAGCTTCCACGTTAGTAAACCCGGTTGTAGCGCATTTTGGAGTACGCAGAAGGCTAAGTCGCTAGTGATGTCGTGGCAACTGGCGATGGCGGTGTTCCATCTCAAGACGAAGGTAGATAATCATTCAGATGGTTTCTGTCAGACAGCCTGCAATTGATTATAAGAGAGGAAACAGTTATCCGATGTAATATATCTTTTTAAAAATGCTCTAATAAGTTCTTGGAAGGAGTTGATGGATCTCGGCGGTAAGCTGAAGAACCAGCTCAATGCCTCGCCGGTGAGGCTTTCCATAAACAGATAACAGTTCGTCGCGTCGTCGTATCCTCTACCAGTCGTTTCCGAGATGAAAATATCAATATACAAGGATGGGTCTGTCTTCCCCCTGTATCGCTCGATTTTTACATTGGCCAACTCATGCCGGCCTCAGAGCATGATTTATATTGAGAACAGCTCAACACAGACTGTTGGCAGTGTTCGATCAAGGTAGCTCGTCTTTGGTTGCGCCAGTTGTCGTACCATAGCCTCTAACTCGACAATTCTTGTCGCTACTCCCATATCCACCTGATGTACTAACGGTGTGATCTCGAGCAGGGGAGGTAGCGGTAACGGTTGTGCCCAGATAGGTAGGTGGGGTACGCGTGCAACGTTGTTTAGTTCTGGCTCGAGGTTTTGTTGCAACCTTTTTGGCACCGGTGGTGGTTCCACATTTTGTAGGTGTCGAGGACGCAATGGTGGCCGGATGATCACTTCCCTCTGACAGGTCACCTCACGAGGCTCCATGCTCAGGGAGTCTGTCGTGGACTCTAAGTTAAGTTGTCTTTGTTCACCCTCATCCTTGACTCAAACTACATGTGCAGCTGGTGCTCTAATTCTTGGGCTCTTTCGAGCTCCAAACACTTTTGCATCACCAACTTATATCGTTGTTCCATATCACTAGCTCGTCTCTCGGCATCGACTGACGCCTGCTGATCCTCAGTGACATGCTGATTTCCCTGTCGCTGCACGAACGCGGGCTCGTCGGTGTTCTCATTGGTGACGGGCGTCTGATGGAGGAGTTCTTGCTGAGTGCACGGTGTCCGGCCAAGTGTCAGGTAGGTATCCATGTTCGTCGCTTGTTGTTGCTTTGTGGTTTGGAAAAAAAAATTCAATGTGGATTCCCACAGACGACGCCAATGTTAATATCCATAACTGTTAGGTATTGAGCAAAAAGAACTAATGTAACTCTATCTTCAATTAAATATGCCGCTACCACTGAAGCTTGGTTGATATCGCTACCGCTTTATCAACATAATCGAGTCTTGTCACTATCGCTCTCGAATGAATGCTTGTAAGTACTTCCGTTAACACTTCACGATCATTCTTATCTAATCGTTTTCGCTGCTAAGAATGACAACCGTTAAGGAGAGACCGGGTGTGCCGGCCTTCAACCCTCTGATGCCTAAGTCAGAAACAAGATAGGATTTAAACAGAGTAACGGCGTGAAAGTGTAATGAATGCGTAACATTAATGCTGAGCTATCCGGCTTATAAAGGTGGTTGAAATCAGACCTCTTACCAATTCTTCGATGTTAGGATCAGTATTCTTACCCTTTTTCGAAGTGCTTTCTGGTGAGCTCTTTGATAGGCGTGTGAGCGATAACCACGCCGAGATAGAACTCGAGCTGGTCATCAAAGTTGTATGTCTCTTGCCGGTGAATGCTGTTTTTCGGGCTGTGAGACATAATTAAAAAGTATTAAAGGGCGTTAAATATGTACATGATAAGATAATTAACCAGGTATATGTATAACATCCAAGTCGACGTTCGTGTTGATAGTATAAACCTTTTCTTGATCTGCAATTCTTAAGAAGCAGAGGGCATTTTCGCGCTTAGGGCAACGGACAAAGAGCCATGGAATTTGAGGTGAGGATGCGCAGGATGGGGAAGCCATACAAGACTTTGCAGCGTGCATCCAAGAGAAACAGACAAACTTGGAGCGCAAGAGATCGACAACACTAAGCTTTGGAAGACCAACTCCAACAGTTCAGATGGGAGATCAGACCACCGATTGGCATCGTTGCTTGCCATCGTAGTTAAGCGATTTTGAACGTCTGAATAAGTATATATTAAACACCAACAATTATACCATTTATACATCTTTATAGATTAATTCCTATTAGGATTAGGAGACAGCGAGTCACTTGCCCTAAACCATGGTGTCACCCACGTTTTCTAATAAACTAAAAAGTAGGAGTTACCTTATACAAATTAAGTGACGAAATCTTTTTTTTTTATGATTGTTGCCTTGTTGGTCCGATTTTTGTCTCTATTTTCGGGATATACTGGTCCAAAGTACCGGTTTAACGTCCCAGCCGTAAGATTTCTTGGTTCTTATATGTCTAGTTCATGGAAACTCTTTATGCTTCGCACACCTAGTTTTCAATTGAGACATTTCTTAGTAGAAATGTCGTTTTTACTTCTCTCATTATAGTTAATTTTGTAAATTCGACTTTTGAAATTGTCCTTTATCAAACCCAAAAAAGTTGCACGGACTACTTCAAAAAAACAGAAAGTTGCACGGACTAGATTCATGTGGCTATTGGCAGGTTCAGATATGTAGGTATGAACATACTGTATCTCGATGAGATTTGGTCATCTACTATGAAATTCACACACGTAAAATTATTACAACGTTAGATGGGCGGTAAACATTAGTCACTTGCTACTAAAGATATTTGTAGTTTGCATTAATAGTAACAATGGAAAATTGCTGCCTCATCAAACAATAATGAAGATGAACAATGGAAATTAATTGCTGCTCTGAACAAAAGTAAGGAAAAGTTAAAAGTTAGGGCACAGAGTACGTCACAGTGGACTAAGGACCATCCTAAAGGAACGAAAACGGTTTTGGTGTCTATTACAATAGAATAACTTCTCAGTGATTCCACTTCTCATGTCGTATACGTTTCCACGGGTCTCAGATTTATATTGTGATGAACCAATCCAGTAGATTGAGTTTTGTTCGAGTTGCGGAAAATGTTGGGTGGACAATGACAGTGCTGAATCTGAATCGTCGTCAAGAAATAAAACCCGATCATGCAAGCTATTCACCATTCTACAACTTTTGGAGGTGCAATTTAAATCGTAGATATCAAAGCGACAATCTCTCCCGACATCACCACTATGATAGTACTCATTCCAACACCGATGAACCAACATAACCTCACCCAAGGACTCCACCAAATAAGTATTGCCACTTAAAGGATCTTTTATGTAGGGCAGCTGGATCTCCATAGTTTTAATGGGATGATTACTACTTTGCCTGAAGTCCCATACTTCAACTTGGGATACACTGGTCATCACATATAAAGAGCCATCGCAGAATACGAGACTCAATAAAAACCCCGAATCACTTTCGTTTAGACCGACAAAGGAAGTCCATGTTGTAGTGTGACCTCCATGCCTATAGAATGACAAACTTCTCTGCAAGTGCTCGTCTTCGTGCAATGACACCGCTAAGAAATTGTTGTCGTAAGATGGGTTAGAGGAAAGTGTTCGATGCAAAAATATCTCTCGCGAAGAGATCCTTCTCGCGAAGCAGTCTCTTTTATGATTTCGGATGTTTCAACCGCGTGAGCCGGTTTATCCTGTTTGTGCTTCGTACGCTGGCGTACCACCGTCTCTCGACGGAATATGGACTGATTACAGCCGCCTGACTTCTATATTAAGCGATTAGAATGGGGAGAGCACCAACCCCACTCAAATAGGTCCTTCTTGCCTAGTGACCTAGGACTTGATATGTGAATCTCTAGCTAAGTCTTGAAATCGATACTCCACACGTCCTTACTCGTGCAAAGCAGAGCAATCCCGTTGATAGAGTGTTGAGAAAACTCGCTTCCTTTGAGTATCCAAACTCTCGACCTACAGGCGGCAAGCTCTTCAACTTTCCGGTTGCAATTGCTTCTTTGGAGTCGCAATACTCTCACTCGACAGGTGACAAGCACTTTGATCTTCTGGTTGCAAAGAAGATAGAAATCTCGAGGACGAGATGTCCATCTAGGTTTGTTTGCGTATAGCAAGTTTGTATGTTTGATCGGGGGCTTCTCATAAAGCTCTTACTCTCCTTATATACTCGCTTAATAACAGTCATTCATTCTGTTTCAAACTCTTTCTGCTCTTGTAATCACAGTCTGAACGTAACACCAGCATACGTGTCGTATCACTCATAGATCTCTAATGCCATCATAACTCTTCAAGAAGTCTATTTAAAATAAAACTAATTATGATAGAAACATAGCCGCATGGAACCAACTAATTAATAGGACATAGTTCTAATAGAACTCAAAGTCTGCTCCTGGCGAACGCTTGCCGGACGTTATTCCCACTTGACTCTTCGCCAAGCGTTGTTAATATAATGGGTCACTCGCATAGACCTCGGTCATCCAAGCCCAAAATGAAATACTTTATTTAGGCCCAAACATTGCCCCTCAACTCTTGAACTTGGAAACTTTCTGAACAAGCGAAAAGACTTGAATATATCTTGATTAATGTGCCCATTGACTTTGAAACGGTATCCCATCACTCGAACGCCACGTCACCCAACTTTTCAAAAAAAAGTTACGACGCTCGACTGACACATTATAAAAGCACCAGTCCATATCCACAAATTTCATCTTTCAACGAAACCCTTTCACCTGCTCAAATCCTGCACTTTCTAACCCTCTCAGTCAAAAAGTTCAAACCTCTCTTTTTCACCACCGTCAATCCTTATTTTCCAGAAAAATGCCTCCTCGCAAAGACATTCCCAGCCTTTATGAATCCCGTGACGCCAAGAAATTCTCCAAACAACTCAAGGCCGTCGCCAAGCGACACAACCCAGACGCTGTTTGCACTTTCTCTGTAGACCCTGTTGAAAACACAGGTCTCCTTGGTCCATTTCTGTACACTCCATTGAATCCAGAGCTTTTCAAATATCTCCACCAGCCCATATGCAACTCATCCCTCATACTCCAAGCATACCCCAGGGCAGACCCAAAAAGACACTCTCTGTCTTATTGGAAAATGGCCTCACTCGAGTACAGAAGATCTCGCCTGGTACCAGCACCGCCGTGGGCAAGACATCAAACGGTGGGAGACAGCTGGAATAGCCCAACTCATCGATTTATGCTTCTCTCTTCCAACTGGAGGTAATAGAGCCCCATTTGCTACAACCATGTGTTTTTGGGATTGTACAGCAAACTGTTTTCGTCTACCTTGTGGAGATGTGAGCATCACAATGCTCGACCTGTATACTATCTTTGGAGTTCCTGCTTTCGAAAACACCTGGGCTCCTCAACACTTCCACAAAACGCCCAATCAAGCCTCCCCAGAACGTCATTCATCTTACTCCTCTTGGGTGAAGCAATTTGCTCGCGAGGAGAGAAATACACCACAAGGAGGAATAGTCTTTTTGGAGTATTGGCTAGCAAAGTACCTCTTCTGTTCAACCTCTGCCAAGGTCACTAAAAGCTGGACCAACCTCGCTGAACGCCTCTACAACGGTGAACAACTAAGCTTGGTTGAGTCCATCCTCGCCTACATCTGCTACGGCCTAAGGCGAGTCACCTTATCGAAGCTTGATCTGAACCAGCCAGGACCACTTTGGATGGTAGAACTCTAGTTGCAAATCTACTTCCCTTTCTTCTGCCCCTCAGCACCTCCTGCCCATGAAGAACACAAGCTGCTGAGCCAGACATTGGCTTCTACAATGCCTAGGACCAAACAATGGTCTTATCTCCAGTGTTTCAAGCACCTTTGCTCGCACCAGGACTTCCCCACTGCAGTAGTTGAGAGAATTCTGAGTCGTCGCCACCTTGTCCTCCTCGCAAGTGGATTCATGCCCTCACCAGAACAAGATGTTCTCGCGAGGAAACTCTTCACTCGATTCAACACTTGCCAGGACATGCCAATTCCAGACTTAGTCAGCTCCGGGTATGAGCTCTATGCCCCAAACCATTTTTGTAGACAGTTTGGGCTTAGTCAGGATGCTCCTATGCCCCTCGCCTGTTCTGTCAACAAGTATTCTCTTTGGCGAGGAAACAACCGTCCTCTTGAAGCAGAAATACGAGATAAACACTTTGGCTTTCCAATGGTAATGCTTCCACCAATAACAAAGCCACTAGTAATCTCACAATCGGTCACCCCATCGTATCTCGCATGGTGTTCCCAATTCTGGGAAGAAAGACGACACCAGGGACCGCTTCTATGCTTTGCCGCCATCTTTCACGACTTCAACCACAGGTTTTCACATAAAGAAGACTTGGATGCATTAGATGGTCCACACCAAAGTACCAGTTCTACCCCATGGCCACAGGTATGTCCAATCATTCCAAAAATTGCCACATGCATTAGCAACTCTTCATATTATGACTGACCCCTCTTTTCTTCAATCTCTCTTACACAGCACACCCCTGAATCAGATGTGACTGTGGCCATTCAGTCTTTCAGGAAGAAAAGGTCAAACCCCTCTGGATCCTCTGTAAGTATTTTAAACTTGTCTTTCCAGAACAATCTGACTTTACCACTGACTTTGTAACTAACCCCAATCCTTTGACAGTCTCCAAAACGCAGGAAGCTTACATTGAAAACCAAAGGGCCTAAAAGTGGAGCTTGGCTAGATACAAAGGTCATCAGTAGGGATAAACAAGCAAAGCTTACCGCTCAAGTCTTCCTCGCCTCATTCGATCAGAAGAGTGACAAAGCCTTAGGCTCCAGTGCTTGCTCAACCATGGCCTTCACCATTGCACACTGGTTATGTGCAAACCCAAACGGCACTCTCACGCTCTCCCAGTTCGATGACCTCCTGATTCAAGGTTCAAGGGAGTGGTAGGAATTATGCAAGGATGATACCCTTGTGAGAAAGTACCCAGATCAACATTTTGATTTGGACACCATCTTGAAGGCAAACATCAGACCGCTTCAATTCTCATCTGATGACTCCTTCATTGGGTACTTTGACCCTGAAAGGTTTACATCTCTAAATGGCCTTCCTTCTTTTGATGGTCTATGGGAACAAATCCAGAAGAGCCAAAAGCCACAAGTATACATAGTGAGCTGAAATGACCATTTCTTCGTCCTCAAAGCTGAAGACGGAGCATACTATATAATAGACTCACTAGGAGAAAGACTTTCTGAAGGAAGCTGTAAAGCCTTCATCTTGAAGTTCGATGAATCCAGCATCATACTCAGTAATGAAGATAGTGATACAGGCCCTGAAATCATCAACAACGCCAAAGAATGCTGCAAAGATTTCATAGCCAGGTTTCTAGCTGGAATCCATCGAGCAGAACTCGAGGAAGAAGAGAAGACAAAGCCTGTGGATTCTGCCATTTTGTTTAGGCGTCTGCAAATTGAAGTCCAATCTTGCTTCATTCCCTCCTCCTCTGGCGAGGGCACCAGCACTCAGAATGAGCAAGTCATTCCATAGCCTGAACGTCAACTTATCCCCTCGCCAGAACACTTAGTTCCACAACCACTGATTCTGGTTGAGAGTAATCCAGAAGGCGGAGAACTGAATCCTTCCTCGCTAGAGCCCTTAGTTCAAGTAGTTGAAGGAACACAGTCACTGTCTCCCCAATAAGTAAGAACTCCTAAACTCACTTCTGGATTAATGATTTTGTTAATTGGTTCTGATAACCTGTTATTCATATTTGTAGTCCAAACAAGTTCCCATGGACCTGGACGTTCGTGAGACAACTCCCAACAGTCCCAGGAACCAAGCAACCACATCAGGCCAACTTCTTATAATGGCCGCTGAGGATCAGCCTAACAGTCTTCCAGGTGTCAACGATGAAGGTCATGTGTTCGAAAACCAAGAAAATCCTATACCATCTTCATCGCGAGAAAGCAACCCTCAGCTACCCAGCGTCCAAGAATCAACCACCAAGCTACAAGAACTTGTAGGCAAACTGAGTACACTGAGCACTCCTTCTGACACCATCGTCTAGCTTAGAAGAATTCTTTCTGGGCCCTTAGATTCTCCAATGGACATTCAGGCTATCCACAAACAAGTAAAAACCCTGAAGGCCACTGCCCCAACAGACTTCATTCCTCGCCTGGAAGAACTTGAAGAGAATCTCTCTCTACTCCTGAGCCAAAACAAAGCCTTCCATCGTCTAACACTCGAGGTTGAGCGCAAGAACGAAGCAGCCGAGACCTTGGAACGACAAACTCAAAAGGAGAAAGAGAGAATTCAGAAAATATTGGAGGAGGCCTCTAGCTAGGAGGAGACTTTAGCAACCAAACGTGCCAGAAGAACTGCCCTCAAAGCTGAACTCGCATCCCTTGATGATGAAATAAATGCATTGGAAACCGACATCCCCAAGCGTCAGGACGAAATGCATCAAGTTGTGATGGAAGGCGAGAACCAAACTCAACTCTTACAAGAGGCACGCGACGAAGCCAGTAATGCTCGCCAAGCGGCTCACCAGGCCTAGATGGCCTCAGAGACGGCTAAGATCTCAATGAAGAACTTTCTCCTCCTTTTGTAACTTTTTGGGCCTCAGATGTAGGTCCTATTTATTTATCCAGAACTATTAAACTATTTATGTATTTAAATTGGTTTTGACGACAAGGTGTGAATTGGGTCCAGAGACCATATTGGGCTTCTCCAATAAGCCCCTTTTTATCTTTGATCCAGCCTCGTTTTAAGCTGTAACTAATTTGACTATTCTGACTATTCAACAATAAATGGAATTGAATTCTAGGCTTGGAATCCGTATCGCGTCAAACAATCAAAATCTTTTGAAGTACGTTTTACCTGCCCCATAAATCTCCTTATTTATCATGCACTTCTTGCGGGTAGATAAACCGTCCTCGTAGTCCACTCTCAATTGGACACGTGTTTTCTATTCTCGAGGGTAATTACTCTCGCGAAGCCATACCGTTGTGACTCCTGGCTATAAAAGGTTTCCCTTCCCTTGTGTTATGAACCAGACCTTTCGCAAGAATGAACCACCCTACTGTTTATTTGCTCTGGTCTTCCTATCCAAAGAAACCTCCAGATAAATCCTTCCACGTTGTGTTCCTTAGATAGCAATATCCACGTCCAAACCTGGACTAGATAGCAATATCTACGTCCAGGCGTTGCCTTGGCTATCCCAACTTGTGTCAGTAGAAGAAGGGAGAAGCCACAATCCCGAGGTGAAGACCCCCTCACCTTTCCCCAATGCACCCGTTCGGTGTCCATAAACATTGGAGGTGGTAGACCACTTCAATATGGCCTGCAAAGATGGGGGTATCAACCCAGAAAAAGGTAACAAACGCCAAGGCAAGGGTAAAGGGTCTTTTGATCTGATGCACCTTCAACCTTGACGTTTCAAATCCTCTCCATCCCCTCACCGAGGTCGATCTCTCTTTTTACCTTGGTGTTTCCATGTGTACATATTTGATACATCTACCCCGGGGGATGGCATTCAACGAAGAGGATCTTGTGAAAAAACAAATTGTTTTTATCTTTTTTCTTTGTTGCTGATTCAGAGTTTGTTTTTCCATATGGTATCAGAGCTTGAGGCCACAAAGCCTTTGTATTCTTCCATGTTGAATGTAATATTTTATTTGAAGTGTAAAAGTTCCTTGTATTGATAAACTCAGATACAGTTTGTTCAAAACTCAGGCCACAGAAACTGGCTAACACGAACTTTTGACTTGGAAGAAAAACACAAAAAATTTGAAAATTTGGCCTCGGGTACAAGCTCTAGCTATTTAACCCCATTAATAGGCTATTTTACTATACAACATCCTCGGTATGTGTTGCCCCTGTAGTTTACTTATGTGAGAGCATAAATAAACTAGATTAAGCTGTAGTTGGAGGATCTTCATATTCCCATACGGGTTGTATAAATTTCTTTAGGAAACGACCATTTATTGGATTCGCGTGTATTGTACCATCTCGATCTCGCAAACGAACTGCTCCTTTACCCAACAGTCGATCGATAATGTACGGTCCTTCCCACTTCTCTGACCATTTTCCTCGTCCTTTAGTCTTCTCGCCAATAGGCAAAATGACTCGCCAGACAAGTTCTCCTTCTGCAAAACTCATGCCCCTAGTACGTTGGTCATAGGCACGAGCCACCTTTTGTTTCTCAGCACGTAGACTATCATAAGCTTGTATACGTTTCTCATCTAAGTCTTCATGTTCTTGCCACATTGCTTGCACATAGTCCTCACCGATCAAGTTGTGTTGTTCCATCACACGTAAAGACTGAACATTGATTTCTAAAGGCAAAACTGCATCGTGCCCAAACATTAATGCATAAGGAGTTGTACCTGTGGGTGTCCTCTTACTAGTCCTATAAGCCCACAAGGTGTTAAAAAGTTCTTCATGCCACAGTCTGGCATTGCTCGCGAGCATCCGTTTAAGGATATGAATAATGATTTTATTGCTCGCTTCAGCTTGACCATTGGATTGGGCATAGTATGGAAAAGAGTGAAGAAAATAAATCCCAAGATCCTTCATTAAAGTGTCCATTTCTCCAGACATAAATGCTGCCCCTCGGTCTGAAACAAAACTCTCAGGAATACCAAACCGACATATGATATCTTCAAATAGGAACTGGCGGATGGCCTTTGCAGACGATATCCTGAGAGGTCGAGCTTCAACCCATTTTGTGAAGAAATCAGTAGTCACTATGATAAACTTGTGCCCTTCAGATGAATGAGGATGAATCAATCCTATTAAGTCCAAAGCCCATCCTCGAGCTGGCCAAGGCTTGATTATCGGCTGTAATGGTATTCTGGGCATATGGTTGACTGGACCATGTTTCTGGCATTCTTCACAACCTTTTGCAAACGTGATGCAATCTCTGAGCATTCCTGGCCAATAAAAGCCATGTCTTCTGATTAACCATCTCATCTTGGGACCAGCCTGATGTGCCCCTACAATCCCAAGGTGGACTTCTCTCATTAACCTCTTAGCTTCACGTCCAAAGACACACCGTAACAGTATGCCTTCTTCTCCCCTTATATATAACTCAGCATCCTTGAGCACATAATTGGGAGCTAAAAATCGAATCCGCTTGTCTTCCGGATTGTTGGGATTCTGGAGATAAGAGATGATTTCCTGTCTCCAATCCACATCAATGTGATTAAGTGTAGCAACGTACCACTCGTTTTTGTCTTCTTGATGTGCAATGAAAGATGGAAGAGTTCTTCTTTCAACCTTTAATTTTCGTTCGTGTACTCCATCTTGCAAACTTACACCCGTTGCTAGTTGAGCCAGCTCATTGGCCGCATAGTTCTTCTCGCGAGGAACATGACTCAACTCCACTTCTGTGAACAACTTGAGCAGGTTAGAGGCCCGTTTAGCATAAGGTTCTAATATTGGGCCTGCCTTATACTTTGTTTCAAGTTGTCTGATCACTAGTTGGGAATCTCCAAAAATATGCACATCAGTGATCTCCATATCTAACAGAAGTTATAATCTAATTATTAGAGCTTCGTATTCTGCTTGATTATTTGTGCATCTGAAGTCCAACCTGAAAGAATAAGAATAAGTTTGGCCGCGTAGGGAAACCAAAGCTACCCCTGCCCCCCAGCCATAGTACTCGTACTGGACCCATCAAAGTATAAGCACCAAGGAGCCAAATCAATACGAGCAAGGTCCAGTTCTGGCCCCTCAACAACCTCTTCCATGGGATGATGAGCCAAAAAATCAGCCACTGCTTGGCCTTTTACCGCTTTCTGGGGAACATATTGTAAAGAAAACTCTGATAAAGCCAGAATCCACTTCCCAATGCGTCCCCGGAGAATCGGTCTGGACAGCATTTACTTCACTAAATCTGTTTGTGCAATGACACACGTAGTGAAGGAAAGCATATAGTGCCTCAATTTACACCCTGAGAAGTATAATGCTAGACATAATCTTTCCATTGGAGAGTATCTTGTTTCACAATCATTCAAGGTACGACTCATATAAAAAATAGCACGTTCAGCTCCTGACGTGTCGTCCTGAGCTAATAGACTTTGAATGGAGAGTTCAGTAGCTGATATATACAGCTTAAGAGGAACCCCAGGTCTTGGAGGTGCCAAGACAGGTGGGTTTGTTAAGTAGGCTTTAATGGTATCAAAGACCTTTTGATGTATAGGCTCTCATACAAAGTCCTTTTGATTTTGAAGCTTGAGCAGAGTTGAGAATGGTTGTGTCTTCCCAGCAGCATTGGCAATAAACCGTCGTAAGAAATTGATCTTTCCTAATAAACGCTGTAGTTCTTTCTTACTCTTTAGTGGGACTGCATTGAGAACTGCTTGTTTCTTGTCATCTGGTATCTCAATCCCACGCCGATGAACTAAAAAACCCAGGAAATATCCTGCCTGGACGCCAAACACACATTTGGCTGGATTCATCTTCAGTTGATGTTGCCTCATTCTGAGAAACACCTGCCTTAAGTCTTCAAAATGATCACTCTTGCGCTTCGTTTTGACCACCACATCATCAATATATACTTCAATGGTCTTACCAATAAAAACATGGAAGATCAAGTTCATTGCTCGTTGGTAGGTTGCCCCTGCATTCTTAAGTCCAAATGGCATATCCACGTACTCAAAAACACCTGCAAATCCTGGGCATCGAAACGCTGTTTTATGTCGATCTGCTTCAGCCACTGGAATTTGATGATATCCAGCAGTGCCATCCATGAACATCAGCATTTCATGGCGGGCAACTAAGTCTACCAACAAATCAGCTGCTGGCATTGGGTATGCATCCTTTGGGGTTGCATTGTTCAAGTCTCTGTAGTCAACGCACACTCGCATCTTTCCATTCTTCTTTTTGACTGGGACTATATTTGAAAGCCACTCATTATATTTGGCCACACGTATAATCCCTGACTTGAGCATTTTCTCGACTTCTTCCTTGACTAGAATTGCCGTCTCTGTATTCATGCGACGCATCTCTTGTTTTACAGGTTTCTTCCCTTCTATGATGGGCAAATTGTGACATACCAAATCTGGTGATAGGCCAGGCATGTCGTTGTATTTCTCTGCAAAACAATCTGCATATTCTCGTAGCAATTCAATAAGCTTGAGTCTCTCCTCAGGCTCCAGGAAGGTACTAATGACCACAGAGATTGGCTCTTCATGTGTCCCAATATTGATGTGTTCAATGGGATCCTTGACTTTAGGAGGTAAATTATCTAAAGTTGCTGGAGCTAATTTAATCTCGTCCTCCTCCTCTAAGTCTTGCAAAACGTCTTCATCCACATATTCCAAGGCTGCAACCATTGGAACCTTCTCAAAGGCTTGGCTCTCTAACAGAAAATTATGAAAGCGTTCGTGTAGAGAGTGACAAGCCTCGGTCTCTATATCTGATAGAGACCCAATCATGGAGAATGTTTGGATAGTAGCTCAATGGTGTAGGGTCTTTTGCTATCTTGATTTGCTTGAATTATACCCCACTGAGCTAGTTCAGAGGCCATAACACCAACTGGGCGGCCTTTATTATCAACGCCACATACCTCCAATGGCCTAAGGTCACTGTGGTAATATCTGGCTTCTAAGGTGTTAGCAGAAATGGAATATGGACGAGGATCAGCATTGATTAGTTCTGCTTCACCTGATTCCATGTTCCAGAGTAACATTTGCTGATGGAGAGAAGAGGGTACACAATAGCTTCGATGTATCCAGTCACGCCCCAGAATTTCACTGTATGGAGATGTGCACTCTACTACAAAGAATGTGTAAGTGCCTGAGGCTAGACCAATGTGTACTTGCAAGAAAACAATGCCCAAGGTCTTGGTTATGCTACCCTGAAAATTTCTAACGCTCAATGAGGTCTCTTGGATAGCAGACTTGGGAACGCCTATTAAGGCCATTGCTTTGACTGTGATGATGTTCACAGCTGCCCCTGAGTCCACTAGGAGTTTATTCAACTGAATTCCCTGGACTTGTCCTGTGACATATAACGGCCTCATGTGCATGGCCATGTTTATAGTGGGTTTGGAGAACATCATCTGTCCTGTCTTGTGTGATGAATCCGTCTCTGGTATCTCGATTGATGCTGAACCACTTGGTAATTCTGGTTCTTCATCTGGTAACACCAAGTTATTGATGCTTTTGGATTCATCCGTTGATGCTGACGGAGATAAAACGTATTTGGAGGATAAGACATACACCATGTTAATGGTGGAACTGTCTTCCTCAATGCAGTCGAGTGCTTCTTCATCTTCGTACTCACCGTAATCCACCAACTGCTCATCATCGTTGTAGATATCATCTCCAGCTTGATGTTTATCCTTGTTCGAAGTTGCAGTGACCTCGAGATGAGCTACTTGTTGTAACTGACCCTCAGGAACAGGATCAATTGTTGCTGGTGGAAGTATTGGTGGATTTTTCCCCTTGGGATCAGGAAACAGTTTTCGGGCCTTCTCTTGTTCGTCCACGACTATAGGCCTAGGTTTCCATTGCAAGACTGGGGCCTCGCTTGGAGTGTTCTGTTTCTGCATGTCTTTTTTTCCCTGAGGGGGTGTTTGTAGCCCTACTGTTTTCATCGTGTCCTCTTCAAAAGTGAGGCGTCTCCTCACTGGCTTCCGTTGTGTAGGCTCACGATGAATCTCAGGAGTAGATTCGGGCTCTTTGCCTTTAAACCCTAGTTCTGGGTTTCGTTCAAAGACTCCTGGTCTTTGGGCTCTCACTTTAGGCTCGCGAGACTTTTTCCCAAAAACCACAAGTGGGTTCGCTGCAAGGGTGTTTAGTCGCCTTTGCAACACTTCTGGAGGAAACTCCAGATCTTCCTCTTTGATCAGGCCAGCTTCATAAGCCTCTAGTGCTCTCTTGGCTCTGCCAAAGCGTCGTTGAAGATTTCTTCTCCTGCTTGGGGTCACCTCAATAGTTTTTCCTTTCTCCCTCACGTACCAGACATCCTCCTTTGTAATATTTCTTGAAGCTGGAGGTATATATGGCTTCGCGAGCGTACTCGTAACCTGGGACTCAGGTGTTTTAGTCAGACTAGCTTTGTCTGCTCGCAAGCGCTTGGGAGCTGAAGTATCCCTTTGTTTTGTTTGTTGGGGCTAATGATCTGTACTCGAGAATAGCTCTGGGAAAGACTTGGCTGCTTGAGCCAGTTCTTCATATGATATCTTCAACCCGCTTCTCAGTTTGCAATGTGCACAAAGGGCTACTGGCGATTCCGCCTTGGGGTCCACCTTTTCTTTTCCTTTACTCCTTGGTGTATAATATGGACTTTCGCCAGCAGTTGGATGGTCGTTGGATTGTTTTCTTTTATTTGACTTGTCACGTGTCAGTTCCAACATTCCAACCATCATTGGTATAGGGGTCGTCAAACCTTGCGAGGGTTCTTGTTCTATCGTTATTACTCCCTCGTCAATCCACTGCTGTATCTTGAACTTTAAATATCGACAAGAACTTGTGGTGTGGCCTCCCCATTTATTGTGTTATCGACAATATGGCAAACCCCTAACATCCTCAGGATGTGGGTCAGGTGTTCCCCAATTATTAGGAACCACAGCTATCCCAGCTTGGCATAGCATAATGAATATCTCCTCTCGCCAAGACGCATCATATGTAATTCGAGTCCGCTTAGGTCGGACAAACGCTATATTTCGCTTAGGCCCTCGTCTTGACCTCTTCTTCGCATAAGTTGGTTTAGTTTGACTATCCCTTGAAGAAGTGCCATTGGTAGGAGGAGTTGTGACTGGAGGAGGTGATGCCCTGTGAAGATATTGTGGGTGAAAATCTACCTCGCTCCGGTCATTGATTTCAATCACTTCCCAGTTGATCAAACCTTGGATTTCATCTCTCAAGGTGGAACACATTGTTGTTCGATGACCAAAGTGATTGTGAAATCTGCAGAAGTGCTGGGCTGGTTCTTTGTACCGTAATTGTCTAAGCTCAGTAACTGGATAAAAAGAGATCAGCCCCATGTCTTTTAGCCTATCAAAGAATTCTTCTATCATATCAAGTCTGAATGAGTAGGCTGAAAAGGATGGTCGATTCCAGGTCTCCACACCTTCGAAGTGCGTATTGGGTGATGTCCAATTCACCTCAACCATATTCACCTGTGCAGCAGGAAAAGGCTCGGAATCCACTAGTGCAGCTGTTTTGGATGACCCTTCCAACTCTAATCTTCCTTCATTGATCCATCTCTGGATCTGATCTTTAAGCTTAATGCAGTCCTTTGTAACGTGGTTCCAAGCTCCATGGAACTTGCGATATTTCTTACCCTTTAACTGCTCAGCTGTAGGAAGTGGTCCAAAGTCTGCTTTGACGACACGCAGACTATACAGCTCGTCCAAAATTTCATGACCCATATTGGCGTCATAGGTGTACTTCTCAAATTCTAGCTTAGTGAAAGCCACTGTTAAGAGCTTGATTTGACCCTTACTCTTTTGAAGCTTGCGGGGTTTTAAAACTTTGTTGGTTGGCAAGTCGACGGCACCCACCTGCTCGCCATCAGAGTCTGAGTCTTGCTCGTCTACACCTTCAATATAAGCCACTGTCTTTGGCTTCAACCTATCATAGGTTCGATTACTGTACGTCCCCTTGGACGCATTCCTTCTGTTGTCTCTCTCCTGCATATTGCTATGAGCTTTAGTCACAGCCGTGATGAACTCATTCAAGGAGAAATACTTGTTGTTTAAGAATAGCTGATGAAACGTGTCCTCCAGACCATTCTTGGCCATCTCGACCACCTCTTCCTTACTCAGAGGGGTCTTACATAGATTATATTCTGACCGGAAACGGTGCAGGAAGGTGACCGGACTTTCTGTCACCGATTGGCTCAAGGAAGCCAGCTTTCCTACACTGGTTTCTGGTCTTGCTGTTCCAAAGTGATCTATGAATAAGGCCTCCATGTCCTTCCATTCAGTGACGGAGCCCTTTTCTATTCCTGTATACCAAACGAGGGCTGATCCGAACAATGACGATCCAAAGATTCTTAATTTGAGCCCTTCATCTTCGGCAAATTGGCCTAATTGTAGAGTAAAATAAGCCAAGTGTGTTGCCACATTTGCATCATCGTCACCAGAAAAAGTTTGGAAGGTCTGGTGCTTGTAGAACTTTGGCCATCTCCACGCATCAGGATCGTCTTTTGACATTGGAAGAAACGGTGTCTCGTAGGTTTCATGCATCTTAGATAAATGTATGTTACAATCGTCTAGGAACCTATTTAACCGTTGCTCCCAAGCAAGAGGAAAGGACTCTACTTGTCTAGTCTTCCTGGCCAAGTCCGATACGGATTTGGTTAGAGACGCTATGTCTCTGTCTACCCTTTGTGATAGAGTCGCCGCATACCGGCGGTATTCCTCCAAACCTTTGTCCATTTGGTGAAGGATATCTATCTGTAGTTTATCTTGACCCTCCACCAAACTAGCTACCTGGGCACCCATGGCCTCTCTCTCCTCTCGATCCCGATTTAAGTCCACCCTTATCGCTTGGATACCAGTTGTCGCTGCATCTATTAAATGGGCCTGGGTGGTGAGAAGAGTTGCCTGTTGCTCGATTCTTTCTTCGAGTGTCAAATGGTAATTAGCCTGGTGGTTATCTCGCCTGGCCGCGTAAGCCAGGTATTGATCGAACGTAAGTTCTGCTATTTCCGCCTCACTCAACGATTTGAACGTCATGATATTAAAGATACTAGGGAAAATAGTTTCAACCGTTGGATTACTTAATGAACGACACTTACTAGATGTGTGTTCACGGTAAGCCGGTTGTGGATGTTTGCGACACTGAGGGTAGACCCTTCGATAAGGATCTTCAATTGTCGCTTAGGGATGCTAAGAGATATGGTCCCACCAGGTGTGCCAAAATGTTCGATGCAAAAATATCTCTCGCGAAGAGATCCTTCTCGCGAAGCAGTCTCTTTTATGATTTCGGATGTTTCAACCGCGTGAGCCAGTTTATCCTGTTTGTGCTTCGTACGCTGGCGTGCCACCGTCTCTCGACGGAATATGGACTGATTACAGCCACCTGACTTCTATATTAAGCGATTAGAATGGGGAGAGCACCAACCCCACTCGAATAGGTTCTTCTTGCCTAGTGACCTATGACTTGATATGTGAATCTCTAGCTAAGTCTTGAAATTGATACTCCACACAACCTTACTCGTGCAAAGCAGAGCAATCCTGTTGACAGAGTGTTGAGAACACTCGCTTCCTTTGAGTATCCAAACTCTCGACCTACAGGCGACAAGCTCTTCAACTTTCCGGTTGCAATTGCTTCCTTGGAGTCGCAATACTCTCACTCGACAGGTGACAAGCACTTTGACCTTCTGGTTGCAAAGAATATAGAAATCTCGAGGACGAGATGTCCGTCTAGGTTTGTTTGCGTATAGCAAGTTTGTATGTTTGATCGGGGGCTTCTTATAAAGCTCTTACTCTCCTTATATACTCGCTTAATAACAGTCATTCATTCTGTTTCAAACTCTTTCTGCTCTTGTAATCACAGTCTGAACGTAACACCAGCATACGTGTCGTATCACTCATAGATCTCTAATGCCATCATAACTCTTCAAGAAGTCTATTTAAAATAAAACTAGTTATGATAGAAACATAGCCGCATAGAACCAGCTAATTAATAGGACATAGTTCTAATAGAACTCAAAGTCTGCTCCTGGCGAACGCTCGCCGGACATTATTCCCACTTGACTCTTCGCCAAGCGTTGTTAATATAATGGGCCGCTCGCATAGATCTCGGCCATCCAAGCCCAAAATGAAATACTTTATTTAGGCCCAAACAGAAAGAACAACCTTGAAAAAATAACTTATAGGACTGATCCGAGGCGGCATCGATGGGAGTTCAATTCTATAGCTAGATCTAGAAAGCGGATTGTAAAGACATACGCTACCTGATTTCCAATAATTAATCACCATCCACCCATGTGAAGAACCCCTGAAAATTAGACCGTCAGGTAGACGTTGGTGTTGATAGTATAAACCTTTTCTTGATCTGCAAGGTTTAAGATCGAAATAGAGAGCATCATCGCGCTTAGGGCCACGGATGTCAAAGAGCCATGGAATTTGAGGCGAGGATGCGTCCGATGGGGAAGCCATGCGTGCATCCAAGACAAACAAACAGACTTGGAGCGCAAGAGATCGACAACACTAAGCTTTTGGAAGACCAACTCCAACAGTTCAGGGGCATCGTTGCTTGAAAGCTTTTCTCTTTTGGTGCAACCATGGAGTGCTTCTTCTTTGGACTTCTCGGCCATCGTAGTTCATAGATTTTCTATCGTCTGAATAAGTCCACCAACAATCGTACGGTCTTTATTTTGGCGGTGCTAGGCGATCGATCATCCATTTCCTATTACGATTAGGAGACAAGTCACTTGCCCTAATTCTGGTTGTCACGTACCCACGTTTTCTAAAAACTAAAAACTAGGAGTTGCGTTGTACGTATTTATTTACTTGGGTTTGTGTTGTGATGATCCATGATGGGCTTGAATGAGTTGAATCGTATTCATGTAGCTTATTTTTGCTTGTAGATTTGGTCATCTATTGTAAAACTCAAACATGTAAAATTGTTACAAGGTGTATTGGTTCTAGATTTCTAGTTTTCCACACCAGGTGTTGATCGATATTGACTTTCTCAAGGCTTCCGAAGCATTAATTTTGCAAATTAAAAAAAATTGATCAAAGAAATATTAGCTAGTCGATCACTTTTTACTGAAAATCTCTGGTAACATTAACAATTACGATGGAAATTGCTGCACTAACTCAGTCTAACTAGTAGGAAAATCTAAAGAACACATTATTCTGCATCAGTAACAAAATTTGGGAAACAAGTTGAACAGTACCCTCGAAATTTCTAAAAGTAGGGTTTGAAAGTGAGAATATTGTTCCTGCTTGTCGCTGTGCCTCACAGTGGACTAGGGAACATCCAAAAGAGACGAGCAGAGTCCTGGTGTCTATAAAATGACTTCCGAATTCGACATTTTCTAATGTTGTATATAATTCCAAGGGTCACCCAACTCCGAACATTCAAATCCTCGGACATGGATTTATATTTTGGTGGACCAACACAGTAGATTGAGTTTTTTTTCGAGTTGTGGAAATTGTCGAGTGGACAAGGACACTGCTGATTTTGAATGTTCGTCAAGAAATAGAACCCGGTCATGCAAGCTAAAAACCTTTTCACAACTTTTGGAGGTGAGATTTAACCTGTAGATATTAAAGTTGTAATCTCTCTCGTCTTCGTCTTCATGAACACGATAGTACTTATTCTTAAACTGATGAACCAACATAACCTCAATCAAGGATTCCACCAAATAGAACTTGCCATTTAAAGGTGGTTTAAAATGGGTTTGGATCTCCATGGTTTTAATGGGATGATGAGTACCTTGCATGAAGTCCCAAACTTCAACCCGGGATTCACTGGGCATCACATATAAAGAGCCATTGCAGAATACGAGGGCCATGAAAGCCCTTACTTTCATCCCGTCTAGACCGACAAAGAAAGTCCATGTTGTACTGTCTCCATGCCTATAGAATACTACTCTGTTCCTGCAGTACTGCGGGTCCTCGTCTTTGTGTATTGCCACGGCAATGAATTTTTTTTCGTAAGATGGGTTGGAGGAAAGAACAACCTTTATAAAATGAGGTTTAAGAATTTCCATCACATATGGTTTATCAGAATTAGAACTAGGAGGAGCTGGCATCGGTGGGAGTTCGATTCCAGATCCAGAAAGCGGATTGTAAAGACAGACGGTTCTCGATTTCTAATAATCAAGCACCATCCACCCACACGAAGAACCCCTGCATTTGACACCGCCAACATCCTAGTCGACGTTGGTGTTGATAGTGTAAACCTTTTCTTGATCTGCAAGGTTTAAGAAGTAGAGAGCATCATCGCGCTTAGGGCCAGGGACAAAGAGCCATGGAATTTGAGGCGAGGATGCGGAGGATGGGGAGGCGATATAATACTTCGCAGCCTGCATCCAAGATAAACAAACAGACTTAAAGCGCATGATGTCGACGATACCAAGCTTTTTTAAGACCAACTCCAACAGTTCAGGTGGGAGATCAGACCAATAAGACCCCTCAGTTCGGTGTAGCTTTAGTGCTCTTGACATATATAGTTGCTTGAAAGCTTTTCTTGTTTTGATGTAACGATGAGTTGTGCTTCCGTCTTTTGGTTTCTCCGTCGTTGTTTAGTTAGTTAATTTTGATGATCTCATCGATTAAGCACCAAACACCAACTTCTATATCGTATTTGCACTCGATGCTAGCTGGTCATATATTCCTAGTCCTGTTAGGATTAGGAGATAGCTTTTCTACTCTTATTCTTGGCCCATGGGCATTTGTCGCCTCTCTCTAGCCGATTGACTTTCTGTACCAAATCAGGTCATGAGCCGATGCCATCAAATACACAGCACAATTCTATAACATGGTTTCTCAAAATTACAATATATAGCTACTCCATATTTCACACACGTTGTTTATAACCTGATACTGTAATCAAAATGCTATATTATATTGTAACACCAAAAGGCCGGAAGAAACTCCCGTAGTAGTCCACTGGTCCTCGTATATGTACAGGAAGAGTGGCAACAGACCTCTCTATAGTATATATAAAAGTAACCCAGGTACACCAAATAAGACATGAAAGAGAAATACCGATCAGTCACTTGTTGTGAGAAGGCTAGGAATGAAGCATTCGAGAAATACCCGAGTAGACTTAAATACAATATAAAACACCAACAATTGTACGGTCTTTATTTTGGCGGTTCTAGGCGATCGATCGTCGATTTCCTATTAGAATTAGGAGACAGCAAGTCATTTGCCCTAAATCTGGTAACTAAAACTAGGAGTTGCGTTATACAACTTCAACACTTGTCAACAACAAAACTATACAAAGGTGAAGGAAGTACGTGCTTGGGTGAAGTTTCTCATAGTTCTGTAATTTTACAATGTGATTCATATCTTTGATGAACAATAAGGAAAACCTAGATTAATTTACACAATTTGCATCAGCTACGTACGTACACAATAACAGGTTGATCCTTTTTGCCACAGTAGTGACTAGTGAGAATAGTTAGTGTTCCTGCTCGTTGCTATGCCCTCACTGTGGACTTGGAACCACCATCCAAAGGCATTCATCAATGTCTCGGTCTTTATAGATTGACATACAAACTCTACTTGTCCGTGTTGTCATGCTGTATATAATTCCAAGGGTCTCATCACAAGTCGAATCCTCAGAATAATTTGTTGTTACAAAGTAAATTGAGTTTGGTTCGAGTTGTGGAAAATGCTGAGTGGACGATGAAAGTCCTGATTGTTTTATAGGTTCGTCTAGAAATAGAACCCGATCCTGCAAGCTATCCACGGCTTCAAGCCTATTAGAGGTCAAATTTAACTTGTAGATATCAATTATGTCTTCCTCATCAAGAGAATCGTTATTCTCATGATCAAAATCCAGATATACCAACAATACCTCACCCAACGACTCCACCAAATAAAGGTCGACATCAGATTCTGGTTCAACAGAGGCATGAAAAAACATGGTTTTAATGGGATGATGAGTACCTTGCCTAAAGTCCCAAACTTCAATCGTGCCTTTCTTGTTCATCGCAAATAAAGAGCCATTGCAGAATACAGGAGCTTCGTAAAATATTTGATATTCTTCTAGATCAAGAAAGTAAGTCCATGTTGTACTGTCTCCATGCCTATAGAATGCTAGTCTTGACTCCGGGCTGGAATCCCTGTTGATGTTGAGTACTGCCACCGCGATGAAATTGTTGTTGTAAGATGGGTTGGAGGATAGGACAACGTCAGATATACAAGGAAGCTTGTCAAGCTGGTCAGACTAGGGAGGAGTTGGGAGTTTAATTCTAGATCCAGAAAGCGGATTGTAAAGACATACGGTCTCTGGTTTCCAATATTCAGAAAGCACCATCCACCCATGTGAAGAAGTGTAAGAAACACGATCGTGGTCATCTTTAAAGTCGACGTTCATGTTGATACTATAAACCTTGTTCTGATCTCCAAGGTTTAAGAATTTGAGAATATCACACTTGGGGCCTGGAGAGACAAAGAGCCATGGAATTAGAGGCGAGGATGCGTAAGATGAGGAAGCCATGCAAGACTTTGTGACGTGCATCTAAGACAAACGGACAGACTTGGAGCGCATGAGATCGACAGCACTCAGCTTTTTGAAGACCAACTCCAACAGTTCAGGTGAGAGATCAGACCAAGAATAACCCCCAGTTATGTGCTGTTGCTGTAATGCTGTTGACATCGTTACTTCGTTGTTACTCTGATTAAGCACCAAACACCAACTTCTATTGTATTTATACAGTGTTAGCTGATCATATATTCCTAATCCTAACAGGATTAGGAGATAGCTATACACCCTACAGACATACCTTTTATACTTGGGCCCATGGGCTTGTCGCCTCTCTCTAAACGACTTTCGGCACCAAATCAGGTCATATACTGAAGCAATGCCATCAAATACACGGTACAATTTTATAACTGGTTCCTCAAAGTTACAACGACTACTCCATTTTTCACAAATGTTGTTTATAACCTGATACTGTAATCACATTGCTATATTGCTATCAAAGACCGGAAGAAACTCCCCCTAATAGTCCACTACTCATCGTATATGTACAGGACTGGCAACAGAAATCTCTACAGTAAAAAAAAATAGAGAAAAAACCAAACCCCAGGTACACCAAATACAGACATGAAAGAGAAAATACTGATCAGTCGCTGTTTTTCCAAACCTGACGAAGGAGTTCATAACGGACAACTTTCCGACCACCTTTTGACTTCAGCATTGAGTTGGTTGTCAATGACTTGAGGGGAACCTGAGAATTTTCTATGATGATTGAGGTCATTGGTGAGTCTAACTCATCGAGCTCATCATCACTAGTATATGATTTCTTAAGCACTGAAGACCCACTCCTCCTGAGAGCTGGGCTCCCCACATCTCCTAAAATGCCTATTAGAGACGCAGCTGGAGGCGGTGAATAGACTGTAGGATTTGCACTGAATGGGAAACTTGTGATAGTTTCAGCTTCCAAATTCTCCTGAATAAGAAAGAGACGTGATTAATGTACACATATCAAAACCCACAAAAGGCCTGAGTTCCGTTACAGGGAGTAGCCACAGAGAGTAATAAACTGACCAATTATATCAGACCACCTTTTAAGAAGGATTGCTGTAGTACTGGAAGTAATTAAGTACTTCACAATTGAAAGAGGGTATCTCTTCGTACCTCATCGTCAAGAGCCTCAAGGACTGCTTCCGGAATTGGGTCTGGGCAAAACTCATCTGTAACAAAATTGTAAAGGACCCTCTTGATCAATGATGCACCGAATGTAGGGCATACCTTCATACGATCAATGAAATATTGATTAGTACAGAAATAAATTGCCTGAAAAAGATAGAGGACATATTTGAAATATTGAAAGTCTATTCATCCAGTGCTTTCCTGTCTCCAGAAAAAAACATAGGAGGATACTGTGAGCATTTTAAGTCCAAGTATCTACCTCTTCTCTGGTGGATTTATCTGCGAGCATTTCAGATGGAAGCATCATGAGATCACTCAAGGCATTCAAAAGACGAAAAGGTTTAAAAGATGTTTCCTGCTCCTGCTCTTTGTGATCACTGATTTTATCCTGATCGTCTGGAACATCAGTATCATCCAGACCAAATAGGTCAGTCAGCCATCTGGACCAGCTTCCAATCTGAAGATACAAAGAGTACAGTCTCTCTATCAAAAGAACACAATTCTATGTCTTTGTGCATTAAAAACCTTGGCACTTAGTTTTGTGATGATTACTGCAAGCAAAATAAGATAATACCATCACAATAACCTCAGATAATCATGTGTCTACACTAACCACATTTTTTAGCTGTGCACCAGCCCCAAAGCTTGATTTTCCAGCTGGAATAGGGAGAACCTTAGAATCACTTATGGGGTCAGATACAGGATCCGTGGGCATCTCTTCAGTATTTTCACGAAGAATAGCATTGAACATAGCCACATCCAACCTAGCCACTAACTGCTCCATGACCTGAAAAGACAACATAGGTTGTAATTATTTCATTAGTGCATAAAAGTTTGAAGGAAGTAGCAAGTTGCCAATATGATTCAATGACTTGAAAACCCAAGAGCTTAAGTTCAATGTTAGATTACCAGCAGGTGGACACACATATAAAACGTTGGAAATGATACAGCAAGTTTCATTTACTGAGAGAGCTCCACTTTAGCGGTATTAGTATAATATATTCTGAGGTTGTTAAGTGAAATGCTCATCAATGTATTGATGAAAGCATTGTGATGCAAAACATACCAAACGAGCCAGCAGCGCCAAGCAGCCACACTCATGGCCACCAGCTCGAGATGGACAAAGCCTCTCACATGCATCTTTGAAAGCCTTCTTCCACAGCTCTATAGAAAAATTACCCTGCTCCTGATCACCCAAACCATTCTTTCTTCCACCAGATTTCCTTGTGATTGAACTTTTTGCAGCAGCAGGCTGCATATGTGGAGTCATATTCTGGAGATGAAAAGCATGATACAATGTCAGACACAATTAGAACAGACTTCAAGTCCAGACTCCTCTACATGGAACAAGGAAGTGACATAATGAATATTAAAAGAAAACTGGAATGAATATCGTACCTGCCACCATATGGACTCAACTATCCGGGAGAATATCCAAGCTTCAAACTTTTCCAGAGCAGCCATAAATATGTTCGGATCCTCCCAATTATCAAAACTATCAAGAATGTTACTTTTCTCTTCTTTGCGAGTACGATATCTATCCTTTGCTGATACACCCCTATTGGCTGAACGTTGTTCACCACCTTTGATTTTAGTCCATGATCCATTTGACACTTGAGCTTTCGGTAAGCTCTGGCTGACAATAGCTCTCAACACAATTGAATTTGACAGCCAGAAAGTCAACCTGTAAATAGGAGGAAAAGTGCATTTATTGAAATGCCCGACAGAGAAGAATCGTTACTGCATCAATGAAGTTTAGAAATGTACATATCAAATTATCAGCTCGGTAAAGATGAGGGGAAAAAATACAACTGAGGCCCCATGGTAGTGAAGGTATTGGTTGCAGTTACATTCATGTTTCACACAAAATTAAGGATAAGGGGTCCCATGTACTAGCACATCTAGTTACTGTGATTTGCAAAAGAGGCCATAATTTCGTCTCTACTAAGAACATGACCAGAATAACAAAGGTGAATAAGATACCTTGGAACATCATTTCCGCAAGCTTTAGAAACCAAAATTAGACCGTTAATAGAAGCTCTAGCTGTGTTCGCCTTCTTAGCTGGAGAGCTCGTTTTGCAAGCATGAAAATAGAATCTAGAAAGTCGACGAGCAGGAGCATGGATCTTATTCGTGTTACTCCCATGCTCAGCAACAACTGAGTAAAGGCCAACCTCAACGGCAGCAGCTTCTCTCAACTCATCCTTGAGCATTTCAATTGTAGACTCTAACTCAAGTTTACTACCGGAAAGGCTGGTTGTTGTTTCTTCTCTTTCAGACATAGCATTAGAGACACTGCGGACAGGACCATCTTCAGGATTTTCACCTTCCTTTGACTTTTTGAGAAACTCATTTTTTCTTACCCGTTTATTGGTCTCAGCTGAGACTGAAGGTTCTGAGGACTTCACATGCTTTAATTCAGTACCTTTAACTTTACTTCCCCGTTTCATGTTTACAAGATGAACATCCTCCCAGGGAGATTTTAAATCTGCATCGATCAAATTTTCCTGAATAGACGTACTTGAAGTTGTACCTTCAGAAGCATGGTTACTCCCAATTCTTCCCATGGTCGATTCTTGTGCATTTTCTTGCCATCTGACACCTTTTGTTGTAAGACTCTTGTTAATTCTGTTGGTTTTAATAATATCATTACCAGACTCTTGATGATCCTTTTGATAGCCAGAGGATGAAGAAGATGATTGAACAGACTGAGTCAGAGATTTTTTAAGTATGGGCACTGAGCTCTCCCTTGGAACATGAGACAATGGAACATAGTCAGTAGCAGGTTTCTGAGGGGAGGAAGAGCCTATTGATGACAGTGGAGATGAACTTCCATTTTGATGTTTGACTGCTTTAGCGACTGAATTTGTCCCAATTGTTGCAGCTGTTGCTATTGAATGTACAGTTGGTTCCCCATAAATCCTTCTACTGCTCTCAATTGTTGATCCTGACCCATTCTGCAATTGATTTAATATGTTTGTCAGACATATCTAAAAGCCACACAAATGATAATGCTCAAACTATGAAAAAAGACATCAGATTAACACAAAGATGGTATTCCTGAACTGTTGTTCACAGTGCACTAAATGATAAACAATGGTTGTCCATGGTTCAGAGTGAAACAACTGAGTAACTGCACCCGTTTTCTTCTGCTTTTGCATTGTCTAATGTGAAAATACATACGAAAATGAAATGACAGGGCTACCATGATTATCACATGATTTGCATTTCAGATATTACTTCCAAAATCACAAGACCAGGCAGCAAAGCCTTGTATCTGCATACCTTAGCACCACTTGTTGCCTCAATAGCAGAAGAGGTTACAATACGCGATGAACGCGATGAAAGATCATCATCATCATCATCAGTAAAAGAAGCAATCTCATCATCCACTTCATTCATAGACCCCGAAACAGATGCAGTTCCATGGCTTTCCCCATTCTCCAGCGACTCTTGTCTTGACAAGCTAGAGCCATCTCTACTACACATCTGAACACTAACATAAAGAACCGGCTGCACTCCACTCTTAGAACTCTTCTTCAAATTCAAAGGAATGCTCACATCTACGGACTCAACTAAGTTCCCATAATCCGCAAGGTTCATCACACCCGATCCCAAAAGATTACTCTTCCCCACCTTGTCCTTCCTCGGCTCATACAAGTGAAACTCCAAGATGTTCTTCTGGTACTCGGCGCCTTTCCTCGCCTTCTCCTTGAACAAAACAACCGGGAGCCTGAAAGACTCCGCGAACACAATCACCCCATCTCCAACATTACAAAGTAACGAAGTCGACGCCTCGTCACCATTCTCCCACTGAAGAAACACAGACTGATGAACTCCTTTCGACGACAGCCACGGCCTAATCTCCTGCATATTGATAAGAAACTCGACCTGAACCGCCGCGCTCTTCCGACTCTTTGATCTTAACCCCAACACCATTGTTGTTCTAAAACTAAAACCCCTCTTCTCAAATCTTAACTAGCTAGCAGCAAATTCACAAAGCCTCTAACATTCATCACCAAATATACACACACCTAAACAAAACATAGAGAATCCAAGATTAATTGCTTCAACATTATGATGATGATAAATTGATAGCTATACAAGAACAAAAAATTGATAGTTAAAACTTTTTGGTATATTAAAGAGAACGTGGGGAGGCTTCAAGCCTTCAACATCAGAAAATAAATAAATTATAATTTGTAATAATAAAAAGTGCTGGAATCACCTACCCCACTCATTTTCAGCTCTAATTTATATGAAAATTAAAATTAAAATAATTGAACGATAACTACTACAAATCAAGCTGTGACGAAATGAGACGAGAAATGAGTGATACAGACAAAAGGAGCAATCAGGATGACAACAAGTAATTAATAAAATAAAGGAGAAAAGAATCTGACTTTTTTTTCAGTCACGGCAGCATTGAGACAGAGAGAACAACAGCTTCGGATTCAGATCGGATTCCGGCAAGGAAGATCGGAGATTGGAGAGTGAGGAAGAAGATAACGTGAGGAGGTGGCAGTTACGACGAATGAGTCGTGGGGAAATGTACGTGGAAGTTGAGGAATGAGAAGAGAGTCAGCTACTCCTCTCTGTGTGTTGTGTGTGTCTGAGAGAGAGAGAGAAATGAAATGAAAAAGGTAAGAAGAAAAATGGAAGATGAAGATGCCGCGTTTTTCGGCGAATGCGTCCGGATTTTTTTATATGGGCCCCCGATCCTTATCCAGCCCACTAAGTCGGCACTAGACGGTGGCAAGAAATTTACTAGTTCTTCTTTTGTTTGGAAATGGCACTCGAAAACGGAATTTATTCATCATTTCCTTTTTAAACAAGAGTTGGCATTTCAAGTCTTCATTATGCTCATCTATAATTCTTGGTAATTTTCAATGACGTGGTGAAAAGCTAGTAATAGTTGAGCATGATGGTTTTAGGTGAGACATGAAAGATATGGACATGTTGTGAAGCATGTTACAGTACACCTTTCCGTGAATGATTCAACCTACTCGACTAATAATAGAGCATTAGAGCACAAGAGCAGAGAAAGCAATTTCGACATAAACCAAATTAGAGGGAAGAAAGAAAAAAAAACAAATTTTTATTAACAAAATTCCATCTGTGTTGGGAGAACATGATTTGGAAACATAACATAAATTATCTATCCTCCAATAAGTGACATCCACAATAAGTGAGATCACACAGTCGATACAGCTTTAAAACAAACAATAGCAGCCCACCAGCTGCCTCCAAAGTGATCAATCTATCCTGCGGAATCTGGGCATTTCATTTTATTCCATACTTCCTCAACCTACACAACCAAGAAAATTCATTTTACGACACCATCTGATGTCAACTTTTGTCCCATAGAAGGACTCTAGTGGGAAGACTTCGAAAGGTTGACTACAACATGTGACAAGTCTAAAGTTTCATGATCTTCTATATCGAAGTCGTAAACAGCATAGACTACTTGGAACATTTGCTAGTTATATACCACACAGTAGAGACCATACTAGTGTGTCCCAACTAAAAATACAGCACATCTTAAGGAAAATATAGTGAGTAACCTTATTGTTAAATACCAACGGTAGGCCTCACAACATTCTAAGAAATCTACTTTTTACTGGAGTCCACGAAACCCACACGTATAGATTCATCCAACCAGATCAGGTCACCTGATAGTTGGTCTTACAACAATTGAATTCAAAGTACCCAAGTTGAAGTAACTTGTATGGTTTTTCTCCTCTGTTTCTTTTTATTAAAAGTCAAATAAAGAAATAAATGCACAACAGAAATGAGGCAAGACTGAACCTGAGAAAGATACACTCAAGCAGCTGCTTCAAGCAGCTCCCTCTCGGCACGCTCCCTGATCCTCCTCTCCATCTCTGGCCTGAAATGCCTTATCAGACCTTGCACGGGCCAAGCAGCAGCATCTCCCAATGCACAGATTGTGTGCCCCTCAATCTGCTTGGTCACCTCCTGAAGCATGTCAATCTCTTCCAACTTTGCATTTCCAGTTTTCATTCTTTCCATGATCATCCAAAGCCAACCTGTCCCTTCCCTGCATGGTGTGCACTGCCCACAGCTCTCATGTTTGTAGAAGTAGGAAAGTCGTGCAATCGCATCCACAATGTCGGTTGATTTATCCATCACAATAACAGCTGCAGTCCCCAGCCCAGACTGGACAGCCTTCAGTGCATCAAAGTCCATCAAGACATCATTACATATATCCTTGGTAAGCAATGGAACAGATGAACCACCTGGAATTACGGCAAGTAAGTTATCCCATCCACCCCTCACGCCTCCACAGTGCCTCTCTAATAACTCTTTCAAGGGTATGCTCATCTCCTCTTCAACAGTGCAAGGCTTGTTAACATGTCCAGAGATACAGAACAACTTTGTCCCTGAATTGTTCTTCCTACCGAAACTGGAAAACCATTCTGGTCCACGCCTTAAAATGGTGGGAGAAACAGCCACTGTCTCCACATTTGTAACAGTAGTGGGGCAGCCATATAATCCTGCATTAGCAGGGAAAGGAGG
Organism: Geum urbanum; assembly: GCA_946800695.1. Classification (NCBI taxonomy): domain Eukaryota; kingdom Viridiplantae; phylum Streptophyta; class Magnoliopsida; order Rosales; family Rosaceae; genus Geum; species Geum urbanum. The sequence continues at coordinate 59,814,594 of OX327005.1, read as the reverse complement.
CTTCAATCTTGGCTTCCCCTGTTTGCCTTCAAGGCTCTCTAGGAGTGCAGTTTCTTCACCACAGATATAAGCACCAGCACCAAAGTGGATGTGAACATCAAAGTCATAACCCGATCCACACGCATTTTTTCCCAGTAAACCAGCTGCATAGGCTTCTTTTCTGGCCCTTTCAAGGTTCAATCGTTCATTCACATATTCACCTCTAATGTAGATGTAAGCAGCACTAGCCCTCATTCCTACACCAGCAATCAGACAACCCTCTAAAAGCTTATGTGGATCATGGCGCATAATCTCCCTGTCCTTGCAAGTTCCAGGTTCACTTTCATCAGCATTTACAACAAGATACGAAGGACGACCATCAGAAACTTTTGGCATGAAAGACCATTTGAGGCCGGATGGGAAACCGGCACCACCACGTCCACGGAGACCAGACTTCTTCATTTCATTAACAATCCAATCAGTACCTTTAATAACTAGATCTTTGGTTCTATACCAGTCACCTCGCTTCATGGCACCTTTGAGAAATGGATCATGTAACCCATATAAGTTGGTGAAAATTCGGTCTTCATCTTTCAAACCACCAAAATGGGTTTTTTCCGGAGGTGGTGGAGGTGGAGGAGGTTGAGGAGTAGTAGCAGTTGTTGCAGCCTGTGTACTCAATAACCTATACCCTAGACCACCATGCTGCTGGGCTAACAGTGCCCTCTGCAAAGAGAGAATACCCCTGATGGGTGCCTATGAGAAACATCCATAACAAAGAAGTCAGATCAGATCATTTATCCAACCTATACTTAATCATTTTTACATTCCAAACATGCATGAAAATCATCAAAACAGCTAGAATACAAGTTATCTTTATTTCTTGAAGAATTTAATACGAGCACACACACTATAAGCTTAAACATGGCTAGTATATCTTCATTGCTCCAACTTATCCTCCCTGCACTATATCTAGCAGATTTTAAGCTGAAATAAAGGTTCATAGTCTTTCCCCACACAACTGAACCTTAGAAAAATTGGATTAACACTCTTCGAAACCTTCAAATACATCTTGTTCGCCTATGACAAGTGTCTGATTCATTTAACCCAGATATTCAAGATGAATTCCCCTTAAATTCTAAAGTTCTAGCCAAATGGATGCTCATAATCACTTACTGACCTGAATTTCACCATATTCTAGACACACCCGAACCTAAACAGAGAACGAAACCGAACTCCCTTCTTAACAAAAAGATAACTTTCATCATTTCAAAAGCCTAAAATTTCAATTCCAAGAACTTCAAAAAGCTCGTCATCAATTTGAAACCTAAAGCCTAAACATTTCCTTAGCTGAATAGAGCTCCAACACATTTCACTATCTAAAAACCGAATTGAATACACATTTCCAATTACCAGGGAGCAACCAAACACATAGCCATGGAAGGTCTACTTCTAATCAAAATCGACCGATATTCTCAATCAAGCAAAACAAACACGAATTGATACAAACAATGTAATGAGTTCGAATCGCATTAAAAAACCTAACACAGCGAAACGATACGCCTCGAGTTAAACTTGGCTACTAAATTTAAAGTTATAGAGATCTCGGGTTTTGCGTACCATGGCGTGAATTGAACACAGAAGGACTCTGATTCGTCCGATACAGAACGAGATTGAGAAAAAGAAGCTGAGACTGGTGCGGTTGCAACTTGGGAAGCTCGGCTATGGAAAATGGACATCCGAATTTAATCAAGGGTCGAGAAATGTTTTGTGATGAGTTTCTGTGACACGTAGAGGTGGTCTGGGCCTATTACTAACTTGGGTCTGTGATTCAATAGGTCCGTGATTGGGCTTTTACTACATAAGCTTTTTACCTACAAAACCTAGTGGCCCAATCCCAATAACCCGACATGTACAGTTGTACACTTTCAAGAGGGAGCAAAGTTATCAGTGGTGACAGCTGTCGTTACGCTCTAGCAGTCCAGCTAGTCTAGATATCATGCCAACTCACATAAATTTCATTTTCTTCCTAACTGTGTAACTCTGATCATTTTTTTATTCATATTTTTCAATAGAAATGATTGTTTTTCGAATAGTATGAATCAACGTAAAAAAATAAAAGTTAAGACCCGACTAAATTCCAGAAATTGAGTTTGATTTAATAGTGTTTTATAATAAAAATATGAGTTATATATATCATTTAAATTTATTATAAATGATTAATAAATATTAAATAAAAAATAATGTTCTTACCTTGACTCAACGGGTGGAAGCAACTATCATGAAATGAATGACACATCACTGACCTACTACCCTATTACCCCAGCGACCCTGATTTCCTGACCCAACGGGTGAACTTGCTCTAATGAAAAAAGTTGTGATTTCTGGTGGTGGTCAATAAATAATTTAATATCATTTGCTGGATATAAATGTAACGGTAATTGATCACGATTGACCATGAACTCACTGACCACCGAAATAGAACTGTTTGTTTCCTTATCATAATGGCTCAATAAATATCTTCTTGTTAAGAACAAACAACGACTCAACAGTTCTCTAACAATGTAATTTAAGAGTTGGAATTTTTCATGTGCGAAACTTAACTTGAGTTTGGCGGAAATTTGGTTGACTTTGTACCAATTTGCTATGTTTTCTTGTCCGATACTCCAAGTCTCAATTAATGCAGATATTAGTTCTAATCATAATTCATAAGGTTTGCTTTACAAGATAAGTAATCACATAGCATTGAAAATATTTTAAGCTTTGTAATGGTGACTTTGTCACGGACATTATGATTCATCATGCACATAATCCTATATGTTGATTGTATCGTCAATTTAGAGCAAAAGAAATGCCGGCCTAATCCGGTTTGTAATAAGTTGAACTACATTGCACATGAGTCAAAAGTGAACTCCATATTATAACTACTTTGTTTGGGTAATATCAGTGTGGATTCTATTTGGGATTTGGCCAAATGGCCAGTTCCACAATTTGTATGATTTGGTTTGTTGGGAAGTTGGCTTGACGGCTGGAGTTAGCTCTTGTAAGATTCATATTAGTTTAGTATATGCAAAGTCCTACAAAGACATCAGATTCTGACCTAAATCTCACCTGATCACTTCATCTTCGTATAGAAGTAGTCATCACTTTTAGACAGTGTTACTTCTCAAACATAAAGCTCAACTTCATTTTTAGGTGGTACAAACACTATACAAATTAAGTGCACAAAAATGAGACACATTTTTCAATTTAAAATTTCTCTTCTTTCGCAGCTTTCATTTTAAATATTTTTAGAAAATCTCCTTCTATTGAATGAGGTTCTATATATAGATTGAGGTTGATGTTCCGTTCTTATCATTATTATCAGTTTTTGAGTACGGTCAAAATGAAATCTCCACATTTGTCTATATTCTTAATAAATGTATTTAATTTAATGTACGACTTAACACAACCTATATCATTAACTTTCAAAATAAAAATATTAGTGATATTTGATTAAATCTGATTAGACTAATCTCACCTTTTATTTTTGGTCCCAAAAAATTTCCGAACAAAATCACAATCAAAATTATACAACCAAGAATTTCCCTTTTTTTATATATATAAGGAAATTATTTCTGTCCTTGTATCAATATAAAAGGAAAATACAAATGTCACCAACCAGGTCAAAGACAACGTTTTAATTCTCACATATATCTCTCCCCGCTCACCAAAATCACAAATTACACCCCAAACCTTTTACAGACCAGCTCTTCGATCACCAATCTTCTCCTTGACGCCAACACATCACTGTAAACCAAAACCAAACCAAGTATCACATATTAACAGGAGCTTGTTCCGATGACTGTGTTCGCCGGAAAAGCGCACGTGTTCCCTCTAAACTACGAAGCCGATGTCTCTCAGCGCTTGGTCGACGCCGCGCACGAGAACACCGATCCCAAGTCGGCGTACGAGTGTCTCGACGATCCTTTCGTCGACGTAAACTTCGTCGGAACAGTGTGCTTGAAGTCGAAGAAGACAGAGATCGTGTTGAACGGCGAGTCGTGTCATGAGGTTCGGATTGAGTACGAGCAGTTTAAGACTCAGGTCACCGCCTTGTTCCTCGCCGCTCATTCCGGAAATTTGAGCCTCCTCAGAAAGCTACTGGTAATAATGTCAAATTTCATCTACCATTTTTTATTCAAAATATATATATACATATATGTATTTTTGGCGGAGTTTTCATTTTCTGATGAACAAAAAGGCTTCGAAGATTTTGAAAGTTTACTGTAACTGATATGAGTAAAATCGAACATTTATGAGCTGCAATATGAATATAGTGTTAAATTTGTTTCAAATTTGAAATCAATAACTGTAATTTGTAAGATTTTAATTCTAAATTTTCGGTTCAATCTCATCACGTATTTTGTAATATCTAAAATTTTCAATGTCCTCTGCTATGAGTTATGACTAAAGTTTGGTCATTTTACATGTGACAGGGTTATGGAGCCAATGTGAATCTAAAATTGTTTAGAGGCTACGCGACGACAGCAGCGGTGAGGGAAAGTCGCATGGAGATACTGGAGGTTGTTATCAATGCCGGAGCATCTCAGAGGGCCTGCGAGGAGGCCTTGTTGGAGGCGAGCTACTTGGGCCTCACTAGGCCTGCTGAGATGCTCATGGGGTCCGAGTTGATCGGGCATCAAGTGGCGGTTCGTGCTCTTGTCTCTGCTTGCTGCAGAGGCTTTGTTGATGTAGTAGACACACTCATCAAGGTAATGTTTTATGTGCCGCAGTGTTATGTCACTCAAAGTACTTACCTCACTTGTTGATCACCGATTACAAGTATGATTTGACAATGATGCTTTTGAATGGTGATCAGTATGGGGTGAATATTGATGCAACTGACCGGACATTGCTTCAATCATTGAAGCCATCGCTATACACCAATGCCGATTGTAATGCTCTCGTTGCTGCCATTGTTAGCAGGCAAATTTCTGTTGTGAGATTATTGTTGCAGGTTAGCATTTTCAGCTCCTAAGAACTTGTTTATGCAGATTTGATGTTATTTTATCTAGTGTAACTTACACTTTGGAAAAAAATACAGGCTGGTGCCAGAACAGATATCAAAGTGAGTCTAGGAGGCTGGTCCTGGGATGTGAGCACAGGAGAAGAGTTTAGAGTGGGTGCAGGACTAGCCGAGGCTTACAGTGTGACATGGTGCGCAGTCGAGTACTTTGAAGCCACCGGTGCCATCTTGCGTATGCTGCTACAACATGTCTCTCCCAACATTGCTCACTTTGGGAGGACTCTAATTCACCATGCCATCTTATGCAACAACGAAAGAGCGGTAGATGTGTTGTTGAGTTGTGGTGCAGATGTAGAAGTTCCGATTAAGACAACAAATTCAGAAACTGAGTATCCCATCCACATGGCGTCGCGGTTTGGACTGAGTACTATTCTTCAACAACTGATCAATGGTGGCTGCAATGTCAACTCGCAAACGAACTCAAGAGAGACTGCACTAATGATATGTGCTAGATATAAACACCAGGAATGTTTCAGAATCCTTGCTTCAAATGGTGCTGATTTTGGCCTGGTCAATTCCAGTGGTCATAGCGCAAGCGTAATTGCTGAGTCGGGTAAGTGGAGTGCTTGCTGTAGACAAACACTTCTAGATGTCATTAGAGCTGGGAAGGTTCTGCAATCAAGCAATACCACAATCTTCTCTCCTCTGTTGTTTGTGACTCAAGCAAATGATGTTGAGTCCTTGAAACAGCTGATAAACGCAGGCTGCAAGATCAACTCTCAAACAGAATCCGGAGAAACTGCATTAATGATCTGTGCTAGACATAAGTACCTGGAATGCCTCAAAATACTTGCTTCAAATGGTGCTGATTTTGGCCTTGTCAATTCTGATGGTCAAAGTGCAAGCTCAATTGCAGAGTCATCTAAGTGGACTGTTGGCTTCAAGCAAGCAATTCTAGACGTGATTCGAGATGGACAGGTTGTTCAATCAAGCAACACATTGGTATTTTCTCCCCTAATGCTTGTGACTCAAGAAAACGATGTTGAGGCTTTGAAGCAAGTGATTGAGAAGAAAGACATTGATCTTGATGAGCAAGACGAAAATGGATATTCGGCTGCCATGATAGCTGCAACAGATGGTCACATGGAAGCTTTTAAACTGCTCATATGTGCCGGAGCTGACATGAAGTTGCAGAACAAGCATGGGCAGACAGCGATTGAACTATTAGATACAAAACAGAAAGATGAAGAGTTTGAAAAACTAATGCTGGATCAAACAGTTGGGAAGGGGCCTGATAGTGGTTCTCTTGAGTTTTATGCTCTACATCTTGCAGCACAACATGGAGACTTGGATTTGGTTCATACATTGGCAACTCGCTGCTGCGATGTCAATTCTTTCGATGCTGATGGCTACACTCCATTGATGTTGGCAGCAAGAGGAGGCCATGGTAAGCTTTGTGACCTTCTAATCTCTCTAGGGTCCCAATGTGACATTGTGAATGCAAGACATGAGACGGCGTTGATGCTTGCGAGGAAAATTGGATCGAAAAATGATGCAGAGAAGGCTATATTGAATGAATTTGCACTAAAAATTGTGCTTGGTGGGAGTCATGTAAAGAAGCACACAAAATGGGGTAAAGGAGTTCCCCATAGTAAAATGCTGAAAATGGTTGGGGCAGCAGGGATTCTAAGGTGGGGAAAGTCAAGCAAGAGAAATGTGATCTGCAAGAAAGCGGAGGTCGGGCCTAGCAACGCATTCAGGTGGAATCGGAGGCGAAAGTATGACTGTGATGAACCCGGAATGTTCCATGTGGTGACTACAAAGAACAAGGAGCTGCATTTTGTGTGTGAAGGTGGGATTGAAATGGCAGAGTTGTGGGTGAGAGGAATCAAACTTGTGACAATGAAAGCTATATTTGGCAGCAAGAATGAATAAGTGAAGCTGATCGAGTTGTGTAGTTGGAGCAGCTTTTGAGGATTAATCTGCTCATCTCATTGTATTCCTTTCCCCTGTGCATTGTGGAAATTACTATGAGTGAAGAATAAGCCTCAGCTTGCTTGAGCTAGAAAGTCCATGTAGATTGTTCTTGATCTCAGACTTCTGTGATTAGTTAAGAGACCAAATTCTTCATTCTTGTTACGTACGTTTCCAATTTTCATGGAGATCAATGTTTAGAAGTTTTTTCTTTCATGTTGTGCTCAATTTTCAGCTTGATGATTCTTCTGATCATCAATGTTATGCCAAGATGCCTTCCATCCTTCAGACAGAACCAATCAAATAATCTCGGATCATCTACTAAAAACTTCTTTAGCAAAGTTTCTTTGAATCTCTATGTAAACTCTAAAGTGTACGTATTATGAAACATTATGTCACTACAGTAGCAATTTCTATTCTACTCTACACATGAGCAGAACAAGCTAGATGTTGGCAGAACAAAATTCAACTTCAATTCATCTAAGAATGGTTCAAATACAGTACCAGAATTATGCAACAAGGCTGTCTAACCATGCAACCTTACAAATTCAGATGAACACGAATCATGCAGACGCGGGCTCTGCAATTGCAATCAGCTGCCAGCTGGCTTCTAATGTCTTCTCATACTCTTTGATGGACTTAAAGGTCCTCGAGGGGAGGGGGTGAATAGACATTTTACCACTTTTTCGCTTAAACTTTATTCGGGGATAACATAATTACAACATATCTCGAATTACAGGATACGAGTGTTTAAACTGTAAAAACAGTAAGTAAAGAATAACTCAAAGATGTTTTTGTTAACGAAGAAATCCTACAACCAGGATTAAAACTGCGTGCCCCTAACTCTTGAGGGACAAACCTTTCCACTATCAAGTAACACACACAATTACAAGACTCTTGTACTCTGGGGATACATGGCCCGTATGCTATCCTAACTAGTCTGACTACCAGTTCTAAACAGAGCTACACTACTTGACTTATGTGTTTACACTTTGGAAAATATCTAGAAGCATCAACTCAGATCTTAACTACTTGTCAGTTAAATCTTCTTGATCTACTTCTTCGGGTTGAGCATCTCCATACCTATCTCAATGGAATGCACTTATGCAATGATGCATATGGATTTTGAAAACAGTTTTTATGATTGAGAATCTATGACTTACATGCACAACAAAGAGCGATGAAAGACACAGAAGGGGAAGAGAAGAGAGAAAACTACACAATTTTGTGCTCTCAAATAATCACCCAAAAATATTATCACTCAACCAAGGAGTCAAGACTGCCTTGGAATCCTTTATATAGACAAAATATCTTAGTTACTCTTGACAGCAAGTAGAACGTGTTGGACAGCCCAGAGACCAGCCTACAACAGACCTAAAACTGACTCTCAGTTTTAAAGGACAAAAGCATACTTAAGAGACAACACACAAAGTCAACTCTAGAGCTTCTATATTAGGCAAAGAGTGTTTAGGAGGGAAAATCTTTTCCAAACTTTATACCAGAAATGGCCAAACCAGTTTCAGCAAGAAGCACATTATGTTCACACAAACAAATTTTGGGGAAGGCAAAAAGCAATCCCAGCTGTTAAAGCAAAACAGATTTTCCAAGAAATCACATGTGAACCAAAAAACAACTTTCACCAAAAGTTCTTCCATAATTCAAAACCAACTTTGCAAGGTCAACTACCGTACAACTAAGCACATGTATTCTGAATTAGAGACAACTTAAGCTGTTGAATATCACATATGAAAATGTTTCAGAATAACAGGGATGCATGTGTAGAGTGCTATCCTAAATGAAAACATGTTATGCACTATGAATGATCAACCTGTTTTTCCATGAGATAAATATGTAATGTCAACCACTTCAGTTCTCTTCATTGATGTTCCTTTAGTCCACTATGTGTTGTTTAATACAAGGGATAGCCAATACAAAAGATAGCCAATCACAAGTATGCCTTCAGGACTTGAAGAGCTCTGAGAAGTTACCCTTCCCAAAGCCACCGCATCCACCCTTTTGATATTCTTTCCCTTCCTCATTCTTCAGCATGCAACCAACTCTTTGTATGATCTCAATGAATATAGTCGGCCTGCAAACAAACAGCAACATTAATTAAATTAATAACCAATGTAATTGTGATTATGAGTCTAATTTCTACATCTTAATTTAAACATTAAACATAACAAATTTGATCACCTATCTCCGACAGGCTTGGTGAATATCTGGAGTAGCGTACCCTGGTCGTGTCTATCAACCAGAATCCCCAACTCTTGGCATTGTTCCGGTAATACGTCGGCGGCGGCGAGGGCATGAATTCGAATCCTCCGACGCCGCTCCTCTGCTTCATCTCCCTTGGAGTACGGAAAATGTCTTCGTTGACGAGAGCGAGGTGCTGGAGTCTGGCGCCTTGGTTGTGCTCCAGGTACGTCTGGATTTGGCTCTTCCCTTTCGTTCCGTACACCGGCTCGTTCATCGGAAGCAGCACGTTCTCGTCGTTGTTCGCCATCACTGCGGAGTTGAGCCCGCTCTCGGCTGTCCCGACGTCCTCCGCCGTGAACTCCGCGAACTCGTGGAACCCCGTGAACCGCTTCACGTACGCCACGGCGGCGGCGAGGTCCTCGAAGTTGCCGACGGCATGGTCGAGGCGGCGGAGGCCGAAGTCGAGAGGAAACGACGACGGTACCGGTTCGAATCCGGGGAGGAAGGTCGAGCTCGGGTTCGGGTCGTCGGTGTAGCTGACGTAGCGGAGGACGACGTCGCCGTAGAGTTTGACCTCGGCGATCGCGACGCGGTTGTTGTTGTTATCGAGTAAGACTACGGGATCGGCGCCGTGGGAGACGCTGGTGAGGAAGGCGGAAAAGGCGTTGGCGACGTGGATGGCGATGGCGCGGACGGCGAGGCCGTGCTTGGCGGAGAAGGCGCTTGAGGCGGAGTGGTTAAAGGTGGGGATGGAGGCGGTGGAGTTGGACTTCTCGGGTCGGGTCGGGTCGGGTTTGGGGAGTAAGGAGAGGTGAAGAGGAAGTTGAGGTCGCCGGAGCGGAGGAGGTAGGAGGCGTGGGATTGGTTTCCGGTGGAGAGGTCGGACTTGGCGACTAAAGGCATGCCGAGTCCCCAAGAGAAGCGGAGGGCGGCGTTGGTGGCGTCGGTGCACCAGAACTCGATGTGGTGGAAACGGTTCACGCTGCGTTGGTTCTGACGAAGTTGGAGAATCCGACGAGCTTGAATTGCTGCTGGGTCTCGGCGGTTATAGTCATTGCGAAAGATTTGCTGAAACTGCTTCTGAGGATGCACACGTGGATATATAGACTGACAGTGACAGTGGATTTTCTCTTTGGAGAGGGGATGGCGGCACGTGGTATTGTGGAATCTATCGTTTCACACATCAGCAGAGTGACACGAGATTTCGGAGGAAGACGAGAGGGAGGAGGGAGAATAGGGCTGATATAATATTATTGTTTTTCTCGATTTCTCCTTTGAATTCTCTCATTCGAAAGATGTTGCGGCATTCAGTTAGGACTAAGGATGCGATGGATTTGATCAGATTCTTTTTTTCTCCTTCAAAAATTTATATTTAAGCATAAGAAATCCATGATTAATAAAACTTGCAATAGGTGTAAAAAATTTAGAGGAAACGCCAGCAAAAAGCAGCTCTTCAATAGTCTAACAATAAGCCCTAGATACTAGCTAGATACCAAGTCCAAACTTTCTCTATATATTTTAGCCTACTCTGTTCTCCCACTCTCATATATTTGAGATTTGATCGACGTCGACCAAGCTTGTTATTCCAAATTCACCAGCAGATCGAGACAGTAAGATTTCTAGCTATGCCTACTACTACCACTGCAGCTTCAGATTTCATTAACCACAGGTAAATAAGCTACTGTAACCCGTTTTATACATAGCTTTTTCTCTCAGATTCATTTACGAGGCCACAATTTTCCACTTGCATGCATACAATATCATGCATCATGAGCTTTCCACAATCTTTTGTATCTCAAATACGTATTTTTATCCATGTGAAAATGCAGTCATGATGGTGAAAAGTATGCTGAGGGTGTCAACTGGGATACTCTAGGGTTTGGACTGACTCCAATAGATTTCATGTACACCATGAAATGCACCGATGGAGAGAACTTTACAAATGGGCAGCTCTCTCCCTTTAAAAAAATGGAGATTTGCCCATCTGCTGGAATATTAAACTATGGACAGGTAAATTTCAGCTAGCAATATTGTACAGTACACATTGAAACACATTTTTATTTACGTTGTTCTATTACAGGGACTATTCGAAGGTCTGAAGGCGATCAGAACAGAAGATGGTCGTCGTGTTTTGCTGTTTCGGCCGAAAGAGAATGCTCAAAGAATGAAGATTGGTGCAGAGAGAATGTGCATGCCATCTCCATCAGTTGAACAATTTGTCGATGCTGTGAAGCAAATGGTTCTTGCCAACAAACGATGGGTACAAAGAGTTTTACTTATTTTTATTCTTGGTTATTTGTAACTGACAGAAATTGTAAATCCTCTTTTCATCCCTCGGAAATTCATTGAAATTTTGTAATGTGTATCTGTTACATTTATTTAGGTACCACCCCCTGGAAAGGGAGCATTGTACCTTAGACCTTTGCTTATGGGGACTTCTTCTAATCTTGGATTGGGGCCAGCACGAGAGTATACATTCATAATATTTGCTTCTCCAGTTGGTACTTATTATCACAAGGTCTGATATAGTTTGATGTACACATTGTTAAGACAACAGAAGTATATATACTTTGATATCTTTACTACATGGTTGATGAGAAATCAAAGTTATTAGCATTTGGGGTCTGCAGTTGCTTGTCTAACAGTTGCTTGTTTTTATTTTGTGATAGGGAGCCCTCAATGTGTATGTTGAGCATAAACTTCATAGAGCTACGCCTGGTGGAACTGGAGGTGTCAAGTCTGTCACCAATTACTCACCTGTAAGCTAATATAACTGCTTTTTCGATGAACAACATATAAAACAAGTTACTCATCTATACGTCATATGAGAAATATACAGGTTTACCAGCCTCTGAAGCAAGTAAAGGCCAAAGGATTCTCTGATATCTTATTTCTGGATTCTCTAACTGGTAAAAACATAGAGGAGCTTGCAGGAGCTAACATTTTCATTCTGAAGGTAAGATATCCCATTTGATTGTAAATCAAACTATCCATATTGATAGTAATTAATTTCTCACGATCGGCTATATTCTGATGATGTATTTGTAGGGTAATGTCATTTCAACTCCAACATTGATACATGGAACCATCCTGCCTGGAGTAACCCGAAAAAGCATCATTGCCATCGCCCTTGATTTTGGTTACAAGGTGATCATTGAACCCGAATGAGCTGATATCTTATGTTAAGGATGTGACAATTGCAAAAGAAACTAACCTTTTAGACCATGTTCTTCCACTAATGTTTCATCAACTAGGTGGAGGAGCGTGAGATCCCAGTCGAGGATTTACTTGAAGCCGATGAAGCTTTTTGCACTGGAACTGCCGTGGTTGTGACCCCTATAGGTGCTGTGACTTATAACGACAAGAGGTAAGCGTAACATGATGATCCTAAACTTTAAACAGTTAACCAAATAAGTAACGCATCAAGCTGCCACATTGTTTAGCATATTCCTAAACATTTAGGCACGCATGCACTTGGTTGTGACTTGTTATATGTCTATATTGCAGGGCGGAATACAAAACAGGAGAAGGAACATTGTGTAAGAAACTGTATGAAACTCTAACCGGAATCCAGACGGGTCGTCTTGAGGACAAGAAGAAATGGACTGTGGAGGTCAAATAAACTTCAATACTTTCTTGGTGTGCTATACCAAACTTAAGAAAATTCATTTGGTTAAGTGAAATAAATAAATAAAAGTTGGAGCTCCCTTTGGAATGTCAAATGAAGATGATGTACCCTTGCGATTGCAGTTTATGTTTCTGATTGCAGTTTGATCTGCTATGGTTTCAAGCAGAAGGGAATAATTTATGGATTGCAATGTTTCCTTTTGATCACATAAATTTATGGATTACAATCACATAAACAAGCTTGATGATTCTTTTGATCTTAATCTCAATCAGTTTCTACAAAAGTCCCACTCTTTGAAAAATGAGTAACCATACAAAATATTCACAACAAAAAAACAATCCCAATATGATGAGGAAAGAGACTACATGAACAAAAACTTATATTCAACAAGATCACTCCACTCAAATTCAAGATCCAATTCTAAAGTCCACACATATATAAGTGACATAACACAGTATCATGCCGAGCTTAACACCGCATGCGAGTTCAGTTTTTTCGTCCAAAAAAAGAAAAAGAAAAAAGTATTATTCGCGACATGAACAGGTCCACGGCGGACGGCGCTGTTCCTACTAGCCTCGTCGACTACGAAGAAATCGTGAACGAGATACTGGCAAGAGTGCCAGTGAGATCTCTGATGCGATTTCGTTGCGTTTGCAAGGCATGGCGTGCTATCATCTCATCATGTCATTTTGTTTCCAAACAGTTGAACTACGCAGCCAAAGGCATCACAGAGACCACCTCCAGACTTGTGGTGTCAAGAAACCCCATCCCATTCGCCGAGTATTTAGACTACAAAGCACTCGAGGATTTGAAGAAAGAAGAAGAAGAAGCGCATGTTGCAATTAGAAGCCTCGAATTCCCCGTATCCTTATCCCCTGATTCCGACAATGATTCACATATTGTAGGATGTTGCAATGGGCTTGTATGTGTAGAATTGGGATCAAAAGACTTTGTGCTATGGAACCCTTGTACTAGAAGCTACAAGTTTTTGCCAAAACCTAGTGATTATGTGACTTGTCGTTTTGAGGGATTTGGTTATGATTCAAGTTCTGATGATTATAAAATAGTGCGAGGGACTAGTTATAGACTTAGGAGAGGGTCTGGGAATCTGTGGTTCAGGTGTATAGTTTGAGATCAGGCTCGTGGAGGACTCGGCAGTCAAGGTTTGTGGGAATTTTCTTTTCTTTTCTGTAAGTACTTGTGTATATTCGTTAGGTAGTAGAACGTCTGTCAGTGATGTTACCTGCCCAATCAACATCGGTGTAGCCACAGGGTCCCAAACCTCTATTCTTTCGAAACACAAGACTTTTACCAGAAGCAGACTTCAAATACCTTAAGATTCTCACCACCACTTTCATATGATCTTCACTAGGATTATGCATATACTGACTTACCACACTAACAACATAAGCAAAATCAAGCCTAATATGGGACAAGTAAATCAGCTTTCCAACTAATCTTTGGTACTTTGACTTGTCTGTGGGAACCTGATCCTGATATTCTGCAATCTGATGATTCTGCTCAATGGGTGTATCCACTGGTTTATAATCAAGCATACTAGTTTCAGCTAACAAATCTAAAACGTACTTTCTTTGGCTCAACATAATGCAGTCTCCGTTCCTAGCTACTTCAATACCTAGGAAGTACTTCAAATCTCCAAGGTTTTTCATTTCGAATTCAGATGACAGCTGCACTTTCAATCTCTTGATCTCATCTAGATCGTCACCTGTTACCACTATGTCATCCACATAAATAATCAATGTTGTCAGCTTGTTCTGTTGGTGTTTGAAGAATGGGGTGTGATCTGAGTTGCTTTGTCTGTACCCAATTTTCTTCATGAAAGTTGTAAATCTACCAAATCAGGCTCTTGGTGATTGTTTTAATCCATACAAGGACTTCTTTAACTTGCGCACCATCTTTTCTCTTGTAGAAGTTCCATATCCTGGAGGAAGATCCATGTAAATTTCCTCATTCAAGTATCCATGGAGAAAAACATTCTTCACATCAAACTCTTGTAAGGGCCAGTCTAGATTAGCTGCTAGGAACATGAGAACTCGAATGGTATTCATCTTTGCTACTGGTGCGAATGTCTCATCATAATCCACTCCATACTTCTGAGTGTATTCTTTTGCCACCAATCTTGCCTTATACCTGTCAACTGATCCATCTCCATTATGTTTCACAGCATAAACCCATCTGCACCCAACAATCTTCTTTCCAGGCGGTAGTGGTACCACATCTCATGTATCATTCTTGTTAAGAGCATCCATCTCAACCTTCATCGCCTTAGCCCACTTCTCCTCCTTGATTGCATCCTGCACTTTACTAGGAAGAGATACAGTAGATAATTGATTCACAAAGACTACATAAGGTTTGGATAGTCTATGAGTTGACACATAATCAGCCACAGGATACTTTGCTTTAGCTGATATAAGAGGTTCATATCTCTTGGAGGGTTGACCGCGAGTTGACCTAGCAGGTAATACTTTATCAAGAATACTAGAACTAGGCAAAGGAATACAAACCTCAGGTGATGACAAGTTATGAGAGATCGTTGATGGAGAGGGAGAGACTGTGTTTGTATGTATCTTGTCTAGAACTGGTTGCGGATCACTAATTTCTTCTCCTCATTTCCACGTGTTATCGGTGGCACGCGGAACACATTCTGGCTGAGGATTTTCGACGGGTCGAAGGAGACCCTCGACGCTGAGGATCTGTTTGATCAGGGTGACTGTTTTCGACCGGTCGAAAAATTTCCTCGACCAATGGAATATCTTGTCTGGCTAGAGTACTTTCTTCTGAAATATCTTCTTCTGGTGCCCCAAACTGATCTTCATAAAATCCATTTTTCTCCTCCTCACGAGGAGTGGCTGACAGAGCGAAATAACACACGTCTTCACTAAAAGTGGCATCTATGGTGACGTATAATCTTTGAGACGGGGGTGATAACACTTGTACCCTTTTTGGTGAGTACCATTGCCAACAAAGAAACACTTAAGAGCACGGGCCTCTAACTTGGTTCGCTGATTCTGATGAAGATGAGCATATGCCACACAACCAAAGACTCGGGTAGGAAGCTTGTTCAGAGATGGAATGACAACAGTTTGAGACAACACCTCAAATGGGATCTGGTTTTTCAAAGCAGCAGATGGTAGTCGGTTAATGAGGTGAGAGACACATAATACAGCTTCGCCCCATAGATATTTAGGCATGTTGGCACTAAGCAAGAGAGCTCAGCCCATCTCCAATAGATGACGATTCTTTCGTTCAGATACTCCATTTTGTTCAGGTGTTTGAGGACAAGTAGTCTAATGGATTATTCCATATTATCGAAAATAGTCTTGGAAAGAGTGGTTGACAAACTCTCCGCCATTATCATATCGAAATATTTTCACACGAGCATCATACTGATTCCGGATAAGATTATGGAAAGCAGTGAAGGCAAGAAACACAACATCCTTCGTCTTGAGTAACACAACCCATGTCAATCTTGTAAAGTTGTCAATAAATAAAACAAAGTATCTCATGCCTGACAATGTTGTATTCTTGGAAGGTCCCCATACATCAGAGTGAATTAATTCAAATGATGCTGAACTAGAAGAAGAACTAGGAGTGTAACTAGACTTATGACTCTTGGCGAACACACAAGTTTCACAATGGAGACTAGATTCTTTTATTCCCATGAACAAGGATGGCATAGACTTCTTCATGACACAAAATGACGAATGACCCATCCGGCGATGCCATAACAAAATTTCCTTAACTCGATCAGAATTCAATGTCAAAGCAACAGGTCTGGATGGTTCTCGTGTCTCCCCGTTATACATGCAATCCAAGTGAAACAGTCTCCCCCTCCGATCTCCCTTGCCAATTATTGCCTGAGTACACAGATCCTGAAATACTACATACATAGGGTAAAAAGTAACAGAGCATTTGTTTTGACAATTCAACTCAGATACTGACAACAGATGATGAGATAAAGAGGGAACATAAAGAACGTTATGTAACACAAGAGATGGAGTAACTTGGATTGACCCAATACCTAAGACTGGAAAAGACACACCATTTGCATTAGATACATCATGTATCGGTGAAGGTGACAGACTCAAAAACAAGGTCTTATCAAAGGTCATATGATCAGACGCACAAGAATCAATTATCCATGTATCACCACCGGTAAAGTCAGAAACTTTCAAAGCAATACCAATTTTACTTTGATATCTCTCAGTGAGAGAAACATTACCCATCAAGTGGTATTGACTCTTCATGTGACAGAAGACAGGTTCTTCAAACAGTGAAATATCCATAGTCATGTTAAATTCTTCAGAAGTGAACAAGAGCAGTTTTTCAAACAAATTCAGGTAATTGATCAGATTCAGGTCAGGTCAAATAGCCAAGATCAAGTCAGGTCAGATCAGATCAGATTTAGGTCAGGTAGCGGAAATCAGGTCATGTCAGATTTTCAGGAGCGACTTAGGCTCTGATACCAAGTCAAGGTTTATGGAAATTTTCTGATGTATTGATAAATCCTAAATTGTGGTATATATACACAAGTACTTACATTCCTAAAAGGAAACTAAATCAACTATTGAACCTTACTTAATTACAGAATATACATCTATTAACTATACATGGAGTGAGACATAGACCAACATCGGCGGAGTCTCATTACCATTACCTGTTTACGAGAGGGTGTTGCTTAAATGGAGTTGTGCATTGGTTAGAGTTGACACAAGCCAATGGTCGTCCAAGAATGATCACTTTTGATCTGAGGGAGATGTTTCGAGAGGTGCTTCCGCTGCCCTTTCCTGCTACTTTTTTTTAACTATGTTTTTACTGTTGGGGATTATCGACTGGGCATATCTTCTTCCGATGGTTTCTACATTCCCGGGTTTAAGACATGGATAATGAAGGAATATGGGGTCAAGGAGTCTTGGACTGAATTTCTTACACTAGAGGTTCTACCCAAAGAATTGGAAAACTCCTTCTTGTGGCCTTTGTGCTTTTTTGAGAATGGTGATGTTTTGATATTCAAGGAAGATAAACCTCTTTCCTTGGTATTGTATTGCTCCAAGGAACACACATTTAGGGATGTTATCAAGGACTGCGAATCAAAATGGACCTATGAGCCAGCCATTTGCCAGGAGACTCTAGTGTCACTAGAAATCGGCAATTAATGTTGCAGACTCCTGATCGAGATCAACATTGCATGTGATCGAGATCAATGCAGCAATCATGGAATCACACAGTTTACTAAGCTCCTAGGCATCTGCAGATTATTTTTATTTATTTTATTTTAGACCAGCTGTAACTTCAGGTCATGAGTCTTTCTTCAAAATTTCTGTGTTTGCCATCACCTCTGCAAGAATAAACCTTGCATTAGTAGTATGTTGAAAGTTTTCAACAATTGTCTGGTTTAATAAACAGTTTCAACCTTACATTACTAGTATGTTGAAATTTGTAAAATGTATCTATGTTTTTGCAAATCCTAATTCTCGACAACATCACAAACTCTAATTCGGACTCACCGGGTGATTTCGATAAAATAGCAACGTAATTAGAGCATAAATTTCAAAGTTAGACCCATATAAATTTAAAAAAAAAACTAATAAAGGCAGCTCACTATAAACCTTTAAATATCGCAAAACCCTGAAAATTCTGTTTTCTCCCAACTAAATTCTGAAAAAAAGAAGAAGAGAAACTCCCCAGTTCTTCGCCTTCGTCACTCAGCAACTCGAAAGCTCCATCTTTATCAACAATGGCGGAGCTCCCAATTCTCCAATTCGAAGAGAAGATCATAGAAACAGTAGAGAAAAACTTCGTCGTCGTCATAATCGGAGAGACCGGCTCCGGTAAGAGCACGCAGCTCTCTCAGATGCTCCACAGACACGGCTACACCAAGTCCGGCATCGTCGGCGTCACTCAGCCTCGCCGCGTCGCCGCTGTCTCTGTAGCCAGGTAAAACTTACTGCCCTGTAATTAAATTCCTCTAATTTCAAAGCTAGGTGAAGTCTCGATTCTGAAATTTGAAATTGGAGCTGAAATTGTGGACAGACGAGTTGCGCAGGAGCTTAATGTTAGGCTCGGAGAAGAAGTTGGATACGCGATTAGATTCGAAGATAGGACTACGGAGAGGACTCGGATTAAGTACTTAACCGATGGAGTTCTTCTTCGCGAGAGCTTAACGAATCCGGAGCTTGATCAGTACTCTGTAATTATTCTGGATGAGGCTCACGAGAGGAGTCTAAATACGTACATTATACTACCTCTCTACATTTCTTCGAATTTGTTTTATTATTGTTGTTGTGAGTTTTGCAATTTTGTGATGTTTGGTTGTGTGTTTTGTGTTTTGTGTGCTATAGGGACATATTGCTAGGACTGATGAAACGTTTAGTGAAGAGGCGTGCGTCGAATTTGAAGGTGCTTATTACTTCAGCAACTCTAGACGGTGATAAAGTGTCGCAGTTCTTTTCGAATTGTCCTGTGCTGAATGTTCCGGGGAAGCTATATCCAGTGGAGATATTGTACAGCAATGAGCGGCCTAAGAGCTATCTTGAGTCGTCTTTGAAAACAGCTCTTGGTATGATCTTGGTCTTATATTGTTCTCTGTGCAACTGTGTGTACCCTTTATAGATTCAAGTTGGTAGGCTGGCGAGTTGCTTTATGTGGTTTTAGAGTTCTCTTGTTTCTTCAAATGTAGTATATTACGAGTAGTAGTGGAAAGTAGATGCTTTTGTTTATTTATGTTGACTAGGTTTGACTTAGTCATCATAGAATTTCATCGTTAAAGTCTAATTACTTTTCTTCCTCTTCGTTACTTTACTCAAACCAGGTTCTCACTTTAATCTTCATACTCTCTGGTCATGTAGTTCCTACTGTCTTTTCTCTCCAGATGCGTACTGTTGTCAATGCATATACATAACTTAGTTAGTATATAGAACTTCGATTATTATCACTTTAGGTTCTTGCCTAACTAACCTTTTGGGTCCAAAAAGACGAAAAATGAACTGATCAACATTTTTTGCTGTAGATATACATATTAAGGAACCTGAAGGTGATGTCTTAATATTCATGACTGGGCAGGTGATAAGCTCTTCTTATATGTTTCACTACTTTGTTGGATCATAGCTGTTGTGACTTAGTGCTCCAAACTGTGCTTCCATTTACCAGGAAATTTTATTTTATGTAGGATGATATAGAGAAGTTGGTGTCAAAGCTAGAAGATAGAGTTAGAAGCCTGGAAGAAGGATCTGTACTGGATGCCATAATCCTTCCTCTTCATGGTTCTTTGCAGCCTGAAATGCAGGCATGTAAAACTTTTGTATTTGACTTGTAACTTTATAGAGCTTTATGCTCATAATACTTGGTTCCTATCAAAACAATACTTTGTGGTTGATTTTTCTTCTTTTCTATGCAGGTACGTGTATTTAGTCCCCCACCTCCAAATTGTAGGAGATTTATTGTTGCCACAAACATTGCTGAAACTTCTTTGACTGTTGATGGTGTTGTGTAAGAATCTTATGCTTATATAGAAATTAATTCCTTGCAGTTACCTTTTATTTTCACATGTGCATTATATGTATGGGTGGGAGCTCTGCTACTTTGTAAGAAAGGGTTTCTGGTACATTGGCTGTTGAGTCTTCCTATGCAAAGTTAGATTTATTATGAACAATTTCACTGGTTTGTGCTGTAGGTGGGAAGATATTAAACAATAATCTGATACTTCAAAATTATGTGTGTTTATAGGTATGTCATTGATTCTGGTTATGTGAAGCAACGACAGTACAACCCATCCACTGGCATGTACTCTCTTGACGTTGTTCAAATTAGCAAGTAAGGAGTTGGTAATTTCATACTTTTGTTAGATGCTTGTCATCATTTTCTGAGATATATTTCCTTATCATTCTAATTGATTCTTGGATTCATTCAATTGCAGGGTACAAGCAAATCAGCGTGCAGGACGAGCTGGACGAACACGTCCTGGGAAGTGCTACCGATTATACCCTTCCATCGCTTACCATGATGAGCTCCTGGATGCAACAATTCCAGAAATTCAACGGTCTTCACTTGCTGGAAGTGTTCTTTACTTGAAATCTTTGGACCTCCCTGATATTGACATTCTCAAATTTGATTTTCTTGATTCCCCTTCATGTAAGACGAAATTTTTTTGTGTGCACATCTTTTTCATCTTGTTGACTCCATACAAATACTTTTGCCTTGATTTTTAATTATATCTTCTTGTTCGTTGCAGCTGAATCATTACAAGATGCTCTGAAGCAATTGTATCTTATTGATGCCATTGACGAAAATGGACTGATCACAAGAGTTGGGAAAACAATGGCTGGTATGACTTGACATCCGATTTTTGAAGCTGCATTTCTATATTATATGTCTATGAGAGTATGACTAGTTCCTTTAAGTTTTGCCACTATTTGATCAGGAAAAAAATATATTCTTAGATATAAAGTTATGCATCATCCATACTGTTAGCTGAATTCTCATGAAAATGTCAATTATCTATTCGAAAATTCATGCCATCATGTTTCCTTGTTCATTTTTCTCCATCTATTTTGCAGTACATGCGTATTCCGAGTATATTCCTTTCTGATAGGTCTGCTGACTGTTTCCTTGTTTATATGCAGAACTTCCATTAGAACCTTCATTGTCAAGAACCTTAATGGAGGCAAATGAGCTAGGTTGCTTATCGCAGGCTTTGACAGTTGCTGCTATGTTATCAGCAGAAACCACATTGCTTCCTGGTAGAAGGTTAGTTAGGCTCTCTATGTTTTGGACAGCAGGTGAAGTGCTCTGAAGATATTTACATAACTTAACCAATGCTGAACTAAATATGCACACATACATCAGATGTATAAAACAAAAAATATAGTCGAGTATTTATAATTTACAATCCTCCATTTGCAGCAAGAGTACTGATAAGAAGAGGAAATATGATGATTTGGACCTTCCTGATGGTTCAGGCTGGGGTGATCATATCCAATTACTACAGATCTTTGAGTGCTGGCATCAAAGTCACTATGACATTGGTTGGTGCAAGGAACGTGGGTTGCAGGTATTTTCTTATAATTTGTCTAAGAACTCTGATATACTGATAAATCTGATGAATTAATCTGGTAAATTCATAGTTGACACTTCTGGAACTCACTTATTGTAGGTGAGGGGGATGACGTTTGTCAAGGATGTCAGGAAACAGCTATGTCAGATAATGCAGAAAATAGCAAAGGGTTAGTAGTCATTATTGATTATCTTACTCACATGAACTAAGTTTATTATATTAATCGAATGTATTCCTGAGACTTCAAATACTGCAATGAATGGCAAGCATTGTTCCTAACAAGACATTTTGTACCTGGAAAACAGGATCATTAGATGTACAGCCAAGCAGAAGAGGGAAAGAAAGCCAACACAGCTATAGGAATCTAAGGAAAGCTTTATGTGTGGGGTATGCAAATCAGCTTGCTGAGAGAATGGTTTTTCACAATGGCTATAGAACTTTAGGTTTTAAGCCCCAAGTAGTACAGGTATGAACCTTAAAGTTTTGTTTGTATTAGATTTTGCAGAATTGTTGTCCCATCCTTGTTTGTGTAGTTAGTTTCTGGAAATATAGAACTGACACTTATATTTGTATAAAGGTGCATCCGTCCACTGTTCTAAAATCAAATGACGAAGGGAAATTCCCAGACTATGTCGTGTATCAAGAGCTCATTGCCACTTCCCGCCCATACTTGCGTACTGTATGTGCTGTAGATGTTGCTTGGGTTGCACCTGTTCTGAACAAGGTTAATAATCTAAACATCAACAAGCTGAGGTATGCTAGTTTCTTTGACACATATCTAGTGTAAAAGAATTGTTAATTGAATGTTCCATATAAAAAATGTTGTTGAGCTTGGACCCTTTATTTGTTAATGCAGCGGTGGGATTGATATTATTGAAGACAAGGCAAATCTTTCTGACTTGCCAAAGAAAGAAGATGCTGTTGCAGCGGTTCCTGATGACCGTGAAAGCAGAATACAGGCAGCTCGGGAGCGATTTCTTGCTCGTAAAGTAAAGAAGTGAGCTCAATCTCCGGTTGTCTTTGATGAACAGTGCTTCTGTTGAGATTCAGCTCACCTGCTCAGTGTGAAGGCTGCCTGAAAGAAAGAAGAAGGATAGATTTGAGCAGCACCTAGCAACTACGGAGCTCTTTTGCCCCAATCATCCCTCATGTGAAAAGCCAAGAAAGCTGGTTCTCTTAGAGTAACTTTCCCTATGGCTAGTTCAACGGGTGGGCTACTTTTGATTCCAATAGATACAGTAACTTTCTGATTTCCTTGTCAATATTCTAATGGATACAGTAACTGATCGTTGGACTATTTTGATCTTGCTATCAAGTGTTTACATACACTCTAAATATACGGTTATTTCCAACTGAGAATGACAGAAAACAAAAGTGTCTTGTCGTTGCGATTTTGTGAAGCTTGTGCTGCTATACTGTTTGTTCGAGAACTATTAACATGTGAAAAAAGCATGTCAACTGCAGATGATAAGGCTATATACAGTACTTGATCAATCTCATAAACACGAAATAGCTAAGAGTATAAATGACTAATAATACAATTTTACAAAGGTCGAACTAAGCCCCAGCTGCTTCATCATGAGCAGCCAGCATATCAAGTGCTTCAAGGATACCCCTCTCTCGCTCCTGAAGCGAAAGCTTCGCCCTTTCTAACTGCGCCGGGGAAAGGCTCTCTTTATCCTCAAGCATCTTCTCAACCTCCTCAACGAGCCTCTCCGTCCCACCGATCCGAATCGTATCCGATCTCATCATCTCCACATCACCAAGCCCTCGATCAGGAACAGGACCAACACCATTCGTATTGCGCCATTCTCGTAGCACCCTGATGGACTCGTCCGCTCGCCTTATCTCCATGAGAAGCTCTCCGTGTTCTTCATCTGTTACATTAAGTTCCTTCCGCAGCTTGGTCATAAGCGCCACTCTGTCCCAAGAAAGAGTATCGGATTGAGCACTGAAAGCCTTCAAAACAGCATGGTATGCCTCTGCTTCCATATTATGGATCATCTCGTAGTCGACGGCCTTGCTTCTGGTTCTACGTGTTGGTACTACAACACCAGAACCATTCTTGCGCTTGCGACCTCGCATATTGTCTTGGGCTGATAAACCCCAAAACCCTAGGGACAAGAGGCTGCTTCAACTTCAAGTAATCCTCTGCTTCTGTGTGTTATTTATATACTCACAAGGCGGTTCCTGTATATATAGAGGCACGAATTTTTATGTTGAAATTAATGTTCTTTTCGATTTTGGTTTCTGCTTCCGTGAAATTTCTTATATAACAAACACGAAATACTGTTTAAATTACTGTTTAAAGGGGTATTTTGGTCTTTTCATTTATTTTTAATAGTTTAAGTTTTTTTAACTGTTTTAGTGTTTATTTTTACAGTTTTACTTTTTTACTTTTATTTTTTACTTTTATTTTTTACAGTGTTATATTTTACTTTTTATTTTACAGTTTTACTTTTTTACTTTGACTTTTATCATTTTTTACAGTTTTTTTTTACTTTTTTAATTTTAATATTTTACTATAATTTTCTATCATTTTTTTTTACAATTTTATATGTTACTTTTTTATTTTTATATTTCAATTTTTTACTTTAACTTTTTGCCAAACCTTTTTACAATTTTGTGTTTTACATTTTAACAATTCTAATTTTATTTTTATTTTTTAATATTCACACATAATTTTTCCAGCATTATTTTTTAACAATATAATTTTTATTTTTTACTAAAATTTTACAATAAAAATTTTTATATAGATTTTGCTTAAATTCTCCGCATTAATTTTTTTTTGTTTTAACAAGTTTCATCTTTAACAAAATTTTCTACCTAAATCATAATCTCATTTATGCATAATTCAGACTCTTTTTAACCTATATTTTCTACCTAAATCCTAATCTCATTTATGCATCATTTTCGATTTTTTTAACATAAATTAGCAATACCGTGTCTTTGGCGGGGGCTATTCAATTATAGATTTTATGCCATGACTGTTGAGTTTGGGTTCGATTGGTTAAACAAAGGTTATGCTTCTGATTTGAATATGATTATTATTTAGGAGATTAATATGATTCATAAGAACTTATGATTCATTGGTTTCCCCGTCTCTTTCTGAAATCAAGTGTGATTTCTAGACAAACAAAAGCATAAATTGTCTTATTTAAAGTACTTCTGAAAGAAATAAAATGACGTAGAGTTTTCTCTTTTACTAAGAGTTTGCTCTATGATGATGATCCTGGCGTTGCATAAAGCTTTAACAAAACTGTGTGCGTTCAAGATACTTGCAAGAGACTAATAGTAAGATTACAAAAACCAATTCATCTTCTTAGAGTCCACAAGGTCCAGATTTGGTTTATGAATAGTGACGTTAAAATGCAGGGAAGTGTTATATCAGACTTTGTCTTATTAGAGGGTGCTAAATGGCGTCATCATTTGATCAGGAAATACAGTCTCCATTTCTTTTAGCATGCATTCACGGAATAGGTAAAAGAAGGAATGTGATCAGAGAGCTTTTTTTTTATATATAGTATGTTTCATATATAACTTAGGTAATTAGATATTTATTTGCAAGATGAATATCAGTGGACTAATTTCATTTGAACCTCAGGAGCTCAACCTCGATTTACAGATCCCTCATTTATGGGAAAAAGAAAAAAAAATGGAGGTTGGTCTATTATCTTATCCAGGTATTATCTGTTTTGTGTGAATTGATCAAACCCAAGCTTTCATATTCCATTTGGTGTTGCTGTGTGTTTTTTATATTACTTTTATAGTTTAGTTTTTGTTTTTATTTTCTATACTTTAATCGGTCAATTATTAATAATTTATCTCTTTCCTGTAGATCAAAGAGCTTTGAGTATGCCTGTATGTAAATGACTTTTTTTTCTCTGTGAATTGAATTGAAATGAATTTCATTGAAATTGTTCATTGCTTTCTTCTCGATCAGAGGATCTCTCTTAAAAGGTAAGCTAAACCCAATAACCAGAATTCTTGAATCTATTTATTGGTGAGTCAAATTAACTAATCAAAATTTACCTTTAAGATTTTTTCGAATGTCAAGGAGACACTGAAACTGAGTATTAAAGCTTCACAACAACAACGATTGGTAAGCATTTCATCTCTTACACATTACATGACGTTTTGAGCTAAGTTAACTGATTACATTGAAATGCAACTAATATTAAACATTTTTTTATTTTTTGTTTTTATTTTTGCTGTAACAATAGATTATGAAGACGTCAAAGTGTTATTTGCGCACTGATTTTAAGAAGACTTTGTTTTGACACTTCGGAGGAGACTACATACCTCCATTTTTTTGGAGTGAATCAAATATGTCATTCATGTATATATTAGATAACATGTTGAAATTGTGCCAACTTAAAATTTCTCTTTATTTATTTTTTAGTTTGTCACTCATGCATATATTTTATAATGTAAAATATTTATTTTTTATACATTTATGATCTTTGTAATAAAGAACTGCAATTCTTATCTTGCAATTCTTTTCTTTTGTAAGTTGCAAGTACTAATTTGAATATTACTTTGTTTGTAAATTGAGCATTGTCTGTCTCCAAATAATTATGATTTGTGCATTACGATCATCTAATTTCTAAATAAAATTATACATTCAAATTAATATTTTGTTTCAACTATTGATCTTACTTCGACGACAAACCGCGCCTTGGCGCGAGGGACAACTCTAGTTATTGTTCTTTACACAGAAAATATGAAGACTACAATCGGACCATCTATCAAAACAAAAGATTTAGTAACTATATTTGTGTTAGGTATAGCTCCAAACCTTGCGAAAAGTACGTTGTGGATTGCTCCTTGCCCATCTCGTCCCATTTTTGAACACGTGGGTGAAAATATAGTAAATAGAGTCTAGTTTACCCCATGATTGATTTTACGTCGATGTGGGATAAGCAAGGAGTAAAATATCGGGTATCGAGGATATATCGACAGTCCAAAATTTGGATATATCGACGGAAATATCGACGAAATATCGATCCACTGAAAATTCTGACGGAAATGATGGAAACTAATAAAAATATATAGAAATTTGTAATGAAACTTTTGGAGGTTGTTATATGATCAATTACCTACCTTATGTGAAAAGAAAATATTGATCAAACATCAAAACATATGAATTTGCTATATTACTATATGAATTAGTACGTGTTAAGTGCTGATAACTATTAAAATATAATTTAATAGTTCTATTTTTATTTTTTTGATGGCTAAACTTTAATGGGAGGCTAGACCATCACATTTTTGTACAATATGTTACACATCACACATTACAAAATCAAATATATAAATACTTCAAAACCACATAGAGGACCTATGAGGTTCGAAATTCACACTATTTTCCTCATCTCTCTGTGCAGAATCATGTGTGTATTGTGAAGAGTACTCATTAAATGATTGCTCTCCCATGTAATTCTGCATGTATTGACTTACATGCCAACCATATGGATCAGGGGGCGGTCTTTGAAGATTTTGGAGCTCGTAGTATGAACCAGACATTGCTCGACTTTCTTCATTGCTATCATCATTTGAGGCATTTGTTTGTGATTGTAACGATGAGTTATCACTTGTTGGAAGACCATAAAGCATGATATATGAAGGATAAGACATTGCAAAATTTTGACCATAATAATAGGGTTGGTAAATATCGGTAAATATCGGAAAATATCGAAAATATCGGGGATATATCGGAAGTATCGGAAAGTTTCGAAAAATTTCGGAAAATTTGGAGATATATTTACGGATTTTTCAGGTAAGTTCAAAAAACCGAAATATCGGCGAAATATCGCCGATAATTTCGATTTTGCATTCTTTGGGGATAAGAATCTATTGCACCAAACAAAGATATTAAGGGAAACTAACAAACAAAGATATTTAGGCTTAACAAAGTATGTCATCCGTGTATTTCTACCTCTTTTATGTACATCTCGATCTCAAAAGCTTTTTAATTTCTAATTTTCAGAAACTAATATATATTTGTTGGGAGTTTTGTTAGTCCATTAATACGTGTAATGCTATGTTCTTCAGATAACTGCAACAGATTCAAACAAAGAGGCATATGAGGTTGGACTGCCATTTATTCAGAAGGCTGGGGTGGAGCATAAGATTAACTTCATTGCCTCAGATGGGCTTAAAGCTCTGAATGATCTCATTGACAGTGTAAGTTTACAGCTAGCCAAAAGTTCACACAAGTTCACAGATGGCTACCAAAGTGTTTGAATTAATGCAAAATGGTTTGATTGATTGAGGGTGTAAACTTGTAAACAGGGCGAGGAAGATGGGAGCTTTGACTTTGCATTTGTGGATGCAGACAAGCAAAACTACCTCAACTATCATGAGCTGCTCATGAAACTTGTCAAGGTCGGTGGAATCATAGCTTATGATAACACACACTGGTTTGGAACAGTTGCAGAGCCTGAGGAGACGGTAAAGGACTCTAAATTAAAGAAATGTAGAAACGAGGTGGTTGAAGTGAACAAGTTTCTAGCCACTGATTCTCGTGTTGAGTTAGTTCTCGTTTCCATCTAATTAGACTTAGAGTAGCTCCAACAGATTTTCTATATTTGAGTTTTTCTCTATTTTTGAAAATATTTTGGTTGTTTTGGTCCAATAAATTTCCTAGTTTAGAGAATTTGATGAAAGAGAAAATAACATTTCTTATATTTAATTATAATATTCTTTATATTTTTTTAGGTAAATCTACAAAATAAAGAATCTGTTGGTGTTGGAACATAATATGTATTGTGGTTGTGTTTTTTGTTTTCCTATAATAAAAAAATTATAGAAAAATTGTTAGAGAAACAATCTAAAAAAAAAATACACTTGTTTAAAGTTCGTGGGTTAAGTAATGGAGTTCCCCAACCAGAAGTCGATCAAATGCACTTGTCAAAAAGAGTGAGGCACATATTTAATTCATGACTTGATTTTGCTAGAAATTTAGTGGATTTTTGCTATAAAGCAAACTGCTATGATTTTTACCCAAGAATGTTTTAATTGCTACGATCTTAACCAAAAACAAATTAATGTTGAGATGTTTACCAACAAAAGACAATTGCTCATAATCAAAATAACTTTCATGCATTTTTAGTTTGAACTCTATGAGATGATTTCAAGTATAGAAACAACCGCATGCCGCGCCTAACAACGCCGCTAGGCTCGTTGCGCCGCCCCCACACTTGGGATAAGCTGATTTCCTTTTACTCCACTGCCGGTGGAGATGACAACCTTGTTCCCTTGTTCCTCTCTCTCTCTCTCTCTCTCTCTCTCTCTCTCTCTCTCTCTCTCTCTCGGCCTCGCATTACGGTGAGATTCAAGGCATGACGACTAATAGTGGCTTGGGTTTGAAGGCTAGATGTTGCGAGGAGTAAGACGTCTGATCTGGATTGGTAGCGACAGTGTGTGCGACGCCACTATGATGCTGGGGATTGGCCACACCGAGCGAGACTCAAGATGTATGGTGGCTATCGTCCTCACCAAACCCGACTCAAGCCGAACGGTATGGGAAGAGGCGGAGACCGACAAGCTGCGTACGTGGGCGCACGGATCGGGGCGTGTGGGTAGCGATCTCAACTTCAGAGTGGAGTGGTTGTCGCTCGGGGACAAGTATCGGCAAGGTTCAAAAAGGTGTTAGGCGGTGGAGTTATTGCCTAACGCCTAGTTGCCTAGGCGAAGATTAATTGGAAACTAGACGGATTATTATTTTTAATTAATTATATAATTATTTAATACATTATATAAAAATATATTATAAATAATATAAAAAATAATAATAAAATGTCATCAAAACACATTAAAACATATTGTTTTAAGTTTTTCTAATTTTTCTTATTGTCTTTAATTCATCTCCAATCCAAAATAAGTCAAAAGCTAAATTGTGAATGTTTAAGTTTTGCCCCATTTTGAGTTAAACGGCCGCCTAGGAGTATTAAGCATCAAGGCAGCCCACCTAAGCATTGACTAAGCGGAGGACTGCCTAGGAATGGGGTCTAGGACTAAACTTAGGCAATTTTCATATTTTCAAAGCCTAGGCAGACGCCTTTTTGAACAATGAGTGTCGACGAGCCACCTTCGAGTTACAACGTGACTCTGGAGGGGTTTGCCGCCTGTCCAGCAGCGGTGGCTAGGGTTTGGTTCTTCATGGGAAGGGACCCAATACAATGTTTGAGCTTCCCTCATTTGAGCATGTGTTTGGTTCTTTGCAAATTGGGCCATACCCTTTGCTCAAACTTGGTCTGGGTTGTAGGGGATGGGGGAATGATTGTCGAGGTTCAGCTTCCTTATAGATATGGTGTCCGGATAACTAAGAAGTGGTATCTTTTTTTTTAATTCTCTTACTACTTTGATTTTTTATTTGAGGATATTATGGACTCCAACGTGGTAGTAATGTAGTGCTTAACGAGTTTCATTTTTTTGGCCGAAAATCTGGTGGAACTCTATACTACATTCATTGATTATTTTTGCCATATCAAAAAAAAAAAAAATTGCTCACACTATAAAACTATAGACGTACACACACAATATCAACCATGAAAATTTTCTCACCTTCACTTACCAAAGACGATTCACAATGCAATACTTGATCATGTATGCGGCTATGAAACAGTTCGAGAAAATTGGCATTTTGAAAATCAGAGAAGACACAATAATTCTCAAGAGCCGATCTCTTTGCAAAGTTCATTATGTTTTTACCTAGTGGTATATTTTAGTAGTAAGAAAGTAATTTAGATATTAGTTTTTATATATGGTCATAATTTGAAAACAAGGCAAATCATTCTGATCGACTTGCCAAAGAATGTTGCTGCACTTCTTGATGTTCGTTATAGCATAATACAAGCAGCTCGAGAATGATATCTTACTTGAAAAGTAAAGAAGTGAGCTCAGTCTTTGGTTGTCTTTGATGGGATAGTGGTATGTATAAACACTGTATGCGCTGCTAATGAGATTGAACCCACATGTTCAATCTAAAACCTACTGAAAGAAAAAACATGGATACAGCTAAAAATTACGAAGCTATTTGTGCCCCAACCCTCCCCCATGAAAAGCTAAGGGCGCCAGTTCTCGAACCCCCAGATCAGTAACATTTTGTGGTTGCAATCTAATAGACATGAAATAGGTAGAGTGACTATAGTAACGATGTGAAAGAAAGCGTGTACACACAAAAATATAAGAAATAGGTAGAGTGACTACAATTATGCTGCAGATTATTTACAAAAATAGTTCTTTTTACTCATAGAAATATCTCAAATAACTCGGTCAATACTAATTTTTGGAGTTTTCTGGTTTTCTAGACTTCTCATTATAAGAATGGATGATTTTATTCACACATACCTAAATACTAGATACACATCTCATTATTACTACGCATGTTTCCAAACATATTTAATACTAAACATATTTACAGATATCCTGGTTTCTGTTTGGTTGAGAATTTGATGGTGGTTCCCGAGTGCCATTTAGGAATTAGGAGACGATGGCAGCACATAACATCATCATCAAGAATCCGGATAAAATCGATGGAAGTATGACATGTGATTATGTGCACTAGGATTTTAACTACAAATTGGTCTTGTGTTCGAGGACTTTTTGCGTTCTGTTTAATTCAGACTTGGCGGCTAGAGCTTTTTTGTTCGCAAGAAATTACACAATAAAATAGTCACTAAATGTAGATTTCATCCCAAGATACTTAAACGACCATTTAATAAGATACTAAACTAAAACATTTTCTACACGATCGTTTATTGAGATATATAAACAAGAGAATTAATATAGGACTTAAAGTGAATTTTGTCTTTAAAACAATCATTATAAAAAGAAATAATAAATTAAACACTAAATTTTATGTTGAAAATATATGTTGAAAAAGAAACGATACTCAGGGACAATCATTCTATGTTGCAAGCAGTTGTTATGAAAGTTCAATAATGTGCAGCTGAGACATATCTACAGAAAGATGAATATGATGGCAGATTGCCTTGCTAAAAACAATTTGAATCATGAGATTGGTGTGGTGGTTTTTTATGATCCTCCTAGTCATGCTACTAGTGTTTATCTTGATGATCTGGGGAATGTTCATAGATCCAGAAGAATGACGTTTGAGTATGAGATAGGATAATTTGTTCATTTTCTCCTTTTTTCAGTTCCTCTTTTGGAACTACATGTAACCAAAAAAACAACGATAGTACTATATATATGACGTAATTATCGTTAATTTTTTTTCATGTAAATATTGAGTTTGGAGGGCACAAATTTTAGAATTCATTTTAAGTTTAATAATCTCAATTTCAGCCAATTATTTCGAGAATTGAGGTTACTCCATGGCCAAAGCGTTGAACTATCTGCTGACAAGTTAAGTTCGAATTCTAATACTCCCCTCTGTCGGCCAAAATTTTGAAAAGGAAGATCCCGGTGATGAGCGAATATGTTTCTCTATCGTCTCTCCCCGTACCCCTAAAACCCTACCCAGCCGTCGATCGGTTTCCTAGAAAAATCAACAACAAAAGAGGAGTTGCCATTTGCCAATAGGGCTTTAGGAAAGTAACGCCATTAGCCAACAAAAATAGCAACGCCATAGGCCAATATCAGTTTCACTGAGACAGTCCCAGCAGGGACCCAGCTCCAATTTCAATCTCAGCATCATAGGACTGACAAAGTACGAAACTTTGACACTAAAGTTTGAAGCTTTGACATTTGGGCCATCAATTCTGGAGCCGAATTTATCATCATCGCCATCATCACGACGAATATCTCTTCGGTTTTTGTAGCCAACAGATAAATACACAATCTTTTCATTCAAAGGCGTTGACTTGGAGACTTTGAGTGAGTGAGTGAGCAGAAGAGCAATGAAGCTGGTGCCGAGAGAGCTCGACAAATTGGGTCTCCACAATGCTGGGTTTCTAGCCCAGAAGCGACTTGCTCGTGGGTTAAGGCTCAATCACCCTGAAGCTGTTGCACTCATAGCCACTCAGGTTTGTCTTATTGCATTTTTGACTTTGTGTTTTTCCAGTTAAAGTTTTCCGCTTTAATCATATATGAGATATATTGTGATTTTAGTGATTGGTACTATATTTATGGTCTGATGTAACTTTCTTTATCTTTGGGTAGATTTTGGAGTTTGTTCGTGATGGTGACAAATCTGTGGCAGAGTTGATGGATATTGGGAAACAGCTTCTAGGAAGGTAATGGTTTCAAGCATGTTTTCGTTATAAAATTTTCTGTCTTAAATCTGAGTGTATATTTGTTAAATGTGTTGGTTAGATGCGTTTGGTTTCTTCATGATTGATATGCATATTTCTTTTCAAACAGGAAGCAAGTTCTTCCTGGTGTTCACTATCTATTGGATATGGTGCAGGTATTTCTGCCCATAAATCATTAAACTTGTGGCATTTGTTCTCCTATTGTCTCGTCGTTTTAAAAAGCCTGGAAACTTGCTGCTGAAATATGTCATTTTCTTAAGTGATGCACCATCTAAGATCAGATTCATATGTAAAATTCTACTGCAGGTCGAAGGGACCTTTCGTGATGGGACCAAGTTAATCACCATTCATGATCCAATTTCTAGGGAGAACGGTGATCTCGAACTAGCTTTAAAGGACTCCTTTCTTCCTGGTATAGGACTAAGTTCTATTGAAAAGTTTTAATTTATTTATTTTCAGAACCTATTAACTTTATTGTAATATGACATGGGAATTCATGAAACAAAGTTTTTGTGCAGTTCCCTCATGTGATAAGTTTCCGGAAATGGCAGACGGTAACATTCCTGGTGAATTGATCTTGCAAGGTGGTGATATTGTACTTAATCACGGAAGGAAGGCAATAATCCTGAGAATTGTAAACACTGGAGACAGGCCAGTTCAGGTGTTTATCATGAACTTGCCATTTATCCTTTTACTTGTGCCTACTTTTCAGTCAGCTACTGTTGCCTATACATATGGTAGTACTGTTTCAATTTTTTCGGAGAACATGGTAAAACTAGTTTTCTTGTCATGTTCCTGTCAAAACTATAGGATCTAATGACAAACCTTTAACAGTTGTTTTATCTAAAATTTTATAAAAGTAATCTACATAATGTCCAAATCATAAGCAATTGATATAATACTGCTGTTTTAGTAATCTATATAATGTCCAAATCATAAGCAATTGATATAATACTGCTGTTTTAGCAATTTAAACTAACCTACGGTCCTACACCATCTCATTAAGTTTTTCCCAGGGAGGAGTCGGTTGAAGAAATTATAGTGATTTATAGATGGCCTCCTTTTTTTTCAGGTTGGCAGTCACTATCACTTTATCGAGGTCAACCCCCATTTGGTTTTTGATCGAATGAAAGCATATGGTATGCGCCTGAACATACCTGCTGGAACAGCCAAGAGATTTGAGGTGTTTTATTTTTCAATATCTTTGTTGATTTATCAATCTTGTGTATGTGAAAGTAAGTTCAGTTCATCTAAAGTAACAGGATGTCATTCATCCTTCACTTCTAATTCTATAATTCAGATTCATGCTAATGCTTATCAACCAACTTGACATGCGTGTAAGCCTACTTTGTTATCATGGATGATAGTACATTTCTGAGTTCGAATTTATTGAGCTTAGCTAGGACTTGTTAACATTTTAATTTTAGTTACTTTGTTCATTTTAAGTACATCAATGGAGCTTGTTTTACCTTTTCAGCCAGGGGAGAGTAAACATGTCAAACTCGTAAGCATCGGAGGTAACAAAGTAATCAGAGGAGGCAATGATATTGTTGATGGTGCAGTACGAAGCTTCGACAGACACCAGATAGTCAAGGGAGTTGTAGAAGACAGACAATTTGGAAATGAAGAAGAACCAAATGCTAGGTTTATATTTCTCTTCCTTTGATGCTTGGTTGCCTAATTTGCTTCTATTTGGTTATATTAGTAGGATTGTAGGAATATTTGATTTGGTTGGCTTGTTCACTAAGATGATAAAGCGACAATGGAGATGTCTCACCTCAGTACTAATTTTGCAGCGAAGGTGTTGCAGGAATAGATGCAGCTTTCACCTCTGTTATTTCTCGTGAGACATATGCAAACATGTATGGCCCTACTACCGGTGACAAAGTTCGGCTTGGTGATACCAACTTGTTTGCTGAGATTGAAAAAGATTATACTGTTTATGGGGATGAATCTGTTTTTGGAGGTGGCAAAGTTATAAGAGAAGGAATGGGTCAGGCATCTGGGAATGAACCAGCCGAATCGTTAGATACGGTTATAACTAATGCAGTAATCATTGATTATAGCGGGATCTTCAAGGCAGATATTGGTATCAAAGATGGTCATATAGTTGCCATTGGGAAATCAGGCAATCCAGATGTTATGGATGGTGTATCTAGTAATATGATTATAGGGGTAAGTACCATCTAAAGTTACATCTGGTTTCGGATATATAGTATCCAAGAAAGTCGATAACATTTTCTTACACACTCTTTGTAACTAGGTTAACACTGAGGTCATTGCGGGGGAAGGACAGATTGTGACTGCAGGGGCCATAGACTGTCATGTGCATTTCATTTGCCCTCAGTTGGCGTATGAAGCAATATCAAGTGGTGAGCTACTTTGACATACTATTTTGCCCTCAGTTGTCATGTGCATTTCATCACTATATTTGCTCTGGTCACTTGAGACTTTCTGCATGGACATACTGCTCTAGAACGTCATAGTATTTTTGCTGTTTTGTTACAATTTTCATGTCTATCATCCTTTATTTTGTTTAATTTTCACTCATAAATTTGTAATATCTGAAGCTCAGTGGTTTGACCTCTGAATAATTCCAATACTTGTTGAGGTATGCAGGCTTCACAACATTAGTGGGAGGTGGAACTGGACCTGCTACAGGGACTCGTGCAACAACTTGCACACCATCTCCATTACATATGAAGCTCATGCTGCAATCAACTGACGAAGTTCCTCTAAACTTCGGTTTCACAGGGAAGGTATGTGTACTTGATTGTACTTGAAAGACTCCTTTCTCCACTACCCCAAGTATACATGGCCGATCAGACCACTTTATTTTGTAAAACATGAACTGATGGCTGAACCTGTTTCCTTTTATCTATTTTCTTATCCGATAATGCCTTTGTTTACTTTAGGGGAATAGTGCCAAACCTGATGGACTACATGAAATAATCAGAGCTGGGGCAATGGGTCTGAAGCTGCACGAAGACTGGGGCACTACTCCTGCAGCAATAGACAATTGCTTGAGTGTTAGTGATCAATATGACATCCAGGTACTTGATCAGTATTTTGTTGAAAAGATCAATATGCTGTGCTGCCCGCCGTGAATAGAAAACATTTTCATCCAAACTGTGGTCTTTGATAGGTTAATATCCATACAGACACCTTGAATGAATCTGGATTTGTGGAACACACAATTGCAGCATTTAAAGGGAGGACTATCCATACGTACCACAGGTATAGAACACGATCTTATCTATTCTGATGTGCAACTTGTTCTCGGTGGTGTACAAATTTAATGAGAACTCTAGTTAGTATAAAGAAGAGGAAAACTTTTCTGGTCATCAAGGCATGAGTTTCCAACCTTTGTTGACTCACTTGACTCCAAACTTGGTTGTGACTTCAGATCCACTGCTGCTTGACCCTGTCGCCAATTTCTTGATTCCCAAGTTGCTAAGAATTTCATGCATACCTAAGACAGTTTTCATTCTAGCAACTACTTTTTTTTTCTTCTGTCTTTTAATTGTGTTTGTTCTTGATACCATTTGGCAGTGAAGGTGCAGGTGGGGGTCATGCTCCAGATATCATCAAAGTATGTGGTGTGGATAATGTCCTGCCCTCATCAACGAATCCCACACGGCCTTTCACCTCCAATACCATAGATGAGCATCTTGATATGCTGGTATGAGAAGATACGAGTACTGATACAACATTCACTATATTTACAGATTTGTCATTTAGTTATTTTCAATGCATGTAGATGGTTTGCCATCACCTTGACAAGGACATTCCAGAAGATGTAGCTTTTGCTGAATCAAGGATAAGGGCTGAAACAATTGCCGCGGAAGATATATTGCATGATATGGGGGCAATTAGCATGGTCGCTTCTGATTCACAGGCTATGGGTCGTATTGGAGAGGTTTTTAATTTCTTTACCCTTTGTTTGATATGTATTTCAGTTCCTCTGGACCTTGAATATTTGTTAAGTCTCAAAATGTGTGCAAACTTTGCTACCAGGTGATAATCAGAACTTGGCAAACTGCTGACAAGATGAAGTCACAAAGAGGGTCGATTGAACCTAGTGGATCCAGCAATGACAACTTTCGAATCAAGCGATACATTGCAAAGTACACCATAAATCCAGCTATAGCAAATGGATTTTCTGAATTTGTTGGCTCCGTTCAGGTATGTTTGAACAAAACACTCCGGAATAATTCTTTTCAAGCTTCGCTTATACTTTCATCCATTTCGAGAACAAAATGCATTCAGAGTTTAATTTGGATGGACTTTAAACAGTGACACTGTTATATTTCCTTTCTTAAGATAAAGGATTCTCATTCTGTTGGCATGAGTTCTTCTGTAGGTGGGCAAGCTCGCTGATCTTGTTATATGGAAGCCATCTTTCTTTGGGGCAAAACCAGAAATGGTGCTCAAAGGTGGTGCAATTGCATGGGCTAATATGGGTGATCCAAATGCAAGCATTCCCACACCTGAACCGGTAAAGTTTCTGTTTTTTACAAATTACAACAGTTCTTAAGTAATAACTGTCCCAGGTGAACGTAAAAGTTACCGCTTTTAATATCTCTTTGCAGGTCCTTTCGAGACCTATGTTTGGTGCATTTGGCAAGGCCAGTAGTGCTCACTCCATTGCCTTTGTCAGCAAGGCATGAATCTCTCTTTCTGTTCCAAAGTAACATACAGATAACAGATATATATGATGAAGTTAAGGGAGTAATATTCTGTTTTCCTCTGCAAACAGGCAGCTAAAGACAATGGTGTTAAAGCACTGTATGACCTCAACAAGAGAGTGGAAGCTGTAGGAAATGTAAGGAATCTCCGCAAACGCGACATGGAGCTCAACGACGCCCTGCCAAAGATTCTGGTCGATCCTGAGACATACACGGTGACAGCAGACGGCCAGGTACTTACCTGCAGTGCAGCCACTACCGTCCCTTTATCCCGGAATTACTTCCTATTTTAAGGCCAATCATAGATACTCGGAACCTCTCCTAGTTGTATTTTTTTTATAATCCAACTTAACTTTTTGCCAATGTATCATTCAAAGTCTGACAAACTGAAATAAAATAGTGATCCTTTTGACAATGCAAAACAAGAATCTTCCAACTGGGATATGGCTCTTGCATGTTCTCATTCTAAAAATCTGAATATCATATATAGTTGCTGGAAGCAGATCTGTTATCTAACTGAGACACATATAAAAATTGCTAAAACATGCAAGTAGGTACTTAATCCAATCTGGCACAATCTAGTTCAGTCTTAAAGAAGAAACTTATGAGCTTTGGCTGCTGGTAAAGTAATACAGTAGTGCTCGAAAGTAAATCTACTGGGCAAAGAATTTACTGTCTTGTGATCCTAATCCAATGCAATGTGTGTCTAATTGGCCTTTTCTCTTTGGTCACACCTGAGTCTCCTCTTTAGGCACGACACATTATATAAATTTAAAAGGCTGGTGAGACGTGATACACAGGAGATTTTGAGAAATGAAGAATGAATTGAATATGCACCAACTGCCATAATAAATAGATATTCTTGAACTTATATAATAGACAAGATTTAGACACTTATTATTGTTATCTTGTGTGTTCACAAAGAACTACCAACCAGAGATCTGTGATGGTTTCATGCATCATTCACATGACAACTTCATAGAAGCTAACATTGCCAACCTTTTCTGGGTAGTCACCTTTTTTTTACAAGTAAAACGATAGAATATATTGATAATCTCACTAGTATAATCAGCAAGCAATCTTTTTTATAAGAATGGACGTGCGAATACAAATACTGCAGGGACATTGGCATGACGCAAAGTTCATTTTGTGAGCTTATGCGCCACTACATTTGTCTCCCTCCTTAAGGAGACAAATCTAAAATTTGAGAACTGTCGGAGACTATCATAGAGATCCTAATAAATATCATGAACCGGAGTCTCAGCGATATCAAGGTCAACAATACCCTGACCTACCTAATCTGGGTAGTCATCATAATAGGATTAATATGTAAGACCGAGGAAATGCGTATTTTGGAGTCTTGTAATGTTCTGCACCTACCGGTCAAGTTCTTAATCTTCATTTCTTTAATTAGTTTGGGATCAAAATTTTCTCTACTTTTCCTGAGAATGCAAACATGCAATCTGCTTTTCCACATAAAATAGGAGAGGTTACCATCCAAGTCGTCGTCTCATTCTTAATCAGATTAGACCTACACTACTTGAATTCTCAATCATGGGTCATTATTAAGATGAAGTATGAAAGCAAAATGCAAAAGATTTAAAACAACATAATTTTGGGTTTACTACAAATCATCTTGAACCTTTTCTTTCATCTTAGATTTGAACACATGTTCATAAAAGTATGGGTTAGTTATAACTTTTTATAACACATTCTCCATGCTCTGTTCATACTTGCCATGATCTGACAAAACTAGCCCTTCTTATATTACTATAAGGAGTATAAGCTGCTGGCAATATGGAAGAGTAAAAATCCAAGAACACTATGAGCCTTTTTTGTTTTGGGTCGAACATTATATGATCATAGAAGTGATCACCGCTCCAAAATTGGAGAATATTGAAACTTGGAGCACTCTAGAATTTTCCGAACATTTACCAGCCTGCTTCCTCTTCTTTTTTCTTCACATCTTCCCCACTTTCCCACCGAGAGCTCGTCAAAGAAAAGCACCATTGGCATGATCCCAAAGCTTTTCCTCCTTTTTCTAATTTCTAATTGGTCCACTGTATCTCACGCGCCGCACACCGTCAATCATAATCGAAAAACAAAGACCACCACTATTAAACTCAATGATGGAAACAAAGTGATTGGAATTGAAACTATATACTTGGCTTTAGTTTAGTTTCCTTACTATGAACTAGTAACTACTCATCATCATCACACTTCTTCAATCTCCGACCAAAATTTAGCTTCTACTTTAACAAAGTGACTAGACTAGTTCAAACGACACCAAGGAGTTATTATGTATGCGTTGAAACAGCCACATGTTCCTTTCAAGTCAAGCTTCACCGGCGGCCGGCGGCCGGCCGGAAAGTTCATCACTTACCGGAAAGTTCATCACTTCGGGTCGAGGCCCAATGGGCTTGGATCGGTCAGAGCGGTGATCAGCGGTGGTGACAAGGCTGCAGTGGAAGCAAGTTCAACTACTAGTCCTTCCTTGCAGGACAGGGGCATTGATAGGTCTCTGGTATCTTCTTCTTCTTCTTCTCCGATCGAAGTGAAGGCGGTGGTGACGATCAGGAAGAAAATGAAGGAGAAAGTTGCAGAGAAGATTGAGGATCAATGGGAGTTCTTTATGAATGGGATTGGTAAGGGGATTCTGATTCAGCTCATCAGTGAAGAAATTGACCCCGGTAAGTTTTATCAAAGACTCCAGACTTTTATGTGTGTAAAAATGTGTGCTTTGGATTTTTTCTGTTTTTTGTTTTTGTTTTTGTCTGTGATGGGCATGCAAGATTTTCATGCCCATTTTTGTTCGTGATCCTGGTAAAAGACTCAAAACTTTTTTTTTTGTGCTTTTGTGATTTTCAATCTATAAGTGGTATAGTTGGTTGGTGGAAGAATTTGTTAGTAAATGTATATGCTTTGGGTTTCTTTTGCTTTTTTGTTTTGGTGGTTTAGATGCAAAAATGTTTATGCCATTATTGTTCTTGTAGATACTAATTCAGGAAAGATAATGGAATCTGCTGTGAGGGGATGGTTGCCGAAGCCATTGCCGACGAAATATTCACACATAATTGAGTATGCTGCCAATTTCAAAGTTCCAAGGGACTTTGGGTGTCCTGGAGCTGTTCTTATTACCAATCTTCTTGGGAAAGAGTTTTACTTGTTGGAGATTGCCATTCATGGCTTTGATAAAGGACCCTTTTTCTTCCCTGCAAATACTTGGATCCATTCTATCAGTGATAACCCCGAAAGTCGAATCATCTTCAGAAACCAAGTGCGAATCTCATTTCTGTTACTTCTGTTATTTCCTACTTGATGTGAATGTAGCATGATTGAGTGTGCAAGAGCTTATGTTTACATTGTTTTGTTGGTGTAAACAGGCTTACCTACCTTCACAAACTCCAGCAGGGATTAAAGATCTTCGCCGCGAAGACTTGCTGAGTATTCGGGGAAATGGGAAAGGCAGGAGAAAGCCACATGATAGAATTTACGACTATGATGTCTACAATGAGTTGGGGAATCCTGATAAGAGTGAAGAACTAGCTAGGCCGGTCATTGGTGGTGAGGAGAGGCCTTATCCTCGGCGCTGTAGAACTGGCCGACCACCATCCAAGTCAGGTATGTAAGATGTTTACTTTCTCTGTGCTGTTGCAGTAACGAATGTAGAATTGACATCTAACTGTGCTGCTTTGAGTGGCAAACAGATCCCCTAACGGAGAGTAGAATTGAGAAGCCCCATCCAGTTTACGTGCCTCGTGACGAGACTTTTGAAGAGATTAAGCAGAATACTTTCTCACATGGAAGGTTGAAAGCCTTGCTCCATAATCTGTTACCCTCTCTTGCTGTTAAATTGACGAGTTCGGACAAACCCTTCAAGTGCTTCTCTGATTTTGATAAGTTATATAATGATGGTCTCGTCCTGGAAGATGAAAATGATCAGAGAGAATCAGTCATGTTTTCTGGAAACTTAATGAAACAAGTTCTTACCGTTGGAGAAAAGTGGTTGAAATACGAAATCCCTGCTATTATCAAAAGTAATTTACACTAGACTTACTTCAATTCTTTATCATTTCCCCTGTTATGATATATCCATTTCATTTACTAGAGATAAATCTTCTGGTCTAATGTCATTTCTTTCTCCTGTTGTTCCATTTCTATGATCAGGAGATAGATTTGCTTGGTTGCGTGACACTGAGTTTGCACGGCAAGCTTTAGCTGGAGTCAATCCCGTGAACATTGAGATTTTGAAGGTAACATACGACCATATCTTTTTTCAATATATGGTAGTCAATGCCCTCGTGTGCTTATGTTGGGTTATGTATATTTCCAGGAATTTCCTATTCTCAGTAAGTTAGATCCTGCTGTTTACGGCCCCTCAGAATCTGCAATCACGAAGGAGTTGATAGAGCAAGAACTCAGTGGGATGAGTGTGGAAAAGGTATTAATATCTAAACGCAATATGAAAGCTAAAAGTTTTGATTTCTATCTTTCATTAGTTTCTAACTGTTCCTCTCGCAAACTATGATACAGGCTATTGAGGAAAAGAGACTGTTTATACTTGATTACCATGACTTATATTTGCCGTTTATTGAGACGATGAACTCTTTGCCCGGAAGAAAGGCTTATGCGTCTAGGACAGTGTTTTTCTTTGACAAGAACAGTTTCTTGAGGCCTCTAGCTATAGAGCTTTCACTTCCTCCTACATTTTCATCCACTCGGAATAAACGTGTCTATACTCATGGTCATCATGCCACTACACATTGGATTTGGAAGCTAGCCAAAGCTCATGTGTGCTCAAACGACGCTGGCATCCATCAGCTAGTAAATCACTGGTAACACACTTGATATTGGATTTTGCAGAGGTTACATTTTGTCACATACTCATATGTACGGATGTACCTAAATTTGTGAGAACTTTTTGTGCCTTCAGGTTGAGGACTCATGCTTGCATGGAGCCATATATTATTGCCACTCATAGACAGCTTAGCTCAATGCACCCTATCTACAAGCTACTTCATCCTCACATGCGCTACACCTTAGAAATTAATGCGCTTGCTAG
Organism: Geum urbanum; assembly: GCA_946800695.1. Classification (NCBI taxonomy): domain Eukaryota; kingdom Viridiplantae; phylum Streptophyta; class Magnoliopsida; order Rosales; family Rosaceae; genus Geum; species Geum urbanum. The sequence continues at coordinate 59,771,764 of OX327005.1, read as the reverse complement.
GCAAGCTTTGATAAATGGAGGCGGAATAATAGAAGCTTCTTTTAGTCCGGGAAAGTATGCTTTGGAGGTAAGCTCTGCCGCCTACAAGAGTATGTGGAGGTTTGACATGGAGGCATTACCAGCAGATCTTATTCGAAGGTAAGGCTTTCATGATTCATAACATCACTAATCTATGTATAATTGAAAAAAAGTCAAGCGACTGAGTCGCTGAGTACTTGTGTTGAAAATTTCAGAGGCATGGCTGTGGAAGATCCTTCAGAACCTTGCGGTGTAAAACTTGTAATCGAGGACTATCCATATGCTGCCGATGGTCTCCTCGTTTGGTCTGCCATTAAAGACTGGGTAGAGTCTTACGTGGAACGCTTCTACTCCGAGCCAAATTCTGTTACATCAGATGTTGAGCTCCAAGACTGGTGGAATGAGATCAAGAATAAGGGTCATGCTGACAAGAGGAATGAGCCTTGGTGGCCTAAACTCAATACCAAAGAGGACTTATCTGGTATACTCACAATAATCATTTGGGTTGCTTCAGCTGAACATGCTGCCATCAACTTTGGCCAGTACCCTTTTGGCAGTTATGTCCCAAACCGTCCTGCACTTATGAGAAAACTTATTCCACAAGAAGATGACCCTGATTTTGAGAAGTTTATTCATAACCCCCAGCAAACTTTCCTGTCTTCCCTGGCCACTAGACTTCAAGCCACCAAATTAATGGCTGTTCAGGATACTCTATCGACTCACTCCCCGGATGAAGAGTACCTTGGTCAAGTGAATCATCTACACGCCCATTGGATCAATGATCATGAAGTTTTGGAGTTGTTCAGTAAATTCTCATCCAGACTGGAGGAAATAGAGGAGATCATTAACAGAAGAAACAAAGACAATCGTCTTAAGAATAGAAGCGGAGCAGGAATTCCCCCATATGAATTGCTGCTTCCCTCTTCCGGCCCTGGGGTCACCGGTCGCGGAATCCCCAACAGCGTTTCTATTTGATGGCCTTAGCTTTGTTTCAGGTCAGTAGGTTCTCTTTTGTTACTTGTAGTGATCTTTGGTGCTTATCATTTGCTTCTTAAGAAGCCTGTGTATACAAGCACCATAGTTGTTTGAAAAACATCAGTCTATTGTATTATTTATGCAAGTAAAACTGCAGTCCTCCATAACTACTAAAGCTTCGAATAATGCAGAGCATTGGGTTGGTTGGATCAATCAGATATAGTGATTTGCAGTCTTCTACAACACCAGGGGAAAGAACTGGAATTTATAACTTGGACAATGCTAGTTTGATCAAGTCCTTCCTCATCACTTTACCTTGTGCACTCTGGTATTTTACTGATGAAAGTTACTCGTCGTATTTTCTTATATGGTGCAACCTGCATTTCATATATAACAAAAGTTCATATACAGTATTAGTTTGGAACATAACCAACTGCTTGATGCAGTCTGTATCTACTATGCTAGTAAGGTCATGAGAATAGTCTGAAGTACCTGTTTGGCAATGAAATCCTTGATCTGCGATTCATCAACCGCGCTTCCTGCACGTCTCACCACGTAGGCCATCGGTAGTTGACCAGCTTCCTCATCAGGGTACCTGTCACATTACCTTCATCAGTTCACCACACTCGACAAACAAGTCGAAACCAAAAGAGATGACCGAAATCACTTACGGAACAACAGCTGCATCAACGATATCAGGATGAGACTGAAGCAGCTGCTCCAACTCTGCCGGTGCAACCTAATGCAAACATGCAACACTATTAAACACAGCATCATTTCAGTAATTCTATTTCAATCAAATCAAACTAGTCTCATTCAGACGAAACCTGGTAGCCTTTGTACTTGATCAACTCCTCGATCCGATCAACGAAGAACAAGTAACCTTCGTTATCGATATAGCAAAGATCTCCGGTTTAAACCATCCTTCAGAGTCCATAGTCATAGCAGTTGCTGCTTCATCACCAACGTAACCTACACAAACCAAACCAACATGACCATAACAAACATACAAAAAAATGAGCCAGCTAGCTAAGGCACATTGTCTCAATCTATACTTACCTTTCATTACAAATGGTCCCCTAACCCCAAGCTCACCAGTCTTCAGAGGAGGCAAAGCAACTCCGGTCTCAGGGTCAACAATCTTGGCTTCAAAATTCGACATAAGCTTCCCTGTGATGGGCCTACCGTCCCAAACACTCGGCCCGCTGTCTCCGTCAGCCCATATCCCATCGCAAACCGTCGTAACTAATTCAGTACCTCAAAATATAAAAATTTCAAAACTACAAGGACTAAACTGCAAATTTTAGCATGCATTTAGTAGTGACTGGGACCTGTGCCACTTGTACATTACGGAGTCGTTTCTTGAGCTTATCGATGACGCTCTTAGGAAACGAAGCGCCGCCGCTGGCGATGACCTGAAGTGATGACAGGTCGTAACTTTCTAGCTGGCGGATGTCGAGCCTCACCACCGCGACCGCCACGGGAGGGACCCAGGCCACGTGGCTGATCCTGAACTCTTTGACGGCGCGGAGCGTCGTCGTCAGGTCGAACCTCCCTGCCGGAAAAGTCGCCAGCGTCTTGCCAAAGGCCAACACTCGCATCAGGATGCCGAAGCCGAACACATGGAAAAACGGCACCGCGCAGAGCCAAGTCGCAGTCGCGGTGTGCGGACGGCGAAGGCCGACGCCAGGATGGAGATACAGTTGTCGTGGGTCAACGCGACGCCTTTGACTGCGTCTGTGGTGCCGGAAGAGAAGAGGATCGCAGCAGTGTCTGATTGGCGGACGTCAACACGTGGCAGCTCCAGCGGAGTTTGAGAGGGAGGCGGGCACATCATCATGGACTCGAAGTCGAGGGAGTCGAGCAAAATGGTGCCGTATTGGAGATCATCGTGGGGGATTTTATGAGCGGTGGCGGAGGTGGCGAAGGCGATGACGGGTTTGCTGAGGTGGATTTGGCGGGAAATCTCGGGAGGTGAGCTGGCGGGGTTGGAAGGGGAGATGGCGACGCCGATGGAGAGGAGGGAGAAGTAGAGAATAGGGAGGTTGAGAGAATTCGGCGAGATAATGAACGTCGTGTGTCCCTTCCCGAGATTGAGCCGAGACTGCAGATCTGTGGCAAGTGTTTTGACGTGGCGCGTGAACTCAGGGTAGAGAATGCGACGGCGCGTGGAGGGGTAGAGGAGTGTCGTGGTGGAAGACGGAGGAGGGTGGGATTGGAGTTAGTGGGGGAGCCAAGATTTCAGTCCAGGTGGGGCAAAAAAATTTCACGCACTCTTCGTGAATTGATATCCTAGGATGAAGACACTAATAACATATTTTCTATATTATGATATTTAATTTAGGGAGAGATAATATACTTCATAGACCGTAAATTTATAACTTTGTATAGCAAAAACACAAGTGACTAATCTAGATGTGTATGAGCCAAAGTATTTCTCGTTGACTGGCATATGATGATATGAACCAAAGTACCTCCATTACATATACACAGTACATTCTTATTACCATATATTCAAAACTAGCAGGTGTAAGATCTAAACCTTCATTTGTAGAAAATTCTTGTTTCTTTTTTAATTTAATATTCAACCAGAAAAAAATACACATATATATATACACACAAGTATTCTGGTTTCTTTTTTAATTTAATATTCAACCAAAAAAAGATACATATATATATATATTTTTTGTCTCATATGTATATATATGAGACAAAATGTGAGAGGAGAATTCAGAGAAGGAGAGGTTTTTTTTTCTTCTCCAAACATTCAGGGGGACATTGATCTTTCCTGGCCTAGTGCTGAGGAGACTCTCCCTTATTGGAGTTCGGAGAAAATGTAGTGAGAGATCGTAAGTGGCGTCGTATTGGGGTCAGGGAGTGGGAGTGTTGGTCTTTGAGCAATAGCCGCTGTTCGGATCAATGTGGTCGGTGGCGGCCATAGTTGAGTTGAGTTGCTCTGAAGTCTGAACTAAGCTGTACGTGACTAAGCAAGTGTGGAACTGATTTGAGTTTGGTTGTTCAGTTCAGTTTACTTGGTTAAGTTGAATACGTCTTTTAATTTGTGCACTTCTAATTAAAACCAGTAGAGATGACAACATGTCCATGTCAGAGTGTTGTTATCCTCGATCAGTCGATCGGGCCACAGTGCATTGTAAACGACGCAAGTAAATGGCGAAACTTGCAGTAGGTACCGGTGCAGGTGGAATTAGTATATGATACTAATTATTAACGAACACTTGCAAAAAATAAATTAGTAAAATTACTACTCTTATTAATTGTCTTGTTTGATATTGTATGTTTTGAATAGGGATTTTGTCTGGTTATGATTTGTCACAGACGGCGCTCCAGTGGTGCCTCGATTTTCCCCGTCACATGCAGCAAGTGCTTACAAATAAAGAAAAATTAGACTTAATTGTTGAAGTTTTCGGATCGAGTTTAAAATCTCCAAATTCTCAATGACTGTTCTCTGTTTGGCTTCGGTTAATTAGCTAAGCATGCATGTCAAGCTTCCATTTGTTAACTAAGCCATGGATTATTCAAAGGAAATGCAGAAAACTAAAGGCAAAACAGTAAAGGAAAAAATGCACAGAAATTTAGGAGCTACATCTTCTTCATTGATTATGAAGAACAAGAGTTACAATAATGTATATAGCGCAAGACATAAAATAACAGAATTGTCATTATACTATAATGATATAATTCTAATACTCTCCCTCAACCATATCTTAGGTCCCTAGCATAATGGACGAAACAAAGATAACAAAACCTCTAGTCAAATTATAAAACTATATCCCAAATTCAAGAGCCCAAACTCATCACATGTATAACTCTGCACAATGCAAAACTGACTGATTCCACGCTCAGCTCTTCAAACAGCAAGTCAATCTCGATGGAATGAAAGTAATAGACGAGACACATCAGGTAAATGATAACCAATGGAGACAAGATTATCAAACCAATGAGCAGTAGACTTCACTAACCCATAACAACAAATGCATACTTGACTGAAAAAGCTGCAGGATATGATAAAGCACTTGGCACATTGTCATAATCATGAAAGTACTTCTTGCACAAACCATGCCAAAATCTGCTTGAAGTCTGTGAAACACCTTTGATGAGAAACACCCTTGAACACCAACACATCTCTTGAAGTCAAGTTACCATGATACCATGATAGCTGTACAAGAGCTCGCATAAAGCTTCAGAGAAGGAGATAAGATCGATAATGTGTGATCTACATTGATCTTAATGAAGAAGATTTACATAGTTGTTTATATAAACAGCAGCAAAAACACATACCAAAGGCCAGAATATTGACACGTGCTAGACTGTAGGACACTATGAATACACACAATAACAGCCTTATAACAACAATGGTTAACTGACTAAACACAGACTATAGCTAATTAATATTCTTTGGTTAACACACACACCCATGCCAACAACCTTGAATGGCTTACATGGTTTTTTGGGCTTAGCCGGCTACTACAGGAAGACCAATCTCAAAATCACTCATCACTCTCCTGAAGGACAACTTTCTTTGGACGAAGGCCGCCACCGACACTTTCAATGCCCTGAAACAGGCTCTCACATCGACTCATGTTTTGGCGTTACCAGACTCCTCTCGTCCTTTCACCATTGAAATTGACGCCTCCAATGGTGGTTTAGGCTCATTCTTGCAGCAGAACGACCACCCCATCGTCTACCTCAATAAGTCTTTGTCAGGCCGTAACCTAGCCCTTTCCACTTACGACAAAGAAATTCTTGCGATTGTCTTCACCGTCCGAACCTGGCGGCCCTATCTTCTTCACCAAAAATTTCAAATCGTGACCGATCATCGCACACTGAAGTTTTTTGCCGATTAGCGTTTGTCCATGCCTGCCCAGCAAAAATGGATGCTCAAACTGTTGGGATACCAGTTTGACATCGTCCATGGATCGGGTTTGTTGAATGGTGCACCAAACATGTTGTCGCGTCGTCACGAATTGGCCGCACTCATGGCCATTACATCTCTAGTTTTTGATTGCTTGGGGGAAATTGCAGAGGCCTGCACCAAAGACCCTGAAGCCGTGGCACTTCACAAAACCGGGTTTCTCCTTGCATCAAGATCGGCTTTGTCACCGAGGTAAACTCTTTGTTCCTTCTTCGTCCGATTGGCGATCCAAGCTAATGCACGAATTCCACTCTTCTTTGACTGCGGGCCATTCGGGTTTTCTCCCCACCTACAAAACGCTTATCTCGTAGCCTTTCCTGGCCGGGTGTGAGAAGAGATATCAAGAAGTTTATCGCAAGCTATGATGAATGTCAGAAGTAGAATTATGAAACCATTCACCCTCCGGGTCTCTTATAGCCTCTTCCGATTCTGAACGGAGCTTGGTTATCGGTATCCATAGATTTCGTGGAAGGTCTTCCCTTCTCTAGTGGCAAGAATGTGATCTTAGTCGTTGTGGACAGGTTTACAAAGTTCGGTTACTTCATTCCTCTAACTCATCCCTACACAACAGGTACAATTGCTGATGTCTTTGTTAAAGAGGTCTTCAAGTACCATGGTATGCCACAAGCAATCATCACATACCGGGATGTTGTTTTCACAAGTAATTTCTGGGAGGAGTTCTTTCGTTTGCATGGTACCCGTTTTTGTCATAGCTCTGCTTATCACCCACAAACCGATGGCCAAACCGAGGTCCTCAATCACACATTGGAGCATTATTTGTGTTGTTTTATGAGTGATCAACCTCATGTTTGGGCAACACATCTCCATTGGGCTCAGTTGGTATAATACTAGTTATCATTCGGCGATCAAAATGTCTCCGTTTGAGGCTTTGTTTGGCCACCCTCCTCCATCCATCACAACTTACATTCCAGGAACCACAAAGGTACAGTTGGTTGACACTGTCCTTAAGGAGAGAGACCATCTCAACAGGCAGCTCAAGGCTCCCCTTCAATGAGCTCAAAGTAGGATGAAATCTCAAAGTGATAAGCATCGTAGTGACAGGGAATTTCAAGTTGGGGACTTGGTTTATCTCAAACTCCAAGCTTATCGAAAAAAATTTGTGGCCTCTTCCTCTTGTCACAAGCTGTCTCCTCGGTTTTATGGTCTATCCAAGGTGTTGGATCGCATTGGGAATGTAGCTTATTGCTTGGAGTTACCTGCTTCTTCTCGGATTCACCCCGTCTTCCATGTTTCACTCCTCAAGAAGCGGGTTGGTGATCAAATCCATGTCTCATTGGAGCTTCCTGATGTTGTCTCCCCTGGTGAATTACAGTGGTCTCTCGAGTCCATTCTTGAGCATTCTATATACAAAAAAGGAAATGATGCTGGGGTGCGTTAGCTCATTAAGTGGGAAGGCTTGCCTACTGAAGATGATTCATAGATGGACGTCGATGAGGTTAAACTTTGTTTCCCATACTTTGCAGCTCGAGGGTAGGTTCTTACTTTGAAGAGGGTGGGAGTTGTTGCACTCTCTTTGCACCAACATGAAGCCCAAGCCCAATTCCCACAGTTGATTCCTGGTCCCGTATCCTATCTCTCTATTTTGTACCTCAACTGTGTTCTGTAGATTATTTGCAGCTGTGTGCTTGTTTATACTTTGTGTCTCTTTTGTTAGATAGTAAGCAGTATAATTGTTATGTTGTGCTGTAGTGTGCCTTAACCCTTTGGAGGTCCTTTATATTCATGTAAACTTCATTGAGAAGTTATCTATGAAATATTTAAAATCACTTCTCTCTCAAATTCTCTCATTTTCCTCCCTTTTCTCTTGTTTCTTCTTTGGTACCATATCAGAGTACAGGTACGAAATCGATTTTTCCCGGATTCGACGCTGTCGTACGGTGCCGTCAGGGTGGCGGTTGTCGACGAAGGTATAGGGCATCTTTGCCTCTACTTTTTGAGAATCGAATGGGACCCGTCGTGAGGCCAACGGTGGCTCAACGGCGGAGCTGGGTTGCTAGAGGGTTTCCGGCAAGAAACCTTTCCAGGCTAAATTGGGCCTAAAAACGTGGGAATTTGGTTTAGGCATAGATAGACCAATTAATGGGCTTATTGAGATCTTTGATTTGGTGGGTTCTCCTTTGCTGCTGGTGGCGGCGCGTCTAACCGGAGAAAAGTTCTGAAACCAGTCGTGTTTTATATCATTAGATTCGTAACATTGTCATGAGTATGGTTGTGAGGTTTAATTTGTGTTTAGATGTCGTCAACCCAGTGGGTGGGCGGTAGTGGTGCGTGGGGTCACGTGTCGCTGTTAGTGGTGGTGCAGTCGACAAGGAAATCTAGTGTGTCATATAGTGTTGCGACCGTATTTTCATGAAGGGTGAGTTGAAAAAGTTCTTGACTCGACTATAGTTTAACCTGAGCCAATTCTTTACTGAATAGATATAAATAATTAATTGAATTTAGGATATTTAAGTAGGATTGGGTCGCCACAATGGAAGATAAGGAATGATAAACTATGGAACAATGTAGTGTTTGATAGTCAAGTTATTAGGGTGCAGGGATGAGCTTGGCATGATCATTATACTATGATTAACAAGTCTCTGAACTATCCCAATAGAGAGGCTTAACGGTGGAAATGTCCACCTACTAGTTTGTACTCTATTTGTATGGACGGGGCCTATGATACAACCTTAAGAAAATGGCTATTGGAGTAGTAGTTTGTGACTGGACATGTCAGTTTATCAGAGGTATGGCATTCAGAGTGGAGGGGAAGTATTCATCGTTTTCCATGGATATTGAATCGGCTTGAGCGGCTATGGATGGTGTTGGATCATTCTCTAGCCCCAACTCATTTACTATAATTGTGGTGAAGGTCATGCAGGATTTGACTACAGCTTCAGCTCAATTTTGGTATACTTTCAGGGATGTCTGAGATAGACTTATACAGATCTCAAATGCTTCTTTTAGACATTTGAGGAGGGAAGGTAATATGGTAGGCTTGGTAGCTTATATTCTAGCTAAATGGGCACTTAGAAATGTCTCTCATGTTTTTATCTTTGATGCATCACCTGATTTCTTATTAGAGGTGCTACAATCTGATTGTATACCTTGATTTGAGGTTAATATAATGATCGTTACTTTTATATATATATAAAAAAAAGACAAACCATTTTCTCTTCAAAGACATGAACTTCCTTAAAATCCAACTCTTGTTTTAGGAAAATATAAAAGTAGAGAGAATAATGTGAAACAATAAATTGTGTAACTTTATTAATGAAGACGCAACTCCTATATATAGGAGAGTACAAGAGGTACAAATAGAAAGTAATCATATTATATGTCTGGATAAGCTATACTGTCATATCCTGTGATCTCCACCATAACTAGGAACATTAAATATCCTACAACACTCCCCCTTATGCATGTGTATGATGGTGACGCTTCTTCATTTGCTTCATTGATGCCTCATCAAAAACCTTTGCAGGAGAAAAATCGGTCTCGCCAAGTAAAAAGAGTGCAGATCGTCGTAGACGATGATATGACACATAACTATGTTGCCTCATTAAAACCTTGCTAAGAAATAAAAACTCAGTGGGATAAAAACAATTTTAGTCAAGGAAAAAGAGTACAACATGTCCTTCACATCCAGAAATGCTCATGTGTATGCTAGACTCCCTCTGAAGTCTGCATCTCCCCTAATATCAACATCAAGGGTAGCTTGAGTAAGCTGAGCAACCCTATGTTCTACACATGCTTATCAAATGTGAAATTTGGCCAATGACTTAGAAAGTCTGCTACATTATCCTCAAATCAAACTTGGTCAACCATAGCCTTGAGGATTTGCTATTGTTTGCAGACTATAGAATAGCTTATGCGATATATATTTGGTGTAGTTGCCCTACATGTAATCTAGCTTCATCACCTGATGCAAGCAACATTATCCTCATAATGCATGCAGGTTCATTAGTGGTGATTCATAAACCACTTGATCTTCGATATGTGCACTTATGGATCTCAACCATATGCACTCCATAACTTCATGTTAGATCAATAATCTCAACATGGTTCAAAGATGTAGCGACAAGAGTCTGCTCTCTAGACTTCAAGAGTCAGTAGTGGGTTCCAATCCACAAGTCTCACGAATATGTGTAATGATGGACCTCAGCCATATACACTCATTAATTGCCTCATGAAGAGCAATAATCTCAGAATGATTCGTGGATGTAGCGACTATGGTCTACTTTGTAGACCTACAAGATATCGTAGTATTTCCCATGGTAAAGACATAATCAACTCGGAAATAACTTTTGTGTGGATCAGAGAGATATCCAACATCAGCAAAACTTACCAACACATCACAACGATTGTTGGTGTAGGGAGTGAAGGGAAATCAACGCCATTTTCTTTGTGGTGCCCTTACTTCCAACACCACTCTCTATATGGCCTCTCTATAGGGATACATTAAGCCCATATCTTTCATACTCTTTGATACTAAAAGATTGTCTTTAAACTATTCCAATGGCATTGCATGGGCGCATAGCTACATCTAGCTATTAGGTTCAACAAGAATGAGGAGCTAAGTCTCGTGTATTACGCTAAGTACATTCTTGTACTTAGATTAAGCACTTTAGCCTCTAACACGTCTTCGTCATCATCCCTTGGACGAAAACGAATCCCTCTAAGGGTCAAGACTAGCAGATCATGAGAGTACTCATAGACTTCACTTTACCATCTAAAGTGCAACATATCTTATAAGCCGATGATGGAGAATCTTATCATTACGGTGCTTGAGTTCCCGTCACTAGTTGTGACTCCTTTATTCGAGAAAAAACCTTATCTTCCCATGATCTTTCATCTCAAATTTGGATTTCAAACACTTTGCAAATCCTGAACTTGTCCTATAAATGAACACGCATGGCCATATCCCTTTCCAATCAAGTAGTCACTTGGTGAACATTTCAATCTCATTGCAAACGCGCTCTGTGGTCTAGAGCCACTTGATTTGGGTAAATGAAGTCCATCTGAGACATTCATATCTATCTCTTATTCTAGATCCCCATAGAGATACGTCATGACCACGTTTATAAGCTGCATGTCAAGTTTTTCGGAAACTACCAAACTGACGAGGTAGTGGAGTGCAATGACATCCATTACGAGAGAATTTATCTCATCGTAGTCGATTCCAGAGCGTTGTGAGAAGCCTTGTGCCATGAGGCGAGTATAATCTCTTTATTCTCATCACGCTTTCTAACAAAGGCCCATTTCGATAGGCTTTACACTTGGGTGTGTTGGCATCACCAACCCAACGACCTTTCTCTTTGTTAGTGAACATACTTCAATCTGGATCACTTCTTTCCATGTAGGCCAATTGCTACTACGTTCGGGAGTTTCAACGTAGATATGTTCGATAAGTCTCAAAATTCCATAATCTTATGTACACTAGTGTAGTTTGTAAAGATCTCTATATTTTGAGGAATTGGTTTTAGCATTAAGGCGTCCCTCAATGATAACCATAATCCAAATATATTCTCATGAGACGGAATAAAGTATCAATGATCAATTGATCATATTGTGCCAAACTTGCTCCCTTCTTTGGACGAGTATTTATCGAACATTTGGGTCTCCTACGCTCTCAAACAGAACCCATGGCCTGTGACGTCACCATGCCACATTCTATGGTGGCAGCACCATAACTAACTCTTTTTGGTGGCGCCATGTCCTCTCAAAGGGACATAAATCCTTACAGGCCTGTTTGTAGCAAGTATATGTGATCTCGTCACTTTCACTATACTAGAAAACGTATCAGGCATCAAATCTGTTACGTTTTATCATTTGGGGATCATGATGAGACATAGTGAGGACATGACCATTCCTGTCGTTCCTATTTAAACATGCTTGTTCTTATCTCCCCCTAACGACGAGGATACTATCTCATCAAAGTGACATCCGTAAAACTAGCGGTAAAGAGATCGCCTATCAAGGTTCTTATAGCGGATTCTAGTTGAAGACTCATGTCCAAAATATGTATTCATCCGTCTCGATTGACCCATCATATTGTGCTGTGGCAGAGCAATTTTTGGCACATATTTGAGTAAGTGCGAGATATTATCTTCGCACACAGTCACTAGCTGCGCAAAACAAGATTGTGTGATGGTGGATCGTAGACTATGAAGTATAGCTGCATGCAATATTGCATAACCCTAAGCATAAAATATTGGTGCGCATTACCAATGCTCAGACTACTATTGTAGTCACTAAACAGTAGTTTTCTGCGAGACCATTCGAGTTTGTTCATGAGAGTATGATACTAACATCAAATCTCAATGATGTGCAATATAAGTCATCGAAACTCTTCGATGTAAACTTTCTAGCATTATTAAGTCGAACCGACTATAAATGGGATGATTCGGGTAGTAAGCCCGGAGTCATATAATCTGAGCTAGAAGTTTAAGCAACATTACAAGTGGACGATGACACGACATGTGACCAGTGTGTCTGCATTATAACCAACACCATAAAACATCTTAGTGGTGCGCTAGTTGGTTGAATCGTTCCATAGAATCACCTTAGATTCTATATAGTGAGAACTTATGTGTCTTTTGCATAGGATGGTCTCAATCATAATCTCTTGAATGAGTGGGCTTTGGAATAACGAATGATGAGCCTTTGAAAATAACCAATGAGGATTTTGGTTAAGGCTTGGAGTTTCCATGAACACGGGAAGCGGGATAGGAGACTAGCACGCCATCTTCGGCGTTTAGAGTTCTCCTCTTGGGGGAAGAGGCGTCGATCACTAATCGACATTTGGACGATGGAGCCACCACTGAATGGTGCCTAACTCTAATCTCTTATGAACCATTTCTGGTTCTTGCTTCCTTTCACTCGAAAGAAGGGATGTTCAATTGACTTTCTCAAAATTCGGATCATCATATCACGACTTGGGTATCCCAATTTGTCGTATCAAAGCATATATGTGTCTGATTCCCTTAAGTCATCCCACATGACATTATTTGATTCTACAACTCTCTTTTAGTTATCTTACATAGCTTATCTGGCTGACACATAACTTTCTCTAATATTCGGATCATACCGCAATCATTAGAGATAATGCAAAGAAACTCATGTCCATTCTCACTTGAAAATTGTTGGCATAGATGATGAGAAGACCCATGTCCATTCTCATAATATAGAAACATAATCGACAAGGCACAAAGTCGACGTAAGTTATCTATGTCATAACATAGTATATGTAATTACTGCTTTAATGAGACATTCAAAGTTCTCGGGAGAAATACTTGCAAAGACACAAGTCTTGCATGAGGAAAAATCAAAAAATAACTTGAAAGTTTAGTTTTCAGGGGATATGCCTTCGACCCATCGAAGCACTCCCTCGAGGTTGATCCCTCGATTCATCAAAGATACCTTTGATCCATTGAACCTTAAGAAAGTTTTCGATCCATCGAAGGGCTTCCTCAAGAAATATTTCGATGCATCAAGGATCCCTTCGATCTATCAAAGGGCTTCCTCAGGAAATATTTCGATGAGGATCTCTTCAATCTATCGAAGGGCTTCCTCAGGAAGTATTTCGATTCATCAAGGGCACCTTCGATCCATCGAAGGGCATTTGTGACAACCCGAACCGAAAATGGTATGTTTATCGGCTTGATTTGCGAGTTTCGTGATTAGTCGCGATTTTGTCAAAATTGATCAATATGGTGGGCATGTTAACAACTAAATTATCGGGTAAGAATTTGATTTAAGTTCCTTTACGGAAGTTGTAGAGAATTTAATTTCCAGCTTGTGAGAATTTTCGGAGAATTATTTCGAATTACGAGGAATAAGTTATGAATATTTTGGCCGTTGAATTTAGTCATATTTATCCGTTTAGTTTTGATACGTGTACAGTATAAATACGGAAGGAGTACGTGACGAATGGGGAAACTTTCTAATTTTGGAAACCTGGGTGTTGACCCGCGTTGACCGCGGGTAGGTTTCGACCTGTTTGGAGGCCGTGGGTTCTTCGCCGTCGTTGAGCTTGATTCCGGCCACGATTGGTCGTGGTCCCTTGATGATAAGTGTTGGGATTTGTCTCCTCTTCATTTTGGTAGGTGGATCAACGTGTATGGTGGCCGGAGGTGGGAGAAACGGCGCGGCAAAGTTCTTGGTTTTCTGGCGAGTTTCGGCGGCCTTGGTGGTGGCGGTGGCGGCCGAGATGGGGGTTGGACCTATAGGGGTTTTGAAGCCCATGGTGAGGTGAGTTGAACCCAAGTGGTCTTGCACCTTGCCGTGGCCGGAGGAGGCCGATCGGAGTTAATGAATTCCGGCGAGGGTTTTCGACTTCAAGGTGAGATTTGGACATTTTTCAGTCAAAATTGGGCTTAACTTTGAACTAAAAAGTTGTTGGAAATATCGAGATATTCAATTGGAAATTTTCTGGGCCGATGGAATTTTCCGGCGGCGGCCCGGCGCGCCGCCTTGCGCGGCGGTTTTCCGGCAGAGGTAATTTTTGACAAGTTTTATGTCATTTTGCTCGGAATCGCACACCAATTGCAGTGGTGAGGTTTATATTTTGAATTGAGCATCGGAATTTGTGGCAAGATTTTATAGTGTGTTTATTGGATTTTTGACGATTTCGTCGATATTCGAGTTATATGTTTTCGGGAATGGTTGGTTCTCAAGATGTGGTTTAGAGTTTTGAACTGTGATTTTGAATAGTAGTATTTATGATTATTCAGGAGATCGTGATCGTTCTTTTGAAGATGGATTTTCCGCCAGATTTCAGCATTTACGCGTTTTGCGTCGTGCTAGTCTGTGAGTGGACACATTTCTTTTCACTGATTGGTTGCGAGTCTTTATTATACGTTTTATGAGCATGAGCATGCATATGTGATTATGATTTATTCGAGCATGTGTTTTACGATTATGCATCGACAAATATGCTTATATAATTATATATTACGAATACACGTTTACATTATGCTTTATACATTTGCATGAACTATTTATGATTTGGTTTACACAGAGTACAGTCACAGTATATATTGTTGTATCGATACACTTGAATCTCGGCTGATCCCCGATGATGTTTACCGGGGGAGACTGTGACCCCTGACTCGAGGCCTTTACCGGAGGGGGGGGGGGAGATCTCTGACCTGAGGCCTTTCTGGCTTGAATCACGTGTGGGTCTTGGATCCCGTGATTCGGACTGTACTAGCGCGGATGTGTCCACGAGTGACCCCGCGAGATTTTCTATGCATGCTCTGTACGTGTGAGGAGTTAGAGTCTCCCTCGTGTACCTTATTATTTTCATGCATTTAGACTCGCATATGTTTTTATAACATATATTATTCGGCGAAAGACATTTATTTTCGTCCACTCACTCTAACAGCTTATATGTCTTTCCCTGGGCTCTTCGTTTTGTTTGCCCAGTTTGCAGTTTGGATTCTGGTGTCGCACGTCGCAGTTGGAGGCTTAGTATTCGAGCTACTTTTCCTTTCCAGTAGGTTTCTTGTTTGCCCTACTGTTATGTATTTATGTATATATATTAAAGGTCACTCTGAATACTCTAATGTTTATATTTTCATATGATTTTTCCGGATTTCAGTAAAGTACAGTTTTGCTTATTACTTTATATTATGATATGATTTTGAGAAATCCGGATGAGATTGGTGCCCACAGTTTGGCTTTTATGGTATAGGATGAAGTGTGTTTTCAGGTGCAGGTTAATGGTAACTTCGCGTTATAGTGAAACTCTGCCGTAATTTTTATGGTTTTTGGAAGTTCGTGTTTTCAGAAGGGGTTAAATTCCAGTTTAGGAAACTAAATTGGGATTGAGTCCTTTCAGCATCCTCAGGTTTTGGCCTTCCTCGGGTCAAACTGACCTCCATGTACTTAAACAGGCATAACTTTGTCTACAAAATAGCTTTTGACGTTCCGAATGAAGTTCTAGAAACTAGACATCCGTAGCTTTCTAATCATATATTACTCATATACTGAATCATTCTGAGTCAATCCCAGATTCATGTCAAAACCAAGTAATCTGCACAGCCAAATGTGTTAAGTCGGTTTCAGATTTCTGTCTAGTAAAACGAGCATAACCTTTTCTAGAAAATAGATATCGACAAGCTGGATATAGTTCTGAAAACTAGAGGTCCTATATTTTCAACCATATGTCATTCATATATTGGTTTATTCTGGGTAAATTCCAGTTTGTCGTCGAAGTCAACTGATCTGTAGAGCAGATTTTGTTATGTCATGTTTCTGATCTTTGTCCAGTTAAATGGGCATAACTTTTTCTAGAAATTAGCTATCGACAATTCGGAGGTAGTTCTAAAAACTAGACATCCGTATATTTTCAGCCATATATAAATAATATGCTGATTATTTCTGAGAAATTCTCAGTTTGTTGTCGAAGCTGGCTGTTAGTGCGGCACATTCTGTTTTCTGTATTTTCAGGGATTTACAACACTCTTAGCTATCCCAATTGATATAGGGGCGAATTTGCAAGTTTGCTAGGACATCTAATTAAAGTCGTTTAGGTAGCTCTTTTCACTTATGACCAGCTGAAGAGAGATCAATGTAGGTGGGACATAAAGTCCACTCAAATACCTTTATCGAAAATCTCTTGTTCTGGACATCACAAGTTACTAAGGTGAGCTCTAGTAGATGATAGGTTTGTAGCAACCACAAAGCATTTATATCATACAGAAAATGTAGACAAGCCTGTTATTAATAAGCCAAATAATTCCTTTATTAATAATGCCAACATGATACATCAAAGTTTGTTAATCCAAAGTAATTGACCAACATTGTCAATCATAATACTTAGGCACACACGTCTTTTGCATGGAAAACATAAAGCTCTAATCAAAATCCGGTGTCTCAGCAATTGAGTCTCTGCCAATTTTAAAGTTTGCCTTAATGAGATTAGCCTCTGCTCCATCTCTATCTTCTGCTTCGTTGTTTATTTGATCATTAAAATTCACAAAATCTAAGCACATTTTCTTGTTGATTTTCTGCCAAATTATTGGTATGTCGGAATACAACTAAAATTTTCACACCCAAACTAGACACGTATATGAACACTTCTGCAAATTTTTATAATTTTTCGAGACCTGTAGCTAGGTCGAATAATTTGTACAATAGTATGCAGAAAATAGTTCCGAAAACTGATGTGTTCAAGGATCAAGTAAATTTGGATTGGGTGGTTTCAATATAACGATGATGATCTTGGAAATCCATAGATCCCTCACATCTATTGCTTATCAATGGTAATCAATACCTATTGACCCAAAACTTCTGAAATCTATCTTCTCAAACATTTTGAGAATAAACAACTCATTTGATTCGAGAAACATTATGTGTCTTATCTTGGCTTCTCTTGTCATTGGTACCTCAGCCTTCATGGCTTCCTTGGTCACCACGGCCTCTATGGCCGGCGCTTCCTCTATCATGGTCATCGATCATGACCTTCAGGCACCAACTTATGGTGTCATTCCTTGTGTGGGCAGTGGTAGAGACCCAAAAAAAATTTCTCATCAAAATTCCCTTAACTTAAGGGTTCCGCTCCTTGCGCCATTCTCTCGATGCGCTTTCATAATTTACATAGTGAAGACTCTTAGTTCCAACTTGCCTTGAATTATGATTATGTAGAGGATTTTCTCGATCAAATTTTGCTCTTCAATTGCTTTCCGCATAATTGGAGCATGGATCTAAGCTTAAGCATCTCATAGTTGATTGATGCAATTTGCTTGAAGTCAAAAACCACATGTTATTCCACTTCTCTTTTAGATCCGGGAGCATGGTGTCAATGCACTTTTGCATATCAAACACCATTAGAAAATAGAAGATGTATTAGTCTCGTAGTCGTAAGAGACTTCCTCGACAACTAATTTATTTTCTAATATAATATTTGGATTAAACATTTACTTTGATTTATATGGTCTTACGAACTCTCTTTGTTCGTTTTAATCGATGCTTTTATGAACAATCTTCGTTCAATCGATTTTGTGAACGCTCTTAGTTCACTCATGAACTCTCTTAGTTCATGTGGGAATGCTCTTAGTTCCAAAGGTGCTCACCTTCAAGAAATGTGCGGTGTAGAAAGGAGGGATTTGATGTTATCCAGAAATTCCTACGGAAAAATTCAAATTTTCCAAAAGAGTAGATTATTTTGAATTTGAATTAAAGTTGTGTTCATAGAAAATTTACTTGAGATTATTACAGAACAATCTTCTTCTTCTCTTGTTTTCTCCAGAACAATCTTCTTCTTCTTCTTTGAGATCCGCGCACATGGCTAGAGTCTCATGTTGATAACGTGTTTTAGGAAAATATAAAAGTAGAGAGAATAATATGAAACAATGAATTGTGTAACTTTATTAATGAAGAAGCAACTCATATATATAGGAAAGTACAAGAGGTACAAACATAAAGTAATCCTATTACATGTCTGGATAAACTATACTGCCATATTATGTGATCTCCATTATAACTAGGAACATAATATATCCTACAACAACTCTTTAAAAATATTTACAATCGATACATTAGCTGTAGTTTGTAGGCTTCACTTCCAAGTTATCCATTACCAATGTATGTAACACCATCCTTGACGTACCCTCCATTTTTACTGCATGCTTCTTCAGAAGGTGGAGTTGTAGTAGTAAACACGTTATTTTCGCTTCTTTTTTTTTTGAAAGAAATGTCAGTAGGCGACCCTTAAAATCTTTATTAAAAAAACCATCAGGTACAAAGATGATAAATCCCATATTACAATAAATACACTTAGAACATCCAAGATATTCACAGAACATCCTACGATAATTATGCAGGCTATAGGCGGCGTTTCAATACAAGTGATCACATTGCCTAAACAAAGTTCTTTGTTATGTTGTATGGCGACGGACATGGTGGAACATGTACTTCTACAAGTCCTTCAAGCATCTGCACAACCTTCCTCACATTCGGTCTAACTGAAGGGTCTTCTTGAATGCACCAAATAGCAACCATCAGAAGCCTCTCCAGCTTCGCTGCATCTTGCAATGGCTCAGCTTCGTAGTCAACAACTGCGTCCAGTACGCCTTCCATGTAGCAATCATAGACCCAATATGTCAAAATGGCACTGTCTTCGGACACATTCTCCATGTCGACGCTCCTCCTGCAACAAATGGCCTCTAGCAACACAACACCTAAGCTGTACACGTCAACTTTGGTAGTGATCGGCATGTTTCTGAACCACTCGGGCGCAACGTACCCTTTAGTCCCTCTTATGGCAGTTTGAGTTTGGCTCTGGTTCATCATCATAAGCTTTGCTAATCCGAAGTCAGCTATCCGAGCATTGTGGTACTTGTCTAGGAGTATGTTCTGAGGCTTAATGTCACAATGTATGATCTGAGTGCTGCATTCGTCGTGTAAGTACAGAAGTCCCTTGGCAACTCCGTAAACAATGTCAATCCTTTCCTTCCAGCTCGGCTTTTTACCCGAAAAGAGAAAGCTTGCCAATGTGCCATTGCTCAAGAACTCGTAGACTAGTAACCTTTGCTGCCCCTCGTCACAGTATCCAACTAGTCGAACCAGGTTCTTGTGATGTGTCTGACCAATGACGTCCAGCTCTGCCTTGAATTCCTTCTCGCTGTCTTGTACAACAAAGCTCAGCTTCTTCACTGCAACTTGGACACCAGAATGCAACATTCCTTTGTAAACAACTCCGAAAGCGCCCTTTCCTAATTCCTCCAGAAATCCATTTGTTGCTTCTTCAAGCTCTTGGTAACTGAAAAATCGCAAATTTGAGTCCAAAACTTTCTGATCATACTTCCCATGTTTCCTCCGGTAACTGAAGAAGAATCCCATACAGACTACAGCACCAAACATCAAATTAGCAAATATAGAGGTGCCAAGAAGTGCCGATACCACACGTATCAAAGTGGTTTTATTCTTCCTCTTCTCACAATCTGGAGGTGGCAATGGAGGAGGATGTGGTAGAGTAACATTACCCTTCCTGACTTTGATAAAAGCAGTAGATCCTGATACCACTCTCCCATTTGAAACCGGTAGCTTCTTTTTCCAACAACCATCGCCACTGAAAGTAGCAACAGCACACAAACAGTCCCCCAAGCAAGATTCTTTGCAATTGTCTGCAGTGGAAGGAGTTAACCGCATATAACTTTCCGACTTTGGCCAATTAATATTATTCAGCACCCTAACTTCGTACAGATCTTCTTTCGTGGTCTGAGCTCATCTTCTTCACAGCCTTGTATGAAATCCGGCTTGCAATCCCCATACGGATCATTGGGATCAAGCAAAGAGTATCCTGATGGACATCCACAACTTGGCCTATTTTGGTGATATTGAACTTTTCGCCGTTTTCTCTGAGAACATACAAGTAGCCTGAGCTATTGAACACCAGCTGTTTACCTGAATTAGATGAGTTCAAGCTATCATTAGTGCCACTTACATAGTAAGCCTCGTTGGCGAACTCAGTCGGCAGATTGATGGTGTTCATCTCAACGTTCCCATCATATAGAAAACGTAGCTGGAACCGCCCTTTTGAGTAGTTAGTCTCGGATTGCTGAGAAGAAAGCTTGCCTCCTCTTTCGATAACCTGGCCTGGCAACATGGTATGAGTTGGATTCTTGAAAGTCTCCCATAAGCTTTGGGAATTGTTATCTTCAAGAACAAAGTTTCCTGTATCATTGAAGACACCAAAGGCAACACTACCAACACTGGTATTCCAGAGCTGTTGACCGTGAGGATCTGTAAGCACAAGTCCACTGCTGGCAGTCAAGTTCAAAACTGAGCCCTTTGTTGCAACTGCAGGACTACTATTCTCCCCATATGCATACCAAACTACAGTTAGGTCTGGTATCTTTACATACCATACAGAAAGCAAGAACATATCTTTGTCTTGTTCAAGTTGCCGAAATCCAAAGGCGTAATCACCTGAAGGAGATAGCCAGAAGGAGGAGTTGTTGTTGTTACCTGAAGTTGCTGACCGAGATGCACCTACAGATACTTTGCCATCAGTCTGAGCAAACACAGTTATTGGAACCAGAAAAAAAGGTGAGGAAAGAAGCAAAAGAAACAGCCGTACAGTACAAGCCATTTCCATTTGTTGCAACAATATGAAGTTGAGCAGTATGACAACTTGGGTTAGATACTTATATGAACCCAGATAGCTACTTTTCCTAATGAAGCCTGGACCAGAGTCCAGAGAAGCGCAGCCCTCTCAGCTGCTTCCTTGAAATTTATGTAAGCAAATACGTGAACTATTGACTAACTAAGTCTGAAGAACTCTCATCTTGTGTTGACATAACATCATTAACATGTCTCTTTCCTTCAAACATTTTTAGGTTTGAAAGTTTCCAACTTTCATTTTATTTTCAACTTTTTGTGTGAATAGGAACAATATATATCTTGAACGATTACAGGTGGAATAAAAAGGAGGTTCTATCGAATCATAGTCGAACCAACTAGTAGAATCAAAGAGAGACTAAACAGAACCAAGAAGAACAGTGATCGAGACTTGGAGGGGAAGATAGGCTCTCTTGAAATTTCAACATTGTCTTCAATCATTAGAAACTTGGAGCATAGGATCATAAAACACGTACCAAACTAAAACTCAGAAGTTTCCTCCCAGTATGAACTACAGAACTAGCCCTAGAAATTTGACACATGGCTACACGAATATCACCGATCCAAATTTAGTCAAGGTTGATTTGGAAAGTTATACATTATACACAACTCTGGCGCTTTTGTTGAGAATCTCCAAAGTTCAAAGTTCAAACTAACTGTGGTGGGAGGAGTAAGCTAGTGAGAACTGATTGGTTTTTTGAACCAAACTAGCTAGCACTGTTTCAAGTTTCAACTCTTGAAGTACAAAATTACATAAAAAAAAAAACTAAACCCAAGACTAGTATCCACCCCATAGGAGCCAATTCCAGCATTAGATCACCAACGTTGAAACTTTGATCTAGGAATACATTGCTGAGAACAGAAGCCGACTCCAACGAGTCCTTCACCAGCTTCATTTCCTATACATGTCCAAAAATTAACTAATTTACGAATGACGATCGTTTCTCTACACCCACACCCACCATTGATCAAATTCAGAAATTTTGAATGGAGATTTCCCATCAATAGAACCCACAGCTTCAATTCATCTTTAGAGAGTAAAGGAATGAATGAAGAAGCGAAGGAACAAGAAGATGAGAAGTGATAACAGCAAAACCAAATCCTCATATCACATTCATCATTTACTGAAACCCAATTCCAAACAGATATAGTGATTTACAGTCTTCTACAGCACCAGAGGAAAAAACTGGAATTTATAACTTGGACAATGCAAGTTTGATCAAGTCCTTCCTCCTCACTTTACCTTGTGCACTCTTTGGTATTTCACTGATGAAATTTACTCTTCGTATTTTCTTATATGGTGCAACCTGCAATTCATACATAACAAAATTTCATATACTAGTTGGAACATAACAAAATACTTCATGCAGTCTTATGTATCTACCATATGCTAGTAAGGTAAAGGTCATGAGAATAGTCTGAAGTACCTGTTTGGCAATGAAATCCTTGATCTGCGAATCACCAACCGTGCTTCCTGCGCACCTCACCACAAAGGCCATCGGTACTTGACCAGCTTCCTCATCAGGGTACCTGTCACATTACCTTCATCAGTTCACCACACATGATGAACAAGTCGAAAACCAAAAGAGACGACAGAAATCACTTACGGAACAACAGCTGCATCAACAATATCAGGATGGGACTGAAGCAACTGCTCCAACTCTGCTGGTGCAACCTATTACAAACATTCACTATTAAACACAACATCATTTCACTAATTCTATTTCAATCAAATTAACTAGTTTCGTCCGTTACAAAACCTGGTAGCCTTTGTACTTGATCAACTCCTTGATCCGATCAACGAAGAACAAGTAACCTTCGTTATCGATATAGCAAAGATCTCCGGTTTTAAACCATCCTTCAGAGTCCATAGTCATAGCAGTTGCGGCTTCATCACCAACGTAACCTACACAAACCAAACCAACATGAGCATAAGGACATCTCTAATGGAGAAGTTTCATAATGGGGTCTTATATCTATTATGAGACCTCAAATGAACACTATTCATATAAGACTTGGTACAACTCCAATGGTAGGGGTCTTATAACGGGTTCTTATCCCTCAAATTTCTCTCCCCTCTACCAAGTGGCCCCAACCCAAAATTATAAGACTAAGTCTCCTATGGAGTCTCAAAATAAGACTTGGGATGAGACAAAATCTTATAAATATAGGGTTTAGGACTTCACAAAACTACCATTAGAGTCCAATTTTTTTTAGTAACCCAAAATTATACGGTTTAGTACCTCTTATTGGAGATGCCCTAACAAACTTACAAAATATGAGCTAGCTAATTAAGCACATTGTCTCAATCTATACGTACCTTTCATTATAAATGGTCCCCTAACCCAAAGCTCACCAGTCTTCAATGGAGGCAAAGCAACTCCGGTCTCAGGGTCAACAATCTTGGCTTCAAAATTCGACATAAGCTTCCCTGTAGCTCCTTTTACTTGGGTCTCGTTTGGGCCTACCGTCCCAAACACTCGGCCCGATGTCTCCGTCAGCCCATATCCCTTCGCAAACCATAAACTAATTCAGTACCTCAAAATATAAAAAATTTCAAAACTACAAGAACTAAACTGCAAATTAAAAACATGTGTTTTAGTAGTGACTGGGACCTGTGCCACTTGTACATTAGGAAGACGTTTCTTGAGCTTATAGATGACGCTCTTATGGAGCGGAGCGCCGCCGCTAACGATGACCTGGAGTGACGTCAGGTCGTAATTTTCCAGCTGGCTGACACCGATCCTCACCACCGCGACCGCCACGGGAGGGGCCCACGCCACGTGGCTGATCCTGAACTCCTCGATTGCCCGGAGCGTCGCCGTCAGGTCGAACCTCCCTGCCGGAAAAGTCGCCAGCGTCTCGCCGAAGGCCAACACCCGCATCAGGACGCCGAAGCCGAACACGTGGAAAAACGGCACCGCGCAGAGCCACGACGCCGTCGTATGCGGCGGAGGAGGAAGTACGGCGAGGGCCGACGCCAGGATGGATATCCAGTTGCCATGGGTCAACGCGACGCCTTTGAACGAGCCGGTGGTGCCGGAGGAGTAGAGAATCGCGGCGGTGTCGGATTGACGGACGTCGACACGTGGCAGCTCCAGCGGAGTTTGAGAGGGAGGCGGACACGTCAGCATGGACTGGAAGTCGGGGGAGTCGAGCAAAACTGTGCCGTATTGGAGATTATCGTTGGGGATTTTGTGGGCGGTGGCGGAGGTGGCGAAGGCGATGACGGGTTTGCTGAGGTGGATTTGGCGGGAAATCTCGGGAGGTGAGCTGGCGGGGTTGGAAGGGGAGATGGCGACGCCGATGGAGAGGAGGGAAAAGTAGAGAATAGGAAGGTCGAGAGAATTCGGCGAAATAATGTAAGCCGTGTGTCCCTTCCCGAGATTGAGCCGAGACTGCAGGACGGCAGCCAGTGTTTTGACGAGGCGCGTGAAATCCGAATAGAGAATGCGGCGGTGCGTGGAAGGATCGAGGAGAGCCGTGGCGGAGGAGGGAGGAGGGTGGGATTGAAGTTGGGAGAAAATGTAGTGAGCGATGGAAAGCGGCGTCGTATTGGGGTCAGGGAGTGGGACTTTAGGCCTGAGGCTGTGGAAAGTTTTGGTCTTTGAGCAATAGCCGCTGTTGGGATCAATGTGGTCGTCGGCCATAGTTGAAGTTGCTCTGAACTCTCTGAAGCTAGCTAAACTAGGTAAAGTGTGGACTGTGGAACTGAATTTTAGTTTGGTTGTTCAGTTTAATTTTGTGTTCTTTGAGTTCGTACGAATTTGAACCACTTGATTTCTAGTTACATGTCCATGTCAAGCTGTCGAGGCTTTGAAGCCACACTGTAAACGATGTAGAGTCATTGACCATGAGGCAGTAGGTTTTGTGGTGTAGCTCTGCGTAGTATATATGGTGGAACCACAATTCTAAAAAGTGACCTAGGCGAGTCTAGCCATTTCTCGGCGAGTCTGGGCTATGCTGACGTGAACAAATAAATAAATTAAAAACTCAAATTATTTGAGATTTAAGATTATTATTCTATATTATTGTTTGGGCCTGAAATAAATATTTTATATTGGACTTGAATAGCTGAAGTCTTAGCGAGCGGCCCACAAATTATAGAAAGCTTGGCGAGCGGCCAAGTACAGGAAATAGAGTTCAGTTAGAACTGTGATTTATTAGTTAGCTGATTCCATGTGACTTGGATGTCTATCATGCCTGTTTTATCTCAGATAGGTTTCTTTGATAGAAGAGTTGTGATAATATTGAATATTTATAAGGATTAATAACCCGTATGCTGGTGTTGGAGTTATATTGGGATTCTGAGAGCAAGAGCAGAGGAAGTTTAATAGAATTGAATGACTGCTGGTATGCGAGTATATAAGGAGAGTAAGAGCTTTGTGGAAGAGATCCCCGATCAAATACAAAATATTTGCTATACGTAAGTACACCTAAGACAGACATCTCGTCTTCGAGATTTTATCTTCTTTGCAACCAGAAGGTCAAAGTGCTTGTCACCTGTCGAGTGAGAGTGTTGCGACTCCAAGGAAGCAAATTGCTACTGGAAAGTTGAAGAGCTTGTCACCTGTGGGCTGAGAGTTTGGATACTCTAAGGAAGCAAGTGTTCTCAACACATCGTCAGAGAAGTTGCTCTGCTTTGCACTGATAAGGGAGTGTGATGTATCGATTTCGAAGGCTCTGCTAGAGACACATATCAAAAGTCCTCGGTTACTAGGCGGGAATGACCTATTCGGACGGGGTTGGTGCTTTCCCTGTCTAAATCGCTTTATATAGAAGTCAGGCGGTTGTAAACAGTCCATATTCCGTTGAAGAACGGTGGCACGCCAGTATACGAAGCACACGATACAGGATAAACCGGTATCTGCGGTTAAAGCTATCCGAACCTGTTAAAAGAGACTGCTTCGCGGAAGGATCTCTCCACAGGAGATAGTTTGCGCTCGAACATTTTGGCACGCCCAGTGGGATATAAAAAAATATTTTGTCCAATTCTCGTGTCTCTAAACAAGATACCACTGTTGTGTCAAAATGAACATTTTGGCACGCCCAGTGGGACATAAAAAAAATATTTTGTCCAATTCTCGTGTCTCTAAACAAGATACCACTGTTGTGTCAAAACGAACATTTTGACACGCCCAGTGGGACCCAATTTGTATTTTCGTGTCTCTAAGTGACAATTGGAGATCTTTACCAAAGGGTCTACCTTCAGTGTCGCAAACACCCTCAACCGGTTTACCGTGAACATACATCTACCCGGTGTCGTTCATTAAGTATTCAAGCGGTTGAAGTTATCTTCGCTAAAGACTTCAACATCATGACATTTAAATCTTTGAGTAAAGCGGAGATAGCGGAACTCACGTTCCCAGAATACCTAGCTTATGCAGCTAGGCGTGATTGCCACCAGGCTAATTACTATGCGGCTCTCGATGAAAGGATCGAGCAGCAGGCGGCTCTTCTCACTACCCAGAGCGACTTAATAAATACGGTGACAGCCGGAATCCAATCCATACAGGTAGATTTCAGTAGAGATCGTGAGGAGAGAGAGGTCATGGGAGCCCAGATAACTAGTTTTGTGGAAGGTCAAGATAAACTATGGATAGAAATCCTCCAACACTTGGGATCAAGTTTGGATGAATACCATCGATATGCGGCGACACTGTCTCAAAGGACAGATAGGGACATAACGTCTCTAACCAAATCCGTATATGACTTGGCAAGAAATACTAGACAAGCAGAGTCTTTCCCTCCTGCTTGGGAGCAACGGTTAAATAGGTTCCTAAACGATTGCGACATACATTTAGCTAAGATGTATGAAACATACGAGACACTATTTCCTCCAATGCAGAAAGATGATCCTGATGCATGGCAATGGCCAAAATTTTACCGGCATCAGACCTTCCAGACTTTCTCTGGCGACGACGATTCTAACGCGGCAACACACTTAGCATATTTTACGCTGCAATTGGGGCAGTATGCCGAATGAGGGACCCAAATTAAGAGTCTTCAGATCGTCTTTGTCAGGATCAGCCCTCGTATGGTATATCGAAATAGAAAAGGGCTCGATCAGTGAATGGAAGGACATGGTGGCCTTATTCATAGATCACTTTGGAACGGCAAGACTAGAAACCAGCGTTGGAAAGTTGGCTTCCTTGAGTCAATCGGCGACAGAAAGTCCAGTCACTTTCTTACACCATTTCCGGTCAGAATACAATCTATGTAAGACCCCACTTGGTAAAGAAGAGGTGGTCGAGATGGCCAAGAATGGTTTTGAGGATACGTACCACCAACTATTCCTAAACAGCAAGTACTTCTCCTTGAATGAGCTTATCACAGTTGTAACAAAAGCTTACAGTACCATGCAAGAAAGAGACAACAGAAGGAATGCATCCAAGGGAACGTACAATGCTAAGTCTTATGATAGACTAAAGCCAAAAACAATGGCTTATATTGAAGATATAGACGACCAAGAATCGGACTCTGAGGGCGAGTAAGTGGGTGCTATGGATCTAACAACAAGTAAAGTATTAAAGCCCTGCAAGCTTCAAAAGAACAAGGGTCCAATCAAACTTTCAACAGTGGCTTATACCAAGCCAGAGTTTGAGACATACACTTATGATGCCAATCTGGCTCATGAGATCTTAGACGAGCTATACAACATGTGTGCTGTTAAAATGAATTTTGGACCACTTCCTACAGCTGAGCAGTTAAAGGGTAAAAAGTACTACAAGTTCCATGGAGCATGAAACTATATTACAAAAGACTGCATCAAGCTTAAAGACCAGATCCAGAGATGGATCAACGAAGGAAGACTAGAGCTGGAAGGAACATCCAAAACAGCAGCATTAGTGGATTCTAAGCCTTTCCCAACACCTCAAGTCAATATGATTGATGTTGATTGGTCGTTACCCGACACGCGCATTGGAAGTTGGGAGGACTTGAATCGGTCTGTCTTTGTAGCCTACTCTTATAAATACGAACAAATGGAGGATATCTTTGATAGGCTAAAGGACATGGGTTTGATCCTTTATTACCCGGTCAATAAACTCAGACAATTACAGTATAAAGGTCAAGCCCAGCACTTCTGCAGATTTCACAATCACTTTGGTCATCAAACAGCAAAGTGTTTGACCCTGAGGGATAAAATCCAAGGGTTGATCAATTGGGACGTGATTGAAATCAACGACAAGGGAGAGGTAGAATGGCATCCTCTATATCCTCGTAGGCCATCACCTTCTCCCGACACAACTTGTCCTACCATCGAAACTTCTTCCCATAGTAATCAAACTAAACCAACATATAAAAGGAAGAAGTCAAGACGAAGGTCTAGACGCAATATTTCATTTGTCCGACCTAAGCGGACTGAGATTACTTACGATGCGTCTAGGCGAGAGGAAATATTTGAAGAGCTAGTCTAAGCAGGAATAGCAGTGGTTCCTGATAATTGGGAAGCTCCGGACCCACATCCTGAGGATGTTATGGGTCTCTTTCACTGTCAATACCACAATAGGTGGGGTCGGCATTCCATAAGTGCTTGTCGTGATTTGAAGTTCAGGATACAGCAGTCGATTGACGAGGGAGAAATAATGATCGATCAAGAACCCTCGCCAGGCTTGGCGACCGACTTATCGATAATGGTTGGGATGTTGGAACTAACACAAGATAAAACCAATAAAAGGAAACAACCCAACAACCATTCAACTACTGGCGAGAGTCCACAAAGCAGACAAACGACGAAACCAAACAAAGGAAAAGGAAAAGTGGACCCAAAAGCAACATCGCCAGTAGCCCTTTGTGCTCATTGTAAACTCAGAAGTGGGTTGAAGATTTCATATGAGGAATTGGCTGAAGCAGCTAAATCATTCCCAGAACTATTTGCACAAGCAGATCATCAACCTCAACAAGCAAGACAAAGGGACACTCCAACTCCTAAGCGCTCACGAGCAACATAAGAGGTCAGTACTGTCCACAGATCTGAATCAGAAGTTGCTGACACGCTCGCAAGACCATATATACCTCCAGCTTCAAGAAATATCACTAAGGAGAATGTTTGGTATGTGAGGGAGAAAGGAAAAACTATTGAAGTGACTCCAAGCAGAAGAAGAAACCTTCAACGACGCTTTGGGAAAGCTAAGCGAGCACTAGAGGCTTATGAAGCAGGCCTGCTCAAAGAAGAAAAACTGGTGTGTTCTCCAGAAACACTGCAAAGGCGGATGAATGCCCTTGCAGCAAACCCATTAGTGGTTTTCGGGAAAAAGTCTCGCGAGCCCAAAATGAGAGCACAAAGACCAGGTGTCTTTGACCGTAACCCAGAGTTAGAGTCTAAAGGAAAACAGCATGTACTTACTCCTGAAGATCATCGTGAAGTTGCACAACGGAAACCAGTAAGAAGACGTCTCACTTTTAAAGATGACACGATGAAGGCAATAGGGTTACATACACCTCCTAAGGAAGGGAAAAGCATTCAATGCAAAAGCAAAAAAATCCAAGCGAGCCCAAGGTCTTGCAATGGAAACCAAAACCTTTGGTTGTGGAAGAACAAAAGAAGGTCCGACAACCCGTTTCCCGTCCAATGGAGCAAGATCCAGCACTACTCATGCCAGCAACTGTTGATCCTATACCTGAGGATAAGTTGCAACATGTTGCTTCTATTGAGCTCACTACAGATTTGAGTCCCGAGGTGCAACATGCTGAGGTTGACAACTGTGAAGATGATGAGCAGTTGTTGGATTACGGTGAAGGTGAAGAAGAAGAAACTCAAGATTACATCGAAGATGAGGGTATCACTGTTAACATGGTGTATATTTTATCTTCCAAGTATGCTTTGCCTTCACCAGCAATAATGGATGAGTTAATCATGAGCGATAGCGTCAATAACTTTGCAGTACCAGACAAGGAACCAGAACCAAAATAAGACCTATCACTTACCAAGGCACCAGAATTTGATTCATCCACAAATGGATGGATGATGTTCGCCAAGCCCACTGTAGACATGGCCATGCACATGCGGCCGTTATATGTTATAGGGAAAGTCTAAGGGATACAACTAAACAAACTCCTAGTGGACTCTGGGGCAGCTGTAAACATCATCACAGTTAAGGCAACGGCCTTATTAGGCGTTCCCAAGTCTGCTATCGAGGAAACCTCACTGCACGTTAGAAACTTTCAGGGTAGCATTTCCAAGACTTTGGGCATTGTCTTTTTGCAGGTTCACATCGGTCCAGCCACCGGTACATATACATTCTTTGTAGCAGAATGTGCAGCTCCGTACACTGCAATTCTGGGGCGTGACTGGATCCACAGGAGCTATTGTGTACCTTCGTCCCTCCATCAGCAGATGTTACTTTGGGATATGGAGTCCGGTGAAGCAGCGATCATTGATGCTGATCCTCGCCCATATTCTGTTTCTGCGAACTCATTAGAATCCAGTTATTACCACAGTGACCCCAGGCCATTGGAGGTATGTGGCGTCGATAGCATGGGCCGCCCAGTTGGTGTTACGGCCTCTGAACTAGCTCAGTGGGGTATATTTCAAATCAATCAAGATAGTGGAAGACCCTGCACCATTGAGCTACCATCCAAACTTTCTCAATGATCGGGTCTCTATCAAGTATAGAGACTGAGGCTTGTTACTCTTTACACGAGCGCTTTCACAATTTTATGTTGGAGAGTCAAGCCTTTGAGAAGATTCCAATGGTTGCAACATTGGAATATGTGGATGAAGATGTTTTACAGGACTTTGAGGAAGAAGAAGAGATTAAGTTAGCTCCAGCAGCCCTGGATGATTTACCTCCCAAAGTTAAGGATCCCATTGAACATATTAATCTTAGGACATCTGAAGAGCCAATCTCTGTGGCTATTAGTACCTTCTTGGAGCCTGAAGAAAGACTTAAACTTATTGAATTGCTACGAGAATACACTGATTGTTTTGCAGAAAAGTACGATGACATGCCAGGACTGTCACCAGATTTGGTCTGTCACAACTTACCCATCATCGAGGGAAAGAAGCGCGTAAAACAAGAGATGCGTCGGATGAACATAGAAACTGCAATTCTTGTCAAGGAAGAGGTTGAGAAGATGCTCAAGTCAGGGATCATACGAGTAGCCAAATACAATGAGTGGTTATCCAACGTAGTCCCAGTCAAGAAAAAGAACGGGAAAATGCGAGTGTGTGTTGACTACAAAGACTTGAACAATGCAACCCCAAAGGATGCATACCCAATGCCAGTAACGGATTTGCTGGTAGATTCAGTAGCTTGCCATGAGATGTTAACATTCATGGATGGAACTGCTGGCTACCACCAAATTCCAGTGGCTGAGTCTGATCGACATAAAACTACGTTTTGGTGTCAAGGATTTGCAGGAGTATTTGAGTACGTGGACATGTCATTTGGACTCAAGAATGCTGGGGCAACCTACAAACGTGCAATGAACTTGATCTTCCATGATCTTATCGGCAAGACCATGGAAGTATATATCGATGATGTGGTAGTTAAAACGAAACGCATAAGTGACCATTTTGAAGACTTACGGCATGTGTTTCTCAGAATGAGGCAACATCAACTAAAGTTGAATCCAGCCAAATGTGTATTTGGAGTCCAGGCAGGAGACTTCCTGGGTTTTTTGGTTCATCAGCGTGCGATTGAGATACCGGACGATAAGAAACAATCGCTACTTAGTGCAGTCCCACTAAAGAGTAAGAAGGAGCTACAACGGTTGTTAGGAAAAATTAATTTCTTACGACGGTTTATTGCCAATGCTGCTGGGAAAACACAACCATTCTCAACCTTGCTCAAACTTCAAAATCAGAAAGACTTTGTCTGGGAGCCTATCCATCAAGAGGCGTTTGATATCATCAAAGCATATCTGACAAACCCGCCAGTCTGGGTTCTTCCAAGACCAGGGGTTCCTCTTAAGCTGTATATTTCAGCTATTGACCTTTCTATTGGAAATCTATTAGCTCAGGACAACACGTCAGGAACTGAACGTGCTATTTTCTATCTGAGTCGTACCCTGAATGATTGCGAAACGAGATACTCTTCAATGGAACGAATGTGCCTAGCCTTGTATTTTTCAGGGTGCAAATTGAGGCATTACATGCTTTCCTTCACCATGTGTGTCATAGCACAAACTGATTTGATGAAGTATATGTTGTCCAGACCCATTCTCTGGGGACGCATTGGGAAGTGGATTTTAGCTTTGTCAGAGTTTTCTTTGTAGTACGTTCCCCAGAAGGCGGTTAAAGGCCAAGCAGTGGCTAATTTTCTAGCTCATCATCCAATGGAGGATGTTAGTGAGGGGCCAGAACTGGAGCTTGCTCGTATTGATTTGGCCCCTTGGTGTTTATATTTTGATGGGTCAAGTACGAGTACAATGGCTGGGGTAGGAGTTGCATTAGTTTCTCCACGCGGCCAAACTTTTTCTTATTATTTCAGGTTGGACTTCAGATGCACAAATAACCAAGCAAAATATGAAGCTTTAATCATTGGGTTAGAACTTCTACTAGATATTGAGATCAATGATGTGCACGTCTTTGGAGATTCCCAACTAGTGATCAGACAACTTGAAACCAAGTATAAGGCTTGACCAATCCAAGAACCATATGCTAAACGAGCTTGTGATTTGCTCAAGTTGTTTACAAAGGTGGAGTTGAGTCATGTTCCTCGCGAGAGGAATTATGCAGCAAACGAGTTCGCTCAACTAGAAACAGGGGTGAGCTTGCAAGATGAAGTACGCGAGCGGATATTAAAGGTTGAAAGAAGAACCCTCCCATCTTTCTTTGCTCGCCAAGAAGACAAAAATGAGTGGTACGTTGCTACCCTTGATCACATCGATGTGGATTGGAGACAGGAGATTATCTCTTACCTCCAGCATCCTAATAATCCGGTGGCAAAGCGGATTCGTTTCTTAGCTCCCAACTATGTTCTTAAAGACGATGAGTTATATATAAGAGGAAAGGAAGACATACTTTTACGGTGTGTCTTTGGACGTGAAGCTAAGCGATTAATGAGGGAGGTCTATCTTGGGATAGAAGGGGCACATCAGGCCGGTCCCAAGATGAGATGGTTACTTAGAAGACATGGCTTTTATTGGCCAGGAATGCTCAGAGATTGCTGTGACGACCCGAACCAGAATCAGATGTGTGTTTGGCACGATTCTCGAGATTTGGTTTTAGTCGCAGTTTTGCAATATTGTGTGGTTTGTCGATCCGTTTCGCGACTATGTTTTCAGTCGAGAATTTGAGTTGAGTGTCTTCACGGAAGTTGTAGGGTACGTGATTTCGAGTTCGTGGGTGGTTTCGGAAGATTTTTCCGATAACCGAGGAATATTTTATGATTATTTGAAGTTTCGGGTTTCGACGAGTTTATCCGTTTGTTTCGAGCTTATCCGAATCATTTCGTATATTCATTTTGGACCGTTGATTGACCCGAGGGACGTGTATAAATATCGAAAAGTCGAGAAATAGTCGCAAAATCACGGAATTGCTTTGACTTTCCCGTTTTGGAAAGTTGACCAGTTTGACCGATTAAGGAAGTTTCCCAAACGGGAAGGTGTTTTCCGGGGACCGGATTCCGGCCACTTTGGGCTTCGAGGAAGGTATGACTAGATTCCTTGTTCAATTTCGAGTTGTTTGGTATAGGTGTTGATGAAAATTGATGAGTTTTCGGGGAACCCGAGTTGGTTAACCTCGCCGGAAATCGGCCTTAATGGTGGAGGACTTTCCGGTGGGAGTTGGAGGCCGAGGGGTGAGGGCTTCACCTCGCCTTGCCCCAAGGAAGCTTCCTATGTATTTGGTTTGGTGTTTGGTGGAGGTTTGCTTGAAACCCGATTGGGTTTTCCGGCAAGGAATTTTGTTCGGTTTTGCACGTTTTTGGAAGGGTTGCGGTTGAATTTGGACTTCGTGGTAGAAGAGAAACATGCTCGCCTTGATGAGACCTAGAGGACTGGAGAAGTTGGCCGTGAAATTCCTCCGTTGACGGCGCGCCGCCGCCGCCGGCGGCGGTCAACGGCGATCAACGGTGGAGGAAAAGTCAACTTTTCAGATTTCAATGTAATTAATGTCATTTTTCTCGTAATCACGCCCTGGTTATCGTACGGAGGTTTTCGGGTTGATTTGGTTAGCCGATTTTCAGTCAAGATTTCGAGTGGGGATTTCGGGATTTCCGTTATACATTTTGTACTGTATTGCATATTTCCGGGAACGGTTGGTTTCCGTGCATCCGTACAGTGTTGTGGATTACGATATTGATCAGTTATTTTTTTATGAATATTCAGGAGATCGAGATCTGGATCGTGAGCGTGCTTCTGGCGAGGGATCTTCCGCCGGACCACGAGTTTAGAGCGTGTGCGCATTTCGAGAGTTTGTGAGTGGACATTTCTTTTCACAGATTGACTGCGAGTCTTTTATGAATGATTTACGAACTTGAGCATGCGAACTGATTATGATTTCACGAGCATGTGTTTACTATTATGTTTATACGAATATACGTATACGAATATATACATATACGTACATATTATGTTTTAAGCATGTGCATAGAAAAGATTTATGATTTGGTTTACACAGAGTACAGTCTCAGTATATGTTGTGGTATCGATACGCACTGGCTTCTCGGCTGATCCCCGAGTATGCTCCGGGGGGGACAGATATCCTGACCCGAGGCCTTTCTGGCTAGGAATCACGTGTGGGTCTGGGATCCCGTGGTTCAGACTGTGCTATCGCGTGGTAGTCCATGAGAGATTCCGCGATACATTTACGTTGCATGCTCTGTACGTGAGTGGTAGCTGATGTCTCCTCACGTACTATTTGATTTTCATGCATTTGACTCGCATATGATTTTATATGTACATATATACTTGGTGAAAGATATTTATCTTCGTCCACTCACTCTAACGTGTTTATTGTCTTTCACCTGGGCTTTTCGGTTTCCGTGCCCAGTTTGCAGTTCAGGTTTGGTGTTTCACGTCGTGGTTTGGAGGCTAGTGATCAGAGTCACTTGTGTTTTCCAGTAGGTTCTTGTTTCGCCTACTGATGTACATATTGTATATGTTTTACTTTAGAGGTCGCTCTGATACATTCTGATACATGTTGTGCGGATTTTCACGGATATACATATATACATTGTACAGTTTATTTACTGTTGTTGATTATATTGATGTTGAGAAATCCGGATGGGATTGGTGCCCACGGTTTGCTTTTTGTGGCATAGGACGAAGTGTTATTTTCCGCGTGCAGGTTAAGGTAATTCCACGCTAGTAACGAAACTCTGCCCAAATTTAGGAAAATTTTTGTTGGTTCATGTTTTCGAAGGGGTTTGATTCCGATTTAGGAAGCTAAATCGGGGTTGGGTCCTTTCAATTGCATCACGTTCGCTAAAGGTTGTGAAGAATGCCATAAACATGGTCCAATCAACCATATGCCCAGAATACCATTACAGCCTTTAATCAAGCCTTGGCCAACTCGAGGATGGGCTTTGGATTTAATTGGAATGATTCATCCTCATTCATCTGAAGGGCATAAATTCATCATAGTGGCTACTGATTTCTTCACAAAATGGGTCGAAACTCGACCTCTCAGGGTATCGTCAGCCAAGGCCATCTGCCAGTTCTTATTTGAAGATATCATTTGTCAGTTTGGTATTCCTGAGAGTTTTGTTTAAGACCGTGGGGCAGCATTCATGTCTGGAGAAGTAGACGAGCTTATGAAGGATCTTGAAATCCACTTTTTACACTCTTCTCCATAATATGCCAAATCCAATGGTCAACCCGAAGCAAGCAATAAGATCATTATCCATATTCTTAAACGGATGCTTGCCAGCAATGCCAGACTGTGGCATGAAGAATTATTTAACACCTTGTGGGCCTATAGAACAAGTAAAAGGACACCCACAGGTACAACTTCTTATGCATTAACGTTCTGCCATGATGCTGTCTTGCCTTTGGAAACAAACGTTCAGTCTTTGCGGGTGATGGAACAACACAACCTGATCAGTGAAGATTATGTACAAGCGATGTGGCAAGAGCATGAAGACTTGGATGAGAAACGAATACAAGCTTATGATAGTCTATGTGCTGAAAAACGAAAGGTGGCTCGTGCATATGACCGATGTACCAGGGGCATGAGTTTTGCAGAAGGAGAACTCGTCTGGCGAGTCATTTTGCCTGTTGGCGAGAAGACTGAAGGACGAGGAAAATGGTCAGAAAAATGGGAAGGACCATACATCGTTGATCGACTTTTGGGTAAAGGAGCAGTTCGTTTACGAGATCGAGATGGTATAATACACTCTAATCCAATAATGGTCGTTTCCTTAAAAAGTTCATACAACCAATCTGGGAATATGATGATCCTCCAACTGTGGCTTAATCCAGTTTATTCATGCTAAACTTCTACTCGCATGAGTAAACTGCAGGGGCAACACATAGGGATTATGTACATCACAGTAGCCTATACTGGAGGCTAAATCTTTAGTTAGAGCCTATATTTGAGGCCAAATTTTAAATTTTTTTGTATTTCTTCTAAATAAAGAGTTCGTGTTAGCCAATTACTGTGGCCAAAGTTATGTACAAACTACATATGAGTTTAACAAATAAATTTACATAAGAAACTCTTTACTTCAAACAAAATATTACAATCAAATAAAAGAATACAAAGGCTTTGCGGCCTCAAGCTCTGATACCAGATGAGAAACAAACTACAAATCAGCAACAGAACAGAAAGATAAAATACTGTTTATTTTTCACAAATCCTCTTAGTTGATAGCCATCCCCTGGGGTCGATGTATCAAATATGTACACATGTAGGGATCGACCTCGGCGAGGGGATGAAGAGGATTTGAAACGCCAAGGAAACTAGTGCAGCAGATCAGAAGAGCCTTTACACTAGACTTGGCATTTGTTGACTTTTTTCCTGGGTCTGAGGCTCCTATCTTTCCCTCTCAGTGCAGCCATGTTCATAGGGCTTACAGCCTCTATGCTATTGAAACTGATCTTGTCCAGGTTTGTGGCTTTCCCTTCTTCTACTGACACAAGTTAGGATAGCCAAGGCAATGCCTGGACGTAGATATTGCTATCTAGTCCAGGTTTGGACGTGGATATTGCTATCTAAGGAACACGACATGAAAGATTTTATCTGGATGTTTCTTTAGGTAGGAAGACCAGAGCAAAAGAATAAGAGTGGAGTTCATTCTCGCGAGGAAGTTGGTTCACAAGACAAGGAAAGGGAAACCTTTTATAGGAAGGAGTCACAGCGGTAAGGCTTTGCGAGAGTAATTACACCCGAAAATAGAGGACACGCGTCTAGCTGGAATTGAACCATGATACGGTTTATCTACCCACGAAGAGAGCATGATAAATAAAAGATTTTTGGGGCATGTAAAACGTATTTCAAGGATTTGATTGTTTGACGCGATACGGATTCCAAGCATGGAATTGAATTCCATTTAATGTTGAACAATCACATCAAATGAACAGTTGTAGCTTATAAATGAGGCTAGTTTCGTTGGAGCAAGTTTGGACCAGGCCTAAATCTGAGGCCCATTCTCGTTGCTAGTCCCAATTCACACTTTGTTTCCAAGATTTGGATTGAATGAATAACTACTTAAAGAATTTTGGATCAAATAAAATAGGGCTTGAATCCTAAGGCCCATTAAATTTACAATAAGAGGGAAAATTTCCTCACTGTTGCTTTGGAAACTTCCAAGGCCACCCAGGCTTGGTGGACCATCTGGCGAGCATTTTTTGCTTCTTCTCGTGCCTCCTGCATGAGCTGAGCTTGGCTCTCGCCTTCCATTATGATCTGGCCTACATTACGTTTAAGGACATCTGCTCGTAGAACATCTATTTCAGTGTCAAGGATGGCAAGTTCAGCCTTGAGAATTTCTCTTCTAGCATGTTTGTTTCTTAAGGCTTCTTGCTGAGTAGATGTGTCCTTTAGAATCGCCTGGATTCTCTCTTTCTCTCTTTGAGTTTGAGGCTCCAATGTCTCTGTTGCTTCTTTCTTACGCCCGGCCTCGAGCTTTAGACATTGGTAGGCTTCACTTTGGCTCAAGAGTTGAGAGAGGTTCTCCTCAAGTTCGTTCAGGCAGGGAATGAAGTCTGCTGGGGCGGTGGCCTTCATGTTCTTGATTTGGATGCAGACGGCTTGAATGTCGTGAGGAGAATCCAGGTCTCCAGATAGGATGTCCTGAATAGTGACATTAGTGTCAGAAGGAGAGCTCAGTGTACCCAGTTTGCTTACAATTTGCTTCTTGTGGTCTGAGTAACTGAGATGAGGCTCCTTGTGATAAAAATGGTGCGGTAACTTCTTCAATTGTAGACTTAAGATTTTCATCATTGACATCTGGAGAACTAACAGGCTAACCCTTGGCGGCCGTTTCAGTTGTTTGGCCTGATAGGATTGGTTGTTCCTTTGGACCTGTAGGAGTTATCTGATGTGCTTCAGTGTCCACAGGAACGCTTTTGGACCAGGTTACAAATACATGTTATCAGGATCAATCAGAATTAATAATTCAGAATGAAGTAAGTTAAGAAGTTCTTACTTGTGTGGGAGACAATGGCTGTGTTTCCTCAGTTGCTTGAGTTTGAAGCGCTAGCGAGGAAGGAGTTGGGTCTTCACGTTCTAAATTAACCTCGACCAATGACAGTGGTTTAACAACTGAGTGCTCTGGCAATGAGGGGATTTGCTTTTCTGGCTCTGTGATGACTGGGTCATCCTGAGTACTTGTGCCCTCGCTAAAAGAGGAAGGAATGAAGCAAGATTGAAACTCGATCTGCAAGCAACGGAATAACACGACGCTATCAACAAGCTTGTTCTTCTCTTCTTCCTCAAGTTCTGCTCGATGGATTCCATCTAGAAATTGAGCTATGAAGTCCTTGCAGCATTCTTTACCGATGTTGATGACTTCATGACTTGTATCATGATCTTCACTACCATATATGATGCTAGAATCATCGAACTTCAGGATATAGGCTTTCCAGCATCCCTCAGAGAGCCTTTCTCCCAGTGAGTCTATTATATAATAGGCTTCGTCTTCAGCTTTGAGGACGAAGAAATGATCATTCCAACTCACTATGAATACCTGAGGCTTCTGGCTTTTCATGATTTGCTCCCCTGATGCATCAAAAGATGGAAGACCATTCAGGGCTGTAAACCTTTCTGGGTCGAAATACCCAATAAATGAGTCATCAGATGAGAACTTCAGTGGTCTGATGCTGGCCTTCGAAATAACGTCCAGATCAAAATGTTGATCTGGGAAAGCGCTTGCAAGGGCCTCGTCCTTGCATAGTTCTTGCCACTCCCTGGAACCTTGGATCAAGAGGTCATCAAATTGGGAGAGCGTGGGCAGGCTGTTGGGATTTGCACATAACCAGTGTGCAATGGTGAAGACCAATGCCGAACATGCACTTGCCCCGGAGGCTTTGTCACTTCTCTGATCAAACGAAGCATAGAAGACTTGAGCTTGAAGCTTTACTTGTTTGTCCCTACTTGTGAGCTCTGTAGCTAGCCAAGCTCCACTTTGAAGCTCTTTGGGCTTCAGGTGGATCTTCCTGCGTTTCTGAGACTGTTAAAGAATTTGGGTTAGTTACAACTCAGTGACAAAATCAGATATTTTTCTGGGTAAATGAATGCAAATACTTACGGAGTGCCCAAAATGATTGGATCTTTTCTTCTTAAAAGACTGTAAGGCCACAGTCACGTCTGGTTTAGGGGCGTGCTGTGTTTAAGAAGGAAGGTTGATCAGTTACAATATCAAAAATTGCTAATACATGTGGCATTTTTGGATGAAGAGGCATACCTGTGGCCAAGGTGATGTGCTTACGTTCTTGAAAGTCTTGCAGATAACAGTCAAGTGCTCTTCATTTGAAAATCTTTTGCCAAAATCATGGAAGATAGAGGCAAAGCATGCGAGCGGTCCTTTGTGTCGTATCCCTTCCCAAAGCTGGGAGCACCATACTTGGTATGACTCGGTGACCGAATGCGAAATCACTAGTGGCTTTGATATGATAGGAAGGATTATTGTTGGAAAGCCAAAGTGTTCATCTTGCACTTCTGCTGCAAGATGATGACTTGCTCCTCGCCAGAGAGTATATTTACTCACAGAGTTGGCAAGGGGCATGGGTGCATCATGTGTGAGCCTGAACTGTCTGGAGAAATGGTTAGGGGCATATAGTTCATACCCGGGGCTCGCTAAGTCTGGGACTGGCAGGTCCTTGCAAGTGTTGCACTGAATGAAGAAACTCCTCGCGAGAGCGTCTTGCTCTGGCGAAGGCATAAATCCTCTCGCAAGGAGGCCAGGATGGCGACGACTTAATATGATGTCAATTGCTGCGGTTGGGAATTCTTTATGCAGGCAGAGATGATTGAAGCAGTTGATATAGGACCATGGTCT
This sequence comes from Geum urbanum, assembly GCA_946800695.1. Lineage (NCBI taxonomy): Eukaryota > Viridiplantae > Streptophyta > Magnoliopsida > Rosales > Rosaceae > Geum > Geum urbanum. Next base: position 59,731,321 of record OX327005.1, on the reverse strand, counting down.
GGTCCTAGTTGGTGTAGAAACCAACGACTGGCCCAATAGCTTCTGATCTTCAAAGGCAGGAGGTGCTGATGGGTAGAAGAAAGGGAAGTACATCCGCAACCAGAACTCTACCATCCAGAGTGGTCCTGGTTGATTAAGGTCGAGCTTTAAATGTGTGACTCGCCTCAAGGCATAATAGATGTAGGCGAGAACAGATTCAACCAAGCCCAGTCGTTCACCGTTGAATAAGCGTTCGGCAAGGTTGGTCCAGCATCTGTTGACCTTTGCATAAGAGGGACAAAAGATGTACTTCGATAGCTAGTACTCTAGAAAGGCTATTCCTCCTTGGTCTGTGTCTTTTTCCTCCTGTGCAAAGTGCTTTACCCAGAAAGAGTAGGAAAAATGACGGTTGAGGGAGGCTTGGACTGGTGTCCCATGGTGTTGATTGAGCGACCAGGGGTTCGCAAAGGCAGGAACTCCAAAGATGGTGTATAAATCGAGCATTGTAATACTTACATCACCACAGGGGAGACGGAAACAATTGGCTGTACAATCCCAGAAGCACATGGCTGTGGCGAACGGTGCTCTGTTGCCACCAGCTGGGAGAGAAAAGCGTAGGTCGATGAGTTGAGTGATTCCAACTGTTTCCCACCGATCGATATCTTGTTCGCGACGGTGCCGGTACCAGGCGAGATCTTCTACGCTTGGGTGCGGCCATCTCCCAATGAGACAAAGTGTATCTTTGTTGGTCCATTCCTTTGGGTCTGTCCTGGGGTTTTCTTGGACTATCAGGGATGAATTACAAATAGGATGGCGAAGGATATTGAATAGCTCTGGATTTATTGGAACATCCAGGAAGGGACCAAGAAGGCCAGTACCTTCGTTTGGGTCTATAGAAAGGGTGCAGACGGCTTCTGGGTTCTGTCGTCTGGCGACAACTTTGAGGTGTCTAGAGAATCTCTTGACGTCTTGAGTTTCATAAGGAATGGAGATGTCTTTGCGAGGAGGCATTTTTCTAAATCTGAGAAGATGAGCGGCGTTGAGAACGGAAGGTCTTAGCTTTTGATTGAAAAGGTTGAGAGTGCAGGATCAAGGCAAGTGAAAAGGTCTCGTTGGGGAATGAGATTTTGTTGATGGAGACTAGTGCTTTTATATTACGTCAGCCGAATGATGTAACTCTTCGAAGAAGTCGTGCAACGTGGCACTTAGGTGTTATGTTACCGTTTGGTTTAACAGCGTGCCAATCGGGTAATATTCAAGTCTTTTCACTTATTCAGGTAATTCAAGTTCAAGACTTGAGGGGCAATGTTTGGGCCTGAAATAAAAATTTCATATTTGGCTTAAATGGCTGAAGTCTTGGCGAGCAGCCCAAGATTGGCTGAAGTCTTGGCGAGCGGCCCACGAATTATAGAAAGCTTGGCGAGCGGCCAAGTACAGGAAATAGAGTTCAGTTAGAACTGTGATTTATTAGTTAGCTGATTCCATGCGACTTGGATGTCTATCATGCCTGTTTTATCTCAGATAAGTTTCTTTGATAGAAGAGTTGTGATAATATTGAATATCTATAAGGATTAATAACCCGTGTGCTGGTGTTGGAGTTATATTGGGATTCTAAGAGCAAGAGCAGAGGAAGTTTAATAGAATTGAATGACTGATGGTATGCGAGTATATAAGGAGAGTAAGAGCTTTGTGGAAGAGGTCCCCGATCAAATATAAAATATTTGCTATACACAAGTACACCTAAGACAGACATCTCGTCTTCGAGATTCTATCTTCTTTGCAACTAGAAGGTCAAAGTGCTTGTCACCTGTCGAGTGAGAGTGTTGCGACTTCAAGGAAGCAAATTGCTACTGGAAAGTTGAAGAGCTTGTCACCTGTGGGCTGAGAGTTTGGATACTCTAAGGAAGCAAGTGTTCTCAACACATCGTCAGAGAAGTTGCTCTGCTTTGCACTGATAAGGGAGTGTGATGTATCGATTTCGAAGGCTCTGCTAGAGACACATATCAAAAGTCCTAGGTTACTAGGCGAGAAGGACCTATTCGGACGGGGTTGGTGCTCTCCCTATCTAAATCGCTTTATATAGAAGTCAGGCGGCTGTAAACAGTCCATATTCCGTTGAAGAACGGTGGTACGCTAGCATACGAAGCACACGATACAGGATAAACCGGTACCTGCGGTTAAAGCTATCCGAACCTGTTAAAAGAAACTGTTTCGCGGAAGGATCTCTCCACGGGAGATATTTTGCGCTCGAACAATTATATTTTTGTTTAGATATTATGACAATTTAGACTATATTTATTGCTAATTTGATTATACAAATATTTTAAATATTCATTATTTCACACATATTAAATTAATACCGTTTTTAAGTCGTCCTAGAAAACGCATAATTCCGATTAATCCATGTCTAGCCGCTTAAGTGATAGAAGGTACATTCACCGGCTAGGGTCACTTAACGTTTTTTAGAACCTTAGGTAGAAGTAATTTGATACTGATTAACGTACACTTGCAAAAAAATAATAGTGTAACTTAATACCACTCTTATCTTCTGGATTTGTCATAGGCGGCGCTCCGGTGGTGGCCTTGGTGCCTAAATACTCCTAATATCTGCAGTTTTTTTTTTTTGTTCTTTGTTTAACATGCCCGGCCGATTTTTCACAGCGTATGCTTATTATTGAAGAAAATTAGACTATATAATGGTTGAAGTTAAAATCTCCAAATCTTCCATGACTATTCTCTAATATTTGATCGCTCACTTCAGTTAATTCCATCTTACATGCATGGCTACTCCCATGTATGCTTCACATTTGTCATGTTTGAAGTGTTCGTCCCCTTTCGTGACTTGGTTGATCTGTTTTGGTTTGCCACTTTGGTCAAGCAAGTGTTTTCAATCTTCATCAGCTGAAGGTGTATATATGCCTGAATTAAGTCGTGATATATCTGCATATGTTTTGGTTAGCCATTTTGGTCAAACAAGTGTTTTCAAGTTTCGTTCGAAATTGTGCAATGTGAACTTGTGAGCTATCGACATATTAAGGCCTATTAAGTTAGGTATTCAAGAGATGCAACATTTTTGGTTCTTTCCTGTTCAACTGAGAATTGGAGACTACTCCCCACCTTACCCACATCCAACACCATCTCAATTCTCAAATCTGGATCAAAGCAGGACCAGTTAAGCCTGATTGCCTAAATTAAGCCCTCCCCACCTTGCCCACATCCATCACTACCTCAAATTCTCATTCATTTTACCTCCGCTCCACACCTCTGTTCCTTCTAATCATAAGTTCATAACTCATCAAGCCCAATTATCAAACCTCAAACCCGATATTAAAATGAAACTATAGATTCCTGCTTTTGCTGCTTATAGCTTCACATGGACTACGTTGTCACTGTCGTTCATTCGTGTACGACCAATATTAGCCCAACCTTTTTGGGGCTGATGAGATACAAACACGTCACACTCTACATTTTGCGCGGGAGTCCCACAGATTTTGTAACTAGCTAGATTGTTGTATTTAAAACAATTCACAATGAGATCACAGATCCGACAAGATACAGAGAAACTAACAGTGCAATAAGAATCAACAAGATACAGACAACTCTTTTGTGATTGAATTTGGACTGGTTGGTCACTATATAGTATATACATGGGCACTTGGCAGAACAGGACTCGATCTTTGATACTTCCACCTCATAGATTCCCAACCTTTTTTTGAAGTACATTCCCCAAGTAAAGCATAATTCTTTTTCAATTTAACCCCCAACAATCTCTCACCAAATTTCCTTGTCCAAACCTATGGTTGTTGATCAACTGTTTGTCTTTTACCACACTAATCCGACGGCTGTAAATTCCTCACCAGCTGAATATTTCCAACTTGGTACTACAGTCATGCTGCCACACCTCACAGGTTTATTCATATTCATATTAAAATTACTCAATCGCCAATCTGATCGAGTCATTTGAGTATTGCTTGCCAATAAAAAAAGGAACTTGAAAATCAAGACTGGGTTTTTCTTTCCTGATCAGAAAATCTTAAAACGTAAAACTTCACCCCAAATCATCAAGCATTTTCCTATTTAAACCGCTCAAAATCTCAACTGGGTTTGCCACCAATTTCAACACTCTTGCTTCCAAACCCATCAAAATCTCACCTTTATTAAGCTCAGAGCTCCAAAACCTCATTCATGGCTGACCCTCATATCAAAACAGGGGATCACACCGCCCCTCTTCTCGATTCCAATCAAAACAACAACCAACGAGAAGAAGATGAAATCCAAGACACCCAGTTGGATGAAACACTCCAACAGCTAGAAAGCTTCCTCACTCTGTTGGGCTTCAACCAATCTTCACTGTTGAGCTTTGGTCTGTCTTGGTTTGGTTTTGCGGTCGTCGGAGTTGTGCTTCCGGTTCTTGTGCTTGTGATTTTCAATTGTTCGAATTGCGACAAGTATCAGATTGAAGGGTTCGAGCTTGTGATTCTGGGCTCTCAGGCTTGTTTGGCTGCTGTGTCTTTGCTTTGCTTATCTCACAATCTTCGCAAGTATGGCATAAGGAGATTCTTGTTTGTTGATAAATATACTGGTCATATGGCCCGGTTTCGAAACGATTACATTAGGCAGATTGAGGTATTGATTCTCGTTTTGATCGTCATTGAATTGGTCTTACTTCTCATTGTGTTGTGAAAATGTGTGTACTTTTGAATCCATTTAGTAGATTGGTTGTTTAGTTTTGGGTATCAACTGTCAAATGTGATACTTAGTTGTGTTGAATGTGGTCATTTGAGTAATGGCATTACCATATGGTGTGCAGTGTGAGCTAAAGTTTTTGTCTTTTTTGGTCCCTTTGCAATTTGATTAACTTATATGTATATATGAGCCAAAGATGTAGAGCATGTTTCACTTCCTGCATCAGAATTTTGCATCTGTTGTGAATCCTCATATGCACTAATTGGAGCCGGTATATGATGTAGAGATTCATCATTCAATATGGTCATAAACTACATGCCTATCTGCTATATTGGATATGAGTATATTTTTATGGTGCTGATTGTTTTACATTGGCAGGGTTCTTTTCGGTTACTTATTTGGTGGTCTCTTCCATGTTTGCTCTTAAAGACTGGTCGTGAAGTCGTCCGGATGATCTATGTTCATCATGATTATTCTTGGTGGCTGTCAGTTTCAATTTTATTAGCTTTGGTTCTGTCATGGACTTATGCGAGTACAATCACCCTCACAGCCAGCATTTTGTTTCATCTTGTCTGCAATCTGCAAGTTATACACTTTGAAGATTATGGGAGGGTTTTGGAAAGGGAGTCTGATGTTTTGGTATTTATGGAGGAGCACATTCGGCTGCGGTATAATCTCTCTAAATTAAGCCATAGGTTCCGGATCTTCCTTCTTCTACAGTTTTTGGTTGTGACATCGAGCCAGTTTGTGACTCTATTTGAGGTCACTGGATACAGCGGAAAGATCACTTTCATAAATGGTGGTGATTTTGCAGTAAGTTCTTGTTGTTTATCACTTCACACTATATTCAAAAATCATTATAGCTTATATGAAGTAAACTGTTATATCTGAGACATTAAGCTCCTTGCTTTTGTTTTCCCGAAACTTCCAGGTCTCCACAATTGTTCAGGTAGTGGGGATTATTATTTCCCTGCATGCTGCAACTAGAATTTCCCATAGGGCCCAGGCCTTAGCATCACTTGCCAGTAGATGGCATGCATTAGTAACATGCAGTTCTAATGATTCATCTCATCACAGAAGTTCAAACGGTTTGGTAAACCTGGAGGCTGCCAACACAGTGAATTCACTGCATCTAAGTTACTCTGAGAGCGATTTGGAGTCATGTGAATACAATGTATCACTTCCTTCAAATACACAGATGTCATCGTATCACCGAAGACAAGCTTTTGGTATGTATATTTTTCATTGCTTCTTACTTTCATACGATTCCCTGTCTCCAATAAAATTATTTACGCTATACATTAGTCATGGTGATCATTCTGAAAACCAGTGTCCTGTTTTCTTTGATGCTATGATGTACATGATATGACCCCATGATCCGATAATATAAAAAAATTAGTAACAAATGCAATATGAATGCAAAACTTACACAAAAAAATGCTACTTTCCCTCGAACCTGATTCACAGTAGCTTAAAAATTACTCCCATATTCAATTTTCTATATGAAAACTTGGTACTTCAGTGCATAAGCATTTCACACTACCATAGTTCAATGACATCTGTCAGAAACTTCTGATGTAATATAATTATATCAGGTGTTCCTGTGATGATTTTCCTGTCTCAAACTAAGATGGCAATCTGTGACAGGTTTTCATCAATATTTCTGCATGTTTGTTCTTTGGCTTCTATTTGAACATAATTGAGCATATTTTTTTTTTATTGTCATAAATCATTTACTTCACTTGTTTATACTCATGTTCTCAAATTGATGAGCTCTGCTTCAATGCTGATGATTAACACTGCTCTAATGTTGTATTTCTTGATATACCAGTAATGTACTTGCAAACAAATGCTGGTGGCATCACAATTTTTGGATGGACAGTTGATAGAGCCCTCCTCAACACAATTTTCTTCATCGAATTATCTTTGATAACCTTTGTCCTTGGCAAAACGATAGTTTTCTCAACAACTTAACTGTTGCCACTCTTTCCGAACCACGTTGAAGTTGGGATATATCGGCCTACCAACAAGAAATTCAGGATTCAGGGTCTACAGCAACAAGAAATTAAGTTTTTCCTTCTCATATATTCGACTGTATTCCCACGACATCTATACAAAGCCATTTGCATCACGATTTGGATGGCGGATACTTCCATGAGTTCCATCTTGTTGTTAGATATACAATTCCAAAGGCCAGAGAGAGATAGAAAGAGACTTGTCTGTTGTAACGTTGAAAATGAGATACCCAAGTCAGGCTTCTTTTGTTCATAGCTATAGCTATCACATGTGTTCCTACATATGATAAGAGAGTAATTCAAATTAATTCCACTGCCATGTTTGTATGTGATAGTTTCATTTGAATCAGAATTTTTTTTTCATTTTTGTATGTTTGTTTCCTCTAGAGACAATTCTGAAACTTTTTTTGATTTTTACCTTCAAGTTCTGATAATCAACCCCGTAAATTCTACTCGTTGATTAACACCAAAACAAAATAGCTTATCTGCACCAGAAGGGGTTCCTTTGCTCTCCATTAATTTGCAGTTAAATATGCTACAACAATTGATGGAAAAGATTATTAGTATCATTTACACAGCACAATCCATGCAGAAACTATCTGAGATATATGGAATACCATAATTTCTGTGGGGATTAATACTAATGAAGCTCTTCAGTTTTTTAGGCTTTGAACAAAGCACCAGGTCTTCCTCTGACTCTTAAAATCCTGGGATCATTTTGGACAAAAGCCTTGGGAAGTTTTTTTATTTACTTAGACACCAAACTGTGGGAGTGTTCGACAATGCATGTCGATTATGTTCACCAAAGACAGTAATAAAAATTTCTGTTTCAGAGCTTTCATCGAAACACCTTATTCGCCGATGTTTTCTCCGATAAGAAATTCCTTATATATATATATTTGTTCTTAAATTACTTGCCTGAGGAGTTTGATATACTCACTTTGCACACATCCAATGTTTGGTCTGCAAAGTAGTAAAGACTCGTGGACTGGTTTCTCTTTTGTTTATGATGAAGTTAGAATTGGGGATGGTAGTTTTAAGGTTAATAGGTGTGAAAAGTTTATATGACATTATCGCTAGGAAAGAGTGCCGCATGGTAAAAATGTCACGAGCATGTGGTAGTCATGATTTGTGACACATACTATAGGGCGCAAATCGTGATTGCCCTTTCCTAGCAAAAGTGTCACATAAATTTCACACATATTAACCCTAAAACTACGTACCACCCCTAATTCTAACTATATCATAAACTAAAAAAAAAAAAAACAGTTCACGAGTCCTTACCACTATGCAGACCAAACATTAGGTGTCTACATAAAGAAGGTATAGCAAACTTCGAAGCCAAGTAATTAAAGAGCAAATACCTTGGGAACTCCTTAACAGAGAGAACATCAACGAGTAATTAAGGTGTGTTTCGATGAAGGCTCTAAAACGGAAAGGTTTTGACTATGTCTTTGGTTGACGTAATCGACATGCATAATAAAACCACGTCTGGATGTTGCTCGCCTAGGTCGTTGAGGTTGGTGAGGAACTGATCAAAGTTGCTGAAGCCAATAATACCAATATTGAGATTTGAGAGCTTCGGATCATGTATTTCGAGTAGTGACTGGGACCCAAAAGGCATTGCAACATCAAAAGGGAACATAAATGAGAAAAATCAAAAATATGTTATGTGATGGTCTTTTAGAAATATATCTATATCGTTCAGGACTTTTAGAACTCCAAACCAGATCTAACGTAACCAATGATATATTTTTGGTGGTGTACTATCATGCAATATTTGTAAGCTAGTTACAAAAATAAGCGAAACCAAAATGTGATACATAGATCTAAGTGGCTTTAGTATCACATAATAAGATAAAGTTTCATGATTGGAATCTATAGCTAACAGAGAAGTAGTAGTAGAAGAAGAAGAACCTGATTCGTTCAGCTAGAAATGATAATTTATGGAAGGACGCATCTTGTAGAGTTTGGGATAAGAAAGACAAGTGTGAGTGGTAGATACAGCTATGGGGGTCAAGCTGTGAGAATTGCAGGCCTCCTCACAGAGAGAGTCACTCATACTTGCTGGAAACTACCAACTAGACTAGGGTGGATGGATCATTTGATTTATACAAGAATATGAAGAAAGTTGGAGTATCGCCTTGCACCTAGTACCTATTCAGATTGAGCTTCAGATGCTCTAAGTACGTGATGTAATGTATAACCAACTTACGAGATATGTGATCAAACTACTCGAGTGCCTAATCTTACTGGGGCCTTGTTATGACGCTAAAGCATTGGTGTTACATACGTACTCTACTCACATGTTACAAAATAGGGGTCATCAATGGGTCGGGCCTGGGCCACCCAAGCTCAAGCCCATCGGTCCCGGGCCGGACTTTTGTGTTATGGCTCCAAAATGCTGGTTGGGCCGGGCCAGACTTTTTTAATTTTGAAGCCCACGAATTTTTTAGGCCCTGGGCCTTAGCGAGTTTTTGGGCCGAGTAGGCCTAAGCCCATAAGGCCAGGCTGGGGTTTTTTGTGTTAAATAAAAAAAGTTACAATTTAGTAGTGTTTAATTATTCAATATATAAAAACTTATATACACTAAATAATTTATCTGTCTAAAAAAATAGTATTTAGTATATGAATAAATGATATTAAGATAATTTTGATAGTTTATATGTATATATTGATAAGATAATCTATAATATATATATAATTGATGGGGTTGACAGGCTTGGCCCTACGGGTCGGACGGACCTCAATGGGTCTTGACGGGCCGAGTTTTTTTAGGCCCGCGGGATTTGGGACCTCGGCCAAAGTTGGACTTTGCGGGCCTCAGGCTGCTCGCGAGCTTTTTGGACCTATGGGCCAAATAATAACCCTATTACAAAGCTAGGAAGTTAGGAAGAGCATTTTGTCTACGTACTAGAGTCCCCAGTTACCTAAATAGTAGTATGAATCGAGTAAATTCACAACAATAGCTACTGACGTGAATTGAAAAAATGTTAAGGATTGGAGCTTAGAGAGACCATGCCCAGCTAAGAGAGCCACTGACATTATCTAATGACGAAGCTCCTTACCACATGGATGTGATATCTAAGTTCCAAAGTTAATCAAAAGCATAATTTCGAAGATATCAATGTTGAAAGAAACCGGTCACTTCTTTAAATTCCAAGGTGGAATAGTGTTTGTTTTATTTCTTTATGTACTATATCGGAATATTTTTGGTTTATAAGTATTTGATGATCGGTTTGTATTTGTCTTGTGATTAAAAAATCTAACATAAAATGATGGCATGTGTATGCTTTTGATTTGTGTGTTTACCTATATTGCTCGATTCAAGAATGATGTGAGAGTAGATTGTTCTAGATACATATGCGACATAATTATGTATATTTATCGGTTGTTCTTTTTCTACGGCCAATTATTTTTTTGTATGACCATGAGAGGGCTTGTTGCTATATAAGACATCCATTTAAGTCATAATTAAGTTCATAAGTTTAACTGTTCACATTTCTATTTTCTACCTGTACGTACGTACTATACCATAGGGCGCAAATCATGATTGCCACATGCTCGTGACATTTCTACCATAAGCACGGCACCCTTTCCTAGCTAAAATGTCACATAAAATTTTCACACCTATTAGCCCTAAAACTACGTACCACCCCTAATTCTAACTATATCATAAACTAAAGAAAAACCAGTTCACGAGTCCTTACCACTATGCAGACCAAATAGTAGGTGTGTGCATAGAGAAGGTATAGCAAACTCCTAAAGCAAGTAATTCAAGAGCAAATACCTTGGGAACTCCTTAACCGAGAGAACATCGACAAGTAAGGTGTGTTTCAACGAAGGCTTAACATAAAGGTTTTGACTATGTCTACGGTGGACGTAATCGACGTGCGTAATAGAATCACGTCTAGATGTTACTCGCCTAGGTCGCCTAGGTCGTCGAGGTTGGTGAAGAACTGACCAAAGTCGCCGAAGCCAATAATACTAATATTGAGGTTTGAGAGCTTCGCATCATGTATTTCAAGTAGTGGCTGAGACCCAAAAGGCACTGCAACATCAAAGGGGAACAAAAATGAGAAAAATCAAAAAAATGCTATGTGATGGTCTTTTAGAAATATATCTATATCGTTCAGAACTTTTAGAACTCCAAACCAGAGCTAACATAACCAATGATATGTTTTTGGTGATGTACGTAATTTAGTTACAAAAATAAGCCAAACCAAAATGTGATACATAGATCTAAGTGGCTTTAGTATTACATAATAAGATAAAGTTTCATGACTAGAAACTATATATAGCTAACAGAGAAGTAGTAGTAGAAGAAGAAGAAGAACCTGATTCGTTCAACAAGAAATGCTAGTTTATGGAAGGACGCGTCTTGTAGAGTTTGGGATAAGAAAGATATGTGTGAGCTATTGATACAGCTATTGGGGTCAAGCTGTGAGAATTGCAGGTCTCCTCACAGAGAGAGTCACTGATACTTGCTGGAAACTACCAAGTAGACTAGGTGGATGGAGCATTTGATTTACACGAATACGAAGGAATTTGAAGTATTGCCTTGCACCTACTACCTATTCAGATTGAGTATCAGATGCTCTAAGTACGTGATGTAATATATAACGAACTTACGAGATACGTGATCAAACTACTCGAGTGCCCAATCTTACTGGGGCCTTGTTATGATGCTAAAGCATTGGTGTTACATACGTACTTCACTCACATGTTACAAAGCTAGGAAGAGCTTTTTCTCTACATACTATAGTCCCCAGATACCTAAATGGTAGTATGAATCAAGTAAATTCACAACAATAGCTAATGACGTGAATTGAAAAATTGTTCTGGATTAGAGCTGAGAGAGACCATGCCCAGCTAAGAGAGCTACTGACATTATCTAATGACGAAGTTCTTTACCACATGGATGTGACATCTAAGTTCCAAAGTTAATCAAAAGCATAGTTCTGAAGATATCAATATCGACAGAAATTGGTCACTTCTTTAAATTCCAAGGTGGAATATTGTTTGTTTTATTTTTTTTTATGTAGTAGGAATATCTTTGGTTTATAAGTATTTGGTGATAGGTTTGTATTTGTCTTGTGATTAAAAAATCAAACATAAATGATGGCATACGTATGTTTTAGATTTGTGTGTTTACCTATATTGATCGATTCAAGAATGATGTGAGAGCAGATTGGTCTAGATACATGTGCGACATAATTCTGTACATTTATCGGTTGTTCTTTTTCTACGGCCAATTTTTGTTTGTATGACCATGAGAGGGGTTGTTGCTATATAAGACATCCATTTGAGTCATAATTAAGTTAATAAGTTTAATTGTTCACATTTCTATTTTCTACTCGAGAATTTTTGGAATTCACCAGAGTTTTGAGAAGAACTCAAATATTTTTTTATTAAAATATCAAAAGTTAACAATACAATGGTTTAAGGATGCTTATATATGCATCTACATGAAAGAGTTCTAAACCTAATCAACAATAACTCTCAAGATTTAGAAAGAAAGTCAACAATCTATCATATTAGAAAAATAAATCTATCATAAAAGAAAATAAATCACCTAATAAATAACTTCTTCTTTTTTGAGATGACTGATAGAATTTATGGAGCTGAAAGATTACAAGGAGAACGAAGAGTCACCGGCCCGATAGAAAGAACTCCAAGTTAGCATAGACTATCACAAACATAACTAGATGAAACTAGACGTAGGGTAAAGACTAAAAAAATATGGACCCCCACATCCTATCTAGTTATGCACCCCAAGTTACGATCCAACGAGGTGCTGCCCATCAGCCTGCACAGTTCCTCGTATAGCTGGAGTTTCGAGCGCGGGGCAGCCCTGAACCTTCTCAAAGAAAATGGTTAGTTCCCAGATTTGGGACTCGAAGTGTGTTTCGCTCCATCAAAGTCAAAATTGCATAGCACACCACCAAGTCCAAGGCCCAACATTCAGCTGTATTGAGAAGTTTAGCAGCCCCCTAATATAAATGACCCAAGCCCAGAAGGCAATAGTTTTCAACCAAGATATAGAGCCCAAGCTAGTCCAGGCCCAATAAACCTAACAGTACCCTAGGCCATAGTTGACTCTGTTGACCGAGGGTGGGTAGCGACCCGCGCCGTCCTCTACCCATCTCCAGCTCTGATCGCCGCCTCTGCCCATCTCCAGCTCTGATCGCCGCCTCTGCCCATCTCCAACTCTGATCGCCGCCTCTCCCATCTTCTGGTCAGCTCCGATTGGCGGCATTTCATTGTCCTCGCCGGTGCAAGGTCACCTACATGGTCAACTCGCATCCTGCCGCATCGTTGTGGCTTACGACCCCCATGCCCAACTTCACCGTCTCCTCTCCCATGTTGGTCTGTTTCAGGAAGCCCTGTCGTGGGTGGCCCTTGCCTCTACAACCACCAACAAAGACATCCTGGCCTCGGCTACCACCCAGATCCAACCATTCCAATTCCAACAATCTCAACCAAGAGCCCCACCCTTTCGTCGCTCCGATCTCATCAAAAAATAGTAGGCGTCGTCCTGGTCTAATGTCAATTCTGAACGCCACTCCAATCCCTAGCATCGTAATTCCCAGCCACCACAAACTCGACCAAACCATCGCTTCAGTCACCAACACCATAAACCATCTCAACATGTCTCAAACCCTAGCTAATCGCTAGGTTATCCCCGCGGCTCAATGAGCTTCACAGGGGACGTGTTCTCACAGAATAATTCTCTATTTCACATCGAGGGAGAGAGTTAAACTCCAATTCTTAAGCTGATAAAGTTACGCGGAGGAATACCGCAAATCACCTAATAAATGACCTAATACCACTAAATCTCGAATCAGATTATGTAAACGACATCTAATTGCTTATATTCGCGAAGCTCACTAAAGTGAGTCTTGAAGATCTCGTCGTTCCCATTCTGAAAATGTATTATTTGTCCAAAACAGATATTCTGATCCAAAGTTGCTTCTACTGGACTGAACTGTCTAAACCCAAGTTTTGTCTGTGCTACTTGAAAGGTCCAATACCACAACTTTTTGAATACCTCAAAAGCTAAGAACTCATGAACCGTGAATTACTGATCAACCAAATACTCTTCTTAAATAAGCACCGCTTTTTTATTTTTCTTATTTTCAGACAAAATCGACCATTTCCATGTCCTACATCACCATTAAAACCATGGAGATCCAACTGACCCTTATAAAAAATCTTTTATGTGGCAAGACCTATTTGGTGGAGTCCTTGGGTGAGGTTATGTTGGTTCATCGATGTTGGAATGAGTACTATCATAGTGGTGATGTTGAGGGAGATTGTCGCTTTGATATCTACGACTACGAGTTAAATTGCACCTCCAAAAGTTGTAGAATGGTGAATAGCTTGCATGATCGGGTTTTATTTCTTGACGACGATTCAGATTCAGCACTGTCATTGTCCACCCAACATTTTCCGCAACTCGAACAAAACTCAATCTACTGGATTGGTTCATCACAATATAAATCCGAGTCCGGGAATCTACCTTTTGAGACCCGTGGATACGTATACGACATGAGAAGTGAAATTTGGAAGTCATTTTATTGTAATAGACACCAAAACCATTTTTATTCCTTTTGGATGGTCCCTAGTCCACTGTGACTCTTTGCCCTAACAATATTCTCATGCACTTCCAAGCCTACTTTAAGATTTTTCATACTAGTTGAGAGCAGCCGCTAATTTCCACTGTTCTTCTTCATTATTGTTTGATGAGGCAGCATTTTTCGATTGTTACTATTATAAATATAAATGTTTACTACAAAGTTCTTCGGTAGAAAATTTCTAATGTTTACCATCAATCTAAGAGCATCCGCACTCATTGCTCAAGCAAAAGCAAAATTTGCTCTAAACAAAATAAAATTATTTTTTGTTCAAGTAAATCAAATTTTGCACACACTCATTCACTATTTGCTTGAGCAAATTCATTGTCATGTTGTGAAAAAGTTTAAAACTTATTTATTAGATTATTTTACGGCCAATAATAATGTGACGCGTGTCGTTATCGACTTAATAATTCTACAAAATTTTCAATAAGATTTTTGGCTAATAGAAAATTGACACGTGCCACTGCCACGAGTCATTGTCGGTATAATAATTGGACTAAATTTTCGGTGAGATTTTCGACTAATGGCGATGCAACATGTGTCGCGATGAGATGACATCTTTGACAAACACTACAAAAACAGGCACTATAGTCGACGACCTAGAGTCGATGGCTATAGCAAGACCAGTCGTCGGCTATAGTCATAGTTGACTACCGGCAATCGATTATACGGTCGACGGAAAATGGCCGTCGGTAAAACTATATCTGACGACCGGTCAACAACCAGCGTTGACCGGAGGGCGACTATAGCCGACGACTAGGGCACAAAGTCGTCGGCTAAGGTACATACTATAGCCGATGACTTTGAATTGTGTCGTCGGCTACAGTAAATAATTTCAGGAAAAAAAAATACCCGAAAATGTGCAATTCTAAACCCCGAATCTATAATTGCATAATATTATTGATCGAAATTGTAAAACACATTACAAATTCATTAACAAAACACAAATTCAAGCATATTACACAAATTCAACTATGGAAGATCTAAGTTGATGTTATTGAAAACATCGACGTTAATATCAGGGTCTTCGGGATCTTCCTGCGGCCGCGTGGCAGGAAAAGGGAACGCAGGTGGAGCCGGGACTGGGAATCCAGATGACTGGAGCTGTGCAATCCAATCCTGAAATCATGAAGCCATCGCAGAATGCTTGGCTAATCTTGCCCACTCCATCTCCTCCACCCTCATTCGAGTCTCTTCCAGCTCCATCTGATGCTCAGCCTCCTGCCTCTTCATTAATGTCGTCGACTATGCTTCTTTTTTTAAAACTATACCCGATGACTTCTGTGCAAGTCGTCGGGTATAGTATGTAAAAATATTTAAAATGCATGTCTCATCGGCAAAAATCACTTGTTTCGCAGTAACACCTATTTACCTAATAGTATAACAGAAATGAAGCAAACATTTCAACGGACATCCTCATGATCAACCCACACATCTAATTAATTAACAAACATATATTCATGTTTAACTAAGGCTCATAATCAGAATCATCACTTGAGTCTGGATCGGTGTCAGACTAGGTAATGCATATTACCGAAAATTAAGACAACCATTTTTGTGGATGTTGGGGTCATTATACATTTATACTTACCTTCATTTGCTTCCTACCTACTTTAGGTAATTTTGGCCGTCCATAACTCATCAACATGCTGTTTTTCTCTGGTTGTATAAGTTCAGGATTCTAACGACTCTAGTCTAAGAAAATGCTCTCTTACCTCTACTCTTTTCGATCATGTGAAATGTAACCGTCATAACTTCGATACCAGGGGTTGGATCGGGCGCTAGAACTCCGAAACAAGGATTTTTATTTCAAGTTCGCAAGAATTGCGGAAGTGTTTACAAATGAGAGAGTAAGACTGCTTGGGTCTCAAGTGTGTCTTGCACCTCTGCTGATACTGCTATTTATACTACTGAATCGTTCCTCATAGATGATTAAGCCGGGTGCTCATTGGGCCCCATCGCCGCTTTAATCATGACAAAGGAGGATAAGATTCCTACTTTATGTGCTGGCTAAGAGCACTGATTACTACCTTACAAACAACTTTATGTGCTGGCCGGGCGCACTTATACAAGCCGACAAAACGTGGGCGGCTTCTCCCCTCCTGGTGGGTTTGGTACATTATTGAGTTGGTGGTCGACAACTGTTGGGCAGATAGATGTCGTTTTCTACAGCTGGCTTCCATTCTGAAGACGTAGAAAGAACTCCGTGAAATTGTCAGCTAGCTGTGAGAAATCTCTGAGCTGTTTGACGTATTCAACGTATAGCTTTCCCCATCGATAATCTATGCCAGTCAATTGGTGACACCAGTAGGTCCTTTCCCATAACAGTTCTTTGATGATTTTGGATCGTTGGTGGAAATCTTGGAGTATGACTTCCATGAGATCAGTGGCCTCCTTTCTTCGCTGATCGTTTGACCATTCTTTAATCTCATCAAAGAGCTGCTGGTTTGATTTCCAGGGTTTAAGACTTGCATGTGCTCTGCTGGGTATTCCTCTTCTGGATTCAACTATTGTTCCGCCAGGGCAGCTATTGTATAGTTCCGGGGGGTATCTTGGTCTAGTACCTCCCCATGTGACCATATCTCTGTGCGAATCTGTTTGGGCCATGATTCGAAACCTTCGTAGGCAATAGATGGTGTCCTCCTGATCCACGAGTTGGTGGTGAAGTATTGGGCCAAGGTTGCCCCTAATTGGTATATCCGATGGTCTGAATAGTTGGGCCTCATTGACTCTTCGACTGCTGCCGCTGCTGCTTCCAATGCTTTCTGCTGTCCTTTCTCGATACATTCTGCTGAGATTAATAAACACATTAGTCGTGACAGTGAGTCTGCCAGTATGTTGTGCTTGCCATCTATATGCTCAAAGTGTATCGTGACCCCAGTGCCTGTGATGTAATCAGTAAACCCTAACCACCTAACCCTAGATGGTTTATGTTGAGAGGATTTATTGTAGAAGCTGATTATGGCCTGGCAATCTGTCCTAAGAGTTATCTCCTTCTTGTCTAAGTAATGGATTTTCAGGGCCTGAAGGGTTTCCATGCAGGCGTAAATCTCTGCGTCAATGGTGGCCTTGATTGTGGGGAACTTCCCACTTGCGTAAGCGCACACCTTCTCAGTTGTTCTTGGATCTGCCTTGTTGGCCTTCCATTTGCATACACCACCCCATCCTTCCATGCATCCATCCGTTTCTAGAATGATGTAGCATTTTTCTGGAGGGAGCTCCAAGTCTGGGAGCTCCTGCACTTGTCTTTTAAGCCTTTTGATGATTTCCCAGTCCGAGGGCTTCATCTTCTTATCTCCGTTAGGACTGGTTTTTGAGTATAGTGGCCCCAGTAGCGTGCCTAGGTTGGGAATGTAGCTTCTGGCATAATTGAGGATTCCCAGCCATGATCGCAGGCCCTTCTTCTGCCTGAGCTGTTCTTCCTTGAACTCCACTATTCTTTTAATTATATGCGGTTGTAGTTTGATTCTTCTGTTCCCAATAACTGCTCCTAGGAACTCAATCTCTTTAACCGCTACCTTCATCTTTGTTGGGGACAACACTAACCCGTTGTCCCTGCAGATTTTGATCATCTGCCTAAGGTGCTTGGCATGCTCCTCCTCGTTTTTAGAGAATACCAGGATGTCATCGATATACACTGCAATGAATGCTGATGTTCCTTCGAAGCAACCATCCATCTTCCTCTGGAATACTGCTGGAGCATTTTTCAAGCCGAATGGCATGACAAGCCATTCATATAACCCTAGCTTGGGTACCATGAAAGCCGTCCATGGTATACTGCTTTCCTCCATAGCAACTTGATGAAATCCACTTTTAAGATCAAACTTGGAGTAGATGTTGCTATTCCCTATGCGTTTGAGGATCGTGTTGATCCCTGGCAGGCTGTACTGATCTTTGTGAGTGTTATCATTCAAGGTACGGTAGTTGAACACCATACGTTCTTTCCCTTTTGACTCTGTGCCTGTGACTGGATCTACGGTGGTTCCGGAATGAACAATTATTGCCATCGTTCTGTGCCTGCTATCACTTTTTCTGATGACACCTAATTTTAGTAGAGCATCAATATGCCTTTTGAAGGCATCTTCCATGGCAGGTGTGATATGTCCCAGTGGCTTGTCCTGGATAGTGATGTCCGGGTTAATGATCTCCAGTTTGCACTGTATCTTGTTTTTACTCCAGTGCCTTAGTGGGTTTTCCCCAATATATCATGCCTTCTTTAGTTCGTCTATAGTGCTCCCAAATTTCTTTTGGAACCATGAACTGGTGGTCCCAATATTTAGGTAGACGAACTCTTGTACCTCCTGGTACTCCTGCTCCTCCATGTCCAACTCCTGTATTGCCGCTGAAGTTGTTTCCGCTTCTTGGCTAGTGTTGATGCAGGCGACATTTTTGTAAAACATCACCTTATCCCCTTCAAGCCAAACTCCTGCAAACTTTGCTCTGATAAAGTTGCAGCCTATCAGGAACTGGATTCCATCTTGGATGTTCATTGGAAAACAGTACACAAATGGTACTTTGAACTTGTGTCCTCCAATGATCATATCTCCTCCTTTAAGCTTTGAATTAGCAGCTTGTCTGGAATTGACGCCGTTGAAGTAAGTGGTATAAGTTGTTGGCGTCATGGCTTCTTGCGGGGCGATCCTGCTGTCTATGCAGCATGTTGTGGCTCCTGTGTCCAATATGGCTTGGACTGTAAATGACTTCGAGCCCGGGATGTCAAATGTTACACGAATATTAAACAGTTTGTTTAATATGGTTTTCTTCGATTGGGCATCCGCTGTTGGTGTGTTGACGAAGGCCCCTTGTTGTATTAAGGGTGTGTCTTCATCTTCTGAAGCTTCTGAGACGTGCCCCTCTGCTGGTTCTTGGATCACAATCCCTTTTTCTTTGGTGATCCTCCGCTCCTGTTCTATTGGCTCCACTTGTTTTTGTTTCTCTTCTTGACTGGTTCCTTGCATAAGTCTATCTTTGAGTCTTTCATTTTCTGCTTGTAGGTGGGGGATGTAGTCCAGCAGTTCCCTGACGAGCTTATCTTTTCCTTTATAATCTCCTGGCCCTCGTGGGATTGGGCTGATCTTTTCATCCAGATAGTATTCTACACACACCGGGCAGCTGGTGATCCTGCAACTTCTGCAATGAATCCTCATTCTTTCGTTTGTTCTTCCTTTGCAGAACGTGCAGTTGACGTGCTCCGCTTCTTCTATCGGCATGTTTCTTTCCCACTGGTGCTTGCAATGGAGCTGGCTGTCTGGCACTTTGACCTTGAATCTCCATCCTTCATCTTTTCCAAGCATGAAAGCTCCTTCTTCAGAGGGTAACTCCATGAGCAGGGATTTCATTGTGAACCCTGTCTGTCCTGCTTCTCCTTCCGAAACGCTACAAATGGCGCTATCATCGGTGTCTCCCTGGTCTACGGAGACCACGTCATAGTCATCTGGTAGGTCGAGGCTGTCCATGACAGCTTTTCTCGCCATATTGCCTATTTTTCTATTGCATTCTCGTGCGAAGTGCCCTTCTTCTCCACATACATAGCACTTGCACTTCTTTGCCCTGTCTGGGTGTTTCCGTTTAAAGGTTCTCACATGAGAGTCGTGAGGCTTTCCTTTGTACGTTTTTGCATTCCTGAGGCCATACTTCTTCCTGTTGTTATAATATCCTGGTATGGGTATTTTGTTGCAGAAAGAGAGGTCCTTCAGGCTTCTCTGTAGGGCAGCTTTCTTGCATAGCTCCGCAAGATATTGATAAGAGAAGTAAATTCTAGGAATTACTCCTACCGTCATTCCTGGGTATTTATCCGCGAATGCTTGCTCGAGCTCTTTTCCTATTAACGGGGGCATTTTTCTGAAGAGCTTTTCTGATAGCTCCTGAGAAATGAACATGCGTCCAGATTTAGCGGCAAGGATTTTGAAGTCGTTCATGTAATCAAACAGGTCCTTGACGTTGTCGCATGTTAATCTTTCCAGATCTTGGTATGCCCTTTCCTGCTCGACTGTGGATCCTGTGTATGGGTCATCGACGATAAACAGTCGCTTAATGTGAGACGTGATATTCCTTGGATCTTCTGCACTGTTGACCAATGTTTCGTACTCTTGGGAGTACTCTGTCCTCCATTGGATCCATGTCTTTTTCTCTACCTCCCCTAGTAGATTTTCAATGAATTCCACCTTTGACTTGTTATCGTCCCACTGGTACTTTTGATTTACCAGATTGATTGTTATGGTTTCCCATCTTTCCAGTACTTCCGAGTACAGGCCTATGTTTTGTGGGAGTACGAGCATAACGCCTGCTGATTGCTCTGCAGGAGGGAGTGTCCACATTCCGTCATCGAGGCCTTTGCTTCGGAATCTGCCTCTCCACCCTTCTGTGCTGATTGGTGGTGGTTTTGATGTGGACGCACCGCCTGGTGCGGGGGGGTATTGCACCTGCCCCATTAGTGGTTCTACTGGTGGTGGTCTGTACTGGGATATTACTGACGTTGAGCTGGGAAAAGTTCCTTCTTCGGAGATTTTTCGAAATACCTCAAATGCTGGGTATTCTAGCTCTTGTGATTGTTCTGGCTCTTTATTTATAGCGGCGACAACGAATGTGTCAGCCGTTTCCCCTCCCTCTTTTGGAAAGAATGGGTTATCCCATTCTTCGTCTGTTTCAGAGTTATCCCAGGTTGGTGGAGGCACTTCCCTGGGTAAGGCTGCAAGGTATTGGATGAGTCCAAACGGGTTGTCGTCATCTTCGTCATCCTCGATGTCATCCCCATAGTCATTGGCTGCTGCTGGGATGGGGTTACTGTTGTCTTCGTCCCATCCTGTAGCGCGTACCTGATCAAGGGGGATTCTGGATGACTCTGGGGCGTCATACCTTACTTTAAAGTCATATTTACCACTGGGTTGACCCAGTGTGTCCCATGTTTCTCCCTCTTTTTCCACATGATCAACCCACGGTAGGTTGGTATCTTCCCCTAAAACTCCGGCGAATTCTTCACCTCCTTCCTCCTCTTCTTCGGCCACCAGCGAGGGGATATTGTGGTATCCGCTGAATGATACTCGTACTCGTCCGTCTGACAAAGTTCGTGTCAGGGCCCTTTGGGGTCGTGTGGATCCGAGTGATTGTGGTGGTAGAATTGACCAACTTCGCTCTTGTAAGAATGCAGTACTATGGTGTTGTCCTGCTATTGCTTGAATCCCTGTACTGGCAAGATAGTCTGCTACACCGCGTATCTGGTAGCGAAAACCCACATGACTAGTGTTTGTGAGTCTCCCTACCAGTGATCTGGTGATGAGAAGGTTGCTCATTCCTCCTTGCCAATTTTCATAACCTCTTGTCTGTATGGCCACCTCGACGTGGTTATGGAAGTCTCTCAGGGACATCTGCATGTCCATTGTCATGTAGACAAGCTGTATTCCTTGTGATAGGTCCACCTCCATGATGCCTATAATGGAGACATCATCGGACCATCTGGTGTCTCTTAGTACGAGTAAGGCGTTTGTACCTGCTCCTCGCCTATGTAGCGCATGGACTCTGACCATTATGAGTCCAGGGTGTATAAATCGAAAACCTTCCCTGCTGATGGTATTGTAACTCAGCGTGTTCATCAGGGGGAGGTTGACTTGCTGTCCTTCACCGACGCATAAGATTTCCTCCTCTGAGTAGTGTTCGTATACTCTGTGGTTAGCTCCTGTCCATCCGTACTCATAGAGTACTTCTGCTGGCACAAGACCTGCCCTTCTTCTCTGTGACAAGCTTAGCTGCGCGTCAGGGTTGAGTCTGCTTTCTAGACTCCTTCTGTATCGACCTGTTCTCCTGGGGAACCGTCGTTGTGCCTCATAGCGTGCACGACTGCTCCATCTGTAGTCACGTATCTGATCTTCCTGCGTGGATGGACCAAGTCCTCTGTTATCACGGTCTCCTGTGACTGGTGGCAACTGTTCTGTCCTCGTGCGGCTCATTGCGCCTTTAGTTTGGCTTTCTCTTCGTCGTAGAGTCTCTGGGGATTTGTGTAGACGAAAAAGGGGGCCTTCAAAAAATGTTACGAATATGAAGAAGTTAAATTTCAACCAACATGCTTTGCAGTCAGGAACTGGACTTGAATTTGACAGAAGCTGTGTGGGTGAGTAAATGTTTTGTCATAGCAATTGAAGATAGAAGTTATGTCTGCAAAAATCATGTATGTACCTAATATACGTATATGGTGTCATTTTCAACTGTAACCACAGACAATGTAATTATCATTGGTGAACCATGTTTTCTATATTTTACTATAAATGGAACTTCTTCTCGTGATTGTGTCACTACAGTCTGCCTGTCAGTACAGTTAAGTTATCATGGTTGTTTCACATAGGTATTTAGGCTAGCATGGTAGAATTATACTGCTGCCAACTTTGTATAGCAGCATGGCCGGACCTGAAAATTTGAGACCTGAGACGAAAATCGAAAATTGTGCCCTTTCATGATCATACAAAAAAAAAGACAAATATACAAAATTATGTTACAAAAGTATCCAAACTAATTTACTCTCATGTTGTTCTCGTATCTACAAGAACAAATCTAAATCAATCTAAACTAACATTTATGTTTCATTTATTTATCATAAGAGAAATACAAAACTATAACCAAACACTTATAAATCAAACCAATATAAGTTGATGTTCCAATATTGTACATAAAACAATAAAACTAAAGATTTGTTAACCATAATTGAAATACAATCCTATAATCAACTATTTATAAGAGAAATACCAAACTATAACCAAATACTTATAAATCAAACCAATATAAGTTGATGTTCCAATATTGTACATAAAATAATAAAATTAAAGATTTGTTAACCACAATCGAAATACTATCATATAATCAACTATTTATAAATCAAGCTAATATATATAAATTGATGTTTCAACACAGTACATAAAAAAATAAATAAAATTAACAATATTTCAATACCGTACATAAAAAGAAAATTGACATTTATAGCAATATTAATAAAAAATAAAATAAAACAATTCACATGTCATAACTTATTTTCTTCAAAATGTATCACAAAATTATTTAAATGTTTTCGTCTCAGAGTTTTTAAAAGTAATTTTAAATGAATAATTTTTCTTACAATTTATATATGTATATCTAAAACAATTGGGCATCCTAAATTTTGGTGTCTAAAGCGGCCGCCTCCTTCGCTCCCCTCAGGTACGGGGCTGTGCATTAGGTACGTATGGTTCTACCTAAAAATGTTTTAAAATGTCTGTACTTAATGTTTTGAATACCTTTAATATCTTGTCTTGCCTTACCCTAATTAAGAAACTCTGCCTTGCATGCAGCGCCTTTTGGGTACGAGTCATGATCGAACATCCAATGCTCTCAAGATTGGTATCATTGGCTTCGGGAACTTTGGACAGTTCTTGGCCAAGTCTTTTGTCAAAGAAGGTCACTCTGTTCTAGCATACTCTCGCTCGGACTATGCTATTCTCGCCCAAGACATGAGTGTGTGATTCTGTTAAGCACGTTGATTATGTCCACTGAAGACATATTCAAAACCTTTCCTTATCACAGCCTTCATCCCAATACTTTATTTGTTGATGTGGTAAAAGAATTTCCGAGATTTTTGTTCGTTAATCACTTGCCCGAGGGATTCGATATTCTCTGCACGCACCCGATGTTCGGTCCCCAAAGTGGTAAGGAAACATGGTCTGGTCTCTCATTTATGTATGATAAGGTTAGAATTAGGGGTGGTAGTAGGTGTGAAAAGTTTCTTGAGATTTTCGCTAGCAAGGGTTGCCGGATGGTGGAAATGTCTTGTGCTGAGCATGATATGCAGGCGGCAGGGTCACAATTTTTGACACATACCATAGGGCAAATATTAGAGAGTCAAATTGTAGTCTTCTCCTTCGAATACCAAAGGATTCGAGTCTTTGTTGAACTTGACGGATAATACAACTCGAGATAGCCTTGAGTTGTATTATGGCCTCTTCTTGTACAACAAATACTCCATGGGGCAGTTGGACAAACTGGAAGATGCATTTAAAAAACTCAAGATTGAATTGTATGAGCAAATGCATGGAAGGAATGTCGACAAAGAACGAGATTAAATCTCTTTGTATTAAATCTCTTGTACCAAAGGAATGTACTATTGCATGAAGTTTATCAAATAAGACATATTGAGCTGAGTACCGTCAAATAACTAACATTAATCATTGAGAGCATTCATGAGTTAACTTCTGCAATCTTCACAGACTAACGCAAGTTTAAAGTTTCAAATGTAAAAATGCTTTCTGTAACATAAAATTTCTCCCCTATATATGAGAGAAATTGGTCGCAACTACAAGTACTAACTGATCGAATGGCACAATATATATCAGCAAGCAGAATAATAAGACTCAAAAGTACGGTGAGCGTGAGATTGATAACATGGGCATCGAACAAGAATCGGAAGTTGAACATGTTGTGGCACTTACAGTAAACATCAATAAGCTCTTGTACCGGAGTATCCTCATCCTGATGTGTGTTGTTTTCAATTTCTATAGAAACCACCACAAGATCTATCCTGCATTACCAAAACAAACCATTTGGATGCTAATCTAATCTCATTCTAGCTGTTAACTAGCTGTATGTACAGGGTATATATACCAAAACAAAACCAAATGGATAATACCTGGCTTTAAATGTGTGTGTCGCAGATATTGGACATTGTTTTGGATCCGATGAGGACTGAGAGAGAGAAAAGAGGTGGAGAGGTTGGTGTTAAGTTCCCCTCTTCTCTTCTCTCATAGTTAGCTCCTTGAAATACACATACTATGGTCAATTCAGCAAAACAAGTCAGTTCTTCAATTTTTGCATCGGTGTTCTCAACTTCTCTTAATTCTCAAAGCCTGTACAACAAAATAAGACATTCAAGTCAGAACCAAATCTTTGACAATTCACTGTTGCCAAAGGTTGTTTCTGCCGATTTTCTGCAAAACTCAGATGACCTGTGCTCCAGCTGAATGGCCCACAAAGAAGTGAGTAGGATGATCCTCATACCATTCATCTGTTTTTGAAACCATGGACCAACATTAAGAAGATGGTTATACACTCTGAAGACTGCTTCCATTCAGTATGTTATACACATATCATTGCACCATAACAGTACAAGTTCATGAATGTAAGGACTTTTAACGTAGTTATACCAGCTCTATGTTACACTTGGATCTCTAGGTGACTAGCAGCAGACTCCCAGTACAGGATTTCATGCATGAGATGCAGTATAGACTTTAGCTTCCGGTACAACAGAGTCAGACTCATCTATTCTATTTGTGACACTTATTGCAGCATCTCGTGCCCCAGCAATAGAAAGTTTATCTTTGAAATTAGCAAAACATCAATGTCAGAGAAACGATAACAGAAACAACAAAAGACCAAGAGAACATATTTTCATCATCCCAAAGTGCAATTAACATAACAGATTTGTTTCAAGGCAACCAAAACATGAAATGTTCAAATGGACTACCTCTGAAGCAAAAACCAGTTAGAGACTCAAGATAACTGATTCAATGACATTCATATGTAATAAAGATAACTGCAAAAAGTAGGTTTGTTTACACAGAACAACCAGGCTGAAGTCCATAATTAGCTTACATTGTATGTCCTCTTCATGAAATCACATAGTTAGCTTACATTGTATCAACATATAGAAACCATTATCACATCAAAAATGGTTGATGTGATTGCTGTGTACGGAATAACAAAATATTTATATAGCTTTGTAAATCTTCCATTTACATTGGTCAAACTTCAAAAGCATACCAACCATTGTTTCATCAAAAAACAAAAAACAAAAAATGGTTATATGCTTTCACGGTTTCACCACACGAGAATTTCATTTGGGAAGCAAGGTAAATATGGTTTTATGCTTGCTCTTCTATTAAAATTGCTAAAAAGATGGTCCATATATTTTCAACCCTGCTTGGCCTGGAAGGTGCGGGTTCTGATGAGCCTGGGTCATTGTCATGTGGTTATATAATGTTGGCTAGAATATCCATTCCTAGGCTTGCATGATCATAGGTTATGGCACAACATACCTGTTAGAGTCTCCGTCTAAGAGCCAGGCAGAGCTAGTCATAAACATGATTCTTACAGAGCATCTGTAAAATCATGTCATACAGTCGTACACGACTAAGTATAACTGTAGCATCATGTAGGAGAAAGAACTTCACCTCTACCAGACTAAATTGAAGGAGCATACCAAGTCACCGACTACACGTAATAAAGGTTCTATTTCACCTATTACGGTAAGTACAAATTATCTCGGTATATGATCATTTAAATATTGATAAAACTAATTATGCTTTGATTGTAAGACAAACTATATGTCACTTGAGTAGAACCCACGTCATTTCTGTTGGCAGCATATTTGACGACTGTTGTTTGCATACATGTCTCATTCTTTGTATATCTGAAGCAAACAACCAAGGCCAAAAACTAATTAACAGTAAACACACCCATTAATCCAAATCCCATGATCCATAAGTCCAAAACATCCTAGTGATTGCCCAAAGCTCCAATTTTCATGAAAACGTTTAAAACTTTGAATAAAATTATGAATTGGGTGATGGAGAAAAGATGTTACCTCAAATTTGGCGTTCAATGTTTCGCACTCCTGGTGAAGGTTCTGCTGCCTGAAATCAAATAATCAAGAATCAAGATCACCAAGGCAGGGACATAAGGAAGCAGAAAGTTAAAAGCTACAGTAGTAATCCTATAAAAGAGTGTTTAAAACAGTATTCATAGCAGAAAGAGAAAAGTCACACTAGGTCGGGATGAATTTAATCATACATTTAGTGAAAAACTGATGAACATATATATGCCGGATACATAGCTGTTGAACAATAGTAAGAGCAATTAGAGCATCATAGAGTTCTTTGTCATTTTTCTCTACTTGATCACTTCAGTAATCGAGGCTGAAATTGTCAAATAAATTGAAATGCAGAGACAAGAGAAGAAAATCAAATTGAAGGCTCTTTCAATTTTTTTACAATACCACTCCTCATCTATACGTGCAATATATACGAAAAAAAAATTATCTTTAACCTCATTCCAATATTGAAGCCCAAGAAACTGATCACTCTCACCACCAGAACATATCTTTAAAGTTTTGATGTCTCCGCTACCATCAACACTTTTAAACTAAACTCATTCATTCCAAATTTCCAATTCCAATACCAATTTTAGAAGAAGAAACATTGTTCAAGAAACCAATTCATATTCAATGAACTATGCAAAGAAGGACTCAGAGAATGTATAATATATTAGCTTGAGTAAGGCAATCGTAATCGGGTCTGATGGAGAGCTCTGAATACCAGTAAACACATGGGAAGAGAAAGTGGACCTTAGATATATGCATAGATATCTAATTATACATAAAAAGAATTTATGCAGACAATACAATGTCAGTCATATCAATGCCAAAGACAAATAATTACCATATCTCCCTGATTCAGAATACATTCAATATAACAGACATTTGGTGACTACATAATATCAATCCATGGAGCAGGGCAACTCCATTTCAGACACACTGACTTAGATAAACTATGTGTTAAGGGCTCTTGTATTTCACTATTGCAAAGCCAAAAGTGCAACATAAGGCTAAACTTAGAACACTAGATACAAATTTTGTATTGGTAGTATATCCAACAAAGAGGAACAAAAGCGAAATAGAACAAACAATAAACATATAGAGTATCTTGAGGCCTTGTTAAACAAACCAAAAAAAATATAAAGCAAAAAATTTAAGTAAACAGACAAAATGGTGTTTCTGTTTTTTTTTTCTTTCTAAAGAGGGCAACTTTCATCAATCAAAACAACACATTATGCCACCATTACAAACTTATACCAGGTGATGGAAAAGAGACGAAATTGAAAACCCAGATGGATGATAATCAAGAGAACAAATTGGATTAAAGTCTTACTTCTAGCACAACGCAGACTGGAGCCACAGTATGAGGCAGCTGAAACCTGAAGAGCAAAGGCAGAAGTAAATGCTTTTCTTGTGCAAAGACCCAACTCCCGATAGCAACCACAACTGGAAAACACCAAAAAGAATTTGAACTATATATTACAAAAGGACTTCCTGCATTTAAATTGATCAGAGTCCATATAACCTCAGCCAAACAATCTATTTTCATTATCCTACACCAGCCTATAGTTAAAACATGAATGAAGGAAACACAAATATGAAAACCAATACAGTCAACAATTTCAAACCAATCGAGTTCGCGATACCAATCCTTTGAATATCACATTCCCATCGAACAAAACAACATCAGTTTTCCAAATGCGCGCATATGAAAACAAATTAAGATAAAAGGTAAAACTCTAGCCCAAATGAAGATAAAAGGTAAAACTCTAGCCCGAAGTCTTCAGAAACCCACGTAGTGTAGGAGTAGAAAGTACCAAATTAAGTCCCCCGCGCACAAAACAAAACAAAACAAGATTGTGGACTTGTGGTCCGATGAGTTGTCAGTGAGTTGGCGACTTTGGGGTTGGTGTTCTCCTTCCCTGCATATTTATAAAGACACTTGGACACACATCGCACTCAACTTGTGTTTAAACAACATAATTTCACATCATGCCCCTCTAATCTTTAATATCTACGTATTGGGATCGGAAAGTGAAAGCCTTCGCCTCTTAACTTGTTTCCTTGGCTTTCCTTAACCTTCTCTCAGACTCACTCAAAGGTTTGAACTTTATATATTTTACATTTATATCGACTGTTGAAAGTCTTGCTGCTTCTTCACAGGAGCTGTTGTGGTCAGCTTCTTCTCCTTCTTCTTCTTCTTCTGTGTCTTTCTGACCCAAAAACAAAGTTGAAGTCTAGAGAGAGAAAAGAACCATGCTTTCTTTGCTTCTATTGGACTCTGTTGTTTCTGTAAGTATCAACCACTCGTTTTGAGGTTTCTGTATTCTATGCTAGTTTCTATGTGCTTTTGCTTGCAAAGCTCTCAGCTTTTTGCTTTGATCGCTGATGTGGGATGCAATATTTGTGTTTCAGATCGGACACGGATCGTGTCAGATACTGAGAGCTGACTTGGGTAGCTGCTGATTTTGGCAAAAGTCTTCAGCTTTGCTCAGCTGGGAGAATATTAGAGACGAGAGCTTTGTGGTGTGTTTGATTATAAGTTGGGAGCTTGTTATTGATTTTTGGTATTGTAAGTTGTTTCTGCTGCTTTTGGGTTTTGATTCGATTCTGTGGGAGAAATGATATATAAAAATGAAGACTTTTGCTTGGCTTGATTATTGGTTCTGTGAATAAGTGCATGGAAATGGGTGTCTCTTTATTTGGGTTTTGATTATTGACTGGTATGGGATATGTTGTTTATTGGTTCGAAATGCGCTGCTTGTAGTTGTGGATTGGTTTTGGTTTGAAGGAGCCTCCTGGATTTGATAGGTGTGTTTGAGGTCATTTTATATTTGAAGCATGATCAAGCAGATACTCGGTAGGCTTCCTAGGAAGCCTTCAAAGTCAACTGACAATCGTGAATCGGGGAGTTCGTCTGCATCAGTGGATGCTGCGATCAGTTCAAGAAAGAGTGATTTAGCAAGTGATAGGCCTATAAATGCAAACAACATGCCTTTTGTGGAACATGATGGTGCTTCACGTTTGGCAAATAGCGGTGGAAGTAAGCTCCTCCAAGGTGTAAATTCGAAGCTGAATGGTAAGTCTGGTACTGCTTCTTATGAAGCGTTGCCACCATTCAGGGATGTGCCAGGCTCGGAGAAGCAAGTTGTGCTTATCAAGAAGCTGAACTTGTGTTGCGTTGTGTTTGATTTCACTGACCCAGCAAAACATCTGAAGGAGAAAGAGATCAAACGGCAAACATTGCTTGAACTGGTGGATTATGTTAGTACTGCAAGTGGGAAGTTTAATGAAACTATTATTCAGGAGGCTTTAAAGATGGTAAATGTGAATCTATTCAGGTCACTCTCACCACAACCCCGTGAGAACAAGGTTTTAGAAGCCTATGATATGGAGGATGAAGAGCCTTTGATGGACCCTGCATGGTCACACTTGCAAATCGTCTATGAATTTTTTCTCAGGTTTGTTGCATCTCCAGAGACGGATGCAAAATTGGCTAAAAGGTACATTGATCAATCATTTGTTCTCAAGTTGTTGGATCTTTTTGATTCAGAGGATTCTAGAGAGAGGGAGTATCTAAAAACAATTCTGCATCGAATCTATGGAAAGTTTATGGTGCATCGCCCATTCATTAGGAAGGGAATAAACAATATATTCTTCCGTTTCATTTTTGAAACAGAGAAGCATAATGGGATTGCTGAGATGTTAGAGGTTTTGGGCAGCATAATCAATGGATTTGCTCTCCCACTTAAAGAAGAGCATAAACTCTTTTTAACTCGGGCTCTGATCCCCCTCCACAAACCTAAATGCTTATCAATGTACCATCAGCAGTTGTCATATTGCATCACACAGTTTGTAGAGAAAGATAGCAAACTTACAGATACTGTTATAAGAGGCTTGCTGAAGTACTGGCCGATCACTAGTAGTTCAAAAGAGATCATGTTCCTAAGCGAGCTCGAAGAAATTTTGGAAGCAACCCAGCCAACAGAATTTCAAAGATGTATGGTACCCCTCTTCCGCCAAATAGCTCGTTGCTTAAGCAGTTCACACTTTCAGGTAGTGATTTGTATCTTCATCTAGTTTTCGACATTTTGCTTGAATATGTTTGTTCTGTTTGGAATTACTAAGATCTTTAGCATCTTTCCACGTGTAACTTCCGTCATTTTCTGGAAAGAAGCCTTTGTGGGAGGAAGACCCTATATATTTCATCTTGCCCCAGAGTTTTGCTTCAAATTTTGCATTACATATTACAGGTTCTTGTTTGTTTGGCTGTACATAGCAATAGACCTTGGTCATTATTTTGCTCCAATTTCTATTTGGTAGATGCATAAATGGCCATAGGTGATTAATTTGAGTAGTGCACTTTTCCAATATTCTCTCTGTGTATCTAGTGTAAGCAGATGTGTACTTGTGTTCATATACCTTAGCAGGTTTTAGGCTTTTTTTGTTTTGAGCTGTTTGCTTTGGGTGTAGGTCTAGCTTACACCTAAATATAGTATTAGATGTAGATGAAATGTAACTTAGTATATCTGCAGCTGCATATCTATACTAGGTCTGTATTTACAAATGTGCTGGAATGCATCTTCTATCAGGTATATTTGACCTATGAATGATTTGACCAATCTTAGTGACAAGGTAGGATTGAATACTGATATGCTTGTCACCTAAAATAAATGAAATTACTGACATCCTGCCCCTACTTAGTAGATCTGAATATGCTATCTATGTATGTATAAGTCAATTCAACAGGATCCTTTGTGAATGGCTAATGAAATATTTTAGAATATCAATGAGAATAACCAGGAGAGTATGTTCAAGTTAGCCTCAAATATGTAGTTGCCTTGTACTGCTAAAGTAAAATTTCCGTTTGTTTTATGAATCCTGATTGAGAATATAATCAGAAGTCAGAATTGTGATGCTAGTTTTTCTTTCTAAATGTCCTTCCTGTACCATAACCTTGAGCTAACTGTTGCTGGCATCTACAGGTGGCAGAGAGGGCTTTGTTCTTGTGGAACAATGAACATATAGAAAATCTGATCAAACAAAACCGTAAAGTCATACTGCCCATTATCTTTCCTGCTTTGGAGAAAAATGGCTGTAGCCACTGGAATCAAGCAGTCCATAGCTTGTCCCTGAATATCCGCAAAATCTTCTCTGATGTTGATCCAGAGTTAGTTGAGGAGTGTTTGCTCAAATTTCAGGAAGGTGAAGGGAAACAGGAGGAGCTTAAAACAAAACAAGAAACCACCTGGAAGCGCTTAGAAGAGATTGCTACATCTAAAGAGCTGAGTCCAGTCATCTTCAAGTAAATGATGGAGAGGCATATACTTGTGTAGCTGACCAGTCTGCTACCTCTTTACTGCTATTTCTGATTGCTCAGCAAAATGGATCGCGTGGTTGTGTGATCTGAAAGGTCAGACGCTGAGTGATGGGATCCATGGTTTTACCTGGTTGCCCTCTATTTCTGGACTCTCTGCACCCTCACGTCTATGAGACATTGTGGACAGCATTGAAGTTTGTGAATCTGGAGTTTGAATAGATATGCTGGATACCACAAAACAGAAATTACGCACATTCATGATGGTGAACATAGTGCTATAGTTGATGGTTGTAAAGTTAACATGAAGAAGCTACAAAATACAGGTAACTTAATCACTTGGAGTTCATTTAATCGGTTCAAATAACTTATTGAAGTCTGTCTAAAGAAGAAGAAAAAACATATTTTGAAGCAATTTAGTCTCGCTTCTTTATGTGAATGTATAATACTAGGCAGGACACCCACGCTCTGCGCGGTTGAACAAAAATGTCACTGACTAAATTGAATTTGTGTTGAAGCGCAGTTCGACAAAAGGATCAACGACTAAGGTGAACACCAGCAAAACATAATGATGGCAATAACAATAAAACATCAGACACCTAAATTCAAAAAACAACCAATTACATCTCCTGTCCTCAAGAGATGAAATAGTATGAACAATGATAGTTACCATCTAGGTAATTAATTCATAATTCAAGAAGAACCGTACACGCAAATTTTGACCAAACAACGACACCATGAACATGATTCATAATGAAAGTAATCAAATAGACTTTCATCAAGAAAGAGTTTCCATCATTTCAGTCAAATGTGAAAAGCTTATATATAACTATTAAGTATCTATATTAAGTATATAGCTACGTACACAAATTCACAATTGATAACATGCCAACAGTTCTGTATAATCTGGTTGCTATCATAAGCATCCTTATCAATAAAAGTTGACCCTTTTGCAGTCTCAAACACTCAAACCCATTTAGACAATTCCATCAAACATTTCAAAACAGCTGATCAAACTCAATGAAGAATGAAATTAAACCCATGAACTCAAATACACCTGTTCTGCAACAGCTAAACTATCGGAGAAGACCGATGATGTAACCAAACTTGTAGGCAGGCCTGAAATGCAACCATGGGAACTGGACCGAGCCGCACTGCTAAAGCCGCTGCTAAGGTTACACAAAATGTCACAGCAACCACCCAAGCTAACAATAGAGAGCCTGTTTCCAAAAATAATAAGTACATATATCCCACAATCGAGCCCATTACAAAATAGGCTCGAAAATTCCCTCAATCACTAAACACATAGCAGTGCACTTATCAGAGGAAACAACAATAAACATCAAATTATAAATTTCATTAACCTCCCTAATGAGAGTTGCACCGGCATTTTTCAAAGCACCAAGTAGTTCAATAGCTCTAGCAATTGTAACTCCATCATTCACCACTTTGGGGCTACCGTATCCATCTAAGACAACATTTCTCCCTTCACAAACACAAAACACATCAAATCAATTACACACAAATTCTCGCACACCATGAATCATCCAAACTGGCCATGTAAGATATAAAGTAGAACCAACTCGAACACCAATTTGTGAAAGTGCTTGACTATACCTCTGAGACCAAGAGTAAGACCAACAACATTAACAAGCTTATCAATATCGGCCTGCATAGCGCGCCTCAAATCCTGAGTCCTACAAAAAAGAAACCATCATTAAACTCAATCAAACACATAGAATTTCATCATAAACCCACAACAAACCTTCCCTTTGACTACTTGTAATTCAGCCTATTGTTTTACTGCTGACTCAGCCTCCTATTCAACCTCTGCCACCTAATTCAACACATGGAAATAATGCATAAATGAGATTAGAGTTAAGGTATAAATTTTGTTGCAAAATTTGAGTTAAAAATAAAACCCGTTAAAAAAAGTAAAAAAGAAAATTAATACGGAGGGTTAGGTAAAATCTGTATGAAAATTTTTTATTGTCAAGTTTAAGTAAAAAGAAAAAAAATAAACAGTAAAACTGTTAAAAAGTTGTGTGAATGTTAAAAAGTAAACAATAAAAATAATTTAAAATGCAAGTAAAAATGTAAACCATAAATAATAAAACAGTTAAAAATGTATGTAAAAAATTTTAAAATGCCAAAACACCCCTATGTACAGTGAGTATGAACAGTTGAATAGTGATCCTACTATTCATTGGTGAAAAGTAGGATCACAAATGTTATATAGTAAAAAATTAGCTAGCTTAGTTATAGTAAAGAAAATTGATAGAAAGTTGATCAAACTCTATAAAACTGTAAAAAAAAATTGATAGAAAGTTATAGTAAAAAATTAAAACTGTAAAAGTAAACAAATAAAACAAAAAACTGTAAAAAAATGATAAAAATCAAAGTAAAAAAGTAAAACTGTAAAGTAAAAAGTAAAATATAATATTATAAAAATTGTTAAAAAGTAAAACTGTAAAAATAAAAAGTAAAATAGTAAAAAATAATAGTAAAAAGAGGTACAATTGTTGATATAATGACTAGTTACATTTAATTAGAGTTAGCTTTGTGTAGTTAGTGTAACCAAGCATAGTTATGACAGCTCTTTTTCAGTTGTCTAATTCTAGTTTGCTGTGTATAAATAACAACTGCGACTATAACTGAAATAACACACGTGATACTATTCACATACATAAACAGAGCTTTTCTTCTTCCTCAAGCTTTAGCTATGGCTATTATGGTATCAAGAGCACAGGTTGATTCGGGATCTTGATCATCCTCGACGTCATAACACAATCAGCATAGCTAAGTCTCATATCTCTCTATACTTGTTACAGATCAGAGATCAATTTCTCCATTCAGCACATCATATATAGTAGATCTTCATATCATACAATCCTCAAATCACTCATCTACAGCTCAAATTCTCATCGAAACTTTGGTTTTACATACTGAGTATATTTTGTGAAGCAGTGCAATCAATTTGCAACAGATTCATACTTGATCTACATTTGAAAATTTGTGTCCTTACACTTCAGAACCAAGCCTATAGTTCTTCAGATTAGTACACATATATACTCCTGCATACTCTCACTTACTGTGTGTGTGCAATTCTGTCATCTATTCATTCGATTTGTGACATCTAAACCCTAAGTCAATCAATGGCACCAACTACATCAACTACAGAGTCTGCTACTACTACTATGCCCTACTATTACCATTGGTGTTACTCACACAATTGTGTACTTACCTAATGTTGTGCTTGATGAGAAGAACTATTCCACATGGAACTTCTGGATTGAATCCTTTCTCAGAGGACAACATCTGTATGGTTTTGTGGACGGATCTATTCCATGTCCACCACATTTTATCACTGATCCAGAAGGAAATATCAGGGAGTCAGTTGAATATGTAGCATAGAAGGCTCAAGATCAGAACATTGCGAGCATGCTTGGCAGGACACTAGGTTCTGGAGCTCAGGCATGTGCAGTTGGAAGCAAATCTGCTCAACAAATGTGGGAAAACTTGAAGATCAAGTTTGCTGCACCAAACCGTCAAAACATCATGCAACTCAAATTCAATATGTAGAACTTGAAGAAAGGCAATGATACAATAGAGGTGTACATGGACAAAGTCAAAGAAGCTCATGATGCTCTTGCTACTGTGGGTGTTTTTTTATTTCAGACGAGGACATAATTGAGACAATATTAAGAGGTTTACCTTCCTCATATGCAGCTGTTAAGACAGTGATCCGAGCTCAGTATGTTAGTTGTACAATGGCAGAACTTAAAGATTTGTTGAAAGCTGCTGAATATGATATAGAGTGTGATGCTGAGGAGTCATCAACACCTCCCCCCCCCCCCTCCCCCCCCCAGCTGGATGTGAGGGAGATCCTAGCATCAAGCTGCTGCACAGATACGTATTCTGAGGTGAACATAAACCCTTGGTGAACAAGTCTGCCAATTGTTCCTTTGAGGAGATAAACTGCAACTTAAGAGAACCAGCTTTCACACGTTCTCGAGTAAAATGCACATCCACTTCTACATGCTTGAGCTTGGAATGGTACACTGGATTACTGGCAAGGGCCAGAGCAGAGATATTATCACAATGCAGTAGTGGAACAGTAGAGAGATCAATGCTCAGGTCTTGAAGCAAATGAAGCAACCATTGAATTTCACTGGTTGTATCTGCCATACTACGATACTCAGCCTCAGTGGAGGATCTGGAAACAGCAGTTTGCTTATAATCGAACACCAATGAAAAGTCAGAATCCGTACGAAACCGGTCGATGCAGACGTCCGTAATCGAACGGTTCTATATATATATATATAGTAACAAAACGCTTGTATGTTACTACCCTAGCTTTATATATGCTGTATATCTAGCCTATCTTGCCTTCTGATGCATTCCTCATCCATCTCTCAACCACAAACCGTATGTGAATTAATGTTTAATTCGTTAATGGCCTTCATGTAACATTTAGTCAACGATTTTAATGATCAAGAGAATCAAATTTCTCCGGAAGTTGAAAACAAATACATTTCTACACCTATTCTATTTTTTTTTATTTTTGGTTAATAATTTTGCTTATAATTGTTTTCTCTTTTAACATATTTGTTCACGTGTAATAGGCGGTACAAATATTCTGATATCCAACGCATCCAGGTACGGGTAACACCCTATAAAATATCACGGATATCGAGGCAGATACATGGACAGAATATAGACTTAAATATAAATATGGTATTTCAATATCCGTATCTTAACATACTTATTGTCATCCCTAATTTCAACTGTTTTGTGGGTAAAACCCACTGGTTCATGCTGATTGCTGAACATGATTTACGTTAGTGGTTCTGTTCTTGTTGCCTCACTTCATTAAGTTAAATGAGAAAGTTTTTGTGTGAATTGAGTTCACGCCGAACTCACTAATTTTTACACACAAAAGGGTGGGTCCTATTGTTTTTTTCTCATGCGGATCCTACATCTTTGTGGGTAAAAAATAGTGGGTTGAGCGTCAACCCGTTGCACCACAGGCGTACCGAGTTAAATGAAGGATTTATTCAACTCATATAATTTGGTTTTCCACATTGCATACGTTCCACATCGTTCAAGCCTGCAGAATACTGAGGTCTAGGCATTGGGGTACGTCCAAATAGTTTACTGAACATCAAATTCCTTTCATTTCTTGTGTATTGCTAAGAAATATGACTCGGTCGATCGTCTTGGTGTACATCAAAATGTAGTAGGTAGATTCACATGCTTATAGGGGTACGTACATACTACTGTAGACCCTACAAGCCAATGCAGGAATTCTATCGTAGTAAATTAGTAACTTTTGTTCAATACATATAGCTAGTGAAAAGTAAAAATTATCCTTATCAAAAAAGAAGAAGTGAAAACTATCAATTAAGCAATAATAGTTCCCAGCTCTAGCGTATATATATGGCATGAGAGTGGAGCACACTTGACGCAACAAGTTCGAAAAGAACTTATACTTAATGCATTCCATCCTGATTTTCAGATCACCTAGCTACTTGGCCTCAGAAGCCAGATATTCATTGTCCTCGATCTCCTTCCATGCTCTTTGGTAATGACTTCTTTCAATTCGAACATTCTGATCGATCATCTCAGCTAGCACACCGTACCTTCAATCTATTTCCAGTAGTACGTAGCTACTCGATCGTCCGCCTCTTTCACACTCGAGTAAATTGGAGTGTATAATCTATGACTCTAATCGAATTCACAAATGTGTCACAAATGTAGAATATGCACTCTACTTTACACGACCAGTGTGCGCACAGCTTCGTCGATCGTCCCGGCTCTCCTCCTTAACAGATCATCTGTGGTTTCCCTGTCGATCTGGTTCTTGGAATTCTATTACCTTTTTAACCTTTTTTGTTTGTTTTGTTATTTTATTCTCCTAGCTAGCTAGTAGTTGTGTGCTTGTGTTGCGTAAACTATCAGGTCTACGACGTACCGTCACGTACGTACGTACCAGTGTCTGTAGAGTACAAGTCCTTTCTGTGTGCAGCCTCCTCACTGAAAATTAAGGTGAAATTTTGTCCGTAAAATCCACCCAACATGTGGTACAGTGCTAACTAATCCGGCTACATACTGGAAGGTGATATATAAATAGAGGGCTTTTCTATTAAAGTATATTTTTTGGGGGTCATTTTTTCGCTCATTTTCGCAGATGACCGGCCATGTGACCTCAACGAACGATGAGATGGATGAACAAAATTAAACGCAAGTAATAAATTAAGCTGCCATAGCTAGCCAACCTCGCCCTGACCAGGACTAGCTAGCTAGTTACGTACTCCGGAGGAGAGGGTACGTTGGTTACTTTGGTTTCTCGTTGCCTACTAAACCGGCGAAACATGACTTGTCCGTACACCAACACACCAACATGCCTACATTGGACAAACTCCATGGAAAAGGATGTAGTTTAGACTGTTTGGTTAATTTGAGCACAAAAGTACGTATGCAGATCATTTGTTCAAACGTCACTGCATATATGGATATATGCCCCTCTTACAGTGTTACATTGTAATGATAAATAAACCACTTTTGTTCCAAATGAAGCAAATTAATTAAGTTAGCTAACCTCATTTAGATAGGGAAGGGCGTTTAGAAACTAACTAGGGTATTTTCCATCAGACCATTCCAGAAAAATCAGCTCAAGAGAGTAGATACCCACCCGGCCTTAATTCCATGATTTCCATCACACAATAGTATTCGGATGGCTAACCCACATGCGAAAATAAGCTTACACCGTTGGACCACCCAGCTTAGCTCACGGTGAAACACGTAGATCAGATCATATTCAGAGCAAAGCTTCGCTCTGAAAATATAGAGTAAAGTTTTGATTTTTATAAATTTGAAGAAATTATTCGTTCATTAAAATCAATCATCTTTTTATTTCAGCCCAATCGAAGGACCATTTGATCATCACATTTATTTTTTATGAATACAGTTCATCCATGGCCGGTCCGGAGTAGGCTTATCGGTCTGTGCCTAGAGTCCTCACTAAGAAGAGGCCCCAAAATTGGGTCTAAGTATGCACTATATATGTATTTGGGCTCCTATATTTTTATTTAACCTAGAGCTCCATGATATTTTCAGTATCTCACGGCCGGCTTCGAGATCATCTGATATAGTTTAAAAGTTTAATGTAGCAGACATATCATCTCCGATTGAAGCTGATTTTTAATAATCGTGATCTTATAATAATAATCTAAATTAAACAACGTGAAAATCAAAATTTTGCTCCCTATTTTTATAATGGAGTTTTGCTCTGAATAAGATCCGCACGTCATATATCCAGACACTTAAATCATAAACTTACCGCTAGACTTGTAATTACCTTTTTTAATTTGATTTTAGTAAATTAATTTTCTCGGACTAGTTTTGCATGGAATTTTTAATAATGTCAATGGGATCTGAAAAAGTAGTGATGAGACAGACAGCCCTACCGGATAGACAGCCGCATCAATCAATTCATCAATATATTTGGTAGCTATGGATCGGAGAAATAAAAGCGTGGCGTACGTGCGTAGGACCTGCAGTGACCTAGCTACGAACGGCAATTTGATCTGAATCACCCATGCACCACAGTAATGTTTCCACTGAATCAAGTCAACGTACGTAAAAGGCGTCGTCATATTTGATCTTGCTGAGATCGCCTAACCCGTTTCGATCATTATATTTCAAAAAGATAGATGCAGCAAATGCAATTCTGTAGTGTTTCGCTAGCAGAATATATTAGGGGTCGGAGTAGTTTGTACAGGTCCGGTCATGGATATTTATATGCCGGGGCGAAAGACAAAAATTTGGCTCTTTATATAAAATTATTTTTTATATATTAATTAAAAAAATTACAAAATAAATGAGACATAAATCAATACTCAAACATATAAAAATTATATTGTTTAAAACTAATCAAATTTAATTTAAAATGATTTCTCTTCGCATTTTTAAATACAAAGTCATCAATTATGTGCTTAACATCGATATTCTTCAACAATTTCTTCTCAATGCTCAAAATTGCTAAGTCATTCAATCTATCTTGAGACATTGTTGACCGCAAATAATATTTTATTAGCTTTAATTTTAAAATGTCAACAAGTATGCTATCAATAAAATTCTATAAGCAACCAAAATGTTTAGAAATATGTCCCTTTTTTTTGCAACAATCCATAATTTTAATGGAATTTCAGGGTTTTCCGGTATTATATGTTTTATTTGGTTGTACCTCCTGCAACATTTATAACTCAGAAAACAAGTATTTTGCACCAATATCAGACTTATCACCATATTTTAACGCAAATTCAAGTTTCAAACAACACCTTTTCATTTCATCACCATCCAATGAAACCAACCTTGATACATCAAATAAGAAGTCAAATATAGATTCAAAACTTTTCATTTGTTCAAATATACTCTTCAATTGAGAAAGAGCCATATCAACTAAAATATGATAATGGAAAACATAAATTTGTTTATCAACGTAATTGGATACTCAAAATTTATAAATAATTCGATCAGGGCTCTTTTCTCTCCTTTTTTCTTTCTTTCAATCTTTCTGGGTAAAGCCATCAAAGTGATCATACCCTACAAGATTGTACGTACGGCCATGAGCTGGGTATCACAACTTTAATTTGGTGCTATTCTCTGCTGGTATACATCATCTTAATAAGAACCTTGTTACAGTATAAACGTATATTACGTGCAGGCTACCAATTTGGTTGCTCATATTTAAAATACTATAGACAAAGGATATAAGGAAAGTACTTACGTTTTTAACTGAAACTAAACGGAGATGGCTCATGATTTCTCTACTATTTCGTAAGGAGATGATAGAGAGGACATTGTTGACATCGGCATGGATGTTTTCTTCAAGCTTTTGGCGCACATTTTCAGTTTCCTGGCATTCAATTTGTTTATCAATGTAATTTGTTGATTTCAATATCTGGAATTTGTTTTTTTACTGGGTTGTGTTCTTGCTGCCCAGTAATCAGATCATTGAAGTGTTCATGTTTTGTTATTTAAAGACTTGATTTTTATGGTGTTTTTTTTTAGAGATTGGTGGTGTTAGCTTAGTTTTGTGTACTGGTTTGAGAAACTAGGTTAAGAACTATGAGTAGGGAAATCTGTATATATTGGTTTTGTTGTTGACGGATTGATGATAATTCAAAGGATTGTTGTTGCAGTATACAATTAAGGTGATAATTCAAAGGATTCTGCAGACCAAAGCTGTTACTTAAATTTTCTCTTTTGCTTGGAATTTATTTTTTTAGATATAGCTAGATCGAGTTGTCTTATGTTTTAACCTCTGCATTACTTATCAGTTTCTGAAAAGACTGGGGGAAGCTTTGACAAATCTCCAATGACTGATAATAGAGAATGCCTTCCCTGTCATAGCTAATCAGATGTTTTGCACTTTTGCAGTAATAATACCTGTACGCATGGACAACAAATGCAATCTATAAACATATGAGTGAAACTTAATTTGTAGTCAATAAAACAGAAGCAAACATAGCTCAAGGTAATCATGGTATATAATTCAAAGTATCTACCAAGTTGGACCCCTCTGGCCTTCTGTAACAACGATACCAATATGTGTCTCTTCTACTGATGAGTTATAAGGCATTTAGTAAGGGACCAATGTAATAAGAGAATTCAAGACTAACTCCAAAACCCTGATAAGCAAAACTCTCCAGTTATAAGCAAACAGCAACTTACATTGTTCGATAAAAAAAAAACCAGATTGACACCATGTACAATGTATTCTTAGTGTACCACACATTGTACCTGAAGAGAAGCATTTGATCAAATGATAATTAGGACCCATATAAGGGTGGTTTTGAAGTTATACATTAGGTTCCTTCCTTGCTTGTTAGCAAGTAGTTGTTCCTGCTTTGTTTATATATCGAACAATATGTGGTTTTTCTTTTGTACTAATCTAAGGTGCATGTCAACCTTGTAGCCTTGTCAAATTATACTGCCTCGTTTTCAGAAATGGATCGAGGATAGGAAAATAACTATATTGCAAATTTGTGGAAGTTTTGAAACTTTATATTGGTAAATTTCTGCTTCTGAAAACCTTTTCTATCTTCTGAAATTTTTTGTGTCTTAGTTTATATAATATATTACTTGCTGTATGTGAATTGTTTCAATGCATATGAGTACTTGATGTTTGATATTGAGTTGAAATTTATAAAGTTTTGACAGTATATGAAGAGAAAGATTTTTATATGAGCAATAGACTTTTTGAGTGGAATAAATAAACTGAAACAGTGTTTGATGTATATACATATATATATGTGTATGTATCAGTATATATGATACGTGAATTACTGTAGTCGTTATATATAATATACATATGTTCGTGATAGTATTGTAATAGTTTGTTTAATCTTTCTTGAGGGCAGAACATGGATTGATTTACCAAATATATGGTTTAAGCCATATCTTGATGGCATAGATGCTTTTTTGGCCTTTGCATTCACATATAAGGATGAGTTGACAATGATGTATTGTCCTTGTTGCCTATTGGAGTAGTGGTGTTTCTGAGGTAAAATTTTAAGCAAAGTTATCTTTTTGTACTAATGTTACTATATTGTTGTTGTTTTTAACATTTTAATGTACTGGTGTTACTATATTTTTGTTGTAGAAAATATCAAGAAGGAATTCAATTAACTGAGAACAGTGAGGATCAGTTCATAATAACGGTAGAAAATCTTTTGCTCATTTACGATATGAGGTACGCAATCTTTGGTCTGCATAATATGTTCTCAAGTGCAAATCTTGTTAGTCATGAATTACATGTGCCACAGAATTTCAATACAGCCATATGTCTATTCTTTGTTCTCAAGTACCTTACCTCTACAGCAGGTATTCTAATTGTAAGCAAGTCTGTTATGGTATGGTAAGGTAGCTAT
Source organism: Geum urbanum (assembly GCA_946800695.1). Taxonomy (NCBI): domain Eukaryota; kingdom Viridiplantae; phylum Streptophyta; class Magnoliopsida; order Rosales; family Rosaceae; genus Geum; species Geum urbanum. Next base: position 59,688,143 of record OX327005.1, on the reverse strand, counting down.
AGTTTGAAAACATGATATATGAGTTGATTATGGCTTTTTTTAACATGATAGATGAAGCAGAAAGGAAAAGAAACCGATAAGATAAGTGTGTGGATCAAAGCACGCAAGGGGGGAGACCTAGATGTTATCATGGTCATTATATGTATCCTAAAAATTAATTCTTTCATTGTTGAGGCTATTGAATATTTATTTACTTTTGCTAGAATATATATACATGTAGGATTCTTATACAGACCGACTAAATGAGGAACTTGAGGACCAACAGCATCTCAAAGTTGTGAAAGATCGAGTATTTCATGAGATCATGGGTGAAGATGGTCATGGGTACTATCACACTTTTGGAAATGGTGTTCCTTCTTCCATGGTATATCCCGATGATCCATTTTCCTCTTCAAGCTCTAGTAGCTTCATTGATAAACTTACCATCGAGTCATTCACATAGATTTTTAGGAAAGAGGTGGCATCCTTGCATGCTCAAATTGATTTAATGGAGAACAGGAACAGGAAAGAAAGTGAAGCATGTGGACAAGTTTGTACCATCACCTGAAATTTTGTGTTCTTTTACGAAGGAAGTTCAAATGCCTAAAATATGTGTCTATATATATGTAGGGTATTCTAGATGCCACTATGTGTTCTTTTATGTACTATATTTTAAACATTCCAACTTTTATGATATGTAAGAACTTAAGTATTTGATATGTTGTTATGTTTAAAGTGTGAAATTGAAGATTTATGACTGATTAATTGATATTAGTTAATATATTGTTGAATATGTTCTGGCTAATGGTATATGCAAATAAAATTGGTTGTTTTAGTTAGCAGGTTATTGGCAACGACAATATTCCGTCACAAATTTTTCATCCAATGGCGACGGTAAATTTGCAAACTTAATGTCGGCAAAATATGGCGCGAAACAAATTGGAACTTAAATTCAAAATTTAAAAAATGCAGGAAAATTTAGCTCTCAAAAAATTGAAATTGAAATTCAAAATTTGAATTATGCGACGGCTCTTAGGCGGAAAAATTTGGCTCAAAACTTTGGCGCCATATTTTTTTATTTATAATTTAAAATTAAAACATTAGCGACAACATTATTCAATCGCAACATTTTTAATAGCGACGGAACATGCCGACACCAATTGCGGTCGCTAATGGAGCACTAAACTCACAGAATTAATTGTTGGTGACACTGAGTGCCGTTGCTGAATCCTTCAGCGATGATGCGATGCCGTCGCTATGAGCATTGACGTCTGCACCAATTACGATAGCGCAATTCCCAAGCCGTCTCTAAAGCTTGTTTGCGACGAAAAAAAAACTTTTTGCGACGGCTTGGCGCCATGTCTAAAGCAAATTTTTTTTGTAGTGAATTCTAAAACTTCAAAAATTCGTCACTAATTGCTCGAACCTCCAAAAAATGAAATAAAAATACGCTCAAGCTCACAATAAAATTCTCTACAACTTTTGTGAAGAAAGAAAATCTAAAATCTTAATTTCTAAAAAGTCGATATTTAAATCACGACCAATCTCGAAAAACGTGTGACGTGATGCTTAGCTTGATAATTAGCACGATTAAGAATGGTGAATTTCCTAATTTGGTTTGGGTCGTTACAACATCGCAAACATGATTGGACTTAACAGAGACATTTAAAAAATGTTTAGCAATGAAATCTAAGGGACGAGAAGAACCGTGACCCAAACGACGATGCCAAAGGTTGGTAGGTGACTAGATGAGGTGAGAAGCACTTTGATTGGATAAAGGATGATTTTATTTGGCCATGTTATTTCTGTCGCTATTGCCGTAAAATAATAGAGTCTGTCACGCTCTTTACCCAAACCAATCGTCTTCCTCAAAATCAGATCCTGCAAAATACACCAATCAAGATTAAATGTCACTAAACAACTCAATCCTTTTGTAAGCTGACTAACTAACATCAGATCAACTTTAAAATTTGCCACATATAACACACCATGTAAAAGTCAGATTTATTCAATGGGACTGATCCAGTAGAAGAAGTAATTTGTGCTCCTTCACCACTTGGTAGTAATACTAGAGGTAATGATCGATTTTTGATGCCGCGTGTCAACAAACTCGATGATGAGACGATATGATATGTTGCTCCACTGTCAATGATCCAATGAGGAGATGAAATTCTTGATAAGGCTGGTTTGGCAACGACTTTGTGAGCTTGAGAGTTAGCATCTTCACTTTTTTTAGTACTGATTTGAACTAAAAGTCGTTGAAAGTTGTAATATCATAGTCAATGACGAGCTGTTTGAGTTTTTGCATAAGCAATGTCAATCTTGCTATGATTCACAACTCATTTGGAAAGATGAATTGATGAAAGGTTGTGCAAGAAAATAGAGCATAACGAATAGAGACGCACGATCAGAATAGAGATCTACACGAGAGACTAAAGTGTAGTGACAAGTCAAAATTTGTAGTCTTGCTCTGATACCATGAAACGATGACAAGGTCAAGAATTGGCTGAATTGCTTTTCATTGATAAAGTGCATAAGTACATATACATGATGATATCATCTATTTATATACTAGTATATATCCTAATATACAGAATATATGAACCATAAAGTGCACTAGTATATACAGAATATATGAACCATAATGAGAAGATACGCTGATATCTTTACACAACCATTTAGTAAGAACATTAGCTAACTGTTTCTCATACGCCACAAAAGGGAACCAAATAATTTTCTTGTCAAGGTTATTCCTTATTAAATGTATATCAACATTCACATGCTTGGTTTCGTCATGCACTCATGATGTACCAAATCATGGGCAATCTCAACAGCAGATGTATTGTCACAATACAAATGGGTTGGTAACATTAGCACATTCTTGATCCACAACAATTAACATACTCTATTTTCCACTCCATGGTATTCAGCTTCTGCACTAAAACGAGCAATCACATCCTGTTTCTTACTGCACCAAGTTACCAAACTTCCACCAATAAAGATAAAGTATCCAGAAGTAGAGGCCCTATTGGTATGATCACCGGTCCAATCTGCATCAGTGTAGCTTGAAACACACATCTCACTGTGTTTTGCAAACAACAATCCTTTACCAAGTGTACCCTTCATATACCTAAGAATACGTAGCTCAACACGCATGTCTCTATTTCAGGATTATGCATGAATTGACTCACCACACTAACAACATATGCAATATCAGGTCTACTATGTGATAAATAAATAAGTCTCCCAACTAAACTTTGATGCATACCCTTGTTCGCTGGAACCTTATCTAAGAGAAGCTCTAGCTTGTAGTTTTGCTCAATAGGAGAAGCATCAAGCTCATAGTCTAACAATCATGTATCAGTAAGAAGATCCAGAACATATTTCCTTTGGGACAATATAATCTCCTGCTTCGACCTTGAAACTTCAATTCCCATGAAGTATTTTAAGTTACCTAGATCTTTCATATCAAACTTCTGTGACAACTGTTTCTGGAGACTTTTCATCTCACATGGATCATCTCCATTAATAACCATAACATTAACATACACAATCAAGGCCATAATTTTATCTTCCTTGCATTTGACAAACAAGGTATGATTAAGGTTACAATGGCTACCCAAATTTCTTCATTGCCTTTAAGAAGCACACAAACCAAGCTCTAGGTGATTGCTTCAAATCACATAGAAACTTCCTCACTACTTGGTTTGCAACAACCAAATACACGAGGCTCAAGATTGGGAAGAAAAGAAATATTCAGCATTTCATGTAACTTCTGGTATGGGATCTGGAACTCAATGACACAGGATGGAGTACGGTTGATCAAATGTGCAGCAGAAGTAATAGTCGCACCCCAATAAGACCGTAGCATATTCATGCCAAATAGTGAATCACAAATAACCTCTAATGATTGCATATTCTTGCATTCTGCCAAGCCATTATGTTAAGGAGTATCAACAATAGAGTTCTGGTGACGAATCCCATGAGAGGTTAAGTAGGTAGACATGGCGCCATTAACATACTCACATCTATTGTCTGATTGAAGAACCCAGATAGGTTATTGGTATTGTGTTGTCACCATCTTATCAAACTCAGTGAAGTGACAAAACACATTACTCTTGCTAGTCATCAATGAAACCCATATCATATGGGTACATTCATCAATAAAGATGACAAAATAACGAACGCCAGTTGGTGCATAAATTCTAACAGGGCCTCAAACACCAGAATAAATTTTCATAAAAGGAATTGAGCATTTATTTAAACTTAGATAATAGGTAACACTGTGGCTCTTGACCAATTCACAAACATCACACCTAAAATTGGACTCATCGACACCCAAAAAATAGATGGGGTTGTAACTTCCTAAGATATCCAAAAGAAAGATGACTCAAATGACGATGACATAACCAGATGGTTTACTTGGCTTTAATCAAACTGCTAGCATTGTTGGCTGGACTCAACGAACTCAACTGCTTTTCTCTACTAGATGACAAATCGAGATAGTACTACTTCCCTCTTCAAGTACCATAACCAAGAATATGTCATATCAAATTGTCCTGAAATACACAAAAATTAGGATGAAATGTGACATAACAAGACAGAGTTATAGTCATTTGACTAACAGATAAAAGATTATAGGCTAGAGAGGGAACAACTAAGACATAATCAATAGTTAATTAAGAGAAAGAGTGACAGAGCCTTCACCTATAACAGAAGAAGGGGAACCATCAGCAGTAGAGACAATAAGTAAAGAAGAGAGATAAATAGAATGGACTAGCTATGAGTATTGATCATATGATCAGATGCACTAATGTCAATTATTCAAGCACTGTTCCCACAAGATATAGCAAGAAAGGCTTTACCAGACATACCTGATTGGGCTATATTAGCAGAAGCAGTAGAAGTACTTGTGGAATGAAGAGTTTTGCATGGGAAATTACCCCACCAGTGAGGATATCAAATAGTAGGAAAGCAGTTATCCTTGGAGTAACCTTTATCCTTGCACAGTGGGAAAATAAAAATAGCAAAGGGGTTTGGAGGACGAACACCAAACCTGGAGGAGTCATAGGAGCATGAAAAGGATGGAGGTCGCCGTCTAGGCACGGTGGTCTGAGCTTCAGGTGCCGGCTCGAGTTGTGATAGTAATGAGACCAGGTTAAGAAAAACCAGCAGTGTGAGTAAGGTGATCGGTGTAAGCCTGGCGAACATGAGCATATGCCTTGTCAAGATTCAATAACTCCCCACGACAAAGAAGTTCTCCTTTTATTTGATTAAACTCAAGATCCAGGCCTCCCAAAAATGTGTACTCGGAGCATAGATTTGGTAGGTGTTATCTTGAACAACTCCGGACACGATATTAGAGAAGGAGGAAATAGGTTGATCAAGCTCCTCTAACCACGTAACTAACTCATTGTAGTAAACAGAGAGAGGTCGCCCATCTTATGTGGTGGAGAAGCAGAGATGGTGCAACTCATAGATGCGGGTAAATTCTATATCATTATAGTAGGTGCAGTGGAAGGCACTGAAGGCATACCAAATTTCAGCTACAATTTTGAGACGGACATAGCAGTTGATGATAGATGGAGACATGGTATCAAGCAACTAATTCTTCACCTTCTCGTTGTCAGTAGCCCAAGTAATATACTCGGGTGTGAGAACAGTTGGGGAAGGCGAACCATTGGTAAGGAATCCAAGCTAGTTGCGCCCTCCAATGTGCATCTGCATAACAGGAGCCCATGTAGAGTAGTTGGAATCTGTCAAGAGAACTCCAATGAGAAAAGATGAGTTTTCTTAATGGTAGTGGATAAATTGTTGAGGTTGAGGTTGGGGAGAAGAAATCACAGCAGGATCAGATTTTCCATCCATGGCAGCAGAATTAGGTGTAATGGGTGACAAAAAATAGGAATTTGTCGGTAGGTATACATGATTTACTCTAATGTCAAGTAGAAAAGTATAAGCACAAGTGTTTATAGTAGAATACAAAACTTTCATTCACCCCCAAATTAGGTATATATAGAACTTTACATAATATTTTCCTAATAAGAAGAGACTATTTATAATAAAAAATAAATCTATCATAGAATTCTAACGTATTCACAATTTAATGCTCGCCAACACAATAGGCACTTAAATAATAAAATTGGAGCATACCATCTTCTTCCTCATTTCAAGAAAAATGTGCATACAAGAATGGTGCAGAGATTACGCCATCGGTATTTGGCAAGAAAGTTCTACTTTGATTTGACTTTTGTGAGGCTCTAGGATTGAGAGTCCGGGATGAAATTTTTTGTTTTGGTGCACAAGCTCCCATCTCTTGAGAGGAACATGTTGCTTCACATTTCACCAAGGAGGTGATCAAACAAAACAAGACTGGTCTTGTGATTATGCATCATCCTGAGGCAAGTGAAATGAAAATAACGGAGTCTGAGGCAGTGCAATGCTCAGGGGTCAAACCCAATCAGGAGGAGGGGTGAAGATCTCTATAAAGACATTTAAGCTCAGTGGACTAGCGACGAATATTGTTTTTAGTGAACCCAAGAGACTAAGAATTAAGATGCCCTCTTTTTCGGATAGGCTTTTCCCTAGTTCTATTGATGTGGTGGAAACATCGCTGATGTGGTTATTCAGAGGAAAAAGAAACTTGGACGCCCAGTTTGTTCTAAGAACATGCCGAAGATTGGAGTGACACAAGGCAACAGAACAAAAACTGCAAGGAAGAAGAAGATTGACAATGCAGAACCCTTGAGGTTGACTTACCCAGTGACGACTCCTAACCCATTTGACAAGGGCAAGGAGAAGATTATTTAGGTACTTATAGGGTGCTGACTTTTTTGTATCTTTTTTGGATGGTAATTTACAGGGAGATAACATACCTACCACAACTGTGTGCTTAGGGGTATGTTTATCTCTGTCTCTCGTATGTGGGTCGTCTATCCATTGAAGATGCGAATAAACTCGACAACAGTTGAGCTTAGTGTTTTAAAGAATGATATTTATTTTGATTAGTTTCGTCTACTTTTCATGGAGTAGGGTTGCTTTTCAATCCAAGTTTGTATTATTCATGCTAAAAATATTGTTTGATGATATCTCTTGCGTCAAAAAAAAAACAATATGGACTAATCAAACCTATGAATGAAGTATTGTTTAATCAACAAATTCAACTTGTAGATTCGATTATGCAGTACTTTGAAGAATTAGCCCCCACCTAACTGGATGACTTGCATAAACTCCATAAAGCAAGAAAATAGTGCGAGCAAGCACAAATTTTATTTATATTTTATTAAGGACAAAATTTCGTTTATCCTATTAATTTTAACTTAGACATTATGTTAATCCGTTTTGTTTCAAATTTTAATATTTTATTCTTAGACTTTGGCTCAGACATCAATATTACTCCTTCGTTAGTTTTATATCCAATTTGACCGTTAAATGATGACATGTCAATTTACATCAACAAGTGAGTCTCATTACAAAAAATAAATTCTTATTTGAATATTTTTAAATTAATTAATTAATTTTCATTTTAATCTTTAATATCATTTTGATCGTCTCATTTTTATTTTTGTCTTTTATCATTAATTTTTCATTTCCATCTCTCATAAAAAGAAAAATGATATAAAAGAATAATAAAAAATATTTTAAGAAAATGAGATCGACGAGATTACAATTAGGCGTAGAGTTGTGAGATATAACAAAAAAAAGACAAGATTGCAATTATTTCTAATATTTTAACCGACTCATTTCTATTCTAATTGCGATCTTGTTTTTTTTTGTCTCTCACCACTCTATGACTAATTGAAATCTCGTGGCTCTTTTTTTAAAATATTTTTTATTATTCTTTTTTGTTATTTCTTTTTATGAGAGATCAAAAGTGAAAATATAATGATAAAAGACAAAAATTAAAATGAGACGTTTAAAATGAAAATTAAAGATTAGAAAAATGAGATAAAATTAATTTTTAAAAAAACTAAAATAGAAATTTATTTTTAATAAAGGGGCTCACTTGTTGACGTGGCAATTGTCATGTCATCACATAACAGTCAACTTGGATGGAAAATTAACGGAGGGGGAAAAATGATGTCTGAGCCAAAGTTTAAAGGTAAAATATTCAACTTTAAAAAAAAATAAGATGAACGATAAAATTGATTGGGCTAAAAGATTACAAGGAGAACACTGAGTCATTGGCACGATAGAAAGAACTTCATAAAGTAATCTAAATTATTACATGCTTAGCACATACCTATTATCACATAACTAGACAGGCTAGAGGTAAGGAAATGACTAAAAAAATCTGAGGCTCCACATCATATCTAGTTATACACTCCAAACTACACAACACTGGTTGCTCTTTAGCCGTCTTTTCAGCGACTGTATGTAGTGCCATCTTCTACTGCGGGGACTCATACATGCACACCTCGGTCACGCGGTCACTCATTTCCCTGCTCCCGCCAGTCACCGATGGTAGTATCTCCTCCCGCATCCATCTCTTCCTTCCACCTTGCGGGACTAGAAGGGCCCTCTTAGATCCCCTAGAAGCCAACGACGCTGCCCCATTTGTGCGATGACTGCTACCTTCAGCCAGCGAAGATGCGCTATCTGCATGCATCGAGGTCGCCGCCTGCAGAGATAATCCAACTATCTGCGATGCCGCTTTGGCCTTGCGCCGCTCATACCTGACTTAAGTACTCGTAGCCTCCGAATCTTTCCCTACTGTTTTTTGGGCCGTATGGTATGCTCCAAGCAGGCTTGACTGTGGAATACCAGCTGAAACTGGATACTGTGAAAAAACACTAGAAGTTTGTGGTTCCCCTTAAAAAGAGAGTTTCCCTACATGTATGAAAAGTGTCCTAAACCCTGAATCCGAGTCTTTTACATGTTTTCCACGTGCTCGGCATGCATGGCCTCGGCCCATGGTAGATCTCCTACAAAGGCACTCGAATCTTGTGGTAGCGCTGCCGAGGACTGGTTATGCGCTGCCACAGGTGGTTATTGCGTCGTGGAGGAGGAAATCAATCCATTTTAAAATCTAGGAGACGGTGTCGAAGATCTAGCCACTGTTCGAGTTGCTTAGCCTGCCGCTCCTTCCGAGCTCTTTGCACCACACAGCCTGCCTCCCCATCAGTGAAAAATCTACAAAGAGGACAAAAGCCCTTCACTTTGGGATACTCGAAGTTGACCGACATCACACACCCCAAAGAAAAATGAATCTTCCGCCTATCCGCCACACCGCGGTGGAGATCGAGGCAAACCTTGATCTTCATTATTCCATTTGGAAGCAAAGCCTTATCATGCTTCATGTAGCCTCCCACAAAGTTCCCAAGCCGCTCCGCCCACTCACGGGTCAACGCTGCCTTTAGCACGTCATGAGCCACCGCCCACGTTTAGGTCACCGTCGTCGGGATCAAGGAGGGATTAGAGAACCCATCAAATTCATCCACCACCACCGCATACTCCTTAAAGAACCAATGGCCTTGGTTGGCACGTCGGAGAGCAACTGGATCATCAAACTCGCAAAAGAAATGGGACCCATCGTGGCGGTGGATTTCCACTTTTCCTGGTCCGAGAGAGCCGTGCCACTTTTGTACCATGGCCGCTTTGAAAGACTGAGATCGGACCTCAGGCAAAGCCACCGGTCCGAACAGTTGAGCGACACTGTGTCGACTGTCGAGTGACAACCGTCCCCACTGCCTCAGCCCCTTCCTCCACAGGAGGAGCAAGATTAATGACTTTCAAATCGTCATCGCCATCAAGAGATAACGCCATAGACACCACAAAGTCAGTTGCCACCCCATCTAGGTCGTCGGCCATCTGTGCCATAATAGAGGTCTTGGATTGATTTGGATTCGATGGACTAAACTGGGATAGAAGAGGACTCAACATTGAGCGAGTAGGCAAGAATTGAAAGAAATGAGATGGAGATTGGAGCAAAAGGCGGTGGCGCCGCTAGGGTTTGAAGAGAAGAAAAGTATTTTCAGGACATGGGGTGAGAGAAATCACACAACAACTGAACTCCTACTTACTTCTAAAACATTCAACTTTAAAACAAAAGGACTAACATGATGTCTGAGCTAAAGTTAAATGAGGTAAACAAAATTTTGTCATTTTATTCATATCAAATATCATTCATTGGAAGACTGGTGGAGCTAAAGAGCTCTTATACCCCTTACGCCATGAAGCAAGAAACATTGTTCAAAGATCGATGGAGACTTTGAATCCGACAAACTGCCAAACGAACTTGGTAAATAGTGCATCGCCATTCCAACCGGGTAAGTGACTATCTCCCCGAGAAGGATTAACAAGCGTTAGAGTCAACTCCGCTTCCTGAAACATGAATGTGCGAGTTTAATTCAACATCACATATCAGTGTTGTATGTAGTATTTCTACCATATCGACCACAACCGGGTCAACTATTGCCCAAAACCTAACAACAAACATAAAAATTCAACAAAAACTAAATCCAGGGAAGCCCACCTGGCTTAGACAAAATTTGAGCTAAAGCCCAATCCCAAATCAAAGCAGCCTTTGACAAGAGACAAGCTCAGCTTAAGTTTAAGCCCAGCCAATAAGCTAATCCTCCAGCCCGAACTACTCACACCAAGCCCAGCCCACTGTTCACCCATCCTCAACCTTAAATCCCACTAACCCTCACAATCGGCCCCAACCTCAATCGAGAGCCTGCCTGCTGCCAGCCAACCCCACCTAAACATCCCCCCAATTATAGAAATATCACATACAGCACTGATAATGGGGCGATGTAACACTAGTTTGAAGCGGAAAAAATTATGACAGCCATAACTTTAGCAAATATATCTAAGAAACTTAATTCAAAGAGATTGATCATCGTCCAACAACATGGCAACTCTTGGTACATTAAAAAAATCCGGTTTCAAAATAATAGGACAGCTTCACAGCCGAAATCTAAAATCGTTTGTTCAATCCTGTCTAGGATGGCAGTCTTTGTTTTAGTTTGGGTCTGAAAAGAATTTGTTGATGGACGGCATGATCTGGGGGTCTCGCTTGCGAACAAACTTCCTAAGTCCATGTTCTTTGTAGCTCTTTCCCTCTTCAAAGTTCTCTAGAATTCCAGCAGCTCTGTTCTCCTTTGTAACCCTGCAACAATATATTGGACAATGAGGTTAGTCAAAGTGTCAAATCATTGCAATTCATATCTCTCCCAAAGAAACAAAGGCTACTTAAACTACAGACATAAAATTTCCAGTTATTCTACTATTGAATGATTGATCTGGCTAAATTAATGATTTGGATTGAAGAATGAGGCTGAATATATCGGAAATTTTTGTAGGACATGAGATACGATGTATCTTATATAACTATAACCATTGGATGCCACTGTATTGATGTTGAGAAAAGAAGTCACTGAAGAAACATTTATCAATTTTGTAGGAAATTTCTCTTGTTAATTCTCTCAGACAGCTTAGTTACCATGAATTTTGTTACACATGAGGGACATAACAAAATACAGCATATAAAGTGTTGGGATCCCTCGATGGAGGAGATCAGGAAAGTAGTGGGCCTGGGTGGTCGAGGTCTGGCGAGCGGCCCATCTCGATCAATAGTGTTCTATCGAAGAGTCTCGATGTAAAGCGTCTAGCGAGGTTCGCTAGAGGAAGGCTTTGACTTCGATGAGTCAGTTGACTTCGATGAGTCAGTACCAGAGAAGGAAACCGATACATAAACGGTTTTGGTTTTCATTGGGGAATCCGATTCCTAATTGGATTATGTAAGTCTACATGCCTTGATCTATAAAAGTGCATGTAGGCATATGGAATAGATAGATCACAAGTTGAAGAAAGAACATAAGTTGAAGAGCATTGAGAGTTCTTCTTTCTAGCATTGAGAGCTAGAGGTTGTTCTTTCTAGCATTGGGAGCTAGAGGTTTGGTGAGGTATAGGGAATTCTTGTTTAGGTGAGCAAGTAAGTTTGTAATCTTCTTATTCATCATAGTGAATTCAGGATACTCTCCCCGTGGACGTACACAACCTTGTTGTGGAACCACGTTAAAACTTGTGTGTGTGTTTTTCGATCTCGTACTGTTTGGTGTGTTAGCTTCCGCAACAAGCACAACTTATTAGTATCAACTGAGGACTGATTCCCAACAAGTGGTATCAGAGCTTCGTTAAGAAGTCGATCGTCATGGGGGAGAAGTCTAGGATGTTGATACTGGATAGCACCAATTACAACAGTTGGAAGGGCAGGATGATGGATTTGCTGGTATGCAAAGATTTGGACATGCCTCTTCTAAAGAAGAGGGCAATCAACCTGACTCTTATAGAGGGAAAGACACGGAATGGAATTCATTGGTGAAAAGGTCTATGTGCTACATACGTCGTTGGATTGACGATAGCATCATTGGGCTGGTACAAGATGAAACCACGGCATATGATGTTTGGAGTAAATTGGAGACGATGTACACAGGGAAGACAGCAGGGAATAAAGTCCAGTTGATTAAGAAGATCACTCATATGCGCTATAGTGATGGTTCAACGATTCCTGCACATCTCAATGAGTTTCAAAAGGTAATTTCTCAACTCACAAAATTGGGAATTACCTTTGATGACGAAGTACAAGCTCTGTTGGTTCTTGGATCTCTTCCCGATAGTTGGGAAACATTGAGCGTTTCTCTAAGTAACTCTGCTCCAGGTGGAAAGGTAACAATGTCGATCGTCACATCCGCATTGTTAGGGGAAGAGCTAAGAAGGGAAAGCAGCGGTTCTTCGTCAAGGGAAGAAACTTTGGTGACTTCCGAAAGAAGGAGGACTAGTAACTCCAGTCGTGGCAGATCAAGAAGCAAGTCACGGAATCCAACCGGGAAGACGTTCCCATGTTACTATTGTGGGAAGACAGGACACTTCAAGAAGAAGTGTCACGAGTTTCTGAATGATAAAGCCAAAGGTTGCTTGAAGAAAGACAAGAAAAAGGGAAAGCAAGGTGATGAAGAAACTGCGAATATAGTTTCAGATTCGGATGGCGATATCTATTGTTTATCAGACTGTGGTGGCTCATGCTTGAGTACATCATCCTCACAAGGTACAGAATGGGTTGTGGATTCTGGTGCATGCTTTCATGTGACGCCGCATAAAGAATATTTTTCCACTTATAAAGCCGGTGATTTCGGTGAAGTGAGAATGGGTAACAACGGATCGTCAAAAGTTGTCGGTATGGGTGACATTGTCCTAGAAACTAAGGTTGGTGGAACCTTAAGGTTGAAGGATGTCAGACATGTGGAAGATTTCCGGTTTAATCTACTTTCTACCGGAAAGCTCGATGACGAAGGTATGGTTAGCACTCTCGGTGGAGGTGCTTGGAAGCTTTGCAAAGGTTCCCTAGTCGTTGCTAGAGGAAAGAAGTGTTGTTCTCTTTACAAGACTAGTGCCAAAATTTGTGTTAATGCGGTTAATACCATTGAGGGGGAGCCCCCTATGGAGCTTTGGCACAAGAGGCTTGGGCACATAAGTGAAAGAGGACTCGATGAGCTTGCAAAGCAGGTGTTTGTTAAACCTAAGGGTGCACATTTAAGTAAATGTGTACATTGTTTACTAGGTAAACAAACAAGGATAACCTTCGCAAGGAGACCTAGTCATCGAAGGGAAAATGTACTTGATCTAGTACATACGGATGTCTGTGGACCTCTAAAGAAGAAGACTCTCGCTGGAGCGTCCTACTTTGTCACTTTCATAGATGATCATTCCAGGAAGCTATGGGCTTATTGTTTGAAGACCAAGAATGAAGTACTTGGTGTCTTCAAGACCTTTCATAGCATGGTGGAAAGAGAGACGGGGAAGAAGTTAAAGGTTCTCCGGTCAGACAACGGCGGTGAATACATTGGCCCATTGGAAAAGTATTGCAAGGCCCAAGGAATTCGACATGAGCAGACGGTTCCCAAGACTCCTCAACACAATGGCGTAGCCGAAAGGATGAATCGCACCATTGCCGATATGATGAGGTGTATGTTAAGTCATGCAAGATTGTCAAGGTCCTTTTGGGGTGAAGCTTTGCAAACGGCGGTCTATCTCATCAATAGATCTCCGTCGAAGCCATTAAATGGTGAAGTTCCCGAGAAAGTATGGCGAGGAGGTGATGTCTCCTATGAGCACTTGAGAGTGTTCGGCTGTAGATGTTTTGTCCATGTTCCAAAGGATGAAAGGACAAAGCTTGATGATAAAGCTTGGCAATGTATTTTTCTCGGGTATGGTGATGAGAAGTGGGGTTATAGACTCTACGATCCCATTGCAAAGAAGGTTCGTCGCAGCCGTGATGTGGTTTTTCTAGAGGACCAAACGGTGCTTGATTTTATGAAGGGTGAAGAACTAGATAACTATGTTGATGATCTAGTGACCTTCAAGGAACCGGTCATGCCAAGTAATGCCCCTCCTACTACGGGGGAGCAAGCTGAAATTGAATCTGATGATGGTGCAAATCATGAGCCGCATGATGATGTGGGTGCTCAAGAGCTTGGTGACGACCAAGATGATATTGCAGACCAAGTGGTTGGTGAATACCTCGGTCAAGGATCGGATGATGAAGCTCATGAAGAGCTCGATAATGAACCTCAGGAAGTCGAAGGATTGAGAAGGTCAACAAGGAACCGAATTGCTTCCACAAGGTATCCGGCAAGTACGTACACACACTGTGTTCTACTCTCCGATGGTGGTGAGCCCTTAAGCTATGAGGAGGCTCTTAATGATGATCACAAGAAAGAATGGGGTATTGCTATGAAAGAGGAGATGGATTCTCTCTACAAGAATCACACATTCAAGCTTGTTGATAGGCCGCCAAAGAGGAAGATACTGAAGAATAAGTGGTTGTATAAGATTAAACAAGAGGAAGGAAAGTCTAAACCGAGATACAAGGCAAGATTGGAGGTGAAAGGATTCGGACAAAGACAAGGTGTTGACTATGATGAAATTTTCTCTCCGGTGGTGAAGATGACCTCAATCCGAGTGTTATTGGGTTTAGCCGCTTGTGAAGACTTAGAGGTGAAACAAATGGATGTGAAGACGGCATTTCTTCACGGGGATCTTGAGGAAGATGTTTATATGGAACAACCTCAAGGTTTTATCGCCAAAGGAAGGGAGCACAAAGTTTGCAAGCTGGAAAAAAGCTTGTATGGATTGAAGCAAGCACCTCGACAGTGGTATCGAAAATTTGAGTCCTTTATGACGAGTCAAGGTTATAAAAGGACAAGTTCGGATCATTGTGTGTTTGTGAAGAATTTTTCTCCGGAAGATTACATTGTTCTTCTCTTGTATGTGGACGACATGCCCATCATTGGAAAGGATATGATGAGAATCACCGAGTTGAAAGAAGACTTGGCGAAGGTGTTTGAGATGAAGGATTTGGGACATGCAAAACAAATCCTTGGTATGCAAATTACTAGGGATCGGAAGAAAGGCAAGCTGTGGTTATCTCAAAAGAGTTATGTTGAAAAGGTTCTCAAAAGGTTCAACATGGATCAAGCGAAGCCGGTTAGCTGCCCTCTCCCTCCTCAAACCAAGTTAAGCAAGAAGATGTGTCCTACAAGTGAAGAAGAAAGAGCTAAGATGAACAAGGTTCCTTATGCCTCGGCGATAGGGAGTCTGATGTATGCTATGGTTTGCACAAGACCCGACATTGCTCATGCAGTGGGTGTTACAAGCCGATATCTAGCTAATCCGGGGAAGGAGCATTGGGAGGCCGTGAAATGGATAATGAGATATCTAAAAGGTACTTCCAAGCTATGTTTGTGCTACGGTGGATCGAAACCAATTCTAGAAGGTTTCTCTGATTCCGATTTGGCGGGAGATGTGGATGGTTCAAGATCTACATCTGGGTACTTGGTCACTTTTGGTGGGGGAGCTGTGTCTTGGAAATCACGCCTACAAAAGTGTGTTGCATTATCTACAACGGAAGCCGAGTATATTGCAATTACTGAAGGTTGCAAGGAAATGCTTTGGATGAAACGATTGATCGGAGAAATTGGATTAAAACATGGAAGATATGTGATTTATAGCGATTCTCAAAGCGCTATCCATGTAAGTAAGAATCCAAGTTTCCATTCTCGGTCCAAGCATATACAGGTTCGCTATCATTGGATACGCAAAGTTCTCGATGAGAAGGAGTTGTTTCTGGAGAAGGTTCACACGGATGAAAATGGCTCAGATATGATGACCAAAGGTCTGCCAAAGAGTAAGCATGAAGTGTGCTGCACCAAAGCTGGACTCAGTTTGGTGCGTTCTCCCTGTCATTGAGATGTGATGGAAATCCCCTCTCCTCCATGGCTCGGGAGGGGGAGATTTGTTGGGATCCCTCGATGGAGGAGATCAGGAAAGTAGTGGGCCTGGGTGGTCGAGGTCTGGCGAGCGGCCCATCTCGATCAATAGTGTTCTATCGAAGAGTCTCGATGTAAAGCATCTAGCGAGGTTCGCTAGAGGAAGGCTTTGACTTCGATGAGTCAGTTGACTTCGATGAGTCAGTACCAGAGAAGGAAACCGATACATAAACGGTTTTGGTTTTCATTGGGGAATCCGATTCCTAATTGGATTATGTAAGTCTACATGCCTTGATCTATAAAAGTGCATGTAGGCATAAGGAATAGATAGATCACAAGTTGAAGAAAGAACATAAGTTGAAGAGCATTGAGAGTTCTTCTTTCTAGCATTGAGAGCTAGAGGTTGTTCTTCTTTCTAGCATTGGGAGCTAGAGGTTTGGTGAGGTATAGGGAATTCTTGTTTAGGTGAGCAAGTAAGTTTGTAATCTTCTTATTCATCATAGTGAATTCAGGATACTCTCTCCGTGGACGTACACAACCTTGTTGTGGAACCACGTTAAAACTTGTGTGTGTGTTTTTCGATCTCGTACTGTTTGGTGTGTTAGCTTCCGCAACAAGCACAACTTATTAGTATCAACTGAGGACTGATTCCCAACATAAAGAACAGATACATTACCTCACTTCCGGATTACCAGAGATATTTCTCACTAGTTGCATTGCGCAGATACCAACAGCCACACCAGTTGCTGCGAAGAGAGGGTACACCTATATACACACGTATCCAAGATTAAGAACCGATCAAACCACTGAAAACTGAGTAATTTACTGCTTATATTCGCAAAACTTTCATCAAAGTGCACATTCACAGCCATTAACTATGTTTGCTCTACCTAACCTAGCTATCTATAAGTATCCGGACATAATCATCACCACATGTAAAATACAAATTCTTTCTTCTCAATCCAAAACCGGGATTTAATCCGTCCTCACATGATATTGAAGAATCTACGGTGACTTTCTATCGTCTAGCACATGCATCACATGCATCATGGTGAGAATCCAAGTTGAATCAAATCATAAGCCCTACATTTTTTATTTTATTTTTACAATTTACAAATTAATTAAGCTCCTACTTAATTCACGCATTCGAAAAAAAATTCAATCAGCAGGCACCAGTCCAACCCTATGTGGCTAAACCCCGAATAATAACACGAGCCAAATAAAATGGTAAACAGTTTCACCATAAGCAAATATAATATAGAAAAGGGTCTATAGGACCTGATGAAGTAGGATGAACCTAACTTTTGCCGGGGAAAAAAAATGAAACCGAGAAGAAGCAGAGAGAGAGAGAGAGAGGAGGGTACCTCAGGCCTGATCCATCTGCTAGACATGTTGAAGAAGCCGCTGAAAGAAACAGAGGAGAGAAGAGATGAGGATGTAAATTAATTCAGCATATGGATCATTTCTTCTTCTTTGTTCTTCTGCGGCCGGAACAAGAGCGAACAGGGAATTGAGAGAAACGTATCAGAACAAACAAAGAATGTGATTTGGCGATGACTTGTCTCTATTTATTGGAGACTAATAAATATCACGCGAATTTAGAGCCCAACCGAGAAAATCGAGGGCGTGTATGGAAAGGAAAACCAACCCACCCCAGGTCAGGTCAGCCTTTGACGACACCCAACTGGCTTTTGCTATTCAGGGTGAAAATAAACGGTCCTCATTCCTCCGAATGTTCTAGGGAGTACAGTACTTGACCGATTGATGAGATGTTGGAGACGAATGTGATTGATGCTATTGGCTATTGAGATGTGCTGGCTGGCCAATGGAATAATGGTCTCTCGTCATTGGATTGCAGGTGTTTTGGGCTCCCCGGCCACTAGGGCTGGTAGGCTTCCCCCTTGGGCTGGAGAGTGGCCCGGCCATGCTAGGCTTTGCACTTCTTTTTGGCTAGCCGACTCTTCTCTCTCTTTTTATCTTCTTCACTTACAAACCCTAACCGACATCTCCATCATTTCTGATCTGATCTCCCCCCCCCTCCCCCCTCCTACTAAACCATTTTTCGATCGGTGTCTACCACCATAATTCCCATCCTAAGTCCATCATCATCTTCTTGCATGCCAAATCCAAGCCCGGAGGAGAATTCTCCTCCTCAGCCCGAAGCCGACTTGGAGCCGCAGCATTCAATGTGGTAGATCTTGTGATGTCGGACGATGAGGAAGAGGATGAGTGGTTGTATGTGTGATACCCCGACCATTTTATATTATTTATGTCATTTACGAATAATTCGAGTTTGATTGAGTGACTACGGTAAATTATTTTTATTATCGATAAATGTCGAGAGGTCAAAGATTGACTTTTTATTGAATAATTGAAGTCAGTTGATTTCGGACAAAAATTGTAAAATTTGTCGAGACGAGTTCGTAGACGTAAAAATTGTCGAAATCGGAGTTACAACGTGAAAGTTACGATCGATGAAAGTTTGTCATAAATTAATTATGGATTTACCATAAATGGAAAAAAAATATATATATATAGGAGAGTTTTCTTATTGGAAGTAGTCTAAATTGACTTGGGTCAACTATTTCTCTCGGGTGAGAGAGAGCCCCCCCCCCCCCCCCCCCCCCCCGTTCGACCCATTTAGGGCCAGTTCACTCTGGCCGGCGGCACGACGTCGTCCGCCATTTCTGGCCACCAAATTGGTCGGGTTCGATTTGTCTTGTTATAATCTCTCTAATTACGGGATTAATTTGGGTGAATTCGATATATGGAGAGCGAATCGATGGTGAGTGTTTTTAGGGTTTTCAGGTTAGTAATCGACATTGTTGCCGATGACGTTTCTAGCAACGTCTCGGGTAAGGATCAAATCCCCTTGATGTATGGATGCTATATATGTGTTGCTTGGTTGCAGGTGAGTTGGACGGAATTCAAACGAATTCCGTTGAACTCATTTCGGGGCTCTGTCGCATACGGCGGTTGCCGGCTATTTTGGGCGTCGAGGGCAAGGCCGAACCTAAAATTTTGGGACCCAAGGTGAGCTCCAAAAAGGGACCCCTTTAAATTTAGCGGTAATACGAGTTAAAAAATTTCAACGACAGTTATAAACAATAAACTCACAAAGTAATGAAAGCAAAATAGTGATACTATATCACTAATACAAATATTTCAACTAGACAAATGATAGGTTGGCTGAATGATGAAAATGGCCTTTTTAGTTTTTACACAAATTATTAGTTATGGTATATTTACAATTCACATCAACTAGAAATCTTAAGATACTTTTGTAACTTCAGATCCCGCAACCTAGCCTAGTTTTCAAACTACAAGTACTCCCACAAAATAATCAAATTTTAAGCAGAATTTAGGTTCTTTGTACTTTAATAAAGCTCATAAACCCAACCCAGTACATAAAAAGCAACTTTAACTGAGAACCCAAGAAACTCAGTACACAAAATTAATAACAAGTTACTTATAAGGACAAGGTAGAAGTTTGCCTTGCATCTAAGGACAAGGGCACTATTTTTGGACACTTAAAGATAAAAATTTAAGGATAAAGACAAAGGCTGAGAATTTGACATGCGTTGATATTTTTTTTACATTTATACCCTTACAGTCTCAGTATATAAACAACTTTTGAATCTGATCCTTCAATTTCACACAATCTTTGGTTGTGTGGTTCCACATGTTGTGGAACTTGCAGTACCTTTTCCCTTTCAGCTGCTCAGTGGTCAGGTACACATCGAAATCTATTTTGGTCAACTTTTTGTCAATCAAATCATCAAGAATCTCATGTGCTGCATTCGTGTTATAGGTATATGACTCAAATTCTGGCTTGGTGAACGCACTTGTCAATACTCGCACTGGTCCTTTAGTGGGAGTCACCTTCTTTGATTTAACTAGATTTTTTGTTGTTAATTCTACTTCAGCCACTGTTGCATCTTCAGGCTCAGATTCTTCAGACTCCTCTTCGATGTAGGCTATTGCGATTGTCTTATGACACTCTGCGTTGTATGGTGCCATTGGAGCGTATGTGCCTTTGGACACGTTGCGTCTGTTGTCAGCCTCCCAGTACGTTGTGTGAGTGTGCGACACTACTTCCAGAAGTGCTTTCAAAGAAGTGAACTTTGCGTCCACATACTTCGTATGCAAACGTTCCTCTAGACTCCCAACTACAATTTCTACAAGTTCTTCCATAGTACATGAAGTATTGCTTTTTGTATATTCTGTTCTGAACCTATGCAGGTATGCTACTGGTGACTCAGTAGGCATTTGGGCCATCTGACAGAGCTTATCAACCTTCACCGAGGGATCTGCTCCACCAAAATGCTTAGTGAACAACCTTTCCACCATCTCCCAATTGAGAACAGAAACTCGTGGTAGACTAGTATACCTGAAAAGAATATCTATGATAATTATTGAAGATAAAAAAATGCATAAAAGTACAGAAAACTTGGAGAGTATAATGGACTACATTGTTGCTGACTTTTTAACTTAATTTCATTGAATAATAAACACGTACATATATATAGTGCTAACATCCTATACAATCAAGGAATAAATCTACTACAATCTTGATACAAAAAGAGAAACTAAATAATGCAAAGGTTCATGGAATATTTTCTACACTCTTTCTCAAGTTGGAAAGTCGAGTAGATATCGTGTACTCCCAACTTGCAAAGCTTTATCTGACTGCAATGAATGATTTTGTTGCATTTCAACAAGCACCTTGATGACGAGACAATGTGATTCCCGATCTTGTGGTACTTTATGAGCCATGACGAAAAATGAGGTGATGAAAGGTTGTACGAGAAAGTAGAGTACAACAGACATCGACGTATATGTTACACGAGATATTAGAGTGTAGCGATGAATTATCAGTATAGAGATACTACACGAGAGATTAGAGTGTAGTGATGGATGATCAGAATAAAAATACTACATGAGATATTAGAGTGTAGTGATGAGTTAGGATGAAATGTTGCACGAGAAAGTAGAGTGCGGCTAAGATAGAGTCATGATCTTACTCATGCTTTAATACCATGATAAAGTAATCTAGGGTTCCATACCAAAACCAATTGGAAATGGTAGGAGTAACCCAAATCCTTATGATCCACTAGCAAGGTCCCAATTTCCCTATGTGGGATTCATATCTCAACACGGCTCCACACGTGTGACGACATATCAAGCCAAACACGTGGACAACATTTGGATCTTGAATCTCGCCATGTGAGTGGCAGCAGTCTCAGTCCCATCTCCACTAAAGTGAGTGAAGCTGATGGATATGTAGCCCTTGGGCCGCCTCCAACCAGGTTGTGGTAGAGAAAAAGGATCACTATAGCCAATAGGAATCTTGCCTGCAGCATGCAACATTTGCTCGATGATCCTGGCAATCCGTGACTCCAACTTCTGCTCTGGATTCGGCGGTGGATGAGGGTTATGAGGTGGAGGAGGCGGCGGAGGAATATATTCGTCGTCCCTTAGATCATCATCATCATGGGCAGATTGAGCCTGCTCATCCAACCTTGCTTGTATGGCTGCGAAATTATCATTCATTGACTTGGTTAAAGCTGCAAGGGTTTCTGCCAAGGTGCCAAACTTCAAATTGTATTGATTCTGGTCCTTGTCCATAGCGGACCGCATGCTGTCCACTTTCACTATGAATCTCGTCACAATTACCTCGCTAACCGTTTTCAAAATGTTGTTAAGTTGGCCGTCAACGTGCTACTCCCGTTCCATAACGTATTCTTTGTAAGCTGCTGAATCAAGAACCTTGATCTCGGCTACTGGCATTGCTTTGTAAGCCATTGTAGAATGAAATCTCTGTAAGACTTCCTCGTTGCTTAAGTTTCGGCAACTGGATGAGTTATGTTCCTGGAACTTAGGTGGTGGATGTTTGCGGCAGTTTGGATACGGCTTCTTATACTAGTTAAAAATTGTTGGATAAGAGACACTAAACCTGAGTCCCATTGGGTGTGCCAAAATATTTGGCTCTCCATCTAGGTTGACGTGACTAGAAATCACAAACTGTCTCTTTTCTTGTCTTATGTGTGTGTGTGTTTGGCGTGTCACTGTCGAGGGCAGAATGTAGCTGTGTTTTGCGCCGTGTTGTCTTTGCTTCCTTGCAAGCGATTGGAGCGAGGAGAGCACCAACCTCGTTCATTGAGTTCTATTTTCTTAAGCTATTTTAAGACTTAGGTTTTGTGTCTCTTTACTGAGCCACAAAGGATCGATACTTTATACACCATGTGAGTATAAAGCAGATTAATCTTAACGGAGATTGTTGAGAACACTAAGGGTGACTTCGTAAATCACCGAAATCTCCACGGTCTGTCGGGTGAACCAGACTCCTTTGATCGTCGACGTCATTGGTTGTAGCAAGAGTGAACCTTTGAATCTCCACGCTTTGTTAGGTGAACCAGATTCTAAGTTCGTTGTCGCTGGTTGTTTACTCACTGAGAGAGTAAGATTTACTTGTGCATAAATTTATGTATGTGTGTCGAGGTCTGCAAATCTTCTTCATTTTGTCTATTTATAGAGGTTGATGTTCTCTTATTCTTGTATCGCTTAAGGAAATATTGCTAATTAGGAAACCAAGATATTAGTATCGCAACTTTCCCAATCTTGCTTAGGAATCTCGCACACAACTGTGATTTTCATATTTGCAGCATTTTTGGGCCGCCAATGTCGGTCCATTGAACCCCCCCCCCCTCAGTATGTATTCTACAGTTTCATTAAAAAGCCTTGAAGGCAACCACATCGCCCTTCTTTTAGGAAAAAAAAGAGTTTAAGTCTTTAAGAGAAGCAAGCAGTTGGTGAAGATATTAACACTCCAATAGAATTATAAGCATAAATATATGGCTCTGTGCCTCCGCCTCTTTCAATGTAACGTCGCTCCTCACTGGCGTTTCCTCTAGGGCGTCTCTACTTGGCGTCGGTCTCTCCTCCCCTTCTCATCACGGATGGCTTAAGGCCACAGTGGATTCTCTCCAAGATCTCTCTCGATTTGAGTTCGGTTGGGGTTTGCACCTTAGTGCTCGATCGACGCGAGCTAGGTTGAAGGAGTTTTCAGGGGCGGCACTAACTCTTATTGGTGCAGAGGCGGTCGACAGTCTAAGGCAAGGGATTTCGACGTGTAGGCGTTGTTTGTTTCGATCTGATGCAAGAGCCTTTTGGCTTAGTCCAGCCACTAAGCGACGATATCTTGGGTTCATGGATGGCTTTGAGTCATCCAATGGCAGTGGCTGGAGTTTTGTAGCGACGGCGAGTCAGGGTGCCAAAATTTGTGATCGGTGGCGACAGTGCAGATTAGCTTCTTGTGGAGATGGTGATGAGATGGCTCGGTCCTTCCATGATGTACGATGAGCCTGGCATTGTTGGGCCAAACTTGCTAGGGTTTCAGTGGCCTACTTGGGCCTGGGACCTATGTGAATCTATTTTCTGGCCCACTCTTGGTGTTGCGTAGGTAATACTCATGGTTTTAAGGTTTATTGGTTATATTCGTCTCATTCGGTTTACGAGTTTCATAGAGATAGACATACATACCACAATTGCATACTCAGGAGTGTGTTTATTTCTATTTATCATTGATTCTTATGATCCCGAAGAGATGCGTGTAAGCATACATTTGTCAAGATTTATGGTTTTAAAGATTAGTGCTAGCGTTTGTAATAGCGTAGCACATACATTTAACTATGATTGTGACATATGAATAGTTCACCTCCGCTTTAGAGCATGTTCTGAATGCCATCAATTACGACCATAGTCGTATTTATTTAATAAAATGATCATCGGCTCCTCCGGAAGTTCCATTGCCTAAAAAAGAAGAAGAAGCATAAATATAAACGTACATCAACACATTGCTGCTGGTCCAGATCGAGTCCAGAGTATTGATACTAACAGCCCAAAGCTGAGTGAGTATCACTGAAGCAATCTCTGCATTCAGCTCTTCAATGCCCATGAAAGAATATATAAGTACCCTTTAAAGAACTCGAACCACCCCCCTGTCATAAAATTGCAGAGAATATATAGCTGAGCAACCAATCTGCACTACTAGATCACAATCAAGTAAGGAAAGAGTGCACATGCATGCCTTTCAATTTCATTTCATTTTCTTCCGCATTGTCACATAGACAGGTCAACCAGTAACGGACACCACGGTCGGTGAGCCATTATCTGTTGGTTAATTCTATATTGCCCTACAACATTAAACTATCATTTGCTCCCAGTTATAACCATATGGTACAATCTTGACTCTCCCATCCCTAGAAGCATGTGAATCTACCCACTGATTTCTTAACCAGTTCACTTGTTATATATATAACCCACTTAGCCATCGAGGGCATAAAAGTAAAAAGATTTGAGCTTCTTGTTACCCAACTTCACTACTAGATCACATCACTATTAGTCTTCAAATCAAACGCCGGTCACATTTTCGTTGTTCCTATCTCTTACCAATCTAACAGAAAATCCAATAAAAATTGACATTAAAACTCTTGTAAACTACCTAGTTTGGTCCGTCACGAGTCATCCACTACATCTACAATGACAACTCTATTAGATCTTGTAGACTCTCCTTGTGCAACTCTACTGCGCTTTCACAGTTTCACGGGCTCAATTCAACACACATAAACTCGAAAGGAATCTCATATCATTCTGTGCTTTTGTCTCTAACTTCCTCTCCACCGTATAAAATTACCCCTCAAAATCTTCACTATTAATCGAGTGGTCTTCTTCCTTTTGTTTATCCTCCTAAAATCTTGAGCTCACTTTCACTCATTCTCTTCCTCTCAATAACTCTCTGTTTATATATAGATAGAGCTTCATCTCTGCATCCATATCTCCTCTAGCTTAAGCTTCAAGCATCAGCTCACTAAATACAGTTTAGGATTCTTATATGTTGATTCCCAAAACAAGCTTCAAGCTTTAGCTTTTCAACTTTTCTGTTTGAGAAAAAAGCAACTTGCTTTCTTTGTCTTCTGGGCCCTTTCAACTTTCCAAACATCATCTCTAGTTGTTTTGTTTGTCATGTTCTAGTGATCGAGAGTTAATTAATTAGTTTGTCATTTTACTGGCGTGACAATGCTGCCGGAATACTTCCCACTCCGGTGGGAAAGCACCGGAGACCAATGGTGGTACGCGTCCCCTATAGACTTGGCAGCCGCCAACGGCCACTACGACCTCGTCAGCGAGCTCCTCCACCTCGACACCAACCTCCTCATCAAGCTCACCTCCCTCCGCCGCATCCACCGCCTCGAGACCGTCTGGGACGACGCCGACTTCGCCGACGTGGCAATGCACCGCTCTCAGGTCGCCCGGCGGCTCCTCACCGAGTGCCAGAGCTGGCCCCACAACTCCCTCATCCGCGCCGGCTACGGCGGTTGGCTCCTCTATACCGCCGCCTCTGCCGGCGACGTGGGTTTTGTCCGGGAGCTCTTACAAAGAGACCCTCTTTTGGTGTTCGGAGAAGGCGAGTATGGCGTCACTGATATATTCTACGCTGCTGCCAGGAGCAAAAACTTTGAAGTCTTCAAGCTGCTGCTGGACTTCTCGGTGTCGCCTCCGCCGAAGCGCAATGCGGAGGAGTGTGAGGAGATTAGTACGGATTTTAAGTGGGAGATGATGAACAGGGCGGTCCATGCGGCAGCGAGAGGCGGCAATGTGGAGGTTTTGAAGGACTTGGTTGGAGATTGTGGTGATGTTTTGGCTTATAGGGATGCTCAGGGATCTACACTCTTGCATACAGCTTCAGCTAGAGGACAGATTGAGGTGAGGTCCCATTCCCTTGTTGAGTTCTTGTTGTTTTCGTTGGAATGTGAAGTTTACTAGATCTAAGTCATTCATGGATTGTTAATCAAAAATGTACTGGTTGTTTGTATCTTACTTACTCTAGATTTGTGTGCCTATTGGTTCTGAATATTGGATTGATGAATTGATTTTGGTAACTCTATGCATGAGAAGCTTAAAGAAAAGGAGTTTGATTGGCCCTTGAATTGATACATGCAGTGTTGGCTTCAAGGAAGTATGGTGTCACAGCCACTTTAGGATTATGTTTCTCAATCTAGTCTTTTTGCTTGGTAGATCTGAACTTTTTATTTAGTTGATCCAGATGCCTTATTTCGAAGTCTATTTTTCAACTGTTATCATGCGCCTTTCGTTTTATGTAGGTGGTTAAGTATCTCATAGAATGCTTTGATATCAGCACCTATGTAGATAGTCACGGGAATACAGCTTTACATGTTGCCGCTTATAGGGGCCACTTAGCTGTGGTGGAAGTGCTAATTGGTGCATCTGCCTCGTTAACCTCTTTATCAAACTACAATGGTGATACATTTCTACATATGGCGGTGGCTGGTTTCCGAGCCCCTGGTTTCCGGAGAGTGGACAAACAGATTGAGCTCATCAAGCAATTGGTGTGCGGTGATATTGTGAACATGAAGGACATTGTTAATGCTAGGAACAACTATGGAAGAACTGCTCTTCACATTTCTGTGAGTGAGAATATTCAGTCTAGTGTGGTGGAACCCCTCATGACAATTCCGTCAATTGATCTGAACATATGTGACGATGATGGCATGACCCCGTTAGATATTCTTAAGCGGAGGCCAAAGTCACCGTCTTTGGAACTTTTGATCAAGCAGTTGATATCAGCTGGAGGGATCTCCAAGTGTCGAGACCATAAAGCTAGGAGTGCCCTTGTTTCTCATTTGAGAATGCACGGTATTGGGAGCAGTCCCGGAACCTCTTTCAGGATTCCTGATGCAGAGATCTTCTTGTACACGGGGATCGACAATGGTTCTGATGATGCCAGTGGTGATCAGTCATGTCTGCAATTCACTAGGTGCTCGGGTGAAATCACTCAGGTCGACTCCCCCGACTCAGTAAGCTATAAGAAGAATAATTCAGGTCCTGTAAATAATGCTGCAAGGCGCTTGAAGGTTCTTCTGAAATGGCCGAGGAGGAAAGAGAAAAAGGAATCTAGCAGAGACTCGAGTGATGCTGATTCTTTGGAATCGTATAGTTCGTGTACAGATTTGGAAGACAGTTCAATCCCACTTCGGCAGTTGTATTCAAAATCTTCATCACTTCCCAGCAACAAAAGGATACTTTCTGCCAGAAATAGTCTTCCTAGTCCATACACTAAAATGAAATACACTGCTGGTCTAACACATGGTGTGATTCAGGCAGTACCTCATTTTGGTTTTCCAGCTCGATCTCATGGGAGCCCTATGCTACGGTCGTCTGTGTCATCACCTGCTTTCATGGACAAGGAGAAGGGTGCCAACGCTGTAGTAGCATCCCGGTCAAATGGGAAATCACCACGACCGAAGTTGAAACAAAGTCCCTTCAATAGGAAGTTGATAAACCAATATCCGTGTGTTGGTGCACAAGGCCTGGAGGCAGAAGAATCAATTGGCTCTATATGGTCAACTCAGAGCTACAAACATTCTGGTTCCTTAGTTGCTTGATCAGACTGTACAAACGGGTCCAGCCGTCTTGGCTAGACGCCTAGACCTATGCAGATAGAGAGAATCTTGGTGAGTTCTCAAACAGTCAATCTGTATACAGCATTATATAATTTGTTTGGTTGTTTATGCGCCATTATAGATCACTTGTTCTGTAATACCTGTCTAGTCGATGCATATATAGTTGTTGTGAGCTTGTCCATGTCTGTTGTATCATTTTTACCGATACAAAATAAAACAAACTACAACACAAAGCCTCTCTGAGAGCCACCACCCCTCAAATCAATTTGAAGGGCGGAGGAAGAAGAGGAGGGAACACTAGAGCACCAAATACGGCAAATAGTAACTGAAGGAATTGTGTGCCCCTTTTTTGCCAAGCTGTTTACTACAAAATTAGCCTCAGGGAAAGCATGTCTGAACTTAATGTTTGGAAATTGCAAACAAGTTTGCAACCTGTCAAATGTCCCTAACGATGAGAGGATTTTCATGAAATATCGACAATATTGTTTACGTCATTAATGAGAACTTCTGAGTCGCCTTCGATGAGTAATGAAAGGAGGGTGATCATCGTAATTACCAAGGGAGAGAGTTACATGGTGAAGACCAATAGAAAGTTCGTATCGTTATAACATGATTAGTACAAGTTTGTTACCAAAAGTATATTATAGCCAATTCTGATTCTGATTGTGATCTATACAGCCTAGTACAGCTTAATGATATGAACTACAAAATATGTTGTGAAAAGCTCTCGTGTCCAAAATCTTTTGTTAGGACCCTCCTGCTGTACTTGCATATAATCTGTATTGATTCATGTATTGGGTCACGTAGTTGAGCTTTGGATCTCTGTTGGATCCGGTTTATGTTGTAAATGAGTCTCTACAGAGTAGAAAAGTATAAACAAAAGTGTTTAGGGTAGAATATTATAATTTCATTCAATCCCGAATTGGGTATATATATAGCTTTATAAGATATTCCTAATAGAAAGAAATATCAACAATAAAAAATAAATCAATTCTAATTACAAAAGGAATCATGTATATTTACAACCTTAATACTTGTCAACACCCCCTCTCAAGTTGGCGCATAGATGTCAATCATGCCCAACTTGACAATCAGTTCACTAAAGGTTTCATGTGATAACCATTTAGTAAGAACATCAGCTACCTGCTCCTCAGAAGACACAAAAGGAAAACTAATAATTTTCTTGTCAAGGTTATCCCTCAAGAAATGTCTTTCCACTTCCACATGTTTGATTCTATCATGCTGTATGTTTCTACCAAATTCCGCAAGGGTCTTTAGCAGAAGAGCGGGTTGAGCTATTTCGGGATGACCTGGTCTATCGCGCGTATGTCGTCATTTACCTGCTGTTAAGAACAATACACCAAACGGGCGTTAGGAGTCTTGACGGGGTGTTCCCGCCTTCGACTCTCTGACGCTCTAGTTAGAATGTATGGAGTGTAACAATAGTATTGGTAGAGTAACGGGCGTACCTCGTATCTATCATAAATGTGTTGTTTTATATTTGTGGTTGAGTATGGAGGTTGTTGCTGTCCTTCGATGTGAGATCTTTGCCTATTTTGTAAATGGCCTGCCCTGGTACTTTGCGTTTGCTGTACCGAACGCGTGGACGTTCAGATGGTGTTGGTTCCTTGGTTAAAGTTGAAGCATACACTGCTGCCTTGCGTTTGGTCTAAGCTGTGTTGACCCGTTTTTAGTGACCAATTGTGCAGTAATTGTGTGTTACGGGATCACACACAAACAAATCCCCTAAGTCCCCAAGTCAAGGAGATCAGCTCTTGATTGGGGAGTTGTAAAGCTTTTTCCCGGTTGCGCACACGTGGTCACTCGGGGAGGGGTCCGCACCCCGATACCCCCAGTCCCCCAACTCTCTAATGAAGAGTTGGTTCGAGGTAGGATGTCGAATGTTCTTGCCGTGCGGCTATCTATTTGGACTCCGAAACTTGATGTTGCTGTTTTGGAGCTGCTTTCGTGGCGACAAGTGATGTTGCTACTCGGGCCACGATAGTGCAAACGTTGTTGTTGTTCGACTATCGGTGTGGACTCCGAAACTTGATGTTGCTGTTTGAAGCCGCTTTCGTGGCGACAAGTGATGTTGCTACTCGTGCCACGATAGTGCGAACGTTGTTGTTGTTCGGCTATCAGGGTGGACTCTGAAACTTGATGTTACTGTTTGGAGCCGTTTTCATGACGACAAGTGATGTTGCTACTCGTGCCACGACAGTGTGAATGTTGTTGTTGTTCGACTATCGAGGTGCATTCTGAAACTTGATGTTACTGTTTGGAACCGCTTTCGTGGTGACAAGTGATGTTGCTACTTGTCCCACGATAGTGCGAACGTTGTTGTTGTTCGACTATCGGGGTGGGTCCCCCCTATCTTTTCGCATTCTCACCTTTCAGCTTCATAACGGTTACCTATCATTTGATATGCTCGTGTCAGGGACGTTTTGACAGCTGTTTGCTGCATGTACGTGTGACGCGTGGTGCACAGAATTCGGAGCGGTAGGGTAATTAGTTTTGGCGAGAGCGCGTGAGACACGTGTCGTAATCCTACGGTGGGAGGCGCTTGAAATTGACGATAGGCATTCACCTAGGGTTAGTTTTGGTGCTATAAATATCTTGGCTTTCACTTTCATTTTTTTACACTTTTGCTTCTCAGCTGAAACTCTGCCGAAACGCCTTCCCGAAGCTCTTTGTGATGAATTTGCAGTTTTTAGCCATCTCGTAAATCTTCCTCTCATCTTTAAAGGTAGTCTCTTGTTCTTTTTGTTTCAAAAACGTGTGATTCGTGTTGCCCTGATGCGTTTGCACTCGTTACTATTGGTGGTACTATTGTGGTAATTTTTGGATTTTTGTGGTATGTTTCTTGTGATTTTGCTAGTGTAGAAAGCGTTTGGTTGGGTTAGGTATTGCATTCCTTTGTTTTGGTGCTTAATAAAATTTCTGGGTTTTTGCCGTTTTCTGGGCTTTTCTGGGTATGTTACGAAGAACAGTCTTGTTCTTGAGGTGTTTGTTTCTTTTGGGGCATTTGATCTGTTTTTGGGTGTTGCGAAATGGTGTGTACCTGTTTGTGCTATGTGAAGAATTGGGGTCGTGACATACTCCATACGTTCGCCGTTTGGCTTATTCTCCCATTTGCTTTTCTCATAGGATCATGGAATTTGTAGTCGTTTCAAGCGATGAGTCCCTTTCGCAAACCCTAGGTTCCGTATAGGGTCAAACAGTCCTGCCAATAGTGTTACAGATTCCTCGTCCGATAGCGTACTGAGTGTCTCCCCTCTGTCTGTTAACGCTAGTGGTGCTTTGCATAGGTCATCAGCCCCCGAACATGAAGCTGAGCAGGTATGTTGTGGTGCGATCCGATCGTCAAGGTGCATCTATGGGGTCCAGTGGTGAAGTATCGACCTCTTCTTCTGGGGGCTCGCAGGGTTACGTGATCCTGCCCCGTGGTGGCCGGGCGTCAGGGGCTGCTCTCCCCGTACTCCCCATAGGCGGGCCCGTGCTTTGGCATCTTGCGGACGGGCATGGGGTTCAGGAACCGGAGGGGTCCCCGTCCATACGTGAGATCGATTGGTGGTACCGGGACTACCACATTCCCTGAACAGTGAAGCTTAGGGCCCTCCGTGAAGGCGAATCGTTTACGCGTCCTCCTCGCGGTCATGCCTGTGTGAGCGAGTTCCAGCTTAAGGCTAGGTTGAAGCTTCCACTCCACCCATTTTTCCAAAACGCCATCTCTCTCTCTTCAACATTACACTGGGCCAGTGTAGTCCCACGCTGACGTGCGTGCTGATCACGTTTCGCAAGTTTTGGAAGCTTAGTGGGTTACAGTTCCATACTCGTGCGAAGATCGGGCACTTATTTTGTTTGAAGTATTCCCCTCGTATGATGGACAAGGGTACGCACGATGAAACCCCGAACGAAGTGGTGGTTAACAAAGCCCTCGTCCTCTTCGACTGCCTGGCGCCGGTATTATTGTCTTGTCGGGTGTGAGTGGGAGTTCGATAAGCCCGATAGTGTGCTTTCGCGTGGGCGCGATCAGATACATTGAGTCCCCGAGTTCTTTCAGCCTTTAGGTGTGGTGTTGGTTGCCGGTTATCGGCATTTGTCTGCTCATCTCTTTTCGTATTCGTGCTTGCTAATGCCCTATTTTTTTTGTAGATTAACGATTGTATCCCCTCACCCGTTTGGAGGAAAGGCTTTTGGCTCGAATCAAGTTCGCTTTTGATCCCCATCCAGACGCGAGGAACTTCTGGGCGGCTAACCATTGGGAGCTAGTTGAACGTTGCGGTCTCTCACACCCTCCCGGTATGTGTGCGCCCCGTTTTACTTCGTGTATTTGCTTATGACATCTGTGTGGCTTTTCGGACTGACGTTCCCCTTTTTTTGTAGCAAAAATGAAGAAGTCATGTTCCTCCACTAAGCAAGATGCGGCCTAGCAGCGTATGCTAGTGTTGATGGAGAGGACTAGGCAGGCCCGTATAGTGGTGGAAGGGAATGGAAACCCTGTCCAGGGCGGCACTCCTCAACCCATGTTCCATCCTCTTGACTGCAACCAATATCTCGACCCGGTTCCCGAGCTTGATGAAGAGGTGGAGGCCATGGGTGCTGCTGCCGCAGCTCCGGTTATACGAGCCGCTACTCCTGAAGATCGAGTGAGAGAGGCTACTCTCAACACCCGTCGAGGGGAAGAGGGTGAATAAGCCTAGAAGGACCGCCTCCGTTGAAGGATGTGCGGAGCAAGGAGCGTCGCGAGCGCCAGATCGACCGCGGGGACAAGCGCCAGAGTGAAGGTCGACTGTGCTCCTGTTCTCGGAGCAAGTCCCACTTGCCAACCAAGAGTGTCTCCAAGATTTCATTTAAGCTCTCTCCCCTCCGTCAGTCTAGAGATGCGGGGGTGCCCAAGCTAGGGTCTACGTCGCGTCGGCTAGAAGATCAGGGGGCATCCAACCGTCCTCTTAAATGCCCAAGGGGTCTGTCCACCGAGGCCTAGCCAGGCGTCACTGTTACTATGGCAGGAGAAACTACACTGTCCTCCGAGTTCCTTACTCGTATCCATAGTTCCATGGGTGCGGGCATCGAGTCTATGCAGAAGTGGCGTCAACTCGGCGCGGCTCCGAGCGAGTCCCTGTACGTGGCGTTTGACACGTGCATTCAACCCCAGCACCAGCTCTTCCTCATCAAGGGCCTAGATGGGTCGATGTTACAGACAACCTAGCTGTCGAAGGCGAAAGCCGAGAGTAAGTAGCTTTCGGCCGAGGTCGGTAAGTTGAAGCAGGTTCTCACAAAGTCCGTTGATGTGGCCAACCGTAAGATCTCCCGAGTGAACGAGCTGGTTCGTGAGGTCAATCAGCTGAAGAAGGAGCTGGGTGAGTCTCAGTCTGGGATCGCAATCTTTGAGATGGATCTTGCCTCTCTCCGGTTGTCCAGTGGTGCTTGGATTACGGAGCTGGAGCAGGAACTAGCTGAGGCTCGTACTCATGCGATGACAGAGGATATTCACAGGAAGATTGCAGAAGAGGTGGTAGCCGAGTTCAAAGCGTCGTTTGAGTTTGAAAAGGTTAAGGCCGATGTGGTCGGGGATTTCAAGAATTCGGAGGAGTTCGAGGATTTGGTTGCAGCTGAGGCCAATGTCCAGTGTGAGGACTTCTCTGCGCTCGTGCTCCCGTTCGTCAAGGTGGGCGAGTTCGAAGTGTGGCAAGCCGCTGAGGCCGAGAAGTTGAAGCGTTCGCTGGAGGAGCCGGAGGGCAAGTCGCATGCTGAAGCGTTCCCTAAAAACAAAATGCGCCAATGTACTCATACAAAAAGTTCAACAAACGTTGG
The DNA here is from genome assembly GCA_946800695.1 of Geum urbanum. NCBI lineage: Eukaryota > Viridiplantae > Streptophyta > Magnoliopsida > Rosales > Rosaceae > Geum > Geum urbanum. Next base: position 59,654,593 of record OX327005.1, on the reverse strand, counting down.
ATGTACGTGTGTCGGTGCCAACCAAACGCAGGTAGATAAACATTTAGTGGAAATATTTCCTCAAGTGCTGTGTGTTCCAGAGGTTGCTTAGCCTTTTTCCGAACATGTCCTTGATGTAGAACGTGCCTGGGCTTGTGACTGCGTCGATGATGTACAGACCTTCCCATGATGGGCGTAAACTCTTTGAGTTTGTTTGGATTGCCTTCATCACCTAGTCCCCCAGTTGGAGTGGGCGCTCCCGAACACGTTGGTTGAATAGCTGAGCGACTCTCTGCTTGTTCGTGGTATTGTGAAGATGTGTCATGTCCCGCTTCTCTTCGAGGATGTCGTTGTCGAATCGTAGCCCTTCTCCATTTGTGGTGGGGTCATAGCTTTCGATTCTTGGGCTTCTGTATGTGAGTTTGAGTGGTAGTACGGCTCCGTTTCAAATGTGAGGCTAAACGGGGTTTCTCCTGTCGCTTCCGTTGCAGTTGTTCAGATTGACCATAGTATTTCAGGGAGGATTGTGGGTCATCGTCTGTACCATATGTCTCCTTTCTCGATGAGTTCGATCTTCTTCTTGATTCCCTCCTTGATAATCTTGTTTACTGCTTCTACCTGTCCGTTCGTCTGGGGGTGTGCCGGTGATGCGAATACCAGTGTGGTGACCTGTTTCCTGCAGAACACCTTGAGCTCGTCGTTGTGGAATTGCAACCCGTTATTGGTGATGATGTTGAATGGGGTGCTATAGCGACAGTAGAGAAAATGTCAGAGGAATCTCTTGACCTTTTTAGTTGTGATTTTGACCATCGGCTCGGCCTCGATGAACTTGGTATGGTAGTCTTTGATTACGATGATGTAGCGATACTGGCCCTTGGATTTTAGAAGTTCTCCGATGAGATTGAGTCCCCATTGTGCAAACGGAACTGGAGAAGTAAGGATCGATAGGGGAACTACAAGCATATGGTTCTTGTGTGCGTATAGCTGGCATTGGTGGCAGATCGTCGTAATTGAGGTTGCGTCAGCATGGATGGTAGGCCACCAGAATCCACTTCGGAGTGCCTTTTGTGGGATTGATCGTGCTCTTGCGTGATGGCCACATACGCCCGAATGGATTTCCCTTAGTATCATGTCGCCTCTTTCTGGTGTAACACATTTGAGGTTGTCCCATGTCTTCCCCTGTCAGTATAGTCTGTCGTGTCGGATGCTGAAGTTGACTGTTCTGGCTATGACGTTTTGTGTTTGTGCCCGGTCTACTGAGAGTTCACCCTGGTTTTGTATTTGAAGATTGGGTCCATCCAGCTTGCCACGTGTGGCTCGATGATGAAGATCTCCTTTAGTATTTTCGTGATGCTTGGTCCTTTAAAGACTTCCACTACCCATTACCCTGGCTCCGTATGGACTGGTGATGTGGCCAAACGGGCGAGTGCATCTACCTTGGTGTTTCTGTCCTTGGGGATGTGGTTGATGCTGAAAAACTTGAACTTGCTTAGCATTGTGTGAACATGGCCGAGATATGCCATCATCGTATCGCCCTTTGTTTTGAAGTCGCCCCGGATTTGGTTAACGACCAGTTGGGAGTCGCTGAAGATGTTGATACTTGGGGCTTCTGAGTTCCGGGCTAGTTGCAGTCCGGCAATGAGGGCTTCGTATTCGACATCGTTGTTTATGGTTTTGAATTCGAATATGAGTGTGTACTCTGCTCGTACGCCCCCTGGCCCGGTAAGGATGATTCTGGCCCCACTAGTCTTCTTGGTGTACGACCCGTCTACGTAGAGGTTCCATGGTGATTCAGGTATTGGGAGCTCCTGGTTGGGGATGTTTGTGCTAACGGTTAATGTGTCGTCGGGAGCAGGCTTTGTTGTATCTTCAGCCTCAGTGTACTCGGTTATGAAGTCTGCGACAGCCTGACCTTTTATTGCTATCTGAGGCGTATAATGGATGTCATATTCGCTCAGCTCGACAGCCCATTTTACTAAACGGCAACAGTGATCGGGCGATTGCAGCACTTGTCATAGTGGAACGTTTTTAAGAACGTGGATGTTGTGGGTCTGGAAGTACAGCCTGAGTCGTCTGGCTGCCATTACGAGTGCGAGTGCCACCTTCTTGATTGTTGGGTAACGGGTCTCTGTTGGTGTCATGCCCTTTCCGGCGAATAAAACTGACAGTTCCAAATTTGTTTCCCTCCGAACAAGGGTGGAACTAACGACCGTTAGAGAAGTAGATATGTATATATACAAGGTTTCTCCTTTCACTGGCCTAGATAGGATGGGGATTGAAGCCAGATATTGATGGATGTGAATGCGGCTTCGCAGTTGGGTGTCAAAATGACGTTTCGCTTGTTTGTAGTTCAGAGAGCCTTGAAGAATGGTGCGCCCTTGTTGAAGTAGCGAGAGATGAAGCGATTCAGGGACGCTAGTTTTTCCGTTAGGATTTGGAGCTCGGCCTTGGTCGTTAGAGGTTGCTTGTCTAGTATTGCCTTGACCTTCATGGTGGAAGCTTCGATACCCCGTTGGCTGATGATGTATCCGAGGAACTTACTTGTCGTTACGCCGAATGTGCACTTAGCCGGGTTCAATTGCATGCCATTCTTGATCAGGAGGTCGAGTACTGCTTGTAGGTGTTCGGGGTGGTTCACTGCCATGGTGCTTTTTACCACTATGTCATCAATGTAGACTTCCATGATTTCACCCGTTAGCCCATCGAATATGATGTTCATCAATCTTTTGTAGGTGGAGCCTACGTTCTTGAGGCCGAACGGCATGACTACGTAACAGTTGAGTCTCTTGTCTGTAGTGAAGCAGGTGGCCTCCTGGTCTTCGTGGTTCATAAGGATTTGGTTGTACCCTGAATACGCATCCATCATGGATAGCAGTTCGTGTCCTGCAGTGGCGTCCACCAGCTGATCAATCCTGGGCAGTGGGAAGCTGTCTTTCGGGCAGGCCTTATTCAGATTGCTGTAATCTACGCACATGCGCCATGACCTGTTGTTCTTCTTAACCATCACGGCGTTGGAGATCCATTTCGGGTAGTCAACCCTTCAGATGAAACCGATTTTCTGCAGTCTGTCCACCTCCACGTGCATGGCCATGTATCGTTCCTGGCCATACGCCCGTCGTTTCTGCTTGACCGGTTTCGCGATTGGATTGATGCTGAGTTTGTGGAAGATGATGCTTGGGGTGATTCTGGGCATGTCTACATAAGACCATGCGAACACCTATCTCATAGAATCTGAACCAGTCTGGCTGCTATGTCTAGCTCCAGCTGGGCGCCGATGCAGATCGTGTGCTCTGGGTGTTCGCTTGACAGGTGTATCGTGCTCAGCTCTTCTCGTTCCGTGGCTGGCTGAATGGCGTTCAGCCTATCCCTTGGGTCATCGGGTTGCTGTTCTTTGGGGGATTTTTCTACCATCGTGCGTAGCTCTATTCGTGTGTTGTCTTCATCCAGTCGTGCGGCATTTTCCATGAAATCGTATTCTCTTATCGTACCAATTTCGTAATCTATTGGGAACTTGGCTAGAAGCATGTGACCTGTAATAATTAGCTTTAGCTTCGAGATGCCTGGTCGTCCCAAGATCATGTTGTAGGACGTGCGAATGTCTACAATGACGAAGTCCATTCTGATTTCATTCTAGGGGGTGCCTGGAGTCCCGACGCCAAATTGCATATAGTCGCTCCTGAGAGGGTATATGGTTTCGCCCGAGAGCTGGCAATGCTTTCGTGATCCTATGTCATTTTGCACCTTGGGCATTTGAGCCCCTCGTATGCTTCCTAGAAGATGATGTTAACGGATGCCCCGTTGTCGATGAGAATACGCTTGATAAGATATCGATCCACCATATTGTCATTGACGAATGATAGTGTGTTGTTCCGGTTGCCCTCTTCTTCGTTGCAGGAGAAAGTGATTAGAGGCCAATCCTTCATGCCCGCCTTTGGTGGATTCCCGGGATGTACTGCGAATACGTCCCTTGGGCTAGGCTCTTCCCGCTTTTGTTGGCATTCAGGATTCCACTTCCCTCCCGATATGTTGTTGATTGTACCCCTCGTTCGTATGTTTGTAACCTGTCGTTCTGTGTTCGGCCTCTGGAAGATTAACGTTCCCTCGTTGTGCAGCCGCTCGATTTCCCTTGCCAAGAATTCGCAGTCGTTTGTGTTATGGGTGTTCGAATCATGGTATATGCACCATGTTCCCCTTGTATTTCGCATGAGGACGATACCAGGTGCTCTCGGCATTGGTGGGCGGATTTGGCTTTTATTTTGCTTGAGCACTTCCTCATTTGAGGTCTGGGCGATCGAGAAGATCTCACGACATGGGTAAAGATCTCTGGGTGGTGGTTGGTTCTGTCGAGCTGGGGGTTCGCGTTCGCGATGCGCTTGCTGATATTGTTTGTTGCTTTTGTGTTCACGGTAGTGGCTCTCAAGTTTGCGGGAGGTTAATTCGGGCTGTGTTTTCAGTGGTGGGCTTTTAGTTATGTGGGGGGATGGTAGGCGGTTGTGTATGTAGTTGGGCGCTTTCGAGGGTAGAGCTGCGTTCGGACCTTGTGCCCCTTATACACGGGTTTCCACCAGTGCCTTCTGTACAATCAGGTCGATGACCTCGTCGTACCCGAGGTGGTTCTTCCTGACCAACTTCTCTACAAACAGGGTTCCTGTCAGATTTTCCAGTAACACCGTTTTTGCCACGTTTTTGTCGAGGTTTCTGCATGTGTTCGCAAGGGATCTCCATCGATTGATGAAGCCGGACAGGTTTTCGGTGTCTCCCTAATGGATCTTGAGGAGTATGCTGGCGGTGTTGTACTTGCCCTGCAACTAGTATCGTCTAAGGAAACACTTCGTTAGCTCCTCGAACGAGTGTATGGATCCCGTGGGCACCTCGTAGAACCAGTTTCGCGCTTCTTCCATTAATATCTCTTGGAACAGGAAGCAGAGGGTTGCATCTGAGTACTGGGTACCTGCGGTGGCGGACTAATACTCGTCGATGTGTGTTTGTGGATCTCCCTTCCTATTCAATATGTTAATCTCGACGGTTTTGGAATATGGGTCCCTGCCTTGTGCCATGATGACGTCTGATAATGGGTTTACGCGAGGCGTGTACTGAAAGGACCCAACCCCGATTTAGTTTCCTAAACCGGAATCGAACCCCTTCTGAAAACACGAACTTTCAAAAACCATAGAAATTTCGGCAGAGTTTCACTATATTGTGAGTTACCATTAACCTGCACCCGAAAATACACTTCATCCTATGCCACAAAAACCAAACCGTGGGCACTAATCCCATCCAGATTTCTCAAAATCATATCACAATATAAAATAATAAGCAAAACTGTAGCTTTACAGAAATCCGGAAAAATCATATGAAAATATAAACATCAGAGTATTCAGAGCGACCTCTAGTATATATATACATAAATATACAGCAGTAGGCTAAACAAGAAACCTACTGAGAAAGAAAAGTAGCCCAAATACTAAGCCTCCAACTGCGACGTGCGACACCAGAATCCGAAGTGCAAACTGGACATTGAAAACAAAGAGCCCAGTGAAAGACATATAAACCGTTAGAGTGAGTGGACGAAAATAAATGTCTTTTGCCGAATAATATATGTTATAAAAACATATGCGAGTCTAAATGCATGAAGATGAGATGGTACACGAGGGAGACTCTAACTCCTCACGCGTGTAGAGCGTGCATCGTAAAATTCTGCGGGGTCACTCATGGACACATCCGCACTAGTACAGTCTGAATCACGAGATCCCAGACCCACACATGATTCTAGCCAGAAAGGCCTCAGGTCAGGGTATCTCCCTCCCCCCCCAGTAAAGACCTCGGGTCAGGGCTCACAGTCCCCCCCCCCCCGGTAAACATCCTCGGGGATCAGCCGGGATGCTAAGTGTATCGATACAACCACATATACTAAGACTGTACTCTGTGTAAACCAAATCATAAATAGTTTATATGCAAATTTATAAAGCATAATGTAAATGCATATTCGTAATATATAATTATAAGAGCATAATCGTATATACATAATCGTAAAACACATGCTCGAATAAATCATAATCGCATATGCATGCTCATGCTCGTAAAATGTATATAAAAGAATTGCAACCAATCAGTGAAAAGAAATGTCCACTCACAGACAAGCACAGCGCGCCAACACGTTAATCCCAAGATCTAGCGGAAGATCCCTCGCCAAGCGTACGATCTCGATCTCCTGAATAATCACAAAATATCACTGATCAAAATCACAATTCAATACTCTAAACCACACCTCGAAAACCAACTATTTCCGGAAATATATAACTCGGATAACAAAAGAATTGCCAAAAATCTCAAAATACTCCACATAAACCCTCGACATAAAATCCACCACTCAAATCGATTCGAAAACCTCAAGGCGACGATCAGGGTGCGATTACGAGTAAAACGGCATAAAATTTTCCAAAATCCAAAAAAGTCAACGCGTCGCTGGAGCTCCGTCGTAGACCGCTGCCGGCGCGCCGTTACCGGAGAGATTTTTCGGCGACCAAGACCACCACAGCTTCTTCTTCTCAAGCCCAACCCAAAACTCTTCTACACCAACCTTCAATTCCACCGGCAACCCCTCCAAAACCGCCTCGAAAGATCCACATCCAAGAATCGCCGGAAAACTTTCCCGGCCGATTCCGGCACCGCCACGTCACCAAAACACCTCAAACTAAGGGGGTTTTCACCCTTAGCTCGAGCCCAGTCCGTTCCACCTCAAAAACCAACCGGAAAGTAGACGGAACACCACCCTCCATTAAACCCAATTCCGGCCACTTTCACCTTCAAATTTCACCAACCAAAACACACCAAACATACATCAATCGAAAGCCCATAAGACAAGTTTCAAAACCATACCTTAAACTCCGGCAACCGTGCCATTTTCCGGCGGCCACAATGATGGCGAGTTCACGGACTCAGTGAGTCAACGCGGCTGACTCGATCAACTCGGCCCAACTCTGGTCAACTCGGTCAAACAGCCCATTTTCGAACTTTTCGATAACTTTAGGACTATTCGGCTATTTATACGTTGCGAATTAACTATATCCGCAATTCGGATAACTCAAACTCAAACGGATAAACACGACTAATTCGACGATAATTTCAAATATTCTTTTTATATTCCTCGATTATCCGAAAAATCCTCGGAAAGCTCCTACGAACTCGAAATCGGATTCTCTACATTTCCCACGAACAAACCCAAATCAAATTCATGTCCAAAAATTAAGTCCTGAACTAAGTCCCATATCCGATTAATTACGATAAACCACAATTACTCGTGAAACTCGCAGATTAAGCCGATCACTATACCAATTCCGGTTTGGGTCGTCACATGTACATCCCCTTTGGCCCTGTGTGCATGCTTTTGTTTAGTGATGTGATTTAGGCCTCCATCTCTTCTATCCGTAGGAGCATGGCATCCTCGATTGCGCAGTTGGTTCTTCTTCGTTGTATTCTTGTATTCTTTCGGGCGGTGAGGGTAAGCCCAGAAGTTGATTGTTTCGCAGTTCCCATGGTCGATTGATTCTGATGACCTGCCTACCCACTCTTGGTTCTTTTGTCGGTCCTAGCTCCTCGCGTTGGGTCTCCTGGCTTCGGATGAACGCATCAAGTTGTTCCTTCAATTGTTGTCGGGCCTGGCGTTCCTGATCTCTTCCGGTTTTGGCTGATTAGAGTTCCTTCATGAGATGGGCTGCTGCTTCATCTTTCATTAGGTCGTTGATGTTGCTGATTGCGTCTACGGGTGTGTCTCTTGTCTTCTTGCTTTCGGGTGTGATGTGGTTTGTCGCCATCTTTACTATTAGTTTTGGCTTTCGGGCTCTATTTTTTTGTTGGTTTTTTTTACGTGGTTTACGATTGTTCGCTTCCCACAGACGGCGCCAATTGTTTCTACCAAATTTTGCAAGGGTCTTTAGCAAAAGAGTTGGTTGAGCTATTTCGGGCTGACCTGGTCTATCGCGCGTATGTCGTCATTTACTTGCTGTTAAGAACAATACACCAAATGGACGTTAGGAGTCTTGACGGGGTGTTCTCGCCTTCGACTCTCTGACGCTCTAGTTATAATGTATGGAGTGTAACAGTAGTATTTGTAGAGTAACGGGCATACCTCGTATCTGTCATAAATGTGTTGCTTTATATTGGTGGTTGAGTATGGAGGTTGTTGCTATCCTTCGATGTGGGATCTTTGCCTATCTTGTAAATGGCCTGCTCTGGTACTTTTCGTTTGCCGTACCGAATGCGTGGACGTTCAGATGGTGTTGGTTTCTTGGTTAAAGTTGAAGCCTGCATTGCTGCCTTACGTTTGGTCTAAGTTGTGTTGACCTATTTTTAGTGACTAAGTGTGTGGTAATTGTGTGTTATGGGATCACACACTAACACTGTACTGGGTATGAGAAATTTCGATAGTAGCTGTATTATCAAAATGCAAATTCATAGGTCTCTGAAGTCTGAAACCCAACTCCCTTAGCACATTCTTGATTCACAGCAGTTCACATACTTCATTTGTAATTCCACGGTATTTAGCTTCTGCACTAGAACGAGTAATTACATTCTGTTTTTTACTGTGCCAAGTAACCAGACTTCCACTAATAAAAGTAAAGTAGCAAGAAGTAGATGCCCGGTTAGTATGATCACCAACCCAGTCTGCATCATTATAGCCTGAGACACACACCGTACTAGTGTAGCCAGAAACACAAAACTCACTGTCTCTTGCAAATAACAAACATTTATTAGGTGTGCCCTTCAGATACCTGAGAATACGTAATACTGCACTCATATGGTTTAGTCCAAGATTATGCATAAACTGACTCACCATACTGACATCATATGCAATATCAGGTCTAGTATGTGATAAATAAATAAGTCTCCCAACTAAACGCTGATACTTGACCTTATTCATTGGAACCTGATCTGAAAGAAGCTTTAGCCTGTGGTTTTTCTCAATCGGAGTAATAGCAGGCTTGCAGTCTAATAGTAATGTCTCAGCAAGATGATCTAAGACATATTTCCGTTGGAACAATGTAATCCTTTGCTTGGACCTTGCAACTTCAATTCCCAAAAAATATTTCAAGTCTCCCATATCCTTCATGTCAAATTCTAGCGACAACTGTTTCTGAAGACTTGTCATCTCACATGAATCATCTCTTGTAGCCTTCATGCCATCTACATACATAATAAAGGCAGTAGTCGTATCATCCTTATGTTTGACAAACAAGGTGTGATCAGAATTGCATTGGCGATATCCAAACTTGTTCATTGCCTTTTTAGAGAAACGTCCAAACCATGCCCTAAGTGACTCTTCAGGCCATATAAAGATTTCTTCAGATAGCACACATTTCCTTCATTACCTGGTTTACAATTGACTCCTGGTGGAGCATCCATGTATACTTCTTCTTCAAAGTCACCATTTAAGAAGGCATTCTTCACATCAAAATGACGTAGAGGCCAATCATAACGAGCTATAAGAGCAATAAAGATTCTTACAGTGTTAATTTTGGCAACTGGTGCGAAAGTCTCCTATTAATCAACTCCATACTTCTGAGTATAACCTTTCGTAACCAGCCTAGCTTTGTAGCGATCAATGCTTCCACCAGCTTTAAGCTTCACAGTAAACACTTAACGACATCTAACAGTCTTCTTACCAAGTGGCATAGGGACCATATCCCAAGTTTCATTCTTCTGTAGGCCTTCTAATTCTTCATTCATAGCTTGTTTCCACTTGAGATCTGTCAAGGCATCCTGTACATTGCTAGGAATAGATACTGAAGATAATTGATTAACAATATGTGCATGAGACTCAGACAACCTATGGTGGGAAATATAGTTGGCAATAGGGTATTTGGCTTTGGCATCTATATTAGACTCATATTGTTGTTTAGGAACTCCTTTAGTGACACAGTTAGATTTACATACCTCAGGTGGAACATTTTGAACGAAGACCTCAGTTGGTGAAGTAGACAAGGGAATAAAAGCTTCAGTACTATATTGATGGTGTTCCGAATGTAAATTAATTGTCAAAGAATTCAGGTCCTCTAATACCAGGTCTTCAATGCATCGAGAAATGCCCTTCGATGCATCGAGGCAGTCTCTTGGGTCCTCACTACTCGAACTCTTCGATGGATCAAAGGAATGGTTCGATCCATCGAAGCCATCCCTCTGGTCGTCCTCCCTCAAAGGCTTCGATGGATCAAGGGAATGGCTCGATCCATCAAAGCCATCCCTTGGGTTGTCATTACTTTGATCCTTCGATGGATCGAGAGGATATTTCGATCCATCAAAGGAACCTCTCTGGACTTCCGTTGGAGACATGTCAGAAACCCCAAATCATAACTCTAATTGTTCATGATCTTCAAATTCCCGCACACTTAGAGTATTTCCTTTACATCCGCTTTTCTACCCCTGAAGGGAAGACTCTAACACTCCCCTGAGTAAAAAAGGGCTCAGATTCCCGAAAGGAGACATCGAGAGAAACATGAGTCTTCTTGGTGAGGGGATCATAACATCGATAACCCTTCTGAAAATCTACATATCCAATGAAGACGCATTTCAATACACACGGATTAAGCTTGCCTCTCAATTGCTTGCTGATATGAACATAACAGTGCACCCAAAAACTCTAGGTTCCAAGTTATGAAGAGAGGGGACATTCAACATCTCATGAAGCTTCTGGTATGAAGTCTGAAACTCAATAACACGGGATAGAGTACAGTTGATCCAATAAGTAGCAGAAGTAACAGCTGCACCCCAATAAGAACGAGAGACGTTCATGCCAAATAAAGAGGCACGAACAACCTCCAACAAGGTCTTATTCATATGCTCTGCCAAGACATTCTGTTGAGGAGTATAAGCAATAAAAGTTTGATGATGGATCCCATGAGAGCTCAGATAAATAGACATGGCAGTATTGACATACTCATCACCATTGTCAGATTGAAGAACCCAAATAGGCTGCTGGTATTGAGTAGTCACCATCTTATGAAAGTTAACAAAGTGGGAGAACACATCACTCTTGTTAGTCATCAAGCAAACCCATGCCATCCGAGTACACTCATCAATAAAAGTAATAAAATAACGAGCTCTAGTAGGTGTAAAAATCCAAGCAGGACCCTAAACATCAGAATGAATTTTCATAAAAGGAACTGAGCATTTATTCAAACTGGGAGGATACGTACTACGGTGGCTCTTAGCCAGTTCACAAACATCACACTTAAACTCAAACTCATCAACACCCGAAAACATATGTGGTTGTAACTTCCTAAGATAACCAAAAGAAAGATGACCCAAACGACGATGCCATAACCAGACGGTCTCCTTGGCTATATGTAAACTGCTAACATTTTTTGGCTTGACTCAGTTGCTGCTCCCACTGGATGTCAAATTAAGATAGTACAGCTTCCTCCATCTAGTACCACAACCAATAATCTGCCAAGTCAAAATGTCCTGAAAACACAATAGTTGAGATAAAACGTGACAGAATAAGATAGGGCCATAGTAATTTGACTAACAGATAAGAGGTTATATGCTAGAGCAGGGACAACTAAGAGAGAATCAATAGTTAAGTTTGAAGAGAGAGTAATAGAGCCTTCACCAATAACAAAAGAATGAGAACCATTAGCGGTAGAGACACTGGGTAAAGTGGAGGGATGAAGAGAGTGAACTAAGCTAGGGGTATTAGTCATATGATCCAATGCACAAGTGTCAATTATCCAAGCATTATTCCCACAAGATGTAGTAAGAGAAACCTTACCATACATACCTGATTGGACGATATTGGTAGAGACAGTTGTGGGAGGAAGGGTCTTGCGTGGACAAGGTCCCCACCAATCCGGATATCTAATTTTAGCAAAGCAGTTGTCTGGAGAGTGACCCTTGTCCTTGCATAGTGGGCATATAGAATTGGTATATGGGTTAGGAGGGCGGACAAAACAAGGAGACTCAGAAGAGCGGGAGGTAGAAGAAAGTTGTCGTTAAGCCACAACGGCCTGAGCGTCGAGAGCGGGAACTGACGGTAGTGGTGGTGTGGATGGGGTAGTTGTCATTATAGCAGACTGACCAGGGCCAGCAAAATAAGTCAAGCGGTCAATGTAAGCACAGCGAACATGAGCATAAGTCATGTCAAGACTCAACAACTCCTCCCTACAAAGAATCTCCCCCCGAATTTGATCAAATTCGGGATCTAAACCTCCCAAAAACATGGAAACTCGAAGCATAGAGTTGTAGTAGTAGAAAAAGAGACCACACGTTGATCCAATTCTTCAAACCATGCAACCAGCTAATTGTAGGAGGCAGAGAGAGGACGCCCGACCTGTTTGGTAGTGAAGCAGAGACGGTGTAACTCATACATCCGGGTAAAATCCTGATCATCATAGTAGGTAATTTATAAGGCCTTCCAAATTTCAACAACAGTCTTGAGATAGAGATAGTGTTGAATGATATAGGGAGACATGTTATTGATCAGTCAACTCTTCACCTTCTCGTTGTCAGTCGCTCAAGTAATATAGTCAGAAGTGCTGGCAGGCAGAGCAACGGAAGCACCGGTAATAAAGCCAAGTTTGTTACGACCTCCAATGCGCATCTTCATAGTAGGAGCCCAAGTAGAGTAATTTGTAACATTCAAGAGAACTCCAATGGGAAAAGATGAGTTTTCTTGATGGTAGTGGATGGATGTAAAGGTAGGTGGAGGTGGTGGAGGAGAGGAGATCACATCAATATTGGATCCCCCAGCCATGGCAGCAGATTTTTAAGGTGTAGTGGGTGACAAAAAAATAGGGTTTTTTCGGTAGGTCTACAGGGTTGACTATGATGCCAAGTAGAAAAGTATAAACAAAAGTGTTTAGGGTAGAATATTATGATTTCATTCAATCCCGAATTGGGTATATATATAGTTTTACAAGACAGATTCTTGATAGGAAGGAATATCTACAATAAACAATAAATCAATTCTAATTACAAAATGAATCATGTATATCTACAACCTCAAAACTTGCCAACATTGAGTACATCTTTGGTTTTGTGATACCTGAATTGATCCGACCTTATCATTTTGATATTTGAACTTTCAAAAAAGTATCAATTGCATACCTACACTGCTAAAACCTTATCTACATGATACCTGAGGCAAATTTTATGTCAAACTCTGTTGCATTGTTGACGTGGCAAATGGAAATTTCAAAATTAAGGGGTAAATAAGTAATTTTTAATATAATTTTATTTGTATTTTATTATTAATTTTTTAATATTTTAATATTTTTTATTTTCAATATAATTTTATTATTATTTAATATTTTTAATTTTCAATATAATTTTTAAATTTTCAATATAACTTTTTATATTTTATTATTAATTGTTATATTATTTTTATTTTCACTACCAGAATTGTTACTATAGCCGACGACGAAAAGTCGTCGGCCTGTTAGACAAATTCGTCGGCTATAGTTATAGCCGACGACCTTCCGTCGGATATAGCGTCTTCGATGAAACAATAGCCGACGACATCCTAGGGTGTTCGTCGGCTATAGTTCAAACTATAGTCGACAACATTTTATTCGATGGGCATAGTTTAGACTATTCTTGACGATGAAGTCATCGGTTAAACCCTCCCTCATGGTCAAAAAGTTGACCAGAATCTGACTATAGCCAACGAGGCTTTCTAAATATGTCGTCAGCTATAGTTGAAGAATATCGTCGGAAATTATTTGAATGTCGTCGGCTATAGTCAGTTTCTGGAGCACTTTAGCCAACGAGGTGTATTCATGTCGTTGGCTATAGTTAGTGATTTTTTTTTTAAAAAAAATGCAGATTATGAATTGCCATTCCCAGAACCTGTAATTCCAAAATCCACAGAACAGACAAAAACACATATTGTCTAACAAACACATCCATACAAACAACACATATTCACCCACAAGAAGAGGTAGCTACACTAAGGGTTGTACAAATGTATGCTATCGAAAGGATTTGTGTGACTACCATGGTCTTGCTGATCCTCCTGCAGTTGCGGCTGTGGAGCACGAAAAGGTGCGGAGGTAGGGCCGGGACCGGGAATCCAGAAGCCTGAAGCTGTGCAGTCCAACCCTGAAACCATGTAGCTGTAGATGCCTACTCGGCTGACCTCGCCTGCTGCTCGGCTAATCTCGCTCGCTCCATCTCCTCCATCTGTCTCCGAGTCTCTTCCATCTCCCTCACCTACCTCTGAAGCTACTCTTGTAGCTCAGAGTTATTGGAAGTTCTCGACCTGCGTGAGAATTCAGAAGTGTTCTTCAAGACCCATTGACCCTTCTTTCCAAGACCCCTGCAGAGAAGGTGTTCTTTCCTGGTGGGATCGCAGTAGTCATGATCCTTGCCGCTACAATCGGATCAGATTGATCAATCTAATCCATCGAAAGGTCCTCATCCTGGGTGTTAGGATATCGCTCTCTCGCTACCTGAGTTAACACATCCGGCATCACCTCTTCCACTCTTGCCTAATTGACAAGGAAAACAAAATAACGTATTAGTAAACATACAAAAAAATTTAGAGAAAATACATATATAAGAAAATATGTTAATTAATTTATAAGGGATCAAGACTTACAACTTCGGGGGCCTAAGGATACGCGTGTTGTATCATATACAACAAGGGTTGAGCTTCTGGGTGTTGGGCGGCGGCCTCCATCCAACCCGCATTTGATTTGTAATCGGCATGATGGTTCTTGATGTTTTTTCTCTAGTTCTTTGCATTTGTTTCCGAAATGGCCTTGAGGGATACACATATAACAATAAAATATTAGGTAACTATTTTCGGCAAATATGATATAACACATATAAACTCATGTTGCATACCTTTAATCTTGGGTTATTGAAGTTGGTTAAAAGCCACCGCTACTCATACTCCCCATACTGAAACTCGCTAGAGGCACCCGAACGGAGGTTAGTACGGTCGTACTTCTTCCAATGCTTTTTGAGGCCGGCCTTACACTCCTTATACCTATATTAACGCAACACAAATTTTAGAAATTGACAACGCTTGATCAACAAAATATTTATAAGATATATACAGCCAATAACTCGGATCCCATCACCTGCCAGCTTGCACGTCATTTGCCCACGTGGTTTTGAGCTCGTTGGGCACGTGAAACCACGTCTGCAATGTATATATAAATGGTAAATATTATATATTTATTTGAACTTAATTAATAAGTGGAAAACATATATAATGAATATACAATATAACTCACTGACAGTGCATTATTTACTTCGTACTTCACGCACTGCGGCGGAATTCACATCTTCCCACAGCATTGGGACTCTATCCCGTATGATGCTTCCGACTTGGCCGGCGTACTTGCGCGTAATCTTTCCCTCAATCATGTCGCCTCCTTCCCCGATCTGTATGATCACTTTCCTACCACCCCTGATCGCATCCTCAAGTAGCTTGCCGGTGACGGGGCCTCTGGTCCTCACTTGTTTATCTCTGACAATGATTTTGCCTAAGACAAGATTAAAAGATTAAAACATAAGAACCCAATTATGTATATATATTATTAATAAGTTTTACATTAAATTCATCAAGGTTGTTAATTAATATTTACCCAATTCATCCGGTAATTGTCCCGAAACCCTTGCACTCCAGAGAGGTGTATTGAACGGTTCCTCCGGAGTAGTGAAACCAAGATCTCCTGGAATAGGCCTTCCATTTTCATCGATAGAAGGTATGACGGGTATCTCCCGGGGTAATAAGAGGGTCGGTGGCGAACATAATCGTACCTCGACCGAGGAACTACCTGAAGCACCAGCCGAGGAATGAGGGACCAGAGCCGTAGAGGGAGAAGGCTTCATCTGGCTAATGTTTGGCATACGGACCACCGAATAAGCCCAATGACCCATTGAGGGTGTGCAGTTTGGAGAGTCGGCGGTCCAGAGCCTTCTCGAGCTGGAGGGTTGACAGGCGTCTGTCTCCGGCTGTAGATTCCCCCCTGAAATAGTTGAAGGTGGCGAGAGATGGGTTGGCCACTATATGTATTGCCGATAGAGGCGAACCCCGAACTTGAGGCGGTAGACCCTTTTTCACCTTTGGATCTCAACAATTGATTCGATATTAGCCAATTTAATGCCATTCCTAAAATAAAAAAATGCCTATAAACATCAACATCAATTCTAAAACGAGTACTGCAACATCAACATCACAGCCTAAAACCATTCCTAAAACCATTACTGCAACATCAACATTAACATCACAGCCTAAAACTATTCCAAAAACTGCAACATCAACATCAAACATCACAGAGTAAAACCATTCCTAAAACACAACATCACAGCCTGCCCTAAACATCACAACCTAATCAACCAAAACAGAAGCTTAATCAAACCAAAACAGTAGCTTAATCAACCATATTCAATCAACAAATCAATCAACCTAATTCAAAAAAAATTAATCACATTCAAACCATATTCAATCAACCACATTCAATCAACAAATCAATCAACCTAATTCAAAAAAAAATTAGGGTTTTCAGAAATTGAGATTTATGAGAGAGAAAGAGAGAGATGGAAAGATAATCTGTTTTTTAGAGAGAGAAAGGCACCGAACGGCATGCGGCAGAGGTCTGAAATTGATTTTTTAGGGTTTAGGCTGTTTTGGTTCGTCCTGGGCAGCGAGGGGTGGGCGACTCGGGGTTATAAAGTCGAAACTATAGCCGATGACTTAAAATGTCGTCGGCTATACTATACCCGACAACATTCATATAAAACGTCGTTGGTTATAGTATAACCGATGACATTTTACTTATGTTGTCGACTATAGTTAGTATAATAGACGACATGAGTCAATGTCGTCGGCCATAGTCTTAAATTTTTTTTGACAAAATAGGCTCGTGTGGAAACACGTTTCGCACAAATATTTGTTTAACTAATTAAAGAACATAATCAAAATCATCGCTATATTTAGAAGTATGAAAATACTTAACAAAATTAGGCTCATGACCAACAAACATACACGTTTATACAAAAAATACATTTTCAACTAAGGCTCGTAATCAGAATCATCGCTTGAGTCTGACTCGGTGTCCGAGTTAATTTCTGGTAAGATGTGCCGCTTCTCGTCACCGGAGTCTTCATTGTCTTCATTTGGATTAGCATCAACAAGTTCTGCTCGAGGAATTCGAACCACACTACCCGGTCTCACATTATTAAGGTGAATTGTAGAGGATTCAGGAATACCAATTGCGTTAGGCTCTTAGTATGCAGTAACTTCTTCATTATCTGTGGTATCACTAAGTGTAGCAGCATTGTATATATTTCTAGGACCAACATGGTTAACTACTTTCCACATGCCTTTTTGCACAAGATCATCAAGATAAAACACTTGTTTGGCCGATGTGGCTAAATCATACCAGCTTGTTGCAGTATTCACCGAAAATATTCTGAACTGATTGGTCCTTGTGTTCTTCGAGCTAGTATCAAACCATCTACAGTTAAACAAGTACACTGTCATGCCTTCCCCATAAACTAGTTCAACCACTAAATGGAGAACACTGAAATAGTCAATGCAATTTTGCCCACCATGCACCATTACCCCAGAGTTTTGTGTTCTCTGTCTTTCATCTCTATGTTGACATATAAATTGCACACCATTGACCTTACACATTGGATAAACTCTAGAAGTTATCGACTTCATCGCCAAGAGCCTCAATTCAGGTGACTAGTGTGGGTCACCATCATTTTCTACATAGTTCATCTGAAGAAAAAAAACAATCACAACCATTCACTTTATATATGAACATAGATATCACTTTATATATATATATAAAGAATTATATATAGATAGCTATACGTACCCATTCGCCAAAATAGTTTGCAAACGTCATGCTGTGGTACTCAAGATCACCGGCAACAGCAAGGCAGTAAAGGTGGATGTTTTTCCAGTATTAAACTTCTGGATAGTTAATCAATACTCACCAATGAGCAATGACTAGCTTATATGGTTCCAACTTGTACGAGTTTGGCAACTTTCCATATACTTCAACATCATCGGAGACGATAGAAAGGTTGAACTATGACATCTTCCAGCATATGTTGTGGAGGGTCCTCCAATGCTCCCAAATACAACTTAGTGTATGTTACGCACTCGTGCACAATATATGCTTCAATGATACAACCTTCAGGTGCAGATTTATTCATCACATGGTCTTTGTAGTCCCCCAGTTATCTATCAAGTTGCAAAGTGCATGTTATGATTATTGAAAAATAAGTATTTATATATAATTAAAAATAGAGCCAGATTCAGATATTGAATCGTACGTACGTTTCCATGAGATACATCCAAGTGTAGTGTACTGGACCGGTAAGCAATAATTGTTCGGGAAGATGGAGCATCAGTGAGGTATGATGTCAAATTTTTTTGGGGGAAATATCCTCTCAAATTTGCATTTCCCATCGGTCTGATTTTTTCACTTCTCTGGTGCATAACTTCTGAAAGAATCTTAACAGCACCACTAACGGCTCTACCACCTTTTTGGGCAAGTACCCTCGAATGAAAACAGGGAAGAGGCATTGAAGCAGTATATGCCAGTCATGACTCTTTAATCCGTACATCTTATTGTCCTAGAAGTTAACACACCGGCCTATATTTCTTGCATAACCTGAAGGATACCTAACATTACTCATCCACCTAAAAATTTCAATCTTCTGGTCAGGCTTGACGGTGTAAGTAGCTTGAGGCATTTTTTTCTTCCCTTCTTTCAACCACAAATTTTTTCACAATCCCACTTTTTTTTCTGATCATCGCGTATCTTAGGGTCGTCTTTAGTTTCTCCCTCCCAATTCAGCACTGTGTCCACTATACTTTCGCATACATTCTTCTTTATGTCTATGACATCTAGGTAATGCCTGATCGGTAACTTGGATCAGTACTAGAGTTCTCAAAATATGCTTTTGTGTGTCCAGAATTTATACCTGTCGGGTCTGTTAGGTATTGCCACTACTATTTTAAGATGATTGCTCAGCTGCCCAAAATCATATTCATTCAGCACTTCCAAAATTTCATTCCTCGTCCATCTCCTGGGTTGCACACCCATTTCTACAATCTCATCAAATGCATCGGCATCCTCCCGAAATGGGTGATCATGTAGAAGCCAACAATGGTGACGCATCTGGACAATCTTCCTGCAATAAGGTCTGCAGCACTCAACAGTCATGCACTCTGGACAAGCCATGTATCCCCTGGTAAAATTACTGATGATGCCAACAAGCATGGCATGCATATGGAATATCTCATTTTTGTACTTGTCATAAGTGGGATGACCAAAGTTACTTAGGTACTTATGCTCTTCAATCAAGGGTCTGATATACACATCAAGACACTTTCCTGCATAACCCGGCCCTGGAATTAACAGAGTAAGCATACTGTATTTCTTCTTCATGCACATCCATGTGAGAAGGTTGTACGGTACCAAAATAACTAGCCATATACTGTATTGAAGACTCATGTTGCCAAAAGGGTTGAATCCATCAGATGAGAGTCTGAGCCAAACATTTCGGACCTCTGATGCAAAATAAGAAAACTTCCTGATCATGTGCTTCCAAGCCTTTCCGTCACTAGGGTGTATAAGGGTATCATCGTCAAGAAAATTCACAGGTGTTCAGCCGTGTGTGGAGACATGAACAATCGTTTCAACCTATCAATTAGTGGGAAATACAGAAGTATCTTCACAGGTTTCTTGTTCCATGCAGAAGTTAAATTATACCTTTCCCTACCACATACCGGACATGCATCAAGTCTTGAAAGATCATTCCCTTCAACATCGTTACCCCAGAAGAGAACGTAATCATATCTTCATGCATGGATTTTGAAGTAGGAAATGCCACGATGTTTCAGGATATATCACACCTTACGATGAGTGGTAGGAAGACTATGACTGAGGGGCAGCATCGAAGCAGTCCACTCTAGCCAATCATCAACAGACTTGACACTCGTTTTGTTCTCCACTTTAAGCTTCATTACACCCATAAAACTTTCAAGAACAGACTTATTACACCCGTTGTACAACGGTGTCTGTTGGAAGGCAATCAGATTGTTGTACTTATCCATACCAACAGTGTCGACAACTCTAGGTAATTACTGGACTGGCCCAATATGAGGGAATCTCCCAACGACGGGAGGGATATCAGGTGCTTGAGCAAATACACCGCTCTCATAAGGAAACACATCGTTGATCAACCTCATTGTTAGATCATTAGATATACTGGCCCTCTCAAGAAATTGCTTATGATCATGCTGACCCGCTGATGATGTATCGGATAACCGAGCTATTTTTAATGTTTATCAGAAGTCGGTAGGAGTAATTATTAAAATGTATTAATTTTAAATGTTGAATTAATCTAAGCTGTTAGATCGAGTTCGAAATGAATTTCAGCCGTTGATTGAGTCTGGTATGAATACGGAGCATTTTTGGAAAGTTTTCATTTTTGGCAACCCATACGTACACAACCCATTTCGATTAATTCGACATGCAGAATCGATTAGGAGAAACCGCTGGTTTTCGGGGTTATTGGACGGCGTTGTTCTGGCCGTTCTCTGGTGAGGTTGAGGGGTGGATTCGACTGGGTTTGGTCCCAGGGGTCAAACCCCTATGGTTTTGGGGTCCGAGGTGGAGCAACGGCGATGTTCTTGGTGGATTCGTTTTCCAGCCAATTTTTGGGGTCGTGGCTTTCGGGCCATTTTTCGGCCAAACGGTGGTTATTCGGGGGATGGTGTAGTTAGGAAAATTGTAAAGTGTCATGAGATATTTCCATCCATGTATGGAATTCTCCCATTGGAGCTGTTCCACTGGGAGGCACGTGTGGCTCACGCGCCGCTGTTCACAGTGGTTTTCCAGCGAGTCAATTTTTTGAAATTATTGGCAGGACTTCCGGGGTTATTTTTAGGGTCGATTTTCATAGTTTTACGCGTATTTTGATATTTAATAATCCGTATTTACAAGACATTGAGATCACGACTCTAGCAGCGAAGGAAATTTCGCGGGACCCCAGCAGTAGCCGCAGACTTGTGAGTGGACTTTTATTTTCACAGTTGATTGCAAGTTCATTATTTTTATGCAGTACGTTTTATGGTATATTTTTAAAGCGTTTAGTTGCATCGATGCTTTAGCTTTGTGATGGTTTGTTTAGTTGCATCAATGCTTTAGCTATTTGGCTGATCACCGGATAGTTGGTTAGGGGAGATTATGTGGCATCGTCTAACCCAGATCGACTCAGGTTAGGTGGCCTGGGGACGATCTTGTCACACATTTGCATAGTTTTCATTTTAGTTTAATGCCTCAGGTTAGGTCGCCTGAGAGAGCACCTCCATTTATATTTCAGTTATTCAGTTTAGAACTCGCATTATTTCACAGAAAATAGCGGAAATGAATGAAATTACTATTTAGTGATTTATGCAGATTATTATATTATTTTTGTCCACTCACGCTAACGTTTTATATTTTAAATGTCTTTCCATGGGCTTTTTAGTTTTTCGTTGCCTAGGTTGCAGTATTATTCCTTTGCGCGTTTGGTATCGTCGAGAGCTCCGAGTCTACCAGTCATCCTCTCATCAGTAGGTTCCAGCTCACTGTCAGTTTGTTTCATATGTATATAGAAGTCACTATGGATACTAGTTTTCTTATGTTGTTATAGTGAGACTCTTGTGAATAGGTAATTACTCGAGTAGTCGTCGAGTTTGATTTTCCTTGTATTTAGAACCAGTACTTTGTAAAGTATGTTTTTAATCTTGAGTTTTACATCTGGTTTAGTTTATGCTATATGTTGAGAAATCCAGATGGACATCGGTGGTCCACGGTTTGTTTGTGGGATTTATCTGCAGAGTGTCATTCTTCTTGCAGGTTTTTGGTTGTCTCAGTTTTAAGGGGGGTTATGTCAATTTTTTTTATAGAATTTCATAAATTATGGTCAGTCGTTAGGGTTTGATCATAGATTATTAGTTAATATAGGGTTGGGTCCTTTCAATAGTACCATGATCTTTCAGATGAAAATGACTATGCAGAAATTTATTTGTCTTAGAAATACTAACACCATCATTTCCAGTAATCAGAATATCATCCACATATATCAAGAGGGAAGTAAAGAACTTGCCTTATTTTCTGGTGAACAGAGAATAGCCAGCTCGAGCTTGCACATAACCAGCATAGCAAATGGCTTCTGAGAACTTGGCGAACCATTTATGAGACGCTTGCTTTAACTCATACAATGACTTGTGAAGACGACATACCAAATGTTCCTCTCCCTGTCGCAGAAGCCTAGGCGGCGGAGACATATATATTTCTTCAGCTAAGTCGTCATGGACAAAGGCATTGTTGACATCCATTTGATGAAGGGACCAGCCACGGGCAGCAGCTAAAGTAAACAGGCAACGAACAGAAATGATCTTAGCAGTGGGCGAGAAAGTATTCTAATAATCAACAGCTTCAAGCTGAGTGAAGCCCTTTGTGACTAAACGAACTTTATATCTTTCAATAGAGCTGTCTAAACGGTGTTTAATTTTGAACACCCATCAGCAACCAATTGGTGTTTTGCCTGCTGGCAGGGGCATGAGAGACCAGGTGCCATTAGCTTGAAGAGCCTGCAACTCGGAGTGTATTGCTTGCTGCCATTCAGAACCTGGGCTCTGATACAGAACTGACTTATGCAATAAAAGACTGATAAGCATGCGTATAGTGGTGATAAGACATAAAATTAGCCAGTGGATATCGAGTACATTTGCCTTTAGTGGGACTGGGTAATAAGGAGTGATTGGTCGAGGCAAACATTGGAGCAGAAATAGTCGTTGAGTTTGACTGGCGGAATAGTGTGGCGGCTGGAGCGACGAAGAGGGATAGGTTCAGGGTCGTTTAGTGGAAACGGTAGCTGCGGGTCTGGCAAGGGCTATGGATGCACAAGAATCGATGACTTGGCTGATGGAGGAGAGGACGACAATGGCGGTGCCGGAGAAAGCGACGCCTGAGGAAAATATTGATTTAGAGAATTAGGGAAATAAGAGGAAGGTAGGAATAAGGATGTTTAGCGTCGAGGATAAGTGCAGATGACTAAGGGTGGCGATGCCGGATTGAGGTAAGGTGTCATGGCAGTCGGTGAAGGCAGGTGTATAGTGACGATGGCGAAATCAGACTATAGCAAGGGAAAAATTGAAGGGGATGGTGGTGCGACAGAGGTCTGTGGTATGGTGGAGGTTTGTGGAACGACGACGGCGGCCTCCGTTGCCGGATTGATAAGGATGGTGGTGACAGGTTCAATTGATGTCAATAAAGGTTGGGACG
The DNA here is from genome assembly GCA_946800695.1 of Geum urbanum. Classification (NCBI taxonomy): domain Eukaryota; kingdom Viridiplantae; phylum Streptophyta; class Magnoliopsida; order Rosales; family Rosaceae; genus Geum; species Geum urbanum. Next base: position 59,631,308 of record OX327005.1, on the reverse strand, counting down.
TTTGGGGATTTTGTTCAGTGTTGGGCGTACGTGAGAGAGAATGAGATGGTGAGTGTATGTCTAAAGAGATTGGGCCAAAATTGTGGGCCAAAGAATGAGGTTGGTTAGAATTGGATAAATTGCGCTCAATAGAAATAGAGCTATAAGGAAAACTAGTTTCATGAAAAATCATATCTCGACTAGTAAAAGTCTTGTGAGTTAAGAGATCGTAGAGCTTATATGCTTTTTAACCAACAGGATAACCAATAAAAACACACTTGATTGCTCTAGGTGCAAACTTATGTGTAACATTGATATTCGTAGCATAAATTAAACACCCAAAAACACGAAGATGATGGAAAGGAGGAGGTTTGGAATAAAGACGCTCAAAATGAGTTTTAAAAGAGAGAAGAGGAGTGGGAAAATGATAAATGACATGAACTGCGGTGAGCACACATTCTCCCCAAAATTTTAGAGAAAGATTAGCTTGAATTTTGAAAGCGTGTGCGATCTGGAGAATGTGACAATGCTTGTGTTCAACTACTCCATTTTGTTGAGGCATGTAAACATAAAAACGTTGAAAAAAGACTTCATTATCTTTGAAGAAATTTCAAAGAGAAACAAACTCAAGTACATTATCACTGGGAACACTCTTAATTTTGGAAGAAAATTGAGTGGAATCAAAGGCAAAAAAATCTTTCAACAAAGATTGGGTTTCACTCTTATGTCGCATCAAAAATACCCAAGTAAAACGAAAATAATCATCCACAATATTAAGAAAATAATGAGCTCCTGAAAGAGAATAATGTTTATAAGGACCCCAAATGTCACAGTGAATAAGATCGAAAGGTTTGACAGAGGAAATAGAGCTAGTACCAAAAGAAAGACGATGTTGCTTTGCTAATGGGCAAACATCGCAAGCATCGTTAAACTCAAGAGAAATATTTAAGAAACTTTTAGCAATGAAATCAAGAGGACGAGAGGAAACATGGCCTAGATGGCGATGTCAAAGATCGGTAGATGATACTGTGAAATGACAGGCAGGTTGAATGAGTTTCTGGTGATTTAGTTTGGATGTGGTTTTCTTCGTGCTAATGCCGCCAAATAGTAGAGATCGTCACCGGTGTTTGCCCAAACCAATCATCTTCCTCGAAACCAGATCCTGCAAAATACATCAATATGGATAGAAAGTCACTGAACAGTTCAATCATCTTGTAAGTCGACTAATGGATATTAGATCAACTTTAAATTTCTGTACACACAAAACATCATGTAGATAATAGCAAGAAATCAAAGGTACTGATGTAGTAGAAGAAATCAATGCTTTTTCACCACTTGGTAGTAATACGGGAGACAAATTGAGATTTTTGTTGCTACTTGTCAACATGTTTGGTGATGAAACAATGTGATCGGTTGCGCCGCTATCAATAATCCAACGTTGAGACGAAATGTTAGGCAAGGTTGATCTGGTGACAACTCCATATTCTTGATGATTAGCTCTTTCACGCTCTTTAGTATGCAAAAAGGTTAAAAGCCGTTGAATTTGAGCTCTTAACGTACCAGAGGGAAAGATAAGCTGAATGACCCTTTGACGATCTTGACGTGATTCACAAGCCATGAGAATGAATCGTTGCTACACAAGAAAGTAAAATGAAAGATAAGCTGAATGACCCTTTGACGATCTTGACGTGATTCACAAGCCATGAGAATGAATCGTTGCTACACAAGAAAGTAAAATGTAACGACTACACAAGATGATATCAGAATTGAATTTCCTCCTCTCATATCATAAAAAAAATTATTTGGCTGGAAATAAAATTTTATTGATACAGTAACGTGTATTTGTACAATGAGATGACAGATCAATCCCACAAAGTTAAAGATCTGCTAATACCTACAGGCTACATCATAGGCTGTCAATCTATTAGTCTGTATTACAGAAGGAAAGCTAATATACACAGATCTTCTATTCCTAAATGTAAAAGATATTGACTTCTCCACTAATGCGTACATAATCATATTTGATATTTTAGCTCGGTATATATTATAATCTGTTGTGTTGCATGGTTGAATGTTGTTGTATCCTTGTTTCTCACTTCTGATACGGAAACATCCAGCTGGAAGCATTATGAGACATTTGCGGATCATTTCATCAGTCCATTGCATAAATAGTACGTTGAACAGATGTCATAGATTACGAACAACGTACTATGAAATTATTAAAGAAAGAGTATATGTCATAGATGTCGAACTTTGAAATTCTTAAAGAAAGAGCATATGCCATAGAGCATACGAACAACTATGAAATTCTTAAATATGAAACTTTTCATAGTTAGATGTCTAACTTTTCATGTCCATGATCTTATGTTACTTTGAAATAGAATATTAGTAAATTAAACTAATATGTGCATGGTGATATTAGTTTTTGTATTTTGTAGCAATGAAAGTATGTTAGTGTAATATTAGTATCTCGAATAAAATCATATAGGTAGCTTTACGAGACAAGTAGCATCATGTCTACATGGAAAAAAGACTGGCTCAATCCCTCTTTTCTATTTTCTCAGTTTGTACACTATAAATTCGTACATCATCTGAAATCGTTAATTGAACAGCATCATATGTATAATTTTAATGCTTAATACATCTCTCTCCTTCCCTCCTCATCATCACTCCTTTCAGACCCAAATATATATGGTAACTTGGCCTGTTGGCCATCTCCACCATATCCCTGGCATCTGTGTTGTAAGTTTTGAAACCGTTTGTCTATCTACTTTATAGACACCAAAATCAGAAAATGATTTAGGATTCTTAGATTGAATCATCATAATCTTGGTTGAAGTATACGCAATTCAGTATGCATCCTAAGCTTCAATACTTGAAGCTGAAACTCAAACTGTTGAATTGTCACTCAAAAGGAGAACAACATCACTTGGTGTTTCTTCTCAACCCATTCACACTTGTCGAAACTCATTCTGAAAATCTTGAACTTCAATGTTTCATATGTGATACCTTAGTCTGTAGCCCTCACATACCTATGAACCATCAACAATTCTTTCTCTACTGAATACACCAAGTACTTCTTATAGCAGAAATAATGACCTCTACAGAGAGGGTATGATCGACCAATTTTGAAGTCAACATGCTTGCATATCCAGTATTTATCGATAGAAGTTCATTTGTAACGGCAGAAATAGCATATAATTTGTTTTGATCAACGGAAACAACTTCTTCAGTGGTGACCCAATCTTCAGAGAGTGGAAGGTAAATAATCAAATATTTCTTGTTTGAACGTTTAACCCCAAGTAAAGGGTTTATCAGTGTGACACTCAAGTCTCTTTCCACTGCTATTGACCATCCTTTTGAAGATCCACAAAATGCTTTCGTGGGAGACTTACTTCTCGATTAAGGAGCTTGTTATCCACTACATTGTACAATTTCCATGTGAATCCGTCTTCACTACCAGTGCTATGAATCAATAACAATGGGTGACCAGGCAATGGCCATGAAATAAAGGAGTCGATTAATCCCTTCAAACTCGAACATAAAAAATACTTGAGCGATTTGGCGCAATCGAACAAAGCATGTATTCACGAACGCAGCATGGTTTTGCAAGTGAAAACTCGAGGACAAGAAAAACAGATTGAAAGTTTATTGACAACTCAAAACCCCTCCCTAGCTTTATTTATTTTTATATATAACAAGCTTTCACTCAGATATGTCTGAAATGATCATTTTCAGGTATATGGTATTACGTCAACTTTTTTTATCATATTTTATCATCTCTACCGTTCAGATTTTAGGTCCTAATGTGTAGATCAATCTTGTAAATTTTCAGACAAAATGGTGATCGTTAAGGTTTTCAAAACTGCAATTGAAGTTCATAAGTAAGAACTGTTCAAGTTTGACAGATTTGGTCCGTCCTTTGATTTAAACTAGTTCGATACCTTAACAATCCTCATTTTGACTAAAAATTTACATGAATGATCTACTCATATAAACCTAATAATTAGACAGTAAAAATGATAAAATATGATTAAAAAGTTGATATAATACCATTTTCAAGGATAGCCAAGTGAAAACTTGCTATATATATATAATCTTGTTCTACTCCTTGGAGGACTAGGTCTTATCTATTCCTTTTAAGGCGTTCCCAAGTGGCAAGAGGAAATCGTCAAAGGGATCCGTGATCTTACAATTTGAACTTCTTTAGCTCTGCTGGTTGTTCTTTTATCACATTATTTGTGAAAGATAATGAAGAAACCGTAGCCGGTGTAGGGTTTCTTTAGTTCTGCTGGTTGTTCTTTCATGTATCTATTCAGATCGAGGATAAAGAATCAACGCAAAGGATGATGTAGAATTGGGATCAGGGTTCGGTTATGCAAGCAAAAGTTATGAATTGAATATGCTGAAACAAGGAGTGAGGTGGATTGTTCATGCCAACCATGCTCACTTTCAACCATCAACAAGAATAATCACAGACCTAAGCCAACCTAAATATGATCTGAGAAATCAATCACACCTAGACCAACATAAATATGATCCTCACCATGTAGCTGTAGCAGTTGGCACTTGGGGTGGCATAAAATCTATTGCACTCTAGAGTTCATGAAATACAATAGAAAACATAAACAGATTCTGGTTTTCCATATTTGCAATATCTATTGTATTTAACAGTAGATTCCAATGCTCAGTCAAATGACTAATATAAACAAGATTCATTGTGACAAGTTCATAAGCTCAGGAGTAGTATCAAATTCATGTATATATTTGAAGTCAATGTGATACCCTGAATGGTCAGTTTGAACCTTCTCCAAAGTCACCAGCCTAATCTAAATGTACATTACAAATAATACAAGAAGCCCATGAATGATGAACATGATCTATGAACCTTATGCTAAATAATATACACAAGAATTGAACATAAGGGCCAAAGCACCAGAGAAAGTAGTACTCTTGTTACTCTACCTCACTTTTTTCTGCAGTTTATGTGTATACCAGTCTTTCCAAAGATTCACAACCCACGATATGCTAACACAGATAGCCACCACAATCACAACCATCCAAGAACCCCAAGCCCACATCGGAACTTCTTCTCCGGCCGCCCCACTCACATAGAACAAACCCATCTTAAACATAAACAGAGGCCCCAGAATCCCTCTAATGACACTGTAAAATGCATAGAACTTAGGAGACAAGAAGTCATGCAGTTCCGCAGCAGAAGCCGAATCAGCCTTTCGGAAACTCGCCAGAGTCCAAACGTTCTGGCATCCGCTGGTGATCTCGACAAGGAACAAAAGCACAATAATTGCATAAGCCCCATGGTGAACAACATAGCGACAAGTCGAGAACACGTATAGTGTGGCCAAGTGGTGAAGTATGAACAAGACTTCAGTTGGGAAGAAGAGCAAGTAGTGAATGAGGTCGACCATGAAGTAAGCTATGCTATATTCGAGCACTGTGTTTTCAAAACTGGTGTTTGGGGATGCGAAGATGGTGCCCCTCTGGCTGTGAATCAGTGCATGGATAGCCATGAAAACTACTGGAGTGCTATGAGCTAGTGAGATTATACAGCTGGAAGCTTCGGGCCTGTGATCGGAACCCCAGTTTCGAAAAAGCACGAATCTAGCGAAGAGGTAGATAACAAGGAACATGGTGAAGAATGTGGGAAGTTTTGGGGGGATCAGAGCTGAAGTCTCCATGGAAATAAAAACAAGCTACAGAAAGACACAGAGTCACTGAGGTTAGGGCTAGGCTCGGGTTGGATCGGTTCGGGATTGGGGCTGATCCAAAACCGAAACCGAAATAATAATCGGTTCGGTTCGGTCCGGTTCTAGCCATCTGAACCGAATGAACTCGATCCGAAAAGTTTCGGTTCGGTTCGGCTCAATTCAGTACGGTTCGGTTTATAAAATGGTCAATATCTGTTATTTGACAAACCTAATTAGACATTACAAAATCAAGTAAAACTAAATCAATTCAATTACATTTCAGGTTCATGTTCACGTCGATTTCAGTAAATATGCAGATCAGCTCAATATGTACACAAATCAAGTACATTTCAAGTAAATATGCATATCTAAATAAAATTAAAATCAAGTACAGTTCATGTTGAATTCAGAACTTACAGATACTAACAGTCCAAACAGATACTATTATACTAACAATCTAAAGTTCTAAACAGATACTACAGATAGTAACAGTCCAAACAGTCCCATATTACAGTCCAAACAGTCTCATATGCAGTTCAAGAATCATTGCAGTTAATAGAATTATAGTCCAAAATGCAGAAAATGGAATTACAGTGCTGGTACAGCATAAATACAGTCCCAAATTCAACTAGAGCTTTCATCTCCAGTTTTTTCTTCTTCACTATCAGAATCTCCAATGAGCTCCACAGTTTCAGAAACTCCACTGGCACTGGCACTGGCACTTGCACCAAGTCCAATTCTGAGGTTCTTCCCAGCTGTGTAATGTGCTCTGCAAATTGACAAGCATAATCTTATATACTGATATACATTTGATAATCAAATTGCCACAGTTCACAGATGTATATAAATTCAAAATGCAAGTTCACAAATGCAGAAACAAAATGCAAGTCACAAATGCAGTTCACATAATCAAAATGGCACAGTTTCACAAAATCACATAATCAGTTCACCTTTTTCACAGGACTCATATATCTCAGTAGCCCTAATGCTTGGAATATCATCATCATTATCATCTACTTCATTTCTCCTAAGCCAACTTTGAAGACAGATCAAGCCCTCTACAGACTTAGGAGTCAATGAGCTCCAAAAATTGTCGATGACTCTCCCACCCGTGCTAAAAGCACTCTCCAAAGCCACTGTGCTGACTTGTATAGCCAGCACATCCCTAGCAATTCTTGCCACCACTGGATACTTGGCACCATTGACCCTCCACCAATTCAGAATTGGATACTGCTCAACATGCTCACACACCGGCTCAAGATCATCATCCAAATATCTGTCTACTTCATGGACAGGCCCGGACTCATTTGCCGAAGACACCATCTCCTTCCATTTACCAATTAGAGAGGATCTGAAACCAGTGGGGGCTGCCCTGCTGCTAGTAGTTGCCCTTAGCAGATTAGCCTTGCTCACAGTTGCTTGAATGTCTGCTGGCTCCACATATTGCGCATATAAATCCATGAAGAACTTCTTTGCCTTCTTTGTGTCTGCATCAATCTCCACCTCATCTTTCCCATCAATTTGAAACAGATGCACCAAGTGAACAAGCTTGAATCTGGGATCAAGAATCAAACCTAGCTGGATGAAAGGATTCACATCAGCCTTTGATCCAAAATACTTGTTAAGCTTCTTCAGCATGTCACCAGCCATATCATTCATCACCCTCTCTACGGCAGTAGCACCTCGCATCATTTCAGGTTCCAAAATCAGCTTGTTGATCTCCGCATCGATGGTCATCACATCATGGTAGGTGGAGTGCACTGTAGGGTGTGTAGATGCACTAACTCTCACTGTCACCTCGTAAAAAACCTTGAGGAACACCACAAACTCCTCCGCATTATCCCAATCTTCATCACAAGGAGGCCCACATTTTCCTCTAGCACTTGGCAGATGAGGAATCAGGTTACCTTCCTCATCAAACTCTTCATCCGGCTTCGCAAAGTATGCTCTATAGCATTCTTCATCTTCCAGCATTCTGATGAAAGCAGCCTTGAACTTCAGGACTGCTTCCAACATTAGGTATGTGGAGTTCCACCTTGTCGGAACATCCATCACAACCAGCCCTTTACAGGGTATATTTTCTTTTGCTATGCTATTTTTGAAGATATCTAACCTATGGGCAGAGGAGCGGACAAACTTAACAGCATTTCTAATTCTCAAGACACCCTTATTTAACTTCTTTAAACCAGTTCCGACAATCAAGTTGCATATGTGGGCAGCACACCTAACATGCATATGTTTACCATCTAAGATAGCTTGAGAATCCTTAATCCTATTCAATCTAGCCCTAACATACTCAATAGCACACTTATTAGCAGCTGTATTATCCACAGTTATTGTGAGAACCTTAGTAATACCCCACTTAAGCAAGCACTCATCAATCAGGTTTCCTATTGAACTCCCACCATGATTATGAATAGTGATAAAATTAATGATCCTCTTATGCATTACCCACTTCTTATCAATAAAATGTGCAGTAAGCACCATGTAATTAATTTTTTGAACACTTGTCCAAGTATCGGTGGTTAGACAAACTCTGTACTTGAGTAAACTCTTATTAAGGTCTTTCCTCTTACTTTCATACAGATTCAAAAAAATTCTATGGAGAGTTCTTCTACATGAAACTATAAAATCAGGAACAGCAACTCTACAAAACCCCCTAAAACCCAACTTCTCAACAAAGCTAAAAGGCAATTCATCAACAACAACCATTTCAACACAGGCTTGCATAACTTCTTTAGGGTTAAAAATATGAGTCTTCAGCCTATTACCCTTACTTTTATCCCCAACCAAAGTCTTCTGTTTTTTATCAACATTCTGCCTTCCTTTATAAAACCTACATCTATCTTTTATGTGTTTATTCATCCCTCCAGTTCCATTCTTTGTACTATTCACAGCATAATCTCCTAAACTACCCTTAGGACAATATTTGCATTTAGCTCTCCTTTCAGATATGGTTTGATCAGGTTTTCCTTTACACTTGACAACCCTAATAGCATTATACTCTGTGAAATGATCCCACACCAAACTACGTTTCTTAGATTCAAAACAGTCTGGACTTACAACAGATGCAGCAGCCTCAGCTTCAACTACTAGAGCTGGAGTGGTTCCAATTGAAGAAGTATTCCCACTGGGAGCATGAACCTTACTGGTTTCAGGGACTCCTCCTCTTTTCTTCTTAATATTTTTCAACTGTGACAGAAAAGAAAACTAGTTAAGAACCTAAAATTACAAATTGGAGATCAGGTGTTACACAATAAAATAAACACAATGTCACTTCACTTGTAAAAACTTACACTGATCGTATTCATAGTTCAAACAGGGTTCAGGCCACTTGCTTCACAGCTTACTTCACAGCCTACTTCTACAAACAGGGTTCAGGCCACTTGAATTGCTTCATGTCTCGCAAAAGTATAAACAAATAGGATCAGTTTACAACCCTTTCAGTTAAATTCAATCACAACATGCAACTCAATTAGATTTCAGTTCATTTTATCAAAAATCTAAGCCTGGTACGGGAGCAGAAGACAATCGGTGTGCAATGGCAGCCTCATGCTGCCTGGCTGAGTGTATGCTTTATTCAATATACCAAGCTATACCTAATTAGTTTTGCTTCAGTTCCAATTCACTTATTAAAATAGAATCATTTCAGTTCAGTTCCACTTATAACATGCAACATGCAACTCAATTAGATTTCAGTTCACATTTTCAGTTCAAGACAATCACAAAATACAACCAAAGCAAATATAAGAAAAATTAACAGTGTTTCACACTGTACCTTCAGGGTTCAGGCAGGCCACTTGAACTGCTTCACTTTCACAGCCCCTACTTCTTCTACAAATTCAGTTACCCAAGGCCTATTTTTGATGTCTCGCAAAAGTAAACAAATAGGATCAGTTTACAACCTTTTCAGTTAAATTCAATCACAGCATGCAACTCAATTAGATTTCAGTTCATTTTATCAAAAATCTAAGCCTGGTACGGGAGCAGAGGACAATCGGTGTGCAATGACAGCCTCATGCTGCCTGGCCGGGTGTATGCTTTATCCAATATACCAAGCTATACCTAATTAGTTTTGCTTCAATTCCAATTCACTTATTAAAACAGAATCATTTCAGTTTAGTTCCACTTATAACATGCAACATGCAACTCAATTAAATTAACACAAACCATTTCAGATTTTCAATTCATTTTAAAAAACTTAATCTTGGTACGGGAGCAGGGACAATCGGTGTGCAATGGCAGCCTCATGCATGCCTGGCCGGGTGTATGCTTAATCCAATATACCAAGAAACTTAGAAACATGCATCACATCTCAACATGTATCACATCTCACAAGTTTCTAAACATGCATCACAAATTCACAAATTTCAAAACATGCTTATTAACAGTTCTAAACTATCATTCCATTTTTAGTTCAAAACAATCACAAAGTACAACCAAAGCAAAAATTACAACTCCATTTTCAGTTCAGTTCCAATTCACTTATTAAAACAGAATCATTTCAGTTCAGTTCCACTTATAACATGCAACATGCAACTCAATTAAATTAACACAAACCATTTCAGATTTTCAATTCATTTTAAAAAAACTAATCTTGGTAGGGGAGCAGAGGACAATCGGTGTGCAATGGCAGCCTCATGCATGCCTGGCCGGGTGTATGCTTAATCCAATATACCAAGAAACTTAGAAACATGCATCACATCTCAACATGCATCACATCTCACAAGTTTCTAAACATGCATCACAAATTCACAAGTTTCAAAACATCTTATTAACAGTTCTAAACTATCATTCCATTTTTAGTTCAAAACAACTCCATTTTCAGTTCAGTTCAAAACAACCAAGGCAGTGAGAAGTGAATTTCCATTTTCAAAGCAAAAAAATTAAAACTAATTAAAAATAAAAGTTTAGAGAGACAGTGAGACTGTGAGAGAGAGACAAAGACTACTCTTGATCAGAGATCAGAGATCAGATCCGTGAGGCTAACAGATCGGAGATGACATGCAAGCAGATCGGAGATCGGAGATGACATGCAACTGTAGATCGGAGATCACATGCAAGCAGATCGGAGATCGGAGATGACATGCAATTGTAGATCGGTGAGGCTAGCAGATCGGAGATCGGAGGTCGGTGAGGCTACAGATCGGAGATCGGTGAGGCTTTTAGGGTTTGACTGAGAGGCGATCGGAGATCGGTGAGGCCGTGAGGTTGTGTGTGACTGAATCTCGACTTAGGGTTTGAGGCAGAGAAATCGGAGGCGTGAGGGTTTCCGGCGTCGATTGAGGTGGTACGGCGTCAATTAGGCCGTGGCCGTCGTCGATTGGGTCTGGCTGTTAGGGTTTCCGGTTTCTGTATTTGGGAATTGGGACTGAGAGAATCAGAGAGAGAAACTGAGAGGGTGAGAGAAGTCTGAGAAGAGAGATGAAAGAAATGAGGCGAGAGCGAGAGGGTGTGTTAGGGTTTGATCGATCCGGTTTCGTTTATATACTTGGACCAAGTGGAAAGATTCAGTAAGGGAAGGTGTACGCTTCATAATGTGGATATGGAGTTCTGCTCGTTAGATGTTAGACACGTATGCGTTTCGGTTTTAAAAAAAATTCGGTTCGGTTTCTGTACGGTACCGAACCGTACCGAACCGTTTCTTTCGGTTTCGGGTCATTCGGTTTCGGGCTTCGGTTTGGGCTGATCCATTCGGTTCGGACCATTCGGTTCGGGCCTCGGTTTTCGGCCCATTTCGGTTCGGTTTCTCGGTTTAGAAGCCCAATCCTAACTGAGGTTTTACGGATAACAAAAAATGGAGAGAAGATATGAGTTTAGAGCACGCAGGAATTCTGAGGAGATAGAAAAGGCTACATACTTTTGAAAACTGGGAATGTGAAAGCTTTCAGGTTGGAGAGGAGGAAAAGTATAATGGAATCAAAGGGATCGACCATCACCACGAGATATTAATATTGACCAATAATGCTGAAGTCAGCACTCAGCAGCCTCTCAGCTTAATAGTTTTGTTCGACGACTCCTAATCCTAATCCTATTGCATTAGGTATAGTTTCATAGGCATTTTCTATTCTAGCTCTTAGGGGAGCACAACTCTTCCATCTAGTATACTCTTACCGACTCGAGTCGAGTACACACCACATAGATCAATACAAGTTTACAATTGCTGAGTTGTATCATGATTTTGGGAATAAGGGGAATTGAGATATTCGAAATAACAAAAGGGTATCCCACACGAAATGCTTTCCAATAAAGAATTATTCGTTGCTTCTATTTTCAGGTTTCTAACGATCATTGGAGTTTTTTTGGAGAAATCACAGAGATTATAGGCCATATATAAATGACAAGTTTAACTCCGAAATCAAATAAATATAGAAATAAAATTAAAGAACAGCTAGGAAGCGACTCTTTCAGGCTCTCTCTCGATGTAAGAAAAGGCAAAGGGAGACTGGAGGACCTATTTCTCAGGTCATCTCCAATAGTAAGAGTCCTATTATTAAGGTTGGGTGGCAAAAAATTAATCCATATTAGGAAGTATTCATCTATAAAATAGGTTCTAAAATTTGACCATCTCTAATGGTGAAGATACATAATTATAGAACATGGATGGAAAATAAAATAAAAACACACGGGGACGCACAATTTTTAGGTGGGATAGAGATGTGATGGGTAAATGGGTTGTATATTGGGTCGAAAAAATATAACTTTTTATTCAACTTATCCAACCCAAATCACAAAAGATGGAGACCCATCTATACCATTGGAGATGGTCTTTGGTCAATTAAGACCCAAAACCTAATATGCCTCCTCCCATTGGAGATGGCCTGTTATTGATAATTATCAATGAAAGTAGTTACAAATGATTTTCATTTTTACAACTATCCATCCATGTGAGGTAGTTCCAGTGGAACATGAGTGTGCACTTTGGCAGGTGGGATAAGTGTCCCCTAATTCAATATAGTACTATGATTAGCAAACTGAGTCTGACTGAAAACTACATTCCCATTTTTGCAAAAAACACAAAATAAGTTCAAGAAGTGGTCATTGTAGATACCTTTAATTAACAAGATACACTCAGCTTCTATCTCAAAATTTGCTGATTATTTTATAATTGAACTATCTTCAAGAACTTGGTACCACAAGCTTACGTATGATTCATTCAAAATCAGTTGACTCCTGTGACTACATTCCTTCGTCTGAGGCTCTAGTTCACTCTATGAGGTGGGCAGTAGAGTAGACCTACATTACCATCCCTCCATCGATGGTGAGCACCTGCGAGACAAGTTATAAATGGTCATTGACAGAGAATGGGAGAAGCTGATTGATACAAGAGGAAAGACCAGGAAAGCTAAAGTTGTGATACATACAGAGGTTCACCTCATCATAGTAAAGTCTTAATGATCCAAAAATACAATAAAGCATCTATCGGTATTCTCTTGTATTATTCTGAGTGGAGGAAACATGACAATCAAAGACCTATAATAGACTACGATGTCTCAGGGATAGGGGAGAGCCTTTAGAACTACATTTAGGTGTTTTTTCATCATATTAGATGATATATGAAGGTTAGATGTGTTCAGTCCAGATTATGCTCAAGGTTCCTTGTTCAGGACCACTCCTGGTCTTCTCCCGTATCATAAACAATGACAGTTCAAATTTTGGATAGTTATCACTTTGTCCTAAGTCTCAACTCAACTATATAAAGCTCAATAACTAACCAACTAATTCCAACAAACATCTATTACAAAGAAGAAGAAATTGATACCTGTCCAGTCATGTAGCCGGCAGCAGGACTAAGGGCCAAGAATTCCACCAGTCCAGCAATATCTTCAGGTTGTCCATATCTTCCTGTAGACACAGCCACAAGAATAGAGCTTTAGACAAACTTTGGTTGCAATATATTTAAAACAAAGCTTTATCAAATATCCTAGAAAACGACTAATAAATATAAGTAGAATTTCCTCCAGACTCACCTAAGGGGATGTTCTGTAAAATTTTCTTCTCAAGGTCAGCCCCTAGCTCAGCTGTCATATCCGATGCAATAAAGCCCGGAGCAACAGCATTAACCTGAAAATATATCATTTTTTATGACTCGCTCCACTAAAGCCTTATACATCTTGGATGTGTTTGATCATCAAACAGATGTAAGATTTAGAAGACTCACAGTGATGTTTCTGCTCGAATACTCCTTAGCAACAGTCTTTGTCAGGCCAATGACTCCTGCTTTTGCAGCACTGTAATTGGCTTGTCCAACATTGCCAACTAGACCAACAACTGATGCTATATTGATGATCCTTCCCTGCGAAAATCATCACTCAACTGATATAAGTTATGTTTTACTTGGAAGTGCAAAACTGACTTAATCAATTACTGAAACTTCAGCAATCAGATAGTATTAATTGGTGGGAGACACTCTCATAAAAGAATGGAATTTACCTTCTTCTTCTTCATCATAATTTTGGCTGCTGCCTAAGGAAAAAAAAATACAAATTTACTCAGTTCAAGACTTCAATGTGGATATCAAGTCGCACTGTGATGAAAAATCAAATTCAGAAATGCATACCTGGGTACATAAATATACACCAGTAAGATTTAGGTCGATGACATCCTGCCATTGCTTTAGCTTCATTCTCATCAACAGACCATCTCTAGTAATTCCTGAAACAATGGTGGAAAATATCAGATTGAAATTTTATGTTGGAACTTTAAAATAGGAGTTTAAGCTCATAATAACCTGCATTGTTGATCAGAATATCAACAGTTCCCCAAGCATCAACTGCCTGCATATTTCAAAACATGAGTACAGCTCAACTAGCATATTGACACCAAACCAAGTGAATCAGTTATGAGAATGTTCATATTCTCACAGTTTTGAGCATTGCTTCAACATCTGATTCTTTTGAAACATCTCCTCCAAAAGTAACAGCTTGTCCACCAAGTGCCTCAATCTATAAGACAGCGAAACCAAATGAATCATCACTATCACATAACCAACAGGCACATCATACAGAGGAGCTAGACGCGGCTATAATTTGAATTGGTAATTCTAATTTACCTCTTTGGCAACCTCTTCCGCCTCCTTTGATGACCTAGCATAATTCACAAGAACCTGTATGCACAACCATTATATCATCAACCAAATTCCTGAAAAATCCAAATCCATTTACACTACTCGCCGAGTCCTGACTGGACTCGTCGTCTAAGACGAACCTTACAACCAGCTTTCCCCAAGGCCAGTGCAATGGCCTTACCAATTCCTCTCGAAGCTCCGGTCACCACCACAACAGGAGCCTCCACATTTTGAATTGCTCCCGTACTTGCTTGCTCTAGCGTCACCACCTGAGCCCTCACGCCACCTGTCATTTCCATCATCACCATCATTTTACACATTACAATTTTCTCAGAGCTGAATCAGTCTACAATTTAATTACAGCATACCACAACGATAAACAAACTGATTTGTACTCTATATTTCAAATCTCAACAGTCGAGCAAAAATTCATCACTACACTATGAAACGTCGTCTCATCGAACAAGTTCAAATGCCAACACATTTCACATTTCTCAATTCAATTTTTAAACAGAAAAATAACGAACTTCTCTCTCTGCTCAAGATTAATCCAAAAGGATATGTGTCACTCTACGCATCGAAACGCTTAGGTACTGAAAATTCAAATTCAAATTCAAAGTCACTAACCGGAGTAAGTGGAGGAGCTCTTGGATCTGTACTGAAGCCCAATGCTCCGACCCGATTCGACCGTACTGGACCACAGCTTCAAATTGAAAGCTCTGGCATCGCCGCCGCCTCCGAATATGACTCCAGCGGGCTTCAAAGCGATGACGTTTGATGCAGCAGCAATGGAGGCCATTATTAGAGAGAGTTGAGTCGAAGATACAAATCAAAAAATGGCGAATTGGAGAAAGTGAAGCAGCCAGAAATGCGTGTTTGGGTTTATAATATTAGAAGAATTCGTTGCTGTTTGATTTTCTGCTTTGAAAACTCCGGAGACTGATTTGGAGCGAGTGGCGATGGAAACGAAGTGGAGGAGAGAGCTGTTTGTTCTTGGGGTGTGTAATTACCATGCAGCATTAATGAGGACTGAGGAGCTGTGTGAAATGTTGGATAGTCAAAGACAATGCGAGGGCTTTTATGTAAATTAGAGAGATGAGAAAGGAAAATTAAGTATTGAGTCCGCTCAACTGTAACTCGACCCATTTTCTTATTCGGCAGAGTTGCCCGCCCCGACCCGTTTGCAAGAGTTTGGGCTGTGGACGATGTTTTGCACTATGATCTGCATATTCTCAAACAGTGAAACCCACTCTTTAGATAAAGTCTCAATTTGATCCTTGTTAAATTCTGAATGGGTCTACTCACATATAGCTGAGACATGAACGAGGCATGACGCATGCTAGCCATCCTAAGAACAAAATGATATATATTTTTAATAATTGGCTTGTTTAAAGTTGGAACTACTTTTCAATAATAGAGATAGGCCGATGCGTTCTGACTTCTTAAGCAAATAAGTCGGTGGTTACTGTGGGAGTCAGTTTTGGCTACCCGAGCTGGGAAAAAATAGGCTTTTAAGTGTCCGATTTTGGATGATGTCCGATAAGGCAGAAAATGGGTCTGGGTTTGGACGAAAAGGGTTTAAATTAAGGAACGAATTGTTAAGAGATTTCTGGAAGTATCTAGAATGTTGTGAAGGCTTCTAGATTGTTCGATGGCATGACAAATCCCGAGGTAAGATCGAACCTCAAGGGCGTTGGACAATCTGACCACGAGGGGTTATTCGATCAGACCTCGGGGGATTGACCGAATCCATGAGAAAATTGGTAAGATTTGGGCGTATTCTAGGGGGATCATGCCAAAGGATTTGTGGTAATCATGCGACTTGATTGGCCCGGAACTCCAGAAACCTCAAGGTCCGGGACTGCTCGTCCATCCCTTCCAGATCGTATACGGTCTCTCCTTCCCCATCCCTGTTTTTATCTGCTCTGCACTAGAATTCTATGGCGTGGTCATAGAGCAATGATGCATAGACAGCTTTCACTGTCTTGCATGCTTCTATTGGCTCAACCGGTGGTTTGACTACCGTATGAGACTGCCGGAGTTTAGGGTGTTATTCCAAGATAAGCCCACTCCACCAAATCAATTTTACCCCTCTCATCGAATTATGTACGCCAAGGACTCGCTGCTAGTCGACCCTCTTTATTCTCCCAAGGACTAGAAGAAGACTCTCGTCCTCATCTTCGGAGATTGGGAAAAGCTTGGCAGAGAAGCTGGCTTCAAGGTTTCCACCACTGTCAACCGCATCTATAAGCTGCCGGAAGAACTATCCAAGGTTGTCGACTTCCGTCGCGACCTAGTGAACGACGTCATCACCATCCCAGCCAAATACCACAAGTGTAGGTAGTTGTGGAGTAAGGAACGTCTCTGCTCAGGAGGCCTGGAGAGCATCGAGCCCCTTTAGCACGAAGATCGCCAAGAGCTGACTAAGGTCCCCGGAGCTCCTCAAGTCCACAAGGCTGGCAGAGCCCTTACCCCCAAGCCCTCAAACGTCCAAGCTCTAACCGAGCATGGGAAATCCTCTAAGCCTAAGAAGAGGAAGCTCGTGAAGACTTCCGAGCTTGTGAAGGACAAGACCCAAGTTCCGGCCCCGGCCAAAGAGCCCAAGCAAGCCCCCCAGTTCGTTGTTCCCACCACTTCTAAGATTCTTTCTCCTCCTCTCCAAGATCTTCCACCATCACCTCCACCATCAAAGAAGCTGAAATCTACCGCCTATGCTCCCCCATACCCTCATCGTCTGAGCCAGGGTCTTCCTAGCATGTTGGCTTCTCCCTGGGTGAGTTATCTTTCCTCTTGCTTTATCGTTGCTGTAATTTGTTACAATACTGTAATATTTCTTTCATACATGACTAGTCATTTTAGAATATGCCATTCTTGCTGTTGCGTTTTTTGGATGCGTATAAATGCTATATCCTTGCTTGTACATGTTCTTTTGGAGAGTTGACTGAGGGCATTGACCCTGAGCTCCTCCGGGTCTACTTCATGAAGGCCCATCCAGACTAAGGCTATATCGTCCAACCTCCTCGTGACCTGACTAAGGAGGAGGTTGAGACTCTTGGGGAGGGCACTATGCTCCATCATGTAGGGAAGTGCATCCCTTCCTAGTTTTTCTCTGGCTTGGCCCGTGCAGACGTAGCCTGTTCTTCTTTGACCTCGATGATGCTCAAGCAGGATGTTGAGGACCTTGGGTCCCTGGAGACCGATGACCTAATGACGCTTTCTTGGACTTCTCTCTACAGTGTAATCTTTCTTATCTCATCTTGCACGGTTCCTCGTATAGTCCCTTTTTCCTTCCTTATCTAACATATCATTTTTGATCTTGCTACATGTGATATCCCGATATTTTTATACAATTGTTAATGTTTATGAATAATTTGAATTTGATTTAGTATTGCGATAAATAATTTTTACCGCCAGTTAGTGTCAAGGACCAAAGGTTTACTTTTCAACATATTGTTAAAGTTAGTTGACTTCAGGCTAAAATTGTAGAATTTGTTGAAATGAGTTCGTAGACGTGAAGAATGTCAAAATTGGAGTTACGACGGAAAAGATATGGTCAACGAAAGTTTGACAAAATTATCGGAAAATCGAATAGTCGTAAATGTCGGAGTATAAATAGGGGTTTCCATTTCAGGAAATGGAGGACTTGCCATTTCGGGCTAGGCAGGGTTGACCCGCGTTGTCCGAGCTCTACCGACCAAAATCGCCTCCGAGCTCAGCTCCAGGGAGGCCGCGTCGTCCGACTACTAAACTAGCAAATCCATATACCAAAATGATCGGCTTGGAACACCCAAGCGTTTCCCCATGGTCCCCGACGTCGATTTGGATGGAGCTAGCCAAAATATGGGTTTGAAAGTCGGCTAAAACCTAGGTTTTGAGCCGTGGAGTTTTCCGACGAGTTGGCCTTCGAGATAGGTATGGATCGAATCCTTTTGATGTATAGATTATGTTTATGTGTGAAAGATTTTAGTTGCATGTGTTTTTCGCCAGAATCAAATTGATTCCCACTTGGAGCGTTAGACCTCAGTCATGGGCGGCGATTGCCGGCATTCTGAGCCATCAATGGTAGATGGGTTTTGCTCCCATCATCCTCACGAGTCAAACATGACCCGTCTCGAGCCCCGTTGTGGCTCGACGGTAGAGATCGGCGCTAGAGAGGTTTTCCGGCCATGAAGTTTCATGGCCGATTCCGGTCAAATCAGCTAGAATTGGGTATAGGTTCTTTAGGATAAAGTGTTGGGCTCGCTGAGAGCTTTCTGACGAGGTGCTATTCGACGTCGCAACCGGCGGTCGCCAGTGGTGGCGCGTGGGTGGCACGCGCCGCAGTCTGTGGTAGTGCGTGGCAGAAAAAGTTTCTAAAACGGGTCAAGTTTTATATTGTTAGATTTGTATCGGCGATGTGATTGTACTCATGATGTTTAATTTGTGTTTAGAGGTCGTCGACCCAGTGGGTGGGCGGGGGTGATGCGAGCCGCCACCAGTGGCGGTGCGGTCAACAGAATAACTTAGTGTGTTGTGTTTTGTGGTGATTGAATTTGTCATAATAAGTTATGATTGGAATTACTTGAATTAAATTTTTAGTCGAGTAGTTACTAGATTTACCTGAATATTTTATTATTTTGATGATATTCGACAATGGTCGGGTCGTCACAAATGGTATCAGAGCATGGTTCAACACTCGGACCTAGTTCTTGTTGCACAATATGTACTTGAAATTGTTGCGAATATATTGTGTTTAGATTTAATCGATAATTGTGTTGTTATTGAATATTGATTACTAATATCGATAATTTGTTCTTGTTTTTGTCGGTGAACTTGTGAATTAAACATCTGCGATCATGATGAGGATGGAGGATCGAGGTGGATGACGATTGATAACGCTAGAAACATGCATGAAATTAAACACATAATTCACACATATGCAATTTTAAAACCCTATAGATGTAGTACATTGAGCAAGTATGGATCATTTTAACTGGGGATTGAATGGTGCATGCAATATCTGTGTAGTAAAAGGGAGGTATAAAAAGTTAGTTTTAATTATCTAAATATTACCTAAAAACATCACAAACAAGAATAAGAAATCATAGGACTCTAACATGCATAAACTCAAAGACAAGAAACACATAAAAGACTCCTAGAAACCCTAATATTTTATTATTTTGACGATTTTTGACAATGGTCGGGACGTCACACTACATGCCTCCATCACTCTTACCGCCACCCTTGGTTGCCTCCATGCTACAATTCGTTAGGCAGACAAATGAGTTATGGAGCCGGAGAGGAAAGCTAAGGAGTCTACCTCCAAGATTGCCAAGCTGAAGGGTGAGATCGACAAGCTCGAGGATGCCCAAGCTCATGCATGTCATCTTATCAACTAGAAGGAGAGGCCCCTCACGGATGAACGCTCCCTGCACAAGAATGAAGTGAAGACTTTGAGATTTGACTTAGAGAAGGCCCAATCTGAGGCAAGGAAGTAGCTGGGGTGGCCGAGGCGAAGCTTAGGAAAGCTCTGGATGCTAAGGACCAGGATTGCGAGGATCATATCTCTAATCTATAGGAAGCTCATGGCCTCCAGCTCGAGTCCCAGAGGGTGGATTGGGAGCATGAACGCAAAGAGCTCATCTGTGCATATGATCCTTCTACAGTGTCTGAAACTGAGTCAGAGTAAAGCCTCCTGCTTGTCTCTAGGGGTGTACTCATGTAATAGTTTTAAGACCCCCCCTATCGTATAATGTTTAACCTTATAACTTATCTGTTTTTGCTAACCCTGGCCTTAGCCTGAATTCATATAACTTATGCCAGGGGTAAATATTGATATTGTACTTAGCTATTTTTATGATTTCTTTTCATTTATACTATCTTGTTTTCTCATCAGAGATAGGGGATCTGCCTCTGAGTACCTGTGACCTCAGTGTGACTCTCGAATCCCTAATTTTCAAGCTATTTGCTCTCGAAAGAGGCTTAAGGGGACCCTTGGTAACTTTAAGGTCTCCTAGGAGGTGCTCGCAGTTTTGAGACTGCCTCCCTATCAAGGGCCTCACATGTTTAGCCCCGAGTCCGTTCAAAGACCATCGTTCTCGAGACCTCTCCCACGACCAAGTCCTTAACTGGTTAGATATCCATCCTCCTTCGTAGGGCCTCCGATGCTATTACAAAGACCACATCAGAATTGCCCTCCAGCTTAGACTCTCCCCAGGGGACCTGCCTGCAATGTCGTGTTAGAGTCCACAATCTCTCTGCTAATCGACCTTGGCTTATCCCTAGGGCATCGCCAGATGTAAACGCTTAGGACTTAGGATGCCCAAAATGGCAAGATATGGTTGTCACCCCTGAGGTGTTTGTTAATCTAACCACACATATTCTGACCTCGAGGCCCTACTAGCCTAAGATTACTTTGAACTTTTGTAGGATTTTTCTCTGAGTGTTTTGGTCTATCCATGGGCATCCTCTTCAATGTTCTAATCCCCCTCCCTTAGGATGTCTTACCTTTAGGAGAGTTGGTTAGCTCACAGGGTTAAGGTCCTTCCCGTGGGAACCAACGTCGTATGCCCCACTCGAGCTCGGTGCCTTTCCTAGGTGTTAAGCTCATCTCGATCGTACATGTCAAACTATGAGGCTCGTTTATACAAATTCAATACTTTGTAAAGACAAATTGAATATAGACACAATAAACACAATGAAAAGCATAATTACTCAAAACATAAGCTTTTATTGAATGATCGTATGAATCGTACAATGTTTATCGAATAAGCAAGGAACTATCTGACACACCTTGTTAAACCTGCCAACTTGTTAAACAATTGAATTAAAAACTAAGCTAGTTAGGAAGAGTATATGCCCATTCTAGACGCTTGCTAGCTTCTATCTCCAGGCCTTCAGCTCTGCTCCGAGCGGTATTCCTTCAGGTAGAGAGCATTTCATCGTTTTTCCACCAAGGCTCCTATTCTCTGATTCTCTAGCTCGTACGATCTATTGTAGCCTTCTCCAACGATCATGTAGGGTCCTTCCCAGTTTGCCTCAAGTTTTCCCTCTTTTGGCACCTTGGCATTTTCAAACACTTTGCGCAAGACTATGGTGCCCGGGAGGAAAACTATAGGTCGAACATTCTTGTCGTAGTAAGTCTTTATCTTCTATTGGTAAGAGGCCACCATAATATAAGCTTGTTCCCTACGTTCTTCCAGCAAATCAAGCTTATGCCTTAAGCTCTCTGCATTATCCTCCACTGTTCCTGCTGCGAGCTTGAGGTTAGGAACCTTGTGGTTTATGGGAATGACAACTTTTTTTCGTATACTAAGGAAAAGGGAGTCTCCCCAGTGGGCATTCTCTTGGTCATTCTGTATGCTCAAAGCACGTTCGGTAACTGGGATACACATTGCCCCTTCGTTAGTTGATCTAGTTTCCTCCTCAGACCTTGCAGTATTGTCTTGTTTGAAGCTTCTGCTTGTTTGTTACATTGGGGATACCTCAGAGTATAGAATTTAATCTTGATCTCGTGCTCAGCACAATAGTCCTTAACCTCTTAGCAGTTGAACTAAGGGTCGTTGTCTGCTATGATCATTTTTGGGATCCCAAACCTGCATATAATGAACTTCCAAATAAAATTCTCCACCTCTGCTCCCCTTATCTTTTATAGAGCCTCGACTTCGATTCATTTGGAGTGATAATCTGTGGCTATGAGGAGGTACTTTTTTTGCCCACCCCCGGCTCCGGTTGAGAATTCTCCCATTATGTTCAACCCCCACTATGCAAAGGTATATGAGACTGAGACTGGGTGTAGCTCTTCTGGGTGTAGTGGTGGCTGAGGGGCGTGCCTCTGACAGGCCTCGCAAGCGCTAGCATATTCCATGCAATCGTTCTTCATCATAAGCCAATAATACCCCTCAATTAAGCATCTGATCACGAGGTTTCTGCCCTCAATACGCATGCCACATATTCCTGAGTGTAGCTCCTGCATAATAGTCCTAACTTGGGTTAGATGCACTGCCAGCTGGTCTGGTCCACTGAAGGATCGTCGATATAGTTTCCCATCCCTGATGTTGTACCTTACTGCTTGTCGGGCGACCCTTCTGGCTTCCCCACGTCCCTCTGGTAGAGCACCGGTTTCTATATAGTTTGTTATTTTGCCAATCCATGAGGGTCCCAGCTACACTGGCACAACTGTCATCATCTTTTCCTCGTCCGTGCTCGAGTTCAGCAAGTGCTCGACATGGATTGTTCTCCTAAGCTGGTAATTGATGTTGGAGGCCAGATTTGCCAATGCATCGATGTGTGTGTTTTCTGACCTGGGGAGCTGCATGATGGAGAACTCTTAGAATTGACTGACCAACCCTTTTGCCAACCTAAGGTATGCATCCATGGACGTATGATGAGCTGCATATTCTCCAAGTACCTGGTTTGTGATCAGTTGGGAGTCACAGTATACCTTGATCTTCTTCACATTTAGCTCTCGTACTAGTCTCAGTCCTGCTAGGAGTGCCTCGTACTCGATCAACTATATTGCTTGTGGCCTTCCACCCCAAGGTTAGGGCTTATTCCATGATCGTCACATCTAGGGTTTTTAGTATTAGTCATGCCCTAGCTCCCTTGCCTTTTAATGATTTGTCTGTGTATAGTGTCTAGTGATCGACCCCCCTGCTCATCTGATTCCTCATCCCTTTATCTTCTCTCTTACACCTCTGGTTTTGGCGTTGTGAATTCAACTAGAAAATTTGTCAGAGCTTATCCCGTCATTATTATTCAAGGTTGGTATTCGATGTCATGTTGTGCCAGTTTGATAGCTCACTTAGTTATCTTGCTTGAGGAGTTTAGGGTATGCAAGACCGTTCTCAACGAGTACTCAGTCATGATGACTATCTTGAAGGCTTGGAAGTACGGTCGGAGTTTGCGTGATGACATGACCAGGCCAGTATCACCCTTTCCAGCTTGGGATAATGAGTCTCTGGGTCAAGAAGAGCTTTAAACACATAGTACACGGGTAGTTGCCCCCAGTATCTTCTCGGACCAGAGATCCACTCATTTCCACGTCTAAGAAAGCCAGGTACAAATAGAGGTCTTCCCCCAACACGAGTTTGCTCAGGATGGCGAGAGAGACGAGGTAGTGCTTGAGTGCTTGGAACACTTTCTCACAATTTAGTAATAGTTTAGTAGCAGCTCAAAAATGATTCAGTAATAGTTTAAGAATGATTCAGTAACAACTCAGCTAAACAATTCAGTAACAGTTCGAGAACGATTCAGTAACATCTCGAAAAAGATTCAATAGCAGTTCGAGAACGATTTAGTAGCAGCTCGAAATAGATTCAATAACAGCTCATGAATGATTCAGTAGCAGTTTCAAAACAAATTTTAATTCCATAGTTAAGAAACATAGTAGCAATGCTTATTTCAAGAAGGGCAGAAACACTCTTCGAAAATAATGATGTCACTCCGAAATACATAGTAGTACGCTCGAAAAAAATAATTTCAATAACTTCGGAAAAATGATATATCAACTGTTAGTATAGCATTAGTTGTCCGATTAAATATACTTATCCACTTAAGTAGGTAATCAACACCTACCATACCACTTGAAAGACCACCAGAAAGGCTACAACTCTGTTCACAAGACCGACCCCACCTGAGCACGCACGCGCCCGTGAGGCGCATACCCGAATATGCGGATCACATGACAGCAAGTGCACCAGTCCCACATCGAAGAACACCATCAAACACCAAGCTCAACCACCTATATATGTAAGGTATTTATTACAGGTAAGGCATCATCGAATCCAAGCATTAAACACTACAATCTACTTTCACGCACGTTCGCTTGACTGTTATATCCAATACATCATCTAACTTAGGCATCGGAGCGTTGAAGGCGGGCCACCCCGTCTTGACCCCTGACTGTCTGTTTGTTGTTGTATTCTTCTAACAGCCATACCCGAACGCGTGCACCCGAACACTCGAAGAGAGAAGAAGCGCCTGACCATCCGAACAGCCCGAACATTCGGACGAAGAAGGAGAGGGAAGATTACCCGTACTTGCTTCTGCTAGATTACGTCTCGCGTAATCCGGTAGAAACATCAACCTAAAAATCACAATAATAACTATGAAAACACAGTAACAATGACAAAAAAACACAAAAATGAAAACCGAATGAAAGATATTGGTGCTAAAGAGTTCGAAAATGAAGAAACTAAAAATCGTTGCTACTAAAAAGTTCAAGAAACAAGAGTAACAAAAACATTGTTATAAAAAAAATTCCATTATTGTAGAATTCCAATTCCAATTTAATAATATTAAGTTTTAAAATAAAATACTAAGAAATGTCCAGTAGCATCATTAAAAATTCAAGCTGCTTGCAACCAAAAAAAAAATCAAAGCTGCTATTGTAAGAATGAAATGAAAAACCTGCAGCTTTTTCTTCCTCCATCTCTCTCATAGTAGCAAAGGAAAACATAACACAATGTCAGATCTCCCAAACCAATGCCAAAAGAATCTACGCATAATCATAGTCCACAAAAGTTCAATTTCAAAAAAATCACAAATTTCACAGAAATCAGATTGGAAGTTGTTGAGGCCAACGCTTGGGCTTGAATCTGAGGCAAAACGATGTGGAAGCGGCGCTGTAACTCAGCAGATCCGAGGTCGACGTTGCAGGAATGGCTTGCCGAGCACTATTGTGACGCGAGGTGAATCGCTGCTATTGAAAGCTGATCCGTAATTGTTCGGCGGCTAAGCGAGCGCAGTAAGAGCTGGGAGGAGAGTTGTGGCTTGTCCACAGGTGGCAACAAGGTCAAGCTGAGGGGGGTGTCTTGGAGACGAGCCGAAGCAGGCATTGAAAAATCCGGGCGAGTCGACCAGCTTCCAAGGCGGTGACCCAAGCTCGAGCTCGAGCTCGCTAGGCGATGCACAAGGCTCAACGTCGCGGGAAATGGCGTTGTCGGAGACCTGCGACGACGGGAAACTTCGGCAAGGCGGCGATTGTGTTCTCACGAGAGAGAGAGTTGATTGTAGTATATTTTTAATATAAATAAAAGGGTATAAACGTAAATTTTTTGCCTTCTTATAGGGTTTTTGTTCTTAATTTGTAAGAAAATTTTGTGCTGCATTATCTAAAATAAGGAATTTTGTTCTAACATTCCCAGTTGCTACTTTAAAAAAAGAGTTGAGAATTTAGATAATTTATAGTTTTTTCTTACACCAATAGATACCTCATACTAAAGTCAAATATAACTTTTTATTAAATCATTTGTCAAAAATATAACAAGAATGAAGAGAGAAAATAACAAATAGTTAACTTTTTTCTCTAATATTTTTCCCTTTTTATAGTATTTTATTTTAATTTAACTTAAAAATATTTAGAATTATTGAAGCAAAACTTAAAAATAGAGTGATTATATTTAGCTTATGATAAATTTGACTATAAAATATGACTCTACTATTAGAGATACTTAAGTGTATTTGACTCTTTTAAATTGTCATTTAGTGTAGTACTTTGCTATAAAAATAAACAATCTATCATTATTTCAACAAAAAAAAACTGTCTATCAAATACAATATTTGAACATGATCAAAATGTAAGCTAATTAATGGCGATCATAGTTCAATTCTCTCCCAATAGTATTATTCCCCATATAAACGACATGTCGTTTTCCCTCTAGGTATACATAGCAGTTAACCCTCCAAAAAAGCTTCACATTTTCCCGCCAACTCTCTGCAAACCCCCAAATTGACGGCTCTATAAACCCTAGAAATTTATTGAGCGCCAATCGGTGAATCAATGGAAGACCAAATCAAAGCCGAGTTCATAAAGAGCGACTTCACTCTCGAAGAAGAAGACGAAATCCTCAAGAAATGTAAACTCATCTTTCGCTTTTAAGCTATTCTCTACTGTTTTTAATTCGATCTCTCTGAAATTAAGCACCTGTAAAATTTCAATTCAGGTCTCACTCTTTGCATCAATTACAAGCTCACGCCTTCGGATCTGGTCTCAAGCTGGGAGATTTACTACCTAAACAGGTCCAATTTCTCCCCACTCAATTTTTTTTTAGATTTTTCTTTTTCAATCTTCACCGAGAAATGAGATTCCAATTCTGGGATAATTGAAAGGTGTTAATTTAAGCTGGGGAATAAGAAAAAATTGTAAATTTAAGTCTGACATGATTGTTTTGTTGCAAATTTATGTGCCCACCATAAGAGCAAGCATTAATATTTGTATGATTGTATGCTTGATTTGGCCATAATGCAGGCAATTAAACGAGCCGGTAGTTCGAGATGTCGAAATGGACGGGTTTTTGCAGCATTTGCAGAATGAGCAGAAAGAAGCCATCAGCAGTAAGGACGAACCCGGTGTGCATATCTACTCGAGCAATGATGTGGACATGTAAGT
Organism: Geum urbanum; assembly: GCA_946800695.1. Taxonomy (NCBI): domain Eukaryota; kingdom Viridiplantae; phylum Streptophyta; class Magnoliopsida; order Rosales; family Rosaceae; genus Geum; species Geum urbanum. The sequence continues at coordinate 59,604,184 of OX327005.1, read as the reverse complement.
AAACTATTAATTTTTTGATTTGTTATAGTAGTGCATTGTTGCCTGTGTATTTATAACTTAAATAAAATTTGATGTAGGTTGTAAAGACCTAAATTTAAGCTAGTAAGTACAGTGAATGCAATTGCTATATGCTCGTGGGCATCAAAGTAGTAGGACTGGTTTCAGTAATTTAGTATTGAATGTGTGTGCGAATTACTGTGCAGGATTTTGAATAATGAAGATGTTGATTTAGGGGAACAGGTTCTTGGTACACCAGTATCCAAGTCTCACAACCACTATTCAGACACAACACCACAAACAAATGGGAATATTCCTTCTTCCGAAAAACCAACAAAGCTTATTACTCCATTTGGTAGACGAACTGACAAGTTCGTTGTGAAGTTTAGCATCAATAACATGCCAAATACAGAAAACGTGGAGAAGGAAGATGATAATGCGAATGAAGACGATGGTGACTTTATCAGGAGGGTTAAACCTGGGAAGAGGTGTTCTTTAGTGGTAAAAGGTTCAGGTCCTGAAAGAGGCTGTAGGTTCATGTATGATAGGATTGCAGATAGGGTAAGTGAAGCTCATATAGCACGTTGTCTTCACCTGAAAATAAGTACTTCACTGACTCAAGCTTTTGGTCTCATAGTTTAATGCACTGGAAAATCGAATTCTGAAGTATGCAAATGCACTAGTATCATCTGGGCTGTATGAGGAACCAGTTGATCCTACAGTTTCTTCTGAGGTATTGTGATCACGTTTCCTCTCTCAACTTATTTACGTGGTGGGGGTATATATTTAATGTTTTGGTGGCCGAATTTGTTATGATCTGAAGTTATAGTTCACTCTTCTTGTTGTCACTTGTTTGCTTTATGTTCACTTGAGGATGTGTAAGCTTCATAGAGTTTAAAGTCTAAAGCATCAGAAATCTCTTGTTTCAGAAAAGCATATTTACAGTTGGGATGATCTGTTGTGATGGAGAGGGACATTTGAACGAGAAGTCCATCTTGTTGCAAAGCAGGTAGAAAGTCATTGACCTTACACTAGTGTGATGTGCAAACACTAACAGGACTGCAAGAAAGTCTCCTTCCTGCTTATGTTATATGACTCTAAACAGCCATGCTCTTAAAAAATATATTATTTATTTTTGATACAGACTATATTGTGTTTGGATATCAAGTAATAGCCATATCACACCAGGTTTGAGTTCCCTTGGAATTGTTGTCTGGGCTTAAACGAAATATCCATTTTGTACTCTCTTGGAGCAGGCTAATAGCACAATGACCCAGTTTATGAAATCTGTAGCCAAGTAAGATACCTCATAATCCAAATTTTTACTGTATTTTCTTTGATTTATTTAGTGCTGAACATTCTGGAGGCCAACGTGTTCGTGTAGAATTACAACTTGTGAGCAAGTATTCAATCTTTCCAGGCCAGGTATTAGAACTTCATAAGTAATAAATATGGCTCTGATTTCAGATTTTGAACATCATTATAAATTATAATATGTTTGGATTGTGTTCCTGCAGGTAGTTGGTATTCTGGGGCACAATCCTAGTGGACATTGCTTCATTGCTTCAAAGCTGATTGATTCAATCCCTTTATCTGCTGCTGCTGATGACGACTTGCGTCCTTTAAAGAAGGCCGCTCTGGATCAGGAGAGTTTGTCAATTGATCTGGCCAGTCCACAACCAGAGCTATCATTGGTATGCAAACTAAAATTTTCTCTAAGGCAGCTGGTGATGCACTGCCGCAAAAAAACAATAATCTGTGTTGTAGGGGAGGACAAGAAAACTAGAAGCTCACAGAATGTATTGTTTTCTAACAAGAGATCAAATTTGTAATCAAGTGAAGAGGTAGAGGGGTTTTGCCACTCTTAATGGAAACAAACAAAACATTACCTTCTGCGGGCTGAACTGTTAGGTGTTATATACGAATTCCTTAACATGTTAGGTGCTATATACGAATTCCTTAACATGTTAGGTGTTATGAATCTGATGTTTCCGAAACTTTAAATATATATTGACACTTCTGCAATTGTATACAAATTTCTTGATCTATTTTGATACCCTATACTTCTGTATCTAAAACAGATTATTGCATCGGGTCCTTTTACCACGATTGACAACTTACTGTTTGAACCTTTGAAAGAGCTGCTTGCATACGCAAGCAGGAAGCTACCACAGTTGCTCATATTGGTAAGTACCTACATTTCTGCAACTGAAACTATAGAATTGTCCTCTACCAAAAGAAAAATATTTATAGTATTTGACTTTCATCTTAACTTATTGATTTTATATTTTTTCCAGCTGGGACCGTTTATTGATTCTGAACATCCAGAAATTAAGAAAGGAACTGTTGACAAGACTTTTGATGACATATTCCACTCTGAAATTCTAAGAAGGGTACGTACTTCAGAAGTTAATGGTTTCAGTACCGGCGGGATTATTAACAGTACCTTTTTTGTGTAGTCGCTATTTCGAAAAAAACTGTCGAGATCTGTTTATTCTTCATGATTTTTTTCCCTTTTTCTTTGAGCAGTTGCAAGATTATGCTGAATACATGGGCTCGCATGCACGTGTCATTCTTGTACCATCTGTACGTGATGCTAACCATGACCTTGTTTTCCCTCAGGTATGTACATTTTCACTCAAATTTATATAGTATGATTCTGCCTACAGCATGTATATAATTAATCTTTGTTTGGTGTTGCAGCCGCCTTTTGATATTAATCCCCCTGACCTCAAACATCAGGTACATGGTCTTGTAGTTCTTTAAGGTGTTTCTTTTCCAAAGTTCCAATCTACTTGGTCATTTTGAAGAAAAAATGATTTTCTGGATATGTGCCTTTTTGGGGGTCAATTTCCTGGATTTCTACCTACTAAGTGATTGTATATGCTTCTTACTCAGATAACAAGTCTCACAAATCCAGGAACGTTCGAGGCAAACCAGGTAACACACAATGACACTTGCCCTGAATTTTTACAATAACCGTTACTTTAGTGTCTATTTTAAATCGCAAGATGCTCTTGGTCATAATAAGATGCTATAACTTGGTCAACCAACCTGGAAGTTGAGCTTAGGATTCATGAGTAAAATGTTTAAAATGTTGCTCGATGTTGCTGATGAGTGACTCTATATGAGATTGATTGGCAATCTAATGATCCACAGCTTTGTGATATGTATGTGGTTGTCAAATCTTTCTTACTACGCGTCATTGTGACTTTTAGAACTTAATCATAACTCATAAGTAATGGATGTAGAAGAAATTTAATAATCAACTTCTGGTTTCAGGTAAAGATAGGTTGCTGCTCTGTGGATATTCTAAAACATCTCAGTGGAGAGGAGACCTCGCGTATTCCAAAGGATAGAACACTCAACGATCGCATGAGTAGACTTGCAACCCACATACTCGGCCAGCGCAGGCATGTTCTCATAATCCATACATTTTATGCTCATTTGATATTAGTTGAATTTTTTTAAGAAAAGTGCCCTACAATTTTAAACTAATGCAGAAATTGTGTTTTTTGGGAACAGTTTTTATCCTCTATATCCACCAGCCGAAAATGTTCCTTTGGATTTTTCACTTGCTCCTGAAAGTCTGAAAATTTCATCAATCCCAGACATTCTCATCCTTCCCTCTGACATGAAGTATTTTGTAAAGGTAACGGTATATACTTCATACCAATATTGCAATGTGTAAGCAAAATCAACAAATCATACGTATAGAATGGTGACGGTTGCCAGTCTAATGAAAAATTGTACTAATTTTGTGTGAATGAGATTTTTCAAACAAAGAGATGCTGAAAATGTCCTCAAGAGAAGCTAGCATAACTTTTGCTTTGGTTCTCAGGTGCTGTCCATCGGGGAAAAAGAGCCGGTCAAATGCATATGCGTCAATCCGGGAAGACTCGCCAAGGGAGAAGGTGGAGGAACTTTTGTAGAGCTCAACTACTATGGCAGTCCCGACACATCTATTGCTTCGATTATAGGCATATAAGCTTAGAAACCTTTCATTTGTTTACTTGTGTACATAATCATATTATAGCCATTAAACTATATAATCTGTTGTGTTGTATGGTTGAAATTTTGCTGTATTCTTGTTTCTCACTTCTGATACGGAAACATCAGCTGGAAGCATTATGAGACATTTCCAGGTCATTTTTGTATGGGCCAAAATTGAAAATAATATTCATTTTTCATATTGATGTGCTGAAGTCATCATGGGATGACCACCGCCGCTCACATTACTCTGCTACGATGCAAAAAAGGAAATCATGATGCGTGAGATTCCTAATGAAATCAGGAGAGCGCGAATCAGCCAAAGCGGATTTATATTCTTCCTAGGAATTAGTCTCCTCACTCGATGAGGAAGAAGTCATGACTATTATAAATAGACAAAATTAAGATGGATTGAGGACCTTTACATACATACGCAAATTTGTTCTTGGCAAACAAGCTCTCTCTCATGAGGAACAACCGACAGCTGGAACTTAGGATTTACACCAGACAGAGCATGAAGGTTCGAAGATTTTCTTTTTTCAGACAATGGCGATAAAAGGAATTGACACCAGACAGGGCGTGAAGGTTTCAGAGGTTTAAGAAGTCACCTTCTATCCAGTATTCACAACACTCGCCAATGAAATTGTTCTGCTTTGCAGCAGACAGGGTGTGTGAAGTATCGATTTTCGTGGCTCAGCAACGAGACACGAAACCTAAGTCTTGAAACAACTTAGACAAGAAGAACTCATTGAGCGAGGTTGGTGCTCTTCTTGCTCCAATCGCTTGCAAGAAGGCAAGAAGTAGGCGCAACATACATAAACATTCTGCCCCAAGGCAGCGGCACGCTAACACACACATCTAAAAAGAGACAGTTTGTGATTCTCTAGTCTCTGCTACCTGTTGGAGAAATCGGAGCTAAACATTTTGGCAAGCCCAGTGGAACTTAGGCCTAGTGTTTCACAACAACAATATGTGACCCATATCAAAAGAGTTACCTGAGTTGTACTAAACATTGTCCGCTAGCATTCATAGAACACAACTCTTCGCATTGTCAATGGTTGACTGACGTAGAGATCTAAAATAAATTCAGTGTACAATAGCCACCAATGGCTTCCAAACTAAAGACATCAACAACGGTGAAAGCACTTGACGCTGCAACTTACAGAGAATATGTTGTACAGCGAGACCAACAGTTCAGCGAATAATTAGCTGAACTCATGCGAAAAATATTCGAGAGCGAAGAAACTGTGACACGATTCACTAACAAGGTTGAAAACATGCGAGTGAGCCTTGAAGACGATCGACATGAACAACATAAGTGATTCGACACGTTCACCGAAAGTCAAACTAACTTAGTGGCGGATGTGGTTTCTCTCGGCGAGCGGATGCAAAAACATCTTGAAACTATCACTACATCTATCGCTGCACTCAGCAATAGCAGAGAAGCGGATGCAGAAAGAAAGGATGCAGAAGCTCCACTATTGGATGAATGGAAGAAGACGGTCCTTAGTCTCATCGACGAAAGGGTTCCTAGGGCAGCGAAGACTCCAATTGGGTATACTGATCCTTTTCTGTATGAGCGAGCATATGAATGGCCAAAGGGTTATAAGCCAATGAGCTTTACAAACTTTAGTGGAAACAGTACTTAGCCCGCTTCAACGTATATGGCTCGCTTTAAACTTTAATGCGACCCTTGGGGAGCCATGCCTAAGATGAAACTCATAATTTTTAGTCCATCACTTTCGGGGTCAGCTCTAGCTTGGTACATAGGGCTGCGAGCTAATTCAGTTCAAACTTAGGCATACATGGAGAGGTTGTTCACATACTACTTTGGCGGGATGGAACCAACGATTAATATTTCAACGTTGTGCCAAATGATCCAACAACCATCTGAGGCACCTGTAGCATACTTACATCGATTCAGGGCCGAGTATACTAGGAGCAAGACATCGTTGACCATGGTCGAGATAGTCGATATCGCTATTGGAGGTTTAGAAGAGCACATGCACAACAAGTTCGAGGGCATGAGATTTGCATCTTTGAATGAACTAATTGATGCGTTTCCTAAGCTCACCTCGCCTTCCAAGAAAGAGATAATAGAAAAATGCGTCAAAAGGGACTTATGCTCCGAAAGTACTATACATGTCAGAAAGTCACAAGTTCGTGTCAGCCACCTTTCGAGAAGAACCAGCATCGGAGACATCTGATTCAGAAGATGAAAATGTCGCATCACTAGAATTGGTTTCACGGAACTTGGTGAAGTCTAAGAAGGTGGTTCCCAAGAAAGGGGGGCAATCAAAATTCTGAAAAGTGCATTCGCAAAACCAGAATTTGAAACATATACATATGATGCTAACTTAGCACACGAAATCATTAAGGACTTGATCAAGAAGAAGATGATAAAGTCAAATTTGGTGCTTATCCTATAGCAGAGCAGATGAAAGGAAAAAAGTATTGTAAGTTTCACAACATATGGAACCCTACCACAAATGAATGTGTCAAACTTCCAAAGGTGGATCAATGATGGTAAACTCGCAGTAGATTCAACATTGACACTCGCACTGGTCGACTACCAAGCATTCGCTGACCAAAGTTTTGGGATGGTAGACGTATTAGTGAGCAAATCTTCACAACAAAGAAACAATGATATTCAACCGCGAACAGGAGGTGTAGCTGCAACCAAGATTTAAAAACCAAGTACCTTTTTCCAGGATAAGATTTCTGAAATCTTAGAAGACCTTATTAAGGCAGGAGTCACAGCGATACCATTTGGTCCAAGGCCAAATCTGCGAGTAATTAGAAGCAACCCTTATTGCAGATTTTATCATGTATGGACCCATGTTACAAACCAATGTTTTGGACTGCAAAAGCAAATCCAACATTTGATTGATAAAGGAAAAATCGTGGTTTCAGAATTTGACAGGCAGGATACTCCTGCTAAGGGAGGATCATTTTTGGTTGGTACATTAGAAGTCTCATGGAGTGGCAGAGCAAAGAGAAGACAAGTGGTAGATCTTCAGACAATCAGTGAAGCTCATATAGCAGCTAACAGACCTAGAACGAGTGCAAAGGGTAAAGAAAAAGCATATATACAAGAAGCAACACCCGTCGTGTTGTGTGCCCGATGCAAAGTTAAATGCGGGTTGAAATTGACGTATGAGGAATTTGTTGAACATGTTCGCACAACCCCATGAATCGCATCTCTACCAGAGAATTACCAGCCGACCAGTCCAAGAAAGGAGGAAATGTCGACAAGAGATGACAATGTTTTCAAGAGAATGAGGACATCCAACCAATACTATAAACAACCAACACCTGTGGCCGAACTTTGTATGACAATTTTGTGTTTTTTTTTTGCAATTTCTGTTCCAAAACCAGTTTGGTGGTTCATATTTCTCACTGATAAGAAGCTAAAGCAGAATACAAAGTTTGGTGTCGCGAAATTAAACTTTATTACATACACACTTTGCGGCATCGAGCTTTGATACCATACATTAAACAAAATACAATAAGGCCAAATTCAGTGGCCTAAAAGATGTATAGGCGAGAAGAAGGACCAGTCAGCATTGGTCAACGACTGCCCAAAGGCATTATTGGCACTGATGGATGCTAGATCGGTTTTTGATGGTATTGGTTCTGGCTGGCGGGGCGAATCTCTCCTCAAATCATCTGCTGCCACCATCGCTTCGCTTTTCCACAAATAAAATTTTCAGCGGGGAAAGATTTGTGCAACACACGGCTGCAGAGTCACTGCATCCAGGGATATAGCCATTGAGGAGTCCCTAACAGCGGTACCTAGCTCACCTAAAAACTAGTAGGATAAGCACACTATTGACATACCTGGGATAGTATTGCTACTTAAACCAGGTTTGGGCTTAGGTATTGCTACTTAGTGTTGCCTAGCATAACATAATATAATCTTGTGGGAAGGCTTTGAAACCAAGAAGAAGAAGAAAGAGGGAGAACATGATAAGGATCTCGACTTCTAAAAGATGAATACTTGTATTTATAGGAGCCAAAACCCTAATGGCTCCCCATTACAACAAAGCGTATGTGTATCGGTTCAATGCGCAAATTAAGGGATACTGGCATGCCACACAGATTCACATACCATATTCAAACCAAAGGCCATTATTTTTGATAAATGCGGAGTAATGGCATTTACTTTTGGAACGTTCAAAGAACAGGCGTGGTTTTTGGGGACTAAAATTGAAGACAAAGATTCGGTACAATGAATGTTGAAAAACGGACCATAAGTTGGCCGGGTTTAACATAAGTCAAGTGTTAAAAATAAATATTTAAAAAAAGCCCAATCTAGAGGCCCAGAGTTGGAGTTACATAACTTAGCCTAAAAAGTTGCTTAATTCACAAAATACTATTTATTTTATGATTTAGTTTCATAATGATTCTTGAGAGTTGGATGAATATGACGCCTCAGAAACATGAGAGCTTGAGCTTTTGATTCATCAGTGGGGTCCAGGAGATTCGTTTAAGTCTCAGAGGGTTTGATGGTGTTGGTCAGTCTCTTTTCGATGAATGTAGTTTCTACATCTGAGACCCAATGGTGATACTTCTTGTCTTGCACGTCAAGAATGACGAATTCCCGCCTTTTTGGCTTATTCAAACTCATTTACAAAAACACACATAGATGTTTTATTAGTAACGATCGAAAAATACGATCACAAAACTTCAAATTTTAATGAATAAGAACGTGATCCATGATATATGGTCACAAAATCGATTTTAAACGGTGGCAAAAACTACACCCAACAACTGTAACTGACCGTCACATATGATCGATTTCCCTTTTCTTTTCTTTTCTAAACCGTGACTCCCCCAGGATCGTCACATATACTTTATGGATATATGTCCATAGGAACTAAGGTAAAAACATGTAATATAAAATAAATCATATTACAATTATCATCAACTTAGATCTAGGGTGTAAAGATAAGTAAGTTTGATCCTAGATCTAGATGGTTTAGAAAAATTTACCTCGATATGTGTTGTGCTCGGTATGACCGATACACTTGACGAATGAGTTGAAGTAGATCTTCTGAAACGATTCCTCGGAAGGCGAGCAATCTTGACAACTTAGGAACTTGTGCTAGAGAGACGCCGAGAAGAAGGAAGAGGCCGACGGTGGTCGGCGGTTGAGCTAGCTGCCGGCGGTGGAGGCTAATCCCGAAAGGTAAGATTTTTTCTTCTTCTATGGTGGTGATTGTTATCAACCCAGAGAGCTTGTTGATAACGTGTTGTAGGAGAATAATATGATAACTGTAACTGTGTACTTTTTCTCATTGATAAAATGCCTTAAATATAGGTTAATATAATCAATAAATATCTCGATATAATAGTGATTCTCTATATTTATTTAATTAAATTTGTACCTAAATATGACAAAATATATCATAAATTATTGAGAATAAATCTCCTTCAACAAAAATTAGTATCATGGATAGACAATATACACATATGATAAAACATTAATTCTGAACACCAAATGATAGCTGGATAGTACTATCAATCAAATCCATGTCTCCATCTCCATCCACGATTCTTTGTACGCATGACGACCAATCTTAATTGAGTTTGCGTCGAGCCGTCGACTAACCACTACTTTAATATAATCCTAATCCAACTTGTTAATTATTCCCTTGACTATTATCATACAACGACATCAAATTAATATAAGCCACAAAAACAAATTTCATGCAATGTATTATTTTCTATATGCTTTTTTTATATTTGAAAAAATTGTTAAAAATGTCACTCAAGTATGACACATTTTAAGTTTTGTTTATTCATGTATGGCATTTTTTTTTCTCACTCAAGTATTACACTTTTACTCCAAACTAAAGAAATTGACGGTGTCACTCTAATTTCTGGTGAACTGGAGCTCAATCTGTGCGAAATCAACCAAACAATAATTTTCTCAACTATACTTAAATCCAATTCATCATGGAAGTGGTCGAATTTGGCATTTGGAGTCAAGAACACCAAAAACTTCAAATATTCGATTCTCCATCCTCATATTGAATTGAGGCTCGACCTTGGTATGAAAAAACTCACAAAGAAGAAATCTAGGTCTCCTTGGTCAATTATAACTCGAATTCAAAACCCCAAATTTTGCATAATCCAAAATAAGCAAAGTGAGTAAAAATATAATACTTGAGTGAGCATGAGTGAACAAAACTTAAAACGTATTATACTTGAGTAACATTTTAAATAATTTTTCTATTATATTTTTCAAATGGCCATAAAGAGAAAACAAAAGTGGCACTGTTTTGATTAAAATTGACGCTTATAGCAAGTTGTGTGAAACTGTTGCTTCTAGTAGAGGACTAGTTTCTAAAATCTTAATCATTAGTTTGAAGGCTTCTAAGTTATCTCCCATCACCAGCCGATTAAAATGACATTACTTCTGGGATCCTTGCCTTTAGTGCACTAAAGTATGATGGCATAATAGGTTGTTGCATGGGCTATTGCTATTTTGGTCCATATTGTCCCACTTCTAGCTTATAATGTGGTAGTGTTTAGCCCTCGTTCAATGGCATTATCTATGTGTAATCTTCGAGTGTAATCATACCCCTTAAAAGTTTGCAATCAACTTCTTAGTTTTTGTTATAGTCATCACTCATTCACCAAACTTTGTTTTATCCAAACTAACAAATTAAATGATGTTTGAATGAAACAAGTATTTTACGTGATTCATAATCAATACTTAAATTTATATAGACAAATAATTATAAATTGATCGAGAAGATAAAACATAACAAAGATCGCCGGGAATTATAGTGGGGGGGGGGGGGGGGGGGGGGGGGGGCAAGAATTTTTTTAAAAGTAAAAAATTAAAGAGGAGAAAAGACTGAAAAAAAAATGCTGTATTGGCTAAAAGCCTGGGAGTCGAACTCCAAGCCAATCGCATACATATCAGTAACTTTAGCACTAGACCAAACTAGCATATTGATATGTAAAGAGAACTCAAAGATACTTATTCAAATATCAGGGGGCCTGGGCTACCCTTGACGTGGCTCCGCCCCTGCCGGGGAATGTAACTATACTCATGAATGTGTTAAAGATTTGGTCTATGATTCTCCAAGTTAGTAACGTTTTAGTGGTGCTTAATAATTTAAGGATCAAGCGAGATGCACTTTTATTCCTAATGATACAAGAAATATAAGTAATCCATAAATACGGGGAACAATGTATGCAGTTTTCCGGCCAAACATGTCACAAAAACAGTTTTGTTAATTGTTCGTGTGAAGCTGATTAACCATATAACGTTGCATGGTTACTCGTTGAAAGAATTATTGGTTTTCCAGTGTATTATTATTTGTGTAGTTATATAGGTCATTTTAAGAGGACCTAGGCATACATTTTGTCTTACCTCATAACATTTGTGTGTCATCTATTTTATCTCTCATTTCTACGAGGAATAAGGAATACTAAGTTATCCATGAGAGAAAAAATGTATCTTCCAATAATTAGATAATTTTACTTGCTAATGTAAAAAGAAGAAAAAACGATAATTTACATTATATTGATTATTGTATTGATATTGGTAGACTCGTTGAAGGAATCCAAATGTCTTTTATTTTTTATTTTTTGCCTAATAATCCAAAATACGAGTAACAAAGATACCAAATCAAAGAACACTCGACAGAAACAAAATGATGGAACGTAGATCATTACAAAGGTCAAAGATGATTGAAGATTTGAAGTTCATGAATATGGATAGGTAGATGGAAGCAGTAAAAATTTCATCTTAAATGATGGAATGTGGGTCAATATTCTCGGTGGGCTATAAATTTGGTATGAAAATAAATGGGTTGTTCCATTCTTTTGGCAGGATGGTTTATCCGATTCAATTATTGACCGGAATCAAGTCGTTTATGGCCATTAAAACCATCACTTCAATCATAGAAATCCACCTTTAAATACAAGAATACCAAATCACCAAATCTTCCACCAACCTATACATTTACCTCGTTCTCAATGATTAAAATGTGAAAGAAATTAGAGGGAGAGGTATGAAATACAATTTAGATACAACATAATCAAAATTTCCACACGAACTTGCTTTTACAACTCATTATTTTGTTAGATGAACTGCCATTATATTACTAAATCGACAAAAAAATTGAGTTAAATATATTATTGTTTATTAGATTATAATCAATGGCAGATCCAAGTAGGGACAAGTTTGGGCAATTGTCCTACCTAAATTTTTGAGAAAATGGCTGAAAAGCCATGAAAACCTCTGGTTGTGAAGTTTTTATACGAAGCCTATGTGAGAGACGGGCAAGAGGCTGAAGATGATCAAAAACGACATCATTTTGTTCTTTCATCTAGCTTAATTTAGGGGCCGACACGTGCGCTGTTTGTGTATTATAATAATAGATGGGTTTATTAAAAAAACGGTGATATAAAGGTTTGAGTAGCAGAGGGTAGCTCCACAAACCCTAAAAACTGATACAAATAAATTTCAATTTTGTAATAGAAATAAATTTGTAGGTTTCTAGACTCCTCTCTCATCATCTTTCTCTTGGTATTTTCTTTTTATTTGCCATTACATGTAAAATTTCAATCGGAATTGAAACCAAATTTTTGTGGTAATTAACTATGCACATATTTTCCTTCACCAACCAAAACTATGTTGTACATATTTATATGTTGATCTAATTGTTAAATGTACGTTGGAAACCTTAATTTGGCAACCATTGTTCCACACTTTATTTTTTTCTGTTTATGTATGTCAAAATAAATAAATAAATTGTCAATTCTATTTTTTTTTAAATTAACCTAAACTCAATTTTGTCCAAGTTGAATAATGTTCTTAAATCCACGACTGATTATAATGTACGTAGAATATTTGTGTTGTCTATTTGATTAAATTCAACTTACTCGACTAGTTGACATATCATCTGATTTCGTATAAAAATACGAAAAATGTGAACATGACAAAAAAAATAGACTAGTGCGAGAACATTTTCGGTTATGGTTTTTATACAACAAAAAGACAAAAAGAAAGTATCAAATTAGGAATACCAGAGGATTAAGTAGTGGGAGTAGTAGTGGACTACATACGAGTTACGACAACACCTCAGTGGCACCGTTGGTAAAAAAACTAACAACACCAAAAACCAAAAAACACAATTGACAGATAGAAAGAAAAGAAAATAAGATAAAATAAAAGGAAAGCAAATATTCACGGCTCTGAAAATGAAAGCTTGCTTTGCTTCTGCGGAAGAACGAAGGCAAATCTAGAGACGACAACAAAGGCCAACTCTCGTTTTAGCTTCCTTCAAAAACTTTCTCTTTGGAATTCTAAATTCTCTTATTCTCCGACGACGACCAGTCTCATTGCTTTCGGAGAATTGACCAACCGTTCTCCGCCGATCCGACCGCCGTTTCGGTTTACTGTTCGCGATCCAGTCGCGCAGTGACGGAGCTGTGAAACGCTCTAGATCCGACCTTCCGGTGCCGCATTATGCGCCGTCGTCTCCGGCCGAAGCAGCTTCGGGATCATTACTGTTGTCACTGAGTCGCGCTGACCTCCAGTGATGCGAGTAGAGGCTGTAGTTTCGGTAATGGTGAATTTCGGGTTGTGAATTGTGAGCTCAGCAGTGATCAGTGGGAGCTGAATTGGAGTCTCAGCTAGGTTTTCGTGGCGTTTCGGCTTTTCCGGTGGTCTGCAATAAGCAGAAGCTAGGGTTTGGACCGCGAGGATCTCAATTCGGTTAGGTCACAAGTGTATGGTGTGAGCCTCTGCGTTTGTTCCGGTACAGTTTCTACGGTGCAATTTTGTATTCAATTTGTATAAGCATTTCGGCTCTGTGTTGACTCGGTCCGGCCGTGTATGATTCCTCTGTATTATTTATAATTGGCAGTTGTTTAGAATTGAGGTAGTACAATTGGCGCAATTATTAGACGATTAAGTTAGTATGGGTAGAGAAATTGGAGCGGAGGTTTTGAGTTTGTAGTGTTTTTGGTGGTAAGAGATGCCTCCTTCGCCGGCAATGCGGTACTCTCCGGGGAGAGAGCCGAGAGCCACTCAGCACAGACGAGGTAGAAGTTTTGAGGCTGGGGTGATTGTTGGGAGGGAGAAAGATGAAGATCTTGCGTTGTTCAACGAAATGCAGAACCGAGAGAAGGAGGACTTCTTGCTTCAGTCGGATGATCTTGAAGACATATTTTGTAAGATGCCAATTTAATGCTTTGGTACTTGGTAGTGAAGAAGTTTAAGATTTTTTATATATTACCTTCGGTTATGGGAATGATAGGGTCCATTAATGTTTTTGGTTTTACAGCTACGAAACTCAGGCAATTTTCAGATTTCAAGCTGGGAATCACCATTCCTATACGTGGAGAGAGTAGTGACTTGCTTAATGCGGAAGAGGAGAAAAATGACTATGAGTGGTGAGTTCAAAGTCTGTTATCTGATGCCAAATTTACCTTTGCTAGCTCAACGGTTTTATGATAAGCTAATGTAGTCAGAAGAACTAGAAATGTGATTAAACTGCTTCTCAGATTTGCTGGTTGGGTAACTCATTACATTTCCGTTAATATCAACTAGTTTGGTGTCTTCCACGTGTACTTTTATTCTGGCATCATACCTGATTAATAATCCAAGGTTTTTTATCAAAGGTACAAATTTAACTACCTGAAAATTTCTATTTACTCGCAGAGCATAAACTTTATGGTTATTGTTTTATGGAAAAATACATTGCCCTTATGTACTTCTGTGTGATCCTTTAAAACCGGTATGTGTAGTTCACACCTCTTTATCTCTCTGTACTGATGAAATGATCCCCTGTATTATTAATTTTAAAGCTTATTGACATGTCTCTACACTCCATCGTTTCCTTTCTGTCAAAAAGCCAAAATTTTGCTAGCTTAAAATTGTCTGTATGACTTTCTTGAAAAAAACAAATGTATATTCACAGAGTAGGTTACTGTTTTATGATATTTACATTGCATTATCTTCTTTTTCATGATGTCTTTTCAGCCACTATCTGCACTTCTGCACTCCACTCCTGTTTCTTTATTGGTACTGATGAAATCATATGTTTTTAATATTGAAGGTTATTAACGCCTCCTGATACTCCTCTTTTTCCTTCCTTGGATGATGAGCCACCACCAATTGATGTACCACAGAGGGGCAGACCCCGTAGTCAACCTATATCTATAACGAAATCATCCTCGGTGCGTTGTTTAATTATTGTGGGATTCAATGATGTTCCTTGACAGTCGCCAACAATTCCAAAAGTGTATGCCTATTTCATTTTTCCTATGATTTACATGAGGCTTGAATTTTTTGCAGATGGAGAAGAGTTACCGAAGAAGTAGGGGTAGTGCTAGTCCCGGTCGCTTAAGCTCATCTCCTCGCTCTGGGAATAGTACGTTCCAGTCAAGAGGAACGCCATCATCGGTACGTAACTCCAGTCCAACCCCAGGTCTACATCCAGCTTCTCCCTCACGTCCTGCTACTCCATCACGTTCTGTGACTTCCTCACGTCCTGCTACTCCATCTCGTTCTGTGACTTCATCCCGTGCTGGTACTCCATCAGGGAGACCATCTACTCCTCCAAGTAAATCCCCAACACCGCCTCCGAGGTCTTCTACTCCTAATCCTAGGAGGCTGAGCACTGGATCCACTAGTATTATTGCCCCACCAGGAAGAAGGGGAACTTCACCGGTAACAACGAGCAGAGGGAACTCTGCTTCACCAAAAATAAGAGCATGGCAAACAAATATTCCGGGATTCTCCAGTGATGCACCTCCCAACCTTCGAACTTCTCTTTCTGATCGACCAGCAACATATGTGAGAGGTTCCTCTCCAGCATCTAGAAATGGCAGAGGTTCCTCACCGGCATCTGGCAATAGGAGGCAATCGATGTCTCCAACTGCTTCTAGAAGTATCAGTTCATCTCGGAGTCATGATATAGACCCATTTAGTTCTCAAAGCAAATGTTCTATTGCCTCTTCCGGTGACGACGATCTAGACTCTCTTCAATCTCATCCTGTTGGAAGTTTAGAACGATCAACTCCTAGAAAAGTTGCTGCTTTCTCAAACAACAGAGCTGTGGCGTTCTCAAAGAAATCAGCCAAACTGGTGTCCTCATCATCTGCTCCGAAAAGATCTTTTGATTCTGCCATTCGCCAAATGGTAATTTATCATCTAGCTCGTTTATCAGCTGAATTTGAGGCAAATGATTTAAATACAGAATCATTGAATACATGCTTACACATCTAGTTCTCTTGTTATGTCTCTGGTATATATATACCAATACATATCTCATGAGTTTGTTTGTGCAGGATCATCGGAAAACTCCCCAAAACATGTTTAGGCCACTCTTGTCTAGTGTTCCCAGTAGCACCTTCTATGTTGGGAATTCAAGCTCTGTGCATCGCCCTCTGATTTCCAGGAACTCCTCAGTCACAACTAGCAGCAATGCAAGTTCTGATCTAGGTACAAGTTTTGCACCTGATACTGAAGAGAGTGATCACATCCAGGATGATATGGCTAGTGAGTTTGAGAAGAGGCCATACTCTGATGGTCATGAGGAAGTATTTGTCTTTGACAAGATGGATGTGGTAGATGAAGACACTGGGAATGATATACAGGATGAATCACATGACATTCATGATAGTGAGTTCACTGGGACTACTACGGCTGAGTGTGTAGCTGTTGATGCTGAAGATTCTGGCCATCCCAATAGCATTATGGAAGCCGGTCTAACTTCTGAAGATTCTCATGCTATGGGCGATTGTTCTGAAATTGATGGTTTGGAAGATGTTGTACAGTGTTTGGAATGCGGGTGCAGGTACTATGTTTCTGAAGTGGAGAAGGATCTTAGACTTTGTCCAGAATGCAGTAGAAAAGATAAACTTCTGAGTGTCCTGATTTCGGATAGAACTGTAGTTCCTGAAAGCTCCCCACCTTTCTTTGTAAGAAATTTGGAAGAAGAAGTAAAGCCTTTTGATGCAATGGAAAGGATAGCTGTACCTGGGTCTCCGCAGGTGACTGAAGTGGAAAAATCAACGTCTTCCCATGATGAAGATAATGGTGGTCTTCTCCAAAGTGTCTACAATGAACAAATTGATAATCGGTTAGAAGAAAGCTCTCTTTCAAGGCCAGTTGTGCAGGTAAGTGGGGATGGGCTATCCGAACAGCAAGAGGTGGGATCACTAAACGTTGGTGGTGGCGGCACACCTAATGGTGATACTCGGGGTCTGATATCACATCATTCTAACGACTATCCTAATATGAGGGTTGACCTTTCAGAAGGTACAGGCATTTCCATACTTCTGAAGAGGACTAGCAGTAGCAAGGGGGCTGCTTTTCGGAGCAGGACTTTCTCAGCCTCTACCATATCGTACGGGGATCTGTCATATGCTAGAGATAGTTCAACCAGTATGAGAAGCTCCATAGGGCACAGTAGTTATTCTGCATCATCTTCAGTTGATTTTGGCCCAGCTCGACAAACAGAGGGTCGTGTACAGCGACAGTCAAGCGCCAAGAAATTAGAAATGGAGATTAACAGACATGACACAAACATGAAGCCCCAAAGCATTGAGTTATCAGACTTGGAGAATCATAGACATGAGACAAACATGAAGCTCCAAAGCATTGGGTCGTCTGACGTTGCTGAAGGGACATACACAGCATCTGTAGCACTCATTTCTGACTGTACAGAAGCAGATGTTTCTAGCACAACTTCTACGAGGACAACTGCTGTGGAAGAGGGTGAGGAAATTGATGCTAGACGTACAAGAGATGATGCTTCTATGTCAGAACTGTCAACCCATGCTGCTAGCACTCTGTTAGATACTAGTGCAGTAGCAACGTCTTCAAATGAATACAGTGTGGACTTGCAAGACAACGGAAGGAGTGCCACAGATGCTGATGTTTTAGTTGCAGCTCTCGAGTCTTCACTGAAGAAGGAAAATATCATCCAAAACAGTTGTGTTGATGGAGTAGATGATGAAGAGATCATTAATCACAACTCTTTGATTACAGTATCAGAAGTAGAAACCGGAAAAGGTCATCATAGTACTTCTGATTCTATGAGCGATGATGCTTCTCATGAATCAAAAAGCACAACGGAGGACATTGAGGAGCCTTCAATTCCAAATCCACTTGATAGTGATATGACATCTTCTGTTCCAGAAACCAACACCTCCAATCATGCACATGACATCTTAGGTATGATACACATTTATGTTACCCATTGAATATAGTGTGCTGGACTCGTTTCTTTCTCTTTTCTCTTTAGTTATAGCACCCTATTGATATCATCCTTGAGATATTATCTGCTTTACTCTCTCTTTATTGTTGAATTTGTCTACTCTATCCTTTGTTAAAGGAACAGTTTGTATTTGGTAAGACTCGCAATGTAAATATTGCTTCAGTTGGTTCTTCAATTATTCTATACACTGCAAATCAGTGGAATAGAGTAGATTGACTTTTAAGGAGTGTTGATAGAAATTCCATTTTAAGTGTGTGACTTATTGCTTGAAGAACCATGTCATAATTGATATTCTTCGCTTTGTTTATAACATTGTGAACATTACGTTGTCGTTATCTAGCTGTGTGTGACTTATTGCTTGAAGAACCATATCATAATTGATATTCTTCCCTTTGTTTATAACATTGTGAACATTAAGTTGTCGTTATCTAGCTGTCTTACTTGAAGGTCATGACTTGATATATTTGTGTTTCAAATGCTATCTGGTACTCATATTCTCTTCTTGTTGAAATGACCACGGTATTATATCTTTTGTATCCCAAGTCTGAACACCTATACATACTTTTCATTCCGGCTTTTGTGCTTTTACCTTCGTTTTTATATGGAATTAGAGTGAGTAGCTGACAAGTTTATGTCTTGTTTTCAGAAGAGGAATCGACAGTAATGGTTGAATGTCTAGGTCGCAGCAAGGCAAGAAGCCTAACACTTGAAGAGGCAACAGATACAATACTCTTATGCAGCTCCATTGTTCATGATCTGGCCTACCAGGCTGCAACAATAGCAATAGAAAATGAGCAATCAGTACCATTGGAAGGTTTGCAGCCTACAGTTACAATATTGGGTAAATCCATTCCTGATAAAAAGGAACCACATGGCAGAACTGTTGGTAGACGCTCGGTAAAATCACAGAAAGGTAGGCAAAAGCGGACAGACACAGACTCAGGATCCCCTGCCACCGAGAATGACGAGAACGAGAACGAGAACGAGAATGTTGATGACTCTTTGAAACAACGTCCCATAGGGCTTCCTCCTAACAAGGCAGACGGCATGAAGCCTCCAAAGCTGGAATCTAAGTGCAACTGCACAATAATGTGAAAGTATTTATTTCACTCCGGTGTTGCTCAAAGTGCTCCTACGTTGCACTCTGGCCACACTTCCTTCAGTGGATTGGTCCAGCCTACATGGAGATGCCGGTACCTGCCACAGTACTTGTATTATTAGTGATTTAAGTGTTTGAAGGGCTGTTTGAGTAGTTGCCAATTGTTTGTGTTGGTCCGATCCTATATATTTTGTACGAACGCCACGCTGTTTTGATGACATAATTGTAAAGTTACTGCTTGTACTTAGGCTGATAATAGTGGGAGAGAGAGATAGAGCCATAGAGGATTTGGAGCCTTGGAGGTTTGTGGTCTGCTCCAGCATTTCTTGTTAGAGATGTCAACCATGTGGTTCATTTCCTCCATTTAGAGAGTAAGCGTGAAAGAGAAGAACCCATTCATTCATATTCATTATGATTGTTCTGCAAATAATTTACCTTCAGCTTATCAAAGAGAATAAATCTCTGCTATTTCGAATCTATGTTTGCTTGGACACTTCACCTGAGTGACATGTTCCGTGTCGTCGGACTCGTAGGACAGTGAAATTGAGCTGATTCACCGAGAATACATGAATTTACCATTGATTTATAACTACATTTATAGCTAAACACCGCCTGCTGGCGGGAAAATTAAATTTATTTGGCGGGAAAATCATGTGTTAATTTAGGTCCAGCCACTTCATCACCGCCTGCCCTCACATCTCCGCCACTCCGCCGAAGCCCACCCTTGTCTCCTCCTACACATCTCCGTCGCCAGCCCGGTCAGAACCTAACGATCCCGACCGCCGCTGCTGACTCCTTTGTTACCCACGGCTACTTCTCCAAGTCGGCGCCGTCTTTCTCCAAAACCCGGCGAATCAGCGTCGATTTCGATCCGGATCCGGACATATACGACCCGCCGAAGAAGTCAAATCCTCCGCTGCAGGCGGACACCGCTACGTCGGTGCCTTCTCCGACCGATTGGATCCCGCCGGAGCCCAAAGTTGTTGAAGCTGCGACCAGGCCTGGAATCTCGGCCAAAATCATGAAGAAAAACGTGAATCTGATCCGAGGGAATATTCCTCTGCCGGCGAAGGCAACTTCGTGAAGCTCAACCTTAACGGAAGGAAGCGGAAGTTTTTGAACAAGGGCAAAAGAGAAAGTTTCAGCTCGTTGTCGAATAACCGCCGGAAATTTTACCGGAAAGGTAAACAAAAACTGACCGAACAAACCGGAAACGAAGAAGAAGAAGAGAGTGAGGGATGCAATCGTCGCCGAAGAAAAGGACCAGAGAGAAGGGAATAAGAGCAAAAGAGCCAAGAAATTCGACCCGGATTTATACCAAGAGGCGGTGACGGCGGCGAGAAATGAGCCGTCGGATGAGAATCTGGCGAAATTGTTGAGTCTGACTTACGGTTATGATTCGTTCCGGGATGGACAGCTTGAGGCGATGGTGGTTTTGCCGACCGGAGCTGGGAAGTCGCTGTGTTATCAGTTACCGGCTGTGATTTTACCTGGGGTGACTTTGGTGGTTAGCCTATTGATTGCTTTGATGATTGATCAGCTTAAGCAGTTGCCTCATATGATCCGTGGTGGTCTGCTTTGTAGTAGTCAGGTACATGTTTGCTTTGTTCTTTAGCTCTCACTTGACTAAATGCAGGCTCGGTTATAATGAATTCGATTGTTTTCCGTTGTTTTAGACGATGGAGGAAGCTGCCGGGACGGTTAGGCTGGTTCAAGAAGGGGCCATAAAGGTGAGTATTACCGACATTTCAATTTCCGAATCATAATGTGGTCTGCATTGTAGTTGAATTTGGTCTGAAGTGTTAGAATGTATATTGTAGGTGCTTTTTGTATCACCGGAGAGATTCTTGAACGGAGAGTTTTTGTCTATATTTTCTGCTACAGCTATATCGCTTGTTGTGGTGGATGAAGCTCACTGTGTGCCTGAATGGTGAGTGAATAGACCTTGAATTTCTCAGTGAATGTAGTTCACCTTGGATACTTAATACTTTAAGTTTTTTGTCAGGTCGCATAACTTTAGGCCATCGTATATGAGGCTCAGAGCATCTATGCTTCGTGCCAGGCTCAATGTGAACTGCATTCTTGCAATGACAGCTACTGCCACAGCCACAACTTTGAGTTCTGTCATGTCGGCTTTAGAGATTCCTTCGACCAATCTCATTCAAAAGTCTAATCTAAGGGAGAATTTACTATTATCAGCGTCGTCAAGTGGAAATAGGTAAGTTTCAATATTCATTTGACTTTTACTTCCCATTCAGTTTTTAATTTTTATAATTGAATCAACTTAATTTGTTATGTATAAAGTAGAATGAAAGATCTGCTGAGGCTGATCAAGTCTACTTCCTTCAAGGATGTTCAAAGCATCATTATCCACTGCAAGTTTCAGGTAGGCATAGTCATTATCCATCTTGTTTGCTGCATGTTTGGTTATTATGCGTTACTATACTGTACATTGGGGTGTTCATTATACTGTTTAGCTTAACTGATCTAAGTATATGCAAATGTATATAATTAAAATAGCATCTAAGGACTGTTCATCACTACTTGCAATGAACATACATTTTGTGGAAGATAATACTTGCGTTTTGATTTTGCAGTTTGAAACTGAAATGATCAGCAGATATTTGTGCGACAACAATATCAATGCTAAGGTCGGTTTTGCACTGTTATCAACTTCTTGAGACACATTTTGTATATTACGACTCCTGATGTTGAATGGTAAAATCTGACAGCTATATTGTAAAATGCTATTCTGTGTTACCACAGTGGAATCCCCTCAAAAGATCGTACGCGCGTCCAGGAATTGTTCTTCACAAACAAAATTCGAGTGGTACAGCAAATTATCAGCATATTATCTTTTCTTTCTCGGTACATAGCCAATTAAATCTTCAATTTCTTAATGACCAACCATCTGACTTGTGTATTTTGATTGAAGGTCGTTGCAACTGTGGCCTTTGGCATGGGCCTCGACAAGAGGGATATCGACTCTGAGTAAACTATATTCAGTCATAATAGTGCTTTCTTTTCTTTCCTAATTTGGTATCGTTCATTGCATTGGACTTTCAGCTAAGAAATATAGCACTACATATATACAGTTAACAGTATGTTTGTGGGTTTGCTGTGCCAATATTTATAAAAAATTTCTTACTGTATCAGGTCGTTCATTACACCATGCCAGAAAGCTTGGAGGAATATGTTCAGGTGGAACTTTTTTCGTATGGAATTGCCTTTTTGAAAAAATATCCTTTATCTCAAAATCTGTTAATAAAATTATCCGTAAAATTATGTAGGAGATCGGACGAGCTGGACGGGATGGGAGGTCTTCCTATTGCCATCTTTATTTTGATGACAGCGTATATTTCAAACTTCGAAGTCTCATGTATAGGTATCTAAAAGTTTCATCTTCCATCAACTTCACTAAGTCCAAATTTCTCATTGGTTTAGTGTTTAAAAAATTCACCAAATTGTCTATTCAGTGATGGCGTGGATGAATATGTGGTAAATAGATTCCTCTCCCAAGTATTCACCACTGACGAGAACTCGCGCGGCAAGATTTGCTCATTGGCTAAAGAAGCCGCATCTCGCAAGTTTGATATGAAAGAAGAGGTCCTTCTCTACTGCAATATTCTATTCTGAAATTTGACGTGAATTTCAAACTAGTAGTTTCTGTTTAGTAGGAGAGTAAGAATTCATGCACTGACATGCTTGGTTGCTTCTTTTATTTGGGCAGGTGATGCTCACCCTTCTAACGCTGTTGGATTTGGGTGAAGTGCAGTATTTGCAATTGCTGCCAGATATTAACGTGACATGCATTTTGAATTTTCATAAGGTACGCAGCAAATAAGTACATGTTAATTTATCTCAAGCAACTTTCTGTATAATATTTACCTTATGGGATTGAACTTCTTGATACTTGACTGCAGACACCCCCAATTGTACTTGCTGCAAAGGATGTTCTTATTGCAGCAATATTGAAGAAGTATGAGGTGTTTCTTTATTAGCATGGCTATACTGAGGAACATGTGCTAAAATGACATTTTTCAGGTCTGAGACTAGGCAAGGACAATATGTGTTTGACATTCCTACAATAGCAAATAGCATTGGAGTTGCAACCACTGTATTTTCAAACCATTTACAGAGTTTGAAGGTACCAAATTGTAATTAATTGAAAATGTACTATTTGAATTGAAGAGCAAATAGCAGACATCAGCTACTTAAATGTTTTTCAATTTCGTACTTCCTATATTATTTTTAAGATTTATGTCAACCTCTCGGTCCTAAATACTGTATCTGATAATTATCTTGTAGTGTTTCATATAACTAGTTAAAGTTTATTGAAATGCTTTTAGATTTACAGAATGGGATTTCAACTGGCTGCCATGTTTATTTTCTTCTCTTAGTTGACACGTTTACTGTATCATAGTATCTCCCATTCCTCAGTCCCTTGTGTATTCTGTAATATTGATATAGCTATTTTTTGTATTCTCTGTGATACTATTTTAGTTGAAAGGAGAAGTAACATATGAAGTGAAGGACCAAGCCTTCTGTTATACAATTGTGGAACTCCCCGCAGATCTTTGTTCTCTATCAGCACAGCTTACAAAATAGTTAGCAGAAGTTGAAAGTTGCAAGGTAATTATTATCAATATTATGTGACCATATTAAAGCTTTCTCAATTTCAATGAGCACACCACTGTTAATAGTGGATATGTATATGTATAATAGTCATAGTATTGGTATGTATCTCTCCCTACATATGTTGTCCAGTAGCACTGTGGGTTATTGTGCATACTTATAGGTCGTTCAGAGTTTGTGATTGTTTTAGAATAGTGCATCCCTTACAAAACAAATTCGTTGATGCATGCAAATGCGTATCGACATTTTTCATTTATTTTATCACTGATCATCATTTAGGTGCGGAAGTTGGACGCGAAGTTTGATGCAGCAGTCTCTGCTGTAGCTGCATGTGAGAAAATGGATGGTTGTTCGGATGCTCAGCAGACACTATGTTTACAAAGGAAGATTTTGGAATATTTCAGTGGAAATGATTTTGATGTCCCTACTAAGATGGGAAAAGGCAGGTTGGTCACTAGTGATATCCTAATGCGAGATGGTATTTGGTGATGTGAACGTATCCAACTTGATAACTTGCTATATACTAATTGCATTTCATTTACATGTGCAGCCCATTTTTGCATGCAGATATAAAAGTAAGAATCTACAAATTTACTTGCAATACTCGACGCAGGCCCATGCTTGTCAGTTCTAATCTAATGTATTGGCTCTTATTGGCTGGACAAGTGTTTCTAAAGAGCAACTCATCACAGGCCAAATTCACCCCCTGAGCTGTTGCAAGAATAATGCATGGAATCCAAGTCCAGCATATGCTTCTGCATTTTGGTCTAAAACTCACTCTGGTACGTAAAAACAATTATGATTTGTAGCACTATATTGGAGGATTTCTTTTACTTTTAAGTGTTTGAGCTACTTGCTTCATGACGTGCTTCTATAGGAATAAGGACCCCTAGGAATAAATTCTGAGCAAATGTGCTTAATTGCATTGCAGGGGAAGATATACACATATAGACTTCCATGCAGTAATGGAAGCAGCAAAGGTAGAACTGATCAATTTTGTGAAGAAGGATGCAGTCTAGCTGTTCTTGAGTCAAGCATCCTTTCATGTTCAGCAGTTCAAAAGAGGCTATTAAAGGTTATCTAATAGCTGGAATTTTCAATGTGATAAGCTCTTAGAAGTTAGAATACTCGGGGATCTTGTTCACTGCAATTGAAAAAAGATGTTCCATTTTCTCGTTTTCTTTTTCATTCTTGCAGTTCGGAAAAGATCACAACATCTTCCAACCAATGAACAACAATGACAATGTCTGAACTCTGGTACTATAGATACTAAGCTCTGGTAGGTAAGCAACTAATCATCAAGCTGCACTTTTACGAGTTACTGGCTAAAGTGTTTGCCAATGCTGTCAAGTTTTCGTAAGGGTGGTGAAATTGACACCCTTTTTTTACAAACCACACACCCCTCCTTCACATTTTCAACCAAAATTGTTTGAAAAATACACACAAAAGTCAAATGAGCGGGGTGTGATTTGTAAAAATTGGGGCCTTTTTGTACAAGCATTAGTTTGGTGATTCTGAATTTATTGCTCCTTTTTGTAACAGGAAAGACGCAACCAAATCTTCTTGTACAGACGTTGATCAAGGACCCAGAATTCTACGGGGACAAGATCAGCTGTCCCGAAAATCCCAGTACCCCCTGTCTCGTCCTCTAATTTATTGACATGTGTCATTTGACGTGAGTAACTTAACTCTGTTAGAAGAGTAAAAATATATGTCGATTATTTCTTAAAAAAATAAAAATAAGCTTCGAGAACACTAGCTAGTTCACTGAACCGAGTTCATTCAATCTCGTTCATCTTCTCATCCGGTGCCAAACAATCGACTTCATCTGTTAAAACCTCAACTATTTCCCTCCAACTCTTATTATTGTTTCTTTTTCTCATCTTCTCTTTGCTTTCTGGGTTCGCACCATCCGGAGTCAACCACTTCCAATCTGGGTATTCTTGCTCTACAAGAGCAAACATTCTCAAACTTCAATCACCGACCTTTTGTTAAGAAACCACCAAGTGATTCAAATTGCCTCAGAAAATAGTGATGATGAATTTACTTGAATACTAACAAAGGCAAGATCTAAAACAATCCAAGAAATTGGGTGGGTCGGTGTGCGTATTCACCTTGTTTGATTTCATTGCTGGGAAAGTAGAGAAATTAAAGAAACTCAAGATAGTACATCGACAATATGCAGGGGAAGAACGAAGAAAAAAAAGAAAGAGGATTACGAATCTGGGTAGATCAAGCTCCTGCATTCATAGATTTGTAGAGATTTGGGTGGGCCGAGGGGTTTTATTATTTACTTTTGCTGATTGTTCTTTGGGATGAGAGAGACAGAATAGGTATCATTTTTTATTTTCAAAATTAAGAGTTAACAACAGTTAGTGACCCGTTAGATTAAATTACAGGTGTCGAATGTTAAGTGGCGGGACAGGGTTGGTACAGAGATTTCGGGACAGCAGATCTCTTCCCGAATTCTACTGTTTGTATCATATTTACTAGCCTTCCTGCACGCGCATATGCGCGTGCGAAAGGCGTCGCGCTCTCGCGTGCGATTTAACGACGACATACTTAAAAGTGTGCAATTATATTCAACGATATACATACGAAAACAACTTTTAAGTATGAAGATTACATATTCATGCATATGCGTGTGTGAAAGGCGTCGCGCTCGTGCATGCAATTTATCGGTGGCATACTTAAAAGTGTGCAATTATATCGTCTTCACTTAATTGCCCAAGTCCATTGCTCATGACAGATACTATCGTGCACTTTCAGGCCTATCTCTATTATTCGAATACTGATCTAACCGAGATCTCTATTATTCGAACACAGATCTAATTGAGATGTGAGAAGAATTACCAATGATTGATGATAAAATTTGTAAAATAATATTAGTCCACTTCATATTAAGTCAACACTATGTAAAAAATGACCGATCACTGATAATAAATACTGTGTCAGTGCATATGAAAATAGAACAAAGAACACACGAATAGAAACTATTAAAAAAATAGCAAAAGTTTTAGCTATGTTGACGTCGATATGTCCAACGAAGTCTAACCACATTAATCATCAAGAGAATTAAACATACTATTTCTTAGTATTAAAACCTTATTTTTTCAGAATACAGACATACTGGTTGAGTACAACTACCTTAGGCAAGTGCAGGGATAATGAACCACCAGATGGAAATAAATTATCATTGCTTGAAGAACCAATGACTGATTGTTTACATACTCCATTTGCAACATACGGTTTGGAGATGGCTGGCGTACTAACAGCAACCGGACCATTTCCCAAAGATTTAGACTGATCCACATTCATCTCAGATAGTTTTTTGACCTTTTTCTCTTGGACCTGCTGAGTAGTAGAGCAGGATTAAAAAGTTTCCTTCCATAATGAACAGTCTAATATATATTTCAAGCTGTACATCTAATTGAATATATGATGAATATTTTACTACACTAAACACACAAAGCGAATAGAGATCACTAAGAGTGATGTATGAAAGTGTAATGGTAGGAGCACTCGTCATAGTTCATTAGGGACAATCAAAAAGTTTGAAAGGCAACTCTCAATGTCCCATAAAAGGAATCGAGGATATCTGGAAGAAAACCAAGGAAAAGTTCATCTGCAAATGGTTCTACTACCTTCCAGAATTTGATGGTTTTGTCATTAGTTGAGAGAAGAAACAGTGCACCATTAGCTGTCTGACACCATCGAATCTTGTTGATTTTTTCCTCAATTTCCAAGCTCTTTAGATAGTCAAACTGAGAATGACCAAGAAAAGAGTAAAGCAGCATCCAGAAGCCATGATAAGAGGAAAAGTTCACATGTTCATTAACAAATCGACACTAATAGCAGGTAAATACAAATATCGTGATACCTCAGGTTCATAGCTCTGAAACTCAGTCTTGTATCGAAACTCAGGATGCCTGCT
This sequence comes from Geum urbanum, assembly GCA_946800695.1. Lineage (NCBI taxonomy): Eukaryota > Viridiplantae > Streptophyta > Magnoliopsida > Rosales > Rosaceae > Geum > Geum urbanum. The sequence goes on along the minus strand of OX327005.1, from coordinate 59,576,274 downwards.
GACGGAATAATCCATCCTCTCCAGATCTTTACGATGTCCACCATGCTATATACATAAGTCCAAACCATGTAAGTTGAACAGAATCACAGTGTTGCGAGGAAACATAAAAGTAGCAAACAATTATAAACAATACACTCATTCATCCACATTCCCAAAATAAATGGTGTTAACCAACTTACATCCTTGGCATCAGTTCTTTCAAACAATACAACCCGTCCTCCACGATCTCCAGTGGCAAGGTGGTCCCCAGTTCTATCAAATTCTATAGCAGATATTATATAAACTGCAAAAACAGTTGGAATGTAAGCAATGTGTAAGTTGTAGTGTATCAACGATTCCAGCACACTCCAATACTTTCAACAGCTAAAGTCTTATCTCCCAAAATATAAAACCAGCTATTGCTTCAAATATGCACTACAAATCTATAACTTTATCATGAATCGTAAGCCTTTAGTATCATGGTAATTGTACTTATCCAATACAAACTACGCAGCTCGAGTGGTCTATCCTCACAGTAAACCCCTCCACAATCCAATCTTAACTTTCATCTGAGTGTTATGATTCTTATCATTCAGCCTATCAAAATCAATTAGTAACTAATCATCCAACCAATGAAAAATCGGAACGTACAATTAAAAGCAATACTGAATCTCTAACTCTATCGAAAACAAAATGAGGAAACCAATTAGCAAAAATGAGTGTACCTTCCTGAACTTCCTCGCCGGCGGTCCGTTCTCCGAAGACCCGAGAGAACTTCTAGTCAAGCAGTGCTGCTGTCGATGGTCCAGATGTCGCCACCGCCGGAGGCGCGAGCCCCTCTCCGCTACCGTTCATTGTTTTCTCTCTAAATCACAATCAGAAATCGAACAAAACAATCAATCTAGGACATGTGTCGCTCGATCTGCGTGAATCTCACGGATTAAGGGAAAACAACACAATCTTTGTTGGAAAATGAATGCAAGACTCTTCTTCTTCCTTGTTTCTTCATTCCATTCCCAAGCCATGGCGTACGGATTGGAATCTCCACTCTCTCTTTCTCTCACTTCTCTTTCTCTCTCTCTCTCTCTCTCTCTCTCTCTCTCTCTCTCTCTCTCTCTCTCTCTCTCTCTCTCTCTCTCTCTCTCTCTCTCTCTCTCTCTCTCTCTCTCTCTCTCTCTCACTCTCTCTCTCTCTCTCTCTCTCTCTCTCTCTCTCTCTCTCTCTCTCTCTCTCTCTCTCTCTCTCTCTCTCTCTCTCTGGGTTGCTGAAAATAGAGGGGAGGAGAATGACGCAGAGGGAAAAGTCTGAGTTACTGGGAAGGGGGCTTAAGTCGCTTTATTATGATGATCATTGTCGTCGTTATACGACGTGGAGAGGATCACATCTCCACCGTCGGGACTTCCACCACGCCGATCGGATCGACCGTCGTCGGGCCCACCACGCGGATAGGATCCTTCACCACCTACCCCCACGATCCAACGCGGCCGACTGCGGACCAACATCGCCACCTACCTCCGTCGCGAGCCATCGTAAGAGCTCTGGGGACTACAAACGGGCTGCGCCGAACTGGGAGGTGGAGGACACGGATAGGACTTGCAAAAGAATAGCAGGACTTTGAAGAAAATCTGGTATAGCATGACTTATTCTTGGTGATGTCGATGGAGGGAGACATGAACAGAAGAATAGCAGGACCTTTTTTCTCATAGTTTGCAAAGATGAATTGCAAAGATGTCTATGGAGATTATCGAGGCTTTGAAGGCACAAATGGGATCTCTTTTTCTGATAGAGAGGTTAGGATAGCAGGATTTTGTCCATTTTACGATTTAATCCATCTTTGCAATTGTCTGTTTATAAAAATGAAGAACACGATGAGGAATTAATAAAGTTCTACCATCTAACTTTCACAAAACTACCGTAAGCCCCCTTGCTTTAATTAATAAAGATTATGTAGTTATGTAGTTATGATATAGAGTAAACGAGTTGTAACAATTAAATCTAGTAATGATAAAGTCCACAGCAATTACCCGAAATTTGTGTACACGGAAGGTGGGAATTGCTCTAATTCTAGATTGTGACAAAAGAGAAGTAAACTGGACGTAATCATGGAAGTTTGAACTTGATTTCCAATGAGGACTATGTTTTAGCAGCCTTGAAATTAAATTACTGTACTGCTCTTTGATCATCTTCTAATTTGGTCAAATTAGTACGAAACAGTTCCTAACTTCCCATGATCTTTCTATTCCGATTTTTCTGGGTTCAGCTTATAGTTTAGCACTTTGGCTGTTATGATTATGGCATTGTTTATAGTGACTAGCTGTTCCATTATCGCCAATGTTTGTGCTGTTTTGCGAATGATGTAAAAAGGAAATAATGCTCTTGATTTTAGATGGAACAGTTCTAGATAGCTCGATTATTCTTCAATCTTCCACACTAAATGTCGATACCCAATTGATCAGGAATTTCAACAACATCAAATTTCAACATGTTTATCGTAAAGCTAACTATGTGACTGATAAACTTGCCCAACTTGGTCATAGCTCTAGAGGCAATAGAACTTGGCACCACATTCTTCCTTCGAATGTTGCTAGTTTTCAATTGTTTGATAAATTTGGTTTAGGATGCCCTAGAGGCCCCTCTTTGTAATTTTCTTTCTTAAGCAAAAAATAAAATAAAAATTCCCACATGTCGATCATTATTCATGTATGTTTATATCAAGGGAGTACTAGAAAATACTCCCTACACATTAATTTTTCAAAGATTTAATCCAATGCATTTTTTATTACTAGATTTAGGACACTATTAAATTCTAGAATTAAATTATTAGAATACCACAATCTACCTATATATTTACAAAATTTGTCATTAGTCTATATTCATTCTTCCAAATTCCTAAAATTTAGTCCAAGTTTTTAACTCGTACAATTGTTTTTCAAATTCATCAGATTTGATCGTAGGTACTTTAGTACCGTAAATTGGGTTGTCTTTATATATTTTAGTATACACTATATATAGGTAAATTATTCTCCTACAAAATTAAAAGCTTATTACAATTTACCTATGCAAATAATGAAGAATTAATTCAAGATTTACCTAGTTCCCCTTTTCAAAGGTTGATAATTTACCTAATTTAAAAAACAAAAACAAATCAAATACATTATGTAGGTAGTTTAATCAAGAAGCTAAATTAGTCATGAACATAAATTTAATTAGGTAAATTGATAATCAATGCCAGAAATTGATCATGAACATAGATGTTTAAAAACTCTCCACACATTCAATAGTTACCTCTCTATTCAAAAGTTGATAATTTACCTAATTTTGAAAGTAAAAAAAAAGGTACTTCAAGATCATGTAGATAGATTAATTAATAAACAGGTTGTTATGTAGGTAAATTAATCAACAAATTTTAGGTAAACAAATAATGAAATATAATTGTTTAACAATTTAGTCAATTAAATTAAAACTTCTGAAAATAAAGAGACTTTTGTAATTAGAAACTCTCCAAAGAAAACAAAAAGGGTATTGTAGGAAGAATGTGAAATGATGAGGCTGAGTCATGCATTTGAAAAAAAAAAGTTTATTCGATAATTTATGATTGAGGGACTAAATTCTTGGAAAAAAATGCACCATAAACTGTTTTTTTATAAATTTAATATAGATAAGAATCTTTATCTAATTTCTCCTTATATTATCAAAGTTCATCAAAACTCCAAAAGAATGATGAAACCAAATCAATGATTTATTTATTTATTTTTGAACAAGTTTTATGAATTCCCCCATAATCGGAGGGAGGGAGCATATTCTAGTAACAACTTGAGATGCAAATGAGGCATATTCATTTCACTATATTCCGTTAAAACAAAATACTAAGCAACAAGAAAAAGAAAGAGGCAAAGACCGTTAGTTATAAGAAAGAGAGAAGGAAGCAACCAAATATATCAGACCAAAGACTCAGCCAGCCATTATAGCTAGCTCTCTCTCTCTCTCAATTTGCACAGCTCAAAACGAAGCCTACCAAATAACACAGAGAAAAAGCACCCATCTTTTACATAACAAACGACACCCAACAAAAAAAAAAAAAGATTCGACGTTTTATTTTTTTCTGTGTTGAAAACCAGTCGGTGAAGCTGTTTGTTCTCAATTATGATGTTCAATTGAGGTTTCAGATTTCTGGGTTTCGATTGGCGTCGAATTTCACCTCAGAAAGTCAGAAGCTTTTTGAATTTCAACGATAGAGAATAAGGAGATTATGGGTGAGGTGGCGTCTTCTTCTTCTTCTTATTCATCGACCTCAATCTTCACCAACTACCCTCTTCTCTCTGCTCTCATAGCTTTCGTCATAGCTCAATTGATCAAGCTTTTCACTACCTGGTACTTATCTTTGAACCCAATTCTTTAAGTTTGGATCTGACCCCTGTTCATAGTTTTTTTTTTTTCATTTGTAATGCCTTGTTTGATTGTTTGCTTTTATAATATGCTTTTTTATTGACTGTGGAGCTGAATTGAGTTGTGTCATTGATAGCTTTTGTTAACTAATGATTGTCCAGATCCTGGTTCTTGATGTGAAAATGTGAAATACTTGAAATCAAACCAGCAATAAGGATTAAGCAGATACCAATCAAGCCATGTATGCATTTCATTTCGAAAGTACTAACTCAATTGCCTGGCATTGTAATTGATTTAGAACCAAGACATTAGTCAGGAGCTGAAACATTTTTTTACATTCTAGAACTCGAGTGCCAGTTTATTTCTGCGAAATGATATATGGAAGCCAATGCTTGTAGAGCAAGGCTTAATTTGTACTTGTTGTCTTCCTTTTGTGAAATGAGGGTATAGATGTTATCGAGTATTTCTGAATGTTAGTAACCTTTTTAGCCTAAGAGTCTTAAAATTTGATAGATCTGCAGGTACAAAGAAAGAAGATGGGATTGCAAGCAACTTATTGGATCCGGCGGAATGCCATCATCTCATTCTGCAACTGTTACTGCTATTGCGACAGCAATTGGGTTTCAGGAGGGCGTTGGGGGATCACTCTTTGCAATTGCACTGATCTTATCATGCGTTGTAAGATTCCCTCTCTCTTCACAGTGTCTTATCTTGCAAATAGCAGTTGGCTTTCCATGTAAACCTTTAACATGCTTTACCTTTTCCTAGAGTTTGAAGAAAATTTTATGTTTATAGACTTTTATATTACATTGATCTCGTCTCAGATGGTGATTATATAGCGATAGCGTAATAATCTATATACGCAGCCAGCTGAAATACATGTATCCGCATATCCAGATATATCACAGGCTTAAAACATTGTAAAACAAACTGATAAGGGGATCTCTAATGTAAAAATTGTTTATGCTCATGAATTTACATAGTCATGCGTCATGGAGATCACTAATCTATAATTTTTGTGGGGCAGGTGATGTATGATGCAACTGGTGTGAGATTACAAGCTGGACGCCAAGCAGAGGTATGTGTTTGGATTACTGACTTGTCATTCAATTCATTTCTACACTTTTCTTTGTTGTTTTGTGTTTGGCTGTGATGGGTTTTATTAATACTTACCAAATAAATCAGCCTCATTATGTTGCTTTTAAATTTTGGTTGGATTTTGTTATATGTATTCACATTGGATACTGACATACTGTGCAGGTTTTGAATCAAATTGTTTATGAACTTCCTTCTGAGCATCCTCTGGCTGAGAGCAGACCACTGCGCGAACTTCTTGGCCACACACCGCCGCAGGTCTTTGATTTATACTACATTCATTTGTGTTCATAAACTTGATTCTGTATTTAAATAGAAAGCTAAAAGTTTGTAAAACTTTAGAGAAGCTTTTTTGATGTTGAATGTTGTCCGTGATTGACAGGTTATTGCTGGTGGAATTCTTGGAATTGTCACAGCAACCATTGGCCATTTGATAGTCTTGGCTATTCGTCATACATGATATATGCCCAAATGGGTTGACATCTGCCTAGATAGTAATACAGTGTTACGGGATCTAGTGTCACATCTGCTTCTATATCCTCAGATTGCACATTGCAGATCCTTCATCTCATTATGTTTCATTCTTTCTCAAATTTGATTACATAGGGTCTTCTTGCCTATAATCTAGTTAGCATGTCCTTGTACGAGAACTCCATCATGTATAAACACTAGCATTCTGATAAAATTTGTTCAACTCGTATCTCTTTTCTGCTTTTCTTTATATTTATAGCATGCTGGAAAAGGCATATCCAATGAAGGTGCCATGTTTTGCTTAAATTGGTTTTACTTTCATTTACAGCCCAACGTTGCCTTTGCGTGCAAGGCAATATGCTAGATGGTGCCCACCTTATGTCATGATATCCTTTAATAAGAATATACTCTCTTTTTTCTGGCTTGAGCCATTGCAGTATCTGTAAATTTCAACATTGTTACCTTGTCAATGGTCTATCCGTCTATAACGAACCCTAGTACCATCTAGACCACTTTTGACATCTCCAAGAGCAAAAATCAGCGACTTCAAAAAAAGAGAGCAAAAATCAGCCAACTAATAGGAATGCACAGAACTGTCTACTGATTGGGTTCTTGGTATGTATCATGTGATATCACGCCCACAGCAGCAGAAAATACTCTTCTCATTTCGGTCTTGGGGTCCCCAACAACTCCAGACTTCACACGCCAAGCAACATGCTCATCAGGCCGAACTAGGATGGCTCCTTCATATGTCATTTGACAGATATCCCACCATGATGCCGAATTTGACGACTTCTTTGCTTCTATGACATCTATGTAATTCTCCCAAGGTGTCAATGATGCCTTGCTTCCTACCTCAACTCCTTTGACACTACCAGCAGGCCACAAAACACACACCCTTGCTGAAATGTTGAGTTCCTCAGCCACCTTGAATGCAGCATGAGCAAGGCGGTAGGATGGTTCTGTCGGTGCTATAATAAGGAGAAACTCAACTTTGTCTTCAGATATAAGATCCAGTGTAGATATAGTTGCCTGCAAAATTATTCCATTAAACAGTTTGACACTTTTACATAAGAAAATATAACAACTTGAGAAATAGCTGCTTCAAGTGTAGATAAAAATGCTTCGTGGTTTTTGGAGCCACAACCAACAGAGAGCAACACCGGCTACAACATCCCCAAGCCAACATGATACCTCCACTTGTACAAGTTTAAACTTAAATATTGCAACATACCTCACTTGATGAATTCGACAATATCCTCACATTCATGTGAGGTAGCCTTGAACCTGGATCTGCAGTAGGAACATAGTACCTCCGGCGACCAGTAGGTTTATCCTGATCACCAAGTGAGCCATTGCCATCTGGAATAAGTGCACCTTCCAGGTACCTGTATTGACAGTCTCAAGTTAGATACATAAATGTGCTTCTTCACTTGGTTTCATCCAATTTCCAAGTTAAAAAATTTGTGTAGTTGCAGAAGGCTAAAGTTGGTTTGAGAATAAATTATCAGATTGATCTCGAATCAATCCAAGCAGTCCACGCAATCATGACCTAGGAGTTGAATATTGAGTGGTACTGATGATACCTGAAACCAAGATCCTCTGCTGGGAACTGGAGCTGGAGGCTCTTTCCTTCCTCAAATATGCGTCTCAGATTAGCAAGCCTTAAAGCTCCAAGTGGGTTGTTTTCATTTAAAAAAGTTTCTGATAACTGTGCGCGACCTATTGTGAAAATTCCATCCAAGATAGCACTCCGAAGTCTAGATGGTATAACCGAAGCAAACCCCTTATTTATGACTCGATGCACTGCACATTAGTAAACAGGAATGTAATAGCTGCATTCTGCCTTTTAAATGTAACAGTAGATCAAATTTACCTGAGTTTGCAATGGTTGGATCAAGACCAAGTGCACCAGGAACAGCCATGGCTGCTTTGAAGTTCTCAACACTTAGTTTTGTATTGAAAATGGCAATCTGACACCAACACAGGATATGAATAAGCACAATCCTTGAATTTCAAAATGACATTATAAGCAAAGTGAAGAAGATGAAGCCAGTACCGGCCTACGTTCTGTTTCATAAGTAGTAAGTATTGAAGGTGGTGCAATACCCTTGACTACAGAAGCTATTTTCCAGGCAAGGTTATGAGAATCCTGAATTCCAGTATTCATACCTGCATACAAAATACCAAAATATTACCAGAAACATTCGGGAGGGTTTCCTAAGATTTTGCATGACAGGAAAGAGAAATGCTAACCAAATCCACCAGCAGGAGGGAATCGATGAGCAGCATCACCAGCAAGTATAATTCGGTTTCCAGCACTCAGAAACTGTTCAGCTACTTCAGCATGCATCACCCAAGGTTTTATGTCAATCACATTAATGTCTTCTAGCTCTCGACCAACCAATTTGAAGATCATCCTCTCACATATCTATGACAATTTAAATCTTTTGAGCAGAGTAGTAACCACAATAGTTGAAACAGCTATTTGATCATATGAATCAATTTCCATATGATTTCAATATGAAAATAAATCTTGTTTTTTCATTATCCAGAAAATAAAAGAATAAGAATATTACCTTCGGACTGAAATCCTCAAGGTTTTGCTGAGGTGGATAAAATGGCATCTGCAAGATCACAGGTGGAATCAATAAAATATCACACTTATACGCAGAAGTATTGCCATGGCAATTTTAAAGTTGCAGTACCTGCAACACAAATTCCCCTTGCTTGAGATCATGAGCAACAAGGACCCCTATAGCTTCAGTATTGAAGATAAAGAACAGCATCCCAGGTCTCTCACGCAGCAAGTAATTTCCAAGATCTCTGCTCAAGAAATGGACACTCACAAGTTTCTGCAAGTCCTTTTCACCTCTCATATCTATACCACACAGCTTACGTACAGTACTTCCAGCACCATCAGTACCAACAACCATGCTACATCTGATATTTTTCTCCATATATTTTCCATCTTCGAGAAAAGATGCAGTCACAGAAACAATATCATCACTGGCATCAATTGAAACACACTCATGCCCCATCAGTATTTGTCTTTCCTCAAAGGGTTCACAATCAAGGCTTTCCAACCCTCCAGATGTACAAAGCTTGAAGCCAAGGTTCTCCAACTTTTTAAGTAGCAATGCATTCAATTTGTACTGTGAGAAGTGCGCAACTGACACAGGGCTGACGATTTGCTCAAAATCTGGTGATATAGTGAAAACAGAAGGAAGCTGCTCAAATATCAATACACTAGATACTCTACTAATAAGAATTGTAGAAAATTCAACTACTTATGCATGCCTTAGTTATATTGGAATCTCTTGATCGATTAAAGTGCCCTGGTGTCTAATTTTCGTCCAAAGAGTAAGACTTAAAGCCGAATTGAAGTACAAACATTGAAAAAATTAAGGAGTTCAATTGCACCTTGAGGTTGCATATGATCCACTGACCCAAGAATGGAACCGGAGAGCGAAGTGCAATATATGAACTTTCTCCATAAATCTACTGGAGGTTGAGACCTCTGGATCTCCTCTGCCAGGCTATCCAATTTGCGAAACACCTATATAATATACATCAGAAATGAAGCTTCAATTTTTTAAAAATCCATGATATCGTATGTCTCATATAAGAACATCAACCTCCATAGTCCGATTGTTGATGAAGTGTGCCTGTGGATGTTTTGAGAAACTTGGACTTTTCTCCAAAACCGCGCATTTAACCCCTACGAAAGTATACATCTCAGTAACTCATACAACTCTACCACATGAACAACAGACACTAACAGTCAAAGTAGAACACTAAAATCATGAAAGACAATATCTCGTCGAAACAAAAACAAAATAAGCCAAAAACTTTCACGAGATACTTCAAATTTCAACCACATTAGCTCAATGATCACACTAACAAAACCACCTCTATTAATAACAATCTTGAATTCCATGTAGAAACAAAACTACAAGACCAATATGAATGTGCCAACTGTAATTTGATCACTAACAAAATAAAGTACACCACTACTACTTTGAAGCTGAGAGAAAAATTGAGAGCTTTTTAACGGTTGGGTCATAAGAAGAAACATACCAAGCTTGGTTAAGAGTATAGAAAGCACGAGCCCCACGGGTCCTGCACCGACTATTAGCACCGGAAGCACAGAATCATCGCCACTGTTGAAAAGTTTAGAGCTTGATATAGCTCTACTGGGTAAATAGCCAGATGGGTATGCTTGGATTCTGACATTGGCTCTGTACAGACCGCTAAAGCTTCTCAACATCCCTGAAAAACCCATCATAAGCCCCAGAAAAAAACTGACACGAGGTATAGACCATTGGTCACGCATCAAAAGAGGAAGCTTTAAGATGGTGGTGGTTTGTGAGTGAGGGTGACAATATAGTTGGTTGGCTACTTTGGGCCTTAAAAGGGAAACTGGGCCAAAATGTATAGGCTGCAATCTCATATCCACTCAACCTAGTCCTAGTGTGACACGAAATTAAGGCTCCACTTCATTACCGATTAAAAATCAAACCACTACCGATTTCTATTATAACTCACTATTTGCCGCAAGTGAGCCAACATGTTTTTCTATGGAGTCTAAAGGGATGGAGTTGATTTAAGAGTTGACTCTATAGCGCCTCTCCGAGTTCAATTTCAGATTCTAACTCTCAATTTCTACTATTGGTGAAGAAAAAAAACTAAAATAGGTTCCAAATTCAACTCCAACTCCTTTGTTGGAGTTGGAGTTGGAGTTTGCCCTAATAGACATGATAATAATTATTACAATCATTTGGCCTTAAGCTTATTTGTTTGTAACAAATATATAGTATGTACAGTTGCCAACACACTGGTTTGAAGTTGGAAACATATGAATTTAACATTATATAATATAAGAATACATTTGTGACCATGACGGGACAACCGGTTCAAGTATAGTATCTAGATCGAGTTATATGTTGTCTAGTCTTGTATCTTTCTCCAGTAGACGAATGTGGGAAACCATCTGGAAATGTTACCATAGGATCGCCTTCGCATTACATTGCCTCCTTTTAAGTATCTCCCGACCAAAAACTATCTCTCCTTTATCGAAACCGACTAAAAAATTACAAACCCAGTGAAATGAGTGAAATTAGTGTTGTGTTTGGCGCAATGGGAGAGCGGTCCTTGGACTAGGGTTTCTAGAGTGATTAGAAGGACCGACAGACTAGATTAGGGAACGATTCGGGTTCAGACGACTCCATCTTCGATGGGTGGTGGAGGCAGGGCTAGGATTCAATCGAGGGGAACGGCGGACCAATCCATCTAATCGTTCCATAATCCAGTCTTTTGGTTCTTGGCCACCATCTTGTTGACCCCGGTCTGTCGTTCCCCTTGGTTGAATCACAACTCTGCCTCCACCACCCCTCGAAGATGGAGCCGTCTGAACCCGAATCGTTCCCTAATCTAGTCTGCCGGTCCATCTAATCACTCCAGAAATCCTAGTCCAAGGACCACTCCCCCACTCCCCCACTGCCCCAAACACAACACTCATTTCACTGAGTTTGTAATTTTCAGTCGGGTTCGATAGAGGAGAGATGGTTATTAGTCGGGTTGGGTGAAAATAGATTAGGGTTTAATCTGGGCGTGGAGTTAAGTGAGTGAAACATGTTGAATGACGTTAATACCCCTCAAGTTTGAAATTTTTCGTTGCCACGTCATCAACGTTAACAACACAGTTACGGAAAATAGGCTTAGGCCTCACAAATATTTAGTTTATAATGTTTGGGCATTACATTGATAGGATTTAAAGGTTAGACATCAAATTGATACATTTGAAAAAGTTCAGGTATCGTGGGTGAACTTTTTCCTTAAGGGTATGATAGACTTCTCTCAAATTTTTCGTTGCCACGTCATCAACGTTAACAGTGCAGTTACGAAAAATCAGTTTAGGCATCACGAATATAGAGTTTATAATGACTAGTCATCACATTGATAAGATTTAAAGGCCAGACATCAAATTGATACATTTTAAAGAGTTCAGACATCATGGGTGAATTTTTTCCTTTACATAATTCGATTCGGGATTTATTGTTATTTATTTTCTTTTAGGATAGATTTATTTTTCTTATATGATAGATTGTTTATTTCCTTTCTAAGTCTGGAGAGTTATTGTTGATTAGGTTTAGAACTCTTTCATGTAAATGCATATATAAGCATCCTTAAACCATTGTATCGTTAACTTTCGATATTTTAATAAACTTTTGAGTTCTTCTCAAAACTTTGATGGATTCCAGAAATTCTCATGGATTCGAGAATTAGTCTAGTAAATTCTAGGCTAACTTGTTTTTTTTAAGTTTAACGTTTGTAACCTTTGATTTTTATATGTATTATTATTTTCTGCATATTTATTACTTCGATTGTACTTGATTTATTTTAATAAAATTTACGTTTCCTAAAAAAAAAACACCTGATCATTTTCGATGCCTAATTTTGTTATCAAATCCAGGTTTTTTTTTCTGACCCAAAAAAAGAATTCCGAATCTTCTTTCTGCTGTTAAAAAGAACGTCACCCTTTTAGAAAAAAATTATGGTGGATGTTTCTGAGCATCCCTTTAAAAATTTCACCTAAAGTTCAAGTCAACACAAAACCCAAGGGCCGGTTGCGTGTCCAATTGTTGCATGTTCTACGCGTTCGATGAAGGACAGCACGAGTATAGCATATACGTCATCATTCTGCCTGTGGTCGTACGACATTCTGATTGCGGCGCCCATTGTCGTAGCTCTCGTAAACACTTTTTGTACTGAATCCGATCCTTTGTTTACTATGCAAGTCAAAGTGTTTGACACATTGAGATGATTTTCCATGCAAGCTTCTCGTCCTCCATTGCCCAACTGAAGCAAAAGAACACAGCTTCTTCGGATGTCTCTTCAGCACTAGCATCAGTTAATCTGTGAGTGCAGCTCTCCTTTAAGCTGCATCAAACCTGCTGAGAAATAAATAGGAACCTTCAAATTCATGCGCTCCCAATAGTCATTCAATAAGATACAGAGTTCCTACAATGTATTAGATTTCTGTTAGTAGGAAACAGTTTGATTAGAAATTTAAACCATTACTACTAAGAAAAGCATTCAAGAGTCAATGAACATATAAAGAATCTAGCATTATTCCTGTGTCTTGTTTTCCTGAGTTAGGAGCCTCCTTAGCCTTCTTAGTCACACAGCAGATATATTTTAATGTTATTTATTTTATTTTGGTTTCATATACCTGAGGTCTTCCCAGACGAAATGAAGGAATTAGCACCTTTCCCCCACCAGCAACACAGGTATGTACCTGCATAATAACATATAGACACATCAATTTAAGACACTAATAATATCCGGAAAATCTTAAATTAGTGGAATTGATCAGGACTCCGCACAGTCTAGCAACACAATGCAATTCTTAAATTTCAGATAAGTAAATGCTTACATGTCCTGCATAGTAAGCCCGGATTTGAAGGTCTTTATCAACCTGCACCGTCTGCTTCAGATCCACCGCTATAACTGCACTCGAAAAAAAACACAACACATCAATCTCAGTTCCCGAAAAGGCATCCACCTCCCATCTTAACTCACAAAATTTCACACACCTTTCTTCATGCATTGGGCAATAGTATCCAAAGTTTGTTTCTACATACAAACAAACAAAAATTAGCCGAAACAAAACAAGAAACAGTATCCAAAGTTCTTCACTGAGGCATTTCACCGAACACCTTACCGTCATATAAATAGGACCACTGTAACCCAGACTTGAGCGAAGTAAGGAAGCGCGCCGATGTGATCCAAGTGACTGCCACATCAGTATGTTTTGTGTGGGTCTCGGTCGTAGCAAAATGTGGTTTAGTCTCGGTCGTCTCTTGCTTGGAGGACTTGGAGTAAATAAAAGTCTTGGTTTCTTGGTCTGCTCTGTTCATCTCATCTCATCTCGTCTCTATAATTCTGATCATCTGCATTATTCTTCTTTACTTTACTTCTGTGTGTGTGTGTGTGTGAGAGAGAGAGAGAGAGAGAGAGAGAGAGAGAGAGAGAGAGAGAGAGAGAGAGAGAGAGAGAGAGAGATGGATTCTAAGAGAAGTTGGTGCCTCAAACATGTTTATGCAGTAATATTTATGTTTATGTGGGTGCTTGTGCATACAAATACTAGTAGTGCTTCCAAGTGCATAGAGACAGAGAGGGAGGCACTCCTGGCTATTAAAAAAGACCTTGTGGATGACTACAATCGACTCTCTTCGTGGGTTTCATCAGGAGGAGATTGCTGCAAATGGGAAGGAGTCTCCTGTGACAGCCATACTGGTCATGTTCTTACACTTGATCTTGCAAACCCATGGATCCCGGAATTTGATGAGTCCAACTACCAACCTCTACAAGGTACTCTTAGTCCCAAACTGATTGAGTTACGTAATTTGACAAATTTGGACCTCAGTTACAATGGAATTCAAGGGGACCAAGATATCATCGGTGCTCTCACCAATTTAAGATACCTTGATCTCACTTGGAATCTAATTTGTGGTGTTCAAATCATATATAAGCTAGGAAATCTTACTCACTTGGAGTATCTCAATCTAGCTTTTTCCTCTTGCTACAGTGATCCCCCTGTTAAAAACCTCGATTGGCTCCCTAATCATCCTTCTTTAAGATATTTGGATCTGTCGGGCTACGATCTGAGTAGAGTTTCTGATTGGCCGGAAATAGTAAACAAGCTCCCTAATCTTAGAAACTTGACTTTGGATCATTGTGATCTTCCTCCTCCAAATCTATCTTACACAAATACTAGCTCCAACAAATCTCCTCTTGCTAGTGTTAATTTGTCCCTCAACCCCGCCATCAGCAGCTCTTCAATATTCAAATGGTTGTTCAACTACAACACTACGTTGGTTGATCTTCGTCTCTCTTACACCCTTTTAACTTTAATTCCAGATGTTGCTTTCAGATACATAGCCTCTCTTGCCTATCTTGACCTCTCTGTTAACGAATTAAGTGGTCCAATTCCCCCAAATATTTTCAGAAACACGACCTCTCTTGCCTATCTTGACCTCTATGACAACAAATTAAGTGGTTCTATTCCGGACGCTTTCGGCAACATGAGCTTATTGCGACATCTTGATCTCTCCACAAATCTACTTGATGGTGTGATCCCGCAATCCATTGGTCAGATAACTCATCCGCACCCATTGGAGATATTGGATCTTTCGTATAATAGTCTTGTTGGTCCGATGCCTGATGTAACTAACCTTTTATCACTCGAGAGCTTGTATCTCCATGGAAACCATTTGAGTGGACGGCTTCCTGAAATTATTGGACAATTATCTTCTTCTTTGAGAGCATTGGATCTCGGTGGGAATCCACTACTAAGTGGCAGAATTCCAGAAAGTATTGGGAACTTGTCATCCTTGAAAATGTTAGATCTCTCTGATAATCGATTAAGCGGAAGACTACCTGAAAGTATTGGACAACTGTTCAACTTGTCCTATCTGAATCTCAGTGTTAATTCTTTACAAGGGTTGGTCTCAGAAGTTCATTTCTCAAACCTCTCCGAGTTAGTTGAGTTGGATTTAGCATATAACAATGGATTAGATTTCGACGTCCATTCTGATTGGATTCCTCCTTTTCAATTGTTGTCTCTAAATCTGAGGTCATGCAAGCTCGGACCGGATTTCCCAAAATGGCTTTTAACACAAGAGAATTGTTTTGCTCTTGATGTGTCTCGTGCTGGAATTTCTGATGTCCTTCCAAAAAACTTCTGGAGTCTCTTCAGTAGCTTTCAGACTATTGATTTCTCCCATAATGCAATCAGAGGAACATTTGGGAATTCGACGGTGGAGCTGGAGGGTCCAACATTTTATGTACGTGAAGTTCGTTTCAGTTCAAACCAAATGGAAGGTCAAATACCCTCAATTCTATCAGACGTGCCATATTTGGATCTCTCCAACAATACATTTTCAGAGATATCTTCTTTTTTTTGTTCTCCAAATCCAAAAGTAAAGGTGTTAAAGTATCTTGACCTCTCCAGCAACCATGTTGTGGAAGAACTTCCCAATTGTTGGACGCATTTGGTTAATCTACAACTATTGGATTTGAGTAACAATAAATTTTCTGGGACAATCCCAGCTTCTATAGGCTCTTTATTTCGGATGGAAACATTGAAACTGAGAAGCAACAAACTTGTGGGAGAATTGTCTTCATCCTTGAAGAATTGTACAAGCCTAAGAGTGATTGATCTAGCAGACAATAAGTTTTCGAGCTCAGTGCCTGAATGGATAGGGGCTAGTTTTCCAAGTCTGGTTATCCTTTTGCTTCAGTCAAATCAGTTTAGTGGAAGCTTTCCTCCACAGCTATGTCAACTAAAACACATTCGAATTTTGGACTTGTCTGGGAATGAGATCTCTGGAACTATACCTAGTTGTCTCGATGGTTTGACAGCTTTGGCGGAACAAAGGAATTCGAATCTGACCATCCAACATGGCCTACTATATTATATTAATCGCACACATGTTGTGCCGTCTGTTCCTTATTACGAGGATGAAGTAACCTTCATATGGAAAGGAAGTATGTATGAATACAAAAATACTCTAGGGCTTGTCAAGAGAATTGACTTCTCAAGCAACAGATTAACCGGAGAGATTCCAAGTGAAGTCACTCGTCTTGTAGGGTTGATTTCTCTGAACCTGTCGCGAAACAATTTAACAGGGGATATACCACCAGATATTGGTAAGTTGGAGTCGCTAGATTCTCTCGATATGTCCAGGAACTAAATAGGTGGTGAGATTCCAGCAAGTCTTGGTCAGATTCATCGACTTGGTTACTTGGACTTGTCGAATAACAACCTGTCTGGGGAAATTCCAACTGGTACTCAGCTTCAAGGCTTTGATCCATCTGTGTTTCCTGGTAGTCCTCACCTATGTGGACTTCCACTTCCAAACATGTGTGCTTCAGAGAAAAAAATAAATCAGGATGATCAAGAAGATACTGATAAGTTTATCACCGGGGGATTTTACATCACTCTGGCACTTGGATTTGTTGTTGGATTTTGGGGTGTCTGTGGGAGTTTAATATTCAAGAGAAAGTGGAGATATGCATACTACAACTTCTTGGATGCTCTTAATGATTGGTTTTATGTCAAGGTGACTTTGATCAAGCGGCAATTCAAGGATCGATGTTCTTAAATGATCACAACTATAATATTAAGGTACTCTCTCTCTCTCCCTCTCTCAACTATAAGTCTATAAGGTACTAACAAGAGCTCGTTTTGTTGCATGTATGGCATATATATTGTATTCAGTAGCTGCTATGCCGCTTCTGTGGATATATGTACTAGAAGCTGATGCTTGCCTCCCGTCAGTTGAAGAATACTCAAGTGCATGCATGATTGCTGTGAGCAATTCTCATCTTCCAAAATTCGCAACCACATTTGAACTTTGTCATATGCTGCAAGACACTGTCATATACTGCAAGTTATGTATTGAAGTGCTGCTATCTCTATAGGCACTGTATCGAATATTCCTTTGTTTCTCACTTGCTCTACATACATTCCTAGATTCAACCTTTGGGGTTCTATAAATTGCTTGGACGTTTCTTGCTCTGAATATGTAGAATTCCTATGCGGATGGAATGATGAAACTATGATATTGCTATTTAGACTAGAATTGAGTGAGATACTGAACCCCTCGACATTGTGTACCACACCTAATTTAACTCCCGCGCCTAATGCCCCATACAGGAATCTGGGACATTTCAGGTCAAAACAGGATCATACCCAAGAATGAGTAGAAAAACAATCTCAATACGGAGAGGAAGGAGATCCTGCTCATCCATGAACATTTCTAGAAAACAGAAGATGGATGATGGTGTTTAACAAAAAAAGATTAACCATTCTACCAGAAGATGGATGATGCAAACCATATGCTGTGAACATTTCAAGAAAACAGAAGATGGATGATGGTGATTAACAATAAATTAAGCATTCTACCAGATTTATATAACCAACAGTGGACTATAGATGAATTAACACAACCACAACGGATCATATCTTGATCTTGTTACAAGAATATTAACAAACAATCACACTAGCTGCAATTACAAATATAAACTGCAAACTAGATAACAAAGTTAAATGCCAAATAAGCTAACTATACAGCACACAGCCATCAGCCACTCACGATACCTCACAAAAGGTTAGCCCAAAGTCAATAATCGTCTTCCCTCTTCTTTCTTGGCTGATTTCTAAGCATGGGAATATCAATCTATGTCAGAAGCACACCGCTTTCTCAGAGTTTGATCTCTTTTCTAGATTCTCCCTGCATAATATAAATTTGGAAAACGGAAGGAGGAACAACGCACGTGCACCAACGCCTTTCTGGATAATTCGTAGTAGCATTAGTTAATCCCATGACTGGATGAAGAATGTTGGAATCAGAGACTTGAGCAAATGTTTTAGATGGAGAACACTCGAGCACAACTGAGATACCAAGACCTTCTTGTGAAGTAATAAACAAGTTACCAGTATCTTCTGCAAAGTCAACCTGTGTATGACTACTGGAATCAAAAACTTAAGGTGCATTAACATCTTGATCTGGAAAGTATGCAGAACCCCACAAAGATGGTGGGACAGATACAAGTGTAGCTGCAGTAGGAGTAGCTGCAGGAGTATTTGTACTAGGACTAGTATGAGTGCTAGTGAAATCAGCATTGACGTCATGAGTATGAACATGAGTGTGTTCAAAATCAGTAGATGTTGACAGAGAAATATGACTTTGTTCAGTAATTGAAGCAGTAGAAGTAGAGTTTAGAATAGAACCTATATCTGTGTTGTTGATTGGAATATGTACAAGGTGTGAAGCTGTATCAAGTGGCTGTGTAGAAGAAGTAGACAAGGCTTCTGATGTACTGCATTGAGCTGAAGAGTCTGAGAGAACAGCCTGTGTTGACATGGTAGTAGGAATAACAGTAACAGTTTTCCTAGAGGCATAAGGAAAATAGCTCTCATTAAGAAAGACATGTCTTGAAATCAGATACTTTCACTTTACAAGATCAAAACAAATGTACCCCTTGTATCCTAAAGCAAAACCAATAAAGACACACTTGACTGTCTTAGGTTGAAGTTTGTTGTGAGTGTGAGGAGCCAGAAAAGGGTAACATGCACACCCAAATACTCTGATCTGTTCAACAGAAGGAACTTTACTGTACAACTTCTCAAAAGGAGATTGCATTTGTAAGGTTAGAGAAGGCATTCTGCTGATTATATAAATGGCCATGACACATGCATGATACCAGAAATGTTCTGGTAAAGAAGTTTTTTGTAAGAGAGTCACAGTTGTTTCTCTTAAATGCATATTCTTTTTTTCTAATATTCCATTTTGCTCGGGTGTGTAGGGGCATAATTTTTGATGAATTATACCATGATCATGAAGAAACTACTTGAAAACATTGTTAGTATACTCTCCTCCTCCATCTGATCTTAAACATTTAATCTGAGTTGAGAATTGAGTAAGTACAAGAGCATTCAGTGCTTTGAAATAGGAAAAAACTTCATGTTTATTTTTCATAGGACATATCCATCTATATCTTGTAAAGTCATCTACAAATAGAACATAGTATCTGTATCCATCAAGAGATACATGAGGAGAGGGACCCCATACATCATAATGAACCATATCAAAGGGAGCCACACTATTACTACTTGAAGATACAAAGGGTAATTTGTGAAATTTTCCTAACAAGCATGGTTCACAAACAGAAGAATCTGAAGCTCTACACATGACACCACATTTCTTTAGCATGCACTGTACTACTTCATTGGAAGCATGACCAAGCCTCTGATGCCAAAGAGATTGTTGCACACATCTTCCCAGAAAAGCAGTTTGAGTAGCAGTTCTCTTAACTGATGTAGAAGCTGAAGAAGACTTATCTGAATGTGGAACAGACACTGTAGACAAATTGTGCTTATTCTGTAAGTAAAGACCAAAGGGAATTGGATACAAGCCTTGTCTATACAACCCTTGATACAGTGTTGCTCCCACCACCTTGTCCTGTATACAACACATAAATTCATCAAACCAGACTCTACAATGATTCTGCTTGCATAATTGATATATTGAAAGTAAATGTGCAGCTAAAGATGGGATAAGCAACACACTAGCCTTCCTGCACGCGCATATGCGCGTGCGACTTTTCGGTGGCATACTTAAAAGTGTGCAATTATATCGTCTTCATTTAATTGCCTAAGTTCATTGCTCACGATAGATACTATCATGCACTTTCATTGGTAATTCTTTAGATCTGTGTTCGAATAATAGAGATCTCAATTAGATCAGTATTCGAATAATAGAGATAAGCCTGAAAGTACACGATAGTATCTGTCGTGAGCAAGGAACTTAGGCAATTAAGTGAAGACGATATAATTGCACATTTTTAAGTATGCCACCGAAAAGTCGCACGCGCATATGCGCGTGCAGGAAGGCTAGTCTCTATTATTCGAATACTGATCTAATTGAGATCTCTATTATTCGAACACAGATCTAAAGAATTATCAATGAAAGTGCATGATAGTATCTTTCGTGAGCAATGAACTTAGACAATTAAGTGAAGACGATATAATTGCACACTTTTAAGTATGCCACCGAAAAGTCGCACGCGCGAGCGCTACGCCTTTCGCGCCCGCATATGCGTGTGCAGGAAGGCTAGTAATATATGACGTACATACCTTAAGCGCAAAACTTTTCTCCATGTTAGTGTGATTTCAGATAACGGTTTTGTTGTCATCAACTTTCTCCGTGCAATTTTATAGCGCCAACTAATGATAATATTCAAAATTTACAGTTAAGTTGAGAACGGAACTTGGAATATAACAAAAACAAAAGTGCTCAAAGGTCCATACTGTTCATGCTTCTTCTTGTTCCATTCTTTCAAAACCAAGTTACTGAGATAACCGGTATTCATTTTTATCGACTTTCCCATACGCCAACCGATCGAAAATATTGAAACACGTCGAGTAGAGTTTTTGTCCATTCGAATAGTTTTAGTACCTACGAACAGACATAAAGAATTTTCGATCAAATTAGTAACTGGAAATTAATATGTCAAACATAAACGATATTAAAATACCTAATGAGATGCAACATTATTTATGTCTGACCCCAACAAAACCTCTTTAAACACCACATTTCTAGTATATACACCATCTTGACCAGATATGGAGCCATTTTTAACCAGAATCGTTGTAGTGGACTCTGATGTTCCCCTGGACAATGCCACATACATTTGACCGTGACTGAAAACATGATCTGGGAGGTACACACCAACGTAAGGAATTGTCTGACCTTAAGACTTGTTTATAGTGAGGGAGAAGCTCAATTTGACTGGAAATTGCTTTCTTATGAGTTTGAAAGGTAGACCAACATTATCCAGCGGGCTCAACGGGATTCGAGGTAGACAAACTCTAGTCCCAGCAAACTGTCCCGTTAGAACCTCAGCATCCAAGAGATTCAAATATGAACCACGACATAACAATCGAGTTCCGTTCATCAATCCCAAGTTTGGGTCGATATTCCTCAAAAGCATAATCGGGGCACCTATTTTTATGGTCAACTTGTGGGGCGGGAGTCCTCCAATTATTATTGAGTTCAAGAACTCATGTTGGTGTAAATTCCTGGTGTCGTCTTGCACCGAGTCAAAAGAATAGAACGTGATTTGTTCACCAGGAAACATGTTGATGATCTTTTCATTTAGCATATCCACGTCATCATTTAGAGGAGTAATCAACGCTCTCTCCACCATATAACCGGTATCATATACATGATCACCCAAATTGGGAAAGATGGCATCTATGATTTGATCGATCGATTGAGCTCCTACCCACGGAATCACCATGGTTTGCGGTAGCTTTATCATCTCACCATCAAATGCATGCTCATTGCCATCGCCAACACGAAGTAAAAAATCAGAAAATTTAGGGTCATTGATGGATCTCATATTATGTCTCAACCTTAAAATATTTTTTTGTGCCCAAAACGAAGATTCCACAATTGAACCTTCAATGAGTTGAGACCTGGTTCCTTTGGGAACAACTGGAAGCACTTGACGAAAATCTCCCCCAAAAATCATTATCTTTCCACCAAACGGTAATTGAACATTTGTTATGTCCCTGAAAGTTCGATCAAGTGCTTCAAAGACATGTCGATGCGTCATGGGTGCCTCATCCCAAATGATAGCAGTTGCAGCTCTGATCAACTCAGCTAGATCATATTGTTTATTTATGAAAGTCGGGGTCGATGCATCCACATGAAGTGGAATACTTAACCTTGAGTGAGCCGTTCTGCCACCAGGCATATTAATTGCAGCTATTCTAGATGATGCGGTGGCTAAGATAATACGATTCATTCTTCTTAGATTAGCCAGTAATGCACGATATATATATGTTTTTCCCGTTCCACCTGAACCATCAAGAAAGAATAATGCACCACCGTCACTTTCCACCGCAAGCATTATGGTATCGAATGCATATTTTTGATCGTCGTTAAGGCGACCTATTGCATCAATGTCTACTTGTGAGATTGGTACAGACATTTCTTCTTCAATACATCTTGGGATTCCTGAATTTTCTTCAAGTCCACTCGTCATTGCAGGAAGGTCGAACTGTCCAATGTTTTTTCTAAATTGTTCCATCATTCTGTCTAAATCACGTAATAACTTGTTTATATTGAACAAAATATTGGATGAAGGATAATCTTCCATCATGAAAGGATAGAACTCGTCCCACAATCTTCGAACACCAGTTGGTTGGCTGTAAACCAATATTGTGACAAATAATCTTCTCAAGGCCGATGACATTCTAACTCTTGAGGCCTCTAACAGACAATCTCGAATACTATTATCATTCTCTAGCAAACCTCGTCTCTCAGCCGCTTGCTTAAATGAAAGTTGGAGTACACCGTCCACAGTAAGTATTTCATGAAAGGATCTCGGTCCCTTAACATGATTGAGCAGAACCCGCAGGTAGAACTTTTCACCCTCTGACAGTGACACACTGTATATTCGCCCAAGAGACTTATAGTTGGTTATTCTTTTAGCCCAATATTTTTTTCTATCCCACCTATAATTTTCAGGAATTTCTCGATACAAATATGCTCTTGCATTCACATCCGTTTGGTTTAAATGGAAAAACTCAGTAAGCATTGATTTTTCTGCATTTTCATCTTCTAAAATATCCTCCACACTTTCATCTGCATTGAAGTTTATCTGTTGCATGTTGGGGAGATGTATCTGCAATCGTTCTACTGTTGGATATATTCGATTGAGCACAAATTTAAATATCCTCCATAAGGCTTCAGGTGAGCAAACCCACCTAGCATCAACGAACTGTCGAATTTCATCAAAATTTGGATTAGACTGGAGCTGTAATGCAACTCTGTCAGGACCATTGTAGATGTACTTATATAAATACTTGACACTTTTGATGCTCGCACATATTTCAACATTGATGTGGCAATTATATCGTAGTAACAACCACGGGATGTAGGGAACTACCCAACTGTTATCAATTGTTACATGACTTCGTCTTCTAAGAGGTACAGGTAAACGATCTGATCGTCTTCGATATACAGGATAGGCTTCAGTTCCCTGAACAGTGTAATTTGAAAATGATTTAGGGTATCCTTTACTACATTTACCGCCTTTCATGCATGAAAGGGTTCTGTTTACAACTCCACACGGACCATGAATCATATGTGTACACACTGCTTCATAAAGTAAGGGTTCTTTTTGCTCGTCCGATATCTTTGCTCTAATAATGCGGTCATATTCATCTGGATTATTAAGCTTATCACCATCTTCTAGCATGATCAACATATGAATGTGCGGCAAACCCCTCTTCTGAAATTCAACGACAAAAGCATGAGCAACCACGTTTCTCAACACTCCCTTCTTTATGATGTCCTCTTTTAAATGTTCGAGTTTCGCATGGAACACTCGTGCGACTAAATCTGGGCGTTCTTGGGGTGTTTGGCCAGGGAGTAATTCATCCATAACTTCTTTCCAATTAGGATTGCAAGTCATGGTGATAAAAAGATATGGTCTTCCATATTTTTAAACCAAAGCCATAGCATCCTAATACCTTTGATACATATCCCGCGGGCTCCCAATAAATGAAGATGGCAAAAAGACCCTCTTACCGACATTACCTGAAATTTTTATATTGCGATGGTGAGTTGGCCATTTAATAAATTTTGATTACGACATATATGGTGTTATATAATTTTAAGTTGAATGATAAATATGCATTCACACCTGCATTATTTTCTCCTGCATGTAGAGAGTCTTGAAGTCCTTGACGGGCCTCTCTCTGAAACTTGTCTTGATTCATACGAAAATATCTAAGTTTCTGTGACTCAATCTTTACATAATTATCTACTGCATATTGTTGAAAGAGACGCCCACCTCGATGTAAGAGATTGTCATGATCTAGGCGTATCTACACAATTTAGATTGTTAACTATGTTTTAAGGCATGTTGGCTATGTCATGAAGGGAAAGAAGAAATAATAGACACTGACCTGTAACACATATGAGTAATAGTCACAACAACTCATAGACTTTCCATTATTGTCTGTAGTGTTAATGTCCCAACCATATGACCCATACGGTAATAATAACGGATACTGCAAAGGATCATAATATCCAACGGAGTCTTGAATATTTTGAAGTTGTCCAGAAGCGGTTTAAATCACGAAGTCTCTTCCATTTGGATTTATACTATCCCCTTCTACTATAATAGCAGCAACCTGATCAGCTGATGGTAGGTTGTATTGACGACGATGAGAAGGTTGTTCTCTCAAAATCAATATGCAATTAGGCAAGTCTTCACGTTGTCCAAGACTTCGTAGCGTATGAACATATGGGTTATATTGGTTCAATATATGTTGTATCCTCTCAACTGTTTCCCTCTCTAAAACACTACTTTCTGACAATCTATTCTCGAGTTCATGGTCGGTATCGTATATATAAGTTTGTAGATATCGTGGTCTTCTTCCATCACTCGGCATAAGGCCACCAATCTTATGGTATATAGAACCCTGAGCACGAAAGGTGTAATGTGATCGAACGTTAATTCTCTCATCAACATGAACGCCCATTGAGGTGAATGAAAAAACATTATTGTATGCACGAATGTTTTGTCTGAATCTCTTTCTCATTGTTGTTTGGTCACAGAATAAAGCAAGCATTTCTTGGGGACAGTGAAATAGAGGCAGACTAATTCTCCCGTTCAAACAACACAAATTTGATGTTTCTTTATAAAACAATTGCGCATTGCACTTGGGGCATGTTCTCGGTTGTGGCAGTTGACATATTGGTACTCCAATTTCTTCACGAAAATTTCTTGCATCCTTAGACCTTATCCTTGCTCTCCTTATTTGTGGCACAGGCCGGACTCGACATTGCATTTCACCAATAAGCATGTTCCCATTTTCGTTCACTTCCTCATCAATAATCATATTTGGCTCCGTTGCATTAATCATTGTAGTATCGAGATTTTCTGATTTATAATAATGAAATTGATAATTTAATAGACAATTTTTTTATTATAATTCAACTGTATTGCATATTGAAAAAAAAATCAAAATAGATAATATTTAAGGTGTATTAACATCTCATATATAAAGTGAAATAATGCAGTACCTGAAACCTCTTCGTTTGTTTCATTTGTAACGGGTTGTACTCGATTACCATCATTTATCCGTATCCCTTCCGAACGTGCTTTTTGTCTAATGTGAGTTAAGCGCACTCTGTCTATAAATAAATAAAATAAAAAATATCGATATGTAAGAAAATTTATGAACACTACTAATTCAAAAACCTTTCATAATCAACATTACCTCTAGTTGGTTCGTTTACATTTTCTAATTGTGAATTTGGAGCATCATCACCAAATTAGTTTGATATTGTTCGGGAGTCAATGTCTCTCGCCATTGTCAACTCATTCGAGTTACGCGAACTATTTGCTTGATCCATAAGATGTTCGATATATGACCTAAAAATAGAAGTCAACTTTTGTTTTGGTGATTTTGTTGATGATATAGTTAATTATCGAGTGTTACAATTTTGTCGATAATATAATAGAGATTTCTTTGGTGATTTTGTTGGATGGTATGTGAGACTAAAGATGCACGTATTACTATTTTGTGGATTCAAATTATATGACGCATAAGGGAAAAATTAAGAACATCAAATGTTATGCAATGACAAATGTCGTAGTGGATCAAATTTCTTTGATTAATAGAGATTTTATGTCAAACTCATACATTGAATTCAAGTATATAACCCAAATAAAACATCTAATGGTCGAATCTTGTTCTACCTCTAGCAGTAATGATCTTCTTTGGTTTATAAGTGGAGCTGCACGCAAGGAACAAAAGTTGAGTATCGCAATTAGATGAGCTTAACAATGAAACCCCTGCAAACTGCATTGCAATTAGGTTTGATCAATTATCATAAAAGAACACAACAATTACAGTATTCATGTAGAGATATCTAAACCCTAAATCGAAAACTAAATAAAGCCTAGTATGACAGAAACTTGAAAGAAAAAAAAGAATGAATGAATTTCTAATTCGTTGTAAACAAAACACAGTATCTTGACACTCATATGAAGCTCGTGAATGCTGCATAAATGATTAGAAGACTAAATTCCACAGTGGCATAGTGTATGTATAAATAGAATAGACAATGTGATCACATCATGCATGACATCCTTTCACTGCCAAATATACTTGAACAACAATATTGCACACCAAAATGAATCAAAATGCCCATCTCTGGTGTAATATAGCAAACTGTCACTTTTAAATATATGAGACCTACGGTATGACCATGACTTGGCTTGCTAAGTTAGTGTAAGAAAATAAATTCTACAATGGGCCAGTCAGTATCTATAAAGCACTATACCAGCAACTCCTCTACAATAAGGCAATTAAGTTGAAGTCTAAATACAACTACTTGCTACTGTAAATGTCAGACTTCAATAATAACTGACAGTATTTTGCTACTGTTACAGTAAGTCAAGACATGGTAGCTAACTGAGAAATTTGAATAATGAAATATGCAATGACTATATATTGTAGCAATAGTAAGTCAAGACTTAATTGACTCATCCACTATCACAATAACTGAAGAAGATTCACAGCATTGACAAAAGGGGAAACAATTTGACAGTTTGATCTATTCTCTGACCACAAAAGCCTGAAGTACATCTTTTCTCAAAAAGATTTGAACATGCGACAACGACGATGGATGGAGCTAATCAAGGACTATGATTTTACCCTACAGTACCACCCAGGGAAAGCAAATGTAGTGGCTGACACTCTAAGCCGAAAACCTAATAGCCACCTTGCCTTGCTTTTAAGGGAAAATTGGAGTATGCTGGAAACTCTTATTGAGTACAATCTTAGTCCATCGCCAATTACGGGTAGAACCTTAATTGGAAATATAGTAGTGCAACCTACTATTATTACCCGTATCATCCAAGCACAACAAGATGATGAAGAGCTTGTGAAGTATGTTCGAGAAATGAAGGAAAAATACCCCGAGGATTGGAGCATACAAGATGGAGAAGGAATGCGCTTTCGAGGGAGACTTTGTGTGCCAAACCTTGTACCATTAAAGGAAGAGGTATTGGATGAAGCACATCGCTCGAAGTTTACAATTCACCCTGGAGGAGTGAAAATGTACAAGGATCTACGAAGACACTTTTGGTGGAACAACATGAAGAGGGACATAGAAAAATACATCTCTAAATGTCTTACCTGCCAACTAGTGAAAGCGGAGTGCGTGCGGAAAGGAGGACTTCTGCAACCTCTCAAAGTTCCGGAGTGGAAATGGGAGAACATCACTATGGATTTCATTACGGGATTGCCAAAGACACGAAAAGGAAATGATGCAATATGGGTCATCGTCGATCGCCTCACAAAGTCAGCTCATTTTCTACCTATTAAAATAACATACTCCATCGATGTCTTAAGCAAGATGTACTTCAAAGAAATTGTATGTCTTCATGGGGTTCCTGTCTCAATTGTCTCTGATCGCGATGCCTGATTCACCTCTAGATTTTGGGTTAGTTTACAAGAAGCTATGGAAACAAAGTTGGATATGAGCACTGCCTTTCACCCTCAAACGGATGGACAAACTGAAAGAGTCAATCAAGTGATCGAAGATATGCTTAGATCGTGCATCTTAGACTTCAAAGGAAGTTGGGAAGAGCACTTATATTTGATTGAGTTTGCGTACAACAATAGTTATCACTCGAGCATAGGAATGGCACCATTTGAAGCTCTTTATGGGAAACCATGTTGTACCCCAATGTGTTGGGCTGAAGTTGGAGAAGAAGTTCTGCCAGGACCTGACATTATCAAGCAGTCTACAGAGACTATCACTCTTATTAAGGAGCGCCTGAAAATATCACAAAGCCGACAAAAGAGCTATGCGGATCAACATAGGAGGCATATCGAATTCAAGGATGGAGACCAAGTCTTGCTGAAAGTCTCACCCATGCGAGGAGTTATTCGTTTTGGGAAGAAGAATGCCAAGTTATCTCCACGATTTATTGGGCCTTTCTCAATCGTCGAGAAAATTGGTAATCTAGCTCACCGATTAGATCTACCACCAAACTTGTCCAATGTACATAACGTCTTTCATGTATCCATGTTGCGTGAATACAAGCCAGACAAGTCGCATGTCATAGATCATAGTACCTTGGAAGTCTCGGAAGATGCCACTTACGACGAGGCACCTGTGCGGATCATGGGCTGGGAGGTGAGGAAGCTCCGCACAAAGGAGATTCCAGTTGTAAAAATACAATGGAATCGACATGATGAGAATGAAGCTTCTTGGGAGTTAGAGTCTGAGATGAGGAAGAAGTATCCACACTTATTCACGGAATTAGGTACGTAAAATTCGAGGACGAATTTTCTTTTAAGGTGGGTAGACTGTAATACCCCGAAAATTAGTTTAATAGTTTAGATTATCGTATGACTCATTAAACTTAAAAATGACCATAATTTAGTTGGACCTTAGAGGTTTTAGAAATTCGATAAAATAATTGTCCGGCGAAGACAATGTATAAAAACGAGGTTTAGAGAAATATTAACGGAGTGGGGCAAATGGTCCAGTGGATACTCAAGTTCAAGTCAGGTACTCCCTGGTCTTGGGTTCGAGGCCACGAGCTGGAAACGTGAAACATTCCATTTTATAGGTTAGTAAAAATAATAAAAATATTTTTACTCCAGTTAGAAACAGTAAGAAACTCTAATTCCAACTAGCCGATTTTTCGGAAATGAAATTTTAGCAAAACGACCAAATTTTCCTTATTCGAATCTCTTCTCCGAATCGAACTTTGTATTTTAAGATTGCAATTCATACCTTTAGAGGTCATGCTCATATATCAATTTGGTGCTAATTATTATTGGTTGATATATATATATATATTACACTACACTACACTTTATTAGTAAAACCATACATTTTCACACATCACATTACATATTGCATTCACATGCATACATAATCACATTTCAACATTTCAATCAGATTTCCAACCACATTACTATTGTTTTTACAAGCGCATTTTAACCCTAGAATTAGTAGCCCAACTATTCCATTGTCAACTTGTCTACAAAAGTCTACAAAAAATAGTTATGAATTTATTTCCCATGTCTCCTCCCATGTCTATATAAATCACCCTTGAGTTCAATCTGATTTTTGCACCACTTCAATCTTCCCCTTACGTACTGATTTGAAGTCCTCCCAAAGTTGCAATGCAACTCCCCTAAAATCCCACACCAAACTACATTTCTTCCAAGTGCTTTAGTAGTTAATTCATTTGCTTCAAGAAGGTCACTTGAGTTAATCAAATACCTCCATCACCTACTGAAATTCTTGGGTAAGTACATGAGTACATTCCTATACTTCTTTATCTTTAAGATTACATCAAAGTGCATGGCTAAGAATAAAAGAGAAATAATGAGCCTTAGTGTAAATTTAATATTTTCGTTTCTGTTAAAGTTTTAATTAGTCAAATATTTTTACATATTCAGATTCTACACAAAAAGTTATTCAACTTTGGCTTTTGAATCACTTAAAAAGGTTAAGTAATGAGAAAGTTATGGCTAAAATAAGTTTTGCTAATCTTTTCTTTAATCATGTTCGAAACCTCTTAATGTGCTCTTAACTTGAAATATTCATATCTCACTCATTTCTTAACCAAATTTAGTGTTCTTTATATCAAAACGAAGCTTAGGAGTTCAACTATCAATCTGGAAAGTTTGAAAGGTATTAATTAATAATTACTAACTAAATTAATTCGTGCAAATGAGCTTAATAGCGTGTGTAACTATTTCTGGATAGTTGCTAAACATTTTTGTTTCTGGACTTGAGAACTCTCTACCGAACTTTGTGATTATTATCATTGGATTCCTCTCGAAAAACACTTCGAGATGGTATACTCACTTCTTTGATTTGGACATAATATGTATTAATTATAAAACGGATCAAATGGAGGATTTCGGATGGACTACCGCCGAATGATACTTTCGGTCCATGGATTAATAATTTTATTTTCTGTATTTGTACTTTATTTTTATTTACTTACTCGCATTATTTACTTCTTAAGTTTGATTTGGGACTAATGGAGGATTTCAGACGGATTACCGCCGAATGAAACTTTTGAACCAATGATAACTAATTTTTATTTCAAGTTTATCTACTTAATCGCTCTATCTATTTAATCTCAAATATAATTTGCAACAAATAGAGAATTGTGAGCGGACTACCGCCGAAAGAAACGTTTGGACCAAAATTTTTAATTAATGAAATACGTTTAAGTTTGATCTTTCTTCCTTTACAAATTCTATTACATATATACTCATTACAAAATTATGATGTAAAATATATACTCTATGATCTATATACATAGTCTTAATTAAAGACTTGTTGTGATCGTTATGGTTGAAGTGTGAAGTCGGGTGTATAGTACGAATTAACTCGTGCTTAAGTGAATTGGTGGTAAATTGTTTTGTTATTGTGGGAGTTAGCCAAGGGCCCTAGTCCCTTACAGATAGTGCACTATTATACTCTAAGGAATGAATTGTGTCAAACCGGGAGTATACATACTTGGGTAGGTGGCCTTAAAATGCTGTGGCTTTATATGTGTACTGGTATTGTGAGACTAAGCACATGATTTCTTTTGAGTAATTACCAGTTAATCTAAAAGAATTCACTTCGGAAGTATTGGCGTGTTTATGTGTAAATGTGAAGTTATACAAGTATGTGTGTGTATATATATATATATTATGTACCTGATTGTATATATTACAAAGACGCAAGTATAAGTATGGAAGAATAACCGGTTTCAATATTTCATCTTTTTGAATTGGTTGTTCGGTTTGATGTTTCTTAAAAATAATTTAGTATATGCTTGTAAGCTGTACTTACTGGGTCAGTGTGACTCATGGTACTACATCTTTCTCCTTTTCAGGTGATGAGTAG
Organism: Geum urbanum; assembly: GCA_946800695.1. Classification (NCBI taxonomy): domain Eukaryota; kingdom Viridiplantae; phylum Streptophyta; class Magnoliopsida; order Rosales; family Rosaceae; genus Geum; species Geum urbanum. The sequence continues at coordinate 59,544,808 of OX327005.1, read as the reverse complement.
AATGCTTGGGGAAAATGGGATACGTCGCCTACTAAATAAACGAATTATTTTCTACTTGTATTTTGAATTGAATAAATGTAATGACTATTATTTTCAAAAACTTCGGTATTGTAATATTAGCACCTTCTCTTTTCAATAAATGTACTATTCAGACACCTTGATTTTTGAAATTATTTGGGTTTCTTATTCACATCACAAATCCTTACACCATATTTCAGTATAATACTGGCTCCGGATTTGGGGGTGTGACAGTATGAAACAAACAAACTTCAACGGAAAACCTTGAAATGGAATAGCTCTGCTATGTCAGTAGATTCAAGATCGAAGTTCCAAATCATCCAATAAATCAACCACACAAACATAATCTGATAATGCACACACATACACAAAAACAAAATGCAGAACTGTTCTTTCATTTCAAAATACAAAATGCAGAACTGTTCTTTCAGTTACTGTATTGTGTGTTACTGTATTGGCAAACAGTCGAACAGGTTGTGTGCACATTCTCTCAAGAACACAGTGGAATCAAAAGCGGAAGAAGAAAGAAAAAGAAGGGAATCACTAACCTGAATCGAATCTGCAGCGGAGACTAAGTTGGGCTCGCTCTTCTCTCTGTCTGAATCGAATCAACAAAATCAGTAACAAATAGAATAGAAAGGCTTGTATAAAGAGAGTAAGCCTACTAACAGATAAAACAGAGCAGAAGCTAACAACTCCTAACTTGAGAAACGGATATGAAGTTTAACCTTAACTGAATTAGAAAACTCCAATTGAATTTTTAGGCTGTTCTCCACTTCTCCTTCTTGATATCCACTGCACACAATCCCTCAACGCACAAACCCAGAAGAGAGTACTCCACCTTCCTGAAATTTCATCAACATCCCCTGTAACACACAATACAGTAACTGCTATTCTCCAAAATTCACAAAATCAAGCGGTCTCCAAAATTCATACACCTTCAAATTGTAAAACTGTGTCAAACAGTATAAACTAACACATGATACCAGCAGTAAACTAAATTAGTTTGCAATAAGTTCGTGAAATAAGACAGAAGCAAGGCATATAACTATAACTCACTATTGAAACATTGAAATAGGACAGAAGCAAAGCATGAGAAAGCTGATAGTTGCTACGGTATATATAGAACTATACAAACTCTGTAATTATTTAGGAGTGCAGTTGGTTAGTGAAGTTTGAAAACAAACAGGACTGTTTTTGTAAACTGAAATCGAATACAACACATCTTCTTTAAGTGTGACTCTCAATAAACAAACTCTGTAATTATTTAGGAGTGCAGCTGGTTAGTGAAGTTTGAAAACAAACAGGACTGTTTTTGTAAACTGAAATCGAATACAACACATCTGCTTTAAGTATGAAACAGAAAAATGAAACAGGACTTTCCATTCTTACCTTTCTCTATTTGGCCAAACCACGAATCACATCCCAAAAATCCAGCAAACTCACTTCACGTCCAGCAAGTTCCTACAGTGAAATGGGACAGAATTCATTTGAATAGGTTTAGGAGATACAGAGAGCAAATGCAGCAGGAGAGGATTTTTACAGGAGTTGATTACCAAACTCCCAAAATACAAACGGGACAGTTGATTCGCAGGAGAGGATCACATCTCCGCCGTCGGGTCTTCCACCACGCCGATCGGATTCACCGTCGTCGGGCCCACCACACGGATAGGATCCATCGTCACCTACCCCCACGATCGAGCGCGGCCAACTGCGGAACAACATCACCACCTACCTCCGTCGCGAGCCGTCGTTATACATAAAGCAAATTCAGGAAAACCCATACTCAAACTGTCAAACACAAAACCAACTCCATTAACTTCAATGTAACATGTAACAATTAGCAACAAAGCAAATTCAGAAAACCCATACTCAAACTGTCAAACACAAAACCATCTCAATTAACTTCACTGTAACCCGTAACAATCTTTATCAACAAAGCAAATTCAGAAAACCACAATATCAACATATAACCTTTTCATTTGGTCAAACTACCTCAATGCCCTATCGAGTTGATTTGGACACAATGGTGGACTAATCAATCTTGGATTCTTGGGTCATTTATACACAGCATAATCGAAAGCTCCGACCTTAATCAAGAATCATACTCGTAATCCAGAGCTCCAACCACCAAATCACAGCCACCAAATCGAAGCCACCAATCAAACACCGGCCAACCGTACTCCAAATTGCCGCAAACAAAAACCCATAGGGCAAACAGTAATAAGAAGGGAACGCATACCAAATCGAAGAGTCCAAATCGAACAGAAGAAGAAGGGACAGAGCTTACCAAATCGAAGAGCCCAAATCGAACAGAAGAAGAAGGGACAGAGCTTACAAATTCGGAGAGCCCAAATTGAACACCGGCCAACCGTACTCCAATCGATGTGAGAGATTGGGTGGACTACAGAGGGAGAGGGCCTGACTTGAACTCCGAGAGGCACGGCTTGCCGGACTCAGTGAATCCCACAGAGGGTCTAAGGAAAAGAGAAACTTATCGGTGAAGAGAGGAACACGAAACTGATCGGTGGCGACCAGAGAAGAGAAACCAGTTGGTGGTGTTGCATGCAAGCCGTCCGATCAGAAGAAGCTGATGGTTCTGATCGCCGGAGGAGGAATCGGAGGCTGGTTTTCGAGGTTGTGGTGTTTGAGAGAGATTTGAGTGATGTGAGAGGTGAGGGACAGTACAGAGGACCGATTCAGATACAGAGTAATGCCTTGGCTGCTTTGGAAGCTATTGATATGGATGTGGCTGAGGAGGTTATGAGGGCTTGGCTCTGTTGAACTGCCATAAACCGTCAAGCACCAATAACGATCGCTCTTCATAAATGTGGATACGGTTTGGTTTTGGTGGCTGTTGAGTTAGATAAAGAAAAGGTAAATTATAGCATTTTGATTGTTCTACTTTAACTGCTTTCTCAACCTCCGTAAGCCTGGTTCCCTTAATTGATAAAGAAAGATAAGAATACATTTGTGACCATGACCGGACAACCGGTTCAAGTATAGTATCTGGATCGAGTTATATGTTGTCTAGTCTTGTATCTTCTCTAGTAGACGAATGTGGAAACCATCTGGAAATGTTACCATAGGATCGCCTTCGCATTACATTGCCTCATTTAAGTATCTCCCACCTGAAACTTATCAATACGTACGTAGGAGTTCACTTAGGAAGTTGTATTCAACTACGAATTTAGTAGGATTGTTTTGTATTTCTTAAATTTTTAAAAATCTTGATGTATTCAATTTATATTTTAAACAATCTTGAAATTTTTTGATGTATTCATTTAACATTTTAAACAATTCATAAAAATTATGTTGTATTCAACAATTCACGAATTTTTAAGAATTTTATTAAATAGTCAATTTTGAAGGATTATTTACACATAAAATGACTTTTTTAAATCAGGCTTCTCACCCAAGAGATTTTGATGGATTTCAAAATAGAACATCTCTCTCCCTCAATTTTTTTCTACATACGTCCTTAAAGCGTTTATCTTGGTATCACAACAAAGATAACGTCTTTAACTTTTGCTTTCATTGCAATTTTCTCATGGTTTGATTTCATTGATGACTTCAACTACTATACTTTCAAAAATTAACTTCTATAGGGTATAAACTTTGGTCTAATTACTACGACTTTATAAATATTATTAAAATGGTTCTCAAAATCTTATTTTATAGCAATGAGATGCCTTTGTCATCTAACAGTTTCTTCTAATTTAAAATATTGAGTGATCCCTTATAGTACATACAAATTTTCTCATATAGAAATGTTATAATTTTTATTTTCAAACAAGAAATAACTTCTTTTTCTACGAAAATGACAATATTACTTGGTAATAGAACAATGAATGTTAAAAAGAATCAAGATAATGAGATCGTGAATTAGAAATACGATGACGGTGCTAATTCAAGAGTCAAGATCAAGAATAATGCATTTCATTTTTGTATATGTGATAGTGTAATTTGACATTTGAGTTTTTGTTCAAATTTGAATTATTTTTGAACAATCCTTAAAATTCAATCAAATTCTTATAAAATAATATGAAAGAATCCTTTTAAATCTATGAGAAATTAAAACAATCCGTGAATTTAAAACAATTTACAATAATCTACGAATTATAAAGAATCTTTAAAAATCCGTAAAAATTCAGATTGAATATTCCCAATTTAATCACTTTAATTATTTCTCTTTGGCTCCCGGATCAAGTAGAGATTTACAAGACGGTCTTACCTATAGTTTTGTGAGTAAACAGTGCAGCCACACAGCAATCTGTAGCTTTCCGAACGCTGCTCCTAGGCAGGATCTCGAGCCACCACCAAAAGCCATGAAATATTTGGATGCCCCGTTTTCCTTTCCCCGTATCAATCACATTGTATTCGTAAATAATATTAAAGGCATGGTCAGGGGCCAGTTAATTAACAATCAACAATTTTCTGATGGCTTACAAATATATATATATATATATATATATGTCAACTGACGTACCTCCCATCTCCATGGATTGAAGACCACAGGATCTTCCTACTGTTCTGGATTCAAGTGCTGTGCTCGGCTACAAACCAAAACTGATCGGCTTTCTGTATATTGTATATCCTGCAGTTGTTTAAACCTGATTGGTTATAGTATCCAAAGCAGAATTACAGAAATTAAATTTTCACAAAATTAACAAAATTATTTGAATATTGAAAACACTCGTCCGTTGAGTTTCTGTAATTGAAAACTAATTACTGAGTACTACTTACCCTTGAATTGTACATCTTTCAATGCCTTGCGAAATATTCCCGGGCCAGTTATCAGTCTAAGCGTTTCATTGATTTCCTGCATGCACATTTCAAATTGTCAGTTACTTTCTGTGTTATAATTTGAAGTTTTTCTCATCGCTCCTAATTTAAATTTTTTTTTTCATTAACCTATTCTTTTATATTTTCATTCCAAAAATACTCGGATGACAATTTTGAGCTCTCTTTTCACCCGAACCGACCTGGAACACTCTCTCTCTCTCGGCCGCTGCATCTCGACCTCGCGTCGCCCTCATTCCCTGCCGACCTTGCGCCGTTGTCGTCCTGTCCCCCAACATCTCCTCGGCGCAGCCACGCGTCTTCCAACCGATTTGGATCTCGGTCCCAATCGCTGTCGTTGCCCGTCCAAGCCAAGTCCGTCATCACCTGCCTCGCCGATGTCGACCTTCGCAGCCTCGAATGACGCTGCACCTCCGCCTTGGTCCAGCCAGTTACGCGCGACACCTTGAGTGTCCATCCCCTTGGGTAGGTCGATCGAGTATATTCAGTTAGCTCGTGGCCAATTCAACTATGTCATGTAGAAATCTCATGCTCGCCAGGTGTAACGAATCGTTGTGTGAGCTATGAAGCAATCCCAGGTTTGTATATGCTCTCTCTCTCTCTCTCTCTCTCTCTCTCTCTCTCTCTCTCCCTCTCCCTCTCCCTCTCTCTCTCTCTCTATGTGTGTGTGTGTGTTATTTGTTTGAAATTGTTGACTTGAGGAGTGCACAACAGGTGTTCGACGAAATGCTTGACTCAGATTATCTTGTTTGAATGTATGATTTTTAATTTTGTAGGTGTTTCTGGTGTAGTTGGAGGTGTTGTGTTGCATCTTAAGCTTGGAATTGTGGCCGAGTTGTGTAGGACTATTCTGGTAACATTGTGACACTGAATTGACCGTCAACTGAGTATCAGTTTACCCTCAACTGACATTCAGTTGAATCTCAACTGAGTATTGCTTGTGTTTGTTGTTGTTCCTCAACTTCTGGAATCTATATGAATGTATGATCATATACTGTATTATTTACTGCCCTTGTGGGCTTCTGCTTCGTTGTGCTGACAGGTGCACAGAATACACTCATACAAGAGAAGATTATCTGTATACATGAAGTTTGTAATTGTTTTCAGGTACAATTAACTTACTTACTTTTTTATTCTATTAGGAAAAAGATTAGGCGTATGTTCCTTGGTTACTTAGTTGATTTGCCAATTTGTTTCCTAGAAAGCAAACATAGTCTGCTTGCTAATCCAGTTTAAGAAATCTTTCTCTCTGGCAGCTCTGATCTTATAAACCAAGTTGATTCGTCGTAAAACAGCAGAAGCTTAGCTCTCTGAAGTGTTTATTGTCGAGTACAACTTCTGCTGTGACAAAAATGGGTGACAAGAAAAGTTCGTTGGATGGAGATGTGGTCGAAGAGGAAGCTGTGTCATCAAACAGTCAGTCAGCTGTGACAGATACCCAAAAAGGACCAGAGAGTACTAATGAAAAGGAAGATGCAAGCAAGAGCAAGAAGGGTGACACCAAAGTAGTACCCTTTTCAAGCTTTTCTCTTTTGCCGATTCAATGGATTGCCTGTTAATGTCTGTTGGTACGATTAGTGCGATTGGAAATGGAATGTGTATGCCTCTAATGACTATAATTTTGGGAGAAATGATCAACTCATTTGGAGATTCTGGAATACCAAACTCGTAGTTGATGAAGTTTCAAAGGTAAAATTAGTGACTAAACTTGTGCTACATGACCGACTTGTATCAACCAACCTATGATAATTTTGTCAACTCCATATCCTCAGGTGGCTCTAAAGTATGTCTACTTAGCTTTAGGAGTTGGTTCTGCTTCATTTCTACGCAAGTACTAAAACTCGCATCTGTTTTATAAGTATTTTAGAAACTGAGGTACTTAGATTTGCTGTGTTCCAGAGATGTCTTGTTGGATAATCACGGGAGAGAGACAGGCTGCAAGAATAAGATGTTTATACTTGAGAACAATATTGAGGCAAGATGTTGTCTTTTTTGATAAAGAAAGTAACACTGGAGAAATTTTTGGGAGAATGTCAGGTGACACTGTGCTCATTCAAGACACCATGGCGAGAAAGTATGTATTTTACATGAACACTAAAGCCATAAGTTATGCCCATTTTTTCCTGGCTCCTTAATTGTTTCTTGCATTCTCTTATTGCAGGTAGGAAGTTTTATACAGTTATTTGCAACACATTCTGTGGAGGCTTTGTCATAGCTTTTGTTAAGGGATGGCCTCTCACCCTGGTCATGCTGGCTTCTATCCCCACTCTGGTCTTCTCTGGTGCAGTCATGAGCTCCAGAATTACAAAGTTGGGCATCTCGTGAACAAGCAGCTTATTCAGCAAAAGCAACTGTGGTTGACCAGACAATTGGCTCAATCAGAACAGTAAGCACAATTTTTCTTGTACAAGGATAGTACTTATTCTCTGTATTGAACTAACAATGATGCACATTCCTCATGCAGGTTACTTCGTTTACAGGAGAAAACCAAGCTATAACTAACTACAACAACTCTTTATATAAAGCTTATAAGTCTGGTGTGCAATAGGCTGTGGCATCTGGGTTGGGTGTTGGCTCAGTTGTTTTGTTGTCTACACTACTTATGCTCTGGGTATATGGTATGGTGGAAAAATGGTACTTGAAAAGGGAGATACTGGAGGAGATATCATAAATGTCATCTTCGCTGTGTTGAATGGCTCCTTATAAGTTGCAATGATATATACTACAAAAACTGTTTTGGTGTGAGAGTGAGAGAAAAATTAGGAGAAAAACTCATGGAGAAAAACTCATTGATATGGCTGTCGAGAGAAAGAAGCTGTAGTCTAACTAGCTATGGCAACAAAGTTGCTACACCTAACCAAATAATCAAAACCTAGCAATAAGCACAAAGAAGGTAACCAGTAATGTAGCGGGGATCCTGGGACGGTAATTAATCCCTATTCCAGGCTTATGTCAATACAAATTCAGCCAAATAAAATGCAGAAGAAGTAAACGGGAACATAAAATAGGATACCAAAGAACCTTGGTCGGATAATCCGGGTCCGAAACCCACAAAGCTTGATCCCAAATGCCTGGATTGTAGACTGACCACAACCCAGGACGCAAAGATGAAATCGGGATAGCTCATCGGAAAATGAAACCGACCACTTCCCACACTCCACTACCCGTCGACACCAATGCACCTCGTTGGCCACAGATCTAGCTTGAACTTCTACAGCACCCGACCCGCCGTCGCCATCTGAAATCCCACAGCCCCAATAGAGCTGAGGTTGAAGATGCTAGAGCCAACCCTCCCCCACTGGCTTGAGCCTGGCCCAGGTCAGGCGAACCTAATCTGGGAACAAAGGCCATGGATTCTTCGACAGTAAACCATCACACTGTTCTTGAAACCCTGCACCACTACATGAACTGGGAGTGTACTACGCTCACGAGCGACCGAGGAGGGTGGGGAAACCCACGATGCAACATCATTGGGATATGACGACAATGACACGGAGCCAAAGGAGATCGGCACCGAGAAAAGTGGTCAATGGAAGCAAAGGCTTGCTACTGCCGCTAAAATCCTAGGTTTAGAGAGAGAAGCTCTCGACAATAGACCTAGCATTTTTTCCTTTTTTATTCATCATGAGATGTTAATAATTGTTATCTTTCGGTTTTTAGTTTTAATTTTGATTTTACAATACCACTTTTATATTATCTCTTTTTTTGTAATTAATTGTGTTTATATGTTGGACAACTTGGACATTTCAAAATTTGCTGAAGCTCTTCACTTGACTTTATTTTATAATAGTGTGTGTATATATATGGTGCTCTGAAATAAATTGAATATGCATTGAAGACTGATATATAAATGTTTATGGTGTGTTTGGTTAATTATTATTAGAAGTCATTTTGGATATTACATTTAAATTGAAGGTGTGTTTGGTATATTACACTTAAATTGACTATCAGTTGACTCTCAACTGACACTCAGTTGATCCTCAACTGACGTTGACCCTTAACTGATACTCAGTTGAGCCTAAACTGATATAAATGACTCTCAACTGAGTATCATTGAGCCAACCTCAACTGAGTATGAGTTGAACGTCAAATCAGTTGAGTGCCAACTGACCCTCAACTGAGTATCAATGAACCCTCAACTGACTATTAGTTGAACGTTAAATGAGTATCATTTTAGTGTCAACTGAGAATTGATTTGTTTTATGGTAAACTGATACTTAGTTGAGGATAAACAATAACTGGTTAAAGTCAACTAGTCAACGGTCAAAGTTTCTGAAATTCGGTCAATGGTCGCCAAAATCTGGTGACTAGTCAACGTCAGTGGTCAACGGTCAACGTCACCCGAGTCAAGTCAACAGTCAATGAAGAGGTGATGAGAGAGTAATAGTATTGAGTAATTTATTAATTAAAATGAGGGTAGGTTATTCTTTTTACCTAATTAATAGATTAGTGAGAATTTTGAATATTTTTCTAAGTTAATGATAATTAAAAAAAATTATTTTTGGGTTATGGCATGGGAAAAATCCCCATAATTTTTTAACAAACATGTACATGGAAGTATTTGAAGTGCAAGGTGTTTCTACCAGATTACGCGGGACGTAATCTAGCAGAAGCAAGTACGAGCACTTCTTCTTCCTCTCGTCCGAACGTTCGGGCTGTTCGGATGGTCGGGCGCTTCTTCTCCCCTTCGGGACTTCGGGTGTGCGTGTTCGGGTATGGCTGTTAGAAGAATACAAAGACAAACAGACAATCAGGGGTCGAGACGGGGTGGCCCGCCTTCAACGCTCTGATGCCTAAGTTAGAAGATGTATTGGATATAACAGTCAAGCGAACGTGCGTGAAGTAGGTTGGAGTGTTTAACGCTTGGATTCTGAATTGAGGATCCCGTTACCTGTAATAAATACCTTACATATATAGGTGGTTGAGCTTGGTGTTTGATGGTGTTCTTTGATGTGGGACTGGTCTGGTTCTGTTGGTGTGATCCGCACATTCGGATGTGTGCCCCACGGGCGCGTGCGCGCTCGGATGTGGTCGGTTTCGTGAGTGAACTTGTAGCCTTCCGGGTGGTCTTTCGGGTAGTCGGGTAGGTGTTGATCGCCTGCTTAAGTGGATAAGTATTTAATCGGACAACTAAGGATGCTATACTAACAAGTCCCCCAAGTCCCCAAGTCAAAGAGAACTTTCTTGACTGAGGAGTTGAAAAAGGGTTCGTGCGATTAAACAAAATACTTATCCGATTGAGCAGTGGTGTATGATCCTGTAACCCCCAAGTCCCCAAACTCTCCGGTCAAGGAAGGGATCGCATGACGGAGTGGGTACCTGTGCGCCCGACCGTGCGCACCTGATTGTGTATTCGCGCGTCTGCGCCTGATCGTGTACCTGTTCCTGTATTCTGGGTCCGGCCTCCAAACGGATCTTGCTAGTTTGGAGCCACGTGCCCGTGGGGTGTTGCCTGGTAAACATAAATAAGTGCAACATAGATATATAGGTATGCAAATGTGTGAATGTATGGTATGATGCGTGAATGTATGGTATGATGTATGAATGTATGTGAATGTTTGTCGTAACGCCAACGCTGGGATGCCGTTGCGTATGTCGCACGTCAACGGGGATGCCGTTGCGTACGCTCTATCGTCAACGGTGGGATCAAGACCGCGACGTACAATTGGTGCGGCGCGCACGAACGGGTACCCGTGCCGCCCATCGGTCTTAGCGCGCGCAGAGGCCTCTGCCGCCTAAACCGGGTTACTTTCGCGCCCGGGGTGGGACGAACCCATGCCCGGGATGCTCATCGGTCTTAGTGCGCACAAGGAGGGGACGGACCCTCGAGCCCTTGCTGCCTAAGTCAGCGAGTCGTACGTTGACGATACGCACACGGAGGGGAAGAACCCCACGCCCGTGCCGCCCATCGGCTTAGCGTGCGCAGAGAGGAGTCGGCCCCATGCCTCTGCCACCACAGCCGGCTTGCTTTCGCGCCTGGGGTGGGACGGACCCATGCCCGGAACGCTCATCGGTCTCAGAGCGCACAAGGAGAGGACGGACCTCACACCCTTGCCGGCCGAGTCGGCGAGTCGATCGTTAACGTTGCACGTATGGAGAGGACGGACCCCACACTCGTACCGCCCATCGGTCTTAGCGCGCGCAAAGAGGGGGCGGACCCCATGCCTGTGCCGCCTAACCCGGCTTGCTAGTTCTTACCGGCACGCGCACGGATGGGAGGTGCCCCACGCCCGTGGCGGTGGTCGCTGCGTTTAGCGTTTGCGGGCGTCCGTCGTTCGTTGGTTGTGCGGGTGGGGTATGCGCCAGTACGAATGGCAGGAGACGTGGCATGCCTTGCTTTGGGTGTGGTGGTGCTCTGACGAGGTGCTTGAGGTGACATTCCTTTTGACTTCTCCTTGGGAACCGTTGGGTAATAAATGCTAGCCGTCGTAATTAATGCTGGCGTGCCCTGGGCATTAAATGCTGATGACGTAGTAACTGCTCAAAGCTCATGCGTCAGGCGCGTGGGCGCGTGTGATGGTGCATGGTCGACACGTGTCGAGTTGTGGGAGACTGTGCTAGGGTTTGAAACCGAGGCGGGAAGCTGAAGGGGAGCGCGGTTACTTAGGCGGGCAGGTGAACCGCCTCGGGGCCACGTATCGCAATCTGATGGTGGATACGCGAAAATGGACGGCTGGCGTTCGTTTGCGTAATCCGTCTGATCAGTATAAATAAGGGCTTGAGTGTCGTCTTCCCCATCACTCTCTCAAATTATTGAAACTCTGCCAAAATTACGGTGCAAACTGTTCCTTGTCTGATCTATGTGCTTTGCCTTCTTGCCGGAATCTCCTCGCAACGTGCAACCTCTACCTTCGATTTTCAATTTGGTGAGGTTCTCAATCTGTTTTCTGTTTTGGTTTTTGCTGTTTTTGGTTGCTTTTCCGTTTTGCTCTTCTCGGTTTCTGGGTTTTTTTTTGGCTTTTTCTGGGTTTTCATCTCAAGAACGAGGCGTGTTCTTGAGGTGTGCCTGGTTTGATTTTGGTTTGGGGTGGGTTTTAGGTTTTTTTTTTGTGTTTCTGGTAGGGGTTTTTTTTTGCTAAGTGTGGGTTTGCGCGTGCGTGCGTCTAGGAATGGAACTAATAGAGATATCGAGCGGACAATCACGTGAGCGCATATACATACCAGGGGTGGGGTGGTTAAGTTGTGGGTCGGACACGAGCGGATCGAGTACATCTTCGTACGAGTCCGTGATGAGTGTGGCGCCTCTGCGATACATCCCTAACACTTCTCCTGTGGTGCAGCCAATGGATCCCAAGCAAATGCTCGCATCCGCAGGGTTGGGAAGCTGGTCGGGGGCGTCGGGCGGGTCTTCGTCCGGTTCTGGACCATGGGGTGAGGAAGGCGTGCAGCAGCAGGAGTCTGTTCCCCAGTTTGCGGAAGGCGGCCGCGTCCACTGGGTGTTGCCGGACGGGACGCCAGTCTAGGAGCCAGAGCGTGCGCCATCCGTGAAGGAGTTGGCCAGGTGGGCGCGCGATTATCATGTTCCAGGCTCCGTGCGCCTGAGGATCCCAGGCAAGGGCGACACGTTCACTCGTCCTCCGCGCGGCCACGTCTGCCTGAGCGAGTTTCACTTGAAGGCCGGGATCAAGCTGCCTTTGCATCCATTTTTCCAGTATATGCTGGCGCTGCTGAGGATCTCGCTCGGCCAATGCGGGCCCATGCTCACCCGCACGCTTGTGGCCATGTTCAATATCTTCCGGGTGAGCGGGATGGATCAACCGACGCGGGCGGAGTTCCTTCACTTCTTCCGCCTGCGATACTCTACGCGCCAGAGGGACTCGGGGACCTTCACGGTGGAGCCTCGCGTGAAGTGGTGGCTGGTGGACCCGCCCAGCTCATCAACATCCTGGCGCACGATCAACTGTTTGGTGGGCGGGGATTAGGAGTTCGGCGCCTTCCCACCCGAGTATGCTGCCAACGCCGACAAGATCGATCGAGTCCCCCAGTTCTTTCATTCGCTTGACACGAACGAGTATCCGCTCACGCCTGTCGAAGAGGCCAGGATAGCTCGCCTCAAGTTCGTGTTCGACCCCGCGCCCGAGTCAAGATACTTCTGGGCCGCGTGCCATTGGGATCTCATCGAACGCACGCGTCTTGCCAGACCGCCTGGTCTGTGGGTTGTAGTTTTCTGCTAGGAGTAGGAATAGGATAATTTTACCAAGTGTTGTATATGTTCGCTAACCTTCTGTTTGTGTATTCTGCAGCCAAGATGACAAAATCCAAGGCGACGGACAAGGATGAAGCGCTCAAGCGCCGGATGGCCGCGTTGCTGTCGACGCCGAGAAGGTCCGCAAGGTGGCGGATGACGGGCGTGGTGGGCTCGTGCTGGGGGACAGCACCCAGGCGAAGATCCCCATCCCAAATGTTACCGACTGCGCCCAGCCCATTCGAGCGGATGCTCCCCGCCCGCCCCCAGGAAATGCTGCTGGATCCAAGGCCCAGGATCGGGCGGACAATCGCGATCGCCACCATCGCGAGAAAGAGCAGCGCCAGGTGGATCGTGATTAGCGTCGATCCGATCGGGTGGAGCAGCGGGACAGGCGTGATGCCAGCTGCACGCCTTAGTCTTCAGGTCGACCTTCAAGTCCTCCTGAGGATGCTGCCACGGCGCTCGAGCAGGGGGGTGGGGAAGAGCGTGCGTCTAAGCAGTCACGGACAGATGGCCCTGGGGTTCAGCATCCCTTCTGCGAGCCCTTCCTCGCCGCCGTCAGTACAGCATAGACGGCGCCAACTGTTTCTACCGGATTACGTGGGACGTAATCTAGCAGAAGCAAGTACGAGCTCTTCTTCTTCCTCTCGTTCGAACGTTTGGGCTGTTCGGATGGTCGGGCGCTTCTTCTCCCCTTCGGGCCTTCGGGTGTGCGTGTTCGAGTATGGCTGTTAGAAGAATACAAAGACAGACAGACAATCAGGGGTCGAGACGGGGTGGCCCGCCTTCAACGCTCCGATGCCTAAGTTAGAAGATGTATTGGATATAACAGTCAAGCGAACGTGCGTGAAGTAGGTTGGAGTGTTTAACGCTTGGATTCTGAATTGAGGATCCCGTTACCTGTAATAAATACCTTACATATATAGGTGGTTGAGCTTGGTGTTTGATGGTGTTCTTCAATGTGAGACTGGTCTGGTTCTGTTGGTGTGATCCGCACATTCGGATGTGTGCCCCACGGGCGCGTGCGCGCTCGGATGTGGTCGGTTTCGTGAGTGAACTTGTAGCTTTCCGGGTGGTCTTTCGGGTAGTCGGGTAGGTGTTAATCGCCTGCTTAAGTGGATAATTATTCAATCGGACAACTAATGATGTTATACTAACACAAGGATTCGATCATCACCTGCAATGTGAACGTCATGAATTTGTACTCTTCCATGTAAGTCCTGAATTAGCATTATTCCTTCGCTTCACGATCAACTCATGCTCTTCCTGTGCATCGATCGTGAGCACAAAATGCATGGCATGGAAATAGTAAGTAATTAAGAACATTTTCGTTTACTAAATTAATTAACTTGTTTGCACGAGGGTTCAGACCGTTAATTGCTTTAGCACCAGAGGATGGTCCGAAACAAACTTGGAGGACAAGAGCAATAACTGAGGAAACTCCATCAAAGCTTGTACGTATAGATTAGCAAAAACATCAAATCAAAAGATATTGCCTCTGTTAAGACTGTTCCTTCTTTGTTGAGTTCTACAAGCACTTGATTGAAAAAATCGACAGGTTGCGCTCGGGGCTTTGAACGTCTCTCTTATAGCAAGCTCTTTAGCGTTCTTAGTAGATTTTCTACCCTGCAGTAGAATTCTCTTAAAAGGTCAGGGACCAAGAAAAGAACATGTACGTATATTTATCTAGTAACTTGGCATATATAAGTCAACTGACATATATATGCTGGGGCTCTAGTGTCAGTAGTGCATATATGTTTGATAATGGTGCCAACGTACTGATCGATTTAAGCATGTGTACGTACCTCTAAGCATTTGTAGAAAGCTGTTCCGGGAAACGGCAGAGGGAGAGAGATCATTCCCAGAGCGAATGCATCGAAGTTTGCTCTTAAGTAGTCTGTGGACTTACTTGAATCATATTAATAACTCATGAGTGTCTTTGTGCAAACACCATCTGCAAATTAGAAACAAATTGATCAGATTGGTTCTACTACTGATTAATCAATCGGCCATATAGATATATATGAAATTACATTCACTACTACAAAAAAAAGAAGGTATTTAACGACGAACGGAGTTGTGACGAACCACTCGAACCAGATTGAAGCAGAGTGGTCTAGTCAAGACTCTACAAAACTGAAAGAAGCAGCTGCAGAAGTAATATGCATCGTTTTAAGGCCTTCGACACCGATGAGGCTAAGCATCATTGTAAGTAAGTTCTTATGGCAAATCATTCACAACTGTAACACTGATTAAATGGGAAATAAAGCTTGAGGACACTGACCTTAAGGAAGGTAAGGTATCCTATCTAGTATGATGTTTTGTTACCTTATCTGGTTAAGATTAGTATTGATTGGTTTTATGTCAATTAATGATATGGATCCGCTGCTAATCTGATAAGGTAGAAGAGATACTGTTAAACCAAAACTATATCACATCCGAGAGATTCTGCAATCAAAGTGATTGATTTGCAACTAATCTCTAGGGATGTGGACATTAGGTCACTAAAAAAACCTGAACCATATATATATATATGAAGTTTTATGGGAAAAGGGTGGTTGTCGATGTGATCTGAATTGTGAACTCAAGTTATCAGAGTTCTATTTTATGTTGTCTACCTTTGTTGTTTGTGCAGGTTGAGTCTGCTGCAAAGTTTGGAAAGGACAAGATAGCTGGTGGCTGAAAGCTTGATGCTCGCTGAAGGAAATTGAGAGCATTCCTAAGACAACAAGGAGAAGTTGATCTAAACTGTTTATGTTGATTATTGCTTTACAATTAAGCTTTAGGTTGCTTAACATTGTAATTCATTTTTCTAAGGCATCATGCTCTTGAGGAATTTGTAAACCATCACATGCGTGGAACCCAAGGTTTGCTGGCCAAAAATCTTTTGAACAAAATCTGGATAGCTGGTTTGAAACAGTTTATCATCTTGTTGGAAGATATAGTAAGTGGGATCCGAGTCTGTGGTTACTATGAAGGGTGTACTGACAGAATTAGTTTAGGTTTATGTTTAGCTAACGTTCCTTCTAATTAGTCTGTTAGTCCGTTATCTTGGATCACACACCATACATAGCTGTCAACCATTCATTCCGGCTTGCCTGATTTTGTCTATACTATAAATAAAGCTGAGCTACAATCTCATCTCTAACATCTATCAAAATATCAATACAAGTTCCTCACTTTCCCCTCAAACACAGTATAGCTATCATGGCATCAAGAGCCAGGTTCTGATCTTGGACCTCAGAATTCACCATTGATGTTGCTTCGAGCTTCTGCAATTAGCTTCTGTAACTACTCCACTGCTCAAAACAAGTCAGATAAGTAGATCAACAACTCAGCTACCTTCATTACTCAAATAGTGAGATCTCTTCACATATTATCAATACGTTTGATTCAGTCCTGGTTTGTGTGAATTGAAGGCTTGGATTCACGTTTTAAAGTCATACATATAGTTAATTGTTCATATTTGCTAAGATTCAACAAGAAATTTGAAGAACTTTGCTTAGCTCAAAACCCTAGTGCCATGGCTACCTCTCAGACTCATACTACAGTCTATCTACCAACCTACTACTTGGCTCTACCAACTATACTCAGTGGTTCTTTCATATGGAGTCATTCTTGCATGGTCAAAATTTGTTCAGCAACAATGGTACTCTATCATGTCCTGCATTTATTGATGATCCAGAGGGTACTCCTTTGGTTAATCCTGCCTACATAGCTTGGAGAACTCAGGATAAGGCAATTGTTAACATGATTGGTAGAACTTTGAGTCTTTCAGCTGTCAAAAGTGTGGTTGGAGGTAGTACATCACATGATGTTTGGACAAAATTGAGGTTGAAATTTGCAGTTCCAGATGAGAGAAATGTTTTGCAGTTGAAAGCTAGTTTTCAGAAAATCAAGAAAGGTTCTGATTCAATTGATGTTTTTCTGGATCGTATCAAAGATGCTCGAGATGTTCTTGAGATAGTTGGTGTCACAATGGATGACAAAGATGTTGTTCTTACTATACTCAGTGATTTGCCTCCTTCCTATAACTATGCCAAGAGTCAAATCCGAGCCAATCTTGTGCATTGCTTTCTGGATGTTCTTAAAGTTTTTCTTCAAAGTGCTGAGGCTGATATGGTAGATGAGAACTCTGAGATACCTTCTCAGTTTCTTACTGCAATGTAGCTCAGAAAGATGGAGCTAGCACTTCTGGACTCTCCAACTCTAGTGCCCCACCAGGATTTACTGCATAGGACAATGGAGTCACTACTCAAGATAACTCAGTACAAAATGTACGTACATTGCTAGAAGGTGCAATCTCTGGCTTCTTTGCAAGCATAGGCCAAAACAAGTTACGTAATGGTGGTAACAATAGGAGATTCAATGGTAATGGAGGACGTGTTTTTAACCACAATGGTAACCAGTCTTCATCTGGTATTTTTGATGGAAATGTTGAATGTCAGCTATGTGGCAGAAATGGTCATGTGGCCAGGAACTGCAAAACTTATAATGGAAAAACTCAGCTATGTTCACACTATGGTAAAACCAATCATAACATTGAGACATGTCATTGGATTGTTGGTTATCCAGGACAACAGAATAACTCCAATCAGAATCAGAATTTCAACAATGGTGGATATAATAGAAATGGCAGTGGTCAAGGCTATCAGAACAACAATCAAGGTCAGGGCAATAATCAAGGTCAAGGTTATCAGAATAATTTTGGGAATCAGAATACTCAACAGCAATATAACAATTCTGGCTACTACAACAATCAAGGTCAAGGCAACAATCAGCAGTTTCAAAATAATAACCAAGGAACTTTTCAAGGATCTTCTCAGCAGCCTAACTTCAATAGTTACCAAGGTCATAATGCTATGCATGGCAATAATTCTAACACTATGCAGTGTAATTACTCAGGTAACAATGGTTCAGCTGGTCAAATTTCTCAAAGTGATCAAGTCACACAGGCTTTAACTCAAGTCATGGAAAACTTTTTGCAAAACCAGTCTACCAATGTCAGTCCTCCAACTGCTATGTTGGCTACACATGCTCAAGCTGCTCCTCAATATTGGCTTGCAGACTCAGGTGCCACCAATACATGACCAGTGAGGCAATGATGTTGAACAATGTTGCTCCATACAATGCTCCTGATTCAGTTCAAGTTAGTAATGGTGCTCAATTACCAATAGCACACACTGCTATACTAGGTTCATTGAAACTTAATGATGTGTTGCTTATCCCATCTTTAGCTGCACATTTACTTTCAATATATCAATTATGCAAGCAGAATCATCGTAGAGTCTGGTTTGATGAATTTATGTGTTGTATACAGGACAAGGTGGTGGGAGCAACACTGTATCAAGGGTTGTATAGACAAGGCTTGTATCCAATTCCCTTTGGTCTTTACTTACAGAATAAGCACAAGTTGTCTACAGTGTCTGTTCCACATTCAGATAAGTCTTCTTCAGCTTCTACATCAGTTAAGAGAACTGCTACTCAAACTGCTTTTCTGGGAAGATGTGTGCAACAATCTCTTTGGCATCAGAGGCTTGGTCATGCTTCCAATGAAGTAGTACAGTGCATGCTAAAGAAATGTGGTGTCATGTGTAGAGCTTCAGATTCTTCTGTTTGTGAACCATGCTTGTTAGGAAAATTTCACAAATTACCCTTTGTATCTTCAAGTAGTAATAGTGTGGCTCCCTTTGATATGGTTCATTATGATGTATGGGGTCCCTCTCCTCATGTATCTCTTGATGGATACAGATACTATGTTCTATTTGTAGATGACTTTACAAGATATACATGGATATGTCCTATGAAAAATAAACATGAAGTTTTTTCCTATTTCAAAGCACTGAATGCTCTTGTACTTGCTCAATTCTCAACTCAGATTAAATGTTTAAGATCAGATGGAGGAGGAGAGTATACTAACAATGTTTTCAAGTAGTTTCTTCATGATCATGGTATAATTCATCAAAAATTATGCCCCTACACACCCGAGCAAAATGGAATATTAGAAAGAAAGAATATGCATTTAAGAGAAACAACTGTGACTCTCTTACAAAAAACTTCTTTACCAGAACATTTCTGGTATCATGCATGTGTCATGGCCATTTATATAATCAGCAGAATGCCTTCTCTAACCTTACAAATGCAATCTCCTTTTGAGAAGTTGTACAGTAAAGTTCCTTCTGTTGAACAGATCAGAGTATTTGGGTGTGCATGTTACCCTTTTCTGGCTCCTCACACTCACAACAAACTTCAACCTAAGACAGTCAAGTGTGTCTTTATTGGTTTTGCTTTAGGATACAAGGGGTACATTTGTTTTGATCTTGTAAAGAGAAAGTATCTGATTTCAAGACATGTCTTTCTTAATGAGAGCTATTTTCCTTATGCCTCTAGGAAAACTGTTACTGTTATTCCTACTACCATGTCAACACAGGCTGTTCTCTCAGACTCTTCAGCTCAATGCAGTACATCAGAAGCCTTGTATACTTCTTCTACACAGCCACTTGATACAGCTTCACACCTTGTACATATTCCAATCAACAACACAGATATAGGTTCTATTCTAAACTCTACTTCTACTGCTTCAATTACTGAACAAAGTCATATTTCTCTGTCAACATCTACTGATTTTGAACACACTCATGTTCATACTCATGACGTCAATGCTGATTTCACTAGCACTCATACTAGTCCTAGTACAAATACTCCTGCAGCTACTCCTACTGCAGCTACACTTGTATCTGTCCCACCATCTTTGTGGGGTTCTGCATACTTTCCAGATCAAGATGTTAATGCACCTTAAGTTTTTGATTCCAGTAGTCATACACAGGTTGACTTTGCAGAAGATACTGGTAACTTGTTTATTACTTCACAAGAAGGTCTTGGTATCTCAGTTGTGCTCGAGTGTTCTCCATCTAAAACATTTGCTCAAGTCTCTGATTCCAACATTCTTCATCCAGTCATGGGATTAACGAATGCTACTACGAATTATCATAGTATGTTAACCAGAGGTAAAAGAGGGATTCTCAAGAAAAAGTGCTTCTTGTCTGTTCTTCAAACTTCAAGCCAAGATTTGACGAAAGTTGAATCCTCAAATTATAAGATAGCCATCACAAGTCTAGTTTGGTTTCAAGCAATGCAAGAGGAATACATTGCTCATATGCAGCAAAAGACATGGGATCTTGTTCCTCTTCCCTATGGCAAAAACCTTGTGTCATGTAAGTGAATTTTTAAAATTAAACGTAATGCAGATGGTTCCATTGCTAGACATAAAGCAAGGCTTGTTGCTAGAGGTTTTTCCCAAGAATATGGGGTGGACTATGAAGAAACCTTCTCACCTATGGTTAGACATACTACAGTGAGAGTTATACTAGCCCTTGTTGCAGACTTTGGTTGGAAATTATATCAGATGGATGTCAAGAATGCTTTTCTACATGGAACTCTTACTGAAGAAGTATATATGGCTCAACTAAGAGGCTTTGTACATGAAGGTTTGAAAACACGTGTGCAGATTAAAAAAGTCTCTATATGGTCTGAAACAAGCTCCACGAGCTTGGAATGAGAGGTTTACCAATTTCCTACCTTCACTTGGTTTTCATTGTTCACATTCTGATCCTTCTCTCTTCATCAAGACCTCAGATACTGCTAGAGCCTATCTCTTACTATATGTAGATGATATTATATTAACCGGAGATAATGAGAGTTTTATTATAGAGATCAAACAAGCCTCATAGTGTGAGTTTGAGATGAAATATCTTGGTGGTCTACATTTCTTTATGGGACTAGAAATACAACTCTCTCCAAGTGGTAATTTTGTATCTCAAAGAAAGTATGGCAAAGATTTGGTGCATAAATCAGGTCTGGGTGAATGTCATGCGCAGATTACACCTTGCCAATCTGGTGTCGAGCTCTTCAAAGATACTGGAACTCCTCTATCTTCCATTGATGTTACCAGGTTCAAGAGCATGGTGGGATGCCTTCAATATTTGACATTCACTAGACCAGACATTACATTTAGTGTAAATGCAGTATGTCAGTTTCTTCATTGTCCAACTGAAGAACACTTTGTGGTAGCCAAATGTATATTGAGATATGTTAAGGGAACTATTTGGCATGGCATACAGTTTATAAAAGGAGACACTTCATTATCTCTGAATGCATTCTGTGATGCAGATTGGGCAGGTGATCCCAATGATAGGAAGTCCACAACTGGTTTTGTGCTTTTACTCGACAGTTCTCCTATCTCGTGGTGTTCAAAGAAATAACATACTATGTCAAGATCCTCTACATAAGTAGAATATAGAAGCATGGCAGACACTACAGCTGAAATCATGTGGCTTACTCATCTGTTTGCAGATCTTCAGATCAAGCTTATTGATGTGCCTAAACTTCATTGTGACAACATCTCTACTCTTGCACTTGCTACTAATCCAGTGCAACACTCAAAGATGAAGCATGTTAAGGTTGATGTTCACTTTACAAGAAATAAGGTTAAATCAGGTTCTTTGAAACTTCAGTTTGTGACCACTCTAGAACAGCTTGCAGATATGTTTACTAAGGACTTTGCTCTCCTCAACAAAATTATCTTTGCAGCATCTTGATGGTTCACACAGCTCCAGCACCATCCAGTGAGGGGGGGGGGGGTATTAACAGAATAAGCTTAGGTTTATGTTTAGCTAGCTTAAGTATCATTTCCTTCTAATTAGTCTGTTAGTCTGTTATCTTGGATCACACACCATCCAAAGCCCTAATGCAGGCTCTTCTAGCAGTAGACAAAGATCTCCGTTCTCCAAGCGAAAGTCACAAGCCACCCCTGAACCTGTGAAGAAGTAGTTTGCACCACGAATGAAACTATGAAAGAAACCCTTAACATGAGAAGAAGAAGTTGTTGAAGATTAGTTCTATTTGAACTAGGAGTAGTCCTTCTATTTCAGTTCAAGTTGACTTTATAGGCTTAGCTGGTTGCTCCTTCTTTTCTGGCAGTCTCTTGGTCTGTGTGCCATTGCCTTCTTGCTTGAAACCGTTGGACAACTGTGTCTCCCTCTTTCATACACTGTAATCTATATATTCATGATACTTATTATGTAATAAATACACAGATGAAATAGAGAGGATTGTTCTCCTCCCAAACTGTGATTCCAACTCTTAAATTCTTCATGGTATCAGAGCAGGAACATTAAGTGTCCTGTCTCTTTGATTCTTGCTGTATACTCCAAACCTGCATCCATCTTCAGTCTCTTTGCTTCAATGCCAGAAACAGAAGGGTCCTCTCTGGAGTCTACTCATAATTCCGCAGCAATATCTTATGAGCAAGAGGTAAACACAAATTTGCACCTTTGTTCAACTGTACTCACTGAGTTTAATTACCTTCCTTGGTCAAGATCTATTACTCTTGCCCTTGGAGGGAAGTCTAAGCTAGGATATGTGAATGGTGCTATTGCAATGCCTGCTGCACTCAGTGATGGTTATGATACTTGGCTGTGTAAGGATCAACAAGTTATGTCTTGGCTCCTAAACTCTATGGAACCAAAGATAGCTGATATATTCAACTATTCTGAATCTTCCATGTGTTCGATGCAGAAATATCTCCCGGAAGAGACTCTCTCCGCGAAGCGGTCTCTTTTGATATCGGATGTTTCAACCGCGTGTACCGGTCTATCCTGTATGTGCTTCGATGCTGGCGTGCCACCGTTCTTCAACGGAATATGGACTAGTTACAGCCGCCTGACTTCTAATGTAAGCGATTAAGATAGGGAGAGCACCAACCCTATCCGAATAGGTTCTTTTTGCCTAGGAACCTAGGACTTTGATATGTGTACCTCTCTGCTAGATCCAGAAATCGATACCCCCACGTCTCTCGTGTAGAGCAGAGCAATCTCTTGATGAAGTGTTGAGAACACTCGCTTCCTTTGAGTATTCAAGCCCTCAGCATACAAGTGAGCAGCCCTTCCACCTTCAGGTTGCAATTGCTTCCTTGGAGTCGTAAATACCTTCACTCGATAGGTGAACAGCACTCAGACTTTTCTGGTTGCAAGAAGATAGATATCTTGAGGACGAGATAACCGTCTAGGTTGTATTGCGTATAGCAATGATTGTTTGTATGTTTGTGTAGTCGTCCTTTTCATAAGACCCTTGCATTCCTTATATACTTGCTTACATATCAGTCATTGATTCTGTTTCTATCTCCTCTGCTCTTGTAACTTTGCCCGAATCTTCATACCAGCATCGTGTCATACTACTCATAGGTATTCTAATTCCATCATAACTCTTCTAAGAGTCCCGCAAATATCAACTAATTATGATAGAAACTGAGCCGCGTGAAACCAGCTCGATAAGACACAGTTCTAATAGAACTCTACATCCTCTTCCCATCGAAGCTCGATAGAAATCTCGCTAAACATCTTATCTTAACTTCCTCGATAGGAAACAATTCCCTCGATAGGAACCAATTAACCATAACGGGCTTCGATAGACCTCGGCCATCCAGGCCCAAAGTAAATATTTTATTTAGGCCCAAACATTGCCCCTCAGATCTTGAACTTGGAAACGTTCTGAACAAGTGAAAAGACTTGAATGTACCTTGAACGACGTGCTTACTGACTTTGAAATGCTATACCGCCACGTCTAATCAATTCTTCAAAAAAGTATGACGCTCGACTGACTCCTCTATAAGAGCAACAGTCCATATCCACAAGTTTCAACTTTTCATCAAAAACTTTCCAATTACTCAGAGACCTGCAACTTTTTAACTCTCACAATCAAAAAGCCTAAACCTTTCTTCTCACCGCCGTCAAAACCCTAACTCGGAAAAATGCCTCCTCGTAAGGACATTACTATTCCTTTTGACCATGTTCACGCCAAGAAGTTTGTCAAACGGCTCAAGGACGTTGCTACTCGATCGAACCCAGACACCACTTGCACCCTTGCCGTAGATATAGAAGAAAATACAGGTCTTCTCGGCCCATTTCTGGAATCCCCATTGAGTCCGGACCTCCCAACTGTCCTTCGGGAAGCCATCTGCAACTCTTCCCTTCTTCTCCAGGTAGACCCTTCTGCAGACCCAAAGTCATGGTCTCAGAAAGACAGCCTCTGTTCTATTGGGAAATGGCCACACTCCTCCCCCGACGACCTCGACTGGTACCTCCAACGCCGTAGGCAGGACAAAGATCGATGGGAAGCAGCAGGAATTACAGAACTCATTGATCTATGCTTCTCTCTTCCAGCTGGAGCCAACAAACCCCCACTTGCTGCAGCAATATGCTTCTGGGATTGCACAGCGAACTGCTTCAGACTTCCCTGTGGAGATATGAGCATCACAATGCTCGACCTCTACACCATCTTTGGAGTTCCTGCCGCTGAGAAAAACTGGACTCCTCAGACTTTTAGCCAGACTCCTGACAAGGCCTCAGAAAAACGGCCTACATCCTACACCGCCTGGGTAAATCATTTCTCAACGAAAAGCAACGCGAAGGGAGGAATAGCCTTCTTGGAGTATTGGCTATCGAAGTACATGTTCTGCACGACCTCAGCAAAGGTCATCAAAACGTGGACTAATCTCGCTGAGCGCCTTTTCAGCGGAGAACCACTGAGTTTGGTTGAACCCGTCCTGGCCTCCATCTACTACAGTCTCAAGCGAGTTGCTCTATCGAGGCTCGACTTGCAACAAGCTGGGCCACTCTGGATGGTAGACCTCTGGCTACAGGTCTATTTCCCTTTCTTCTGTCCCTCCAGAACCCCTAAGTTCGAAGAACAAAAGATTTTGGGCAAGTCGCTGGTCTCTATGGAACCTAGGACCAAGCAATGGTCCTACTTCAGCTGCTTGAAGCACCTCTGCTACCGCAAAGAGTTTCCTTATACCGCCATCGAGAGAATTCTGGATCGTCGTCATCCTGGCCTCCTCCTAAGTGGCTTCATGCCATCTCCTGATCAAGATAATCAAGCAAGGAGTCTGTTCGTTAAGACGAACACCTGCCAGGATCTACCACTTCCAGACTCCGGGTATGAGCTTTATGCTCCCAATCACTTCTGCAGGCAACTTGGACTCGGCCAGGATGCCCCTATGCCCCTTGTATGCTCTGTTAACAAGTATACCCTCTGGAGGGCAGAGGGTAAGTCTAACGCAGCAGAAGTCATCGATGAAGAATTTGGCTTTCTAGTGGTGATAGTTCCCGGGGTTACCAAGCCACTGTCCCCATCGAGGTTGGTTACCCCAACATACCTCACTTGGCATTCCCAATTTTGGGTCGAGCTGCAATAAAAAAGTCCAGCACTGTGCTTTGCCACCATCTTTAGTGGATTCGATGAGAAATTCCCGATGACAGCAGACAAAGATGCACTCATCGAGCCTTCCTCCAACTCGAGCCCAATTCCATGGCCACAGGTATGTCTTAGTTCAGAAATTTCCACTTGTGTTGGTAATTCTAAAACCAGAAATAACCATCCCTCTCTTCTTCTCATAGTGCAATCCACAGCCGGATATAACCATGGCAATTCAATCTTTCAAGAAGAAAATGACCCAGCGTTCCAAATCACCTGTAAGTATTCAATATATTACCTTTTCAGAACCTGCTGATTCTCATTACTGATCTCGATATTGGCCCTTAATCTCTGTAGCCCCAAAGTTCCAAGAAACTCAAACGGGCACCCCCAAAGAGTGGAGTTTGGTTGGAATCTGGGCTTAGGAGCAGAAACGACCAACTACGCCTCGTCACTCCATCTTTCTTCGCTTCATTCGATCAAAGGAGTAGTCAAGCCTCAAGGTCTAGTGCTTGCTCAGCCATTGCTTTTACCATTGCACACTGGTTTTGTGCAAATCCAGGTAGCACTCCCACTCTTTCTCAGTTCGATGACCTCCTTCTTCAAGGTTCCAGGGAATGGCAAGAGCTATGCAAGGATGAGTCTCTGGCCACGAAGTATCCAAACCTGCATTTTGACTTGGACACCATCCTGAAGGCAAACATCAGGCCACTCCATTTCTCGGCCGATGACACCTTGATAGGACTCTTTAATCCTGAAAGGTTTGCTAATCTGAAAGGTCACGGCTGCTGCTCCTTCGATGACTTGTGGGAACACATTCAGAAAAGCAGGAAACCTCAGGTCTACATAGTGAGCTGGAATGATCACTTCTTCGTCCTCAAGGCTGAAGACGAAGCCTACTACGTAATTGACTCACTAGGAGAAAGGCTCCTCGAAGGACACAACCAGGCCTTTATTCTGAGGTTCGATGAGTCCAGCAACATATCCACCGTTGCAGACAAGGCAATAGTCAACAGCCACCAAGAGTCTTGCAAGGGCTTTATCGTCGAATTCTTGGCTGGAGTCCATCGAGCGGAACTTGAAGAAGAGGAGAAGAAACAACCTGTAGCCCTTACCACCTTGTACAACCGTCTTCAGATTGAAATTCAAGGCTGCTACATTCCTTCCTCTTCTGGCGAAGGTTCCAGTGCTCATGATGAACAAGTTGCTTCAGAGGCTGAACAAATCGTCTCCTCACCAAAGCCCAGATCTGATTGATCACAAACTCCAGTCGAGACTAGCCCAGAGGTCGAAGCATCGAATCCCCCCTTATCAGAGCCACAAGTTCAGACCCATGAGGAGACACCAATACTGTCTCCCCAACAAGTAAGCTATCGCAACCTCACTTCTTAGGTTAGAAATTTGTTCGATATATTCCTAACACTTCCTGTTATTTTACATCGAAGCCCGATGCTGTTTCTATGGACGTGACCATTCAGCAAATTCTTCCTGATAGCCCAAGGAAACAAGCAAGCATAGTAGGAGAGCCAATTTCGATGGTCGTCGGAGACCAACCTGATCGATCCCTAGCCAATGATGATGAAGGACCTTCCGTTTGCTGCAAGGAAATAATTGTCCCCTCTTCATCATCTGGAAAACAACTCGACCTGCTCAGTGTGCAAGGGTCAACCGCAGTTCAAGAACTTGCAGGTGCATCGAGCACTTCAAGCACTTCTCCTGATCGTACGGTCCTCATTTGTCAGCTTCGTAAAATTCTTTCTGGGCCACTAGACTCCAGTACGGATGTTCAGGCCGTTTCGAGACAAGTGAAGGATTTCCGAGCCACTGCCCCTGCAGCATTTATTCCTTTCCTGGATAAGTTAGAAGAACAATTCCTTGAGTATCAACGCCAAAGTGAAGCCTTTCATGATCTAACACTCGGGGTTGATCGTGAGACTGAAGCAGCGAGCAACCTAGAGCAAACAACTCAAAGGGAAGCAGAGGAAATTCAAAAACTTGTGCAGGAGAAAGAGACAAGGGAAAAGGCTCTATTGACCAAACGTGCCCAAAGGCTTGCTCTTGAGGTCGACCTTGCCAAACTCAACTCTGAAATAGCTGTCTTGGAAACTGAAATCCCCGCTTATCAGGACAAAGTACAACATTTCCTGAATGAGGACGAGGCTCGGGCTCAACATCTACAAGAGGCACGTGCGAAAGTTAGCGAAGCTTGTTTAGCAGCTCAACAAGCCTGGGTGGCCTCGGAGTATACTAAGATTAATATAAAGAGCTTCGTCTTCCAATTGCAAATTTTGGGCCTTTAGTATAGGCTTTTTTGTATTTGTTATCGAACAAACAAAGATTTTTATATATCTACACTGTTTTGACAACAAAGCTTCTATTGGGTTTAAAACTTGGTTGGGCCTCTATAATAAGCCCTTTTTCCAAACACTGATCCAGCCTCATTTCAAGCTGTAACTAATTTTAACTCTTTCGGTTGTCCAGCAATAAATGGAATTGAATTCTATACTTGGAATTCGTATCGCGTTAGACCATCGAAATCTTTTGAAATACGTTTTAACTGCCCCAAAGATCTTCTCATTTATCATGCACTTCTTGCGAGCAGTCAAACCGCTTCATGGTCCACTGTTAATTGAACACGTATTCACTGTTGTTGGGTGTAATTACTCATGCGAAACCAAACCGTCGTAATTCCTGGCTATAAAAGGTTTCCTTTCCTTGGTAAAAATACACCAAGTCCTTTGCGAGAATGAATCAAACCCAACTCGACATGTTCTGGTCTTACTATCCAAAGAGACCTCCAGATAAATCCTTCGATGTTCTGTTCCTTAAATAGCAATATCCATGCCCAAACCTGGACTAGATAGCAATATCTATGCCCAGGCGTCGCCTTGGCTCTCCCTTTTTGAAGGAGACTCTAAGGGAGAGGCCACAATCCAGAGGTTCCATCCCCTTCGACTTCTGTCTCGTGCCCGTTTGGTGTCGATAGGCATAGAGGATGGTGTTCCTCTTTAATGCCTCCTGCAGTCCATGGGAAAAGTTGGGGGCATCATGTTGACTGGACAAAGGCGATGATCGTCAAGGCAGGTGCAACTCTTGTCGTAGTCCTCCTCCTTTTGTCTTGACGGTCCAGCTTCCTCTCCCTCTCCTTCACCGAGGTCGATCTCTTCAAATCACCGAGCTCGATCTGCAGGTTTTATCTTCTTGAGAGACGGGATTGGGAGCACCGAGGATCCTCCTTTTCGCTCTCCAACTTGGACCTCTTGTTAGGTTGAGAGATGGAGAGCCACACAGAGGATCTTGTGAAGAATGAATCCTTTAGCTTTTTCATTCATCTTCTGCAGTTTAAGATTTTTCATTCATCTTTTGCAGTTGTCCAAGATTCATCTTCACCATATGGTATCAGAGCCTGAGGCCGCAAAGCCTTTGTATTGTTCCAAGTATTTGAATGTAGTATTTATTTGCAGTGTAAAAGTTCTTTGTGTTGATAAACTCGTATATAGTTTGCTCAAAAATTTAAGCCACAAAGACTGGCCTGTATCGAACTTTGACTTGGACAAAATAATTACTCTGATACAAAATTTGGCACTTGATTATTTAACCCCATTGGTAGGTTTATTCGATGACTATGATCCTCGATGAGTATATGAGTTGCCCCTGTAGTTTATTGATGCAAGAGCATGAATAAACTAGATTAAGCAGCATGTGGAGGATCATCATACTCCCAAACAGGTTGTATGAATTTCTTTAGGTAACGACCATTTATCGGGTTTGCATGTATAGTACCATCTCGATCTCTCAAACGAACTGCTCCTTTACCCAACAGTCGATCGACGATGTATGGTCCTTCCCATTTTTCTGACCATTTTCCTCGTCCTTCCGTTTTCTCACCGATAGGCAAGATCGCCCTCCAAACGAGTTCTCCTTCCGCCAAACTCATGCCCCTTGTTCGCTGGTCATAGGCACGAGCCACCTTTTGTTTTTCAGCACGTAGACTTTCAAAAGCCTGTATTCGATGCTCATCGAGATCTTCATGCTCTTGCCACATTGCTTGGACATAGTCTTCACCAATCAAATTGTGTTGCTCCATTACCCGTAAAGACTGAACATTGATCTCTAAAGGCAAAACAGCATCGTGCCCAAACATCAGTGCATAAGGAGTTGTACATGTGGGGGTCCTCTTACTAGTCCTGTAAGCCCACAAGGTATGAAAAAGTTCTTCATGCCACAGCCTGGCATTTCCAGCGAGCATCCGTTTTAGGATATGAATAATGATCTTATTGCTCGCTTCAGCTTGACCGTTGGATTGGGCATAGTATGGAGAAGAGTGTAGAAAATGGATCCCAAGATCCTTCATTAAAGTATCTACCTCTCCAGACAAAAAGGCTGCCCCTCGGTCTGAAACAAAACATTCAGGGATGCCAAACCGACATATAATATCTTCGAATAAAAACTGACGGATGGCCTTCGCTGAAGATACCCTGAGAGGTCGAGCTTCGACCCACTTTGTGAAGAAATCAGTAGCCACGATAATGAACTTATGCCCCTCGGATGAATGAGGATGAATCATTCCAATTAAATCCAAAGCCCATCCTCGAGCTGGCCAAGGTTTGATTATAGGCTGTAATGGTATTCTGGGCATATGGTTGACTGGACCATGTCTCTGGCATTCTTCACAACCTTTAGCGAACGTGATGCAGTCTCTGAGCATTCCTGGCCAATAGAAGCCATGTCGTCTTAGCAACCATCTCATCTTGGGACCGGCTTGATGAGCCCCTGCAGTCCCAAGATGGACTTCTCTCATTAACTTTTTAGCGTCACGTCCAAAGACACACCTTAATAGTATGCTTTCTTCTCCCCTTCGATATAACTCAGCATCTTTGAGCACATAATTGGGAGCTAAGAATCGAATCCGCTTGTCAACCGGATTATTAGGATCCTGGAGATAGGAGATGATTTCCTGCCTCCAGTCTTTATCGATGTGATCAAGTGTAGCAACGTACCATTCGTTTTTGTCTTCTTGTCGTGCAAGGAAAGATGGAAGGGTTCTTCTTTCAACCTTGAGTATTCTTTCTCGTACTCCATCTTGTAAACTTACACCCGTTGCTAGTTGAGCCAACTCATTAGCTGCATAGTTCTTCTCTCGAGGAACATGACTCAACTCCACCTCTGTAAACAACTTCAATAAATCACAAGCCCTCCTTGCATAAGGTTCTAGTATTGGGCCTGCCCTGTACTTGATCTCCAGTTGTCTGATCACTAGTTGGGAATCTCCAAGGACATGCACGTCATTGATCTCCATATCTAATAGAAGTTCTAATCCAATGATTAAAGCTTCATACTCTGCTTGATTGTTTGTGCACCTGAAGTCCAACCTGAAAGAATAAGAATAAGTTTGGCCGCGTGGGGAGACCAAAGCTACCCCTGCCCCAGCCATAGTACTCGTACTTGACCCATCGAAATATAAACACCAAGGGGCCAAATCGATACGAGCGAGATCCAGTTCTGGTCCATCGACCACTTCTTCCATGGGATGATGAGCCAAAAAATCAGCCACTGCCTGGCCTTTCACCGCCTTCTGAGGGACATATTGCAAAGAAAATTCTGAGAGAGCCAAAATCCACTTTCCAATACGACCACGGAGAATCGGTCTGGATAACATATACTTCACTAAATCTGTTTGTGCTATGACACACGTAGTGAAGGATAGCATGTAGTGCCTCAACTTACACCCTGAAAAGTATAAGGCTAGGCATAACCTTTCCATTGGAGAGTATCTCGTTTCACAATCGTTCAAGGTACGACTTAGGTAGAAAATAGCACGTTCAACCCCTGCTGTGTCGTCCTGAGCCAATAGACTTCCAATGGAGAGGTCGGTAGCTGATATGTACAGCTTAAGAGGAACCCCAGGTCTTGGAGGGACCAAGACTGGTGGGTTCGTTAAGTATGCTTTGATGGTATCGAATGCCTCCTGATGTATAGGCTCCCATACAAAGTCTTTCTGATTTTGAAGCTTGAGGAGAGTAGAGAATGATTGTGTCTTCCCAGCAGCATTGGCAATAAATCGTCGTAAGAAATTAATTTTTCCTAATAGACGTTGTAGTTCCTTCTTACTCTTTGGTGGGGCTGCACTGATAACCGCTTGTTTCTTATCATCCGGTATCTCAATCCCACGCTGATGAACTAGAAAACCCAGGAAGTCACCTGCCTGGACGCCAAACACACATTTGGCTGGGTTCATCTTCAGTTGATGCTGCCTCATTCTGAGAAACACTTGTCTCAAGTCTTCAAAATGGTCTCTTCGATGTTTCGTTTTGACTACCACATCATCGATGTATACCTCCATGGTCTTACCAATAAGATCATGAAAGATCAAATTCATTGCTCGTTGGTAGGTTGCCCCTGCATTTTTGAGTCCAAATGGCATATCCACATACTCAAAAACACCAGCAAAGCCTGGGCATCGAAACGCCGTTTTATGTCTATCCTCATCAGCCACTGGAATCTGGTGATATCCTGCAGTACCATCCATGAATGTTAACATTTCATGGCGGGCAACAGAGTCAACCAACAAATCAGCTACTGGCATAGGATACGCATCCTTAGGGGTTGCATTGTTCAAGTCTCTGTAGTCGACGCATACTCGCATCTTCCCGTTCTTTTTCTTGACTGGAACTATATTGGACAGCCACTCGTTGTATTTGGCCACTCGTATAATTCCTGACTTGAGCATCTTCTCAACCTCCTCTTTGACTAGAATTGCTGTCTCTGTGTTCATGCGACGCATTTCTTGTTTTACAGGCCTCTTTCCCTCGATGGTAGGCAAATTGTGACAAACTAAGTCTGGTGAAAGACCCGGCATGTCCTCATATTTTTCTGCAAAACAATCTGCATATTCTTTTAGCAACTCAATCATCTGGAGCCTCTCTTCAGGCTCTAAGAAAGTACTTATAGCCACAGACATTGGCTCTTCCTTTGTCCCAATCTGAATATGTTCGATGGGATCTTTCACTTTAGGAGGTATATCATCTAAGGCTGCTGGAGCTAGTTGAATCTCGTCCTCCTCTCCTAAGTCTTGCAGAACGTCTTCATCCACGTATTCCAATGCTGCAATCATTGGAACTTTCTCTAAGGCTTGACTTTCTAACATAAAGTTATGAAAGCGTTCGTGCAACGAAAGACAAGCCTCGGCCTCTATTTCAGATAGAGACCCACTCATGGAGAACGTCTGGATGGTAGCTTGATGGTGTAGGGTCTTTGACTATCCTGATTTGCTTGAACAATCCCCCACTGAGCTAATTCAGAGGCCGTGACACCCATCGTGCGGCCTTTACTATCGACGCCACATACCTCCAGTGGCCTAAGGTCACTGTGGTAATACCTGGCTTCTAGAGCATTAGTAGAGACGGAATATGGGCGAGGGTCAGCGTTGACTATTTCTGCTTCGCCTGACTCCATGTTCCACAATAGTATCTGCTGATGCAGCGAGGATGGTACACAGTAGCTTCTATGGATCCAATCACGTCCCAGGATGGCACTATATGGTGATGTACATTCTACCACAAAGAATGTGTAAGTGCCTGAAGCTATCCCGATGTGTACCTGTAGGAAGACAATCCCCAAGGTCTTTGTTATGCTACCCTGGAAGTTCCTGACACTCAGCGATGTCTCTTGGATAGCTGACTTGGGAACACCGATAAGGGCCAGTGCCTTAAAGGTGATGATGTTCACCGCTGCCCCTGAGTCCACCAAAAGTTTATTCAACTGGACTCCTTGGACTTGTCCTGTGACATAAAGTGGCCGCATATGCATGGCCATGTCAATAGTAGGCTTGGAGAACATCATTTGTCCTCTTGTTTCTGGTGAATCCAGTTCCGGTGTGCCATCGAGTGTGGAACTGTCCGGCACCTCTAGTTCTTCATCTTGTAGCATCACACTACTGATGTTCCCGGATTCGTCTCTTGTTGCTGGTGAGGGCAAAGCATATTTGGAGGATAGGACATACACCATGTTAATGGCTGCAGTGTCCTCCTTGATGCAATAGTGTTCTTCATCGACCTCATCCTCACTGTAATCCACCAACTCCTCGTCTTCGTTGTCATTATCACCTTTGGTCGATGGCTGTCCTTCCTCGATAGACAATGTAGTCAGTTCGAGATGAGCAACTTGCTGTATAATATCCTCAGGAATAGGATCGATAGCTGGCGGTGGTGTCGGTGGTGTAGCTGTTTCCTTGGGAGCTGGGGCTAATTTCTTTGCCTTCGCTTGTTCTTCTACCACTAAAGGCCTTGGCCTCCATTGTAGGACTGGTGGCTTGCTTGGAATACTTTGTTGTGGTGGCCCCTCTGCTCCCTTGGAAGGTGTCTTCAACCCTACTTGTTTCACCGTGTCTTCTTCAAAAGTAAGGCGCCTCCTTACTGGTAATTGATTCTGAACTACCCGGTGAACCTTTAGAGTAGGTTCAAATTCTTTTCCTTTGTTTGCTAATTCTGGGTTTCTCTCGAAAACCCCTGGTCTTTGGGCTCTCACTTTGGGCTCGTGAGATTTCTTCCCAAACACCACTAATGGATTTGCTGCAAGGGTGTTCAACCGCCTCTGCAGCACTTCTGGAGGAAACTCCAGGTCTTCTTCTTTGATAAGGCCAGCCTCGTAAGCATCCAATGCTCTCTTGGCCCTACCAAAGCGTCGCTGTAGGTTCCTCCTCTTACTTGGAGTCACCTCGACTGTCTTTCCCTTCTCCCTTATATACCATACATCCTCCTTTGTGATGTTCCTTGAAGCTGGAGGAACGTATGGTTTGGTGAGCGTTTCAGCAACCTTAGATTCAGGTGTTCTAACCACACTGGCTTGTTTGGTTGCTCTTGGTCGCTTGGGAGCAGGAGTATCCCTTTGTTTCGATGGTGGGGACCGAGGATCTTTATTGGAAAATAATTCCGGGAAGGTTTTGGCTGCCTGAGCCAGCTCTTCAAAGGAGATCTTCAACCCACTCCTCAACTTACAGTGTGCACAAAGGGATATTGGCGAGTCTGCTTTAGGGTCCGCCTTCTCTTTTCCTTTATCCTTTGATGTACGAGGTAGACTCTCGCCAGCTGTTGGTTGGTCGTTGAATTGTTTTCTTTTGTTGGTTTTAGTACCTGTTACGTCCAACATGCCAACAATCATGGGGATTGGAGTTGTTAAGTTGAGCGAAGGCTTTTGCTCGATCGCTATTACTCCGTCATCGATCAACTGCTGAATCTTATATTTCAGATCTTTGCAGACAGCTGTCCCGTGACTTCCCCACTTGTGGTGATATTGACAATAAGGGAGACCCCTGACATCATCTGGATGTGGGTCTGGTGATTCCCAATTGTCAGGCACCACTGCTATTCCATCTTGGCATAGCTTTTCAAATATTTCTTCCCGCCAGGATGCGTCGTATGTGACGCGCGTCCGCTTGGGTCGGGCAAAGGCTATGTTTCGCCTGGTCCTTCGCTTGGACTTCTTCTTCTCTTGACTTGGTGTACCTTGACTACATTCCGAAGAAGTACCGCTGACGGGAGACTCTGTGATCGGAGGAGATGGCATTCTACGAGGATATTCAGGATGAAAATCCATCTCTCCTTCTTCAGTGATTACAATCACTTGCCAGTTGATCAAGCCCTGGATCTTGTCTCTCAGGGTTGAACACATCGATGTTCGATGGCCAAAGTGATTGTGGAATCTACAAAAATGTTGGGCTGGCCCTTCATACCGTAGATGTCTAAGCTTATAGACAGGGTAGAAGAAAATCAACCCCATATCCTTTAACCTATCCAAATATTCATCCACCATGTCCGTCTTGAATGAATCGGTTAAATAGGCTGGTTGATTCCAAGCCTCTTTGTTTTCAAGGATTCTACTAGGTGCTGGCCAACTTACGTCCACCATGTTCACCTGTTGAGCAGGGAATGGCTCAGAATCCACCAATGCTGCTGTTTTGGACGAACCCTCCAACTCTAGCTTTCCTTCATTGATCCACTTCTGGATTTGGTCCTTCAGCTTGATACAATCCTTGGTAAGATGGTTCCATGCTCCATGGAACTTGCAGTATTTTTTACCCTTTAACTGCTCAGCCGTGGGAAGCGGCCCGAAGTCTGCTTTGACAACCCGCAGACCGTACAACTCGTCCAAAATTTCATGCGCCATGTTGGCGTCATAAGTGTACTTCTCGAACTCTGGCTTAGTAAAAGCCACTGTCGAGAGCCTGACGGGACCTCTATTCTTCTGAAGCTTTCGGGGTTTCAGCACTTTACTTGACATTAAATCCACAGCCCCTATATGATCGTCCTCAGAATCTGTTTCCTGGTCATCCATTGGTTCAACATAAGCCACAGTTTTTGGCTTTAACCTGTCATAAGTTCTATTGCTATACGTCCCTTTGGACGCGTTCTTTCTGTTATCTCTCTCCTGCATGTTGCTGTATGCTCTGGTCACCGCAGCGATGAATTCATTTAGAGAGAAATACTTGCTATTTAAGAATAGCTGGTGATAAGTATCCTCCAGCCCATTCTTGGCCATCTCTACCACCTCTTCCTTGCTTAGAGGGGTCTTACAGAGGTTATACTCTGAACGGAAACGGTGTAGGAAAGTGACCGGACTCTCGGTCACCGATTGGCTAAGAGAAGCCAACTTTCCCACGGTGGTTTCTGGACGTTCCGTTCCGAAGTGGTCTATAAACAAGGCCTCCATCTCCTTCCACGTACTGATCGAGCCCTTCTCGATGCCAGTGTACCATACGAGGGCTGATCCTGATAACGATGAACCGAAGACCTTTAGTTTGAGTCCATCGTCCTCGGTAAACTGGCCTAACTGCAAGGTGAAGTAAGCCAGATGTGTTGCCGCATTAGCATCATCGTCACCAGAAAATGTCTGGAAGGTTTGGTGTTTATAGAACTTTGGCCAATGCCATTCATTAGGATCGTCTTTGCTTAGGGGAAACGGTGCTTCGTAAGTCTCATGCATCTTGGTTATTCTTACTTGATAATCATCCATGAGTTTATTTATACGTGCCTCCCACTCGAAAGCAAAATCCTCTGATCGTCTGGTTTTCCTAGCCAAGTCCGATACGGTTTTGGTTAGAGAACCCAGATCCCTATCGACTCTTTGAGTGATAGCTGCCGCTGACCGGCGGTATTCTTCCAATCCTTTGTCTAAAAGGCTTTGGACATCCGCCCGTAGGCGTTCTTGACCTTCTGCCAAACTAGTTACCTGAGCGTTTATGGATTCTTTATCCTCTTGTTCTTGATTCAACTCTAGTCGCATAGACCGCATAGTACTCGCTATCTCCTTTAAGGAGTCGGTCTGAGCAGCAAGATGATCATTATGTTGCTCAAGTCTGTCTTCGAATGATCGAAAACCACTAGCGTGGTGTAAGTCCCGTTTCGCTGCGTAGGCCACGTATTCGTTATACGTGAGTGCCTTTATCTCCGTTTCACTTAGAGTTTCGAACTCCATGGCGTTGAAGTCGCTAGCGAAGATAACTTTAACCGCTTGATTACTCAATGAACGACACTGGTTAGCAGTGTGTTCACGGTATACCGGTTGTGGATGTTTACGACACTGAGGGTAAACCCTTCGATAAGGGTCTCCAATTGTCGCTTAGAAACGCAAAGAAGTATTGACAGTCCCACTGGGCGTGCCAAAATGTTCGATTTTGACACAACATTGGTATCTTGTTTAGAGACACGAGAATTGGACAAAGTAATTTCTATGTCCCACCGGGTGTGCCAAAATGTTCGATGCAGAAATATCTCCCGGAAGAGACTCTCTCCGCGAAGCGGTCTCTTTTGATATCGGATGTTTCAACCGCGTGTACCGGTCTATCCTGTATGTGCTTCGATGCTGGCGTGCCACCGTTCTTCAACGGAATATGGACTAGTTACAGCCGCCTGACTTCTAATGTAAGCGATTAAGATAGGGAGAGCACCAACCCTATCCGAATAGGTTCTTTTTGCCTAGGAACCTAGGACTTTGATATGTGTACCTCTCTGCTAGATCCAGAAATCGATACCCCCACGTCTCTCGTGTAGAGCAGAGCAATCTCTTGATGAAGTGTTGAGAACACTCGCTTCCTTTGAGTATTCAAGCCCTCAGCATACAAGTGAGCAGCCCTTCCACCTTCAGGTTGCAATTGCTTCCTTGGAGTCGTAAATACCTTCACTCGATAGGTGAACAGCACTCAGACTTTTCTGGTTGCAAGAAGATAGATATCTTGAGGACGAGATAACTGTCTAGGTTGTATTGCGTATAGCAAGGATTGTTTGTATGTTTGTGTAGTCGTCCTTTTCATAAGACCCTTGCATTCCTTATATACTTGCTTACATATCAGTCATTGATTCTGTTTCTATCTCCTCTGCTCTTGTAACTTTGCCTGAATCTTCATACCAGCATCGTGTCATACTACTCATAGGTATTCTAATTCCATCATAACTCTTCTAAGAGTCCCGCAAATATCAACTAATTATGATAGAAACTGAGCCGCGTGAAACCAGCTCGATAAGACACAGTTCTAATAGAACTCTACATCCTCTTCCCATCGAAGCTCGATAGAAATCTCGCTAAACATCTTATCTTAACTTCCTCGATAGGAAACAATTCCCTCGATAGGAACCAATTAACCATAACGGGCTTCGATAGACCTCGGCCATCCAGGCCCAAAGTAAATATTTTATTTAGGCCCAAACACCATGCACTTATGGAAAAGCTTAAAAGAAATGTATGGAAACCAGAACAATGTTGCAAGAGTCTTTCAACTAAAGAAGGATATTGCTGAGCTTCAATAAGAAGGGAATTCCTTTGTTAAGCATCTGGGAACTGATAGTTGCATATTTATGCAACGTTTATGTGCTTAACCGAACCTTATATTTAGCTCTTTTGTTTTGTTTTTGAGTGAATTAATTATGTTTATTTGTTTTTAGGTATTTTAGAGATCGATGGAGAAAAGGAGATTAAATAATATATCTTGGCGAGCCTCGCTAGAGAGAAGTCCTTCTGCAAATTGGTTTGGCGAGCACGTGGGAATTTATATATATATATATATATATATATAATAGAAGTTGCTAGCGAGGAACAGAGGAAGAAGTGAGCTTAGACTTGGAGACCATGAGTAAGACAAAGAAAGAAGTAAAATAGAAGTGGAGTCTGCATGCACGTGGTTTTCATAATTAGTTAGCTAGAAGTGGAAGTGGTTTTGAAAGAAGAGGCATGCACGTGATGCATGTTTCCCATTGAATCAACTTTGACATATTTATATGGCTATCGAAGTTCGATGGGCTAGCGAAGTTGCTAGCGAGGAGAAGAAAAGGAGGAGTCCTATTATAATGAGATTACGAATATTGGGCTGGATTTTGGAGTCTTGCACGTGGTTTGCTAGCTAGGTTAATTAACCTAGCTAGTCTGGAACATATAAATAGCTAAGAAGTGAACGTACGCAAGGGGAGGACGGACGTATCGAAGAGCAAGGAAGCTGCAAGTTTCTCCTTCATCCGTTTGTATCAATTTCTTTCATGGATTATTTTAGTTTAATTTCTGATTCCATGAGGAGCTAAACTCCATTGTTAAGGGGCTGTTTTGAAGCCCCGTTCATGACATCTAGATTGCTTATGCACGTTAATTAAATTTTGTTTTTGTTATTTGAATGAGGTTTCTTTGTTATTTATACGGTGATGATTCTTGATTATGTATGCTTTGAGTGCACGCTTAGTATGCATGTTTAGGAATCTAATTCTAAGAAAATTGATGGCTGTTGGTGATTATTACCTTCCTCAAGTTTCAATAGTAGAACCCATACATGCTTGGTATAAGAAACCCTAGGTCTAGTAAGACACGACCGTAGTGTACTTATGAAGCCTTGTAGATTCTCAAACCCTTTCTAAATCTTAATGCTTTTCTCTTAGTAAATTCGAGTCCGTGACTTCGGGTTCTTTGAGGGATAGACAATATTGATAAGCAGACCTTCAATATTGTAAACATAAGGATCGGGTAATAGGTTGTGTTCACAGCTCGGGGCCTTCCTGGGAATCTTTCATTCATAACAATTACATTATTTAGTTAAGCATTTGTCGTCTAGATGGATTGACGGTGGTGGATAACACTTCCCTTAACCCATTTTATCATTGATTTTCGTTTTACTTATACTCTATTTTTCAGTTTCAGTTTCGTACTCTGTTTTGCATGATTTTTTTCGCCAACCAAACAAACTTCGATGGCTTTGAAATTTTGCATCGAAGTTTGATAGGGTGTCTTTAGTGTCCAGTATTAATTTCGTAATTTTAGGTTGAGTCTAGATATTTTAATTAATTACGTTAGTGTCCCGTGGTCGAGTCTGTCAGATTTCTGACTTTAGCGTCTGTTGTAGTTTAGAGTATTGAGTCTCATCTTTCCCTGTGGATTGACCCATATACTATTGTACTGCATTGACAAGCATATTAAGTTCATTATAGGGTAATTTTGAGGGTGGTAAAACACTGATCAGGAACTCTAACCCATATGTGGAATGGGCTGAATGTTTACAGGCCTCACACCACTGATTCTATTCTTCTTATCAAGCGAGCTGAAGAAGACAAGATTTTCCAGCTACTCTCAAGTTTGAGTTCTGAATATGAAGATGTGAGGAGCCACATACTGATGAATCTTGACCTTCCCTCATTTGCAAGTGTCTGTGCCACTATCCAATGTGTAGAAGTGCAAAAAAGGGTGATGAATCTAGAAGCTAAACCTGGTGGTTCTGAAGCTAGAGCATACACTGCAAAGTCTGTCAATGACAAGACTTATAGAGGAAGGAGGCCAGACTTGAAGTGTGACCATTGCAGTCACCTAGGTCACACCAAGGATACGTGTTGGATACTGCATCCAGAACTAAAACAGAAATACGTCAAGGAGGGCAAGAATGCAGTGAAACCATGGTCCAACTCCACACATAAGGCAAATTTGACAGTCTCCACTTCTGAGGAACCTCATATCTCCACTTCTAATCCAGTAACCTTGATCAATGAGTTTGCATCATTCCTCCAACATAAACAGCTTAGAAGAGATAAAGTAACTGATTTTGGAAGAGATAATCATACTGCATTATTGGGGAAGTTTGCTGGTTTCCTAGGTGATGCTGAACATGTCCCTAAGGCTGATATCCCAGGTATCACTCAATCTTTTTCCACTGCTTTAGAATTAAGTATTGATGATGATTATTGGATAGTAGATTCAGGTGCCACAGACAACATGACAAACCATAAATCTGATTTAGTTGATTTTAAAGTTTTGAACTCTTATGTGTCTGTTGCAAATGGAAAAAATGCTTCTATGTGTGGAAAAGGGAAGATTAAAATTTTGTCAGAAACACCAACTGAGGCTCTCTTTGTCCCCTCATTTCCCTTTCAGCTATTATCAGTAGGAAAAATCACAAACCATCTAAAATGTTTTGTCACCTTCTATCCTCACAAAGTTGTGTTTCAAGACATCATCACCAAGAGGATGATTGGTGAAGGTTTCTTCCTAAATGGTCTGTACTATCTTCCTAAGAAGTGCAGAGCTCTCCAAGTCAGTCCTAGTCTCTCTTCTTCCCAAGATCATCATCA
Source organism: Geum urbanum (assembly GCA_946800695.1). Lineage (NCBI taxonomy): Eukaryota > Viridiplantae > Streptophyta > Magnoliopsida > Rosales > Rosaceae > Geum > Geum urbanum. The sequence continues at coordinate 59,503,957 of OX327005.1, read as the reverse complement.
TCAGCTGTGGCACCAGAGATTGGCCCATCCTTCAGACAAAGTTTTGTCAAGTTTATTTCCAAACCTATGTAATGACAACATCATGTGTGATGTATGTCATTTATCTAAATCAACTAGATTACCTTTTGCTTCCTCTCTGAACAGATCAAGCCATCCTTTTCAAACCATCCACTCAGATATCTGGGGACCTATTCTAGAATCCTTCGATGGTTTTAGATATTTTGTAACTTTTGTTGATGATTTTACAAGGATTACTTGGATTTACCTTTTGAAATTTAAGAGTGAATTAGCTGATGTCTTTTACAGTTTTCACAAATTTGTTGACACTCAGTTTTCTGCAAAAATTCAAAACCTGAGATCAGATAATGGATCTGAATATATGTCCAATAATCTGACTAAATACTTAAATCTACATGGAATATTGCATCAAACTAGTTGTGTAGGCACACCACAGCAAAATGGGGTTGCTGAAAGAAAAAATAGAGACCTGCTTGAGAAGACTAGAGCTCTAATGATTCAGATGTCTTTTACAATTTTCACAAATTTGTTGACACTCAGTTTTCTGCAAAAATTCAAAACCTGAGATCTGATAATGGATCTGAATATATGTCCAATAATCTGACTAAATACTTAAATCTACATGGAATATTGCATCAAACTAGTTGTGTAGGCACACCACAGCAAAATGGGGTTGCTGAAAGAAAAAATAGAGACCTGCTTGAGAAGACTAGAGCTCTAATGATTCAGATGAATGTTCCCAAAAAATTCTGGTCACAAGGTGTGTTGACTGCTGCATATCTCATCAATAGACTACCTAGCAGAGTTCTAAACTTCAAGTCTCCACTTGAAGTGTTGAAAGGAAGAAAATTAAACTTATCCCATTTGAGAATATTTGGATGTATATGTTTTGTTCACATACAAGCCGGCCATCGACACAAACTGGAACCTAGGGCTATCAAGTGTGCATTTATGGGATTTTCTTCAACTCAGAAAAGATATAAGTGCTATGACATCAATTCCAGAAAGCTGATTGTTTCCAGAGATGTTAAGTTTGAGGAAACCAACCCCTTCTTTAATACAAGAGTGGAGAGCAACAGTAAGGGGGAGTTTTATGCTGAGTTATTTCCACTGCCTTATATTAATGTGTCATCTGACAATATTCCAACTGCTCCAGTACCTACTCCAGATAGTCTATCAATTCTTGAAGAAAGTGTGGCTGACTTGAATGTTAACAATGCTGAAGTAGAGGATTATGAGACTGATCCAACTACTGTGGCAGAAGTAGTTGAACCTGCTGTACCTGCTATTCCTACCCTTATTAGGAGAAATCCTCCTTGAAACAGAAACAAACCCTCAAGACTTCAAGACTATGTTACTTTTGCCTCCTCCAAACACTCCATGTCCAGTACTGTTGACTACAGAAATTTGTCTTCACCATATACTGCTTATCTGGCCTCTCTTGACAAGTGTCATGAACCACAAAGTTTTGAAGAGGCAAATTCTCAAACAGAATGGAGACAAGCAATGGATGCAGAACTAAATGCTCTCCATGAGAATCAGACGTTGAGCATTATGAAGCTCCCCAAAGGAAAAAAGGCTGTTGGCAGTAGATGGATTTATAAAATCAAAGTTCACTCAGATGGTAGCATTGAGAGACTCAAGGCAAGGTTAGTGGCTCGTGGATTCACTCAAACCTATGGAGTGGATTACACAAAAACATTTGCACCTGTGGCTAAAATGAACACTGTCAGGGTTCTGTTGTCTGTTGCTGTAAACCAAAACTGGTCTCTTCACCAAATGGATGTAAAAAATGCATTCCTTCATGGTGAACTTGAAGAAGAAGTTTATATGAAATTGCCACCGGGTCACCCTCAAGAAAATGATTCTGAAATGGTGTGCAAGCTTCATAAGGCTATTTATGGTCTGAAGCAATCTCCAAGGGCCTGGTACTCAAAACTTAGTTCTGTTATAAAGGAAGTTGATTTATGCAGAAGTAATGTTGACTCCTCTCTCTTTGTTAGAAATGGAAAGAAGGGAAAATTAATTGTTTTAATCTATGTTGATGACTTGATTGTCACATGTGACTATCTTACAAAAATTGATGCTCTAAAAAGAAATCTTCACGGCAAATTTGCCATCAAAGATCTGGGGGTCCTGAAGTACTTTCTAGGTATCGAGATGGCCTCTTCATCCAAATGTTTATTTTTGAATCAAAGAAAGTACACCATGGACCTTCTTAAAGAGGCAAATATGCAGGATAGTAAGCCAGCTAGATCTCCCTTAGACAGTAAGTTTAACTTGGCAACTGAAGGAAACCCCTCAAGGACATCAGCAGCTACCAAAGACTGGTTGGTAAGCTAATATATCTTACCATTACTAGACCAGATATTTCCTATAGTGTGAGTATCATCAGTCAATTCATGCATGCCCCAACTGAGTTTCATCTTAACATTGTTAAACGTATTTTACGCTACTTGAAAGGATCTGTTGGTAGGGGCCTATTATTAAAGAATAATGGTCACACAACTATCCATAGTTATGTGGATGTAGACTGGGCAGGAAACCAAGTAGACAGGAAAAGTATTACAGGTTTTTGTACATTTGTTGGAGGCAACATTGTCTCTTGGAGAAGTAAAAAACAAACAGTTATAGCAAGATCCAGTGCAAAAGTAGAATATCGAGCTATGGCCTCAGCAGCCTATGAGTTGATCTGGTTAAAGAGCTTGATGTATGATTTGGGATTTACTAGTTCCAGTCCTATGTTCCTACATTGTGATAACCAAGCTACAATGCATATTACGTCCAATCCTGTCTTTCATGAGAGAACGAAACATATTGAAGTTGACTGCCACTACATAAGAAATCAGGTTCAGTCCAAAACCATTGAAACAGAGTATACTCGAAGTCAGGATCAATTGGCTGACATCTTCACCAAACCTCTTCCTACAGTTCCTTTTCATGTTCTGATGCTCAAGCTTGGCTCCATCAATCCGTTGGATCCTGCTTGAGGGGGAGTGTTGAAGATTAGTTCTATTTGAACTAGGAGTAGTCCTTCTATTTCAGTTCAAGTTGACTTTATAGGCTTAGCTGGTTGCTCCTTCTTTTCTGGCAGTCTCTTGGTCTGTGTGCCATTGCCTTCTTGCTTGAAACCGTTGGATAACTGTGTCTCCCTCTTTCATATACTGTAATCTATATATTCATGATACTTGTTCTGTAATAAATACACAGATGAAATAGAGAGAATTGTTCTCCTCCCAAACTGTGATTCCAACTCTTAAATTCTTCAGAAGTAGTTTGCACCACGGATAAACTATGAAAGAAACCTTTAACACGTGTACATGTACATGTACATGAATAAATTCCATGAATTGGATTTTTTATTTTATTTTATTTTTTTAACATCCTTGAGAAACCCACCACCATAAACCCCAGAAAACTGACACCAAGTTTAGCAAGTTTTGCACACACAATGAAGACAAATAAAAATGAAGAAAAATAAAAAGAGAGAAGCAAAAAAATGGTGGTAGATGCTGAGTAAGGGCAACAATAGTTGGTTGGCTGCTTTGGGCCTTGGCGACAAAGGTTGGTTGGGGAAACTGGACAATGTATAGGCCGGCTACATCACTAGGCTCAAATCCACCAAAATAATAGCAAAATAGATAATGGGCCAGTCTGATGTGTCCATAAGCAATCATAAAGGATAATTCTTGGTTATCCGGCTATGGGTAGCCAGTGCTGCCCACACCCAATAGTGAGTTGACATATGTTCTCTTTTTTCCCTCGAAGCCTTCTTCCTCTTCAAACTCATTTGCTAATCTGCTATCATCTTTTCTCCGATCAATCCCTTTGTACTGGAAAACAAAAGAAAAATCAGTATAGCATTTTTCAAATTTCCTTTCTTGCTCAAGTCCCTGCACACGTGATTATTCCCCTCTTGAGAAAAAGAATCAATAGATGCTTCACACACATATCTGGTTTTGAACGAAGAAGAAGATGACAAAAAAGGTTGAAGAGGAAGAAGACTGAGGGAAAAGGCAAAAGGGACAGATGTAAGCCAGCTACTAGGTGTGGGCAGCACTGTCTACCCATGATCGGATAGCCAATAAAAAATTGTACGTCCAATCATAAATTACCCGGACGTATAACGTGACATAATTATTTTATCCGATAATTTTTCTGAAGTTAAACTAGTTAATAAAAATTTGTCGTATATTGTTCAGTCTTGGTATGATATGTTAGATTCAATATATGAAATAGACTACATACATGATAATTATGTCAAATAGAAATGAATAAGTACCACTGCAATGACATTGGAAAACTATAAACACTGTGAACAATCTACTGCAATGTGTATAATGTTTATAGATACTAACATGCACACGATCCTTGAGCAATTTGACCTTCTCCTAAATCCACTTTTTAGATTCTCAATATGTTGATGGGATAATATGAAGAGAGAAAACATAATGTTCTAGCAGAGATCGTTTATGGCTTGTATCCTGTATTAATACTGACATGAGCCAGTTAATTGAGTCTCTTTTCATCAAGGAAATCACAACACCTATATGACATCTGTGTTTATGGATTAGACTTAATAACTGTACTATTTGAATTTGAAATTCAGAACATATTGCAAAATTCAATCTATTTAATCGTTTAAACCAGTTGTATTACTCCCATTGCAGTGTATCAATAAAACTTTAAAATAACAAGTACATGAGAGTATTTGTGTCAAATGTGTTATCTGATTCCTATAAACTAACATAATATAGCTTGACACGCATCAACCATAAGCAACTTCAATTTTGAGTTCATAAAATGTGTTTTACTAACTCAAACATCTCGATCATGATATTTAAGTGCTCCTATGTGCATTGGTCACTATATACTAAGGTCAATATCTCTTATGTGGAAATGAGATATTAGTGTTTTAGAGTTGTTATCATCGATCTTAAATTATGTTATATCATATTTCAGTGTGTTTGATAAGATGAATCTGACTTTAATTTGAGCCATTGCTTCACATTGAACATTGTTTACACCAACCGTAGTGATTATTTTGTCATGAACGTAATTTGACAAATAATTGCTCGATTTTTGTAGGTTCATTTAGTTTTTTTTTTTCAGAGGATTATAAGCTTAATATATTGGGAGATTCATCCATACATAAAAAGTCAAAAAACCATGTATCGGTTTGTACTTATACTCTAGGAGTCTAGAATTCACAACCTCACATAAAATCATCCTTGTACTCATATGCTAGGCTTCACCCTTGTATTGATAAGCTAACCGGCCACCATCCTTGTTGTATTCACATGCTATGCCTCATCGGCTCATCCCCTTCAAAGTCTTCAACATCACCTATCAATCGTTTTTGCTGTCAAACTCCAGGGTTCCTAACTAGACCCCCATTCCTCCAAATTGCCCCAGACCACAAAACTAGTGACATGCAGATTAAGATAGTCTGTGGGGTATCCTTCAATATTTATTAATTCCAGCCAGCCACTTAACACCAAAACAATGACTCCATGTTATTCTCCTATTAATAGCCACTGCTCAATCCTCCTCACTCCTCATGAAGATTCATCAGACCTTTCCTTCCTTACCATAATAGCTCAAATCTTTTATCACTGTGTGTTACGGTGTTGGATCATCACAATAACTTTGGTTTCATCATTACTACAGTACCTTATATAGGTCCGTAGTGTAGCTAGTGTTAAGTTATTTCCTCTTTAGTTGAAACTAGCAGCTACTATCACTGTCCATGGCAATCAGTGGTTTTCAGTACGTACTGAAATCTAACCTATCAGTAGTAGTGACGTTCCATAACAATCATATTTATTAACCAATTGTATGTACCAAACGTACACAAAAGACTCACCAGAAGCCCTGTTCCTTCTTTCCTCTTTCACCACGTGAACCAGCTCAGAGACCCATAACTTTTTTAACACTCTCCCACCATCAAATCCGACACCTGCATCTGATGCAAACTGACACATCCATCTCATCACAGCCGTACACGTGTCAACAACCCGGTAAAGTTCTGATCTCCCAGTTACCGTTTGAGGTCAGAACGAGAGAAACATAAACTCCTCCCTAGATTCAGTGACAGTGTGACTGTGAAGATGAATTCATACATACCTCACCTGGTATTTTGTGAAAAGCTTTTCACAATTTCCAATGTAAATTAGTTTTATAGAGACTGTAACTTTCACTATTACTGCTGCCATGTGTGGACTGTGGGTGTGCTTTCATGTTTATGGGTGTATTTTTTTTTACAAAAAGTTTTATAATAGTGGACTGGATCTCAAGCTCCATTTCTAGTCTGCAAGCCTCTAACTTCCATGTGATAAGAGGTATATTATTCTCTGCAAAACCCATCTGTCATTTTGACTCATCTCTGTGCTATTCTCCAGCCCCATTTCTCTCTACTCTAGCTACTTCTACAGCTGGGTCTTCTCCATTTGGCTCTATTGACTAGGGTTTTGGGTGTTTTTCCTAATTTTTCAGCTCAAAGTTTTCATCTTTTTCTTCATTGGAGATTAAAGATTAAACCTTTGGATGTTAACTCAGATGGGGATAGTTAGCATTGTGGATAAAATCCATCTGGGTCCCTCAGATATTATTATTATTATTTTTGTTATTATTTCTTGGTCTTTTTGAAGGGTTTAATTATTTGTGTTTGATGCAACAAATTTGTCCATATATTTGGTTAAGTGGGTAGAGAATTATTAGGTGCTTTCATATGCTCTATCATGTTGAAGAAGCTATATCTATTTTTAGGATGGGGTAGTTGTGTAAGCTAATGTATAGATGAGCTTGTTTTTGTTGGGGAAATTAATGGGATCCTTGTTTGATTTGTCCCCTCAGATCTGCTTTGAGAAGTAGAGAGATTTAAAGATAGGATTTTTGGAACCATGTATTGGTTCAGTGCCTAGAACCTGTTTGGTTAAATTACTCAGTGAAAAACAAGAAGCTTTGTGTTTTTGAGGTGGAATGAGATCTATAGAGGATAAGGAGATGTCTGGAGGAGGCAGTGCTATAAGTTTTGAGTTTCACAAACAGAATGCTGGAGCTAACCGCAATACTAGTACTAGTACTACTACCACCAACACTACTACTTCCCATCATCACAGAACAGCCTTGGGGAAATTGCCAACACCATCAAAATGGGATGATGCACAGAAATGGCTAGTGGGTTTGTCAAGAGGAGTGGACAAAACACAGTCCAAGACCAAGCCCAGAAACTCAAATGCAGATGACTTGAGACTCATAGCTCCTGTGCCACAGAAGGAACATGACTACTCTAGTGGTGAAGATGATCATCATCAGGTAAAAAAAGCAGTAGCAAATGGCTGTTCTGGGTCTGCTGTAGTGGCTCATCATCAGTACGATGTGGAGACTAAGAAAGTGGACTGTGATGATTCTGTTTGGAGAAGCAACAACAACAACCCAACTTCAGCTACTGCAATGAGATCCATATGTTTGAGAGACATGGGAACTGAGATGACCCCAATTGCAAGCCAGGAGCCTTCAAGAACCGGCACGCCTCTCCGTGCCACTACTCCGGCTGCAAGGAGTCCGATATCTTCGGGATCCTCGACTCCGGTGAGGCCATGTCAGCATGGTATGCAAGGTACCCAGCAGGGTTACCAAGGTTCTAGTGATAATGGCAGAAGTAGTACTACTAATACTAACACTCATGAGAATGTTTCTTGTGGGAGAGGGAGTGTTGGAAGCAATAAAAGGTATGTGGAGGAATCAAATGTGTGCAAGAGTAGTATGGCTGAGAGTCAGGGTTCAGATCAAGCGAGGAAGCCGAATCCCTTAGAAACTAGAGCAATGGCTTGGGATGAGGCCGAACGCGCCAAATACATGGCAAGGTGAGTTAGTGGTGTACTCATTTGTTTTACCAAGTGTTGGAGTAATTTATACTCAAATGTTAGGATTTAAGTGAGCAAGTATTAATCTAATGAGTAGTTTGTGTTGTAATTGTAGGTATAAGCGTGAAGAGGTAAAGATACAAGCCTGGGAAAATCATGAGAAGAGGAAAGCTGAAATGCAGATGAGGAAAATGGAGGTATTCATTCTCTAAATTCTGTTTCTAGCCTGATGGGGTTATTTGTGAATGAGACAAGTTATAATTAGATTTTTTTTTCACATAAAAATTTGGATATTTTTTTTGGATGTATAGATCCTAGATTGATTGTTACTTTGTTTGTTGGTGCGTTGTACAAGTTCAAGTTTCTTCAAAGCGCTGACATAACCAGTTTACCTCATATTTCTTCTCCAAGAAAAAAGAATAAAACAGATCTATGCCACTGTCTATCTGTCACTGATTTCATTTTCCTGAACTAGACATGTGAAATTCCATCATAAATTAAAATCTTCCCAGCGTGACTTTTATGCAAATTTTAGTGGAATAGTTGCAAGGATCCAGTATAAGAAACTACAAAGTACATAACAATATCGATGTAAGTAAATCACTTATGTGCTGCAAATTCAAGCCTACGCCCAATATGACCAGAAAGCAGTAAATCGAATCTGTTTTGGTGGCTATTCTGGTATGAATATGTAACATGCATGGATGGAGCTTTCTGATTCAATCCCATTTGATGTGGTTATAGGTGAAGGCCGAGAGAATGAAAGCTCGAGCACAAGAAAAGTTAACAAATAAACTCGCTGCAACGAGAAGAATAGCTGAAGAAAAGAGGGCAAATGCAGAGGCTAAACTCAATGAAAAAGCTTTGAAGACTTCAGAAAAGGCAGATTACATAAGGAGGACTGGTCATTTGCCCTCCTCGTTCTCTTGCAAGATGCCTTCTCTGTGCTGGTAGCTAGGCTTGGTAGCTATCTGTAGTTCCCATATATAGTACGTACATGTAACATGTCCTAGTCTTTTTTCTCCTCCCCTTTTTATTTTCATGCCAATTATTGAATATATGTAAGTGAAACATGTGGAGTTTATCATATTTGTTAACTGTTTCAAAGTTCCACTTGCCAATATCACTTCTTTGTTTCTTAAAGAGCTCCACTACTGATCATAGTACAAAGTAAGTTCTCTTGGTGTTCTTTTAGGCAGTGTCGCATGTGGAATGAGGACATCTTCACATTAGTTCAGGGTTTCATGGACTGAAGTGATCACTAAAGGTTCTGTCTGAATGAATCAAATTTATACCAAGTTGAAATGCTTCAGAGTTCAAGAACCAAGTAAAATTGTTTGTGAAATTCTCCTCTATTAAAAGCCGCGAGGAACAATAGATCAATAACTTGAGCCAATTAACTATCATTCAAATTATTAATATGCAATTTTTTCATGTTGTTTTACACCAAAATTTCCCAATGACCTAAGAAACTCTGCAAACGGTCTCTTTTCTTGATCATGTTTTTTGTGTGCTGGTGTGTCACCGTCTCACGACGGAATCGTTGATTTGTAGGCCAACCGCTACCTGACTTCTTAATAAGCGATTTAGGCGAGGAGAGTATCAACCTCGCCTGAATGGATCCTTCTTGCCTAATGACTTAGGACTTGTGGTTTTCGTGTCTCTAGCAGAGTCACGGAAATCGATACTCTACACTCCTCTTGGTGTAAAGCAGAGCAATCTCATTGACAAGGGTTTGAGTACACGGGGTGTTGCTTCCGTAATAAATTGCCGATAGCAAAATATGTATATGATCAAGGATCCTTTCTCGCTTTCCTTCACTTTATATAGGAGACGGTTTCCATATTCCACTTCACTTCAAACTCCTCAACAGCTAGACTCACAATGCAACTATAATTGATAAAAGTATCGACTTGATCATTATCTTATACTCAGCGATCTTATCAATATGTCTTGCAAAGAAGTCCTAACCCCTATAGGAGAGGTTGAATACATAACAGGCCGCACAAATCGGCCTTTAAAACTATTCCATCTAGCCCATTACAAACATTATCTTGGGTCCTATACACCACCCGGGCTACTCGCTAGCTCTAGCCCACAAAGCCCAATATAAGATACTTCATCTTGGGTCCAAACATTGCCCCTCAAGCCTTGAGATAAAATTAATTACTGCAATCGAAAATGGTTGATTTACCGAACGACGCACTGTTACAATCCAAACGGTAACTTTACACCCAAACACCACGTCACATCCTTTCTTCTAAAAAGTCGTGCCACTTCCGCTGACATCATATAAAAAAGTACACGTCTCCATCAGAGTTCACTTCCCAACACAACTCTTTCACTTCCATCATTTCGAGCTCTAAGCTTCTCTCCAAAGCCAACCTTTCTGCCTTTTCGCCGCCGTCATTTCCGATCACTCAACATGCCTCCCCACAAAGAAAGACAACTCGACCTAACCGAAGATGAAGCAAAACAACTTGTTGCTGATATTTGTCCAACCACATCACGAAGACACCCAGGTACTACCCTTACTCTTAAAACCATCCCCTCTGGTACCGGTTGCCTAGGCCCCTTCCTCGCAACACCCATGAACCCAGAGCTTTTCCCCATTCTCTGTCGCCGCTACTGCAACTCAGTTATGATATTCCAAGACAACCCACGAGCTAGCCCAGATGGATGGACCAACAAGGATACACTTTGCTCAACCGATAAATGGCCGAACACTTTTGAAAATGACCGTACCTGGTACATCAACCATCGAAAGCTGGACTCGATTCAATGGCAAGTGGCCGGCATCGACCACCTCTTGGATTTATGCTTCTCACTCTCAGTGGTGGGAATCGTGCACCCTTTGCCACCGCTATGTGCTTATGGGATTCTGCATGCAACTGCTTTCGTCTTCCTTGTGGTGATGTAAGTATTAATCTCTTGGACCTCTATACTTTTTTTGGAGTTCCCATAGAAAACCCTGTTTGGAAACAAAGTGACTATACAAAGTGTCTGGTCCAAGCGAGTAAACATAGACCTTCTTCATTCTCTGCCTGGGCTACCCATTATATCAATGACCAATCTGATCAAGGAAGTATAACTTTCCTTGAATTCTAGCTGTCAAAATATATTTTCCACCCAGCCTCCCAAAAAGTTAATAAGTGTTGGACCAACCTTGCCGAGTCTCTTTGAGGGTACCAAATTGAGCCTTACACAGTCCATCCTCGCCTGTATCTACTGTAGCTTAAGATGGATTGCATTTTCGCGGCTCAACCTTAGCCAACTAGGACCACTCTGGATGGTAGAACTCTGGATCCAAATGTACCTCCCCATCTTCCGTCATCCCAAAATTCTCTCATTCGAGACAAACAAGCTTCTGGGCAAGACTCTGGTGACCACCCCCTCTTTTGAAGGATGGACTTACCAGACATGCTTTGTCGCGTTTTGTTCGCACACGGAGATTCCGGAGGCTGCAGTTGATACCATTTCTGAGCCACAGCTTCCCTCAAGACCTCGACACTGGCTTTCTGCCCTCGCCAGACCAAGATGCCCAGGTGCGGCTTATTTTCCTCCAAAGCAACACTTGTGGTGATCTTCTAGTTCATGTCCCTTCCACGACTGAGCACGATTTATATGCACCGAACCACTTCATCAGGAAACTTGGGCTCTCTCAGTGTGCCCTTATGCCTCTCATCACCTCAGTGAACTGCTATAGTATTTGGCGAGCATCTTCTCATCCTACCGCCGAGGACATAGCTGACGCCCATTACGGCTTCCCATTGGTAATGTTTCTTGAGCAAGACCTTACTCATCCTATCACACCCTCCCTTTTTGTAATTGATCACTACTTAGAATGGAGAGCGCGACTTTGGGATGACATACGCTTTAAGTCACCGCTCGCCCTTTTTGTTGCCGTCTTCCATGACTTCAGAAAGCAGTTTATGGATGACTCTGACAGGCAGCTACTGACCAAAACCTATAAGGATACTGCGGACACCCCTTGGCCAACGGTATGTGTCTCACTTACTTCTCCTGTCCGCCAAGCTTTTGCCATAGATATTGACCATATTTCAACTTTGTACTAACCAATTTTCTTGGGATTGAAACAGTTTTCAGAAAAGTGCAAAGCTCCAAATACCACTCAAAAGCCTCAAAAACAGACTCGGACAGGCTCGCCAGCTGATGGCTCTAGGAAACATCGATAATGTCGCCGCAAGCTTGCCTTTGAGGATGCCTCAGAAGAGAAAGTGGTATAGAATGAACTTCCCCAACAAGTAGCATCGCCGTTTACTCATTCCTCTTCAGCAATAAAAACCTCACCATCTCCAGAGCCTCACTCTATCATCACTGCTCCATCATCGTAACTTGTTATCACAGCTAACGAACAATCATATGAGCTGGTTGACACTAGCCTTTCATCTCCTTACGAGGTATTTACCATCACTTAAACCTTAGCACTCTGTATGGTTTTATGACTAATTCTTGTTCTCCCTTATTATTCTTAGGACTTATTCAACGCTCATGAGGACACTGTCGCCAACAACAACGAAGTCATCATTGCCGAGAAAGGCTAGCCTGACTCGCTAGAGGACATCCTTCATTCGCATATCCCTGAGTCCACTCCAAGGATAAAGCTACCCCAACCTTAATATTTCCCAGACTTCACTGATGATGTATATGAGAGTGGCGCTACAAACGAAGGAGATGCATGTAATTTTCCCACCGTATCTACCTTCACCTTTGCTGATGCCCCCTTTTCTTATCATTCCCTCCGTTGCCCTCCAGAAGAACAACATGCCATGACAGAAGGGCCTATAGTACCTTTCCTTGCGCCAAACAAGACCAACCCAGTTTTGAAGAAGATGGTACTTGACATTCTCAGCTTGCCTGAGCCACACTTACTTGGCGGGGATGAGGTATGTTTACTTAATGATAGCAAACTCTTTTTTCGTTAGTTACATGTTCATCTTGCACTAAATTTAGCATTCTTTAATAGGAATCTCGGTGCCAAGCTCCTTCCTCAACCCCATGTCTTAAATTTCCTTCTTTGGAGTGCTCAACTTTGTCTGCCGCAGCCAAAGCAACCCCCACCACCAAGGGAGCGTCTCCATGGGCTTCTTCTTCCTCAAGCCCTGCTAGCCAAGTAGCCACCATGCAGCACCAACTTCTAAGTCTAGAGGAACTCTCAGCAAAGCTTGTCCACCTAGAGCCGGCCCTGCTGAGATTGTGCTCATGCAGACTGCCCTCAAAGAGTTGTTCAAAGATGACTTGAACTCCTTTGAAGACATCAAGGCTACTCTGGACAAAGTCGTGGACCTGAAGAGGACTTCCCCTAACGAGCTTCTCCTTACCGTTGCCCAATTTCAACAAGATCTTCGCGACCTTCACAAATTGTATACCCAATAAGACAAACTCAAACATTGCTCAGATCGCAAATAAGAGGTAGCGGCAGAGATGGTTAGCCAAATGCAACAAGAGCGGAACCGCCTCCAAGCGTTTCTGAAGAGTGTTTCAGCTAAAAGGGAAACCTTAGCCGCCAAAGAAGCCAAACTAGCAGCTCTCCAAGCTGAGGTAGAAATTCTGCAAATTGACTCTCGCTCTACTCATGCAAGTACCCAACAACTTCTTAAAGAGAGCTCATATAACACACAACGACTCGCCGAAGCTGAGGACGACGCTGCTTCTTTCCTTACATCATACGGCTTGGCCGGGAGTGACTTTGAACACTCTAAAGTTGAATTAAAGAGGAGAGCCCTTCTGTTGTAACAGGGTCCCTTCAAAATTAGGTTCATTTATCCTTGTGTTTTATAAAATATTTATCATTTATACTCAAGCATCTAACTCCATCCAATCCTCAATTCCACGATCCACTCAAAATCTGGATTTATTAGTGGGCCTTAGATATAGGCCTGATACGAAGAGTCCACCTTCGTTGGCCTGCTACTTGAATTACTCAATATTTACTGTTGTTACTCGATTCTCCCACAAAACTTCTTAAACAGCATTAATTTCATATTTGAAACTCGGAACTTGCATATCCCATCAATCAAATCCCTTCGATTTCCAAGGGGGACATGTAGCTGCCCCAAAGAATCCCTAACTATGGCTCTTTTGGCTCGGAATGGATGAACCGTTGTGTCGATTAATCCCCGAGCGACACGTGCCCTTTACCGACGGTCGCAATTAACTTTGTGATTCCTTACCTCTTCATCTGGATGTAACTACTCCATATCCACTTCTTCTATAAATACCCTTTCAGCGCTTCATCCTTTTTCACTCCTTTATCCTTTTAGTTTAAAATGGACTATTCTTTAATGCCATCACTATGGTTCTTACTTGAGGGGAAATCTCCAGATAAAATCTTTCCATACCATGAGCTTTAGATAATGATATCCATGTCCAAGTTTAGACTAGATAATGATATCTATGTCCAGGCAAAACCTTGGTAAAGCTGCTCCATGCAAATGCGGAGTGACCAGACCTAAACACAGGGGATGACTCTGCACTGGTTCCTGATAGTCGCATATTTATGCGTCTATTTGGTATTTAATTTGTTCCCTATATTTAGTTTACTATTATTAATCGAGTGAATTAATTATGTTTATTTGTCTTTAAGTGTTTTGGAGATTAATGGAGAAAAAATGATTAAATAATATATTTTGAAGCTGTTTGGCGTGGAACTGTCTGGCGAGCAGATTATAGGAGATTACGTATGTTGGTTTTGGTTCTTGGCGAGGAGGTGCTTGGCACGTGAGTTAATTGGCTTAATTAAAGGAAGACTTTGATTGAGCTAGTTAAGGGAGTACGTACGTTCTATGCGAGCAAAGTTGGTGAGGAACAGGAAGTAGAAGTGGACTTGGACTTGGAGACTAATAGTAAAATAAAGAGAGAAATCTAATTTGAGTGGAAGTCCTGCACGTGGGTTAGCTTGGTAACCAAGTTGCATGCTTATATATATATATATAGCTAGCTTAAAAGAAGTACGTACGTAGAGAGGCTGGCAAGAGAGCAAGGGAAGAAAAGACAAAAAAGAAGAATAAAGGAGAATAAGAAAGAAAAAGAAGAAGTGGAAGGAAAAGAAGAACCGAACTGCATGCTTGCGATCTCGACGTCGTCAAGAGTTTATTCCTTCTCTTTCTTCTGTCCACCTTTCATGAATTCTTCAATGTTATTATTTAAAACTATGAGTAGCTAAATTTCCTTTGTTAGGGGCTGATTGAAGCCCTAGATATGCTTACGATTTTGAACCCCTTTTGATTCTATTAATTATTTGGATGAGTTTTGTTTCACCGTTTTCTCACCGTATGTTTTCTATGTTCATGTTTCTTTGAGTGCACGCTTAGATGCATGGCTTAGGATCTATAGTCTTGATTATGTATATGACCACCTTATCATTGCATACTCTTTAGAGACAAACATGAATTTGTGTGAAACAAGCCTTAGTGATGTAAGGGTGACCACCTTATCAACCCTTGAAGCTCTGTTATTCTTCAAACACTCTTAGAACGTAATGACTTCAGTTCTCTAGGCTTACATCACCATATGTATAAGTCGGTTAAATAAGGATCAAGATCGAGCGGATTGTCCCTCCCTCTTTCATGTCAAGTAAGAGAGTGTAATACATAAGATGACTTAACCAAAGCTCTTGTGTGGGGAGTATTCATCCATGGTTAGTTCAATTATATTGGGGAGTTTGTAAGTATGTCTAGGGTGGAGAGAAGTTCTTAACATTCATATCTCATTGGTTAACTACAACAATTTACTTTCAACAAATTACTTTCTGCAATTTACTGATTTCTGCATTAGCTGTAGCTTAGCCGATTTATTTCGGTGACCAAATCAACTCCGAATACCCTCAAATTTTTTGTGGTAGTCCACCACTGTGTCTAGTTTATTGTTTCAAAATTTCGTAGAATTTGAGTCTGTCTAGCTTAGGTTCGCATACCATTAGTGTTCTGTAGTCGAGTCTGTCAACATAGTAGTGTGTCGGGATTTAGTTTCACCAATTCCTTGTGTTCTATTACCCATATTTATCTTACTACATTAATATATCCAAGTTGTGAATATGGTATATTTGAGAGGTGTTTTTTGCCTTGTCAGTTCCCTCGTCAAGAATGGCTATGTGTCTTGACTACATGATAACAAAAGGGTCGTGATGTAGAGAGTACTCTGGCGAGGGGGTATAAAGCTAGTTGTGCTACCAATCCCCATTTGCATGGGGATCCAATTCAGGGAAGCACATGACAACTTAATTCCAGCACTTGACCATCTCCTGTGAAAGGCCACCAAGGTGAAAACTAGCACATCAGCTCCAACGATGAAAGAAATTATTGGGAAATCTTCAATTCCTTACTCTGATCTTGGGTTGTTGAACTAGTTTCTTTTACCCTCCAATTCCTATCTCTTGAGGTCCTTCTCCATCTTCTAGTGGATTTGTTGGTCCTCACAACATCTTCATCTCCATGTTCCATGTGTACATATTTGATAAGAGTGCCGCATAGATTGGTCATCAACTGTTTGAGGAATTTGAGTGTACTATGTCTCCTTTTGTTTCTTTTATTCTTCTTGGTCTTCGAGGCTTCTAATCTTCGTGTCATCCTTATCTGCAAGTTTGTATACTCGATACGAGTGCCACTGAGACTGATTATCCCATAGTATCACACATTAGATTGTTTGTAATCCCTATGGTATCAAAGCCTTTGTAATCCTGCTTTCAGTAATGAATTTATTTTGTGTATTATATGCAGTATCAATATCTAAGAAAATATCTTTGTTAAAATGCTCTTTATTCTGATAGAATAAACCACAGTTTATTGGTTTAGGTTTACGCAAAACATAATTAGAAAGAAACTGATATTTAGCCACAACAATTGGCTATATAAGTTTGATAAGCAATTTTCAAGCACGATTTAAAACCACAGAAATTGGTTCTAAGCGAAAGTGCTATAAAACTTTAAAATGTTCTAGAATTGTTTAGCCACAAGTATTGGCTTTCAGACGAATACATATATAAGTTATGCCTCTTCGGTTTAATCAGGCGAGCAAACACTTTGGAGCTTGAATGAACTGAAATATACTATCGATGGTGGGTCATCGTATTACCAAAATGGTTGCACACACTTCTTGAGGAAACGGCTATTAATAGGGTTGGTATGAACTTTACCATCCCGATCTCGCAATCGCACAACTCCCTTTCCTTGAATACGATTTATGATGTATGGTCCTTCCTACTTTGCAGACCATTTGCGTCGGTCGTTGATCTTCTCCCAAATGGGAAGTACCACTCTCCAGACTAAGTCTTCTTCTACAAAACTCTTGCCGGGTGCATCTATCATAAGCACGAGCGAATTTTCATTTTTTTGCACACAATTGTTCATATGCTTCCAATCGTTTCTCGTCTAATTCTTCATGTTCCTACCACATCGCTTGCACATAGTCTTCTCTAATAAGATCATGCTGCTCCATAACTCGCAAGGACCAGACATCAATCTCCAAGGGTAACACTGCATCGTGGCCAAATATTAATGCATAAGGAGTAGATTTTGTTGGGTTTCGCTTACTCGTTCTGTAAGCCCATAGCGTGTTGAACAAATCGTGGTGCCATAAATGAACATTACTGGTGAGCATTCGCTTCAAGATATGCAAAATCAACTTGTTACTCGCCTCTGCCTGTCCATTGGACTGGGCATAATATGGTGTAGAATGAAGGAAGTGTATACCCAAGTCCTGTATTAGAGTGTCTACTTTTTCAAACATAAACGCTGCCCCTCTATCGGATACAAAACATTCTGGAATACCAAGGCGGCAAATGATTTCTTCAAATAAGAACTGGTGGATGGTAAGGGCAGATGCCACTTTTAAAGGCCTAGCTTCCACCCACTTGGTGAAAAAGTCAGTTGCAACGATGATGAACTTGTGTTCTTCTGATGAATAAGGGTGAATCATTTTGATCAAGTCTAAAGCCTACCCTCGTGCTGACCAAGGCTTGATAATTGACTGTAATGGAATATTAGGTAAATGGCTAACCGGACCATGAGTTTGGCAATCCTCACAACCTTTAGCAAAAGTATTATAATCCTTAAGCATCTCGGCCAGTAATATCCATGACGCCGAGTAGCCACCTCATTTTTGGACAAGCTTGGTATGCCCCTGCTACCCCTAAATGTAATTCTCTTAAGATCCTATTGGCATCGATCCCACATATACAACGCAACAGCAAACCATCTTCTCCTCGCCTATATAACTCATTGTCCTTGAGAACATAATTAGGGGCCAGGAAACGAAGTCGTTTGTCTGCCAGATCGTTTGGATTTTGAAGATAAGAAATAATAGGCTGCCTCCAATCTACGTCTATATGATCAAGTGTAGCGACGTACAACTCATTATTGTCCTCCTGACGAGCAAAGAAAGATGACAGTGTTCGATGTTCAACATTTAAAATTTGTTCGCGTATCCCATCTTGCAAATTAACTCCCATTGCCAACTGTGCCAACTCATTCACTACATAGTTCTTCTCTCGAGGGATGTGGCTCAGCTGAACTTCAGTAAACAACTTGAGTAGATCACATGCTCGTTTGGCGTACCGCTCTAAAACTGGCCCAGCTCTATATTTGTGTTCAAGTTGCTTAATCACTAGCTGGGAATCTCCACATACGTGGACATCGACCGCCTCCATATCCAAAAGTATTTCCAATCCTATGATGAAGACTTCATATTCCACTTGATTATTCGTACAATGAAAATCCAACCTGAAAGAGTAAGAGAAAGTTTGTCCGTCTGGATTGACTAAAGCAAAACCTGCCCTGGCCATGGTGCTAGTACTCGAGCTATTAAAATAAAGATACCATGGGCTAAGCAAGATACGAGCTAACTCCAATTCTAAACCTTCGCGAGCATCTAGCATTGGGTGATGAGTAAGGAAATCAGCCACTGCTTGGCCTTTTACCGCCTTTTGTGGTACATATATTGTAATGAAAATTCAGAAAGTGCCAAGATCTACTTTCCAATTCTCCCCCTTAAAATGGGCCTTAATAACATATACTTCACCAGATCCGTTTGTGCGATTACACATGTGGTGGAGGAAAGCATATAGTGCCTCAACTTGCATCTTGAAAAATACAAGGCCAAACACAATTTTTCCATCGGAGAATATTATGTTTCACAATCTGTCAGTGTATGACTGAGATAGAAGATAATGCGTTCCACCCCTGCCGTATCATCTTGAGCTAGTAAACTCCTAATAGAATGCTCCATAGCTGAAATATACAACTTAAGAAGGACTCATGGTCTTGGCGGGACCAAAACTGGCGGGTTCGCTAAATACGCTTTGATGGTATCAAAAGTCTCTTGATGAACATGCTCCCATACAAAGTCTTTTTGATTCTGTAACTTGACTAAAGGTGAAAACGAATGTGTCTTACCCACTGCATTGGCAATAAACCGTCTAAGAAAATTTATTTTACCCAATAACCTCTGCAATTTCTTGTCCTTTATCGGGGTAGCATTGAGCACTGCTTCCTTCTTATCATCCGGAACTTCAATTCCTCATTGATGGACCAAGAAGCCAAAAAATCTCCTTCCTGTACACCAAAGACACACTTAGCTGGGTTCATCTTTAGTTGATGCTGCCTCATACGAATAAACACCTTCTGCAAGTCGTCTATATGATATGTCCTGCATTTCGTCTTTACTACCACATCATCAATGTAGACCTCCATAGATTTCCCTATAAGGAAGATCAAATTCATCACGTGCTGGTAGGTGGCCTCTGCATTTATTGAGTCTAAATGGCATGTCTATGTACTCAAATACTAAAGCAAAACCTGGGCACCGAAATACTATCTTATGTCTATCTGCTTCTGCCACTGGGATTTGATGGTATCCGGCTATGTCATCCATGAACGATAACATTTCATGATGAGCGACTGAATCTACTAACAAATCTGCTACTGGTATATGATATGCATCATTTGGGGTTGCATTGTTAAGGTCTCAGTAATCAACGCATACACGCATCTTACCGTTCTTCTTAATAAGACCACGTTAGAAAGCCACTCATTGCACTTGGCTACTCTAATGATGCCTGACTTACGCATCTTTTCAATCTCTTCCTTTATTAGAATTGTTGTTTCTGTATTCATACGACGCATCTCTTGCTTCACATGTCTTTTTCCTTCTATGATAGGCAGGTTATGGCACACTAAGTCTGGTGACATCCCTGGCATGTCTTCGTACTTCTCTGCAAAACAGTCTACGTATTCATTCAACAATTCGATAAGCCTCTGACGTTCTCCAGGCTTTAAAAATTTGCTTATAACCACAGTCATTGATTCTTCTGATGTCCCAAGATTGATCTTTTTAATGGGATCTTTAACTTTAGAAAGAGTATCATCTAAAGTTGCTAGTGCCAATTTAATTTCCTCTACTTCATCTGATTCATACAGTACGTCATCGTCCACATATTCCAATGCTGCAATCATTGGAACGTGCTCGTAGCCTTGACTCTCCATTAAGAAATTGTGAAATCAATTGTACAAGGAGTAGCAATCCTCGGCCTCTATATTTGATAGAGGCTCTAACATTGGGATGGTTTGAGTGGTAGCTCAATGGTATAAGGGCGACGACTACCCTCCTTTACTTGGATAATACCCTATTGAGCTAATTCAGAGGCCATAACTTCTACTGAGCGACCCTCGTTATCTACGCCACATACATATAGTGGTCGGAGGTCACTGTTGTAATAGCTGAAGTCACATACATATAGTTATCTACCTAGCAGTGCCATTGCCTTAACAGTTATAATGTTGACGGCTGCCCCTGAATCTATCAAGAGTTTGTTGATTTTTGGATGCCTTGGACCTTCCCTGTGACGTATAGTGGCCGCATGTGCATAGCCATATTTAGAGTAGGATTTGTAAACATCATGTATGCCCTCCTCAAGGATAAATCAATTTTTGGTTGCTTGGCAAGCAACTACTGGTCTAATGACATATCTTCCTTCCTTGTGATTGCCAAGTTATTTAAACCCTTAGATGAGCTAGCATCAACCACTGCTGATCTTGCTGAAGGACCTGCAAACTTAGAAGGTAAGACAAACAAGACATTTACACTAACATCTACCTCGTCTTCGTACTCTTGTATTTCGTCCACCTCGTTCTCACCATAGTCTACCAATTCCTCATTATTGTCTTTAACAACATCTTCGGTTTTCTTAGCTTCCATGTCTGTATCCTTTGTAACTTCTAAAGTGGCTATGTGATGCATTTGAACCTCAGGTGTAGGTTCTATAGTAGTTGGTTGGAATATACCTGAACTTTTCTTTTGAACAGTAGAAGTAGCCTTGTCTAGGCTGGCTTGTTTCTTCCTCGATCAATGGATTTGGTCTCCACCGAAGACCTTTTGTTTTTCTTACAGTGATATGACCCTGTGCAATCTCCCTAATTTTTTGAGGAGTTTTCAAAAGGATTGGTTACTTAGCTTCCTCACCGAAATGGAGAAGTTGCTTGGCCGTTTTGTGCTTTCTAGGGTCTCGGGGAACCTCAGGTATAGGTTCTGGTGTTCTTTCTCTGGCCCACAAATCTAGGTTGCAATCGAAGACATTTTTTCTTACTACTCGGACTTTGGGTTAGTATGATTTCTTCCCAAAGACGACCAACGAATTAGCTGATAAGGCATTCAAACGTTGTTGCAATTTTTTTGGAGTATATAGCAATGTCTCTTGCAGTATGAAGCCCATTCCTAGGGGATCTAACACTCTCTTTGCTTCTTCGAAGAGTCGCTGTAAATTGCGCCTCCTACTGGGGGGTTACCTCCACGGTCTTACCCTTCTCCTTCACGTACCATACATTCTCTTTGGTAATATTTCTTGAAGATGGTGGAATGTATAGCCTGGCGAGTGCATCAACTGCAACTGCTTCAGACTTCTCAGCTCTGCTAGCTTTCTCTGCTGCTCGTCTTCGTTTGAAAGCTTGAGAATCCTTTTGGTTGAGCTCCCTGGGCTGCTCGACTGGTAGTGTTCAGGTGTTGAGATCAACTCTAAGCAAATTGTAGCTACTTCTTCCAACTCCTTGTATGTGATCTTCAGTCCACACTGAAATTTACAACGAGCACATAGAGCTACTGGTGACTTTGCCTTTGGGTCTACTTTCTCTTTCCCTTTTTACATCTTCTCTGACTGTTTTCTTGAAGTACCCTCATCACTGGTGTGAAGATCGAGAGTCAGTTTTCGTTTGTTTGGGTTGCCCCTTATCAGCTCTAGTATTCTAATTGTCAACTCTTCCTCAGGTTCGGGGTTTAGTGTAAGCGATGCAATTTACACTTCTCCCTCGTTTATCCACTACTAAATCTTATTCATTAGTTTGATGCATTAATCAGTAGAGTGTGATCCCCACTTGTTATGGTATTGGCAGTGAGGGAAACCTTTTACGTCTTCAGGATCCGGGTCTGGGGTTCCCCAATTATCTGGTACCACTGCTATTCCTGCTTGGACTGGGTATTCAAAAATCTCAGCTCGTCTAGATGCATCATAAGTAATCTCGGGCTGAGGCTTCTGCCTGGATCTCCTCTTTCGCCGTGTTAGCTTCGGTGTACATTCAAAGGGAGGATTTCCTGGAATTGTATGGAAAGGTGGCGATATTGGTGGAAACCACTCTATGACACCTTTTTTGCTAACTCTAATTGTATCCCAATTAATTAAGCTCTGTATTCTATCCTTCAAGGCGGAACATGCAGTAGTCATGTGCCCAAACTAGTTGTGGAACCTGTAAAAGTGCTCGCCAGGCCTCCTATAGTCTAAGTCTTTTGTTTTAAATACCGGCTAGTGGACGATGAACCTCTTTTCTAGCAATTCATCCAGAATTTCCTGTATTTTGTCTTGTGGGAAGGTATACGGTGGATGAACTGATATGCTTTCTTCTTCTGATCCTACCACAAAACTAACAATTGGTGGCCATTCAACTTCCTCCATATTGACTTGAGGCTTTGAAAATGGCTGAGAATCTACCAACGAGGCTGCCTTAGATGCTCATTCCAGAGATAGCTTGCCCTCGTTAATCCACTTCTGGATTTGATCTTTCAGCTTGACACAATCCTTGGTTCCACATGCCATGGAACTTACAGTACTTCTTCCCTTTTAATTGCTCAGCATTAGAAAATTGGCCAAAGTCTGCCTTGATGGCTCGCAGATTGAAGAGATCGTCAAGAATCTCATGAGTCATGTTGGAATCATAAGTATATGTCTCAAACTTTGGCTTTGTAAAAGCCACTGTTGAGAGCTTTATAAGACCTTTATTCTTCTACATCTTACGGGGTTTCAAGACTTTGTTCATCGTCAACTCGACAGCACCCACTTGCTCGTCTTCAGAACTTGATCTCTGTTCCTCTTGGTCTTCAATATAAGCCACAGTTCTTGGCTTGTGCCTATCATATGACCATGATGCATAAGTCCCTTTTGAGGAATTACACTTGTTATCTCGCTCTTGCATGGCATTATGAGCTTTGGTCACAGCCGTAATGAGCTCGTTTAGGGTAAAATACCAGTTGTTGAAAAACAAATTGTAATACTGATCTTCTAAGCCATTTATGGTCATTTCAACAATTGCATCTTTCCCCAGTGGGGTTTTGCACAAGTTATATTCAGATCGAAACCGATGAAGGAAAGCCACCGAACTTTTCGACTATGATTGATTAATGGCCGCTAATTTACCAACGCTGGTTTTCGGTCTTATTGTTCCAAAGTGATCGATAAATAGTGCTTCCATTGTTGCTCAATCTGTTATGGACCTCTTCTCCAGGCATGTGTACCAAACAAGAGCTGATCCGGACAGGAACAAACCAAAGGTTCTCAATTTGAGCTCTTCATCTTCTGCAAATTACCCCAACTATAGGGTGAAGTAAGCCAAATGTGTTGCCGCATTGGTATCATTATCCCTTGTGAAAGTTTGGAAGTTGATCGGCTTATAATGTCGCAGCTATTGCCACGCATTGGTGTTACCTTTTTGCACAGGCGGGTAAGGAGTTTTATACGGCTCATGAGCTCTGGTGATATGTATATCACACTCATCCATAAACCTTTCCAAACGCTCTTCCCATGCAGCCGGAAACACATCTGCCTGCTGTGTTCTCCTGGTGAGATAAGAGACAGATTTAGTTAGTACTGAGATATCTCTCTCCATCCTCTGAAACTGAGTGGCCACCGTTTTGGCCTGCTTCGCCTGATTTGCATCTAGGATCCGTAAAATCTCTACATGCATTCTCTCTTGACCTTCTGCAAGGGTCAAAATCTGAGCTTTTACCAACTCCTGCTCCTCCAGGCCCTTGTGATACTCCAATCTTAAAGCCTTGATTTCGGCTATAGCCGCATCAGTCTTCTCGCTGGTAGAAGCAAGACGATTTGCTTGCTCTTCTATCCTTCGCTCAATAGATGTGAAGTATCCTCCAAGCTGTACGTCACGCTTAGCTGCGTACATCCGATAATCTTCGTAGCCAAGGTGGTTGATCTCACCTTTACTTAAGAGGTTGATATCCATATCTGATTGATGTTCAACTCCGAAGATGATTTCAACTGCATTCCCGGTTAATGAACGACACCTAGAAGAAGTGTGCTCCCGATACTTCGGTTGTGGGTGTTTGCAACACTGAGGGTACTCTTTTTATAGGGGTTTCCAATTGTCGCTCAGAGACACAAAAAATATGTTCCACTGGGCATACCAAAATGTTTGACACCAAAATTTCCCAATGACCTGAGAAGCTTTGCAAACTGTCTCTTTTCTTAATCGTGTGTTTCGTGCACTGATGTGCCGCCGTCTCATGATGAAATCGTTGATTTGTAGGCTAACTGCTACCTGACTTCTTAATAAGTGATTTAGGCAAGGAGAGCACCAACCTCGCTTGAATGGATCCTTCTTGCCTAATGACTTAAGACTTGTGGTTTTCATGTCTCTAGCAGAGCCACGGAAATCGATGTTCTACACTCCTCTCGGTGTAAAGCAGAGCAATCTTCTTGACAAGGGTTTGAGTACACAGGGGGTTGCTTCCATAGATCTTGAAACTCTCACTCTCTTCAGGTGACAAGCTCTCAATCGATGGTTGCAGGTTTTTCTTAAGATGAGAAGAATAGATTGCCGATAACAAAATATGTGTAAGATCGAGGATCCTTTCTTAATCGCTTTTCTTCACTTTATATAGGAGACGGTTCCCGTATTCCACTTCACTTCAAACTACTCAACAACTAGACTCACAATGCAACTATAATTGATAAATGTATTGACTTGATCATTATCTTATACTCAACGATCTTATCAATACGTCTTGCAAAGAAGTCCTAACCCTTATAGGAGAGGTTGAATACATAACAGAAGGAGGTAGAATCACGCTCCCTAGCTGAAACGACCGTATCGCATTCCAAATCCTCGATAGGCCAATCAAACGACACCACCAAGATCTCAAATTCAATGTCCAACATGACCATAAACACCCATGAAAACCCATAAATCTAGGCAGACCCAAGTCCTAGTTCTACTAGGGTTGAGTTGAGACGCCCACCAAGCAGGCCAGCCAACCCCACCAGCAAACGTAGTCTAAAAAAAATGAGTGTATAAATGGATATTTGTTTTGAAAAACTATATAAAAGGAAATAGGACGCCAAAATTTTGCAAACCCGAAAAGGCCCAAATACATAGCTCATCTGAAATCGCGCTCTCTAGCCGTTTTCGTTTCGAAGCTTTTCGTTGCTCTCTGACTTTCTCTCCATCAATCCCTTTTCTTATCTAATTCCTCCAATTCAATTTCTATTCTTTTGAAGCTTCTAGGGTTTCATCTCAATCCAATTGACTGACATATGATCGAGGCTGCGTAGCTCGCTCGCTGGCTCGTTCGTCCCTGAAGTAAATGTTAGTCTTTCTTGCTTTGCTGTTTTAATCTCGTATTGAATTTTTGTGTCTGGGCCTGTTTGAATTTGGGGTTCTCGAATCGAATTCTCCTCAAAGTTTATAGCTTTTGCAATTGGGGCTGATTTGATTTGGGGTTTTAGGTTTAGGGTTTCGTGGTGCTTTTTTCTGAGCTCGTGAGATATATATGGCGGCTGGAAGACATGGGGGTTATCGTGAAAACGAGTTCAGGGAGCGAGAGTCGAGCTTCGAATTGAGTAACGGGAATCGTGATGGTCGAGTTAGGGATTTGAGAGATAGGATCAGGGCTAGGTCAAAGGAAGCTCAGGACAAGGAACTGGCTAATGGTGGTGGTGGATATCGGTCTTCTTCGAGTCGGAGTGATTCGGGCAGCAGTGGGGGTGGTGGTGGTGGTGGTAGGCTTGCTGCAGGTCGTGGGCCGAAGCCGTGTGGGTTTTTGGCAGCTACGGCATTGGATAAGGAGCCCGGTGAGTTGTCGAGTGAGAGCGGGTCCGATGAAGCTATTGAGTCTTCGAATTTGAATGCCCAGGTGGTGGAGAATGGGAATGAGTCTCCGAAAGAGAGGAAGAGGAAGTTTTCGCCTATTGTGTGGGATAGAGATGATAGTAAAGAGAGGAGTAATTCTACGTCGAACAGTAGGGTTACAACGGTGACAACAACAGCGCTTCCTCCTCCTCCTCCATTGCCACTGTCTAGGGTGTCTCATCAGTCTCCGGATGTTGCTTCAGATATCAGTGTACAGTTATCTTCCGCTAAAATTGAAGCTGAGAATGTAGAGCCTTCCTCGCTGGAGAAGTCTCCTGTGGCGCTTGAGACTTCGAGTAATGGTGCACACGAGCCTATTGTCGAGTTGTCTTCAGCAGATCAGCATTTAGGGGATGATCGTGAAGCAGAGCCGCTAGAAGATGAAGATTATGTTCCAACCCGAAATATATCATCTTCTCGATGGGCAGCAGGAGATAATTCTCCTACCGATGAAGGTGTAAATTTAGAGAACGAGGAAATGCCTAAGAGGAGAAGGAAAATGCCTCATTTAGGATCAGTAGAGAACAGAGTACGCAGTAAGTCATTGACTCCAGAGCCGGGCGAGGTTAGGAAAGATGGATCTGAACGAGGTGGAGCAAAGTCATCTGAGTCCAATGAACGAGATAGCCTTGAAAGGTCCAGTGGAGATGACTATCCTGATCATGATCCAGAGAGGGATGACTACATGGATGTTGACAAGGAACATGGTAATGATGACAGTGTGAGCCCTTACAATCCTAGTTCAGAGGATGAGCTTGAGATACCAGAACCTGTAGCTGCTCCCCATAGAAATGTAAACATGCTTCAGGGTTGTAGAAGTGTGGATGCATTTGAGAGACTAAACAAGATAGATGAGGGTACTTACGGTGTTGTATATAGGGCCAAAGATAAGGTTACTGGGGAAATTGTGGCATTGAAGAAGGTAAAGATGGAGAAGGAAAGAGAAGGTTTTCCATTAACTTCTCTGAGGGAAATAAACATTCTTCTTTCTTTTCATCATCCTTCAATTGTGGATGTTAAGGAAGTAGTGGTGGGTAGTAACCTAGATAGTATCTTTATGGTGATGGAATACATGGAGCATGATCTTAAAGCACTTATGGAGACAATGAAGCAACCATTTAGTCCAAGTGAAGTTAAATGCCTTATGCTCCAGTTATTGGAAGGTGTCAAATATCTTCATGATAATTGGGTGCTTCATCGGGATTTGAAGACATCTAACCTACTTTTGAATAATAGGGGTGAGTTGAAGATCTGTGACTTCGGGTTGGCTCGTCAATATGGCAAACCTTTGAAGCCGTATACTCATTTAGTAGTTACTCTTTGGTACAGGTAAGCTGCAGTTTGGTCTACTTTATACTGTTTCTTAAGTGTCAAATTTGATTTTTTCACTTCACTTGTTGGTATGGATCTTAATATGCTCATCTGCGACTTGTTTCTATTAATGATCCATAGGGAGTGAGCATTTAGTAAGCCTCTTTTGATGATTAAATTAGTTTGTTTATTGTAAAGTTCTCTGCACTTGGAAGGTTATCTATGTTGCCATCCCAATATATGCTGATCATGAGAAACTTGTTTTCCATCTGTTTCACCTACATCATCTTACCTAATTTTTGTATTATTTATCCAGTAGTTGCTGTCATTTGCACCTCTCTGTGTCTGTTGTAGAAACATCAAAGAACTGGTTATAATTCGGCAAAAGATTAGATACTTAATGTTCCTATAATGCAGGGCACCGGAACTCCTGCTGGGAGCAAGAGAATACTCCACGGCAATCGATATGTGGTCACTAGGCTGTATTATGGCTGAGTTGTTATCAAAGGAGCCACTGTTTAATGGGAAAAGTGAATTTGAACAGCTTGACAAAGTGAGTTATTGCATGATCTTCTCAATGTAGATTGCACCTTTTCACATACTGATGGAGTTATAATATTTCTTTGTACTTGTATGATAAGTGCAGATTTTTAGGATACTTGGAACACCAAACGAGACCATCTGGCCTGGCTTTTCCAAGCTTCCGGGAGTGAAGGTCAACTTTGTCAAGCATCAGTAAGTACACATTTATTCACAAAGTAACTCAATCTTTGTTTCTGTTAACGAAGTGTTCTTATTCTTGCCGCTGTTTTCCCAGGCTTCCAGCTTTGGGTGAATTCTGACCTGGCTTCTGGCCTCGATTGGTGATGCTTTCATTTAAATTTGTTATGACGTGTATTAACTTCTGACCTGTTCTTTCAGGTATAATCTTCTGCGCAAGAAGTTTCCGGCTACCTCATTTACTGGATCTCCAGTTCTTACTGAAGCTGGATTTGATTTGTTGAATAAGCTTCTCACATATGACCCGGAGAAGGTAACTTTGTAATTAGCCGTGTGTTGGAATACTGGAATTGTTGGTGCGGTAACTTATAAAAGTGGTCCATGATAATTGATACAGAGAATTACTGCTGATGCTGCTCTGAATCATGAGTGGTTTCGTGAAGTTCCTCTTCCCAAGACAAAAGATTTTATGCCCACTTTTCCTGCTCAGAATGCCCAAGACAGGTACCATAATACATACATGGCTCCAAACAAGATCCTTCAGTGTTTGATTTCATTTTCTTAAGTTTAATCAACCTATTCTTGTTTCTCCACAGGCGCTCAAGGAGAATGTTGAAGAGTCCAGATCCCTTGGAAGAGCAACGCAGAAAGGAGTTGCAAGGGGGTATAGGAACAGGGGGTGTGTTTGGCTAGGATGAATCAGGGATTGATCGGTGGCCTCTATTCATAAATGGGAATGGCTGAGGTGAGAGAATGCATTGAACAGAAGTTGCAACTTTCTATGTCAGACGGTCATTTCTGCTCTCTTTTTCAGCAGGCACTTTCACATGAATTGGCTGGGTGAATTTGTATTATTTTGCTCCTGCCAACCAGATTTGTTGCAGGTTAACAATTTGTTCTTGATCTTTGGTTATCTCTTAGAATTGCAGGCGTGGCACTGCTTTCATTGCTAATTGTGGCATGGTTGCATTGTCTTTTAAAGAGAATTAGTTTCAGCCGAAACTTGTGTATGGAACATATTTCACTGTGGTACATTGCAAACAGTTCTATTTGGTTTTGAATAGCACTGTTTTTATATTTGTCATATTTAATATTCACATTGTCTTTGCAAGAGAAGGGTGGTGTGAAGTGGAGGGGAGTTCTTTGCTTTTCCTTGATGATGGATATTGACAGTTAAGCTTGTAATTTTAGAGGTGATGTGTTGATTTGATATCTGTGGAATGTTTGGGGGACTGGAGATTATTTAATGTGTTTTTATTTCTCATACTAAAAGTGTTCTTTGTGTAGTTATACTTATAGGCTATGTTGTAGCTTAATTGTTATAACAACCTCGCTTGGTTTCATGACTTCTTGCACATGTAAAATATCCCTTTTTATATTTATGATTGCAGTATGGTCTAGTGCTAATACATTACTCTGCAGCAGTACTTGGGTGTCATATGGAAGCATAAATTAGAAGCTCCTTTTTATATTTATGACTGCAGTATGCTCTAGTGCCAATACATTTACTCAGTAGCAATACTTGGATGTCATATGGAAGTAGAAATTAAAAGGAAGAGGGAAGTATGAATAAGATTATGTGTGTGGTTTGTTTAATGTTTTTTATATATTTTATTTTCTCTACTGCTAGCTGGAGTCTCAAGCCTACAAATTGCTTTAAGATCAGCTTTATTTGAGATCTTATTATGTAAATGTGCTTGTAGGGGAATGAAACTATCTGTAAGAAATAGTATGTAGAGGCATGGATATGAATGAACATGACTGTCGGCTTGATGATATTATCATTATCTTTTTTTACATAAGAGGGCTGTAACCTTTGTCATTCTCTGTATCATTTGGGGTGTAGTCATCAAGGTTGGAAGATCCAACTTTCTTTTGTTAAAGAGGGGAAGTTTTTCTATTTCAAAACTTTGGCTAGTCTTGTCAACTGAAGGAGACTAGGGATGCTCCAATTTTGGCTACTTTTAACTAGTCTATTCTTCATTGCTCAGTGTCCATTCCCTCAATAATGTGGAATTGAGATGATCTATCAGTTTATTGTCCTCTTTTGGTCAATGGTGGTGTTTGAAGAATCCATATTCTTGTCTTTTCAAAAAAAATTATGACATAAATCTGCCGTTTGTCGCTGCAGTATCAAAGCAAGCAGGTTGAGGAGGTTTCCTGCACTTTCAGGAACTTATAGAAGCCCATTAGTTGTTCCCACAGGCTCTCTAGAGGTACTATGCAATTCTTAGTTTTGTTTCGATTTTGTTCTCATCTTCTCAGGATCCTGTTGGGTTTTTGAAGTGAATGATTCCCGAGTGTGTTTGCTTTTTGTTATTTTTCCAGAAGAATGTTATAAGAAATACACCCAAAGACAAAAAAGACTGGTCTCTGTTCCTGGATACTTCACATTCTTAACGTTGACAAACTGCCAGGTTTAAAATTACGGTCCTTTAACTATTTTATTGCGCTGATAAATTAATTTATGATGAACTGAAAATCTATTCTAGTTAAGTTGAAGACCTAGGTGTTAAAAAACGCAAGTGGTACTAGCTATTAGTGATGTCATTTATTTTTCCTATAATGGTGTGGTTATTTTGGTATACTTGTGCTATTCACGCTTATAAATGAGAGACAGAGAGTGTAACTTGCTTTTAAAATGAAGATCGTTTCTAATTCATTCAAGGGACTAGTTCACTATCATTGCGTTATTAAGACTACATAGAGTACACTGCAGCATTTGAATGAAAGGATTTGTCTAAAGTGATATTCTCCTGTTGTGATCAACATCATCTCTGATTATTGAACTAGGAAACATGAACTAGTTTATATGAATGGAAATAATCGAATGGAAGGATACTGTTAGTACTTGTAGCTGCGACCAATTGCTCTGCTTTGGATATGCGTCGCTGCCTCTGCAGTCTGAAATGAAAGACGGGGATGAAGTTGATGCAGTGTTGCAGGTGGACAGATGTGTACATCGACAGAGGTGGTGGTAGTGGCTTTAAAGTTTGAGAAAGTTAGAATAATTTGATATCCACTTGAGTAAGTATTGGACAGAGTGGCATACTTGGTTCCTTTATTTGCCAATGCTTTTTGCCATGTTAATTTTGTTGTTGATACCAAATTTAAATCTCCATTGGATAGACGAGTATTGGATTATTAGTATATCCATTATGTATGAATACTTGGACATCAGACAGATTAAGTTGCACAGATCAGAACTGTGAGGTTGGAGGACAGCTTATTTTTAATGAAACGAAGATGAATATTTGCGAGGTTGGGGGACTGTTACACGGAACTTATCATTTCATAGGTAACTCTTGAAGAGAAGAAGCCGCTAGATCTTAGGTTATGTATTACCTTCATTGTAATTAGCTTAGCACAAGGTGATTGTAACCATCCAAAAATATTAAGCCATTAGCTCACTCTCTGTAGTGGAGAAATTTATGTTTGTTTCGTTTGCGTCCGAGTGCGGTAACTGCCTCTACAGAATGCATTTCTACACGAGCATATACGGAAATGCATTGTATGGCAGGATATACAAACTTTAAACTTTCATTTATCTGTGAAGATTGCAGAAGTTAACTCATGAACGCTCTCAAACGCTTAATGTCTACTTGTTTGACGTGCTCAACAGAACCACGTCTGAATGTTGCTCGCAATATGCCCACATGTAATGTTCCAGTCATAAGAACAAATGTGCAATTCACTAGTGGTATCTGAGATTCCACATTAAGTTGAAAATAAGGGGTTTATTATCAGAACTCAAAGCTCAACATCAGAAAGAACTTTCAGAATCATGTCTAGAGGAAGGAAACAAACGTACAAAAATTAATTTCTGATTCTGATGAAATTATTACCACATACAAACATGGTAGTGGAATTAATATGAACTATTCTCTTATCATACCTAGGAACACATGTGATAGCTATAGCTATGAACAAAATTAAGAAGCCTGACTTGGGTATCTCATTTTCAACTTTACAACAGACAAGTCCCTTTCTATCTCTCTCTGGCCTTTGGATTTTTACATCTAATAAACAAGATGGAAGTGTCCGCCAACCAAATCGTGATGCAAATGGCTTTGTATAGATGTCGTGGGAATACAGTCGAAGAGAAGGAAAAACTTAATTTCTTGTTGCTGTAGACCCTGAATTTCTTGTAGGTAGGCCGATATATCCCAGCTTCAACGTGGTTCGGAAAGAGTAGCAGCAGTTAAGTTGTTGAGAAAACTATCGTTTTGCCAAGGACAAAGGTAATCAAAGATAATTCGATGAAGAAGATTGTGTTGAGGAGGTCTCTATCAACTGTCCATCCAAAAATTGTGATGCCTCCAGCATTTGTTTGCAAGTACATTACTGGTTTATCAATAAATACAACATTAGAGCATTGTTAATCATCAGCATTGAAGCAGAGCTCATCAATGTGAGAATTCGAACATGAGTATAAACAAGTGAAGCTAAACGATTCATTGACAAAAAAAAAAAAAATTATGTGCTCAACTATGGTCAAATAGAAGCCAATCAAAGAACAAACATGCATGAAAATATTGATGAAAACTGGTATCTTAGTTTGAGACACAAGATTCATCACAGGAACATCTGATATATAGTGATATCTGATCAGTAGTTTCAGACGGATGTCATTGAACTATGGCAGTGTGAAATTCTTATGCACCGAAGTACCAAGTCTTCATATAAAAAATTAAATATGAAAGCATTATATTATCTCTTTTACAGACCCATATGTACCCATTACACCAATAGCTACAGCAATAGTGATAATGCTATAAACTATCACAACCTCAAAATTAAGATTCCTGTATAGCTCAAACATCTTCAAGTAGCACACACATGGAAACACAATGGACAGCGAAACACAAAGAATCGATCCAACAAGTCCGGCTAGTGACTCGAAATGTGGGAAAGCTAAAGCCACTCCAACTGTGCTGGACAACAATAGTGTTCTTATGGCTATACAAACGAGCCTGTTGTTCCATGTGTTTGGTAATTTCTTCTCAATGGCTTCCGGAATTGGTGAAATACACAATGCATACTTAACCAGTGGAATAGCTAAAGTTGTGTAAATGGCTATTTTTGAACTGATTTTAGTTGGATCCATGTTCAGCGTCACCTCAGATTGGACATCCTTGCCGAACATCAAATAACCAAGAATCGCCACTAGCGTGTAGTTCATAGTACATATGAAAAATGTGATGCACAAAACCTGAAATCAAAAACAATATAATGCAGGTAAAACATATCAGTTATACGTACTCGATCTACAAGTGATTATACATATATAACAACGAAAATAAATAAAACTATTGAATTAAATTATATGCAACCATGCCATAAATAAGAGATTAACAACGTACGTACCCTGAAGAAATGATTTTTTCGTCTCATTGAAGAATATAGAACCGGAAAGACTGGATGGGATCCATAACAAAAAGCATATAAACTAAGAGCAGTAGGAATTCCTTTCAAATTCAATATACGATCTCCTTCTCCGGAAAAACCTACTCCATCAAAACCAACCCAAACAATGGAAGCGATAATAACATAGGTTGCGATAATCCCACATACTGAGATGTAAGAAAGATATCTCAAGTCCCTCATTAGCATTGTAGGTAATATAATCAAACCCACAAGTACGGTGAAAAAGGGTTTTCCAGTAAAGTAAAGTTGACCCAACTTGATTCCAAAGTGTGGGAACAACTTAAATAAATTATCAGCCTCCATAATCAGAAAACCAGTTGGGACAAAATAAAGCTCTGTGTATAAGAAGAATGAGATCAACATACTTCCTTTATGCCCGAATGCTTGAAAAGCAACGTCGGTATAACTATTCATTGATTCAATTTTCATTAAGCACCTAATCAATAATAAGGCGGTATAGTAAGTAATGCTTGCTATGAGTAACAACAAGCCCAGGGTTACCCATCCACCTCGTGCAAGTGCAAATGGCATTGTTATTAACCCAAAACCTGCCACAAGAGTTAGAGTTAACCTATGATTAATATATATATATATATGTATGAAAAAGTGCATAAAGAAAATTCAAAAATAAAATAAAAATGAAGAACGAACCTGATAACACGTTAATGGCGTTAATGCAGGTTTTGAAGAAACTTGCTCCTTTGACACGTCTCACATTTTGATCCTCCATAATACAAGAATACTTTATCTGAGCTTAACGTCTGACTGAGTGGTGTAGTAGCCTGTTAGAGTCTCTGTTTTACAATGAACAATAATAATTATAAAAACAATCTCCCTTATCATATCAACTGAATCTGGAAGAGATGTAAAACTGAATAACAAAATTAAACAAGCTACAAAAACATATATATCGCGACACAAAAAAACAGAACAACAAACGATGAAACAATGCTCACCTAGAGTGAGGAGCTCTCAAGTAGCAAAAGTACATGTCCACGCTTTTTGCTTCGAATGAAAAAGGATCGGCTGCTTCTTCCCTATGAAAGTGGAGATGCTATGCTTGTTTATGAAAGTTTTTCACACTATATATATAACAGGATCGGCTGCTTCCTTATGAAAGTGGAGGTGCTATATATGCTTGTTTATGAAAGTTAGGTTTCACACTCCGTATATAAATAACAGTTAGGAGGTACGTACGGCCTTGTGTTGAGTGTTTGTTATATATTTACGTACAAACTCATAAAATCTCACTAGAAAAATGAACAACAAAAACATATAATCTAGGAGTACCTAACTACACAATTTTCTCCACCACGGAAGCCAAATTGTTTGCAAGCAACAACGTACTTCCCTCATCCATCGATTAATTTTTTGCAAACCTTACCTTCATTTGTGGAGATACTAGGTGGATGCCCGCGCCCAGGCGCGGTTTATGCACGGTTTTGCGATGAATTGAAACAAAAATAAAAATATAAAATATCATAAATAAATCTTTAAGAACATCAATCCAAAATCCAAGATATATTAGGATTAATTAGTAACCAATGTTAAACTTTTATGTTACTTTTTAAAAAATCAATATACAAACATAGTATTTGTAATAGCAGAAACTTATCAAAAATAACACTTCAAATTACAAATTCAAGAGTAACTGATCGTAGATGCATTTTCACAAACTGGAGTCCTGAAGAAGCGTCTAAGTATCAAGGAGATGACACTTCATTGTTGTTTGGCATCACTAAGCAATCAACTCGAGCTGCTAGAAATTTTAGAAAAGCCAGCCAAACAGAGGTATGGAGTTTTTTCATTCTTCTCTGTTGCCGAAAGACCAATAACCGATCACGCCAAGTATGAGATGATTATTTCACAGTAGAACCTACAACAATGATAGACACTAAAACTAACCAAATTGTCCATTCCCTGATTTTTTTTAACGGCAAAAAGGAGGAGCAAAAACTCATATCAATTCAATACCCCTAAATTATGCAGTAATAAGCAATCGTTTATGGATGTTTTTGCACCACGGTTACTGCATAAATATCATTTGAATGGAGAGAGCCTTTATGGATGTTTTTGCACCACGGTTACCGTGTTGTATTTAAAAATAGGATTACTTACTGTCCAAAATGGGATTGCTTACCCCTAAAGGCTCAATCCAAAACACAGTAACCGTTTTGCAAAAACAAAGACCATTGATACTACGTACTAATAAAAGGCTCTCTCCATTCAAATGATATTTATGCAGATGAGATCTTGGCTTCACAATATATATTCCCAGACAGTAAAGAAAACAAAACAATGTAGCTGAACATCTTAAATAGCAAATTTCTAGTTTCAACAAAAAAATTGAATTTCCCACCCAAATAAGCAAAACCGAAATCCTTGGATTGCCAATTTCTACTATGATTGATATCCAATTCAATCGAACTAATAAGAGATATCACAAACAACCTCGCCGCACCAAACTCACTTGCTCAATTGTATCAAACCATAAACCCAGAGAATCAATGAAACTATTAGACAAAAAGAAAAATAAACATGCAAGATTTCCCACTATGTCCATACCTCTTCACCAATCCAATACCCCTAAACTATGAAAGCTTTCATCTTCAAACCCAGATTTACAACACCAAACAATAAAAGCCTCAAACTTTAAACTTACAGATAATAAATGTACACAAAAGTAACGAAATTGTCCCTTTCCATATAGTTTTCTCAACTGCGAAAATGACTGATACCGATTGAGCAAAAACTCATATCAATCCAATACTACCAAACTATGAAAGCTTTCATCTTTAAACCCAGATTTACAACACCAAACAATGAAAGCCTCAAACTTTAAACTACAGATAATGCAACATTACTCAGATCACTAAATTGAAAACCCAAATCAATAAATAAACACATAGGCCTACCCACCTACACCAACATCAAATCCCAGTCTAAGAGAAATTCATATACAACAAACAACAAATTTGGACAATTTAGCAAACACTTGTATCAACACAATACCTTCTTGGGTAAGCTACATCAGGGAAAAGCTACATT
Organism: Geum urbanum; assembly: GCA_946800695.1. Lineage (NCBI taxonomy): Eukaryota > Viridiplantae > Streptophyta > Magnoliopsida > Rosales > Rosaceae > Geum > Geum urbanum. The sequence continues at coordinate 59,467,143 of OX327005.1, read as the reverse complement.
CATGTATGCGACATTGTGCAAAGGAGTTGCTCAAGAAGGTATTGAGCATTGAATGAGTAAGGACATCATTTTATGTTGACTCTGTACAAATGGACTATATTTCAACTCTATTTATTAGTAGAAACACTATTCTGAATGCAAACATAATTCGTGCTAATACTACCATAATCATGTTATATTTCCCTAAATTAGACCAGGTTCGTCAAAAAATAAGACTTGAGAATGGCAACGTATAAATTCATCTTAAGCTGAGAATGAAGCATAGCCCAATTAGATTGAAATTGACAATCAGAATGAACAAACCCTAAAAAATAAAGCAAAAGAAAAATATATCAATCAACAAAGAAGAATGGTAATCAAATTGAGGGAAATTGCAATTTATGGAGCACACACAAAAAAAGGATAAAGAGATATCAATCTATCCTCAATTGGTTCTTTTGAGAAGCGAGAGATCCCAACAAAAAAGAAAAAAAATACATCAATCCTACTCTACTTTTTTGAGTAGGAGCTAACCAGGTTATACAGATCCCACTAAAGTAGCAAGTCATTCCCCTAACCCGCCAGCAAAGGCTATACTCAACAAAAAAAAATTTAATCAGCTTATAAGTTTCACTCGTCGGAAACACAATCTTTAGGCATCCTATACTCATGAGATGGATGAGAAACTGAGAAAGCTGCAAATCGAGAGAGATCGAGGGAGAGAGGGGAGAGTGAGAGAGTAGAGAGATAAGAGGTTTCAGATCGATTAGGTTTCGATGGAGCAGAAATGAGACAGCCATAAGAAATAAAACAATAGGTCCATGATGATGTCGATGGACCGGCGGCGTCGGAGATCAGAAATAAAGAAGAAATCCCTCATCCACTTTATGAGAGGAGAAACAGAGCAGCGGCGAAGATCAGAGAAAGAGAGAGAGCTCGATTTGGTGCTGTGACAAAAATACCCCCTTTGAACAGTAGACGGAGCCGACGCCCTAACCCGCAAATGTTATAGGTAAATTGGTTATCTCAGACTCTCGGTCTCCAACTCAATGAGACAATCTTTTTTTGTTATAACGAAAAAACTGATACAACATACTATGAAGTTTGCCATAATCACCTGAAGCAACAAAACCACCCGTTATCCACTACGGTAGCTTGCTAGTTGGATGGCTAAAATTTCGTGTTGAGGAATCAGCTGCGTACTGTGTATCTACTCAGAATTGCTGCATAATCATTTATATGCCGGATTGCTCTACCTAATTTAGGTAAAGGAAAACACATGTTAATTGAATGAAGAATAGATCATAGACCAAATATAAGCTTGTCAAATTAGAATTCTACGTCAGGTGAATATATTTAAGCTTGTGAGAAACCATACCAATCGATTGATTTACAGCTTTCATGCAAAGATTCTCATAATATTCTTTACCCTTGTGTCTGCAACTTCGGAGGATATCAAACCCTTCATGTGCTTCACCACTGTGAAGTCCATTACCACGTAGAGAGCTTGTCATCTTGATCAAATTTGAGTTTCCCAATCCTTCAATGTGCTTTACTCTCTCCATCAGCTCAACATCAGAAGGGCTCGCATAGGGCAGTCCAACCATGACTATACACCGACCCATCTCATCGCTTAAGTTGATGCCCTCTGATATCTTTCCACCAACAACAGCCAGAAGTATTGCACCAGTGTGAGATGGACCTACTTTCCCTCCTCCAAAGATAAACTATCAATTGTTTCCTTGTAATCCTTCAGAACAGATTCTACATGTGTATTCTTTCTAGGTTCTCGAAATAGACGCTTCTTTTTTATCCTATCAAGGATGCCAGAAGCCTCCCATGCATCGTACACTTGTCCTTCATAGTCAAATGAAGAGAAAAAGACGACAATTCCCTCAGGGATCACTGTCACCAAATTGCAAACTAAAGGCCCTAGCTCCTGTATCTGCAGATTAAATCCTATTACTGTAGTTAGCCATCATCTATTACAAAGTCCACCAAACTCTAATAAGCATGAAAGAGGGGGAAAGGGGTATTGTAGATAATTTTTGACAAATTATTCTATTTCCAACGGAATGGAACTATGTACTGTATTAAAACAAACCAAGGACATAAAACAATGAATCAAGAAATTAATGAGATAAGCTACCTACATTAGGGAGTTAATCATACGGATTTCAACATTTACAGTTAAAAGAAGATTGTCAAATTTGCAATGTACTTGCCATGACTGATGACCTTCTACAGCCGTAGCTGAAATCGAATGACTGACCAGAAGGACCACGGGCAACCGCAAATGGCAAAATGCTCTCTGGGGGAATGATATGGCTACATGAAAAGAAATGTAATTGGTTTGGAGGTAGCCAAGGGAAAAGCTGCTCCCTTGTTTCTTCTATAGGTCGGAGAGTTCCCCCGGCCAGTAGCACAGCATGTGCTTGTTCGACAATCTGTGGGAAGTTTAGAGTTAGTTTCCATGACTGAGATATATCAGGCTATAAATATGGGCTACTAAAACAAAGAAAATTTAGGCAAACCTCTGAAAATATCTTCTCCCCAGTGAGCATAATGTATTTTATGTATTTCCCTTGCTGCCCAGAGCATGTTGGTTTAGTCCTTGAAATGATGATCCTCCCGTCACCGTCTTTGTTTGTCAGCGACTGCAAAAAATCAGCTAATGCTTGGAAACTGGACAAAGTACTTTCTTCACCATCACCAAGTGAGCTTTTCTCAAAACTGGCCACTTAATCTCCATATTCACTTATCTGACAAATCAGGTAAATTAACCTATATACCCAAGAATAGTAATACCAGGGACATATAATGGGAAGATGGATTCACCTTGTGCATGCTGTTGCTTTCCTTTATATACTGAAGCAACTTGACCAAGTTAATGTTGTCTACTTGATCAAGCACATCATAGAACCTGCAATACAAATGTGAACCTATACAAATCCATATGGAAAATAACAAAACTGTGAGCCCATGATGAAACGAACGACCGATCTTCAAATCAGAAGCTTAAGACCTTGATTACTGGCTTGATTACTTAGATTGAAACCTAGAAACTTCAAATACCCACACGATCTAAAAATCAGGAGCTCTCTATCTTTTTGGCAGGTTAGTCAATCGAGAGATGGATGAGAGACTGAGAAAGCTGCAAATCGAGAGAGATCGAGGGAGAGAGGGGAGAGTGAGAGAGTAGAGAGATAAGAGGTTTCAGATCGATTAGGTTTCGATGGAGCAGAAATGAGACAGCCATAAGAAAGAAAACAATAGGTCCATGATGATGTCGATGGACCGGCGGCGTCGGAGATCAGAAATAAAGAAGAAATCCCTCATCCACTTTATGAGAGGAGCAACAGAGCAGCGGCGAAGATCAGAGAAAGAGAGAGAGAAAGTTCGATTTGGTGCTGTGACAAAAATACCCCCTTTGAACAGTAGACGGAACCGACGCTCTAACCCGCAAATGTTATAGGTAAATAGCTAGGTCAGTCCAATTTTTTTTTTCCAGGTTCCCATCATTCCACATCAATTGTTTAACGCCCAATTGAGCGATGACACGTGTAAATGGTTAGACTATGTCATTTACACTTGATGCGCGCCGTCAGTTCGTAGTATGAGTTTCTATACTCCTCACCCTTATTCAAACTTCACTTCATCCCACTGATTGAGCCCATAAAATTCGAGTTCATCCAACTGAAACAATCACTCTTTCAAGTCTCCTTTGTATGAAACTATTCAGTTCATCACTAGGAATACAAGTCTGAGTACCAAACGAGTTATATTATTTTGTGATAAGACTTAATCAGGAACTTGTTTTACGATAATTTTCCTCTATATCACCCAAAATTAAAGAAGGGAGACGTTTTATCTCAGATCGAGATGTATGGAATGCACTGGAGTTGGGGTGCCTTTGATGAATATGTGTTATGGAAATATGTTTGAATTCTTGATATTTTCATGTGTTATCATGCGGTTGTGATTCTTATTCATTACCTTACCTATATAACAGGCATGAGTTTCTTCCTGTTCCGGTATCTAGCACAGTAACTACAGTGCAGGTACGTGCGAGACACACGTGAGGAGCAACTCCGTTCTCTTCCCCCAGCTCATGCACATCCTCCCTCTCTCTGCATTCTGTTGATTTAAGTTCTTTGCGTTGACCCAAGATTTGCGTGTGCCCCTCCTCTGTCAGTTTCACTAACCCAGTCTGCAGTGTCGATCATCAAGCCCTGTCTCCATCAAACCAACGTCGCCGGAGTTCAGTCCCCATCAAACCAATTTGGTGAAATTTGCATCATGTACACTTCAACCCCTCTACCTCTTGAACCAACCCAGTTCAATTCGAAATCCATCTCCCCTGTTCCTAACATGCCTGGTTTCGTATCTCACCAAATCCCCACTAAAAAACCAACTAATCTCAAAAAAAGCAAAGGGGTAGAGATTATGTCTCCTCCGGTGGCGTCTCACTTCGTCATAATCCCCTTAACACACACAAGTCTGCTATTGTGCTTCAACATCAAGAGTGGGCAAACTATCCACAGCATAAGCAATTGCACTCCGTTCAAGTTTCAGGCTGAGCCCAACGCCCTCAATCACATAGGTAAACCTCTAGATATACCTGTGTTCGTTGTTTCAATCTGGCCATTTCCCTGTTCATCGTTTTTTCTCTGGGTGTGTGTTTTGTGAATTGATATGTCTGAACAAATAGGGGTTTAAGTTTGAGTTTGGATTTTGAAACACCAAGTGTTTGAGGAAATGGGTGTTGTCACTGTTGATGAGTTGGACTTTAGCATTTCAGGGAAGTATTGTTTTCCTCCAAGCTCAGCTATAAGCCATGCCACAGAGTAGTAATGTCCTGTCTAGAGTTTAGGGTCTGCTTTCAGTTTGGGTAAATATTGTTGTTGTAGGTGAATCCTTTTGATGATTCTGTGTTGTTGTGGATTTTCGATTGGGACGTATTGCTAAACTGTGTTTGTAAATTAATCTAGGTTCAATTTCGATGATTGCCTTTCTCTGGCCTGATCTCTGAGTTCTTCTATCTTGCTGTGCATCTATGATCATCAAGTTTTGCGATTGAGTTTCATCTTTGATAATCATATCATGGATCTGTACTGCCCTTTCTTGCTATATATTGCTTGATTTCATGTATGAATGTCATTTGGAAGTTTGTGGCATGCATTGTGTGCATATATAAGTAATCTGCATTGGAAGTTTGTAACCTGCATTGTATATAGTGCTATCAATTTCTCATTGATAGCACCATTTAGGACGAAGAGTAACCATCTTAATGAGGAAATCTGTTAGTTGAGCTTGAGATTTTTTTCAGAACAGCGTTGATCTGTTCTTTGGTTACTTCCAAATCCATCATTGTTCTTCATTTTTCTTTTGGTGATATATATTTTATGAGATGCCTTCTGGAATTTTGTTATCATTGGGATCAGCCCCTAAATTATGGAAAGATTATTAGTTATAACCCTATAACTCAGCTCAATCACAAATTGGACAGAAAAATATTGTGACTGGATGCAAAGTATTCCTTCCTGGTACTAAGTCAATTGAGACAGCCATGATGTGATTCATCAATCTGCATTATTGTTTACTAAACAAATAATGAGGTTTAGCTGAAGAATATGGTTTTGCATACTGAGACAGTGAGACTAGCATATCAAACAGAATATCTAAGCTGATCTTTTACACTATAAAGCACAAGACTAGCTACAGGTACCAACTTTAACCTGGCCTAGATCTTAAACATTATTTTCTTCATATATGATACAACCACGATTAGGTAAGCATCCACACTACCATTTCCTTCTATTTTTGAAGACCTGATAGCTTACTGATGGTTAACATGCCAAATGGTTCAGAATTGTATAGCTGTGTCCTAGCCGAAAGTTCTTGCGCCACATAACGCATTGTGGGTCGCAACTCTGGACAGGAACGTGTGCAGGCCAAGCCTAAGGTTGCCACGAACACCACTGCCTCCGCCAATTCACCCATTGGAGGCTTTAGACTTTGGTCTAAGACATCTTTTAAAAGTATGTCAGTGTTGGCCTGCGATGATTTTGATGACTGTTGTAAAGATTTTAGCATTTCCCCTGGGTGCTTTCCCATCAGTACTTCACAACTGAAGTTTTGATTGACTATCTGAAGTTTTGATTGATTATCTGAAGTTTTGATGATCTTGATGAATGGTTTGGAGTATTAGATTAAGGACTGTACTTGGAAAGATGAACAGGTAGGGATGGGAGCATTTAGTTTTCATTTTTATTTTTTTCCAAGATCAGTTTCGCGTACTGTAGCAATCTCGACAGTATTGAGGACCTGAATATTGTAGCCACTACTTGCTCTTACCATCAATTTCTTTTGTGTTTTAATTTCCTACAGCCATTCTTAACGTTATACTTGCTAGCTCATTCTTGGATCAGTTTTCCTATCTAAACATGAGATATTCATTCGTTGCTGTTATCCTCATTTTCCTGATTGGATTAGTAAAGCATTTCAGAACATCAAAAGTGAAAGAAAAAATGTGCAGAGTAATGTAGTTGTTTGTTTTCTTAGTATGCACTTCAATTATGCGATCTGTCCATTGAATCACATGTTTAGCTGTAAACAATCTGGATGTTGTTCGTTGGTGCATACACTGTTGATATAGGTTTTTTTTGTCAACTCAGTTTGTTAACCAGGTGTGTGCCCCTTTGTATAGTTTCAACTTAGTTTGTTGAGGTGTGTCCTTGAAATATGAGTCTGCGGTGTATATTAAACTACAGTTTATGCTAAGATGGTTGTTATCTTACTTTCCCTGTTTTAGTTTTGTTAATAGTCTCACTTCTATATCATCAATTTTAGCTGTAATGGCTGTGTACTTTATCTTTTTATGAGGAAATTTGTGATTGTGTTGCAACTCCTACAAGCATTTAGGTTGAGTTGCATAATTAGTATATTGCATAGCAATATTTGATGATCAATACATGCAATTGTGGGTCTTTAGTTTTTTTTTCCGTTCTTTCGCTTCTAATGTGATATTACTTTAAACTTCAATGCTTTTTGATATCAGTTGATCTGGGGTTTTCCCATGCTTCCCAAAATGAATGAAACTGTTGAAAAGATTAGAGCTTTCGTGCGTATGGTTTACAATTTATATCAGTTTTGATCGATTTAGTCAGTTTGGTTAGTTTTATCTGGGTCTACTGGTGAGTGTGATATGTGATCAAAAGATACTAGCATGAATGTGATTTCCCCACCACAGTCTGTCTATCTCTGATTTAATTTCTGGTGTTGTAATTTACCCTAAAGATATACTTTCACCTCATCAAACATGAAAGCACTGCAAGTCTTATGAAATTGTGAGTTGTTGAAATTCAGATCATATCTTTTTTCCATCCAATCATTAATTTATGCTTGGTTGCTTTCAATTTCGAATCTTTGTATTTTCATTAATTGAATTGGATCAGATGGATATGTAATTGTTGTTAAGGGTACTATATTCATTTTTTCTATTGGGTATGTGTGAATTTGAATCTTCTATGTCAGTTATGTAAGTCCCATATCCTGCATAACTCAAGACGTAGTTTAAGTGAACTGAGATGTAGTTTATCTTGGATAGTTAGTTGACCTATCTGTTTGTGTGCAAAAACTTTCACTCAATATCTGTGGAGATATCTAACACGCTGACACTGATGTGGTTTTTGCAACAGGTGAGCGCTTAAGCAAATAGTCAATATCGAAACTATAAGTAACGGATATCCCCTGGCTGAAATGAGATGAGATGCAAAGGATAAAATTCAAAAGCCAACTTCTTCTAGCTAGCTCTAGGGTGCTGTATATATAGTAAAGTAGCACGTAGTTGAGGGTTAGAACGAGCTAAGGGTGGGCAAAGATAGAGCACTCTGAATTAGCTTGCATACAAATATAATATGGGACTTGATTGCATGGTGACTTGGAGAGAAATTACAAATGTCAGTGCCAGAATGAAAATTAGCATAAGGCACAAATGATCAATTTTTTTTTGACTTTGTCAAGGGTATGCATGCACTTATATATTTGTGGCTTAATGCATGTACTTATACTCTTCTGCTGATGATTAACTGTAATTTTCTATATTGCCATGGATCAAGAGACCAATGGATATTGCACATTTATATTGTACTGTTATAGTCTTGCACCATGTATCCTACTTATGCCAACATTTATAATGGAGTTTTTTTTCCCTTGGGTTCATTAGAGATGACAAACTTGATAAGGAACATCAGACCATTCACAATTGGCATGGCTGTTAGGGCACGTGTTGCTCTCGAATGGAGGCCTCGACTGTTTGACAGCCTTGAATATGATGGCCTCCATTATCTGTTGGTGGATGAAGAGGTGAAATATACATTCATATATAATTGCTGCTTAGTGACAATTTTTGTTGTTCCACCCACTCTTTCGTTCTGAACTGCTTTCTGAATTCTGCATGTCTGTAGGGTTCATCCATCCATGCTATGATTGACGAATGTTATTATGGGCATATACCGAAACTGATGAAAGTGGGACATGTATATGACATTCGTTGGTTTGGTTCAAAGAGAGATACTGCCAGGCAGAGAGTTTGCCAACGTGATATCATCCTCACCTTCACTGCAAAAACTGAGTTCAATGAATTCAAAGAAGATATGAGCACAGTTCCAAGATATGCTTTCAAATTCATTGAATTTGCTCAGTTGCAGCGAGAAGTAGACCATCAAACCCTGCTTGCCGGTAAGTTGGCTGATATATATATATATACACATGTGTACGTGTTGTGAGTATATGAAGTCCATAACAAAATACTAACATTTTTGCTCCACCAACTGCAAGATCTGTATGGATGCATCAAAGCAGTGAAAGAACCAATAGAGATCACAGTGAAGAATTCAAAAAGGAAGCAGATCAGAGCTGATATTAAGTTCATGTTCATAGGGTATGTTTTTCTACAGCCTTTACGCTTTAATTCATATGCTGATCAAATATCTTTTTTACAAGACCATTGCTCCATGACCACTACTATGATTTCATCTTTATTGGAAATTTTGTATTCGCTAATGTTGCACACTGGATGTACAGGCGAGAGGAAATAAAAATCACATTGTGGGGAGATGTGGCAGCATCATTTCCTATCCAAAAAATTAGTCAGTCTCTTGAACCCGTGCTTGCAGCCTTCACTGCAATGCGGATAACAAAGTATGAAGGTATTACAATTGACTCATCTATCGTGATTTATTCTCATGTTATCTGTTTTTTCGAAATGTTATGGGAATTCACTGTTATCACTTATGCATGTTTTTTTTGGATGTTGTTTTAGGGTATGTGGGAGCATCCAGTACAAATCATACATGTATTATTCTGAATCCACGTATCGAGCAAACGGACAAATACAAAACTGAGTGAGTATCGTATAATATAATCACTAATCATCACAAATCTATTTAGGGTTCAGGGCAGTATTAAGATGCAGCTGGGTGATACAAAAGTTCAAATTGGATCGTAATATATGCTGTTATATATGGTTACATGTAGTTTAACAACCGCATAAGTTCTTAACAAATAATAAATAAAGAGTAGGTTTATTTCAAAAGGGTCTACCCTACTGACCTAAGAATTGCAGTTACTATGAATGCATTACAATTTTGAATCTAAAACTTTGGTTCTTTAAACTCCAGCTCAATGATCTTCTATACTGTGCAATTTTCCTCTTCAATTAGATGAGTTTTTATAAAGATATGCCACCTGTCTGGCCTTCTAATGACAGCTTTTCTTTTTCTGTCAGGTTCTCAAGAACAGGTGACAAAGTCAATGTCTTCGCCACTCGCTCAAAATTGACACTCTCAGGAGAAATCAATGAAACATATATGAAGACCGTTGTTGAATTGAAAACTTTGGATCCTGCCATACACATGGTATGTCATCAGGCAACTTTCTGTGCCCAAAAATCTATTTTTTTCCCAGCTTTACTTCTGTATTATTTTTGAATTGCTTTGGCTTTCAATAAGTTGTTCGGTTTACTAAGCTATTTGTGAAAACTGACATCTTTTCTACTTTGTTCTCTGCCAAGCTCTTAAAAAAGTTGGGCTTTGTTTTCTTCTCCTGGATTATGGTTTACTATTAGGTCATATGTCACCATAAGAGTGCTATGTTTGCTTCAAATCCTTGAATTGATCTTATGCTAATGAATGCAAGATCTAATGCCTCTGATCCTTCGTACAAATAATTGTTGTTTTGGTGGTTATGAGTTAGTTTCCCACTTTAATTCAACTGTGTTTAATCTGATATTAATTTCATTTCCTCTTTCACACATCATTTGTGTGTTATCCTTTTTATGTGCAAAGTGTTATCTCAAATATAGTTCGTTGTTGTGTGTGTCCTAACTTAGCTGCTATTATTCTGTAAATGACGTCGGTGAATATAACCACATGTTGTGTAAATCAATCTTCATATAGTCAACCTTCATATACAACAATATTTCTAATCAGCCTGCCTTTTTCCCCCCAGTCCAAATCAGTCTACTGTTCAGGAGTTGTCGCAAGATTTTTTGCTGAAAAAGGTTGGTGGTACAATGCCTGTTCCCACGACAAATGTTACAAGGTCATGCTCAAGAATGAAACACAGGAAGATAATTACTTCTGTTCTGTTCATGGACAGAACGAACCCAAAAGAAGGTAGGCTTGCTCCTTTGCCACTATACACAGTTGCACCTATTCTTATTTGATTTCTACATTAGTGTTGCTTACTCTGCCTCACTCACATACATACACAACTATCATGCAGTTATAGAGTCTTCATGATTATTGAAGATGAACTAGACCAGGCAAGCATCACTATTATGGGAAAAGCAGCAGAGGAATTTTTCCAGGCAACCTGTGAAGAGTTACTGAAAAAAAGATTCTATCCCACCGAATCAACCCTGCCTCCTGAGATCAGCTGCAACATTGGAAGAGAATTCCTGTTTGAGATCAATGTCAACCAACATGGCCAGTTTTATCTGAGGAACACCTACGAAACTGAAGCTGCCAACAAGAAAACAGCCACAGAGAAACCACTGCAGGATGAACACCAACCTGAAGAACTCATACTGGATACTCCTGAAAAAAGATCTGCTCCAAAGAGAACCACGGACAGGAGTGCTGCAATAAAACTGTTCCTGAATGAAATCAACAAGGAGGGGAACCAGTAAGTAGTTCCACAAAATACAATTTTGGGGTGCTTTGTGACAATAACGACCGTAGCCTAACCGGAAATGTTTCATATTTTCAGGGACGACTGTGGAAGCAGCTCAGCAACATAGAGCATGCTAAAAAATTGACAAGTACATCAACTGTACACATTTTAATGCATGCATAAATAGACTAGATCACTTAGTTTTTGTATTTACCATCGTTTGTGTTTTTTAAGCTGTCAGCATTGGTGTAAATACAAGAAGGAATTGCTTTTTGCTGGAAATGACGCTATCTAGCATGAGAAGCTCACGGAGCACACCAACTTCTTCAATTCCTTATTTTGCTTAGTTAAATAGATATTAGTGCATCTGTATCTGTAATTTTAAATGCAGCTGGTCAGCTAATGTTGTGATCAAGAATGTGATCTTGATCTGGGCATTAGCTGTTTTGTATGCAGCGTTCTTAGTTAAATAGATGTTAGTGCATCTATGTCTGTAATCTTAAATGCAGTTGGTGAACTAATGTTGTGATCAAGAATGTGATCTTGATCTAGACATTAGTTGTTTTATATGCACCGTTATATAATTAATTTCTCATGTTTATGTTAACCTATGATGTGAACAATGAATGTGTACTTTATACCCGCGCCTCGCGCGCGGGCTTTTTGCTAGTATATAACAAAGGTGAGTTTTCCCTGTAGCTAGAATAGTAACTACAGTGCCGGCACACGTGCTTGATCAACTTCACGTGGGTTGAGCCCTATAGCTTCACGTTTTGCTTCCTTCTTCAATCACTAAAGCTCGATCAACTCCCACAAACCCAGAAAATTGGTCTATTTGCTCCTAGCCTTACCGGGTCTTCTCCTTCGAACGCCGAGGCTGACCTCCGCCGAGCCGCCTCCTCTCCTCTATCCTGCTTTAAACCCCACAAGCCAAACTATTTCGCGGAAGCACCATACTTCCTTCTTCGATCACTGAAGCTCGATCAACTCCCAGTTGTGATCACCATACTTCCTTTGAAATCGATCGCCGGAAGTTCCTCACTGACCATCTCCATCTCTGAACCCAATCGATCGCCGGAAGTTCCTCGGTAACATCGATATGTGGACTGACTTTTGTTTGGCTCCCTCGAAGGTATCATTTCACAAATTTTGTGGGGAGTTCGTTACCGATTCATTATTTCGATGGTTTTGGTGCTGGCTTTGGATTCAATGAGTTTAACTTTGATTCTGTTTGAGGTTAACTTGGTTTTTATGTTTGGGTCCCAACCCATTTGATTGTTACTACCTCTTGCTTTAAAATGAGTTTGATTCACTATATGAGTTCACTATATATAAGATGGTATTCACTAACTTCATATTGTTTTCATAACTGGCATTCTGCTCATATTTTCTTCCTAATTTCATTCAATAGGTTTTATGGGCATCCATCTGTTGAAAATCAATGCATTTTGATTTTGGTAGGTTCACTTGGTGCTGACTAGGATTTCACTGCATTTGCTGCTATTCATAGATTTTGGTAAGTTGTTGGTTCCATTGTTTTTTGGTAAAGGAGTCATCTTTGACCTGTTTATTTTGGAACCCATGTGCCCTTTTTTCTTTGCGAATTTTGCTGATCAACTTCTTATCTCTGTGAATAGCCAGATTTGTTTGATTGGTTTGATCAAATAGACTCAGATTTGTGATCAAATTTATAGGCTTCCTAATTAATCTTTTTGATTGCCGTCTTAAAAGCCACGCAGAGAGAAAAGCTATCTAAAAGCTATCCTGGACCCAAAAGTGCACGACATATCAAATTTCGTTGTTTTTGAGCTTCTCATCATCTTCGTCTGTCGTAGATTTAGGAAGATATAAATGACTGTATATCCATCCATCCCAACGCAGGTCAGTATAAGTATATTGGTATATTGCTCCTTTTCGAGTGGTATATATATTTGGGATGATACCACAATCTTTTCATTCCCCAAAACCCGTAATTTCTTGATACTCGGAAAGTTTGGTGAATCCAAGACACCATGAAGTTGACTCTTTTTCATGAAAGTTGACTTCTTTTTTTGTGCATTTATTTTATACGTGTTGGTGGGGGAAGCACAACAATGTAGTTCGTGTCTTAGATGCAATGGGATTAGTAGAATTGGTGAAGCAATAAAAATAAATTAATCTGCTGGTGATATACCATTAATAAGCTGTATTATATAGACGTTGATCAAATTTAGCTTAAACAACATGTTGGCTTATCCTATGCAGATAATTTTAGCTCTTAGCTTCTGAAAGTTGTATTACCAATTACCAACTGCTATAAGCTAATAGGTATTACTTTGTTGGTGAAATTTTTGTGATAGATTTTGAGTTTTTTTAGCCAAACACTTCATGCAACTCAATCAATTTCATAGCTGTGTAACTTCTAAAACATGTCAAACTAGATGCTATGTGTGATTGCATGTGTTTTAAGATTCAGTTCATGCAATCACATTTGATTCAATAAATTAAGACCCTGAGTACCTCAATGTTCTTTATGTCTTCTCTTTTTTAATACTAATGATAGTTTTTGTTAACCTAATCAAACTTTGAGGACAAAATATGACACACAGAAGCTTTCACCATTGGATTTCCCATTTATAACTCAACTTTGTGTTTCCTGCTTTCTAGGCACAGTGAAGCTTCCCATTTGTCTCCAATGAAATATGAATATGCCTTATAAGCTAGCTATAGTTTATTCTCTGTTTTAAGATTTATATATATTGATATCTTTATGCTGATTTAGATTTAGGAAAACTTGATTCATTTAACTAAAAACCTGATTGGGTTTGTTGGTTTCTATATCTGTTTTATATTTTGTATTTCTAATTTGTTTGTTTCATTTTCTTTTGTTAGTGGTTTGTGTAGTTTTGATGAATTGTTTCCTGCATTGTTGCATTTGATTGTTGAGAGTGGTATGTGGGGGTGTTTGATTGTCTACGGTGGTGTTGGAGTCAATTTTATGAATGCTTTGTGCTTCTCTTTTCTAATTTCTAGCACATGTGTGAGTCTGTGTTCTTCATATGTCATCAGAACCTTAGATTGCTATATTGTTGTTTTCGATCGATCAATGAGTTGGGTGAAGCTTTGGGCTTTGCTTATTTGAATCAGGATTTCTATTTGCTTGCTAATCAATTTTGGATTTCATATAATTCTATTCATCAATAGCTTTGCTAATCAATTCTTTTACATTCAAATTACCTTTACCTATATAACAGATGTGGGTTTTTCTGTAGTTAGAACACCAGCTGCATGGAATTTTTGAGGTTTGTAGTTTGTACACAGTTCTGGCAATGAGACCATAATTTTTTTTAAATATATGTATATGATATACTGTTGTTGGCATCAGCTCAATGTGTTGGGTGCTGGTAGTAAACATAGTATGCACTATGTTTGGTTACTGAATTAACTATATCTGAATTACTGAATTCCTTATGCGGTATGTAATTAACAAGCTGAATTAATGCATGTTAGATAGTTGTTTCTACTGTGTTAAATACTAAGTGTCTCTACCATTCAGTATCGATTAGCTATCTTTGCCATGGTCATGAGTATGTGTCAACACAGTGCGTATTAAATAAATTGACATAGTGATTGCTCATAATAAACATGTGTTTGATTAACAATATGGCTGGAAAAGTTATGGGTTTTCACTTGCAATGTCTCTGTGTTTTGCATTAAATGTTCATGTCATTGTCATAATTTCATGTTTTTGTCACGTTTTGATTCGTCTCTGTGATTGTGTTCCTTGCTGGATTTTGATTTTGGTGTATGGTTGCTATATATGATTGGTTTTTGTGATTATTGTTAGCATTGGATTAGTTATTGTGGTCCTAGGTGTCCAATATTTTCATGTTATTGATGAAGCCTGTCAGGAAGTATATTGCAAATTGCTGGGAGACCATCAACTTTTATTCGTTGTCTTTAATATTCTATATGCATCATGTTCTTATTGTATTTAAGTGGCTGTGATAGAGTATAAGGAGTGTCTGGAAGGTTTTTTTATGATGTCTGTTGACATGTTTGCTTTATATTTTTCTTAAACTCATCTCCTCATTGTTTTAAAGAAAAGTATGACTCTTTCAGCGAAACATACACAATCAAATTTGCTAATATTAGTTGTCGACAACCTGTATAGATACAGAATATTAGTTTGTCGATGATAATTTTTGCTGATTTGTCATTATGTTTTGTGTCAATGACTGCTTGAATCTTCAACCCTTTTGTGTGCTTCTTTATTCACTTTCAATCCTACCTACAGTTCTACTGATGTCATCCAATTTTGTTTTTTTTGTATCTATAATTGTAAGGTACAAGTGTGTGTGAAAGCATAGTAGATTTGGCATGGATAGGGTGTTATGGTTTTGATTTTTTTTATATGTTTGATAATAATTATAGCAGTTTATTTATTATTCATTTTAGTGCGGAGATGGATGAAAGTGAACTACATATATTAATTAAATAGGTTGTAATAATAATGTGCTTCATGTGATAGCTTAATGTCTCCAATGTAATAGCTTCATGTAATAGCTAAATTGATCTTTCTTTTTCTCTATACTGTCTCTTAGATTTGCCATGGCGCTCTCATAGTATTGGTGCTTTGATCTTTGTTCATCCTCATTTGTTTGCTGCTGACTGTGTCCTTGTCGGCCAAGATAGGCGTGATCAAATTTACTCTTATCATCAATCTTGAATTTGATTTTTGCCTCTCTGATCAATTTCTTATTTTCAGTTCATCGTCGCTTTCATTTCCACAAATCTGAAGACTCTCAACCAGCATAGCACAATATTGGCTTTGTAGAATCAATCAGTATTGGTACCAGCAGTTCGTAGAGGCTTTGACACCTGCCTCAGGTATAATTCATTCTTTGCAAATTTCTTTGTCTTTGTATGGCGGCAGGAGAACAACATGGATTAAATTGGATTATAATCTATTGTATATATGAAGTGATTGTGGTTGAATTTTTCTTTTCTTTTCTGCAGTTTGATGACAAT
This sequence comes from Geum urbanum, assembly GCA_946800695.1. NCBI lineage: Eukaryota > Viridiplantae > Streptophyta > Magnoliopsida > Rosales > Rosaceae > Geum > Geum urbanum. The sequence continues at coordinate 59,450,976 of OX327005.1, read as the reverse complement.
TGGTTTCATTTTTCAGGTTGCATCACTATCGATTTCTCATTGATCTCTCTTCATTAGCAGAGTAAGATTTCTCTATATCTCAGTCTTCATCTCGAGTTGATGTTTGCTTTTTATTGCATGTTTATACCTTCGTAGAATCAACTGAAACCCATCATGGGTTTTTTAGAATGTGATAGATATTTCTGACTACTTAGTTTCTTCGAAAATTTATATGATGATAAGAATATAATTAATCCTAAAATTTTTCATCGCATCGCTCTATTCTTTTTGATGGTGCATGGATGGTAGTGATGTCTTGATGCTGTCTTATCCATTTTTTTAGTATATTCTATGATGGTTGGATATATGTTGTGACATATAGTACAATAACAAGTTTGCTAATTTCATTGGACACATATATGGATGAAGTTCATTTTTTTTCATGTGTCTAACATTGGTTTTTACCGAGTATGTAATGTAAAATGTTTTTACAATACGCGAACAGCTTAATGACTGGCTTAATTGAATACATGACAGTACAATTTTGTTGAATTGTTGACATGTAGTTTAGATGGATTGAATTGTTTAGATGTGTTATGCTTCTATGAGTTTTGATAATGTATGCTCCATTGTCATTTTCAGTGATGCTGTTGTTTCTATGATTTGAGATTTAGGGAATTTCTTATCTTTCAACTTTCATTTAGATGTTAAATATACAATTTCATTCTAATGTTGATTAATTTATGTGCTTTATATAAGATTATGTACACTTAGATGCTCAAGATTTATCTTTTTCTTTTTTATGTGAGTGCTTTTATATTTGTGATTTTCTATCCAATCAATGTCACATGCTCATAGTCACATTCTCACACAATTGATTGTTTTAGATAATTGTTTATTTTTTGTTTTCAGTCATGGGGCGAAGGAAAAATATTATCTGTAGGAGTGAAGAAACCACAATGTACGTTGACACAGCCACGACAGTATCTGGTAGTTTGTTTCACATGCTCTATTATTTTTTTGTAATAGATTAAAAAGAAGTCAGAGTTTTTGTTGGCACTTGGCACTAATGATTTAAGATGACTCTTCTTCATTTTGGACACCCCAAATCAGATTCTACTTCATAGCATATTTTTTTGGGTGAATCATACCTGTTATCTACCAACTTTGTTATTTTTTTAGGTGAATCATACATGTTATTGACCAACTTTGATATTCTAGATAATAGGCTAATGACAGCCTAGCTTATAATTTATCTTTTATTTATTTTCTAATTTGTGACTCATGTATATGTTTTGTGTTGTAAAGTAGAATTAAACTTCTATGATTTATATAAATGAGAACTTCAACTCCTATCTTTTGTAAATTGTAACTACTATCTTAGATAGTACTTGGTTTGTAAATTGATTTCTTTTCAGCTAGCTATAATGGTCAAATCAATAAATGTGAACTTGGATGCTTCTAAAATTTCCAACGGATGTCACTTTGGCTGTATTTTGTTTTTCTTTATATTATTGCTTTAATACATTACTCTGTGAAAAAATTTCAATTTTACATTACTTTGTTTAAATCAATCATTGTGTTTTCTTTGAAATTCTCATTTGTGCAAGACCGCTCCTCGACATATCTCTTCAATGCAGTTTCGATTCCTTGCATTCGTATTGTAAACAGATCATTTTTTTCTATATATGCACAGATCTCTCCTGCCTTCTTTTATCTCATCTATTGTCTGCATTGATGTACTATTACTCATCGAAACAGTAGTGGTAACACCGCCCCAACGGGGCAGGCGTCCACCTAGTGGTGCATGGACTAGGATCATGAGGCCTTTTGCCTTGTGATCATGAGTGCATTACTTTGCCTTTCTAATATTCATATCGGAATCATAAAATTGCACTCGTTTTTTTCTTTCTCTTGGTATATAATTGGAACCCAATGAACAGCTACAAAATAACTTCAAAATGAAACAATCAATGAGGGCAGATAAAAGTTTTTTGGAGATTCGTTATCTGCCAGAACCTTCCTTTCCTAAAACTATAGCATACATATATAGCAATTAACAAAGCGTAAAATATTCCACCTGACCCCAAAAAATATTGATGTCATTGAATTGTCAACAGTCTCTCTCCAAGCTAGCGTGACGCAATGCGTAGAGGTGATCTGCCATGCACAAGCACTGGTTCGTTGCTAGAAGCTTTCTTTGCAGCAACTTCTTCTAAACGTTTCCATGTGGCCTCACGTTGTGCTTTTACCTCATCCTCCTTGGATTCATCTTCTTCGAACTCGACTAAGCATTCCTTGAACAATTCAGGATCAAGATCATAGAAGATTTTGCGGACGTTTAAGGTCAAGCTATGAACAGCCTGATTCCAATGATTTCTAGCATTTTTCTCCAATGCAGAGAAGATAATGGGCAGTAAAACCTTCCGGTTCTGTTTAATTAGGTTCTCAATGTGATCATTGTTCCACAGAAATAAAGCTCTTTCTGCCACCTGACAATAAGAACCGGCTTTGTTAGATTCAAGAGGAAAAGCTGCAACAGAGGTGTATTTTTTCACATAGATGCCTCACAGATGAATTCAATTGGCCAGTCTTACAGTAGGGAATCAAGATATTTGTCACATCACCATTCAGCACCAATTAAACTGGCTAAGTGCTGCATGACAACAACATTGACATTGATACATATTAAGACTTGAGCTTCAAATTCAAGAATTTTTTGTAGATTTCTTCCCAACTTTGTACAGGCTTCATTGGTACTTACCTTTAAAAGGTATTATCCTAAACAAGGAGTTGTTTCAAATGATAGCGACAAACTTATGTGTCCAGACAAAGTATCCTAAAGCTCATTGAAGAGTGAAGACGAAGGACATGATTAACTAAAGGGAATAGAAAAAACAGACAACTGTAATAATTTTTTCCCTTTTCTGTTGGCAGTTGTAAGGATTAAGGTTTAGAACATGGAAACACAAAAACGTAACACTATAATATATCTCTAAAAAAATAGGTTCAACTGAGATTTCTGCACTTAACACCAAAGATTACTTGACAGTATATTTAGAATGATTAATATGGATGGATAACTCTTATGAGTTATGACTGCATGAACAGAGGAAGTTTCATGAGGGCTGGAAATCAAAAGGTACGAAAGAAGAAACAAAAAGCAAGTAAAAGAAAACACACTACCTGAAAGTGAGAACTGTTCAAACAATGAGCAATCTGACGAAATAAGGGAACCATGCAGCGCTGGAATTCAGATGGCTGTGTGGCTTCTAAAACCTCCTCCAACTCACTAAGAAACAACACTTCCTTAGAACTGTTAGTGACCGGCCAGTACTTCAATAAACCCCTTATGACAGTATCAGCAAGCTTGCAATCTTTTTCTACAAATTGCGTAATACAATAAGATAGCTGTTGATGGTACATTGCTAAATATCTCGGCTTATGCAGTGGAATTAGTGCCCGCAAAAGGAATAACTTGTGTTCTTCTTTCAGTGGCAGGGCAAATCCATTTATGATACTGCCCAAAATTTCTAAAAGTTCAGAAACCCCATTATGCTTCTCAGCCTCGAAGATAAAACTATAGAAGATGTTGTTGATAGCTTTTCTGATGAATGGGCGATGCACCATAAATTTTCCATAAGTTCGGTGTAGAATTGTTTTCAAATACTCCCTCTCTCTAGGATCTTCCGAGTCAAACAGATCGAGCAACTTCAGAATGAACGAGTGATCAACGTATCTTTTAGCTAATTTTGCATCTGTCTCAGGTGATGCCACAAATCTCAACAAAAACTCGTAGACTATCTGCAAGTGAGACCAAGCAGGATCCATTGAAGGCTCCTCCTCTTCCAAGTCAAATCCATTTTCGACTTTATTCTCCCGTGGCTGTGGAGAGAAAGACCTGAACAGATTTGCAGACACCATTTTGATACCCTCTTGCATTACTGTTTCTGAAAATTTACCATTTGCCGAAGTCACATAATCCACTACTTCCAACAGTGTTTGCCGCTTGATCTCTTTCTCTTTCAGATGCTTTGTTGGGTCCGTGAAGTCAAACAGAACACAGCACAAGTTAAGCTTTCTAACTAATAAGTTCTGCTTCTCTGAATTGGGAACATCTCTAAATCCAGGTAACGCTTCATATGTAGAAGACGACACAAAGCCATTCAACTTCAAGTTCCCACCCTTGACATTTTTGTTTCCATTACTCTTCCCAACATCCGTAACAAAACTACTGGCCGGCACAGACGAAATCACATTACCAGCCTTACTAGTCCCTAGATCACCAATTTTCGAATTGGTGGGAGCATTCGAATACAATCCCTGACCTCCATCCCTATTCTCAGAATGCTTAGATGACTTCCTGTGAACCTTACTCAATATCTTGCTTAACATATTTCACACAACAAAGAAAATGTCGCCCTCTAAAACTACAGCACAGATAATCTAAGATCCTCAAAGTGATCGCCCCGAAAACCCTCCTGCCGTAACCAGTCACAAACACAAAGCACCAAGGGGGCCAGAAACCCCCATTGTCATCCGGAAACAAAAAATGAAACCAAAATCACTTACCCAACATCACAAAATCAAACTGAACTCATTTTACTCCCTTGTCACATAAACAAACAGAACCCCAACAAGTCTCTCAGCTTTTCGAGTCACAATAACTGTAAAGTCTTGCACTTTAACTTAATACTTGCAAAAAAAAGCAGCAACAGCTACCCAAATTTGAACTCAACAATCCGCACCACTCCTCGTCTGTAATTATTGAACAGCCAAAACTTAGACAAGAAATACAAAGCAAAATGCTCTAGAAGATTCAAATTGAGCAAAACAAAAACACATGCAAGAACACAAAGCTAAGCAGGCGAGATAATAAAAAATGAGAACCCAGATTGAGAAACAATGAAGCAATGAAAAGAGAGAGAGCGAAGGGGTTTGGTGATTGCTTACAGTTACAGAGATGAGATGAGTTGAGAAGAAAAGAGTGGGGCTTTGTTTGTCTTCGCTGTAGTTTGTTGACTCAGGAATTATGCGCTTGTTTTAAAATAGAGAATAGGAGAAATTCTATTGTGCTTGGTTTGAGTTTTCACTGTTCTTCCCGGAACAAGGTGTGTGGGTCAATCTCTCGCGCTCTATTCCTTTCTTTCTCCTTTCGTTCTGATAATCTGGAAGAGTCGAGTCAAACCCGAAACACCCCCACACAACCCGATCACGTAGTTTTATTATTATTTTCTATTATTTTTCAATTTTATTTTCAGTGGGAGGAAATAGATTTCTTGCCCCGCTTCAATTCGATATATAAAAAAAACTGTCGAAAGGATAAAAAAAAATGTCGATATGTGTGATGAATTGATGATTCCAAATACATTTCTTTGGATTACACCAAAAAATAGCAAAAAGTTCTAGTACTCCAAAAATACTAAAATTCTTCAGTTTTGGAATGTTGGATCATTTTTGTAGTCCCCATTTTTGAAGAAATGAAGTGATCCAACGTTCCAAAATTATAGTTTTGGTAGTCTGAAGTACTGTAAAACACCCCATGTTCTGCGGTCATCACTTTCGAAAAAATGAAGTGACCAAACTTCCAAAATTAGAGAGTTTTAATGTTTCGGAGTACTGTAAAACATTCCAAAAAAAGTGGTTACTCGATGAATATATGCACTAAAACATGATTTAACAAAAAAAAAATCTATGAAACTTACTAGTGTATCCAGTTTTGAGCTATGTTTTAGACATGGAAGTCTACATAGAGAATTTTATTTATCCTCAGGATAGAATTCTCAAGTATTAGAAACAAGATTATATTACTAGGACTGGTGCATACGGAGCTTAAAGTCTTTATTTTCAGGAAAGGAAAAAAAAAAGAGTTGGCCAAGGAAATGTTCAATCTTCAACTCCTGTTATCACACCAGGTCAATCATCATAGCTGAAAGTATCGGTCAAACAAGACGAACTCTAATTGGTAAAAGAAGTGCTCGGTCAACCTTAAACATCAAGTTTTAGAGTGTCCAAAGGATAATTACAATGGATTCTGAGCGACAAAACTACAAAGCTTTTAAGCAGCCTACACGCATGTCTAGACCTAACCTCACTTCAAACTCCCTGCTTTCAATAGACATTACAAGCTTTAGACCATATGTGAGAAATCCGGCATCATTACTCAGTAACAAAAAACTGCAGTGATGCTGAGAGCTTAATCTTGCATTATGAGAATATGCCAATAGAGGTCGTAGCTTGATATTATTCTGTCTGCACCACTATGTGTACTGGGATCTGCTGTCAATAAAAGCTTGAGTTGATGGTTCTCTCCCTAGAAAGCTGGTCAACACTTCCATGGGTTCCTTTAATCCTGCAGGGGACAATACCTATAAACACAATTAGATAATAACGAAATCGATATGGATAGTGAAGGCAAACAAGTATTAGCTATTCTTTGTAATTAGACAAAACACAGTAGATGGAGGATCATTGTAGATGAAAGATCATCAATGAAGATGTTGGCATAGCCTATCTTATCTCAATGCAAATTCGGTAGTTCATTCATATGCATATTATGATGGTTTTCACTGAGGATGACACATTTGCCACATATCCCAGACCTTTCTGGATTGCCCTAAAAACAGATAACCGTTAGTGGCTTGTTTTCAAATTTCCCAGAAAATAGAGTAGACTTCCCTCCAGTTTGAAAATGGCTTTTTAGGACAGCTGTAATCGTTGACTTACCTCTCAAACTTGAATTAGATAGCTTGTCACTCAATTTGTGTTGGTTAACTCAAAACCGTTGACATTTCTCCTTAGTTTTGTTAAAGAACTTTCTCAAAAGCTGGGTTGTTGTGTTGACCTCTGGGTTGGGCTGTTTTATCTGGTTTCTAGGAAAGAGCCTCTGCTTTTCTATGGTGTTATCATTTCCTTGTGTTGTGACAGCCACGTTTCTTCCTCGGTTTCTCTCTCGGACCGGTAGATCTTGAGAAGCAGCGTTTTACCCATTGGTTTCTTCCGGTAACCGCACACATGCTTGTCACTTCGTGCCTCTGCTTGTGTGGGCGGCTGGTGCACGCTTTCCTTGGGTTTTGTGCTGTTTCTTTTCAGCCTACATGTGTGCATCCATAGTCTCTTACCTCTACTTGTGACCAACGTATAAAACATGGCTGCTGGGTTTATCTCCATGGCTGTACCATCTATATAAGGACTAGGGTTTCCTTAGTGAGAGGTTTGTTGAGTGAGTATTATTTTGGATGATTCTTTGAGAGCACAAATCTGTGGTCTTCTCTCTTCACTTCTCTTCCCATTTCGGTGTCTATGCTTACTCTTTGTTGTGCATGTAAGCCATAGATTATCACTCATAAAAACTGTTTTCAAAACCCATATGCATCATTGCATAAGTGCATTCCATTGAAATATGTATGGAGATGCTCAACCCGAAGAAGTAGATCAAGAAGATTTAACTTACAAATAGTTAAGATCTGAGTTGATGTTTCTAAACACTTTCCAAGTTGTAAACACATAAGTCAAGTAGTGTAGCTCTGTTTAGAACTGGTAGTCAGACTAGTTAGGATAGCATACAGGCTATGTATCCCCAGAGTACAAGAGTCTTGTAACTGTATGTGTTACTTTATAGTGGAAATGTCTGTCCCTCAAGAGTTAGGGGCACGCAGTTTTTCCCCTGGTTGCAGGGTTTCTGCGTTAACAAAAACATCCTCGTGTTATTCTTTACTTATTACTTTTACAGTTCAATCACTCGTATTCTGTAATTCGGGATAAATTGTCATTCTGTTATCCCCGAGTACAGTTTAAGCGAAAAAGTTGTAAAAAACCTATTCACCCCCCGCTAGGATCTTTAGATAGCAATCATAGCAAGTACGAAATTAAAATCGACCATAAATCCAGCACCTGTTGAGTCAAATATATCTTCCTTACCTTGTCCCTGAACTGCATGCCGACATACTGGTTTAAGTAACTGTCATGAAACTTTGAGGCATATATATCAGCAGTAAAAACCTACCAGTAGTATTCACGGGATCAGTACTCATCATCTTTAGTATAAATTAATGAAATAATCCAAATTATATCACTTGGCGATGATTAAAATAAATAATATATTGAAACTTGAAAAGGATATGCGGCTTGATAAACCTCACTCCAAATACGGCTGTAACAAGAAGCTTCATAAGCAATGGCACTACATGGAAATCGTGAGGCTGGATTGACACCCTCTAATGCTGGCAAACCTACCATGATCTGAGAAAACAAATAGTTACTATCAATAGCCAAAACCCAAATGTGCACAGAAGTTACAGCAGATAGCCACATACCCTTGGATGTAGATGCTTGAATAACTCAACTATGTCAACATTTTCAGCCGAATGTATGATTTGATCGAAAAGACCTGAAAACAAAGACACCTTTTACTTTCTTTACAAGATAAGGGGACATATCTGTATTATCGTATTCCTCAATGAACTAGCTGTAGTAAGAAATTACACACTGTCACTGAAAGTACAGTAGTGAGGAAGTGAAGGTTTTTATATTTAAATGGAGCCCATGTAAGATTTTCTACAACGAATTCAAATTCGAGGCTAACCAGATATATCAGCATTGAACTAAGTAAAGCAAATTTAAGATGCGGATGATTTCAAAAATTAAGAATTTAGCTTGGCAGATGTACAAAGTACCACAATAACTCACAGTAGAGAACTTTTTGCCTCATTTTGAGAGCAGAAAAGGGATATTGCCATCTTTTAATGGATTCGCACATTTTATCGTTGATTGGCTTTGTGATATCCTACAAGCAGCAGATATTAGCTATTGAATATATCTTATACAGCTAGTACAGTACGAGTATTTACATGAGAATGGGACTAATAGAGCCAAAATAGTACATCAACTTAGCTCCAAATAGCTGAAAGGGAAAAACACAGGGCACACTTACTTTTCAAGATTCTGCCATTTAAATAAGATAACAGATGAACAAAACATGCTATACCTGATGGAAGCCGGATATCACAACTTCAAACTGAAACTTTCCTAACACCTGAAAAGTGTCAGAGTTAAAACGTAAACCAAGTTATGCAATTGGAAACAATATGAGGTTATATTTACCAGTTCTCTAACACTTGAGCAGGAACCTCCACAAAATCTGGATCAAAACTCAGGCCAGAGAACTTGGAGGACGCGCAATTGCAAATATGTTGGACCTAAATGAATACACATTAACAACAACTTTTATTTGCGGACAATGAAATATAAATTAAGCAAGTCAACGATGAAATACAACATACCACATGGCCAAACTCATGGAAAAGATTCACGACTTCAGAAAATCTCAGTAATGCAGGACCGCTAATATCCTTGAGGAATTGAGTTATCAATAATGCAACTGGGATCTAGTTACACAAAACAAATGATAAATTAATAAGTCAGTATATGTGGTTTAACGTATACTCTCTAAATTTATTAACATCTATTGGTATATCTGACTATCCAATATATGAATTACAACTCAAAGCCAGAAGTAATTCATTTGAACACCATGTAAATAAGACAGCAATCAAAATCAATCATCCTTTCCAAAAAAATTAATAAAGAAATAAATAAAAAAAATAAACTTTGATGGAGAGAAATGAATGAACGCAGCATTCTGTGGCAAAAGTAGTTGCCCATATGTGGTGGCGGCGGCGGTGCGGTGATGGGGGTCATCATCATCACCAAAAGCAAAACTATTCAGTGCAGATCAAATCGGTACCCTCTAAACAAACCTAGATAGCAAGGGCTCTATATATGTTTTAGAATACAACACAACCTGACGCAATCGATTAGACGATGAAACACCGTTTTGAAGAGCGACCACACTGGTATGATTATATTTTCCTTCCCTGCTCATGGACAGCATAAACCCATATTCAAATCATAACTCAATTGATAGCATACAGGAGAAGCAACTTTAACATAAGGTCTCCTTCAACCTTGTGTACATGTCAAGGTAGAAATGGCCTAATAGTTCACCAGAACTCAGGTCAAAAACTGAATACACGCGAACATCAGAATCCCAAACCTCAGCATCTGTAATTTCCTCAAACCTTAAACCTGCACGGATTAAAAAGCAGTGTTGATATCACTAACATCGAAGATGATCTGAAAAAATTTCAAGGACGCAAACTGTAAATTTTGTTTCTGGTAGCGAAAGTAGGTGTTGTTAAAAGAAGTTAATAAACAGAATGAATAGTTACCAAAAAGGTCTTGAACTATCTTGAAGACACCAGATAAAACCAAATTTACTGGAAAGTATTGCTTGAGATCTCCAGAGTTAAAATTAAATTGCTGTTCTTCAGCCTTCTTCACATAGTATAGTAGATCCTCAACTCCAAATGCATAGTCACCTTCCTCTCTTTTCTAATACCGCCACACAAGGCCAAAAAAATATATTCAGTCATGACTCATGAAATAAGCCAAACTTGGAGGAAAATAAAGAAAACAATCTGACCTTTAGATCTTTCAAAATAGAAAGTTCCATCATTGCAGAATCAGCCAAACTGTTTGAGATGTCCTCTAAAAACTCTAAAACCTGAATACGACGGTAACAAAATGTTCAGCAAGAACCAAGTGGGAAGGGAGCGACCAAACAGTCAGTTTTCAGAAGTAGAATTTCCCTAGACTTCTGCTTAGTGAACAAATGAGCCAACAACAGAATCATGGTTCACCAAATACAGGCCACTTAAACTGTTCCTTACTACCCTTTCCAGAGTGCAACTACTTCATATAATGAAGAAAGGGTTATCATGTCCCTAGTTGACCATCCCTTCCTGTCCCAAATCTCAGCAAGAATAACACAACAAATGCATCCCCAAACAATTCTTTCAAGTCCTTTGGACTTCATCTCTCCTTACAACGTAATCACTGCACATATCATCTTAAAAAAAAAGGCAAGATGAGACGAACCTTTGCAGGTGTCTTTGCCATTCTGAGATCAACAGAATATTCCGCATAATTTGAATAGCCAAGTAGCCGAGCAAACTTATGGCGTAGTTGAACCTAAGCCAACAAACTCAAACAGTATTTTCATGATAAATCGTAGAAGATCTTCAAGTCCACACCAGTTAACAACAGGAATCAAAGCTATGCACAATTAAGTGAATTAACTAGTTACAACTTACAACTAATTGCTAAAACAAAAAAAGTTTAAAGCTTTGCATTCAAGTTCGTTGAACGCCTAAAAAACTTTAGTTTCCAATTGGCAATTGTATAACCTTCACCTATATTGCAACTTCACAACTCTAAAAATTCCAAGATCTGCCATGCTAATAAATTCCAAGACGTCTTGATTACAAAGGAGACAATGAGATATTAACACGGTTTTTGGCATCCAAAAGCCATGCCATACATATAAAAGTTACAAGTAGTTTGGAAATTCTGTATTTCTTTAGTTAAGAGAGATAACAATTTATGAAACAGAATAACTTCTAAATCACCTCTTTAATATGGGAGGTTAACAAAGCAGTCAATGAGTGAAATATGCTGTACCCTTGCATAGAGATAAAGTGGATTTGAAAGACTGATTACTAAACTGGAATCACATCAATGTGTAAAAATGACAATAATTACCAAATCTTCTAAGATAGGAAGATTGACTTCTCCACACCTCTTTCCATATTCCACAGCTACCATCTTCCTTGTTGTTCCAACCTTCACAGGACAGAAAATTCATTATTTAGTGAGCTCGTCAACTTTATGAAAATAAAAACAGAAAAATTAGATATCAATGACTTAATGTTATTGCTACTGACAATTGTCGCAACAAATTGAAAAGAGAAAACAACAAAATTATCTAAACATGTCAACTCTTTATATGGTTACTTTTTACTGGAACAGGCTGGCAATCAACAGAATGCTTAAATCCTCGTAGATTGCCTATGTCTAAAGATATATCATGATTGATTATAAATTCCTATCAATTTCAGTTCTTCGATATTCGCAAGTAAAGAAATCTCGGGTCAACAATTTATCAATTTCAAATGCAACCACAGTCAGAAACTTGGTTGATCATACCTCACAAAGTTCTAGTACAGCCGCCACATGATGACTTTTCAAGTTGACCTTCCATTTACCATTTTCAGCTTTTTCTAAGCTCTGTATATGGAAAACATTACTTCAGAAATGAATACTGCCTAGAGCCTGGTAATTGATTCAATGATATATTTATTGATTTTGTAACGAGCTTATTCCCTTGCACATTAATTGCCTGGATAGGTTACATACCAAATCAAAACACTTGTACGCAATGAGTTGTGCAAGACCACTTGTGCGTATTTATCAGATGGTTCTTTATACTTTCGTAGCTTATTTTACATCGATATGATTACAAACAAGTAAATGAATTGAGTTTTTTTATTGTCCAATGCAAACAGAGGAAGAGATCTGATAATACTGATAAGCATTGAAAAATTCAAGGTATCACCCTAAGCAATTCACTGGCTGTGAATAAACAAATCTATTTAATCAGAAAATCAGAATGTGAACCATCATTCACGTGTGGCATCCAATATGATTGAGTTAAAGATGCTGGTAAATATGCTATACCTTGAGAAACTCTTGTGGTAACCCAGCCAACTGACTCTCACTGAAGACAAGGAAGCTACTATCCTCTTGTAGATTTTGGATGTAGCGCAAACTTAGCTCGTCAATCTGGATTCTCACACGCTGCATTTCCTCCCTCTTAGTCAGAGTAAGATTCAACCCATCGCGCTCAAAGTCTCTCATCTGTCACTGATTGGAGAGAATCAACATCCAATATTTTCTTGCATAGCCAAAAACCAAACAACCCCCATCTAACTCCTTACCAAGGCTTGAGTATAGTGCTTTGCTTCAGCATTCACCCATTCCCCTCTAGTAGCAAAAGCTTTGACGACACGGTATACATCCTCACGATTTCTGTTTAATTTCATTGCACATAACATTCATGTTAAAGGTAACAACCACTCTATGCAATTCTCCAGTTAGTTCACATAAGAGAGTCACCAGGGAACCAAAAACTAAAACAATTTTACTTGCATTGCTGAACATGTGCATCGATTCGCTGTCCGGCCTCGGCGCTTGCTTTGCAAACATCAATACTAGTAGATACCATCTTTGGAAACACACAAGACTGAACAAGTGGAAACTGTTGTGCTTCTAATTCGGCTAGAGGTGAAATCACATTTATATATGCAACCTGCAACATGAATCAGCTCAAATTAACCGAAAATGCATCTCAAATTCATCACTAAGCTAGTAAAATCATAGACAAGTTAGAGATTCGTATAAAAAACTCATACTCTCTAACAAAACTAATGATTCAATTCACATGCATAAACTAAACTAGTCAGCTGGAATTTCACACTAAAATGAAATGAGCGAATTGCTTTAAAACCTTATCAAGCGGAACCGAAGCCACAACGTTGTGGACCTCTTTCGACCTGGTAAGTTAACAGCTTTGATATTTTATGTGGATGACATGGTCGTGACAGGTGATAACAGTGATGAGATCAAGAGATTACAAGTTCAGTTGTCTTCTGAATTTAAGATGAAGGGCTTTGGGAACTTGAAGTATTTCTTGGGTATTGAGGTGGCTCGGAACAAGGATTATATTATGTTGAGTCAAAGGAAATGTGTTATTGATCTGTTAGAAGAGACTGGTATGCTTGACTGTAAACCGGTTGATACACCCGTTGAACAGAATCATTGGAATGCAGAATATCCTGATCAAGTTCCCACAGACAAGTCTCAGTACCAGAGGTTAGTTGGAAGATTAATTTACTTTTTACACACTAGACCTAATATTACTTATAATGTTAGTGTGTTAAGTCAATATATGCATAATCATAGTGAAGATCATATGAATGTTGTGATAAGGATTATGAGGTAATTGAAGTCTGCTCCTGGTAAAGGCCTTGTGTTCCATAAGTATGACGATTTGGAGACTAGTGGTCACACTGATGTAGATTGGGTAAGAAACATCACTAATCAACATTCTACTTCTGGCTACTTCACATTTGTTCTTGGAGAAGTAAGAAGCAAGATGTGGTGACTCGTTCTAGTGCACAAGTTGAGTATAGAAGTATAGCTCATGGAGTTTGTGAGTTATTGTGGATATATATATATATATATATATATATGTTGAGGGGATTTGGGTTTCGAGCATAAACAGTCAATGCCTCTTTATTGTGACAACACTGCTGCAATTGAAATTACACATAACCTTGTTCAGCATGATCGGACGAAGCATGTAGAGATTGATAGACATTTCATCAAAGAGAAACTAGATGCTCATATTATTACATTTCCATTTGTTCATTTAGAGGAGTAGTTAGATGATATACTTACCAAAGCAATTTCATCTAGAGCCTTCAGTGACTCACTTGACAAATTGGACATTAGAGATCTTCATGCTCCAACTTGACAAGTTGGCATGTCTTTTTGAGTTTTAACAAACTTGTGTGTGTAAATATTTTAGTAACAAACTTTAAGCGAAAATTAATGTGCAGCATGTTAAGAATCATGTGTTCATATATGGAAGATCTTAATCAAATTAATTCAGAGATTGAGACCAGCCAAAAGGTATCTTTCATATGGCGGCTGGGCAAGAAGGAGCTGGCAGCCTTATTGTGGCCGCTTCCCCTAAAGTACGTAAAAAACAAGTTGTTGGAAAGAAACTTGTTGTGGGAAGTGAGGCTATGCCGGATACAATGGCAACAGTGGCAGCCTGGCAGGCTCTACTTATGATCAGACAGTCAGTGAGGACCTGGTCACTATGGTTGTGGAGTCTCCTAGTAAGGTCCAGGCGAACATTATTTTGATTTATCTGTGTTAGTGTTCGTTTTAGCTATGAGAAGCATGTCTTAGTTACTTAGTGTTTTTATCTGAGCATTTGTTCGTGTATTATTTTAATGTTCCAAAATTAATATAACAGTAATGGAATCTCTCGAATCCTTAATATGTGTGTTGTGTAATAAAATGTCTCTCATTAGATATGATTAAAAAAAAGGTACTTTTATAAACAAAAGATAGACCATCCTAACTTGGAAACCGGAAAGTATGGTGTCAGACGAATATGTCAAGACGATAGGAACGTGCGTGATTCGTACGTGGTTATCGTCAAATCGAAATGTTAGGCCATTCTCTAAAAATAAAAAACATATTAGGCCATTAACTGGGCCTCTCTAAAAATCATTTTCCATCTGGGCTTATTCGGTCTTTACCCAACCTGCCAAAATCCACAAACATGAACTACTTGACTGTAATGCGTTAGTCTCTGAATCTGAAACCCAGGCTTGGCCGAAACCTTAACCCCAAAGCCAGAGAGCGACGAGCCACCATGGCTCCCAAGGTCAACAAAGACAAGCAGCAGAAACCTACACCGCCACCGCCCCCGCCGCTGGAGGATCTCTTCAACACACTCGACGGCCACATCAAAAATCTCCAATACGGAAAAGCGGTCAAAGTCGCAGATCAAGGTCCGATTTCAAATCCTCGAAATCATATGTGAATTTGTATTTTACTGTGATTCAGTAATTTTGAATTTACCGAAACCTAACCGCAGTTCTATCGGTTGCTCCTGCCGACGAGGACGCGCTTAAATGCAAGGTCGCGGCTCTGGTCAAGGAAGATAGGATCAAAGAGGCGCTGACTGTGATTCGCAAAAATCCTACTATCGATTTCAGCTTCGTCAAGGTGTTTGTACAAAAATTGGCTGCATTGTGTATATAATTAGTGATATGCTAAATTCCATACCTTAATTGCATTTGTGTTTTGAGTGATGTGTTAATGTGTCTTATATTGCTTAGCCATGACTAGGTAGGAAGTTAGATTCAGTGTTTCGTTTACGGAATGATTACTAATAATGATTATTGTTTAGGTGATAAACAAAGTAACATCAAAGTTAGGATCAGTGTTTCGTTACGGAATGACTACTGGTAATGAGATATGTTTAGGTGATATTCAAAGTAACATAATGATATGGAGGTTGAGCTGTGTACAGTTATCTTCAAAGAGTAGAAGAGTTTTGGAAATGGAGATGTATTTGAAGAGTAATGGGGGTGTGAGCCTGTTAGTTCATTTATAATTTCTAGTAATGGATGATCCACTATGCAGCAACATGTTCTTTTAAACTTGGCTTAGATTTGTTTTCCTTTCTTCTCAAATCCGTGTTATAGTTACATTTATGCTCTTCTACTTATTTTGAGCTGAATAGCCTGACACGATGCACCTCACATAGTCATGGTTTTGATCCTCAGTTAATTGAAACTTTTTATGAACTTCTCCGCTCTTCAGAGCCAGAGAGAGGGAAGGTTCAAATGAGTGTTTAGTTGAACATAGTGATTAAAACACATACTGACATGTATGTGACTCTGTCTGTCTGCCCGTTCTATTTCTAATCTACTCTTTCTATTCCTAAATAGGCCTACTGCTTATACAGAGAAAACGAGTTAGATGAAGCTCTGAAGTCCTTGAAAAGCCAAGAGGCAACTCCTGCATCCATGCTATTAGAAGCCCAAATTTTGTTTCGCTTGGGAAAGTTTGATGCATGCATCGACATATATCAGAAGCTTCAGAAGTCCAATGTTGACTTACTAGATACAAATTACGTAGCTACCTTGATTGCCGCTGGGAGGGCTTCCGAAGTACAAGTGGAGGTACTTAAGAGTAAAGCAAAGGGCAACTTTGAGCTGGCATTCAATTTAGCCTGTTCGTTGATAGAAACAAATAAGTACACTGATGCCCAGCAGTTTTTACTCCTAGCTACAAGGTAATATGCTACTTTTCTTTCAAAATTCAAAGCGGTGATATCAATTGTATCATATTAATGAAAAGGCATTGTACTGTTTTCTTAGTATGCTGAACTTACATATAGAGCATTTGCTGAAAGAAAGATATATTCTAATGTCCCATGGCCTATGAGTTACTAGTTTATACACTGCTAAATCATGCAATGTTAATAAACCAAGTTAACTAAGCCTTCGTCCTTGTGAACCCCACATCAAACCTTGGATAAGTTCTACTTGCATGTTAAACTATGAATTAAATCTTATAGTTTGTCTTCATATGTTAGCTTGGTTCCCTCGCTACACACGCGCGCGCGCGTGTGTGTGGCAGTCAGTATGAGCTGATGGGAGCAATTTAATTGGTTTTTCTTAGAACCGGCAAGGAAATATTGGTGGAAGATAACATACCTGATGATGAGATAGAAACGGAATTGGCACCAATGACTGTGCAATTGGCCTATGTTCAGCAGGTACTATTGTAATGTTTAAACTATTTGAAATCTTTACTATCAGATTTGCCAGGCTGGCAATGCAATAGCTACTAATAATATTTAACTTTTTTCAACAGCTCCTTGGGCACAGACAAGAGGCCACTGAGTCCTACACAAACCTTATTAAATCAGATATTGGAGATGAGTTATCACTTGCGGTGGCGGTCAACAACCTAATTGCTTTGAGACATCCAAAAGATGTATCAGATGGCCTAAAGAAACTTGATAGACTAAAACAAAAAGATGACAAACAAAGTTTCCACCTTACTCCTATACTGGATTCGAAGCTTTCACCAAAACAAAAAGAATCAATATATGTGACTCGGGTTCTCTTACTTCTCCATGCAAATAAGATGGATCAGGTCTAACTTTTCTCTTGATGATTTATTTTCACTTTCAATTAGTTGGATGCAAGTCGTTGTTGGTGTTCCAGCTTCCCCATCTAATCTCTACTTACTGGTGAAATTGGACAGGCTCGAGAACTTGTTGCTGTACTTCCAGTCATGTTTCCCGACAGTGTGATGCCTGTACTACTTCAGGCTGCAGTTTTTGTAAGAGAAAACAAGGCTGGAAAAGCTGAGGAAGTCTTGGCCCAGTTTTCCGAGAAGTTCCCTGAAAAGTCGAAGGTTTTCCTCTTAGCAAGGGCACAGATTGCTGCCGCTGCCAGCCATCCTCATATTGCCGCCGAGTCCCTTTTTAAAATACCTGATATTCAACACTTGCCTGCTACTGTTGCTACTCTCGTGTCCCTTAAAGAGCGTGCTGGTGACATTGATGGGGCAGCTGCTGTGCTTGATGCTGCAGTCAACTGGTGGTCAAATTCCATGACCGAGGACAACAAGCTCAATGTTTTGATGCAAGAGGCTGCTTCCTTCAAGCTCAGGCATGGACGAGAAGAGGAAGCTTCCCGTCTGTATGAGGAGCTTGTGAAAAGCCATGGAAGTGTGGAAGCATTGGTTGGGCTTGTAACTACAGTTGCTCATGTGGATGTTAAGAAGGCAGAAGCATATGAGCAGAAGCTGAAACCACTACCAGGTTTGAAGGGGATCAATGTGGATAATCTGGAGAAGACTTCTGGTGCTAAACATGAAGAGGGTGTTTCTCAGGTTAAGGTTGCCGAGACATATGATGAAGGGAAGATTAAGTCAAAGTCAAAGAAAAAGAGAAAAAGAAAGCCAAAATATCCTAAAGGCTTTGACCCGGCAAACCCAGGGCCACCACCAGATCCAGAAAGGTGGCTCCCAAGGAGAGAAAGATCGAGTTTTAGGCCTAAGAGGAAGGATAAGAGAGCTGCTCAGCAGGTTAGAGGGTCTCAGGGTTCTGTAGCTAGAGACAAACACGAAGCTGGTGCCACATCGAGCAGTGCAAAATCATCAACCACTTCTAAAGGATCCTCACAGAACTCAGTTGCCGAGCCATCAAAGTCTTCATCAAAATCACGAAAAAAGTCCAGGAACTAGCTAAAAGGGATCTAGATCTATTTCCTATGGTTGATTTTTCTATGATCTTGCGGAATTTTACTTAAAATCTAAGTCCTCGAGGAACTAAGCTAAGAGACTTGGCAGTTAATTTTCAGTCTTTTGCTACCTACTTTTGATTCAAGATGATCAAAACTGCATATTTTCATACTATTTTGTGTTTACTTTGTGAAATGAAGCTGTGTAATCAGGATTTTGCTAGGCATTTTGATGGTTACATTACCATAGAATGGTGGATACCTTGTTTTCAAAAAAGTTTTTTTTTTATAATTTTTTTTTATGCTTGCGTCTATGAGTTCTCCACGCTATGTAGTATTCTTGAGCATCAAGTGAATTTCTATTCATGTATTTCAGTATTTCCATATCTGTCAATTTTCGTTACAGTTCTTAACACATGCTTTGCATTGCTGCTACTATAGCAATGTGATGCACCACATTACGTGCCTTCTACTTTTCCTAGAGTCCAAGGCATGGACCTTTTCTGTGCTACTAGTTTTTCCTCCATTCAAAGTGCCTTGTTGTAAACTTGTAATTGCTTAGGTCAGATTGAATATAATTGTTGGGACTTTAGGTTTACTAGATATTCAATATGTTTGAAGCCCACATGTACACAATTAAATTTATAAACAACAAAAATGAACCAAAAGTGTACAAAAAACTTTTCTTAGTCGTGGCTTGACCTATGCTTACACACAAAAGGCCTACCAAGACCTTCACCAACACGCTCCCCAACTCAACACAAAGCACACAACCTATCTTCTTCTTCCCTCTTTTACCCACCAAACAATAGGCCCAAAAATGACTTAATCACCCTTCCCAATATCTCATTGCCATGAAGATTTTACATTTATTGTGTCTTCTTCTTATCTTATCGAATATATAAATTAATCTTACGTTTAATCCGTTCACACTGTTATGTAAATCTTCGTATCAGATCAATCGACTATCGTAAAATTCAATTTTACTATGAAAATGGATGATCATAACTCATAAGAGCAAATGCACCCATTTGGGGAGGGGAGGGTCAATTTTCCACCCAGGTCAATACACTATTCATCTGAATTGGTCCTTGGTCCTTGGTTTGACAATGCAGCAATGAGATCAATTCGAAGACTAATTACTATTCACATAATTTATATTTAATATATTTTTTAGGTTTTGTTAAGTACTTAATGATTTAACATTATTGGTGAATTATTAATCAAATTGAATATTTAAAAAAAATCATATAATTAATTTCGAATGACGTGCATTTTCGATACGAATATGGCAAACCAATGTACGTACGCCACGTGTCACCCTCAATATCATTATCTTTCAGCCAAAAATATCTGACATTTCCGAATAGATTTTCAACCAATTGGTGAGGAACACGTGTCCATTGCAAGATTCGTTATCTTCAGAAATAATTGAGACGATTTTCGATAAGATTTTCAACCAATTGGTACACGCCACGTGTAATCACGATAACTTTTTAGCTTCCACAAAAGTCAATAAATAAGGCCGGTACTTCACTCTCTTCTCACACATTCCTCTCATTAATCTCTTCCCTCCATTTTCAGATAGAAAAATCCATTTCATTTGTCATATTTTCTATGGATGCTTTGAGAAATTATTTGAGGATCAGGGATGAAGAAGATGAAGAACACATTCAGCAAATTCAAGCCAACAATG
Organism: Geum urbanum; assembly: GCA_946800695.1. Classification (NCBI taxonomy): domain Eukaryota; kingdom Viridiplantae; phylum Streptophyta; class Magnoliopsida; order Rosales; family Rosaceae; genus Geum; species Geum urbanum. The sequence goes on along the minus strand of OX327005.1, from coordinate 59,430,558 downwards.
CTCAAGCATCTGCAATGCTCGGAGCGTATCATTCAATGGAGACTCCCGAAGGTCGTGGTTCACGACCCGGTCGTGCCCCTAATGTCGAAAGACACCGGGAATCAAGAGGTAATAACATGATGGAGGATTACTTTGTCGAACGTCCAGTGTACGGCAATGTAATTTTCCGTCAGCGTTATAGAATGCAAAGAACTTTATTTAACCGTATTATGGGGGACCTTTGCAATTTTGATATTTTTTGGGGGCAAAAACCGGACGCCACTGGGAAGTTGGGATTGTTCCCGGAACAAAAAATAACAGGTGCTCTTCGAATGCTTGCATATGGTGCTGGAGCTGATCAATGCGATGAATTCACTAGGATGGGGGCATCTACTGCCCTAAAATGTTTGAAGAAATTTTGTGCCCAGGTGGAGTATCTATACGGTGATTGGTATCTTCGTGCTCCCAATGCCGCTGACTTGCGCAGGCTTCTGCTGAAGGGGCAACAACGCGGTTTTCCGGGCATGATTGGGAGCATCGACTGCATGCACTGGAAGTGGAAGAATTGTCCAAAGGGGTGGTCTGGAGCATTCTCAAGCCGCAAAGGCTACCCAACGGTTATTCTTGAAGCTGTGGCCTCGTATGACACACATATATGGCATGCCTTCTTCGGTACCCCAGGAGCTCAAAATGACCTAAATGTTCTCGGTGCGTCCAACGTGTTCGCGAGAGTTATAAACGGAAGTGCTCCTGAGGTATGCTTTAAGGTCAATGATAACACATACACAACTGGGTATTACCTTGCAGATGGAATCTACCCGAGGTGGCAGACGTTTGTGAAATCAATATCCAAACCCAGGAATGCAGATGAGGCACACTTTAGCAAAATGCAAGAGTCTTATCAAAAATATGTTGAGCGGTGTTTTGGTATCCTCCAAGCTCGGTGGGCTATACTTCGTCACGGTGCTAACTTGTTCAAGTTGGAAGATCTGCGTACCATCATGGTAAGTTGTATCATTCTTCATAACATGATTGTGGAAGATGAGTTTGTGGAAGAAGAGTTTGTGGAGCCTAATGAAGATGATAACATGCATCCATTATTGGCAAGCGTTTATGATAGGCCGGTGGATTTAAACGGAAATGTTATTCGTCATGAACCGGTTTTGAGGGATGGAGAAAGTCTTCCGGCTTTCTTAGATCGTGACTTCCAATTACATTCTGCGTACCTCCACAAGGCCTTGCAAGATGACTTGGTCATCCATATTAACAAATTATTTGGATCATTTGTATTTGTTTTGTAATTTTAATTTAAGTACTTTTCTTTGTGTGCTTTCAATAATGATGTATGTGTGCTTTGGCTTGTAATTTTAATTTGTGTGCTTTTATTTGTGTGATCATGTTTCAATAATAAAGGTATGTGTGCTTTTGTTTCAATAATAAAGGTTTATGTTTCAATTTGTATAAAATACATTGTATACTTTTGTTACGTACACAATATTTATTAATAACATTCAACTTTTATTTCATGAAATTTAAGATACATAAAAGACAATCCAAGCCTAGCAATACAAGAAAAATAAAATTTAAAACACTACAACATTCTATTGTGGGGATTGTGGTTCTTGAAAAAGAGGTCTATAACAATCCGCATTCGGATTGGTTTTTTTCATGATGTTGCTCTTCAACTTTTTGTACCACTCTCTTGAGTCCGGGGAAAAATCACTAGTCTTCATGGCCATGATCCTTGCATCCTCTTTCGCCTCTTCAAACTGATATATTTTCAAAGCTTCTGCTCGGCGTTCCTCGTCTCTTTTCTGCAGAAGCTCCATGGATTTTTTGTTGCTCTCATTAATGGCTAAAATTGCAAGGGCCACATCACTTCCCAATTCTTTATTCTTTCCTTTCCTCTTTGCTTCTTTTGCAGCCTTTTGTCCCATAGGCCTTCCAACAGAGCTAGTAGGAGTATCCAAACCTACATCAGTATCCAAATCAATTGGTGTCTCGGTTTCATCAAGACTTACCGTCGGATAAACAAAAGGAGAGACGGGAGCCGTTGGTGGATCTTTAAAATAAGGGTGATCCTTCACCGCGTCCCAACATTCCTCATTTACAAATTGCTTATTAGTTGTTCTAATGAATTCCAATTGAATTTGACGGGCCTAAAAAAAATTGAAAATGTTATAATGGGATATAAATGATTGTTAAAAAAATAAAAAATCACACTATAATGAGATATAAAAAATAATGGGATATAAATAATGAGATATATAAAATAATGGGATATAAATAATTAAATCACACTATATTATATTACCTCATCCAATTGATTGGTGCCGCTTGGTCTATGATGACGAGCTTGAAGTTTTGCATTATGCCACTGTTTGAGAAGTTTTTTCAAAGGTTTGAAATGAGATTGGAGAGCGATCGGAGTTCGTACCGCGGTTGGACCGGACCAATTTTCCACATAATCTTCACGTACCTTTTGCCATAACCTTGGAAGGGTTTGAGCATTGCCGGTGATCGGGCATACGGTGACACGCGCCCAAGACTCGCACAATTGAACTTCCTCCGCGGTGTTCCAATTAGTACCCGATTCTCCCATTTTTTGAACTAAAATGAAGAAATAAGAACAAGGTAGGAGAAACAACAAGATGGATATGTGAAATCTCAGAATTTTTTGGTGTGAAAAATGAAGAAGAGTGGTTTGGTATTTATAGAATTTTTTGGAAATTTTTTGAATTTTTTAAGACAGGTTTAAAGCATATTCCCGTTTGGATTTAATCTGAGCCGTCAGATTAAATCCAACGGCCCAGATCTGAAACTGGTTTTTTTAGCCGTTGGTTTAAAAAAAAAAAAGGATCCGTTGCATTTGAATGCTGACCGTCCAGATCAGATCGGACGGTCAGCTTCTTCGAACCGTTGCAGCCGGCAAGAAAACAGGCCGTGGGGCCCACAAGCAAAATTTTTTTAAAAAAAAGGGAGCCGCGTCTGACCAGCCGCGTGGCTGACGTCAGCGGGCCCCACATGCTATTAACCCAGCCCAAACCGAGGGTGAATAATCACCCCTCCTCCTGATCGATCACCTGGGCCCCGCAGCAAATCCCCCCTCCCCCCAGCCCAATTAATCCCCTGTGGATCATGGAATCCACCCTACCCTCAACCCAACCCACCCGATTGGACCATTGCTGCATTTGCTCCAAGGTGTAGAGATGGGAAACAAAGAGAGCGAGAGTTGAGGAAAGATTGAGAGCAAAACAAGGATGATTCCTTTCTTTCTCCCGCCACATCTTGGATGGCAAGAAGAAGAACTAGTAAAACTCATCCCACGACCACCGGCACGTGTCCTCCTCCCTCCCCCCAAAATTGGACAATTCACCGTTTGCCCTTCATATTTTTTCTCTCTTCAAAAAAATAAAAAACATAATTCTCATTTAAATTTTTAATATTTCTTTAGATTTATTCAATTTTCGCGTCCTTTCTCTTCCTCCTCGGTCTGTCTCTCTGTCCTGTCCTCTCCTCTCTCTCTCTCTCTCTCTCTCTCTCTCTCTCTCTCTCTTCAGAACTCGATCGACCGGCGCTCGACCTCTCTATTCGGATCCACTCCCTTCACCCCCCAAATAAACAAACCCTAATTTCTCATCGTCCCAAACACGAATCCAACAATCCCCCCAGAAAAAGCTACCTCCTTTTTTCTCCTCCTCCTCCTTGTTCTTCTTATTCAGAGTTCGGTGCCACGTAGAGACCTCCGCCGCCGTCGATTGCGTTTTTCATGAGCTAATTAGGGTTCCGGTAAATTCTTTTCCGGTTCGTATCTGATTTCGAATCAGACACTATTTAGCTTTCTGATCCGTTTCGAATTGGTTTTTATTCGTTTTTGGTGTTTCTAGAGAAAAAAGCCCTAGGTTTTATTAGACGAAGAAAATTGAAATCGATAAAAAAATTATATATATTTAAGAAGAAAGTAAATTCTTTCATTCTTTCTGTGTAGATACAATTTGTTCCATCTTATTCTCACGGCATAGTTGTTTTGGGTATTCGATTCTAGCTAGTTTTAGGTTCTTGTTTCATTGCCAAGAAACTCTGAAATTTTTGGGCGTCGTTTTAGTTTGCCATCAGAAATTGAGGGTTTTTCTTGTTAGATTAGATCTCTGTCTCCTTGTTTCATATCTTCTTGATTTTTTTGGTCCCACACTTCTTTGATCCCACAAAAAAAGGAAAAGAAAAAAAAAGGGTTGTAGAAATCTAGGGTAGGTATTGTATATGTAGAGAAGAATTGGGTTGGGGTTTGTTTTTCGATGGCCTTGAATTTTTCGCATCGACCATGCTTTGCTGGCCATCTGTCTGAGGACAATTTGGTGTCTCCAATGAGGATTCGTAATGGCTACATTGCCGATGGTATTTCGGAGAGGAATGGGGGATGGCATTCGAGCCGGGATGTGGAGGATCGGTTTGAGTTTGGGAGGGATAGGTGTGATAAGGGTAGCTCGCAGGAGCCGGTATCAAATGACATTATTGATCTTTTGCCTTCGGACCCGTTTGGGATGGATATAAGCACCACTTTTACAGCCATCACGAGTTGGCTTGAGGATTTGGAGATGGACTATGGGTGTTATGGAAGGGATGAGGCGGGGACGAGCAATGGGAATTATGAGCTTTTTGCAGGGTTGAATTTTATTTGGAACAATGCTATGAGGTTCCAGACGTTCCCTGGGAATGTTGGTGTTGATCACAAGTCTAAAGTAGCGAGTGGATTTCGGGGATGTTGTAAGGAGGAGCAGGCGAGTGGTGCATCCTCCCGTGACTGCTTGGTGGGGTGTTCTAAAGAGAAGCAGGTAGGAGAGGCTTCCTGCCAACTTGGCAATGGTTCTTGCAGTGCTGAATTTAGTGGACGTTTGAAAGAGAGGGTTGGCGATACATCTGATGCGTCTTTCCAAGCTGGTTTGGGATCAGCTTCTGCGGTGGATGGTGTTTTGTCGTTTGGGAGTGAAGATTGTTGTGGGGTTTCCAGCCAGGAACATGTGGAGTCTCAGCGGGGTAATGGGATTTGTTCTCTTGGAGATGGAGGAGCTTATGATGGAGCTTTAATGTTTGCTCTTGGTCATCTGGGTGTACGTGATCTCCTTGTTGTGGGGAGTGTTTGCAAGCCTCTTTACTCTACCGTTCGTGGCGACCTCCTGTTGTGGAGAAATATTCACATAGATCAGCCACTGAATGAGAAAATTACAGATGAAATTCTTTTGCAGTTAAGTGATAGGGCTCAGGGAAATTTGCAATGCCTGAGCCTAGTGGAGTGCCCAAGGATCACTGACGACGGTCTCAAGCGTGTGTTAGAAAATAATCCAAGGCTTACCAAGGTCAGTATGACGCCAGCATTTATTCATTGTTAGATATTGACCGATTTTTTTTATAAATTTTTACTTAATGGACTTGTCTATCGATATCAACTGTTAAACTTTTGGACTGCTTTCTATTCGTAATACCCTTTCGGCTGTTTCCTGCATTTTGCTATTTGTTTCAATTTTGCTTGTTACCAATTATCAGCTACAGTTCAAAGGGAATGTCATCCAGATGCATGCCTACCTATATATACAGACAGACTCACACTTTCATTTCTTGTTGATTGCATCAATACTAAGATAGAACTAATCTATTGAATCAGTTCCTTGTTGAGGTCAACCTTTTCCCTCGTTCTGGATTATAAAGTTTAACCTAATACTTTAAGTGACTTGACAATATTCAAATGGAAAAAGCCAAGTAGCACATCAGTTGTTTTGTTTCTTGTTCATAACCATTATGTGGGGGAGATGTTGACTATCAAACAATTATTAAATAGATAAGAAAGCACTGCAATTTGGAGTCTTTTACCATCTAATTATTTGTTCGTTTATGCAGTTGAGTGTGCCTGGATGTACTAGGCTCAGTATTGAGGGCATTGTGAATAGCCTAAAGGCCTTCAAGTCTAAGAGTGCACATGGTGTGAAGCATTTACGCATTGGTGGACTCTACGGAGTGACACAGAAGCATTTTGAAGAGTTGAAACTTTTGTTGGGAACTGATAACCAGATGCAGCAGAATGCACGCAAGCCACACTTTTATCACCGAGGGAACTTTTATTTGTCCTGTGATGATGATAGTGACATTGATATCGAGATGTGCCCTAGATGTCAGAATTTGAGGCTTGTTTATGATTGCCCTGCAGAGACTTGTCAAGGGAAAGAGCATCCAACTCAGTTGTGCAGGGCCTGCACACTTTGCATAGGCAGGTGTGCTCAGTGCGGTCGTTGCATCAATGATAGTGAATATGAGGAAACATTTTGTCTGGAGTTGCTTTGCTCAGATTGTTGGAAGCAGCTACTCAAGTCTCAGGAGGCGGAGGATACACAGTTTGTTACGTCTAAGACTCCTGTTCTCCATGAACAGAATAGCTTTGGTTGCCATCATGGCTAGTTACTGTTTGTAGATATGCTGTTTCATGTTATGGATGAGAAGGTGCAAGTGGTTATTTAGACATCTATCAAGAAATATTGAAGAGATACTGTTAAGACTATGGGTCCTTTGTCTCGTTGCTGCTCGAGTTAGCTGACTTTGTTGTGTTCAATCTACCAGTTGGGTTCAGCTTTGGTGGTTTCTGTAGAGGGTATCATCTGTGCTCGTTCCTTTCTTCATATTACTTTCCTTACTTGAGCCTCAGTGTCATTTTTCATTATGGCTGCAAGTGCAAACTGCTGGGCTGTATGAAAAGCATTCTCTGGCTAAAGTAGAGGCGTGGAGCCTTTTGTTCTCGTATATTCACCACATGAGAAATCACCCTCTGATGCACTGCTTTATGCATTCCTTCCAGACCTGTATGAGGATTCTTAGAGCTTCCACATGAGCAGAGCAGTATCGTCTGCAAACAGAGCCCTTGGGACCCTGCAACTTTCAACCTGGTTTTTTGGGAATTCAGAATTCTGAACTACCTGGCTAGCTGCAGCTGGCTTCCTTTTGGGAAATGTGCAGCTTTGAGAAGTATTGGTTCTCATGATGTTACAAGTTAAACTCTATTTGTCTTTCGATTGGTCATTCTGAGTTTGATTAAGAACTATCTGTCACAAGTGTTGCCTCAATTTGTATTCCTGTGAAATAAAGGATTCTTTCAACTGATATCTTTTTGTTTTCGACATTGCATAACGTCCCAAATCAACTAAGCCTGCAGAACACGGGATTAGGCCATATGACACAGCTACTGTAGTAGTCCTGCAAACATGATAGCAAAGCAACATTTACGTACGTCCAATTAGTTCCATGAATCATGCCAACTAAAAGTAAATACATTCAGAAATGTTTAACCAAGCATTGTTCAAGTCTTCAGCAACATTTTGATATCCAGAAATATTACCAGGAGGTGACATGATTGTAGGTATCGAAGTAGTCAATATTGGAACCAAAGATACAATAGCAAGCTTTTGCTGTCTTATACTCGATAGTATTCGATTCAGCGAGACAATTTTTTTTTCTCTGTCAAACCAACATAGAAGGAAAACATAAACTTCTATGCATATTCATAGGTACTCCTTACAAAGCAAGAATCAAGAAACTGGAAGCCATGCCATAAAGACTTGGGATGCTAAAGTAATATTGAGGTGATGAATGAAACGACCTGAGGTAACTTGTCACTGTTAAAATGAAAAGAAAATACCAGAAGTTCTTGATGACTTTGTTTCAGTCTACCTATTACGACTTCTCAATTCCATCTCAAGGTGTCTGAGCATTTGCGCCGTTTCGGCTGGATTGGGCCATGCGTATTCCATGTTGGGGGGCACAATAGCTGAATAGCCCCTTGCTCCTTGTTGTGATCGATAAGCGATATTTCTCTAGACTCTCGTCCATTTATTGATCTTGTAATTAATTTGTTGGACAACGTCCACCTCTTGAACAAGCTCGGAGCTCTACCTGGTGGCCTTAAGCTTAATTATAGCTGAGCGAGAGTGCACAATTTGGGAATAATTTATGCACTCTTGATCAGTTAATTAAGCTTAGCACCCCAAGTACAACTCCTAAGCTTGTTCAAGACATGTTGTCCCGATCGGATTCTTATGATTACATCCAAGAAATCACCTTGAGTAATCTATTATATCAATTATGTCACAACCATTTTACCTCCAAATATATGCATTATTAAGACTTTGAAATTAATCTTCCGAGCAAAGCTAGGAAATAGAAATGTATTTCTTGGTTACTTTCTCGAATACTTTCAAACAAACGGCAAGTAAATTTTCAGGATGTGGAGAAATTCCCATACAGCCGATTTTCTTTTCGTAAACTAATCAAGACCTTTTTTTGTGGAGAAATGGCCGACCTTTGATTCCAATAAGAATCAAACAGTAAAAGAGGCTAAGAAGCCTTCTAATCTACCTGGGGTTTCTCCAACCCATTTACTAACACTACTTGAAAGTAAAACAAAACGAGCTAACTTATGAGCAAGAGAGTTCCTCTCTCTGAAAATATGTTGGAACAGACAACCATGTAAGTTATTCTTCAACTCTACTAGATCATCAATGATTCTCCCATCATCCAAACAATCCTTACTCTCCGAGTTGGTTTGGTTAATAGCAGTGACGATCTCCAAACAGTCAGATCGATTCAAAGCGAGTTGGCACAAGCTGGTTCTCAAGAGCTAAGAACATTTCTTCACAGAAAGCCATTGCTTCTACAACCTTAGGACATATCGCATTGTCAACACACATGCATATACCACCAACCACTATACCTTGATGATCTCGAAAAACAACCCCAATACCACCCCTTCTCTGATCTTTATCAAATGCTACATCACAGTTACTTTTTAACCAACCTGGACTTGGGGGAACCCATGGTTGTTGTGGACATCGCACCCGTGAGAGGCCTTGAAGTTTGATCGATCTATAGAAATCAACATGTACTTTTGTTTGGAAGGCTAGTGTTAGTATGACATTAATTGTCCGATTAAATATAATTATCCACTTAAGCAGGTAATCAACACCTACCCGACCACCCGAAAGACCACCAGGGAGGCTTCAACTTCACTCACAAGACCAACCCCATCAGAGCGCGCACGCGCCCGTGAGGCGCACATCCGAATGTGCGGATCACACATCAGCAAGTACCAGTCCCACATCGAAGAACATCATCAAGCACCAAGCTCAACCACATATATATGTAAGGTATTTATTACAGGTAACGACATCTGATCCCATCTATTACACTCTACACGCTCGCACAACTGTTATATCCAATACACCATCTGACTTAGGCATCGGAGCGTTGAAGGCGGGCCACCCCGTCTTGACCCCTGACTGTCTGTTCATTGTTGTATTCTTCTAACAGCCGTACCCGAGCACGAACACCCGAAGACCCGAGGAAGCGCCCGACCATCCGGACAGCCCCAACGTTCGGACGAACAAGAAAGAGAAGGAGTACTCGTACTTGCTTCTGCCAGATTACGTCCCGCGCGTAATTCGGTAGAAACAGCTAGCTTATTAACTGTGAGAAATTTATCAGACCAAATCCTCCTGTTCCTCTCCTTCCATGCTAACCATAAGACAAACATAAGACCTGCCAATTTTTTGGTCAAGTCATTCACACACACTTCAAACCAATTTAGTACACTTTGAGAAATACCTGTTGGAAGGGTCGGGATGCCGAGCTTGGGGCAACAGCGTTGTAGCTCCTTTGCATAAACACAATTAGCTTGAAGGTGAAGAATAGTCACTTCCTCATCTTTATTGCATAGTACACATGAACCATCCACGTGTACTCTCTTCGAGCGCAACTTTAAAATTGTAGGAAGAACTCATTTGCAAACTCTCCAAAAATGGACCTTTACCTTCCCTGGCACATTTAGCCCCAAAATGCTCTCCAAAGTTGTCGACTACTCTCTAGATCAGAAGAGCTAGCTACAGCCTGACGCACAGAGAAGAAAAAGTTATACCCACTACGGGTAGAATAGACACCTTTCTTGTCATGGCACAGACTAGTCGGTCCTCCACACTTCTTCGACTTAACGGCATCACTAACACCTGTTCAGCTTCACTAGGTATCAAAAGCCTCACCATCTTCTCCACATCCCAGCGTCCATCATGAAGCATCAAATCTGAAACAAAAAGTGTCTGGGCCGAGCTAGGTAATGGCCTTGACTGGGACCGAAATAGAGGAGAATTCGGTAGCCACGGATCATCCCAAATCTTAATCCTAGTACCGTTGCCAACCTGCCAGCGTACCCCTTGTCGGAGTAAATCCTTAGCTTCCCCAATACTACGCCAACATGCAGAGGGACTAGTAGTCAAAATGCCATCCCATACCTCACCATTCGGGTAATACCTAGCTCGAAAAATTTGAGCTACCAGTGTGTTAGGGTTTTTGAGAAATTGCCATGCTTGCTTAGCCAAGAGAGAAAGATTGTGAGTGTAAAGATCTTTAAAACCCATTACTCCCTCATCTTTTGGAAGACACAATTTCTCCCACGAAAGCCAGTGTATCCTCTTATTCTCATCTTTACTTCCCCACCAAAATCTGGCACACATCTGATGTAAAGTATCACAAAACTCCTTGGGTAAAAGGAAACAGTTCATGGTATAAATCGGTAAAGCTTGGGCCACTATACGAATCAACAGCTCTTTCCCCGCCCCACTCAACAGTTTTCCTTGCCAACCCTCCAGTTTTTTACTCAATCTCTCTTTTAAGAAAGTAAACATTAATTGCAGTCTTCTTCCCGCCCAAATACGTTGGAAGACCCAGATATTGCTCATGCTTTGGTTCAATCACTACCCCCAAACTACTAGCAATTTTCTCCTTTAGTGAGCTCGGTGTCTTTTTACTGAAGACAATACTATTTTTATCAAAGTTCACTCTCTGACACTAAATGAGACCTTAAAGTGTATATATAAAAAATAAATAAATTGTTTGATTATATATTGGTTACCACATTTTTGTATAGGTGTGACGCCAGCTTCGGTGTAGGCACATGATGTATTGGGCTTTTCATAAAAGTCACAAGCCCAGAATTTTCAAACATGCAATCTCCTTCGGCTTCACTCCTTCATCTGGAGCCCAACAAAAAAGGTGCAACAGATAGCCCAACATAGATGTCACTAGATTGACACCGAGCTAGGCTCAGGGGCACATCCGTCGACCCGCTCCGAATGGCAGCAACCTAAAATCATGTCCCTTCATGTCTACATCCTCCTCTAGGAACCTTTCGGGTCGGAAGTCGTTTGGATCCTTCCAAGCTTTCGGGTCATGGCCCACGGCCCATACATTAACGTGTAGGGTTGAACCTTTGGGTATGTCATAGCCTCCAATCTTGACATAGGCATTGACTCAGTGTGGGAGCATTAGTGGAGTTGAAGGGTGCATTCATAGAGCTTCCTTGGCCAAACATTACAAGTAAGGGAGGTTTGAGAAATCATCTTCTACCATGACACGGTCGAACCCGATGATCCAATCTAGCTCCTCTTGGGCCTTTTGTTGCCCCCTTGGGTTCTTAACTAGCTCTGCCATGACCCATTCATTAGTTGTGGCTGCGGTGTCTATGCCCGCAGTAATCATATCCTACGAAAATAAAACACAATCTTTTAGTGTCAAGTTTCCTAGTTTTGCATGTTAAGTTTGCTTGGACTAGTTGGTTTTGTTTTCTCTGTGTTTTGGAACTTTATCTTTTTAGGTTGTTTTGTGATTGAGCGTATGACCAAGAGATGTATCATTATCTAGTTTAAATTTGCTTCTTCATTATGAAAGAAAATTATTCTAGGTACATTGATGTATCCGATAAATTTTTCAATATAACACCATAAGTGCGATGATTACCATCAACAAAAAAAGTATCTTTTGAAAAAAAAAAATAGATCCAAGAATGAGCCTATTAGCATCGCACTTAGCCTACTCTTAAACTCGTTTAAAACTAAAAACAAAAAGAAAGATTTTTTTTTACCCAAAGCAGTCCAATAACAGTGTCCTCAGAAAGGTCACACTTGTCCTGCAAGGTAAGTAAGGCATCCACAAAGTGTTGCTTGACAGCACCGCCGCTATTGTTACGTGCTAGTGTGCGCTCTTCCATAATTGCCTTAGTTAATCGATCTCGTCGTGCGCCATGTTTGTCATATGCGTCTTCCTCTAGTGGGAACATCCAACGTAGCCATGGAATATGCTCGGACATGGTAAGTGATGCACCGAGCTTCAGTCCATTGGCGACGATGGCATTAAACTCTGCTCCTTGTTCATCCATCTCACCCTTCGAGTTTACGAATCGTTTTCCGAACACTAGCCTCGTTATGTTGTTGAAAGCTACTGCTCCCACATACTTCCTCACTGACAAGCTCTTTCCATAGTTTACTGCATATATGGTAAACTCATTTTTGATTGAAGCAGACACATTTCCTAATATATCTATGTCTGTATATATTAAGGTTATGGAAATGGAAGAATTATAAGTACATATATATACCAGGTTGGGTGCAGTCGTTGTAAATGGACTCGACCATGGCGGTGACCTCATCTTCCCTAATAGGTGTTAGTGCCAGAATCCTCGTTTAAGAGAAAAGCTCGAGTGTGCAGACCTTCCTAACCTTGACATAATGCGGCCCATAGTCGGCTCAAATGAGGTCTATGCCATCCTTGCTGAACTTGGCCGCCGATCGGCTCCTGTGCCTGTCAGCCAATTTCTGGTCGTGGACTTTGAGCACCTGTTGGGCCAATTCCGTGTTTGGACACGATCACGTTCAGGGTCGATCCGGTCCACACCGATATGGTGGGCCCATAGATCTCGGCCCATTCTGCGTAGCACCGGAACCGCGTCGGCTTGATGTCGTAGAGGTTTCCGATGACCGGCAATGGACGTGGGCCTGGTGGTAGATTGAATCTCAGCCGTTGGTACAGCTTGTAGGCAAGGGCCAGCAGTATGGACACAACTGAGAATGCAATAGAGAGCTGAAGAGCCATCCTCTTCCTAATAGATCGAAGTAATTAGCTAGGAATTTTTTTAAAGAAAGGAATCATACGATGACGGGAGTGATCGATCGAGCTATATGATAAGGGAGCTCCGGCCAATAGTACGCCATGAAGAATTAACGGTTGGTGAATGACCTAGGTAGCTAGAAAATGAGGTTGGTGGAAAAGAGGGGCTTGGAGTTAGAGATGGCTTGCACAAACAAACGAGCAAGGATCGCAGTTGAGTGCGCCTGGATGTACACATGGCGTGAAGCATTTACGAGTCGGTGGACTCTATGCCTCTAATCCCTCTATGGTGGTGTGACATAGAAGCATTTTGAAGAGTTGAATGCACGCAAGCCACCTCGGACAGCTGGCTCCGCCTCCCCAAAACTAACCAGAAGCAGCAGAAGACACGCAAGCCACACTGCCACACTTCTATCACCGAGTGAAATTTTATATGTCCTGTGATGATGATAGTGACATTGATATCGAGACGTGCCCTAGATGTCAAATTTGAGGCTTGTCAAGGGAAAGAGCATCCAACTCAGTTATGCAGGGCCTGCACACTATGCATAGGCAGGTGTGATCAATGCGGTCGTTGCATCAATGATCGATAGTGAGTGTGAGTATGAGGAAACATTTCGTTTTGTCTGGAGTTGCTTTAATTTGCTCAGATTGTTGGAAGCAGCTAGCTACTCAAGTCTCGGGAGGCGGAGGATACACAGTTTGTTACGTCTAAGTCTGTTGTTCTTCATGAACAGAATAGCTTTGGTTGCCATCATGCATAGTTACTGTTTGTAGATCTACTGTTTCGTGTTATGGATGTGAAGGTGCAAATGGTTATTTAGACATCTATCCAGAAATATTGAAGAGATACTTTTAAGACGTCTATGGGTCCTTTGTCTCATTGCTGCTCGAGTACGTTGTGTTCAACTTACTAGTTGGCTTCAGCCTTGGAACCTTGCGGCTTTCGACCTGGTTTTCTGGGAGTTCAGAATTCTGAATGTGCAGCTTTGGGAAGCATTGGTTCTCATGATAATACATTTTTAAACTCGATTTGTCTTTCGGTTGTTTTTCTGTCACAAGTGTTGCCTCAATTTGTATTTCTGTGAAATAAAGGTTTCTTTTAACTGATATCATTTTGTTTTTGACATTGCATAACGTCCCAAATCACCCAGGCCTGCAGAACACTAGGGTTTAGGCCATATAATACAACTAGTAGTCCTGCCAAACGTAGTAGCAAAGAAACCCATACGTACGCCCAATTAGTTGAAGCATGCCAACTAAAAGACACAAAATTCAAAATGGAAATCACATTACTATAATGTCCAAAAAGTTCAAATTCAAAATGGAAATCACATGAAGCATATAAAATCACATTGTTAATTGGATAAAATCTTGCAATAGTACTTAGTCTGGATCGAACCCCTAATCTCAACCAGCATATTCACAGAGTATTGTTTCATTTCTAATATGTATTTAAGATTGATACTCCTTCTATCTAGGTCCGAAGACAGTTCAATTATCTTAGTGAAAATACAGTACATAGTGAAAATATTATGAAAAAAAAAGAATTTATGTTTTATGTTATATTCTTTTCTCACATGAAAATCGTTTACCACTTTTCCTTTTCATTATTAATTTATTTTATTACGATAATTCCCTATTTTCCCCATGAAAACCTTGGTCGGAAAACAACATGTCTGTACTTACTTTTGAGAATGAGGTGGATATGGCAGTTGTTCTGATAAGCATTAATTATCCAGACGAAGATGATCGAACAATGTACCCCATTTTGCATGTTTCAGAATTGAATGATTTTATGCTCAGACATCAAACGCTAAAGATAACAACTGTGAATGATGATCCAAGTGAAAAATTAAATAGGTGGTGAACTATATTAATACGTACATTGTTAAAATCCAATAACAGAGCAAATATAACTTTGTTAATGAAGACAATCGGTGATCACATTGTACAGCTGCAGCTAATAATCAAGGAGAGATGAAGAAGCTAGCTTTGTCAAACATTGTCTTCTCGAGCTTGCTCTTTTGAACCTTTCTTGCTGCTGAAGGACTTCATCCATTTGAAGCTCATCATCGATTTCCCAAGCTTGCTCCTCAAGCCTTCCTTCTTCTTCTTGTCATTCTCCGACCCTGATGGCGGTGGGTCGGGGTTGTTATCCCATTGATCCGCCCAGGACAGGCCGCCATCCATATTTTCTATCTCTTGTTTGGGTTGGGAACTTGTTTTAGATGAAGAGCTTTTGGCAATGTTATGCAACCTGAGTTTTATGGCTTGGCCAATGTTTGCTACTTTAGAAGGTTGTTTAACGGTCTTTATGTCATAACGACGATGCTTGGTTAACTAACTTGATTCTTTATTTGACTTGATCTGATGGATTTGGTATGAAGTATGCTATTTCGGTTAGGAAGCCGTGTCCTTCTGTGAACCATATTGACCGAGTCTCACAGCAGGTGATGACAAGAAGTCAAGCCAAGAGCCTAAAATAGTAAGACCTATCTATATTCATGTCAAGCCCTGTAAATAATCATCTGAGGCGCACCAATCTAGTTGAGGTAGACCGCAACTCACATGAACAATAACCAGTCTGGAAATCAGCACATAAATTCGAAAGTACCAGCGACCAAAGTGTAAATGAATCAAAATATTTGATTTACAGTAATGTAAGATGAGGCCTAATACAATTGACAAAGTACATTGGAACTGATGTAATACAATAGCCAACCACACAATGAGGCTCTGTTCCTGGCCGTTCTATTTGAGGCCAGAAATTGCTAGTAAAACTCGATGTGACCAGCAATTTCCCTACAGAGCAACTTAGATTCACTCGCTAACTTCAAGCTCTTAGATATTGCAAGGCCTGTTCTTTTGTGTGTAGAAGCTGGCTTATACAGCTTGGCCTTTTCTTCATTACCAAGCAATAGAGCCTCCCTAGCAGGTATCACATTTTCCCACCAAAATTCCCTTAAGATTTCATGCATCAATTCCCAATAACTACGGTCTCTACACACACGAAATATTGTGCTTCCATTCGGTGTCCAGCAATACAAATCCAGCCACTCTCTATCCATTATCTCCATTTGCCCCTGCACCTGAGGCATATAATAGAAGGGCATCGTTGACCAGGGCAGAGCCTTCTCTGGTTTGCCCTTGTTATAAGGACATTTCACTTCCAGGATACCACCACCTTGAAAGCAATCAAGAAGACCATCAGGGGATGCACCAATCCAATCAAACCGCTCCTCTCCATGGGTTGCAAACCCATACGTACCCACTTCACGACCTGTGATGCTTTTGTACCGCTCTATGGCCATCTCTTCTTTAGACACCCCCCATTGCATAGCATTCTTTGCAGCTTGCTCAAATTCTTTCTGAACATCAAATACCTTCTCATGCCAGAGCTCAGGTCGACGCGTTCCTTTCCAAAACCCCAAGGCCGTGCTGAAAGTGCTTGCAGTCAGTTTGTCTCGTCGGAATGCAAACCACTCCTCCGAACGCTGGGGAGCATCAGATGGTGAAGCCCTGGTGGCCAACACTAGTGATGATGGGTAAAAAATCACACGAGGAAATTTCCACGACACCGAAGGTGAGGCACATGTGGAGAAGTGCCTCACAAACCGTTTCGCACACATTTTTCTCGATGACAACACTTCCACTGCTCTACGGTTAAAGCTACAGAATCCATTTCTGTAGCTATTGATGTCTACTTTGTTCTGACGATACTGGCTTCTGCAAAAGCCACACACTGCTTGACATTTTAGTTTAAGCAAAGTTCATCAATTTACCACACCAAATTCATCAGAAACAGGACATATTAACTGTGGCACATATCTAAGATTATATAATCAGAGTATTCATTCATTTTCAAATCAACTCCACTATGCTATTAGTGAGCTTGAGCTAAAAAAACCCAAAGGCAAAAACTTTCTCAATCTGAAGTATACCCAGTTCAAATTCAGCACAAAAAAGTTGCAAATGACCAAAGTTATTGATCTTGAGTTTATACCTGAGAGAGGTCTTGAATTAAAGCCAACAACTCTAACAGCTCCAAAGGAAGCAGACACCAACTTGGATTCTCCTCCATGTAAACAACCAAACGAAGCTCTGGACTGATATGACGACACTTGAACCAGCTTCATCCTCCAGCCTTAACAAACTACCATAGCAGCAGCCATCACTAGGGTTCTTGGCTTCTGCAAAAAAAAAATCAAATCCCAGCCGTAAATGGTAGCTATTATTATTTCCTCCCCCAAAAAGACAAACTTTATATACAAAGCCAGCAAACGACACCGTTTAAAGTGTTGGAAACGAGTCGTTTCGGTTCAAACATTTGTCAATACAGATTCTTCTTAAAGCTTCATCAAAGACCAGAGAGAGAGAGAAAAGCTTAATGGGTTTGTTTGTATTGCTCTTGATGAAGTCACTCCTTTAATTTTTACATTGT
Source organism: Geum urbanum (assembly GCA_946800695.1). Lineage (NCBI taxonomy): Eukaryota > Viridiplantae > Streptophyta > Magnoliopsida > Rosales > Rosaceae > Geum > Geum urbanum. The sequence continues at coordinate 59,413,166 of OX327005.1, read as the reverse complement.
GCTAAGAAAAGCTGTGAGAGCATAATGTTCTTGTCCGACAAGCCCCACTACCCAGAACAAGACGCCGCCGCCGCCGCCGTCGCAGTGAACAATACCAACAACGAGAACATGATGATTGAGATAATTCCAATTCAACAACAAATCCATCAATTTCAACCCAATCAACAGAATCAGAATCAGCAGCTGATGGTTTTGGGCGAGAGCAGCGGCGGCGAGGATCATGAGCCTACGAAGCAGCCGCAGCAGAAGAAGAGAGCAGAGACATGGGTGCAAGACGAGACTCGGATTCTGATATCACTACGGAGAGAGATGGACGGACTTTTCAACACTTCAAAGTCGAACAAGCATTTGTGGGAGCAGATTTCGGCCAAGATGAGGGAGAAAGGGTTTGATAGGAACCCGAATATGTGTACTGACAAGTGGAGGAACTTGCTTAAAGAGTTCAAGAAGGCTAAGCTTCATGATAATAGAGGGACTGGTGGGTCGGGGAAGATGTCGTGTTATAAAGAGATTGAGGAGATTTTGAGGGATAGGAACAAGACTGCTACTACTACTCAGTATAAGAATCCTACAACTCCTCACAATAACAACAACAAGGTTGATTCTTTCATGCATTTCTCTGATAAAGGTGAGACCTTTTGTTGTTTTTGAGTTGGAAATAGTTCATGTTTGTCTCAATTGGAACCTGCTGAGTTTGATTTAGATATGATAGAGATTGAAATTTTTGGTAATCTAGGTGGTGTAGGCTTAGCATTGTGCTTAACTGCAATTTAGTCTTTCAATTTTGGGGGTAGATGCAATGAAATAGTGTCTGGTTTCTATGTCGGATAAGAGCATTTTTCAGATGTTACAGTCTGTTATGTCTTCTACAGATCTTTTCAGATATTTGTGTCCTGGAGTTGGGTTGTCAGGTTTAACTTTTGTAAATGACAATTAGGATGCCTAGCGGTTTTTAATTTTGCTGCTTTGTCATTAGAAGTTTCATTGATTGATTTCATTGATTGATTTCATGTTCATGCAGGGATTGAAGATACAAGCATCTCGTTTGCACATGTAGAAGGTATCTACTAAGTGATTTGAGTTTGTGTATGCTTTTCATCATCTGACTTGCCTGATATAACTGATGACCACTGTGACCACTGTGATAAGTGGCCGTATAAGCTTACTAGAAATTCAATGTCCAGTGAAGAGTTATTAACCATACCCTGCTATAGAAAATAATCAATAAATGGCAAAGGTGACTTCTCCGTGTGCAAATAGAGAAATTAATTTTTCTGCAAGTATTACTTTTCCTTTATTTTCTTTCTAAATATCCTTTTTGCCTTCCTCTCTTTCTAAGTTGCTGGATTTGCAGCTAATGGCAGGCCTACACTCAATCTTGAGACAGGCTTGGACCACGATGGTCATCCTCTTGCGATTGCTGCAGCAGATGCAAATGGAGTTGCACCTTGGAATTGGAGAGAAACCCCTGAAAATGGTAAGTCAAATTCAAGTATAGTTGGGAAATTTGCTCAACTGATTTTGGTGGATGTTGTTAATATCGAAACTATTTTATTTGAAGTACCACCTATATATCATCACCCTTGTTGAAAAGTGAGTACAACGTGGACACATTTTTTTTCCTCTTGGCAGGTGGAGAGAGTCAATCATATGGTGGGAGAGTCATAGAGGTAACCTGGGGTGATTATACTAGGAGGATTGGAATTGATGGCTCGGCAGATGCCATTAAGGAGGCCATAAAGTCTGCTTTTAGGTTAAGAACAAAACGTGCCTTCTGGTTGGAGGATGATCACCAAATTGTCCGAAGTCTTGACAGGGACATGCCTCTGGGGAACTACACCCTTCATCTCGATGAAGGTATAGGTTTGGTATTGACCTTAATCATGCTTGCATACTACTTAATTAAGATGCAGATAAAATCTTAATATGGTTTTGAAAATTTTCATTTTAACTGATATTGATGTGTGGAAATTGCGAAATTGACAACTTTAATGGTGCCTTGGATAAATGCAGTTCATGGATCAACATTTATTTCTTTTCCTAATGAGAACTTGATTGTGATCCCAATTTCAGGGTTGGCCGTGAAAGTGTGCTTGTATGATGAGGCAGAAAACATTGCAGTACATACAGAAGACAAGGTTTTTTACACTGAAGGTGATTTCCGGGAGTTCCTAAACCGCCGTGGGTGGACAGGTTTGAGGGAGTTTGATGGGTACAGAAACATTGAGAATATGGATGATCTCCGACCTGGTGCAATATATCGTGGTGTGAGTTGATGCCTTGAGGGCCAGCATGTGCCTTCATTATGTTCTATTCTCAGATGAAGGTGGCATATAATTTACTATAGATTCCTGTTAAAGCATTCGACTATGGTACTAATGGTGGGTAGAACAATGAGCTAGCAGTCGGAACAGATTGACATGGCCTAGTAATTCGATTTGTAAATATGTATCTCAAATAATGTCAAGTCTTGTACACTGCATTTTTAACCAAGGGTCTTTTAATAGAAGGATATACGCATGACTCCCACCCGAGCACCATTTGCAACTTAAGCTCCATTGTCTGCAACAAAATTAGCTTTACACCTTTACCGCTATATAAGTTTTGCAGTGCTCTCTGAGAACAGTGGCTTCTGATTGTGCAGCTTGTGCCGTAAAGTTTGATACATAGTCAACCATCTGAATGGAGGCTGAGAAGCATGACCAAAGAAATTGTAGCTCACATCATGTGATAGTGATACAAAAAAATAGAACTGATAAAATTCAATAATATTCATTTTCCTGAAAGCAAATAGTACTAGTACAGCATTCGTAAACTTTCCGCCTATAAACAGAATGTGAACAAAAAGATTCACAGCAACAAAAGTCAATAGGACAAATGGATTATATCCTACTCTTCATCCCATTCATCATTCTTGTAGGAAACCAGTGTGTTAACCTTGTGAATCTGCATAAAACCAACAAACAAATTAACCACAATCAGCAAAACCCTTTCCCTATTTCTACATATAGCCAGTAGTTTCCTTGATGTAATCAAAATCAGTATAGAGTTGCAACTGTTTGAACTTGCCTTGGTGTCAAAGGAATGCAGTTTCACCATTTGTGGATTGTCTATCAGTTTGGGATCACTCTCCATCCAAGTAAATGGGACTTGAACATCCTTATCAGTGTATGCCAAAACATCGAAAACACCTAAAACAACGAACAGATCAGATAAACACAACATACACCAAGATGTAGGTCAATCATGGCCCATTTCATTCAAGAGTAAACATATGTTGGCTCTCACATGGTTCATCTAGGCATGGCAAGTAAGTAATGCTAGAAGCAATCTGCCGCATGATTGCTTGTATCTCCCTCATGATTTCTTTGTCACTCTTCTCCCTCGAAACACTAGAACCAAACCAAACACAGCCATAAGACACTCTTCAACACATATTGAATAAGTTTATAACAAGAAACCATTATGAACTGAAGTAGATTATACCCTTTCTCAACGACTTCGCTATCCGTCTCAATGCTGAAGTTCCACCTCTCCAGAACCTCATTAGTGGCCTTGCTCATTATCACCAGAACAACCCTTTGCAACTTGCCAGACTCCAGCCATTCTAACATTGCCAGTACAAAAGATGTAAGTAACCAAGTTCATCCAGCAATGTGACCAATACGAATCAAACGACTTCGGAATCAAACTCAAGCAGATCCTGAATGAGAAATGCATACCAGAAAGCTGTGAAGTCAAGTTGGTAAGGAAGGATTTGAGACCCTCATCCTGAGTGAGCAACATAGGCAGCCCATACTTCTTGACTTTAACAAAACTCTCTTCAGGATAGACTCCACGATTATACAAAATGCTACAAAAAAAACACAAAATCAGTACCAAGGGTTCAAACTTTACAAGACCAATTTGGCCCAAAACCCAAAATGGATAACATAAAGTTTAAACAACAAGAACACACATGCACACTACCTGTTTGCTGAATAGCCTGACAGAAAAGTTGCAAGGAAAAACAAAACAGACATATCAGTCAGTCATTTCTAGCATACCCAAAAACGAAATTGACATTCAGAAATCGAAGAAACTAATCAGAAGAAGGGCTTGAATCGGAGAGAAAGTCGCATACCAAAAAACTCGCTGACAATGGCGGCGGAGCCACGCAGAGTGATGATGTCTTTGGTTGCTGTTCTTGAAGAAGCCATCTTTGGTTGCGATTCGAGCAGTTTCGATATGGGTATAAAAGAAAGACTTGAACTTTACGAAGCGTTGTGACTTGTGAGGATTGTTGATGAGAGGCTTGATGAAGATTGAAGAAGATGAAATAGAGAGTTTTAAGGGTTTGGTTGAAGAAAACAAACGACAAACTAGTGGAATTGCAACGGCTATTCGCGAGAGTGGAACGGTAACATTTTAAATTAGCGGGGCCAAATATTAAAAAATTTATATTACAGATGGCGTCAAATTAAGTTGCCACGTAGTGAGACTCAGGATGAACTTTGTAATTGGGCCTAAAATTTGTGTGGAGTGATAAGGGTGCACCCAACACAATTGAGATTTGAAAATTATTTAGACCCATACCAAATGACTTCGAACCGACATTATTTATTAGCAATCCAAATTCAAATTCTTATTTATGGTTATTTATGGTTGGAGACTTGGAGTGGACCTGAGTCACCATGAGCTAATTAACATGTTTACGGGCATTGTAGTTGTTTGATAATTTAGGCTCAGGATCCTTATTCTCTTTATAATTTTTTTTTCCAAGCAAAAAATAAAATAAAATGTTTACGGTCCAAATTCATATGATGGTCAAAACGCTTGATGTGAATCTATCTGATTCTTATGAACATGTAGCTATGTGATAGTTCAACCTTCACTCGCTTTAATTGACTTAATTAATTATCTTATGAAATTTAACTATAATAGCATGCAGCTACACCAGCCATGGATCGCATATTCCAATTGGATCACAATATGCTAAAGACCAGAGTGCGATCTGCATATACAGATAGCTAGTGATTATATATCGATCATGTACACTTTTTCAAAGATGGATCATATTATTATTACACTTAAAGATAGGTAGCTTTAATTTCCAGAAAATTTATGCATGCATGTTACATTCTTGTTCTCCTTCCTGTCGACAAACTCGATCTATGTAAAGACTTCTGCAGTTTCCTCATGATGAAAAATCCTTGATTTTGATTCGATCAATTGCATGAATCCAATTATTTTTTGTTGTTAAATTCGAATTAAGCTTTGCAATTTTCCTATCTCACAAAAAACTTTGAATTACCCTGTGAATGTATCGGTGGGTCTTTTTTCGAACCCAGGTGCAAGCTAGTGTTAATAGATTTTTTCTCTTCTGGGTTATCAATATCCATTTGAGTTGGCCTTGATTGGTATTTTGATACAATCGATCCATTATAATTCATCTTAATAGCATTAGTTAGTGAAGTTTGGATTTGATTATCGAGGCAAAATGAAAAGTGAAGAACCTCTTATTGAGCATATATTCAGGTCTTCATCGATCAAAGAGTCCTTAGAGCATCTTGAACAGTTCTTGTAAAAACACAAGAATTGCTATTTTATTGAAAAAATATATCTTTTTGGCTCCAACCACTACCACATAATTAACCATTGCCGGCGATTTTTAAATCGCCAGCAATGTTTTTTATCATTACCGGCGATTTTTTCCCCAAAAATCGTCGGAAATGTCTTTTTTTTTAATCATTGCCGACGATTTTTCCGGCAAATCGCCGGTAATTAAAAAAAATTAAAAAGACATTGCCGGCGACTTACAATGTCTTTTTTTTTAATTACCGGCGGAACATTGCTGGCGAATTACATTTAAGTCGGCGACTTATATTTAAGTTGCCGGTAATGTTAAAAAAAAAAGACATTACCGGCGATTTTTGGGGAAAAAATCGCCGGTAATGATAAAAAAATATTGCCGGCGATTTTTAAATCGCCGGCAATGGTTAAAAATGTGGTAGTGAACAGCTCTTGTAAACTGTCTTGTATTTTATAAAAAATGGATAAAGAGGAGAGAGAATCCCTATATCTATAGAAAACTCAAAATTTGTATAACCATCTAAAAATCTCTAAAATTTATTGTTCACCTACACAATTCAACCTTCTCTCCTCAAAATATGAACAAAAACACATCAATTTTTTTCTCTCTCCTACAATTTATTGACTTGATTTGAGAAATATCCCTATACTCATTAAATTATAGAGATTATCATTTATTTTTTAAGAATAGAATAGAAGAGCTGTTGGAGTTGACCCCAAACAATTATACAAATTTTGTGTTTTAGTCTTGTATAATAGAGATTTTATACAAGAGCTGTTGGAGATGCTCTTATAGGAGAAGACAAAGAACCGATTAATATTGGAATTTTAATAGTTTAATTGTGTATTGATTTATTTCTTTATAGAGTTATTTGTTGTAAAAGAAATTATGATAGATAAATCATTGTCATTCTATTGATGATGGTTCAAGATTAACATGACATGTAAGATGTGAGGTCTACATATCATGGTCTTAATGAGGCCTAAAATTATTTCTCATATCAGATTAACATGGGTAATTGAGAGCTAGTGTGAAACTGGATATTTTCAGGTCAAATGAAAATTTTCAAACATGCCAATAAAAACCTTTATTGACATGCCATGAATTAATGCCACGAATTTTGGGTCTCCAGTACGTGTACGTTTTACGTTTTTTTTAATGTCGTTCTCAATTTTGCCAGTGTAATCTTAATCTATGCAGGTTCTTGTGAATCTGAAGGCTACAACCTTCTCAATAATGCTGCAAAAGCGGAGGTATTTAATCTAGTTTTAGAATCATCAATCATGTCTAAACCTAGGTCATTATCGATGGTTCATATTAGGGTTGTGACTTCCGAATCAAAAATAAATAAAAAACGAGCCGAAATTGAACCGTAATTGAAAAAAATCAATACAGAATAAAAATTGAACCGAAATTAAAAAAATCAAACTGAACTAGATAAATTCGGTTTGGTTTCGGTTTTCTAGTCCGAACCGAATATACCGAACCGAATCTATTTTTACAAAACAACATCGTTTTGTCTAGTTTGTGTGTTTACCCTAAAATCAAGTTTGTTTTGGTGCACAACCTCCTCAGTCTCACTCGTCGCTCTCCCCTCACAGCCCCACTGCCCTCACAGCCCTTACTTGTCAGTCGTCACTCTCCCCTCAGTCCCAACAACAGCATCACGCCTCACGGCTCGCAGCTCGCGGCTCACGGCTTATACCCTCAGCCGAGTCAGCCCTCCCAAGTCCCAACAGCAGCTCGTCGCCTCGTCATTTGATCAAGACCAAGTCAGATTCGGTTTCTCAATCCTGATTCCATCGGTCATCGTCTCTTAGAAAACTCAGCGAGATAGAGAGAAAAGACACATAATTCTCATAAGAGATTTGGCCTCAGCCCTCACTCCCCTCAGACACATCGAATTCCCCAACTTATCAGGTGACTAGATCAAAATTCCTAACTTCAGTAACTTTTTCTAGAATCTATGGCTCTGTGTACTGTTGAAAATTAGGAGTTCATATACAATATTCACTATATTGGTAGTGCTGATTGTTGAATGAGTTGAATGAGTTGAATGACTTGACTTGAATCTGTGGCTAGGTAGCGGTCTAGAGCCTTTGAAATGATCTGTACTTAGTTATGTCAGATATATATGCTTTCACTAGTACAGTAGTACGTGATTAGAAGAAGAAGAAATGTCAACATAGCTCATAGCTGGCTGACCGTTCATCTCTCTCTTTCTCTTATATTCGGTTTGTGAATGCTTCACATAAATAAAATACTAAAATATGTATATGTATATCCATATAAGCATATATATATATATGGTTGTGTATTTAAAGGATGAGGATCAAAGCTGGGTTGTTGGATCGAAATTTGGTATCTGTCTATCAAAGTATATATTGTTTTGCAACAGCCAAGGATGTCTGCCTATATACACAAGGACAACACTAAATGAGAGAAAAATAATAAAAACTAAGAACCCTCAAGTTGTAGTAGCAGTGTGTTATGAGTTGTGTTGTTTAATGCTGAGTTTTGAGCTTTAATACACTGAGTCTTGTGATTTGTTGATGTAATGATGTTTATAAATTGAAATGATTGTGACTTGTGATTTTCAGAAGAAGAAAATGAAGAGGACTCAGGGTTCTTTGCAGTTACCAAATAAAAGTGGTAAAGTTCAAATGTCAACTTCATCATCTCAATCTCAATCACTGGTTTGTTCTTTAACTTCAACATTAAATAGTTCAACCGTACTTGTAATTACCAATATGCAGCTTGCTTGTGAAAAATTGAATTCTAATCTTTTTTGTTTATTTTTTTACTCTATGCAGCCCCCTGTTACTGACTCGTCCACACCAACGTCAACTAAAAGTTCTCGATTGCCAATAGATGGTTCTAGTGCAGCTCCTCATGTTGTTGATTTGGATAAAGACGGAGGAGGATCAGAAGATGATGCTGAAACTGTTGAAACGACCGATGAGCAAAGATCGTTAGTCAACAAGGAGAGACGAAAGTCAGAAGCTTGGGATCATTTTGAAATTATTTTTGAGGATGAAAAATATAAAGGTGTGTGTAATTACTATAGTAGGAAAATTATTGTTAATTATGGGTCAAATAGTACATCTGGGCTTAGAAATCACCTCTCTCCCTGTAAAAAGTATGCCCCTGATATTGAAATTAACAAGAAAAGAATCAAAAATTTCTTGTTTTTAGGGAGAAGGGTCAATTGGTTGTTGTAGGTAGTACTCAACATCAAATCACTATGGCTTGTGTTAGGATGGTAGTCATTAATGAGTTGCCCTTTAGAATTGTTGATGGGGATGTGTTTAAGGGATTTTGTGAAGTTACTTGTCCTGATTAGAAAATTCCATGTCAGCAAATCATTGCAAAGAAATTTTATAATCTTTATGAGTCTGAAAAGAGAAAGCTAATGAAAAGTTTAAGGGGAAAGATGGTGAACCTAACAACAGATACTTGGACATCTGTTAAGAATATAAATTATATGGTGCTTACGTGTCATTTTGTGGATGATGATTGGGTCTTGCAAAAAAAAGTTTTGAATTTTTGTGTGATTCCAAACCATAAGGGAAATTCCATTGCTAAGCTCTTAGAAGATTGTATGCTGGAGTAGAAAATTAATAGGGTTTTAACAATAACAATTGATAATGTTTCGGCAAATGATGTTGCTTTGAAAGATATTGTGAAGAGAATTAGTGAATGGAAATGTACGGATGCACTTGTGGGTGATGAAAAGAATTTACATATGAGATGTGTTGCCTATATTTTGAATTTAGTTGTTGATGGGTTGACCTTAATGAATAGTTGCATCTCAAGCATTCGTAATGCTATTAGGTATGTGAGATCTTCTTCACAAAGGTTGGACATGTTTAAGAAGTGTGTTGAGAGTGTGAAATTAGAGAGTAAAGGGCTTGTGGTGATGAATGTTTCAACTAGGTGGAATTCTACATTTTTGATGTTGGAATCTGCTTTGAAGTTTTGGAAAGCATCTGATAGATTGATAGAAGATGATGGTCACTACAGCAAGTATTTTACGAGTGACACAAGAGTGAGATTGAGAGAGGGGCCACCTAATTCTGATGATTGGCTTATTGTCAATGAGTTTGTTGCCTTTTTAAAGCCATTTTATGATGTTACTTTGCATGTGTGTTTCTCTAGCTATCCAATAGTCCATACCACATTCAAGGATTTGCTTAAAATTCTTGGGTTGTTGCAAGAAAGTACTAGTGACCTACTTAGTGAAATTACTAAGCCTATGCTAGAAAAGTATGACAAGTATTGGGGAAATTTGGAGACTATTAATCCGTACATGTTTATCGGAGCTGTTCTTGACCCGCGCTATAAATTGAAGAAGCTCAATGATTATTTCGATGAGTTGTTTGGTGAGTTTGATGAAAGGATTGAAATAAATGTGAAGAAGGTGAAGAATCTCTTACTTGAGTTGTTTAAAGTGTATGAGAATGAAGCTATGCAGCAAATAGATTTAGGAAATAGTGCTTCTAGTTCTCAAAACGCTCAACCGACCTTGTCAACTTCAGTTGTTGGTTCCACTATATTAGAAAGAAGGTTGGCTGAAAAGGGACAAAGGAGAAAGTAATGAAAGCTGGAGTTGTTAGTAATGATGTGGAGAAATATCTAGCTGATGCCATTGAGGAAACGAGGATGAGAACTTTGACATATAGGGATGGTGGAGAGTGAGTGGAGCTTCTATGTACCAAATCTTGACTAAAGTTGCAAATGATGTTCTAGTTATTCCGGTGTCAACTATAGCTTCAGAATCTTCTTTTAGCACAAGTGGTTGTGCCATCAATCCATTTCGTAGTTCGTTGAGTCCAAAGATGGTGGAGGCTTTGATTTGTACACAGAATTGGCTAACGGGTACTTATGTTGCCTTAAATGAAGACCCAACAGTTGATGATATGGAGTTTTGTGATACTGACATACTGTAATGGAAGGTACTATTAGATGAATATCGTTTAGTTTGTTATTTTATTGGTTTGCTTTGTTATTATGCATTTTAATGGTTTCTCTATCTTTTATTATTACGTAGAAATCCGTAAGGAATCTTGTTCGGCTTCATCAAATATGGGACCTCCTACAAGTGCCAATTAAGCTTGATGTTATTGGGTATGTTGTTGAGTATCCATCTTTGTCCCATATGAAAGTAGTATTTGCTTATTTGGTATGTACTATAGTTTGATACTTAACAATTAATGATTATTGGTGTTCTTGTAGGTTTAAGAAAATGAATGCTAAGTTATCAAAGGAAAACCCGAGTTAAGAAAGTGAGAATGGTGGACAAGTTTAAGAGTGTTTGAGAATTGAGTGTTTTTATGTGATATTTGGATTGTATTTTTTTTGGATGGATTGTAGATTGTTTCAAACTTAGACCGTGGACTTTGGTTTATGTTTAAAACCTTGAATTTGTGATGTAAACTTTCGGTAAGTATTTTCTATGTTTTGAAACTTTGAAACTTTGAATGAATGTGTAGTTAAGTAGTTATATTTGGCAAACAGTTTGGAGAGAAAAAAAATGTAGTTTTGATCACTTTTAAAAGTGGACAAAGTAACAGTTTTGATTGTAAAAATTAAAAAATGTTGTTTTTTAAATAAAAAAAACCAAAAAAATACCGAACCGAACCAAATAGGTTCTAATTGGTTTTCTGTAAAAAAATAAGATAATCGAATCGAATCGATAAAAAAATTCGGTTCAATTTTTAGTTCAGCCTAATAACCGAACGGAATGTACCGATTAACAACCCTAGTTCAAATGGGATTTTATATGGCAATTTCAGCTGGGAGTTGTTCCGGGGTCTTTGAAAAGATCGAACGCGAGTCTCTTAATTAGTTCCTAACTATCAAAGATGAAGATGATAAATTTTGCTTCTTAGCGTAAAATCTAAGAGTCGACCATGATTTGAAATGTATTGGTACGTACCAAGCCAGTTATCACATATGGTAATATTTGGTTTGCATTTGCATGCATTGGCCAGTAAGAAGAATAAAAAACGATTAGAATCGGTAAACACAATGATTTTAGGTCTTATTAAGGTTATGATATGTATGTCTTAAATCTTATATCTCATGTTAAACTTGCACACTTTATCAAAGTCGTGTCACGTCATATACACTTCAAATTGGCAAAAGATGATCATACCCTCTATATTTAATAGTTATTATTTGTTCTGTATTCCTTTTACGTACTAATTAATTCTAAAAAAGGAATCGAATTAATACATAACTGATTTTGATGATTATACCATTAATTGTGTTTTAGTCCAATACGAAAGTTGAATATAAAAACCATTTCAGTAACACAATTGAGCAAATTTTAACCAAGATTACAACAACTAATTCACTAATAAACTAGAGAAATTTCCAATGTTAATTAGTTCGACTCCATTTTACTTTGCCATTCTATAAGACTATAAGCAGTCATTGATGGAGACTGAGCCTAGATGCTCAGGAACAATAATCCGCCGATCGGAGCGAGGTTCCTTAACTTTTCATTTGTCTCCTCAAATCCAAACTCTAGATAATCCTAGGGAAGAAAAGCTAGTTATAGAAAAACCTGGGTTCGAAAAAAGGACACACTAATAGCAATACCGGTAGTGATTCAAAGCTTTGTGTGAGATATGGAATACAACAGTTTAATTCAAATTTATTAAAAAAATAAATGATTGGGTTCACTTGATTGAAGTAGAACCGATCGAGAATCTTCATATATTGATGAGGAGAATGTATATATACGAAGGCTTTGCAGAGAATTTTTTAGGGAGGATTCACTTGATTGAAGTAGAACCGATCGAGAATCTTCATATATTGATGAGGAGACTGTATATATACGAAGGCTTTGCAGAGAATTTTTTAGGGAGGAGAACAAGAAGATGTTATGTTTTTGTTTTCAATTAAGTGTAATTTAACTATGTACAAAGCTACTGCATTAAGCTAATGGTTAGTGCTCCGAGAAAACCTATTCCTTCTTCTTGGTTTTCTCTCGGCGAATTACTACCGTAGTAACCTGAAGCCGCAGGCTCTATTCCTCCGATCTACTCTTCCTTTCTACTCCTCTTTTCAATCCAATCACATATTCATACTCTCCTCATCAAGAATTATCATCCCATAGTCGTACATGTCGTTTCTTTTTCTGCCGATCGTCCACCGTCTCTTTCTCATTTTCCCTCTTTACCGACGGCGGTGGTGATGGAGGGAGAGGTAGATCTCTCTCTCTAGGCGAGGCTGGCGACGACGCAGGCGCCTGCTTATTGGCGGTGGCTCGAATTTTCTCACTGAAACCATTGCACCGGAAAAGGTGCAATCCTTCCAGAATCGCATGGCCTTCCTATGGCGTGCTGGTGATGGTTTAGGCCGTGTTTTCTTTCATCGGGTGGCGGCAGATTGGTTCGTGTGCCGGATCAGTTCGGAAAGGGATCGACTCCGAGAAACCCAAGGGGGTTTATGGTACTTTCATTCGGCACTGGTGGTTGTCGAAAGCCTTGGAGAATTCACAAATTCATTCACGATTCCTGCATGCAAAGGTCTTTCTTGGGTCTCAGTGGTACTAGAATCACGATGTATTATAACGGAGTTCTACTAGAAGTTTTGGTGCTGCACTGTTGGTAACATTCTTAGTGATTACCGTGGTTTTGATCTGTTTCTGCTTAACAGTCATCTGCGCATGCGACTGCGTGTGGAGGTGGATCTATCTAGACCACTGTTGGTACGTGATTTGATATCTATTTCTACAGATTGCGTGCTTCCTGTGGAATTCAGGTATGAGGTGATCCGTAGCTTGTGTTCTGATTGTGGCTGCTTTGATCATGTTGATGGTGCATGTGTAAAGTGGGCCTCGACTATGGGGTCAAGGGATAGTATCTTGCCTTTGTCTCATGCACTGAGTCTGTCTCTGCACTTAACCATCCATATGGACTTGGATGGCATTTCATATGAGGATTACTCAAGTGGTACTTTTGTATCAGGACCTTTTGGTCCACTAGTACACAACATGGAACCTTCGGGGGATACATTCGAGGTACTGGATTCTCATGCTATGACACCTACTAGTGTCTTTGGTGTCCTTGCTACAGTTTCGGGCTTCCCCGTCAATGACAGCGACTTAGACGTTCAGGTTCCTGGGCCACCACTGGGGACTTCCGTGCAGGTTGGTTTGGTTACAGGTGCGATGTCTGGAGCTTTGGGGACACTAGCTAGATGGGACGTTAGAGCTGTTCCTTGCGTCACCACTGGTAGTTCGGTGAGGGTGCACTTTCAACGCCCGCTAGCGAAGGAGAGGAATTTCTTCGAGCTGGGCCCAATCCGGTGTATCTCCAGGCGTATATCTGTCCAACGGCAGTCTTGAAGAAAGCACGCATTGGTGCTCTTCCAGATACGGCGCACAGTCAGCTAAGGAGGAGCCATAAAAAAATTTAGTCGATCTCGGCGTCTCTGGTTTGTCTTGATTGGATATTTGGATTTTGCTTGTGCGTAGTGAGTTTAGGGGTTTCAATTTGTCGAGCCAAGTATCCGGTGGAACTCTAGTACTGTAGTTACGGTTAAATTTTCGTCATGTAAAAACAAGATGTAATTTATAAATTTAATTAAACATATGAAAGGATAAAGGATATGATTGATTTTGTAAGTTAGCTAGATATTTATAATGAATTTACAAGATTTAATTTAATTTATATGACATGTCATGGCATGTCATTTTGAGGGCTACATCTCATAACCCTTGAAACCCTGGCATTACCCTTATATTTATACAGCAACACAAGCGCGCCTTACAGAAGGTGTACGTGTTTTGCCTTACTGACGCAGTATGGTCGGTAACATTATTCATTTTCAAATTTCTCTACACATCACAATTCTTTTGTTATACATCGCTTTTTTATTCTGGTGGTCATAATGTGATGGGAATGGAAACATCGATCAAACAGAAAAACATGCTTCGTAGAAGAAGCTAGTATCACGAACTAATTAAAACTCCAAATCACTTCATCGATTCAGTTTTGGGTTCTAGAATTGAAGAACTAGGTGGCCTTCAATGTGTTTCCAATATCAATGACAAACCGGTATCTCACGTCTGCTTTGACAAGGCGCTCCATGGCAGTGTTCACATAATCGACTGGGATAACTTCAGTGTCACTTGTTATGTTGTTCTTGGCTGCAAAATCAATCATCTCTTGTGTCTCCTTCATGCCTCCGATGCTGGTACCAGCTACCATCTTCCTTCCTATTACGTTTAAATGTAAAACCTGTTAATCGATCAACACCCCATACATACCCTGTTTATCATTGGTAAGTAAGCAATTCTCCCAGCTACATATGCTTACCGATGAGCAAAGGAAAAATTGGAAGCTCAAGAGGCTTCTCTGGTGCACCAACCATAACAAGTTTTCCGCGAGATTTCAACAAATTAATCAAAGGCAGGAGATGATGTTGTGCAGACACTGTGTCAAGAATCCCATCCATGGTACCAATGGCAACCTACGCATCAATGCAACCAACCAAACATTTAGTTAACCTGCTCCTTTTTTTAGTTATCCTAGTAAAATCACGTATTAAAAGGTAACTAGTTCGAGTGAAAGATCGATCACCGGCCTGCATCTGATCTTGGTCACTACTGACTAGAAATGAATCAGCTCCAAGGCGTTGAATAGCTTCTTCCTTCTTATTAGGGGAAGTACTGATCACTGTTACCTTCACCCCCATAGCCTTGGCAAACTTCACCGCCATATGGCCTAAACCGCCGAGGCCAACCACACCAACATGCATACCGGGCTTGTCGAGTCCATAATACCTCAAGGGACTATAGGTTGTGATCCCGGCACATAGGAGAGGAGCGGCAGCATGAAGAGGTAGGTTGTCTGGAATACGGACAACGAAGTGTTCATCTGCCACCATAATGTCCGAGTAGCCGCCATAGGTGGTGGTTCCGTCGTAGTACTTGGCACCGTAATTGAGTATCATTTCGGGACAGTAATTCTCTTGGTGGTCGACACAACTATCACAAGAGCGGCAAGCTCCCAGCAGGCATCCAACACCTACCTTGTCTCCAACTTTGAACTTTTGCACATTGCTCCCTACCTCCATCACCTCACCAACAATCTCATGCCTGCGTTGCATATATATGTTTACATTAAAAACTACAAAAAGAATGTCCATGCATGGAATGAAAACTACTCAAACATACCCGGGAACGAAAGGATAGGTAGAGAAGCCCCATTCGTTCTTGGCCATGTGAAGGTCGGAATGGCAGATACCGCAGAACAGCACCTTGAACGTTACGTCTTTCTCTCCGGTTTCCCTGCAACAAAAATCAAATACTTCGATCAGTGAATATCATAGCTTTGATAAATTGAAAACGATGATCGATGTGGATCGTGTCGCTCTGAGATACCTTCTGGAGAAGTTGAAGGGAGAAAGAACACCAGACGAATCTCTTGCAGCCCATCCGAATGCCTTCCGGGGGTGTTTTTGCTCTATGGACTTCACCATATTCTTTTTCCTATGTATAGATTCTAACTGGTCTTCGTTTGAAGTTTGAAGAGTAACGGAGTTCCGGTAGTAGTAAACACCAAGTATGGATCGTGATCGAGTATGATAGTTTGAATGCTATATATATATACAGCGAGCTCGAGAGGTTTGGGGAGAAAGATTTTAGTTTCGGCCAGCTGCATGGGGTGACATATATCATATATGGATGTGAGGAAAATATATAATAGAATGTCCAAGAGATATGACGCATGCATGGCTGCATGGTGACGTACGTATTGAGTGACCAAATTATATGGGGAATAGAATGTAGATGGTTGCATGCATGTGTCACATTTGAAATCTAATTTCGGAAAATTAGACCCAGAAAAGTTTGAATTACGCTAATGTATGGCATATTTCTGTAATGTATGTAAACTAATCAATAACACGTCAAAATGAATTGTTGAAGAAAAAACTACTATGGTCCCAACTACTATTACTACAACTTGCATTTTCTTTTAGGTTGTTGCAACTTCTGTATTCATCAGTTGCATCTATAATAATAGAGCTGCGACTTATAGAAGCTGGTAACAGTAGTCCACTTTCATAATTTATAAACTACGTACAACTGCAACTATGTGATCGAGCAAACACTGCTACAGTGCTACTACTAAATGCTTTTAGTTTTGTACTGCTCGCATTTATTTATTTATGCTAATTAAGTTGGATAATTAAAAACTGTGAAAGCAAGCGACTACGTTGTATGCAAATTAAATCTGATCATTTAAAGCGTGAGAGCTAACGACTACTACTACTACTCTTGCATTTATCAAAATTAAAATGAGTAACAAAAATTGCGGGAGCTAGCGTTGTGCTGTGGATTACTACTACAGTACTACTCACCTACTGACTATTTTTTTTTTAGAAAATGATCTGCATCCTTAAGAAGGTCTAAGATTCAAGGCCTAAATATTTGGTGACATGCCATGTCGTTGACATGTCATCAATACTCATCAAGTAACAATTCCGATAACATGTCATCTTCAGCAAAAGACTATTATACCCGTTCTTAGTCTAACGGTTCACAAATACACACATTTTTTTCTTTTCTAAACTCTGATCTTCCATAAATAATTTACGGAGTATAGATTTCTTCATCGATTAGCTTCTGTTCAGAATTCATTCGGATCTTTATTCTGAAACTTCGAGTCTTTCCCATTGTTTTTAATAAGTGGCAGTATTAATCTGTCTGCAGTTATTTTAACCAAAACAAAATCAATAATCTCGTTCAATGATTAGGATCCTTGATAGAGAAATTCATTGATAAAAGCAAGAATCAACTAGATTGATATAGATGATATTGTAACACACAGAAGAATATAGGCGAATTACAAACGGCCGATCGATCGCAAGGTTGAGGAAGAGCGCCAGCTAGCTAAGCAATTCTTGTTAAATTGGATAAACATGTTACCACTTACCACCGATCGAACATTGCATATATTCCGATCTATACATGCTTCTATACTTCTGGGTTCAAATGGTTCAGTGATAGTCAAAAAGGACTAAAGTTGACTCAAATCGTTGGAAAAGCTGTTGGCCTGTTGCATATTGCATTAGAAAAAAATGAAGTTGTTCTTGAATTTCTTTCCACTGCGTCCCTTGAGTAATTTTCCAGATATCTTATATCTAGGGTTATACGATTTAGGGAAATATCCCTTAAATATGTTCTGTCTAATTTTTAATGTAATTTGAAACACGAAACAAAATTAAAGGGTAAAATTGGCTCATGATATTTGACATGGCTGACAATAATATAAAAATTAAATTATTAATGTGACATGGAATTAACACCTAAGATTAATGTCAGAAATTCAGGCCTTCTTAAGGCCCCTTAGCATTGCTCTGTTTTTTTTTTAAAAAAAAAAAAAACCTTTTACAAGTGCCAAATTTTTAGGGTGATGCATTTGTATATGTATGCAACAAATTAAGGGACTATATCTATCAAGTTAAATTAGGTAATCAAAACTGTACGTGTGTTCCTCTTAACTAATTAGTCTCTAATTAAGCGCATTTTAGCTCTCTTAGCTTCTCGAGTTTTACCAACGTAGGTAGTGGTCTATTTGCATCTCTCTCTTTTCAATGATGTTTTTTGCTGGAGCCTTTCCTTGCTTCTTTCATCCGACGCTTCATTCGTCTCCTCTTTTTTAGATGATTAAATGTAGGGAACGATTGATAATAAAAATGCTTTTTAAGATTTTAAAAGCTTTTGAAAAATTGAGAAACATATCATAATAGTACATTATTTCTCAAAACCATTTTTGAGTGCTTCTTTGAACTCAACCAAAACTCTTTTCTAATTTTATATTAAAAAATTATCACCACTAGGGTCTGAACTTTTGCAAAGTCTTCAATGTGACGCTCATACGTTAACTATCAAAGTGATACCCAGAGTTTTAAAACAACATTTTTGTGATGCCTCCGGTAAATTTCCGTCACGGCTTAGTTAAGTCCGATGACGTTGCCATTTTTTTCTTCCGAAAACAAAGGCGAAAAGACTTGAATGCTTTTGCAAAGTTATCAATTTCCATCACATTGATAACTTTGCAAAAGTTCAGACCCTGATGATGAATTCTTTCCTTTTATATTTATATTTGGAGTTCTTTTATTTACAATTGATTATGAGAATTGTTATTTGAACTCTGCTCATAGACCTCCTCAATAATATTTTGCCACCCAATGTTCCAAGATTACCCCAAACCAAATAAAATGATATATAACAATTAAGAAAAATGAGCTCAATATTAGAAACAAATCAAACAATGAAACAATGAAAATGAATGAGTTCGTCAAATGCAGCTCATATATCATTGATCAAGAAGAGAACATTGTTAGGGTACGCCGAACTATATATCCTCTCCATCCATAGATCGATCTAGTCCTTTATTATTCCAAATCAATATGAATCTATGCAATCCTCTCCATCAACAGATCGATCTAGCTACAATTCATTGTTTAAACAAATCAGTATGAATCTATACAATCCATTCCAATACGTACATTGTTTAAACATCTGCTGTTGTGGGGAAACTATAAACCCTTAACCCTAGCGGCTTATTAAAAATCCTAAGGCTCTTTGGGTAAGAATTCTCAAGGCAAGGTGTTTCGAGAAGGTTGATTTTTTTGATACAGTCAAGGGGTCGAAAGCCTCCTGGATTTGGAGTAGTATTCTTGCAGGTAGGCAAACCATTGCTAGATCCTCTCGTTGGCAGGTCAATCACGGCAGAAGAATACAAGTTTGGAAGGATAGATGGCTGATGAAAAATGAGGATGGTTTGTTGCATCCGTTTACCAATGGTAACAGGTTTACTCTTCTCCTTGCCTGTGATATTATGGACCAAGACCACAATTCTTGGAAGATTGGTCATCTTTGATCCTTTCTGCCGGATGAGGAGTTTATTGCCATTGAAAATACAAGAATTGGTGACCAGTGTAAGGATGACAGATTAATCTAGCCCTTGGTTAAATCCAGAAACTACACTGTCAAATCAGGGTACAAAGTCATACATAAGCTTAGTCTCTCCTCAAACAAAGCCTCTACTTCTCATTCTATCGATACAAGATCGTGGAGTCTTATTTGGAAGGTAACCTTTGTGCCTAAAGTGAATCATTTTCTTTGGAAAGCTTGTTCAAATTTTTTTTTCGGTCTTCAGTGTTTTATTTAAGATAAAGTTAGTTCAATCTCCTCTTTGTCCTATTTGTGGGGTGTGGGGATCATGAGGAGAGTATTGAACATTGTCTTTTACTTTGCCCCTGGACCGAGGAAGTTTGATTGGAGAGTCATGTTGGCTTGAGAGTCCCCAAGAACAAAGTAACAACCCTGGCTGCTTGTTTCTGGATGTTAACAAGATTAACGGGTTACGGTACGATTCCAGCGATCTACTGGCCTTGATGGCGGCTTTGATGTGGAATATTTGGAAAGATAGATGCTCTATGGTGTCTCAAGTTAAGATGGTGAATCCTGCATCTACTATTATTGGGGCTGTCTCCTTTATGGAGAACCTCAAATGTGCTAAAGCTGTAGTTAAACCAGCTGCTTGGTCCAGTGGCAGGGAATCGGTTGAGTGTAGATGGTTCCCTCCACTAACTAATGTGGTGAAAATGAATATCGATAGGGCTTTTGATGCCTCGACGGGGATGGCAGGAGCTGGTGTGATCCTTAAAGACTCATCTGGTGCTTGTCTCTCGAGCATGTCGAAAAATGTATCTGTGTACTCTCCTATTGCTGCTGAAGCTTCTGCCCTTATGTTAGGTATGGAGCTGGCAATCTCGAAAGGGTTCAGGGATGTTATTATAGAGTCTGACTCTTCGTTCCTTATACGAGACTTGAGCAATGACCTGGAGAAAGTGAATCGGAGGATTTACCACTTCCTTCAGGTCTTCCATCGTTGAGAAAACATGTTTAATTCAATCTCTTGGGATTAGGTTAAGAGAGAACCTAACCGAGTCGCAGACGTGGCCGTAAATCTAGCAAAGTTAATGTTGAGAACCTTGGTTTGGGTCAATGCACCCCCCAACCTCTTTGATTGATGTTTTAAACAATGATGGGCTTCCTTGTCTTGATGTTGTTGTGTAACTTGCTCTGAGCTGTTGTCTCGAGCTGTATGTGTTTGCTTTTTCCTGGCTGGGTTGGTTTAATCTTATTGTATTGTTCTGTGTGTTTAATGGAATATTTTCTCATGATAAAAAAAGTTGGACACATCTAACGGCTAGGATTGAAGACAACTAACATGACTCTGTCATAATTTTTGTGTCTTTCACAACCGTTAGATGTGCTCATCCTTTTCTATCCCTTAAATTCATCCCTTAGAAGATCATACATTTATATAATATAAGTGTCATTTTTACAAAAATATATTCCGTCATTTAAGTGTCATTTTTAGACGACGAAATATTTATTTCGTCGTCTAAGTGTTGTTTTAGACGACGAAAACTAAGTCTGTGTTAGGCAACGAAATGAGTTTTCTTAGACGACGAAATATTTCGTTGTCTAAGTGGAACTCAATTATTAGATCGATCAGATTTCTCATCCAGATCGCAGTCTTATCTCTCTCTAATCTCAAAACATATCCCAAACCTGGTTTCGACGAAAAAAAAGCTCCCAAAACCACCTCCAGCCATAATTCGATTTATATGCAGTTTTTTCACCTCCGGAGTTCAAGTTTACCCATATATCTCCTTAGCGGTGAATGTATTAACTCGTTTCTCTCAATTAATTAATTTTTTAAATTTAATTACGTATGTATACAATGATCAATGAAGTTATCCGGTGAACTAATCCGACAAATATATTCGGCGATCACAATACAATATGCATGTATTAGTTGTTAGCTAGCTATAAATTATGCATATCATGCATGTATTGATTAATTATATGTATAAATGAATAAATATCGGTAGCTAGTATAATTAATTATTGATAATTATATATCTAAGTGAATTTATGTGTAAATGCATATATATATATTGCTATGTAATTTAATTATATAGCATGTGAGAGCTAGTTTGTTTAACCCTAGCTTGCTTGAAATGCATGTGGTGATTAATTAATCTCATGATTAAATAATGTTAGAGATAAATTAGTACATTGTTGTGAAATATATGTGAATGCATGTTTTTATATATTAATGTGTTATGTAATCTAATATTATATATATAGTAGTAGATGAATGTACACGTTGTTATATGTGAAATATATGTGAATGCATGTTTTTATATATTATTGTGTTATGTAATTTAATATTATATATATAGTAGTAGATGAATATATATGTACTGTGCCTATGGGATTTTTGGTCGCCTGCAAATGCTTTGTTGGTCGTGTTCATCCCTTGACATGGGATATGGGGAAGTTCTACTGTAAAGGAGGGGGTTCCTAGCTAACTAAGGAGTGGTGCGCCAAATAAATTTTTTTTGATAGTCACTTGCGCTACTCTGGTTTGTTAGACCAGGCCCAGACGTCATTTTGTAAACTAAGTGTAGTGGTATGATAGAATTTTTTACAATTTGTGTAATTGTGCGGGCAATCCCGGTGAAATTCTGTATTGTTACTGACATCATTCCTATAGTGAATTTTCTTTAGCGCCCCCTAAAAAAAAGATGAATATATATGTAAGTTATGAATGATAGTTAAGAAGATTTTTTCCTTAATTTCATAGATGAATTTATTGATTGTAAGAATGACAATTCAATTGTTTGTTAACTAATTAATTATGATCTATTCGGTAATTTTTATGTTTTGTTTTAACTTACACAAAAATATGAACAAAAGTTGGATATAGTTGTCGAATAGAAGTGATGTGAGGTATATGGATGAAATTATGACTTTGTGAATTTTGCGGTGCAACATGGTAAGGAAAGAAGCGTTACAAGTGTCCGTGCAGAAAATGTATTAACAATCAGTAAATGGGGGTTGGAGTTATGTCTCAACATTTGTATCAGCATTGTATAATGTGGATTTACACTACATGGAGTTTGCATGGTGAAGAAGTAGACTACAGCTCAGCATCCCACTTCGGCTCTGGGTACAGTTACCAGGGTGCCTCATCCAGCAGTACTGACGCTGCTTCTTGGAACCCCGCAATGGATGCAGTGCATGATGCTTTTTCGGCATTCAGCCACGTTACATACCAACACGAAGAATAAGAGGTTATGATAATCCTAATTATGACAACACAGTCCCTGTTTCCTTTCCAGACATTGATACTGTTGAGATGGATAAGTACAACAACATCTACTTCAAGCTTATACCCCGGGGTACGATGGATGTGAATTGAATGTCTTGCGCTCCATAATGACTGAAATGGGATACAAGTGAAGCACAAAATCTCGGATGATGGTTTCAATGATATCCAGCGACATATATGTGAATTGCTGCCTAGGGGTCACAAGCTTCTTGACTCCCATTACAATGTAAATAAAGGTTTTGAAGTCCCTCGGTATAAAGTACAAGTAAATTCACGCGCACAGAAATGATTATATGCTATTTTACAAGGAGTATGTAATGTTGGACTACTGTCCTGTATGCAACGAGTCCAGGTGTCAGACATCGAATAAAAGGAGTTCGAAGAAGAAAGTTGTCGTGAAGGTGCTTCGCTATTTTTTGTTGATTCCCAGACTATAACATTTATACATGTCTCTAAACATAGCACAGACAATGAGATGGCACGCGGAACGTCAGAGATTAGATGACAATGTGCTAAGACATCCGGCTGATGGGAAGACTTTTAAACATTTCGACATGGAATTTGAAGACTTCGCATCAAAGGTTCAAAATGTTAAACTCAGACTTTCTACAGATAGATTTAATCCTTGGGGTAGTAATCGTGCTGCCGTCAGTTGTCAGACAGTTATTCTTATGCCATATAACCTTCCTCCAAGGATGTGTATGAACAAGGAATTTAATTTCCTTACTCTGCTAATTCTAGGTCTTAAATATCCTGGAAAGTGTTTTGATGTGTACCTCAGTCCATTGATTGACGAGCTGAAATTGTTGTGGACAACTGGAGTCTTAACTTATGACAAGCTCATTAACACAATGTTTAGGATCATAGCAGATGAAATGTGGACCATCAGAGATTTTTCTACTTAAGGGATGTTGGCATCTTGCAAAACCAAAGGGTACAAAGCTTGTCATGTCTACTTAGACAACGTCAACGTTAGTTGGCACACGCGGAATGTGTGTTATATGGGTCACCGTAGATGTCTTCGTCATGATCACCATTGGCGACACGATCACGATGATTTCGACTGGACAATATTCCCCCACCCAGACAGTGGTCTGGTGAAGAGATTTTTCAAAGGTTAATCGACTTCGATTTTGGTCTTTTGAGCAACGACGATGATGTGAAGAAGCATAATCCAAATCCTCTATATGAGCTTAAATACTGGTACCATATGAGTATTTTCTTACTGGTCAAAGTTGAAACTCAGAAATAACCTGAATGTCATGCACATAAAAGATATGAATTTGCGCGAGAGTAAGGATACTCTAAAAGCGCAAAGATATTGAAAATATGAATGTGGACCATATCTTGCGATTAAAGAGGGATCAAAACGGTGTGTACAAGAAGATGCCTGATGCACCTTACAAAATGAAGCCTGCATAGAGGGATACTATATTCAGTTGATTTAAAAGTGTTTGGTATTCATCTAATTATGCAGCCAACATATACCAATGTGTCAATGTTGGAGTCACAAGTTCTATGGGCTAAAGACTCATGATTGTCACGTCATGTAGTAATGCCTGATTTCAGTGGTAATTCAGCCTTATTTGCAAAAAGACGTCCATGAACCAATAGTTGCATTGTGTAAATGGTGGCAGAGGTTATGTGCCAGAGAGTTGAAGAAGTCGGATGTTTTAGACTTACAACAAGAAATTGTACTCATCCTTTGAAATTTTGAGAGGATCTTCCCATCTGCTTTCTTTAACATCATGATTCACCTCATGGTTCACCTTCCCGAACAGGTGCTGCTTTCTGCTTCCAGAGGTTATGCGCCAGAGAGTTGAAGAACTTGATGAAGCCTATTGGGTAGTGTTGCGAGATTGTGACGAGGTTGACAACTTCATGAAAACTTACAAGGAAACAATTCGGGGGAAGGAACCAAGCAAGATTGATCAATGGGTTGAAAGACGAATTAAAAAGAGGTTCCCTAATTATTTTCGAGGTTCGGCATGTTAAAACCTCAGTCCACAAGTTTTGTGTTTACTTTATTTGACGTTGAACAATTCAGATGTTGATTTTGATGTGTTTGTCCCTTCGTTGTGAATTTCCTTAATTTGTGCATGCATGGAGGTTTATGGTTTTATTTAGTTTTAGGGGAAGCTATGTCAAATTTTTGGCAGGAATTTATTAATTAAATAGACATTCATATATCTTGATTTGACATTTTGCAAATGATTAGTCTACATAAGTTGGGTGACGATGAGGGGTGGTGGACAGGAAAAAAAATATAATTTGGCCCATAAGCCAGTCAACCACCATATTTACCCCAGATGTTGGGTGAATGGTGTAAAGTATTATTCAATCTACCGAGTTGAAGGAAGAACAACACAGAACAGTGAGATCGCGGTAGGACAAGGTGATGCTGTATATTACAAGGTTCTTCTTTATGTCATTCAACTACTATATGGGAATGACATAGAAGTTTTTCTATTCAAGTGTAAATGGTTCAAGCGTACAAAGGAACATCTTGGTCTTTTATCAGTCGATACAAACTGAAGTTGGTTTGAAGATGAGCCATTTGCTCTTGCCACCTTAGCCAGACAGGTATTCTATGTGGATGATCCAAAATTTGGAGTAAGTTAGAAAATTGTCTGCAATATGTCTCACTAAGGAATATGGAGTGCCACAACACTTAAAGGGAATAATATGGATGCATATCAAGAGCCTAGTACTTATGTCATCCTCGACACAAGGGAGCTGATTCGACCTAACGAAATCTTACCCATGCCCGATGACGATACGAATCTTACTGAAAAGGAGATCGAGAGCGTAGAAAATATTTATGCCTTTAAAGAGGAGCTGGTGGAAGAAGATTTCATCGTATATGATGATGATGATGGAGAATATGATTATGAGGATCAGGCAAGCGATCAAAGTGAAAAGGAAGACGTTGATGAGGATTATGCTGATGAAAGTGATTGATATATACATATATTTATGTAGTACTTAATTATATATAACTAAGTAATTGATCGAGCCAATTAGATTGTATTCCAAAACTGTAAATAATTAATCGATCCAAGTATGAATTTTATCGATCAAATGAGTATGCGCACATGTGATCGATTGATCATGAATTGTTTAATTTGTTCAAATTTTTACATTTAGAGTATTTGTGCTCTATATATCTTACTCAAGAATGATTTTTGAAAAAATAAATTCAGGATCACAATTTGGTCGAATGGAGTCTACTTAGACCACGTAATATACTAAATTTCATCGTCTAAGTCCTTCTAGATGACGAAAAACAAGATATTCGTCGTCTAAGGCACTCCCCCTAAACCTTTTTTTCCTAAACCCTGTATTTGTTAGACGACGAAAGTATACATATTGTCGCTTAACAATGACTAAGACGAAGAAATATTTAGCAGATTCGTCGTCTAAAGTTTTACGTAGATGATGAAACTTTGATATTCGTCGTTTAAAGCCAATTTTTTGGCGAGTCAGATCCACTCACCAAATTTTTTGGCCCACTTTGAAATGACCTTAGACGACAAACTTGGCACGTTTCGTCGTCTAAGTTATTCGTATAACTGGGGCACTTTGATCAATTTTCCCCAAATCGATTATATACCCAAAATCCCTAATCATCTCTGCCCTGCCCGATTCCGTCAACTCAACGACGACAACGCTGCCTACTCACCACCGCCGCCGCCTAATCCTATTTCTAAACCCTAGCCCCCTCCTCACCACTGAAGCCACCTCCGCCAATCAGTCTCGGCCTGATTCATTCACCTCCGTCTCGGACGATCTCGGGCCACCTACTCACCACCGACACTGCCTCCTCCCACTGACCATGTCGCCACGCCTCCCTCAACCACCGACGCCTCTCGTAGCATATTCGGCCTCGTTGTCCGCTACCGACCCGTGTATAGGTCTCTCTCTCTCTCTCTCTATATATATATATATTTTTTTTTTTTGAACCTTCCCGAACACTGGGCTTAGGGTTTGTGTTAGAGGCAGATATTGATATTGATTATGAGTGATAATGGAATTGTGATAGTTTTTTATTTTGATTATGGATGATAATGAAATTGTGATAGAGGCAGATTTTGATTATGGATGATAATGACAGATTTTGATATGTGAATCGATAGAGGTTTGAAATTGAAATTGGATGATTATGAATTTTGATATGTGTTATTTAGGTTTGTGATTGAGGTAATTTAGTGAGATTTTTGGTTGTGATTGAGGTTTGTGGATATGTGATATGTATTGAAGTATGTTTAAATTTTGTTGTAGACCAACAAGATGCCGCCTAAGAAGCGCTCTATTCAGGATTTTAAATCCTTGGCACAATAACTGGGTTGGGATCCGGAACATCCACTAACTCAACCGTAGGGAGAGCGGAACACGGGTAATCCGTCAGGGGTGATTCCGCATGCTCCCAACGATGGAGCAATGGCAGATCCTTACACGTCGACGTTGTAACGGGAGTTGGGTGAAACTTTCGATGGAGCAATGGCGGATCCTTAACACGAGATGACGACACAGGAGGGACCCTTCACCTCCACCCCCCAAACGCACTCGAGGAACTTGCAATGGAAGCAAACTTGAGAATTATTTGAAGACAACGGGGAAACCAATTAATGCCTTTGAAGTTAAATGAATTCACCGGATTGCTTGAAGGAACAAAGTTGTCGAGTTTGTCATGTCATCAGATCGGAAGTGTTTTACGGGGGGGGGGGGGGGGGGGGGGGGGTTTGAGCCTGTTACGACAACTCTTGGTAATAGATAGAGTATTTAATTTTATTTATTTCGTAACTGATTACAAATTATAGGGTTTATTGTTCTAACATCAGTTACATATATTTTTTTTAGGTACATTTCGAATTCGAACATAGTACTATGATATTGCAGTACATATACAAGACCGCTGCTTACAAATTATAGGATTGGAAGCACGCATTCACTACCACAATTCTTCTCATAGCCGACGACTTCAAGAAAACAAAGGTCGACGACTTTTGTTGTCGTCGGCTATAATGTACTATAGCCGACGATTTTTGCAACAAAATCATCGGCTATACTCTTTGCCAACGCTTTATAGCCTACAGAACTATAGCCGACGACTTACGTAAATCGTCGGCTATACTTATGTAGGCTATAAAGCGTTGGCAAAGAGTATAGCCGACGATTTTTGGTGTGGTAGTGATTGTATAAGATTTACAAGGAAAATCCCCACAAGATACAGGATGAGTTCAACCTGCCAGAAATGTTACACGAGTAGACCTTCATGAAATCGCACTTTGAGTCCGATAAGTTCAAGGTTCGTAGTTCATGTTTCCATTCTTGAGCGTATTTTTTACCCAATAAATGAGATCCTATATAGTTTCATCATGACCCGTCTATAATTTGGTATACACGAAAAAAAAACTTTATATAATGATTTCAAAAGGTGTAATAATGACTAACTGTATAATATTTTACATTGTTGTGAAACAGAAACAATCGGAGAAGAACGTGGCTAACCGTGCTAAGAAGAACATGCACCACGGATTAGGACCTACCAAGGTGCTCAACCTCGCTTTGGAGCACCATCTTAAGGGTTCAAAATTCCCATTGATTCAGGGAGGGGCATACGCTTACAGGAGGGCCGGACAAGACGAACATCTTGGGACTCAATTCGTCGTAAGTAACAATTTTTTCAAAATTAAGTGAATTTAATTTTATTGTTAGTTATGTATAAGTTGGATCATGATTAATTACGACATCAACTTTGGTTCAATTATCTTGGAAGTTGGTTTAGTTAGCTAGATAAAACATGTGTTGAAGGTTGTTGTTGAATGTGGCGGTTCTAGGATCTGGCCAAGTGGCGGGCTTTCCAAAAGTTTGCAAGAGACGCGTTATAGGTATGAAGTTGATTATGAGAGAGGTGGCAAAGCCGGATCCTGAGGCTTCTGTGAGTGCACCTCCATCTGTGCAGGGAAATAATGAAGCCCTAACCAATATGGTCGTGGAGAACCCTGTCGTCTCTAGAGTAGTCCAACAGCTTTAAGGCGAACATTACCTTGATTTACCCGTGTTAGTGTTCGTCTCTTGAGAGACATTGCCCTGGAGTCGTGTTTCGTGTTGGTGCTTTATTCAAGTATTTGTTCTTGTACTGATTTAGTCTTCTTAGGTTAGTATGACGGTAATTCAATTCTCTCGATTTCAAACGGGCATCCTACTGCATAACAGATGTTTTATCTTTTGTTTGATTTATGCAAGGCCTCTCATTTTCTTGTCAAAAAAAAATTACGACATCAACCTTAGTTCAATTATCTTGGAAGTTGGTTTAGTTAGCAAGATAAAACATGTGTTCAAGGTTGTTGATGAAATTATTTTTCAGACTTGACATATTAAGATTGATTTGTAATGTGAAACAAGTATGCATAAAAGAGACAATTTATAGTTTACCTAGAATCAACGCACATCTACTCGCTGGAGAAAATCGAGCCAAACACATCTTGTCAATTTCCAAACCAGTTTCTTCCTTCACTTCCCTTGCAGTACACTCCTCAAAACTCTCACCTACAGTTAACATACCAATCTGCTCGATTAAAATAGTATGTCACTACTGGACGAGGGAATCGGGGCGACGTAGAAAGGTGGTCGCCTCGGCTGAATTTTACGTCGCCTCGATTTCTTGTGACCAAAACTACGTCGTCTCGTCTTGTCGCTTCAGATTGATCACGCCACCATTAAGGCGACGTAGATCCAATATACGTCGCTTCATTTCATTTCACGCGACGTAAATACTTTTACGTCGCTTCAACTTAAGCGACGTAGATTGAGAGCAATATACGTCGCGTCATTTTATTTATTGTTAATTTTTTGAATTTTTTTTAATACACGAGGCGACGTAGATTGAGCAATCTACATCGCTTCATTGTATTTAATTTTTATTTTATTTTCTTTTTAAATAAACTAGGCGACGTAGATTGAACAATCTACGTCGCTTCATTGTATTTACTTTTTATTTTTTTTATTTTGGAATAAACAAAGCGACGTAGATTGAGCTATATACGTCGTTTCATTGTATTTAATATTTTTTTTTCTTTTTAAATAAACGAAGCGACGTAGATTGAGCAATCTACGTCGCTTTAATGTATTTACTTTTTATTTTTTTAATTTTGGAATAAACAAAGCGACGTAGATTGAGCAATCTACGTCGCCGTAATGTATTTATTTTATATTTTTTTTCTTTATTTAGACAATGAGGCGACGTAGATTGCTCAATCTACGTCGCCTCATATATGCAAAAATAAAAAAAAAATAAAAATTAAATATTATTGTACCAAGTCACGACCTATCGCAATTTACAAACACAAAAACGCAATCAACCACAAAAACGCATTCAATCACAAATCAAAACATTAAAAGTTTATACAAATCAAGTTTACACAAATCAAGTTTTTTGGGAGCCTAGATATAGTTTACGAGCCAGGAGGTGGTGAAGGAGCTTGAGGTTGTTGACTCCCAGCCTAGAATGATCGCATCATGGCCTCCATTTCTTGCATCCTTTGGGCGAGCGCATTGTAATCCACTATGGCCTTCTGCGCCACCTCGGTCGATCTGCGCGCCTCCTCAGTCGATCTGCGCGCCTCCTCGGTCGATCTGCGCGCCGCCTCTTTGGCTTCAACGATCTCCTTTTGCATTAGGATTTGGCGTTCCTGTACCCGGGCCCCTCCTCTCGGTTTGGGGTCGCGTGTGAGAGCGCGCCCCACCCCTGTAACGTCGAACAAGAACAAATATTAGTAAACTATATCGTAAACCAAAATAAAGCAAAACGTAAATCGAGATGAACGACGGTGGTTTAGGAGATTTATTACCTCTTATAGAGGTCCCGTGCCTTGAACCCACCTCTTCCTCTATGATATTTATTTGTGTATCAAGAGGAAGAGGCTGGGGTTGGGAAACCTCTTCGCCGTCAACTAGGCCCGCAACACTATCTTGTTGCGACAAGACTTCATCGAGTCGACGCTTCACTGCCGCCTGCTCAATTAAAATAGATAAAATAAATAATATTACAATATAGTAAACAAAAATAATTGAAATAACGTAACGTGAACCTATTTGAGCTTACCACTTTCTCAGCCGCATTCCTCTCCGGCTGGTATACGTTAATCCACGTCTGGACGGCGGGCGCTCTATGACCCTCCTTCTCCAACACCTCGCTTCGGTACGAGAGGGCGAGGGATCCCGAATGGTGGTTGAGCTGCTGCTCCTTGTTCTTGTTTCGGTTTCCTCGGTTCCGTTCGCACAATCGCTGCCACACACACAAAAATCATTTTAAAATAAGAACAGATAAACATGCATATTGTTCGAATGTTGGCTACCAAAAATGTGCGGATAGTTTATGAAACTCACCAAGTAAGCAGGGTCTTCGAAGTGGGCTTTTAACCACGCCCATTGGTCTTCCCTCCCGAGAAACTCGGCCGGAGTCTCCTGGCTGACGTGGAGATAATGTTGATGGCAATCGTACTTCCAATCCTTATAGATTGTTTGCGCCGTCGCATCAATGAAGTTCCACATCTCCACATCAGTCGCAGGGATGTCGTAGTTCGTCTAGCACAACACATTTAAATTCCATTATGTAAAAGTTATATTTACATTTACTACAAGTAGGTAAGTAAGCTAAGGCCACACTACAAGAAAATGAGTCATCACCGGCGAGATTCCGGCCAACAAGGCCGGCGACCGGTAAAGTCGCCGGTAATGTCCATCATTACCGGCGACTTACTCCGTCGCCGGTAATGTGGCCGGAATCTCGCCGGTAATGTGCCATAGACATTACCGGCGACTCCAACCGTCGCCGGCAATGTCTAGGCACACATTACCGGCGAGATTCCGGCCGGAAAATCGCCGGTAATGTGCCCTAGACATTACCGGCGACTCCAACCGTCGCCGGCAATGTCTAGGGCACATTACCGGCGAGATTCCGGCGTAAAGTCGCCGGTAATGTCTTCATTTCCGGCGACTTACTCCGTCGCCGGCAATGTGTCTTATATTAGATGCCGGATCGGGCAGCTCGATCATTCAATCATTTTGAGCGAAAAAAATCCAGAGAAATCGAAAGAAGGAAAACGTACGCTCTGAAATCGATCATTATTCGGTATATTGTCAAAATTAAGGCGGGCGTCGAAAACTCGATCAGTCGGGAAGCTATTTATATAGGTACGTAGGTGTATATATACGTATATGTGGTATATATATGTGTGTGTGTGTGTGTTGATCAAATCCAATTCGTGAGATATATATATATATATATGAAATGTTGTTGATGTACGGTCACCGAAACGAGAAAACAGCTTGTAGTTAATCTTGTGTCTGAATCAATGACTGGTATTATCGTATTGTTATCGGAGCCAGGCTTAACAGAGATTAGATCGATATATCATTGAGTACTATCATCGAGTACTGAATACGTACTATCATCGAGTACTGAATCGAATTCAGAGATTAGATCGATATATATACATATGCATGTGTTGATTTAATTAGAGTTGAATTGAGAGATCACGTCGATTATTAGTAGTGAATGTGTGTATATATATATAATTAATACGTAAAATTGTTAGAATTTTCAGGATGGACAAGAGTTGGATGAGCCTCGAAAGATGGGATGTCAGATATCACGAGGGAATTAGGAGTTTTGTGGATTTTGTGAAGGCTAATTGTGGAGACACTACACTTCATTATTGCCCGTGTAAAGAATGTAAGTGTTTCAGCGATCGATTTCGATTTCCCATTGATAAAGTGCAGAGGCACCTGAGTAAATACGGGTTTTGGGATAAGTACACTTGTTGGATTTATCACGGTGAAACATCGGTAGCGGGTCCGCATGATCATGGACAATTTGGTGAGAGGGCCAGTCCACGCTATGATTATGGACATTTTGCTGAGAGGGGCAGTTCATCCTATGATCCAACATCGATGTTAATCAATGATATGTTTCCTCATGAGAGCGGTGTATTTGCTGATGAAGCACCAAATGTCCCTCCCGTCGTTGAGGGTTTCCCCCATATCGAGCCAGTCGAACCATTACCTGGAGGTCATGCCAACACAAGCGGTATGGACAAGTACAACAACCTGATTGCATTGCAACAGACTCCGTTGTACGACGGTTGTAGTAAGACTGTTCTTGAAAGTGTGATGGGAGTGATGCAGCTAAAAATGGAGAACAAAATGTCTGTCAAAGCTGTTGATTCTTGGTTGAAGTGGACTGCTTCGCTACTGCCACCCGGTCATCGTCTTCCTACCACTCATCATAAGGTGCGACATATCCTGAAAGATCTTGGGCTTTCCTACATCAAAATCCATGCATGCAGATATGATTGTATTCTCTTCTGGGGAAAAGATCTCGAAGACCTTGAAGCCTGCCCGGTATGTTTTACAGAAAGGTATAAGTTGACTCCTGCAGGCAACAAGAAAGCTGTGAAGATACTTCGATATTTCCCGCTTATTGATAGGCTGGAGCGGTTGTTCATGTGTGCTTTCACGGCCGAGGCAATGAGATGGTGGGCTGAGAGGAACTTGCCTGACGATGACACCCTTATACACCCTTCCGACGGAGAGGCTTGGAAGCACATGGTCAGGGAGTTTGATCATTTTGCAGCAGAGGTCCGAAATGTTTGGCTAGGGCTCTCATCTGACGGATTCAACCCTTTTGGCAACATGAGTCTTCAATACAGTATATGGCCAGTTATTTTGGTACCGTACAACCTTCCACCATGGATGTGCATGAAGAAGGAATACAATATGCTCACTCTGTTAATTCCGGGCCCGGGTTATCCAGGAAAGTGTCTCGATGTGTATTTGAGGCCTTTGATTGAGGAGCTTAAGTACCTGAGTGAGTGTGGCCACCCCACTTACGATAGGTTCAAAAAGGAGATGTTCCAGATGCATGCCATGCTTGTTGGCACCATCAGTGATTTTCCTGCCCGCGGTATGTTGTCGGGCAACGTTACCAGGGGTTACAGGGCTTGTTCAGAGTGCATGACGGTTGATTGTTGCAGTCCTCATTGCAGTAAAATTGTCTCGATGCGTCACCGTTGTTGGCTTCCATATGATCACCCATTTAGGCAGGATCCAGACGCGTTTGATGGGACTGTTGAAACTGGTGTGGCACCCAGGCGATGGACAGGGGACGAAATTTTGGAAGTGTTGAATGAATACGATTTTGGCCAGCTGAGCAATCATCCTGACATAGTGGCGTCAATTCCAGAAAAGCCCGAAAGGTATAAGTTTTGGACACACAAGAGCATATTCTGGGAACTCTCCTACTGGCCCAGGTTGCCTATCAGACATTACCTAGATGTCATGCACATAGAGAAGAATGTGTGTGAAAGTGTGGTGGGCACAGTTCTTAACTTGGAGGGGAAAACAAAAGACATCCCTAAGGCACGCATTGATCTTAAAGCAATGGGTGTGCGGAAACATTTGTGGTTAAGAGATGGTAAGAGAAAAATGCCGCAAGCTCCGTACACCGTAAAGCCGAAGCATAAGCATGAAATTTTTCGGTGGCTGAGTAATGTCAGGTATATATTCGATCTTATGGCTATGTATGAATTTGTCCTTAAATTTTTAGCGGAGTATATATGGTTATATGCGAGAAATATAATTGGTCCATATATATGGCTTCATCTATATATATATGCAGGTATCCTTATGGCTATGCAGGAAATATAAGCAGGTGTGTTAACTTCCGGGACAATAAGATGTACGGATTAAAGAGTCATGACTGCCATGTACTGCTTCAACGCCTTTTCCCTATTTTCATTCGAGGGTACATGCCCAAAGAGGTGGTGGAGCCGTTGGTGGCCTTGTCAAGATTCTTTCAGAAGTTATGCACCAGGGAAGTTAAAAAAGCAGACCTGAGGGAGATGCAAGATGACATCATTTTTATCATGTGCAAGCTTGAGAGGATATTTCCCCCAAATTTTTTCGACATAATGCCGCACCTGATGATCCATCTTCCCGAACAATTGTTGCTTACCGGTCCCGTACACTACACTTGGATGTATCCCATGGAAAGGTACAAATGATTCATAAATTTGGTTTGCCTATGGTTTTTATATGTAATGACTTCTGGTTAAGTAAGTTAACATGTACTTGTTAACTTGTAGACAATTGGGAGCCTACAAGGACTATGTGAAGAATAAATATGCACCTGCAGGGTGTATCGCTGAAGCATATCTTGCGCACGAGTGTGTAACGTACACCAAAGTGTACCTCGAAAATGTAGAGGACCCCCAACAACATATGCCGATAGATGAACGCCAGTTCAACCTTTCTATCATCTCCAGTGACGTGGTAGTACAGGGAAGCTTGCCAAAGTCGTACAAGTTGGATGGAAATGAGGTAGCCATTGCCCACTGGTCGGTACTGATTAACTGTCAAGAAGTACAATATTGGAAAAACTATCATCTTCACTGCCCTGCTATTGCCGGAAATGTTGATTACCACAACAAGACGTTTGCAAACTACTTTGGTCAATGGGTAAGTATATGTGTATATGTCTATTTTTATATATATATCCTTACATAGCATGTATGTATGTACGTGCTTTTGTGGTTTCAAGATGACATAATTTCTTCTGTACGTATTAATATATGGACGTTTTCAGATGAACCATGTAGCAGATGATGGTTGCCCAGAGTGGTCAAACGAATTGAGGGTCCTGGCGATGAAACCGATTGCTTCAAAAGTGTACTCGATGTGTCAGGTCAATGGCGTGAAATTTATATGTGAAAATCGAGACGACCGACTGAAAACACAGAATTGTGGGGTGATGGTCCATGGTGGGCAGGATGGCGTTGACTATTACGGTGTCCTTCATTCAGTTGTTGAACTAATTTATGGGAACCGCATGAAAGTGCACTTGTTCAAGTGTAGATGGTTTGATACTAGCCCGGAGAACACAAGGACCGATCAGTACGGAACATTTTCGGTGAATACTGCTACTACCTGGTATGAAGATGACCCTTTCGTTCTTGCCTCATCAGTAAAACAAGTGTTTTACCTGCACGATCTTCTTAACAAAGTCCCGTGGAAGGTGGTTAACCATGTTGCTCATAGAAACATATACAGTGCTGCCACACTTGGTGATACCGCAGATGATGAGGAAGTTACTGCATACCAAGAGCCGAACGCTTTTGACATTCCGGAATCATCTACGATTCGCCTTAATAATGTGAGATCTGGGAGTGTGGTTCGAATTACTGGAGCAGAACTTCTCGATGTTAATCCATATGAAGTTGACGCTGATTCAGATGACGAGGAGCGGCACATATTGCCAGAGGTTACCTATGAAACCGAGTCAGACTCAAGTGATGAAGATGATTACGATTATCATCCTTAGTACGTTGGAAATTGTAGTCGGAAAATGTGCATAGCTGGAAATGGTACGTACGTATACGGAAAATGTAGTCGTTAATCGTACGTATACGAAAATTGATAATCGAAAATGTAGTCGGAAAATGTAGTCGTTAATCGTACGTATACGGAAATTGATAATCGAAATTGTAGTCGGAAAATGTAGCCGGATATCGTAGACGGAAAATGTAGTCGTTAATCGTACGTATACGGAAATCGTAGTCGTTAATCGTACGTATACGGAAATCGTAGTCGTTAATCGTACGTATACGGAAAATGTAGTCGTTAATCGGACGTATACGGAAAATGTAGTCGTTAATCGGACGTATACGGAAAATGTAGTCGTTAATCGTACGTATACGGAAATCATTAATCGAAAATGTAGACGGAAAATGTAGTCATTAATCGTACGGATACGGAAATTGATAATCGAAAATGTAGTCGGAAAATGTAGCCGGAAATCGTAGACGGAAAATGTTGTCAGATATTCTTCGGGAAATAATGACATTACCAACGAGTTGAAGTCGTTGGTAATGACATTACCAACGAGTTATAAGCAACTCGTTGGTAATGACATTACCCACGAGTTAACTCGTCGTTGGTAATGTCATTACCAACGAGTTGCTTATAACTCGTTGGTAATGTCATTACCAACGAGTTGAAGTCGTTGGTAATGACATTACCAACGAGTTATAAGCAACTCGCCGGTAATGTCTTCTGGTTTGTGATTTTATCCAGCCCGAGCCTTTCATTTCTCCTCCTCTCCCTCTCCTCCTCCTCTCCCTCTCCTCTCCCTCTCCTCCTCCCAAATCGGTCCGGTGAGTGTCCTCCTCCTCCTCTCCCACTCCTCCTCCTTATCCTCTACTCCTCCTCTCCCTCTCCTCCTCTCCACCGATCCCCTCTCCTCTCCTCCTCCGAAAATCTCCTCCTCCCCTCCTCCCCTCCTCTCCTCCCCTCACCATTGTAGGTGGAAGAAAATGGCAGGTCCGATCCTCTCTCTCTCCCTCTCTCTCTCTCTCTCAATTTTTAATTATTTTTTTGCATGTGTATGTGTATGTGTATGTGTATGTGTATGTGTATGTGTATGTGTATGTGTATGTGTATGTGTATGTGTATGTGTATGTGTAAATTAATTAGGGTGCTAAGTTGGAAATTAGGGTGATAAGATCTAAATTAGCATGTATGTATATATGTGATGTATATATATATTTAGGTATGTGAATATGAAGTGATGTATATATATATGTGAAAATTATGTATAAATGTGGTTTTGATGAATATGTGATGTATATATATACGGAAATTAAACCTAATTAAGATGCATGATATATATATGTGTGAAAAATGTGGAAAATTAATTAGGGTTTGTGATTTGGATGAATATGTGATGGATAAATTTAATTAAGATGCATGATGTATATATATATACACATCGAATATGTATAGTCGTTAATTTAGGTGATATAGTTGTTAATTAATCGTATAAATGAAGGTGGAAATCGGGATCGGGACGGTTTGGAACCGGAACGGTTTGGAACCGGAACGGTTTGGAACTGGAACTTATTGTAACTGGAACCGTTATGTTACAAACGGTTCCGGTTACAAACAGTTCCGGTTTCAAACGGTTCCGGTTCCACACCGTTCCGGTTCCGATTTGTTATAGAACCGGAACGGTGTGGAACCGGAACTGTTTGTAACCGGAACCGTTATGTTACAAACGGTTCCGGTTACAAACAGTTCCGGTTTCAAACGGTTCCGGTTCCACACCGTTCCGGTTCCGATTTGTTATAGAACCGGAACGGTGTGGAACCGGAACTGTTTGTAACCGGAACCGTTATGTTACAAACGGTTCCGGTTACAAACAGTTCCGGTTTCAAACGGTTCCGGTTCCACACCATTCCGGTTCCGATTTGTTATAGAACCGGAACGGTTTGGAACCGGAACCGTTATGTTACAAACGGTTCCGGTTACAAACAGTTCCGGTTTCAAACGGTTCCGGTTCCACACCGTTCCGGTTCCGATTTGTTATAGAACCGGAACGGTGTGGAACCGGAACTGTTTGTAACCGGAACCGTTATGTTACAAACGGTTCCGGTTACAAACAGTTCCGGTTTCAAACGGTTCCGGTTCCACACCGTTCCGGTTCCGATTTGTTATAGAACCGGAACGGTTTGGAACCGGAACTGTTTGTAACCGGAACCGTTATGTTACAAACGGTTCCGGTTACAAACAGTTTCGGTTTCAAACGGTTCCGATTTGTTATTGAACCGAATCCATGACTATTACGATGTCCAGGAGGTTTTGCGGCTAATTGGCTTCGGAGAGGTTCCCGAAATAGTGGAGGGAACAGTAGTCAAGCTTCCTCCTCGGCCGCAGTTAGCAACACGCCCAGTGGGCCAATGATGACTGCTCGCACGAGAGCCTTGCTAGAGGCGCGAGCTGAGGAGGAAGCTGCACGATCAAGAGCCGTGGAACCGGAATTCGAGGCTCGAGCCTCAGTCTCTAGACGCTCAATCAGCAGACGTCCCTCCGGTGGCAGAGCCTCAGACGAGCGACAGTCAACGGGGGCATCAGAAACTCCCTCAATCCGAATGCCCCATATTCGGATGGTGCCTACTCCCGTTTCACGGGAATCATCTGAGGCACATGGTGGTGCTGGCGCCTCATCGTCCAGGCCTCGTCTATCTCCGCCGTCCGGTCTCTTCCTACCCGACGAGATTCCTGTCATCCCTGAATTCGATGATAGGGGGATGCCTGTTTATATTGAAGGACGGCCGGATTTCCTGACCGTGGAGGAAGCGTATAACTTCCTCCCGTTCGACCCCGTGTATCTTTGGAGTGTGAGGTGCACCAACCAACAAACGGACGATGCAGGTAAATTTTATTTAACATCAGATTGATTACTTAATTATTACTTAAGACTTGCGATTGGTTCAATTAATGATATCAATTTGTTGACATTGTTTTATTAGGCAATTTCGTTAATGGGACTGGAAAACGGAAAGGGGCTAGAGGCACCTGCACCGGGAAGAGACTTGAGCAGGCCACCGGCGGAAGGAAAACGCCCATAAGGGCCAATGAGGATGGCGAGGTGATCGAGGCATTCGACACCACGCGCAAATATGTCAGCATGGCCGGTGCGATCGTGCGGGACAAGGTCCCAATGCTTTGGCCAGATTGGGAATCTGTGCCTATCTACGTGAAGATGCAAGTGCATAATGCACTCAGTGTGAGTAAAATCGTATTTTCATTACGTAAATTTTACATTTATTAATTAAGTCCACTTAAATATATAATTTTACCTTTTATATATTCATATTGCAGGTGTGGTTTGACGTGGATGAAGTTCTTATTCACACGTGGGTAGAGCGTCAACTACATAATCGGTGATGTGCTTCCACTTATTTGAATATATATCGAGTTAGATTTTTGTTTATCAACTGTTTTAATATCTCTAACTTTTTTTCCTTGTTTTAATATAGGTATAAAGAGTGGAAGAACGAGCTTTCTTCCCATTACACTGTATACAAGGAGCTAGGCCGAGGTTCTACTCCTAGCGAATTCCGGTTTAGGGAGTACGAGTGGCTGTGGCTGATAGCCCACTTCGAGCACCCCAAAGCTCAGGTATGCATCCTTAATATATCTTACAAGCCTAATGTATCGTATCAGATTGAAATAGTTAGTTACTAATTTTTTTCCATATGTTTATCAAACAAGGCGATTTCGAAGACGAACCGGGCGAATAGATTGAAAAACACCAGGGCCCATCATGCAGGTTCACTCAACTACATGGGTTGGTCGACTAAGGCGCAGCAACAACAAGAAGTGAACCCCTTGGTGTATATTCATCAGAAGTTCTATCCGCAATGCCCTGATGAAGCGGTAAGTCTTTCGCCTCTCCATGTGTTAATAAAACTATTTTTCAATATTAATAGATGTTGTTAGTTAATACGTTGTTCATTTTCGCTTTTCAATTAGGCGAGAGTGGAGGAGGCGACGACAGAAGTGACCATGAGTATAGCTCGGACTAACCATCCTGACTGCTCCGAGGAAGAAGTCACCTAGTATGCCTCTCAGATCGATCCGCTTGATCCCCCGATAGCGGCTCAGATCATGGCAAAAGCGTGCAGGACTGGAAAGAATACCTACTACTGTAGGGGAATGGGCTCGGCGGGCGAAGGAGTATTGAAAACCACTTCACAATACTCTACCGGGTCAAGAAGTTCAACTTCTAGTCGTAACCTCGCAGCGGAGCTTCATAGGACGCAGAGGGAGTTGGAGGAGCAAAAGAGGCAGATGGCCGAGTACCAAATGCAGCAGACACAGGTGCAGGCTCAGATGTACACATGGATGCGGACGATGTACGAGGCTCAGACTACCGGACAACCGTTCCTCACACCTCCCCCGGCCCCGGTCCCTCCGTTCCCTAGCTATCCACCACCACCACCGCACCAGTCAACGCCAGAGCAAGACCAAGGTAGCCACCGGAATTCAAATGAGTACTTTGATTACTTCGACCCTGACCCGCAAGTTCCTCGACCCTGACCTGTAGTTGTAGTTAATTTTCGTATCGTCGTTGCTATTTGTACTGTACGTTGGACATTTATGTGTACTGTTGAACTTGTATGATTGTACGGTTTATGTCTTTCAATGCAGGTTCTGGAATTGGGCCCAATCCAGAACCGCGTTTTTTTTTCAAAATTTTTTCTGACATTGCCGGCGACATGGACCTCAGTCGCCGGCAATGTCACAAATTCCGGCCACGGCGGCGGAACCATTGCCGGCGACGCCGTTTCCCGTTGCCGGCAATGTTAACACCGGCGGGAGATTTCCGGCGACGTCATTGCCGGCGACTCGTCGCCGGGAATGACATTTCCGGCGAAAAAAAAAAGACAAGGCCGGCGACCTCCCGTCGCCGGTAATGTCTCCTTTTCTTGTAGTGCCAGTAAGTATACCTCAAGACTGTTACTGACGATATCGCGATGCAAATCACTAAGTCCCAAGAAGCTAGGTGCAAGCATTGGAACTTTTCCGCGGATGATGCTACCGATGTCTCTGCACATCAGACTCCTCATTTCCCTCGTCGCAAGCCCCGCATGCCTCGTAGAGTAAGCGACTTGTAGTCGCCTATTGTTGTTCATCCGGACGAGGTACTCCGTCTTCGTCCCGACAACGACTCCGCGTTGTTGCGTCGTCGGATCTCCGGTTGCCATGTCGACCATGTCGAGGAGTTTGGTCTTCTTGCACCGGATGCTGAGGGCGGGAGGGTGCTGTGACACCGTAGTGGCCTCACTGTCATCCACTTGAGGAATCGCATCCTCAAGTGGAGGGGCGGGCGTTAACATGGGAGCTGAGGGAATCGTCGGGGTCGCCGATTGTCCCGTGGGGCAACCCGACCCGGAAGCCCCATCTCTGCTGAATGCTCGCCACCCCGCCTCCGCAGCTGCCGCCGCGGCCACCGCGGCCGCTTCACGACGCTGGATCGCCACTTTCTTCCTCTTGTATCCAGTATCTCCGGGAGCCATTCTGTTAAAACTATTCTATTAAGATTGAACTACTCTTATCAATCTAGGCTTTGAAAGAATAGGGTAGAAACATCATTCGGAATAGTCACATAAGATTAACGGAATAGTCAATATACCAATGAGTTTTACGAAACAATCATCCACAATACGCATATATTCATTTAACCAAACCCTTAATCCTTAATCCACATTACCAAACAATCATCCCGATATACATTCGGAATCATCATCATCATTTTCAATCACATTCGGAATCATCATTATCACAAACCAAATTCGGAATCATTATCACAAAACACATTCGGAATCACATTCAAAACTTCTTGGAAACACATTCAAAACAGATTGGAAACATTTCATACCTAACCATCCCTAACCATCCAACATATGCAAAATACATAACCATCCAACATATGCAAAATACATAACCATCCAACATTTCATACCAACATTTCATACCAACATTACATAACCATTCAAACCATCTCCAATACATAACCGGCAACTCAATGTTTGACACTAATTCATACTCAACTCACAACCATCTTCGAAAATGAACCAAACAGTGCGATCAAAACAACATAAAACAGGGTCAATTTGACACTAATTCATCAACCCCAGTTTTCTTTCTCAAAACTCAATCCCCTCACAGATTGGAAACACATAAATCAAACTAAACCCTCACAGATTGGAAACACATTCAAAACAAATTACCAAAACAGATTTCAATGAAAACCACAAAAGCCTACTACTTACCTTTCTCACTGGGATTTGAGGACAGCCCTTCTCGACGGAGTCTACCACAAAAGCCTCACGTTCTACATAATCAAATACGAAAACAGATCAGTTCTACATAATCAAATACTGATGGCGTATGCAATATATGGAGGTGGATTTAGAACAAAGGAATAGAACTTGCATAATATAAATCATATAAATCAATTTCAATGACAACAGTTTTGATTTCCACTACTCTCGTATGATTTTGATGTAAAGCAGTACTAAACACAGGGCAGTTGGTTTGCCTGTAGCGGTGCAACCTCAATAGGCAAAACGAAAAACACCAACCAATTCAGCATTGCAAATATCAAGAGTATCATCAATCAAATGTGCTCCATCTTACAAAGAAATTACCTAGAAGTTACAACAGATATCAATTAATCAATACAAGTCTACAAATCATGAAACTTCACTACAGACACGAATTGAATTACCTAGAAGAAGAAGTTCGGGGATGAGTCGGCGAGAGATTTGAGAGAGAGAGAGAGATGCGGAAATGACGAAGCGAAGAGGGAGGGAGGGAGAGATGTGGGAGGTGGGGGGATTAAGGAAGAGGGTTCGA
Source organism: Geum urbanum (assembly GCA_946800695.1). Lineage (NCBI taxonomy): Eukaryota > Viridiplantae > Streptophyta > Magnoliopsida > Rosales > Rosaceae > Geum > Geum urbanum. The sequence goes on along the minus strand of OX327005.1, from coordinate 59,370,110 downwards.
GTTTTGCACATAAACAGCACATAACCATCTTAGAACTACGATATCATCATATCAATCACTTTGCAGAAAACTGGGTTGTCCTTGTATACAAAATTCTAGGTCCAGGTTCATTTTATGAAAGCTTAGCTTCAACCAAGTTAATCACTAGCAACCTAACCATCAAGCAAATTATACAGAAGCCATAATACAGATCACTAAAACTTCAAAGCCATAATTTCTATAACTGATAAGAGCAACGAATGCGAAAATCCAATCCTGCCATCAAACAAATTACCAAAACAGATTTCAATGAAAACCACAAAAGCCTACTACTTACCTTTCTCACTGGGATTTGAGGACAGCCCTTCTCGATGGAGTCTACCACAAAAGCCTCACGTTCTACATAATCAAATACGAAAACAGATCAGTTCTACATAATCAAATACATAAACAGATCACGTTCCACAAAAGCCTATATGAAGATTGAAGAAGATGAAAACAAAACACTTACCTATATGAAGATTGAAGAAGAATAACAAGAGGAGATTGCTTGAGGGTCTGAAATGTTACAAGAGAGTGAGAACAACAGATTGGAAATTAAGGATAGAAATGGTAACTGGTTAGGTCGATTAGGGTAGGTCGATTAGGTTAGGGATTTAGTTTGGGGGTGATTAGGTTAAGAAGAAGAAGTTCGGGTTAGGGCAGTTTGGGGGCGCGAGGAAGAAGAAGAAAAGGATTTGGGGGCGCTGTGATTTAGTTTCAGTTGTGCTGTGATTCTGGGATTATAAAGCAAACTAGGCGACGTAGATTGCTTAATCTACGTCGCCTCGACTGATTGAAGCAAACTAGGTGACGTATATTGCAATCTACGTCGCCTAGATTAATTGAATAAATGAGGCGACGTAGATTTCTCAATCTACGTCGTTTAGTTGTATTTAATATTTAATTTGTTTTTTTTTTGAATAAACGAGGCGACGTAGATTGCTCAATCTACGTCGCTGCATATTTGTATTTAATATTTACTTTTGTTTAATATTTAATTTTGTTTAATATTTAATTTTGTATTTTTTGAATAAACGAGGCGACGTAGATTGAGCAATCTACGTCGCTGCATTGTGCTTAATTTTTAATTTTGATTTTTAGAATAAATGAGGCGACGTAGATTGCTCAATCTACGTCGCTGCGTATTTGTATTTAATATTTACTTTTGTTTAATATTTAATTTTGTTTAATATTTAATTTTGTGTTTTTTGAATAAACGAGGCGACGTAGATTGAGCAATCTACGTCGCTTCATTGTGTTTAATTTTTAATTTTGATTTTTAGAATAAATGAAGTTTATAATTATAAAGTTAGTAATATTTTCTCGAATACATATTAGGTTTAGAGTCATAAAGTTAGTAATAATTTCTCAAATAGATAAAGTTAGTAATGCTTTAAAGAAAATATGAATTTAGGTTTCAAATTCATAATAATATTAGTTTAGTCCTCGTCTTCGTCCTCCTCCTCCTCCTCCTCCTCCTCGTCTTCGTCTTCGTCCTCGTCCTCGTCCTCCTCCTCGTCCTCCTCCTCGTCTTCATCCTCCTCCTCGTCCTCGTCCTCATCCTCGTCCTCCTCCTCGTCTTCATCCTCGTCCTCGTCCTCGTCCTCGTCCTCGTCTCCTTCTTTGTCCAAAAGTAGTTGAAAATCTGGGTAAAATTGTATCACCGTGGGAGTGTCCTCTTGGTAAGGCTCGAATATATGATCTCCTGTACGCGATATGTTTTCATCTATGGCCAGTACTTCGGCGCTGTAGACATTGCGGTGCGACATTTCTTGTACTACCTTCCAAGTACCACCAGCCTTTGGATCGTCTATGTAGAATACCTGTTTTGCTTTGGTTGCAATTATGAAGGGTGAATCCTCATAGTAACTGTTGTTTTAATTCACTGATATCAGTCCATGATCTTTTATAAGGGTGTCAAGATCTTCAGGGTCCTCGGAGTTGTGCCATGTGCACTTAAACAACACCACTGGCATACGGCCTGCATATAATACTTCGACCATGTAGTTAACATGGCCGTAGAACTTGGATGAACCCATGTCTATCATGACACCGCTGTTTTGAGTCACGGTTCTTTGATCTCTATCAAACGATGTGAACTTGACACCGTTCACATAACACGGCTTATAAACCCGACATTGCTGAGGTCCTTGAGCTAATGGCTTTATTCCTGCAACCAAGCTCGGGTCCGAGATTTTTTCTTTAAGGGACACCTGAGAGATAAGTGTTATAAACAAGTTAGTTATAAGTGTTATAAACCCTCAAAGAACCTTACAAGAATTAATAGGCATATGTACCCATGTTAAGAACCATCGAAGAAAACTCTTCCTCCGACGAAGCTCGTCGAAATCTTCACCATTTTTAGCCTCGAACCTTCTGAGATGTTCTTCTAGGTAAGGTTTGACTTCGTCTGTTTCCACCAAGACTTGCCAGTGAGCCTCAGCAGTCTCTGCCTCAGTCAACCTGAACTGGCGACGAGTCTCGATAATATCTGGTCTTACTAAGAGTGAAACACAGCTGACATTCCACCCAGCTATGGAAGTGTCGATATCTTCGTTGTCCATCCGTCTGAGATAAGACTTACAATACGTCACCGACTCATGTACGAGGTACTGTTCAGCAATACTACCTTCCGGGTAACGTGTATTCCTCATTGACTTTTTATATTTTCCTAATTGCCTGCAAAAACACCACTCACGATTAGTACAATATTTTCCTAATTGCCGACATATTACACAACGAACATAATATTAGCAATAACAAAACATTTTACCTTTCAATTGGATACATCCATGTATAGTGTACTGGACCTGTAAGGAATACTTGTTCGGGCAGATGAACCATGAGATGAACCATAGATGTAAAAAAATGTGGAGGAAATATGAGCTCCAAATTGCAGAGAATCATCACTATCTCAGTTTCCATGTCACGCACAACCTCCTTCTTAAGCTCCCTACTGCATAGTTGACGAAACCAATTTGACAGTGCTATCAATGGCTTCACAACGTTTTCTGGCAGGAACCCTCTGATAACCACAGGAAGAAGACGTTGAAGCAAGACATGGCAATCATGCGTCTTCAATCCATAAAACTGTGACGGGGAACTTACTTTCACCTTACTTCTCAAACTACCTACATAACCAAGAGGATACTTAACATCCCTGAACCACTGGAACACATCTTCTAGATCATCCTTTTTAACTAAAAAGGGTGCATGAGGAACTTTCCCCGTACCCAAGTCACCCGCTCTTTGCCACTGGTTTTTTCGCACATTCCTCTTCTTCAAAGCAGCGCGAGCTTTTGGACCATCCTTAGACTTCGATTCAATCGAAAAAATGGTTCCAAGGATGTTGTCACACACATTTTTTTCAATGTGCATGACATCTAGGCAATTTCTGATCTTCAATGATGACCAATACGGCAGCTTCCAAAATATGCTTTCGTGAGTCCAACACTGTCTGTTATTCGGATTGTACGGCACCTTCAAGTCTTCATGTTGGCTAAGAATAGGGTAAACGTTTGACCTAACGTCCTCCAAAATTTCATCTCCACTCTTACGATAGGGTCTTCCACCAAACTCCTCATTCCCGTTAAATGCCTTGCTCAATCTCCAAGGGTGATCTTGGTGGAGCCATTTTCGATGACCTTCATAAACTATCCTCCCATATATATGCTCTGAAGTTAGCTCATCTAGACAGATTGGACATGCCTTGTACCCTTTCACAGTTGACCCCGCAAGCATCCATAAACCTGGAAAGTCGCTAATAGTCCACATTACCGCTGCCTTCATCAAGAATACCTCATTGTCTACTCGATCAAAAGTATGGACTCCAACGACCCATAAATATATTAGCTCCTCGATCATCGGCTCAATGAGTACACTAAGGCACTTTCCGGGAGATTTAGGGCCTGGAATCAACACTGATAACATGTTATATTCCTTCTTCATGCACATTGATGGTGGTAGATTGTACGGCATCACAACAACGGGCCATGTACTATGCAAAGTTCCCATTGTTCCGAATGGATTGAAACCGTCTGTTGCTACTCCAAGGCACACATTCCTGCAGTCCCGTGCAAAACCTGGAAAAGTTCTGTCAAAATGTTGAAACGCTTCTCCGTCTGTTGGGTGGCTGAGGCTACCAGCCACGCATATCCGCTCCCCCAGCCATCGCATATGCTTGGCAGTGTGTGGGGACATAAACAAGCGCTTCAACCTTGGTGTTAGAGGGAAGTTACGAATTATTTTTTTGGGAATATCATTCGTATTTGGCTTATATCTTTCAGAATAACACACTGGACAAATCCTCTCGTTTACAAGCGCCCCCTGAACAACACACAGTTAAACTCACACGCATCAATTCTTTCGTAACCCAGTGAAAGATCACTCAATATTTTTTTTATTCTCGAGTATGAACAGGGGAATGTGTGCCCTTTAGGAATAAGTTTATTAATGTAAATACATAAAGAGTCAACACTTGTGTCCGACCATCCATTTTCATTTTTCATTTCCATTGCATCTAATATGGCACTCAAAACAGTTTCCTCACTGCCTTCATATAATGGGGTCTGTGACTCCTTCAATAATCTATCGTACTTTTCATAATCATCGTCTACCATGTCATTGAAGTTCATGCCCGAATTATCTTCCACTAATTGTTGGGGTGCATCTGCATGGTATCCAGGATAATAGGGATATGCATCATGTAGAATCTCCAACTGCGGGTTCACTGAAGGACCGGCACCACTAGAAGGACCGACTCTGCCTTGAAGCCACTGTCTTCGTTGACTGAGCATTGCCGGTTCACCAGAAACTTCCCCGTGAAGGTGCCAGACTGTATAAGTAGGACTCAAACCACTGTGTGATAAGTGATGATACATGACATCCATAGTAACCTTGAACGAACCGTTCTTACAACGTTTGCACGGGCATAAGTAATAATCGGCTCCGTTACTATGTAGCCGGGCAAAATTCATGAACTCGAATATGCCTGTGATGTACCTTGGATCAGCACGATGATATGTCATCCAAGTTTTGTCTGGGAGTCCGTCCATGTTTCCTGTCAACATAAACAATCAATATGAACAAAGTTACCACGCCACAGTTGCGATTCAACCAAAACCCCACACTTCTTCGCCTTATGCCTCCGGGTTAGGTCCTATCCCCTTCAGGGGAACACGACATTTGTCAACGCTTTTGCACCCATGCGTTTCAGCTCCAGTTTAGGGAAATTTCGGCACCATCTCCCTACAGTTCCCCGAGTGCACACATATCTAAACAACCTAATTTGCACTCGGGGAACATTTAAAGGAGACACTGTCGAAACCATATCCCAAAACTGAAACTGAAATCACATGAATAGCAAAAGGATCAACAAAGTCATGTTCACCTAAAGTGTCCAAAAATGGGACAATTCGATAATCAACAACTCAACTCGATCAACTAGATGAGTTGTTGATTCTCAAACGGGAGTTCTAAGTTGATAAACACCACAATTATATATAGCCATACGCTCGATTTCATGATTAACACTAATAACACTACTAATTAAGGCTCGAATACACATAATCTACACTAATCATCAATTAATTTCACTAAATTTAACCAAATTTCAAACATTAATCATGAACCCATAACATGATTTATCACAATTCAATGATTAAAACACTAAAACTACAACATAACACCAAATTCAATTCAACTTCAAACATTTCACCAAAACTTCAATTTCACTTCTAATCATCAATAAATTTCACTAAACTTAACCAAATTTCAAAAATTATTCATGAACCCATAACATGATTTAACACAATTCAATGATTCAAACACTAAAACTACAACATAACACCAAATTCAATTCAACTTCAAACATTTCACCAAAACTTCAATTTCACTTCAAATTTAACATATTATGGTCATAAAGAGGGTTAAAGAGATACAAATCAAACTAACCTTACTCAAGAATCAAATCAATGGCAAGAACAACCTTCTTTCTCAATTTCCTCTAATTTCTCCCCAAAATCGCCCAAAACAGCTGCAGAGCTCGGAGAAATTTTTTTTCTAAAATTCTAACTTTATGAACGGGTTGACTTTAAGAAGAAGAGTAGATCCAGATTTAAAAAAAACTAGGCGACGTAGATTGATCAATCTACGTCGCCTCGATTTAATTCGAAGCGACCAAACTAATCTACGTCGCTTCGAATAAAATCTAGGCGACGTAGATTTCTCAATCTACGTCGCTTCGAATAAAATCTAGGCGACGTAGATTTCTCAATCTACGTCGCCTAGTTTTTATTCGAAGCGACGTAGAATAGTTTGGTCGCTTCGAATGAACAACTAGTCGCCTCAGTTTGTTTAAGCGACGTACTTAAATCTACGTCGCCTCAATTTTTTGAAGCGACGTACTTTTAATCAAAGGCAATGTACGTCGCCTCATCTAAAATCGGAGCGACGTAGAAATATAACTATGTCGCCCCGATTCCTTCCTCCAGTAGTGTGTGGATACACGCACGCACGCACTTAATTAAGTTAATTAGGTACCAAACTCAAGGAGGCTACAGGGAGGGAAAAGGTGGGAGTCGCCAAGGGACGCGCCGCGCCGTCCCAAGAGTACTTTTTGGTCCTTTAAGAGGCACACTACCACCGTCACTTTTATGGGGGCGGCTGCTGTTGCAGCTATTTCTGTCTCGCTTCTCATGCTCTTTGTAAGTATGGCTCATTTGGCGTTTCATGTAGAAGACTTGTTTATTTGGATAGCAGCAAGACTTAAAGGGATGATCTCTGTGGTGTACTTGGGTTGATAAGGTTCATATGATAAATTTTGATCTATCTACTTTTAATTGTTATTGTTGTAAACAGTTTGATTCAGGGACGGAGTCAGAATTTGACTCAAGGAAGGGCACAAAATGTAAAGAATTTTTTTTCAAATAAAACATAAAAATCATGTACACATATAAGTAAGCAAAATTGAATAATAATGATAAATATTGTGTAAAAAGGAAGGATAACTGTATACAAGAAAAGTAATTAAACAAAAAATGATTACAAATAACTAGCTAGACAAAGGAAAAAGAGATTCGAACTGAAGGGGAAGGCAAAAGAGAAGTAGATGTGTCAATATGAAAAAATGATAATTTCTTAATGTAGCTCCGTCCCTAGTTTGATTCTTTAGTGAATACTTTGGTGTTCAGTTTAGAGCAATTTGTAATATTTTTACTTTATTGAAGTTTCACTGTGTCAACACATCTTGTGTTTTGATTGTTGGTTATTTACTCAAGTCTCTCCTAGAGTTTTCACTCTTCTATATACGTAATATAGATCGAAGATGAACAATGTGACTGAGTTTTGCAGTACTAATTATTTGAAGGTGCCTGGTCTCATCATCTAGACAACATGAATCTCCACAACGACTTTATTCTATCAATCAAGCTAGAAGATCTTGATCGAGGTCAGACCAGGCATGCATTAGATAAATTAGAGAGAGAGAGACCAGCTAGCTTTGTTAAATTAATAATCGAATAAATATACATAAAATTATATCAAATTCGTAGTAATTGCGGACGGTAATTACATGCAGTGTTACAAATCTATTTCTCCTAACCATACCCAAATGCCATTTACGACTTACATGTTGCAGTTATCCTTTTCAAGGTTTTACAGTTTATATTCCACTACTCTAAACATAATTTCATGTCTTTGTTACTATAAAATTCATCCTATTACATATATGCATGTAACATTGTCACTTTGCGAGCAACTTATATGCATTACAGTTGAAAAATAAAAGTGGCAACTTATATGCATTACAGTTGAAAAATATAAAGATATTTGTTCTGATATCTGTATATGATTAAGTTAAAAGTAGTATTTTCAAAGGTGAAAATTAATCAATATTGGTGATCTATATGTAGAATAGATCGGCTGCATAGATAACAAAAGTACATATTCGAACTTGAAAATGCTTTCAATTTTTTAATGTTACTGCTTTCCTTGGCGTAGGAATGCTAAAGTTCAGTACACCATTTTGTTTTCTTAAAAACATGACACCAATATTGTAGGTGAGTTTTCATTGTACATTCATGGCTCTGGTGGAATGTTTTTTTTAAAAGGGCTCTGGTGAAATTTAGGTGAGAACTAATTTTTCTGTTTCTTTCTAGCAAAAGAACAGTAAAAAAAACTAGAGGCAATAACCTCGATTACAACGTACAACTAAAGAGTCAAAATACAATGCAGAGGAAGCTTTAGGAGGAACACGATGATGCCAACCTCGAATTGTCGTCCCATGACCAAGTTTAGCAATGGTATTTGGTGGAATTTTATTTTCTTTGTTTATAGATTCTAAGCAGCCTTCACATGGTAAATATGTTCTGTTTTAGCAAAATTTCTAGGTATAAAACCTTATTTGTGCAAAAGTTAAATTCATCAAAGTTATATATTCACATTTTGTACAATAATTTGGGATACGATACAGTAATTTGATTGATGATGTGAAAATAAAAGTGTTCAAGAAGCTACTCTTCGATCTCTTATGGAAGATCAAAGGGGACTTCAACATTGGATGATTTGGATTAAAATGGTTCAAGAAGCTACTCTTCGATCTCTTATGCATGTTGTAATTTTGTACTTATTAACAATGTATTGTGAATTATTGTATACAAACAAATAAAGACTTTAATAGGTTGATTGAAAGTATAGAGGTTGATCCAAACAATTGAAGAACACATATTCCCTATATAACAGAGTTGGCCAACTGTTCAAATGAATAGTACTATTTATTTGAACAGTTGCTCACGTGCCCTTCTTCCTTTGATAAAATCACGGTTCAGCTCCTTTTCGGCTTACTATTCAAATGAATAGTCCTCCTCCTTTGGAGAGTTCCTCACGTGCCTTCGCTTTTGGAGTATTCCTTTGGTCCTTTGGTGTCCTCGGGTCTTCTTTGGATCAATCTGAATCACTTCCAGTCCAGTCTTCCCTTCTCTGATCAAAAGCCAAAAGGTTCCTTCTGATTTTCGATCCTCAGCCATTTTCCTTTCGATCTCCGATTCTTGGGTGCAGAGGTCGGTGGAGCACCAATTTGATTGGCCATTTACTTTCGATCTTGGATTGTTCGGTGCAGGGGTCGGCGGGGCACTGATCTTCTCCGGAATAATCTCGGCAGTGGGTATGCAACTTTCTTCCTTATTGTTGGTTGTTTCTCTCTGCTTGCAATGGTGTGGGTCTTCTAAAAACTAAAAATCATATCCGATTATATAGCTGCTACATCTTTTAGGTCATTCTCAGTTTTTTTATCAACCTGCTCCCACTTTTGTGTAATCTGTTGCTTTGTTCTCTTGACCTTCGTGCATGAGTTTGCGATTGCGATTGCGATGTCAGTCCTGTGTTTGATAATTTGGATGTTGTGGGTATCTCTAATTTATTGTTTTGGATGTTTTCGGTTTTTGTGCCAGGGGCTGTATACTGTTTGTGAAGTTGATTCAACAGGCAGAACCTCCTGTTTTCGATCGACCAGCTTTTGGTTTTGAACCAACTGCCTCGAAATTTAGGTGATTTTCCTGTTTCTTTCGAAATCCCAACACATTATAAGTCTGTTGAGGTATGCTATGATGCTTAGGTCACTTCGTCATGCAATTATGGTTTTTGTTATTCTGCCTCCCAGTTGAATCTCGGTTAAAAAGCTGAAGCTGTGTCCTGTTTCTTGATGTACATAATTAAAAAATATCACAAATCAATCAGGTGTTTCCATCGCATCAACAGCTGTTAAAAATATTCAGTTTCATGAGTGCTGCGATGCAGGGGATCGATGGGTAGTGGATTAGCAATTTCCTGGCAATATGCGCAATTGTCAGACTGTTCTTTACATTAAATAGACATGGAGGGAATAGAATATTTCAATTTTTGCTTTCTAGAGTGTGGTGACCTTGATTTCAATTTATGTTTTGTTTTTCATTTGATTCCTTTCAAAGTTATGTTGATCAACTGATGAGGATTTAGCGGGGTTCTCTGTGGCATGTCAAGGATTAGGTGTGGTTTTGTTCATTTGGTATCAGGATTCCTGTGTTCTTGATAGCTTTTTCTTTCCTGTTTCAATGCTGAGTCTGGGCTGAATTCAAATTGTTTTGTTGTCAAATTAAGTCCTCGCTGAGATCAATTCTCTTCTGGGTCTTATTAGCACAGGTTTTTTTAAGGTTGAATGTATAGTGTTTGGTCATGTGGCTTCTTGGATCTTCTTTTCGGCGTCTGCTTTTAGCATTGGCTTCTTTTGGTGTGGAATGCATGGACTGATACTGTTTGTTCCAAATAGAATTGTGTTACTGTGTGCTAGATGAATGTTAACACGTACCACCGTACGATGTTTTAGTTTTCAGTTTGGAGAAAATGGCTGGGCATTATTGGAATTCAATATCCTAATTTGCCGTTGAATTTTTAGGACTGGGAGTCAAAAACTTTTGTATCCTTACATCAATCTGATCCTTAAATTGAATTTTCATTTCTCTCCTTTTCTCCAGCTTTATTATCCTGATTGAATGGAGGGTGAGGTTCCTGTATTTTCTTCCTGCTTTCAACCCGACTGCCTGTAATGCTTCTTCTCTCACCTGTTTTATCTCACCCACCACGATCACGCTGCCTTTGATTCTCTGTTTCCCACCTGCTTCATTTCCGTTTGCAGGTTCTCTTTCTTTCTTTATTTTCTTTTACCTTTCTTTGTGCAAAATCATATTGGTGTATATTTGTGCCGATGTATTCGTATTTTTTGTGATCTGAAATCTTGGTATGTTGAATGAAAGTGATATGCAGATAAAAACTGGACGCTTCCATGAGTATTGTCTTTGCTTGCATTTGTGATATAATTGAACATGTTGTATCCATTTGAACTTTTCCCTTTTACTGATGGGATGGACAAGTGTGCTGGGACTTATACCCCTGCATGGTGAACATTTCTGCCTATCTAAACTCTGATGGAATCTAAATAAGTCTATGTTGGTTCAAAGTAGGTTCGAATTATTCGTACAAAAATATTGTTGGTTTTGCTGTGTGGTTTTTTTACGATTCTCAAGGATTTGTGCCTGCTTTCGGATGGTATGTAAGAGAAGTTGAGTTTATGTTATACAGTGGTTGCTGTAGATGCATCCATACGTGCTACGTTTTGTGTCGTTGCATCATATGGTCAACTTTTGTATTCTGTTGTGATGCTGCTGTGTGAAATTTTAGTTGCTTTGGATGATTCTGCTGCAAAACATCTGGCACTACATTTCTTCTGGGTTATTTTCACAGTATGTCTTTGCTTTGTGGGTGTTGTCGTATGGTTCATTGGTAGTTCTTGAATTGATATTTCAGCGAACAAAAACCAATTGCATGAATTGTATTGCATTGTATTTTATGCAACGTTTGCTCAGTTTGCCATATGGTTCATTGGTAGTTTTCGAATTGATATATCGGCAAACAGAAAGCAATTGCATCAATTGTGTTGTGTTCTGTTTTATGCAATAATTGATCAGTTGGTAATCATCATATATAGAATCTGTGGTGGTGATGGTGATAATGAGGTTCAAATTGGATGACTAATGGATCCTATTTTGTTTATGATTTTAGGTATGGCTGAAGAGAAGAACTTACTTTCCGCCGTTGAGAAAGATGAGGAGGTCAAATCATTGAGGTGCTTTGGAGAGACAACAAGTTCATCAACCACTTTTGATAATGTGAGCCCAGGTGTTGGAGATCAACGATTTCTAGGCAAGAGACAACGTTCCTTTCAAAGTGAGGGCATGAGCACACCATTGATGGTGTCGACGGGAACTCAAATTTCTGGTCAGGATCATGATCATGCAAATGTACCAAGAATATTTGAATTAAATAATGAAAAGATTTGTGACCATGGAGATCTTCCTAAATTTTTATCAGGTGTTGTACACCAATTCTGTTTTTTGTTGAATTAGATGTTTCCTGGGTGATGTTTCATTTGAGATTTTTCTTTTCGAGTTTTCTTCAGGGATTTGGGTCATCTCTTTTAATTATATGGGATCTACTAAGTGACACAATTACATGTTTGGGGTGTTATGCTCTACATTTCCTACATCATATCTTGGGTCTTTAAGTTTGTGTGGTGGTTAACAATGGTGTGTGTTCTAAGTATGTTGCATTTGCTCAGTTTCTATTATATTACTGTTGCTGTTTTATCACACTGCAATATAATTTTGCTGATCAACATCGCTAAAGTTTTCTGTTGATTTTGTTCCCCTTTTCCCAGTACCTTGCACGTTATCCATATTTTATTCTCATCGATTGTTGTGTCTGTCTAATCTGTGATTTACACTTTCATTTTCCTGTGATGTCAACGGTGTATGGGTGTTGCTGAGTTAATCTCTTTTGCTTTTGATTTGATCATTGCTTTCTTTTGATTGTTTGTTTCAATATGTGATGTTTTTTAGTCATGGGGCAAAAGGAACAAAAGCGCTGTAGAAAGCAGAAAATGTTCATCTGCCCTGACATGATAGCGCAATCGGAAAGAAGTGTTGGCAGAAGACGTCGTCTGTCTGCAATAAATATCAGTACTGGTCAAGTTCCTGAAAATACCTCGGGTAATTCCTTCCAAACTGTCTATGTTTCGCTCAGGTTTCTTCCTTTTTGTGGGTGAGTTTTTCTGGAATAATGATGATATTTCTTTACTGCAATGTCATGACATAGATATTGTTGAGCAACGACTGAGCAAAAGCCAGTGTCCATTTGAATCTGTGGTTGGAGGATCATTGATGCTTGACCATACAGTGCCATTGACCAGTGAGCTGAGAATAGGTAAACGACACTGTTCCTGGAAATATATGCTGAAGCCATCAAATCTATTAATAAAACACCATGTTTATTTTGACTCTTTGTTGATAATTTTGTTGTAGGGACAACAACAAGCACTCACGACAATGATCCTGATCTTGACGAGACTATTGCAGGTGGTGGCATAATTATTTTCTGGCATATTTCCTATGACAACTTCTTCCTTCTTCTTGCCTACATTTCATTGCTGACTGTGCTATATTTGGTGGCTGTCAAATGGGTGGGATTTTTAGGCTTGGTTTGGTGACTATGTTTTTATTTCTCCCTCTACTTCATGTGCTGGCTATGCTATGATATATTGGTTTCTGTTTTATGGTTGGTTGTTGAAATTTGTGATGTCTGTTTGACTTTCATTTTTAGGTATGCAACAAAAGATGATTATAGAATCTACAAATAAAGGCACTTCAATGTTGTTTGACATAGCACTAGAACCAAAGAGAAATGTTGGCAGAAGACCACGTCTTGGAATGATTGAATCGGATGATGGAGCCATCGATTGTAATGAAGATCGTCGCCAACTTTTTTCAGGTGTTCTGCAGCAACTTTGTTTTTCCTTTGGTTGGATGCTGATTTCTGGGTGCCTTTTCATTTAAATTGTTGATCTAATAGACTGGTTGGTGGTAGTTTTATTTTCACCTTTCGGTTTGTCGTTTGCATGCTATTTTTTTTTGGGGATTTGGCTCATCTAATTGAAGGAGCTGATGTCACGGAATATATATGAACAAATGTTCCTCATGGATGGTGTGTTTTCAATTAATCTCAGTTTTTAGATACAACAAATAGGGTCCGCATGCTAACAGATGTACACATTTAGGGTGTTATGGTCTGATTTTTCGTCAACTTTTGTTGGGTGTTGTAGTTTATCAGCTGCTATAACAGTGCTATCTGCAGTACATCTCTTGCCGATTGTGAGTGTGTCTGCAATTACTCTCTGTGTTTCATAATCCTGCAATAAAGTTTTGTTGTGGAAGATAATTACAGTTTTCTGTGTTCCTGCTCCTTACTTTTTGCGGTTTGCACATCATCCCTGAATTGTCCTCATGAATATTTGTGTCTGTCTGATGTGTAATTTCCAATTATATTTCAGTGTGATCTTAATGATGCAAGGTTATTGATGGGTTATTATCTGTTGCTTTTCGTTTGCCAATGGATTCTCAACATTGTCTATTTCAATGTGTGCCATTTTGTAGGCATGGGACGAAAGAAAAAATTACGCTGTGGGAGTAAGGATGCGTCCATGTCCCTTGGCATAACATTGCAACCGGACAGAACTATTGGTCGAAGACATTGTCGGTCTCCAGTAAATAGCATTGGTAGTCAAGTTGTTGCTGAAAATGCCTCAGGTGCTTTCTTGCACACTGTATATGTTTCTTACATATTCTTTCCGCTTGGGTGGGCGAATTTGGATGGAACAGCGATGCTATTATTTTTTGCCAATGCCATCGTCAATGTAAATATTGGTCAACGATAATTGAGTTAGAAATAACCTGTTTTTGACCTTCTGGTTGGAAAGTTGTCGATGATTGACCATACAATTACATCATCCAGTGACCCACGAATAGGTTAACCAAATTGATGGAATGCTGGGGATCCTCAGGCCATGGAATCCTTTGGTAAAGTCCAATGTTTTTGCTGAACTATTTTTTGACAAATAATAACTGTAGGTGGGACTACAAACAATCTCGACGATGATGTTGATCTTCATAAGACAATTGCAGGTGATGGAATCATTATTCTATGTCATGTTGACTGTAATAATTGTTTCGGTTTTTTTGCGTTTGGATTGTTTGATGGAATTGAAATTAGTTTTCCAGATTTCGTGAACAAGAGGACCCATCAGTCTCTAGCTGGAGGGATGCCGGCGAACGAAGCAGGAGTTTTGTTGTTTGAAAGTTCATGCCTATTTGCCAGCACCTCTCAACAATGCCGACCTTCTCATCGGTTGGAAATTGATGTTGACCAAAGTGCTGAGGATGGAGTACAGGACGGCACAGACGATGAAGAAATTTATGGAATTATATCAGGTCTTGCCACTTTTCCTGTGTCTTCTGCAGTGGATTGTTTTCTCCTGTCTGGTGACTATAGTGAACTATTTTAATGATTTTCCTGTTGTTGTTGGGCAAAAGTTGTTTTCCGGATCATTGTTTTTTGTGAATGCCACTATGTTTTATTTGTGGGCTATCATTGATATAAGAGCTGTACATTTGCTTTTCGATCAATTCTGTATTATTTGCATTTTTCGTGTTGTTCTTCGTCGTTTCGTGCAGAAGAATTATATGGTATTTGTATGCCTGGACGGCACGAAACTTCTTCGCTGTCATTGTTTTTTGCTGTTGTGTCCCTGTGTTTGTAAATTGGTGTGTCTGATGAAATACATAAATCATATCCGATGAGATCGCTTCTTTGTGACATGGCATGCATTGGTTTTTTTTTTGTGTCATTTTCTTATCCTTTTCAATTCTGTGGCTGTTGATCGAGTTTTTCATTTTCTCTTTTTGCCTGATTCTCTAGGTGTATTTAACCAATCAAATCATACATGTTGTGATGACATGTTGTCTAGGCTAAATTTCGTAAACTGAAATGATGTATACTTTGACATATTCTATCCTTCTAAAGCTGACAACAAACCATTTATGTGCGTCATTGTTGAGGAAATAATAAACTGCTTTTGTTTTCCATGAAATTATCTGTGTTGTCCTGGAAAATAGTATCTGTTGTTTGGGCTCTTCTCATTTGTTGGTTCATTTAATCTCAATCATTATTTCTGAATCATAGGTGTTCATCTTGGGTCTTTTGGACAGGCGATGTATCAACAAAATCGACCAGGTAAGGAGTAATCTTTTTATCAGATTTTTGGTACAATATTAATCAACAATTATTGGTGACCAAACATGGTGTAATTGCTATTATTCTGATTGAAATTGCAGGTGTGGTTGTGAATTATGAAGATTGTGGTGATGGTGATTATACATGTAAACATTGTGCCGCTCATTTTTGGTTGAATGAATCGCTGCAAAAAAAACAAGATAACCAACCAATGTATAGTCATTGTTGTGAAAAAGGCCGTGTTGAACTTCCGATATCACATTTAACACCTTCTTTTCTTGATGAATTGCTAGATGCAAAGAATGGCAGAAGGAGTATTTTGTTTCGTGATAATATTAGGGTCTATAATTCTATGTTTGCTTTTACGTTTATGGGAGCTAAGATTGATTATGACATTAATTGTGGAGGAGCTCCTTACATTTTTAAGATATGTGGTCAAGTACATCATCTGATGGGTTCAGTTTTGCCATCTGAAGGAAAATCTCCTAAATATGCTCAATTATATGTCTATGACACTGAACATGAAATTCAAAATCGTATTACAGCAATTGATCCAAATGCTGCCAATAATAAGATTGATATTGATATTGTCAAAAACTTGATAGAATTATTGGATGAATGTAATGAATTGACAAAAGAATATCGATCTGTCAGAGACACTTTTGAAAATTCTTTGTTGCCAAATTTTGATATGACCATGCTTGATCGGCAAACAAACGACAACAAACAATATGAATTACCCTCTGGTTGTGAAATTGGTGGATTAATTGTTGGCGATATAGGTGAATTTAATTCAAATCGAGATCTAATTGTGCAATCTAACGAAGGATATCTGAAGCGCATTTCCAAAATTCATCCAAAACTGATGGCATTACAATATCCGCTTTTTTTTTCCCACGGAGAAGATGGCTTTAAAATCAATATCAAGTTAAAATCTATGCCAAATGATTCTAACAAGAAAGAAAAAAAATTATTAATGAGTAAATTTGTCTGTTATCAAATTCATGATAGATCGAATCAATCCAGTACTTTATTAAAAGGTGGAAGATTATTTCAACAATACTTGGTTAATGCATATGCGACTGTTGAAGAAAATCGTCTAGAGTATATAAGATATCATCAACCAGAACTAAGGTCTGAAACTTGGAATAATTTAGCTGCATATAATTCTGAAGGAATTGTTCAGGGTCATGAGGTTGGAAAAAGAATTTTTCTCCCTGGTTCTCACACAAGTAGTCCAAGAGATATGATTAATAATTATCAAGATGCAATGACAATTTGTCGAGAATATGGAAATCCTGACTTATTTATCACTTTCACGTGCAATGTCAAATGGTCCGAAATTATTAGATATTTTTAAAAGAAACCTGGGTACAAAGCTGAAGATCGGCCTGATATAATTTGTCGCATATTCAAAATAAAATTGGATGATCTTATTGCCCATATTAAGAGTGGACAACCCTTTGGAGAAGTTCATGCCCATGTTTGTACAATTGAATTTCAAAAAAGAGGATTGCCTCATGCTCATTTGTTATTTTGGCTTAAGAACGAATATAAATGTCGTACAGCAGATGATATCGATTCTATTATTTCAGCTGAATTGCCTGATAAAGAGACTGCCCCAAGATTATTTGAAATCGTTAGCCAATTTATGATTCATGGTCCTTGCGGTCAACTCAATCCATCTTCTCCATGTATGAGGGATAAATTATGCACAAAACATTTTCCAAAGGCATTCCAAACTAACACCATTTTTCAGTCAACTAACTCTCCTCAATACAAACGTCGTGATCTTGATTCACATTTTGTGACAAAAAAAGGCGTTGACATTGGAAATAATTTTGTTGTTCCATATAATGGAAATTTATTATTGAGATATAATGCTCATATAAATGTAGAATCATGTTCTCAGTCAATGTTAATAAAATATTTATTCAAATACATAAACAAAGGACATGATCGAGCACGTATATTAATACGTGAGAATGTAAATGATGAAATTCAAAATTATCTTAATTGTCGATATTTAACTCTTCATGAATCAGTGTGGCGGCTATTTGAATTTTCCATTCATTCCAGGTTTCCTGCTGTACAATATCTCAAAATACATTTGCCTGATCAACAGACTGTCTGTTTTCATGAATCTACTTCTATTGAAAATGTCTTGCAAAATCCATCCATACAATCTACAATGCTAACTGCTTGGTTCATTGCTAATAAGACTTATAAAAAAGCACAAAAATTGACATACGCTCAATTCCCCACTAAATTTGTTTGGAATAATGATCTGAGAGCATGGAGTCCAAGAAAACGATATCATGTTCTTGGAAGAATAGCACATGTCCCACCAAATGCTGGTGAATTATATTACCTGAGGATGCTTTTAAATATTCAAAAAGGATGCACTGATTTTCAAACAATTAGAAAAGTTAATAGCATTACATATTCTACTTATCAAGAAGCATGCCGAGCTTTCGGGTTGTTAGGTGATGATAAAGAATGGCTCGAAGCACTGTTAGAATCAACATTTACCGCAACTTCTGCTCAGATTCGTTACCTATTCGTTACAATTATTTTGTTTTACAATGTTTCTAATCCGGGAAGTTTATTTGATGCATGTTGGATTAGCATGTCTGATGATATATTGCACAAAATTAAATTAACTGTGGGTTCACAAAATATTAACATACCAGATGATCAGCTCAAGAACGCTGTTTTGCAGGAACTTGAAAAATTATTTAATGTTTCCTCCAGTAGCCTCAAAAATCATCAATTGCCAATGCCAATCACACAACAAATACATGCACTAGACAACAGACAAATTAGAGAAGAATTAAATTTTGATTGCGAAGCATTGAAAGTACAACATTCTAACTTGATCACACAATTAAATTGTAATCAAAAAATTATATATGATCAAGTGATCTGTGCTGTGAAAGAAAAAAACCCAAGATCATTCTTTGTCTATGGTAGTGGAGGTACAGGGAAAACTTTTTTGTGGAATACTATTATTTCAAAATTGAGATCCGAAGGAAAAATTATTTTGGCTGTTGCTTCATCAGGTATTGCATCATTATTACTTCCGATGGGTAGAACAGCTCATTCACGTTTTGCGATCAAACCTATCATAGATCAAAATTCAAGTTGTAATATAAACAAAAAAACCAATCTTTCTGGTTTAATTGAACAGGCTGAATTAATCGTTTGGGATGAAGCTCCCATGTGTAATAAATGGTGTATTGAATCAGTGGATCGAACCCTCCGTGATATTTTGTCGAAGAAGGAAACACTGTTTGGGGGAAAAACAATTTTATTTGGAGGAAATTTTAGACAAACATTACCAGTAATACAAGGTGGTAGTAAAGAACAGGTCATTCAACAATCTTTGAATAATTCTTACATATGGCCTGATATTACAATGTTCCATCTTATTGAAAATATGTGATTGTCAACAATTGGTTTAACTCTTATCCAAAAACATGAAATTCAACAATTTGCTGAATGGATATTACAAATAGGTGAAGGTCGACTACAGTCAAATTTTCATACGGGTGATCAAGATGTTAATTGGATTGATATACCAAAAGAATTGCTTCTTGATCCTACAATTGATCCTATAAAATCCATTTTTCAGGCAACGTATCCCAACTTTTTGGAAAAATATAATGATACAAATTATTTAAAAGAGCGTGCTATAGTAACTCCCAAAAACGTAACTGTTCAAGAAATAAATGATTACGCAATTAAATTATTGCCCGGTCAAGAAAATTCTTATTTTAGTTCTGATTCAATTTCGTATAATTCTGGTAATAGTGAGAATATCAATCTTTTATATCCTATGGAATTTTTGAATAAACTTGAATTTAATGGATTACCAACCCATCAACTTATTTTGAAAATTGGCATGCCAATTATGTTATTAAGAAATTTAGATCAAATACGTGGTTTATGTAATGGTACCAGATTGATTGTAACAAAATTATTTGATAGATTAATTGAAGCCAAAATACTCACGGGAAATAATATGGGACAAAAAGTTCATATTCCGAGAATTGTATTATATGCTACCGAAACAAAATGGCCATTTTTATTTAAAAGACGTCAATTTCCTGTTCGGTCATGTTATGCAAGGACAATAAATAAAAGTCAAGGTCAGTCGCTAAATCAAGTTGGAATATATTTATCAGAACCAGTCTTTACTCATGGACAATTATATGTAGTGTTGTCAAGAGTTACGTCAAAGAATCACTACTGGAAATTGACTCATTGCCGGCGACTTGTAAGTCGCCAGCAATGTTTTTGCACATTACCGGCGATTTTTGCCGGAAAAATCGCCGGTAATGTCTCTTTTTTTTTTTTACATTACCGGCGATTTTTGTCGCCGGTAATGTCCGTCGCCGGCAATGTCTCGATGGTAATGTAAAAAAAAAAAAAAAAAAAAAGACATTACCGGCGACTTCATTTATGTCGCCGGTAATGTCTTTTTTTTTTTTTTTTTACATTACCGGCGACATAAATGTAAGTCGCCGGCAATGTCTTTTCCGGCAAGACATTACCGGCGACTTACATTTATGTCGCCGGTAATGTTAAAAAAAAAAAAAAAAAAAGACATTACCGGCGATTTTTCCGGCAAAAATCGCCGGTAATGTCCAAAAACATTGCCGGCGACATAAAAGTCGCCGGCGATGGGTAAAAATGTTGTAGTGAATGGTTTGAAAATTTTTATAAATAATAATAACGAAATTCCTAATAATTTTACGAAAAATATTGTTTATCGAGATGTATTACAGGGTATATAATTTTTTTATACTTATAATCGTAGTGATTGCGTATACATTTTTACTCATACAATTGTAGTTCATGTTAAATATACATGTTATTTTCGTTTGGTCCAAATAATATGCAATTAATTTCCCTCAACAACAAGATTCATCAAGTGTAAAATGCAAGTTCCTTCTATAGAAATCATTCTCCTTATGTCAACCTATGCATCAGGAATGAAATTGAAGAGATATTTTTTCCATCATTGCGAGTTTCTCATTGTGTGGTGTCACTGTCCATTTGTTATTGTAATCATTGCAACTTTATCGTTATGTGGTGCATAATATCATCTCTACTTTAAAATTCGTTTTATGCTCATGGGAAAGTTTCCCCTCTGTCATGTCATTCTGTTTGCATGTCTTCTTATCTTTACTTGATCATTTCTAACCAACTGGATTACATTTCCAGTTTCATAGAATTTGATGTTTCTCTCCTCTCACACTCTATTCCTTACAACTAGCCCAGTTCGATCTGAATTCATCTTTCCCATTCCTCACCAGCTTTTCCTCCGAATGGATGTTGGCTCGACAGCCAATTTTGGGGATACCCACAACAACTCAACAACACAACAGGGCTTGATTAAAATACCCCCCAATCCTCCACCAAAGAAAGAGGAGAGTGATGACGTCCACCATTGCGTATGATCGTTCACCGTCTCTGTTGCCGTGGCTCTTCCTTATAAATATCAATCATGGGTTGCGTGTCTGCTTCAAACTGTTCTTCCAAATCAAACGGAGAAATTGTCTTCACAGTGAAGGTGTGAGCTTTTTTGTTTGTTCTTATTCATGCCTGTGATTTTATGTCTCTGTTCTGTTGCTGCTGAGAATTATATGTTACAAATTCACCACTTTTCGTGCCATGGTGTGATGAGCATCATGCTCATCAGTTGTCATCGTTTCGGTGCTAATCAGTTCTTATACCTTATGTTCATGTCATTTTCAGCAAGTGAGCTACGGAGAAAACAGTTCCACCTATCGCATAAAAGGTGATCATCTGAATGATGTTTACATTTTCCCCTTCATTCTTTCCATGCCATCTATAGAAAAAACATGTGCTCTGATGGTGTTAAATTCCGCTCACCCAATGTCATTCGTATCTCTGTATCACTAACTTTTCCATTCATGTGTTCTTCTCTCATGATATTGATTTCATTGTTTGAGAAAAGAAATATAGATTCATCATGACAGTGAATGAATGCAAGATATCAGGGTTCCCATTGCATTTCCTGTGTTTGGGTAGGCAGAAAACAGGCATAGAAAATATATGTCTTGGAAACATTCATATGAACATTTTAAAACCATACCTACTTTTGGAGCACAACAAACAAAATTTAAGCGTGAGATGGGGTTGGATTTCGAGTAACTCTTTTGCAGTTGATATAAAAAACACTGGAAGCAAGGCGAATGAGGGAATGCTGATATCTGATATGAAATGAAATAGGCCTGAATATTCAAGTTATAGGTTTTAAACAGCTCATTTGAAAAATGAACCATTCCAAGTGGTTCTCAATCAAATTTGTGTGAATTTTCTGTTGTAAGTTCATAACAGCGTACTTTGGTTCTGAAAATGCCTCCTCCATCAGTTTTTTTTAGGTCCATTTAAATCTTTCGTGTTCTTCATCGTGTGTGCCATTGTTTGGCTTTCTTCTTTGTGTGTTAATCATGCAACACTAACTCAGGTATTTTCTCTTCACAGTTCAATCCCAAAATTCGCATCAAATTCAATTTAGAACAAAACCATATCATCTTTCTCTCTCATTTGTTTAACTCAGTTGAATCTTTATTCCAATGTTCAAATTGTGCATGATTTCCTGTAGGTTGTTCAGAGATGACAAGATTGATTAGAGACATCAAGAAATTCACTGTTGGAATGAGTATCAGGGCACGAGTAGCTCTGGACTGGAGACCTCGCGGATTTGATAGTCTTGATTATGATGGACTCCACTATGTCTTGGTGGATGAAGAGGTAAGCACAGCTGCCAGTATTTATTTAAATGTCTTAGTTTTGGTGACTGGTTACAAATATTTAGTCTGAAATGTGAATGATAGGTGGAGTCACTATAAATCATATAGAGATCAAGTCCAGTTGAATTGAAATTAATTATCTGACCAGAGACTGTGAAGAATCTATTCTGAATATTTGACATCCAACCAATGAGTTCACACCGTATTGATTGGGTTATGTGCATTCTGCTCTTCCTTTTCCACATCATTGCCTCTATCCTTCTATAACTGCCTGCACATGCACACCATGGAATGAATGATATATGGCTGTGTGATTTCATATAATTCACAGTATATCACTCATTGGTTACAACTTTCCCAAATTCCTGCCTGTATCCTGAACATGCTCATTATTTCATCTCAGCACCAATCTTGATCTCTAGCAGCAATTTTTGGATCTTCATGACTACTTCTCAAAATGCATCGTCAAATATATTAATGATATATAGATCCATATGCATGACTACTGATAGGATCAGGCTTGAATGCATCAGTTGAAAAGAACTAATTCTGATATGGTCTAAAATACAGCAGTGGACAGCAATATTTATAGAAACCACTTTCAGCAGGTTGATGAGGCTATATTTCTGATAGGAATACCATGTTCGGAATTTTGTGATCACTGCGGTGGGTGCTCATACCTTTTCAGGGTCTACCAATCAATATTTCTTTTCCTTTGTCAAACGAATTTGACGTTCGGATTTGGCAGGTCAATTGCTTGCAAGTTTCCTGCAAGTCTCTTTCCTGACCTGTGTAACAGAGCTATGGTACAAAAACCTCATGATTGGTTTTCTTCTGTTTCGTTGTCTTTGACATAAGTATTGGGTTTCATAATTGGCATAAGTGTATGGGATATAAATAGGAAATTGTATTAGCAGACCGAAATTTTAATGTGCCCATCTCTTTGACGTGATCAGATACGAGCGATCCTTTTTTACTTCCAAGAAAACAGTTTCAGCAAATGTAATTTATATTGGAGGATATCATGCTTATCGTTTCCTGGAATCAGAGAACTGTGTATATTTATTGTTTGCGTTTGTGCAGTGTTCATCGATTCATGCTATGATTGAAGAATGCTATTATGGACATATGCCGAAGCTTATGCAAGTAGGAGAAGTGTACGACATTTCTTGGTTTGGTTCAAAGATAGACACTGCCAGACAGAAGGTTTGTGATGCTGATATCATTTTGACATTCACTGCAAAGACCATTTTCAATGAGGTTGGACAGGATGTGCCCAAGATACCAAGATATGTTTTCAGGTTTCTGGAATTTTCCCGGCTTGGTGATGTCGCAGAATTTCAATCCGTGCTTGCAGGTGATACATGAAACATATTCATCGCACTTTTTTAATCTCCATGGAACTATTGTGACTTTTCGAATTTGATAACTGCAAGATTTCTACGGGTGCATCAAAGCTGTCAAAGAACCGCAGGAGATTGCCGTGAAAAATTCAAAAAAAAAGGAGATTAGGACTGATCTTATATTAATGTTTGGGGGGTAAGTTGATGTACATCCTCTTGCACATGTACTTCCAGTCTGCAGTTCTCTTTCCCTACACCATGCATCTTTCATCAATTACAGTAATTTCCTTCATGTTATTTATACTTTGTGCATTAGTTCTCAGTTATGCTCTGTTCAAACAAATTCATTGCAAGGGGCTGAATGATTTTCCTACTTCCAATTTTCTTTGCCCATCAATACTATTCTCACTCTGCCTATTCAAATTTTCTGTAAAATGTGTGTGAACTACATAACCCGATTAATGAAGAAAGGCGAATGCATCGAAATAGAATACCTGATTATCTCACCAGATTTTCATACCAATCCCACTATACAATATTCATGCCTTCTTCTATCTTCCTCTCGATAAGTCCATTTTCTATGTTCATTAATAAAATGCTATCGTGCGCTGCTGTGTGGTTAGATTTTAATCTCAGATCATCTTCCTCTCTCCTAAATCCGATAATTGACAGTTTTGATGCTAATTTTTAAAGACTGTGTTTTCCTTTCCAAGAGGCATTATCATGAAATCCCTATCTAAGATGTTCCAAATATTGTTGATTTCGTGCATGTTTGACATTGGTTGCACAGGCGAGAAGAATTAAAGATCACATTATGGGGAGATATTGCCAGGTCATTTCCTCTGGAAAAAGTCCGTCACTGTGATGAACCAATACTTGCAGTCTTCACCGCCATGAGGATCACCAAATACGAAGGTGTTGTTTTTTTTTCCCTGCCTGTCGGCAGTTATTGCCAAACAATTCTTTCATTGCTTGGTCCTGTTTGCTCTTCCAAGGAATTTTTTGTGATCTGATTACGTTTGGTTATGAACTTTCTATTTGCAGGACGAGTGAGTGCATCTAGCACAAATCATACGTGCATCCTTCTCAATCCAGAAATTGAACAAACAGAGAAATTCAAGGCTGAGTGAGTGCAGCGTACTACAATTCTCTGCTGCTTGCTTATTTAATGTTGTGAAGATGATTTACATTTTCTTTTGCCGGCTTGATAACTCAGTATTGAAAATCATTTCTCATGTTCAGGAGTATTAGTATGGATAACAGTTCAGGGACTGCTGTATGGTGTATATATATAACTATCGACTACGTTGTTTGCAAGTCTACAAATAACTAGCTTATCATAACCTCGCATCTTCTGATTTAAATAGTATAACCGCCTTATCATCCGCTGCTAGATCTAATTTAACTAGATCACTGCAAATTTCATCTGTGCTAACGTTGACGATGTTTACCCGATCATCTCACAAAGGCCCATTTCAACTGTTAGGAATGGTGTTAGATGTCATTTCAACGATTCCTGCCAATTATGATGAACCAGAACTACTCTTTACTATGATCCATAATCTGCTTCATTCTGTTTATGCATGTTCATGATATACGTGCTCTTCTCACCTACAATGGCACTGCATATTCTTCACGGAACAGAATAATGATATCCATCATTTCCTTTTGCTGTTTCTTGAACTGCCTGCATGTCAGGGAACAATAATATCATCACATCTGTTTTCTAGCTATTTTTATGACAATGAACTTTTCGATCTCAGGTTCTCAAGAGTGGGGGACAAGATCAGGGTCTCTGGTGCATACACGAATTTAACATTGTCCGGGGAAATCAACCAAGCAGACCGGAAAAGTATTGCAGAACTGAAAGCGCTGGATCCTGCGATACACACAGTCTGTGTTACTGCAACCTATTCATCCTAACTATTTTTACAAATTTAGAACTTTAGATCATTAAGTATGCTTATGAATTTATGATTTTGCATCACACGAATTGTTTAGATCTTTGGATTATGCATCCTAGGGAGATGGTTTTGGTTTGCCATTTTTTTATGATAGCAACCTTCTGTTAATCCTCATCGCCAGACTTAGAATTAACCCTGCATATCCAGCAGCAAATTAAATTTTATCTGTCCCAATATTCATGCCCAAACAAAATTCAACTGACCTGGCCCTTTGGAATATGCTGAATATGAATTTAGTAAATTTTAGTGTTTTCTCTGACCAAGTCTGTTGATTCAGGCTTTAAACAAACATGCAATCCAATTGACCACATGACCTTCATATCCTATAAAAAACAAGAACATCCTTGGAATGATCACACTGTTCATACGCACTGAATTGATTGTGCTGTGTCACAGCTCTTATACATGACTATCTCTTTCTCATATCTTAAATCACTGTTGCAGACAAAGTCCGTGTGGTGTACGGCAGTCGTGACAAGGTTTTTTGCAGAAAAGGGATGGTGGTACAATTGCTGCTCCCATGACAAGTGTTATAAAGTTATGCTGAAGAATGAAGAAGGCGAAGATAAATATTTCTGTTTCACGCATGGAGAAAACAAACCAAAAAAAAGGTTTGCTCTTTTATTCATTCCCGTGCATAATTTCCCAGATGCATGTTCTCTTTCGCCGCAACTGTTATTTATCTGACACAAACATATGCATGTGCAACTTTATATCCAGTTATCGAGTCTCCATGATAATCGAAGATGAACATGACCAAGTGAATCTGACTTTGATGGGAAGATCGGCTGAGGAATTTTTCAATGCAACATGCCAGGACCTGTTGGACAGAAGATTTTATGCAACAGAAGCAACCCTCCCAATTGAGATCAGTTCAAAAGTTGGACAGACTTTTATCTTCGAGATAAACATGAACAACCGAGGCCAGTTTTTCCTCAGGTCCACCCTTGAACATGATAATTCTAAGAAGAGAAAGTCAATAGATGAAGAACCTGCAAAAGAAAAGGAAAATGAACAACCCATCTTGGAGACTCCATCAAAACCATCAGCTGTCAAGAAGCGTGGGAACAAGGGTGTTGCAAAGAAATTATTTGTTAGTGAAATCAACAAAACCGGGAACAGGTATAAATATATTCCTTCCATACACTATTGTAGCAATCACACTATTTTTTCAAAGATAAATGGATGCTTACAAATATTTGTCTGTGTATTCAGGGACGAAGATGCTGACACTTCAACGGCATAGCTACAAGTTCCGAATAAAAAGTAGGTGCAACATTCTATGTTGAAAATTGATGACTATGATTATTGGACAACTAATATGTGCCATTTTAAGTTTGCTTGGGTTCATGATTTTAGTTGTGGTATCTAATTTAACAAGTAATCAATATCTTTTCGGCTGTTGCGGTAAAACTAAATGATCCAAATCCAACCATAATATCTCTCAGATCAAATCATAGTTTCTTTAATTTCAAGATACATCCAGCTATGCATACCTGTATGAATGGAACAGACCTGTTGACAATAAACAATATGCATTTAAGAGTATGGGGGTAAAAAATCGTGTGCCCATCAATTCATCATAGCAACTGGTCATACATGTATAATATGTGTTTGATGGAATCTGTCACAGAGTGTCCCATTTTAGATCAATTGCATGTGTCCAAGTTACTGTCAACAGCAGATCCAGGTTTGCGTCTGCTGCTTAATTGTATGTTGAACTACTGTATTACGACTACGACTCCAAGTATCTCACAAGAAGGAAATTTACTTATTTAGGAGCAAATACTCATGCAATGGACATTTCTCTCATGCTTATATTTATCAGTTGCATGTGCAAATATGATATTCATGTTCATGTCTCTCTCTTTTGGTATGCTCTCATTCTGCGCACCACTATTCACAGGCTGCATCAAGTTGTGATTTAATTGACTGATCTAACATTATATCATGTCTCATTGGTTCAATTCTTGCATTGTTGTCGTTCATTTCAGGTAAATCACTTGACGAGATGAGCCAATTTTTTGACAACAAGTGTGTATGCACCACTTTTCTTGGTTGGCCACAATAGTTTTTTGGGGATGGCTTTCTGGGCTTGCCTTGCATACTTTTGCTGCAATCCTCTCTTTAATTATTAGTGTTTATCTTAGTTCCTATGGTTAGTACCTATCATGGCAAATATGAAGCAGCTAATGTTGTGATCAAGATTGATTTTTTGATCTGGGTGTTAGCAGCTGTATCATTTAGAAATGTCATGATATGTAATGAGACTATGTATATTGATGTGTTCATCCATGAATCTTCATGGTTTATTTCTCATTTACGCTGAAACTATGTAACAATACTATTATGCCAATATGTATACCACGCTGGCTGCTATCTATGCTTCCAATTTTTTTCACCGTGTCATGTCAAAGTTCACAGTTCCATGCGCATGGGATAACTCAGCTGGCTTCTAAGTGGGAAAAATAAATATATGGGAAAAATGGATGCATTTGCCCGAATAATGTTATTGCTTAAATCTTTCATTGCTGCCGATGGATTGCAATCAGCACGTTTTTTTTTACAGTTCGGATCTTTTCTTCTTCCCGCTACCCCTAAACGAAGTTTGATTATTGACTTCATTCTATTCTTGGCTGGTTGCATCAAAAAGAAAATTGTCTCAAATCATGATTGCTAAGGAAATATATTTATGTAGGAAAGATAAGGGTGGATCAATGCAATAGCACCTGAGCTTCTAGCACTGCACACATCTCAAGAACATCTGAAAGAAAATACAGACTCCAGATGATTCCTGTCCGAAGCCCCGTGAGATTCATCTTGCCCCTTTGTTTTAAGGCACTATTACGTCGATAAGGTTGATGCGTCATAATATCGTGTACCATGCTTTTGTTCTTTGTGCGTTATTTCTCTTACGATACTCAATGTTGAGTATTCTGCTTCTTAGTTTGTGCATAAATGGTTGTTAATATCTGACACATTTTTATTTCTCCACCATCTTTTGTTGTCCACAAAATTCCCACAGCTTTATTCTAGGCAACTACATTTCTCAGCATGCGTTCCACTCTTGTGCCACATTCTTAAATTAAAATAAGCTTCTGAACTGACAACAATAAAAAAATTACTAGACCAGTTTCTGATCTTCTTACTCTCAATTCCTTTGTGTTTTTCTTGGAAACAATTCACCGAATCATAATCTAGACAATTCACCTTTAACATTGATATGTAAACATACATAATATGTTGTCTCACATATGAAGTGGATGAAAAACCATTATGTGTATAACTGCCTTTCAAATTTATGGCAATTATTTATAAATTATTGCTCCTATCATGTATTACTATGTCTATAACCAAATATTTAATACAGTTCAATTACCTGTTCGCACTTGCAATTATTTAATTTGGAAATTTATTCATTTGTACTTTATTTTTTTCATTTAATTCACTCCAAACTAAGCTTTAATTTATAAGTGACTACTTTTGTTGTTTACAATTTTTGCCGGAGGGTCACGCTTAATACAATTTGATTTCAAACATTCAAATATCTTCGACCTATGTAGCGCGCCATTGAGAATTAAATATCCATGGCTTATTAATCATATCTTAATTATTGTTCTTCCTCTAAGAATTATTCATGTCATTTTCCTCATCAGATATAATAAAACTATGCATTATCTTCATCCATTTCAGAAATTAAACGAATCCAAATTATTTATGTTACAAACCCCAGCAATATTTTAGCTCTAAGTATACTTTACTTGGACCAATTCATGAAATCAGCTGTATCAATATCCTTTGTTGGACAAGAATCACGAATCTACAATAAAATACAGTTTGATACTACCTTTGAATGCCAAACCATTGCATCAATGATAAATGCTGTTACACCCACCTCTCCAACGGAACTTATGTCTCTATTTCCATCTCTCTCACTCTATCTCCAGCTCTCTCTCCTCTTTCCCCAACAAAAACCAAATTCTGGCTGCAGATTCAAAGGAAACAAACCTCGCCCAATCCGTGGGACACAAGATCGCTACCATCGATTAACTGATTTGCGCCCTGCCCAAGCAACAACCCTTGGTGATCTCTCAATCAACTGATTACCATGACCCACACAAAAGGTATGGACTGTTCTCATTTCGCAATTAGGGATTTCATCCCATGTGTTCATCTATTTGAGATGGTCAATGGATATCTCAAATCAGCTGTGTTGGATTGCCAATGTGCTTTTCTGTCCAGAGTTGCATGTCTGCTTCCTTGAATCTGTGCTCTTCTGATAGCCGTTTTTTATTTTTCAGCATTTGTTTGCTTTTCCTTTCATCCTGTCAGATTAGAATTTGTTTTTCTCTGCTGGTGATTTCCTTTTTCATTGCTGTGTTTGTTTCATGGTCTTTGATTCCGGTATGATATAGTTTGAATAACACATGAATTGACAGACTGTGATTCATTTAGCTCAGACCTTTGATCAATTTGAATGTTCAAATAGATCAGCATATCACGATGCTTTTCTTTGTTCCATTCACTCATCAGACCAGACTCAAGAATAACGTCATCTCCCCAAGAAATTGAACCTTGCAATCATTGTTGACCAACAAACCCTCTTACCTGAACAACAGAGCAAACCTTACACCATGTTTTCTGCTAGATTACGCAGGAATGTTGTGTGTTAACTTAATTTCATCTGGATGGTTCACCATTTTCACACTTTCTTTGCATTATTTTCCTTCATACAAATTCCAGTTTGTTCGAATGTTTGCTGGTCTCTTTCTTCTTGCTTGCTGTGCCTATTCGATACTGTTTGATTCTAGCAGCTGTGGCAAACCTTGCTGTGCTAAATGCATGCAATTTTACCTTTTTGAATCTGCAAGCCATAGGTCATTCACCATCACTTTTTAATTGGCAGGGTATCAATATGCAGTTCTACAATGCGCCTGTTGTCTGTTGTTTCTGTGAGGTTACTTCCCATCCACATGCAATGTTTGTTGGAATGTCACAGCCAAATAGAATAGATTCTTATCTTACGGGATGAGCATACCCGTCCCATTAATTCTCGCTTAATCGCACATGGTCCAGCTCTTCTGTTATATGATTGTTTTCTGTTCATATGCATCATATGAAACCACAGTCTAAATTCAAACAAAAAATTGAAGGCCTGCATTCATTACATGTATGATATATATGATTCTCAGTCTTCAATGACTGCATCATTATGTGCAGAACAATTCAAGGCAATGTGCGTACTCAAGAACCTGAATCCAAGACAACCGAACTCAGCTGTGGCACCCAAAAAATGCCCGGCTATGCGAAAATCAGCCAGGCCAATCACACGAACAGGAAAAAAGAGAGTGGGAATATCTGTGGAGGATCCAGATTTTTCAAAAGACCCTGTCCCTAAGAAGCCAAGGGGACGGCCACCTAAAAGGTATATCTCTTCAGAAATTTTAATCTTTCGTTATTTCCTGTATGCTACTGTGTATTATACAATACTATCTTCACTGACCCATTCACTTGCTCACTGCCTTTCTTTCTCAAATTGTTTGTTTCCAAAATTGTATGTTCATGATTCATGAAATAACTTTCAATCATTTTCATTCAATCGCCAGAATTCATTTAACATTTCCTGTTTTTGTCCCTTCAGGCCACGCATGGCAGATGGATCCATCACAGAAGGGTTTGAAACAACGACACCTGCACCAGCAAAAAAAAGGGGCAACCCTAATTGGACTAAGAAGTCAGACAAGTGCCCACAAAACACTGCACATCCATGGTACACCTTTTTAAATTTAATTTCATCCTAGACGTCCCAATCTTAAACACAACACCAGTTCCAGTTTTGACGCACAAACATGTTCAGACAAGAATATACGTTATGCATCTTTGCTGCTTCCATGGTTTATATTTACAGACTGGGCTTATTTGGCCATGAGCAACATAAATATCATATGTTTCCGACTAGATCATGTGTTATAGTTCTGGCGAAAGAAATAAGTGTGCTAGAACCATTCTTAAATAGGTGTCATGAGTAAGATAAACATCGTTACGGTGTGAATACATGTGCAACAAAAGTTCTTTCGGTCAGAAAATGTATGTGCGTGCTTGATTACATATCAATAACTCCCCTCAGTACTTGCTTAAGTGTCGCTGCTCTATACAAGTATTGAACTACAAATCAAGCTATAACCGACAAATTAAAACGCTATATCTTTACTTTGTATGCTGGAGTCACCATCTGCTGCTTTCAAAACTGTGGCATCATTGAATTCAAATTGTTATTATTACGTTCATAGCTATGTCTAATATGTAAAAAACTTCCAAAAAAATTAACTTTTCAGTGGTAGCCTGGAAAATAATTATCAAAGAACAACTTGCAATTTTCAGGACATGGGAAGAAGATATGCCTGTGGACGAAACTCCACAACCTGCCGAAAAGTTGAAACCAAGACAACAACAAGAGTTACGATTTTTCCCTCCCCATGGATTTTGTTTTTGTGCTTTTATTTAGGGAGGATGCAATCACCACATCTGTCTACTGTTTCACTAAATAATACTATTCTTGCATAAATGTCAGCCGAAATCTTCAGCATAACAAAGATCAAAGCCCAAGAAAACAACCCAAACAAAGTTCAGCAAACATTCAAAATGAAACCCTGGAGAATGTCATACAATTGTTGCAAAAACAGAATGAACAAATTGCACAACAAAACATGCTGATGTTGGATCAAATAAGCCAGATGAGTGACATTAGAAAGCTTCTCATTGGATTTAAGCCATTTTTTGATCAACCAACAGAGGTTAACATCAGGTCAATCTCCATACCTATGTTCTTTTACACCAATGCTTGCGTGTTTCAAATATCGTTATTTTTTTTCACTCTTTTCTTTACTGCTCACAGGTACAGCAGACAGCCACCAACAAACACGACACATGGCATTAATCAACCCTCTGTAGGAACATCCATGGAACAGCCTGGAAACCACACTAATCATGGAATTGATCCAGGATTCCCTGAAAATATGTTCAATCAATCTTTCAACTGCAATATGTCAGGTACAGATTCTAATCATGCCAAGGAAACCACCACTCACTAATTTAGTTTCACAGACCACTATATTTCCATATTCTGATTGTTCTCATGTACACATGATTTGTTCAAAATGCGCATTCATTCTGATATGCAACACAGACATGACTATTATATTATGTCCGCGGTTCTTTGGCCTCATCTGGAACATCACTTCTCATTTTCAAATTAATTGGTTTTTGTATTGTTTTTTCCCCGAACTGGGTGATGTCCTCAACTAAATTAACAACGTATGTGATATATGATCATGTTTCTTTGCGTTTACTATCTGTTGACTTTTGCCTCATGGTGATGTTCAGGATGAAATGATTTAGGTTGATGCGAAGAGAGATTGCATTGTTCCTGCAAAGAACCATGGACCTAATCTTGATGTATCTGATCTCAATTGCAACCATTGTCCCATGTTTGTAATATATTAATCGTTTCTAGATTCTAGGTGATCTGAACATGGTCTTCGTAATCCCAACCCTATGTAATATATTCCTCTGTAGCACAGTTTTTGTCCAAGGTCTGTAACATATCTCTATGTTGTGCTATCAAAACTTTCATCCGTGTGTGACTAATGCTATTTTGTTCTTAGAATGAGCTCTGTGCATGTAATGGCCTGTACATGCTTAATATTTCCCATCTTTCTTTGTATTACCTGCAGGCCACAAGTTATTCTTAACATTGCAAGATGTTGATTGTCTCGAATATTTTTGGCAGTTTTATTTTTTCCCATGCTTGAATTGTCGACTTTGGAATTGAGATGTTATTGTCTAAAAAAAATTATTACTTTCTGGGATGATTGTTTTTTTCAGTACCCAAACATATTAATTTACCGCTATCTATATAATAAATCTAAACCATTGGATAGAATCATTGAGTAAGAAATTTCCCAACAAGACTCAGCTTTCCCACTTTTTTAGATATTGTTTTTTTCCTTCTGTGTCAGCTCTCTCGATACTTCTGTTTTGCCAAACATTGTTGCGAACTTTTAGATTCTATGCATATTTAACAAAAAATAACAAAACATATGTGTTATTCAATTGCTCAATTTCTTTTTCATTATATTCACCAATTCATAGGCAATAGAACTTATAACAATCAACATTTTGGCAATAATTATCTACCATATATTTTCTTTTGAAATTATTATACTGTCATTTTGTTGTACAACCACGCACCGCATTCACTCCAGATTCTATATCTATGTCATTCCTCATTACTTGCTTTTTTATTTGCTGCAATCTATTTCTTTTCGTTTTCACATATTGCTCTATATCGCAGACATCAATTGGAACATAATGAGTGACATTTAACACGAACAATGGATATACATTCCATCTAATTGCTCACGTTCTCAAATTTGAAAGATCTGAAACATATCAATTATATTTTTGCCAACTCCCCAGTGAGATAAAAATTTCTACTTAACAATTGTGCACTTGATCATGTTTTGTGTTAAACACATCTGTGAAATAAATAAGAGGTTACCGAATTTTAATTTTCAACATAAGAACTACTAAACAGTCGAGTGATCTTTTTAATGACATTTTTTTTATTTCTTTCATCTATTTAAGAACCGCTTAGAAAATATATAACTTCAATTTCTTTCCGTATCTATAACCTAATGAGCTCTATTATTTGATGTTTTTGTTAAGACTACTTTCACACATTTTTTCTGCAAAGTCGTCTCATATTTCGAAGAATAAACAGATATCGAAAATCAGTATTTTTTGAGAAAAAAAACATTTCCGAAATTCTTTACAAGACAGTCTCACTTCTGCACTACTCCCACCGTTTCCAAATTTATTACAGACCCAGCCACCACACCCACCTATCAACCAAATCAGTAAGACCAATTTCGCTATGGGCATTCAATCAAAATAAAAGTTCTCCATTCTTCTAATACCAGCATTCATTCTTGAGCAACATAGCAAAAGAATATCGTTTCTCATAGATCTCCCACTTTCCTGTCAAGCCATCTTGCATTTCACCCATGTTCTTCCTGAAACCCAAAGGAGCATGAGACCAAGAAGACTGTTCCCCAGAGCAGGTAAATATCATCCCTTGATCTACTTCAATTTATTTCCCTGATCTCTTTCTCGGTCCGAGTGAGGGATATTTGATGAGACGATCATCACGGTTTGAATGCATGTGTTTCTAATGATAGATTTTAACCTTTCTCTATCTCAGTTTGCTGATTCTTTCATCTTCGATACTGGGTTTTCAATCAAACTGTGGGCATTCAGTTTTTAGGCAAAATTTGTATCCTGTATAATTTCACAGCTTCTTATTGGTCGCATAGATTACATCTTATTTGGCTAGATTTATTTCATTATCATCTGTTTTTCGATAAAAAAAAATTGCTGTCCTCTGATGACTGTTCGCTGTGTCTGGTCACTAGCATTGGACTTCGAGTAATACTCTCTAAATGATATTTTAGAAATCTTTAGTTCTAAAGTGTGAATTTTGCTCTCATCTATTGAATTTGATATCTGCTTAATCCAAAATTGCAGAACTGGTTTTCAACTTAATATCATCATGTGTCTATGTTAATTACTCTCAATAGATTTATATGAATGACATTTGTAGTGCTGATTCCTTTTCATTGCTGACAATGCCTAATACAATAACAAGTTGTTGAAACATCAATCTGCCATGTCTTTAACTTTTGCACTGTATAACCTGAGGTTATATGCATTGTATTAATAATGTGATTTACATAATATGAGTGTTTATAATAAGAATTTGAATGCTTTTTTGTGAGAATCATTTCTGGCATTTGTTGGCCTTAGAATTCGTTGGAACCAGAATGTCTGATTGTAATCAAGTTGTTGTAATTTTTTTTCGTTCATCATGTTTTACAGATTTGGTATTACTTTATCTCAATCAAACTGCATAATGAGTCTATATTGTACCGTTTGTTCGTGTCCAAAGCATGAAATAGATGGCCCCGTGCTTTGGTTGCATTTCTTTTGGGACTAAAATGGGTAAAAACATGCCTTTGTTCAATATTGTTCATTTGTGTGTTTGATCAACACAAGTACTCATCCAGAAATCAATGGATTTCCAAAAAAAATCATATTTACTTTCTAATGCATGGCACTTATCAAAAAATCATGATCATTCATCAAATAATTTATTATTTTTATGGCTGCTCTTTATTTCCTTATGCACAACTATTTGATGAAATTATTAGGCCAACCATTGGACCTAAGCAGAAATTACTATTTGCGTGAAGACGAAACATTTTCAGAAATACTGGTGCAAGTCATACCCTTGCCTGCACCACCTCCTCCTCCATTTGTGCCTGCCCATTCGACTAAATCGCCTCCGCAGCGTTCAACTGCATCTCTTTGTCCATATCAACCAACAGCGGAAATGACAAATGCCAAAAAAAAGGCCAAATCCCCCAAAAACAAGACAGACACATCCGGGACCAAACCCACTAATCAACAAGACCAAGCTGCCATCTTATTTACTGAGATTCTTCGTCAAATTTATGCAGCTCCAACAAACACAAGGTACAAAACTGAATTGTTTTCGGTCAAATAATATTGTGGCATCTATTGTGTTATCAATTGTTACTTTTTTTTTCAGCGTACAAATGGACAAAACTGATGTTGGTAGATGTGAGAAAAATCAAAAAAGGCAAATGGAAGAAAAGTCAATCAACGATGAACCAACCAACAAAAAGAAGAGAGGCCGGCCACCAAATGTGTCTAAAAATCATGACAACAGGTTTACTTCTTTGCAAAACAAATTAATTCTATTAACATCGATAATTAACCTCTTTTGTTTCAATTTTTCCCCAGCAAACACCTGGATAAAGTAGCTGCTCCTAAATGTGGAGAAGATCAACACAAAAAACAGCAAGAGCAGCCAATTTCCTGTGAACCAATAGAAAAAAAACGGAGGGGGCGGCCACCAAAAATGTCTCCAAACCGTGAAAACAGGTTCAATTTTTTATAAAGAAGATTTCTTTCTCTTCTGTGCATGCAAGATTTGCCTCCTTCCCCTTATGTAGCTTATTCAGTTACTTTTGCTTTCTTCTTAATTTCATTCTTGCCAAATATTGTTACTGTGATTGTCATTCCATTCGAATTTTTTTTTGCTATTCATGGACATTGCTATCTTGCCAGAATATATAAAATTTTTGTGTGCAATTGAATTGGATAAACAGATATTCTTAATTGCATGGCTCTTGTGTTAGGCCTGGATTTCTATACGTTCAATTAGATCTGTATAGAACCCCTTCTTTCTGGGTTAGATAATATCGTTGTCTTCTAGCTCTGTTAATATATATTACAATACAGACCAACAATAAATTTTGCTGACCTTAATGCTCCATTGTACCAATTTCTAGAAAATTGGAAGAACAGCTCAACAGGTCCAAACAGGTGAACAAGCGCAGGGGAGGCTGGCCAAAAGGGAAACCAAGGAATCTCGAAAAGAGGTTTGCTTTCTTATAGAGAAAACTTTCCTTTATTTTATTTTCCTAGCAATGACTCCATGTAATCTTTCCAGAATAACATGGGAACAAAAACAATACAATGTCAGCCATTATGACCAACAAGAAAATCCAGAGGAAATAACAGGAGAAGCCAGCAGTTGCAACCAAGCCAAGAAAGGCAAATCAGGCTGGGAAAAAGGAAAGTCAAGAAATCTCAAAAAAAGGTTTCGTTATCTCATTGATAACTTCTTTTCTGTAATCTTTTGGCTATTAATGCATATATATTTTTCAGGAAATTGTGGGAACAAGCAAAGCAACAATCATCGGAGGCAACAGAGGAAACAGCAGGAGAACACCAGACACCAGATGTCATACAACATGAAAACCCAGTGGCAGCAGAACAAATGCACCAAGAAGAACCCATCCTTAAACCACCAGAGGAACCAACAGGAAACCCAGCCAGCAAAAAATCTGCTATCCTTGCTGGCCTCACAAATGTTATGCTGCAAATGACAAAAATTACTGCTAATATTGCGCACCTTATGTCTATAGCTTCAGGTATGATCAATTCTAGATTATCATCGCTTATGCTACTTCCCTACTTTATCCCACCAGACACTGTTCATTTCAGCATCTATTGAAATTTGCATATGCATTGTTCCCTTTTTCGTAGGAATCGTGCCTCCTTTCATGCCATTTGAAATCACATTTGTTGTCTAGCCTTTCTTTGTTGATCTAATATTTTAGATTTGTTTAAGAAATTAAGATAGATGATTGTATTTCAAGAAATTGTGGAAAATCTGAGATGTTTTAAATTGGTACACCACTGCAATATATTTGTTCAAATTGAACATTATAGATTGCAAATAATTTAAAAATCCACATGTCTATATTGTTGTCAGCACTTTGCGCAGCCAAATTTTTTATGTTTGACTCATGTTGTTGGCCAGTGTTTTCTTCGTTTCGGCTATTAATATGGACTCATCTTACTCTATCTTTATTAAAATCTGTGTGCAATCTAACTTTAACAAATGATTTGATTATTTGCACAATTATTTTTGCAGGTGGACCTGGAGATAATTAGTCTGCAGCTAATACAACATTTTTTGTGCCATGGACAGATTGTATTTCCTGTGGAAATTTTTTGCAATCTTCCGGCTGCTTCATTTAGCTGCATGTTCGTCACTTTATGTGTTCCAACCTATGCTGAATTTATGTGATATATGACTTATATAGATACTTAACCATCGTATCATCAGGCTGCCACATTTATGAAACAATGCTATGCATCTTATCTGTAAATTTGTGTGCCTTTTGACCTGATCCTTTGATACATTACTTTGGATAAATCAATTGCAAGACCATACCATCATAAATAAACCATAACAACATGACGCCATTTTTTTCATACATCTGAATATAAATATGTCATCTATATTTGCTTATGTCTAATATTCTAAGCCCTTCCATCCACAAAAAATTGGATTACTAAATAAAAAAAACTCAATTAACCATATTTTTATTTACAAATTGACAATAAATAAATTGTTCAACGCTTTCCCACAGGTTATAATGCACAAAAAATTCCCAATGATTCCTCCTTTTTTAATAACTTTCTTCTCACCCGCACCTCAAGCCCGGAATAATTTTTTTTGTTGTCTTAACATTTTTAACTGAAATGCTTAAATCAACATTTTATCGTATACCCGCACAACCTTTTATCATAGACCACTCTTAGTTTCCATTTCAGCAACCTGATTTCACTCCATGATCATCTGTAGCTCCATATATTTTCGTGGGAACGAATCTGAATTTGCTGGGTTAAAAATAAGTTCTGCTCAATTACAGTTTTTTGTGGTAATTAGCTTGAAACAAGGTTGCATCTGAATTGTTATCCCTGAATTTCATCTGTATTTTAATTTGCACCTGGCATCTCCTGGGATATGCTGCAATGTGTGTTATGTGCTGTTTGAAGTGGTTACTTTTAAATTTTTACATTTTTTTGGGCGCTGCCTCTTTTATAATAATAAAAGAGGCTGACTTAATAAACATGTTTTATCTACAAATTTGCAGAGCACAAAGAAAGATTGATCCCCCATATATGTGTTGTTTCTTTCTTTTTTGTGAGTTCTTTGGTCTTTGTTCCTGGAATTTGTTTGGAAATTTGATAGTCAATCATTCCTATATTCAATAGGAAGGAATATGTAGCCAGACCTTTTATATGCTGATGTAATATTGATATCAATGGTGAATTTGATACTTTTCGGTTTTTCTAATACTGTTTGACCTCCTTGCTTCCAATAAACTTTGGAAGATTCTTTTTGGTCATTGGTGTTTCTAAAATTCCATGTTAATTATAGTTGAAATGTTGTTATGATCTTACTTTTTTCATTCCTTCTGTTATGTAGCATACAAGTATTATTTCGCATGTCCTGAACCTTCCGATTATTCTTTTGCCATCAAATTTCGTGAATTTCAAATCTATTTTCACTATCATTTCCTATATAACAAGCATGAACCTTACTATACGCTACACGTAAATCACTATTCCTCTTCCTGTCTAGAAATATTGAGGAAAGTGTACATGACATAAGTATACATGAACCTTATGGTATTTGCATAAGTAATCAGAAATGTGAGGGGAAGGAAAGATAGTTTGAAACATAGAGTAAGCATCTTTGCCTAGCTAACTACATTATAAAGTTAGGAGTCCCTCTCTACTCTATGTGTACGTAGTTCTCCATATTCGGAAATCTATTGCCCATGTTCAAAATAATATGTAAATTATGCTTATATCCTTATACAAATGACTGAAAGGTAATTCATTTCATGTTACAATTCATATTAAAATTATGCATCTATCCTTATAGAGATAACTGAAAGAAAATTCAGTTTGCTATAAGAATCCCAGCTTTTCGCTGATCTCAAAATTTTTTGACAAAACATTATGAGAGGGAGTGTGTAGAAAGTTAGAATTAAAAATTGTTGCTAACTCAAAGGTTCATGAAATGGAATCAAACAACAATGATGCATCATATACACAAAATCATGTTCACATTTGGTGCTCTCATATCTGTAAATTTTCATTTTAATGTATCCATGGTGTATGACAATATCCTGTAAATACTCTGATCGATTGATTATTTTGTAGAGAATATGATAAATATTCACTCTAGATTAGTGAGATAATTGTTATGCATAACAATTGGTAAATTTGTCCATACACCATCAACAAATCTCTCATTTTTATCAATCAATATGGATACAAGCATAAGCTAAGTCACTGACAGGATTTTCATTTAACCTCATGATATATCTCTTTATTAAGAATAGCTCTTTTCCTCATATATACAAGACTCATTGTCGATGTCAACAGAAGTTGCCTTTTTGTTTATCAGGCCCACTACTCAATGCATGTATTGATTGTAATCTATTGTCTCTGTTTTGAAACTTCTGTGTGTGCTAGATAATCGACTAATTCATGTTTTTAGATAATACTATTCGAATTATTTTACCGCTGCACTGTTTGTAATATATACGTGCTTTCTGTTTTTCAAGAAATCTATCAGGGTTCTACTCTCACTATAATGTCTGTAATATATATGGAGCACTCTTTGGGTTCGATAAACTTCATGAGCAAGTAGTTTGGTATTTCTGTTTCCATCTTGCTGATCTATTTTCTGTTCTACAGGGTTGAGATCCGATTAAAAAAACTTATATTAGGCAAAATCAATCATTGATACCATCTGTTAGGATTATGTCATGATGCAAAAGTAATCAAATCATATTAAATAATTCTTTTCGAAATTAAAGTTAAATACTTTTTCATAT
Organism: Geum urbanum; assembly: GCA_946800695.1. NCBI lineage: Eukaryota > Viridiplantae > Streptophyta > Magnoliopsida > Rosales > Rosaceae > Geum > Geum urbanum. The sequence continues at coordinate 59,328,993 of OX327005.1, read as the reverse complement.
TGTTCTTCATGTTCAATCACACAGTGCAAATAGTACATTCATGTAAACTCAATAATTTGCATATTGTCTTAACATTTTTAACTAAAATGCTTAAATGAACATTTTATCATATAACCGCCCAACGCGCGGTGAACCAACTCGTTATGAAACAGGGACGGAGGGACGTGGGGGCCAGCGTTGGCTTGGGCCTCCTTGAGTTTATGTGAAAAAAAAATTAGTATACTATTATTATTATTATATAATATAAATATTATAATTTATTTGAAGTATATCTAAACTTTAATAACGCGTAAGAGTGCATGACTAATTCAAATCCGACAACTTTGTAAGAATATTATGATATATTATTTCAATAATAAAGTCCAAATATTATGTCAATTATGATTCAATCTCTTACCAGGTTTAGGATTTTATGATTTTTTTTTCTTTATAAAAGCTCTACCGTTCCTGAGATTAAAATACAATCATTTTTATTAGATATGGAAACATACTTCAAAAGAAAGAAAAACCCTCTTCTTCTACTCCAACATCAGATGAGCAACCACTTACGAAAATTCAAAAGAAGAATAGTAACAATATGAAAAAGTATCGTGCTGAAGATATTACAGAAAAGTATCCATCGGATCCCGCTAAACGCCTGCCAATTTAAAGTTATCATCCTAACATTCTAGAAGAAGTTCGAAGGTATTATTTACAACAAGGCCCTTGTCGACCTAAAAATCATAATTTTCCTTTTACGGAATTTAGAGGAAAAAAAAAGGTTTATTCGTGATTGGTTTATTGAATTTCCATATTGGTTAGAGTACAGTATTAAAGAGGATATAGATGCTGCATTTTGTTTATGTTGTTATTTTTTCAAACCAGCTATTGAAGAACAAGGCGGTGGTGAAATTTTTGTTGGTACTGGTCATGGATTCAGTAATTGGAAGAAGAAGCAAACGCTAATATCACATTTTAAAGGATCAAATATTACTCATAATCAGGCTGCGAGTAATTGTGATGCTTTATCAAACCAAAAACAACACATTGAGACTATTTTGACAAAATATACATATCAAGATCAAATTGACTACCATAAACGAGACTATTTTTTAAGTTTTTCATTTAAACTCCCCTTAACCAAAAAATCTGACTCCGTCCCTGCTATGAAATTTCGGCTGCAACGCGCGGAGTTCCGTTATTAATATATAGTTGGAGCACTGGCAATAGCCAGATTTCATAATTTCATAAATAAGCTATATATTGCATGTGGCTGCAAATTTATGGATAATTAAAAGGGCAGTGAGAGCTAACTCTATTTCTATTTTATTTTCGTATGCAAATTAATGGGTAATTAAAACCCATGAAAACTAGCGACTACTGCTAGCATTATCTTTGTTTTTGGAATAAACTAGTATTATCTTTGTATGCGAATTAAAACAGGTAATTTAAACTGTGAAGGCTAGCGGCTGGCTAGCTAGCTACTACTACTGTTATGTGCATTTATCAAATTAATATGGATAATTAAAACTTTGAGAGCTAACGTTGCATTGGTGCTGTGAGTAAGGACGGGGAGCCTGGGTGGTCTATCCTGGCATCCATGTAGCTCCCGCCCCAACCCATTAATTATCTTCAGATATCACTTTTCGAAGTTTTTTTCTTGGAGATTTTTCCTCTCTCTCCCTAGGTGAAGCGGTCAAAATTTATTAGCGTTGATGGGGTTATAAAGAAGAATGTCGATTACGGTACGACAGAAGAAGCCCTCTAAATATAACCTATATTATTACATGCTCATAACGTATACCATAAGATAATTAAACAAGCTAGACATAGGGTAAAGAACTAAAAAATAAAGACTCCACATCCTATCTAGTCATGCACTCCAACTACAGCAACGAGAGACGTCACTCCTCAGCTTGCTTCTTTAAAGAAAAAAAGGTCAAATCTAGTGCATGTAGCCCAGATTGAAAAAAAAAACCCTAGGGTTTCAGAAAAAAACCCTAACATCCACAACTTTCCTGTAGCCGCCCATATCTTGGAACCCACTATCGTCGTTGGTGCCTCCATCTCCATCAAGAACTCCACCATAGTCTTCGTTGAAACAACCATGTCGCCTACACCATCAGCATCCTTACTATGCCAGTCATCATCATCACCATCTACACTCTTAGGCAAGACAATAGGAGTGAACACTTCATCCTCCCCTAACACCAAATCCCAATCCATCCATGGACTAGAAGGAGGCTAGTGAAAAGGAAGAAGTGAGAACTCGGAAAAAACTCCATATGAACAACCCATGAAGAAAGGAGATCCCAAGAAATCAAGAGCTCTATCACCACAACACCTCAAACAAATCTTCTCAACAGGCTCAAAATTCTCAACAAATCAACAATCTCAACAAGCTCTCTGGTAGCAGATGTTGTCGTCGACACAAACTCGAGCACCGCTAAGTGTTTTGATCGCTCACGGAGACCCAGAGCAAGAGATCTCTTCAAGAAAAAATAATTTTGGCGACGACAGGATTTTGTCGCTGAAAGTTTTAATTTCTCGCAAAAATAAAATTGCGACGAATTTTGAGTCGTCACAAGGTCCATCATCCTATTCGTCTAGCCGAATGTAAAAAGCGACGAAAACTTGTTTCGTTGCATTTTCTATTTCTTATGTAATTGGTTCGTCGCATATCATGTTTGGCGAGGAATATGTGCGTATTATAAAACATAAGTTTGACGCTTAATTTTTGTCGCAAATATTGAATGCGACGTTTGACGTCCGTCGCAAACACTAAATGTGACGCTTAGCGTTTGTCGGAAAAAATAAAGTGTGAGATTCTGTGTTTATCACAGATAATAAATGCGAGATTTTCTGTTTATTGCTAAATTCAAACGCGATATTTTCTTTCCGTCCAGTATTTCAAAGTGACAGAGAGATGACTTCTTTTTTTGAGTTTAAGCTTTTTTAAGCCTCTAAAAGGTCTCTTATGTTCCTTTAGATCGATCATTTTGACGCCTAACATCTTAAGGTTTTTTAAATTAAAAAACGCATATATGTAGTGCTTCTCAAATCTCTTCTTCCAAGTCAAGAGCTTCAAAATCTCACCCAAAACTCATTTCTATTTTTTTTTTAATAATTGTCGATCATCCGGTGCAGCCCAAGTCATTTGCAGATCATCTATGAGTTCCAGTCGGACATCATTTCTCTAAGTTATTAAACTCAGCCATGTATATTCTTTTTGTTTTCAAAAGGAACGTTAAAAAACTTCTCACAAATTAAACAAGTGTAATGTTATATAGAGAGTATTACAAAATAAAAATAAACGAATATTACATGATATACGCCCAAAGTTCTTATTAAGGTGAGGTGAGAAAACTAATTAAATTAGGGTTGAGAAATTTGAGCCATTTAAAAAAAAAACTAAAATAAAATTTGAGTAATAAAACAACAAAAACATCCACCAAAGTACATGCATGCATGTAATATTCCAACACTACAATTCGTTTTATTTTTCCTCTCTCACTAGTTGGGCACAGCGGTCAGTGAGTGCGCCATTTGCAAAGTGAGGCCGAACTTTTCTTCCATGTTCATAGTCTCACATACAACTCCATCTTCAAGCTTCCAATCAAAACAGTTGAGAACTGAACCCAACATTAAGGGCAACATCCTCATCGCTAATGGCAAACCTGGACATATTCTCCTTCCACTGCCAAACGGAATAAGCTCGAAGTTTCTTCCCATAGCATCAATCTCAGACCCCAAAAACCTCTCCGGCGTAAAACAGTCCGGGTTGTCCCAAGTGTTGGAGTCTCTGCCTATGGCCCAGACATTGACATGAACTTGTGCATCCTTAGGGACAATATACCCTCCGATTTCTACATCTGCATTAGCTTTACGAGGAAGTAGCAATGGCACTGCAGGGTGCATGCGAAATGTTTCTTTGATCACTGCTTGTAAGTAAGGGAGTCGTGCAATGTCTGATTCCTCGATTGGTTTTCCTTTCCCAATTATATGGTCTAGCTCTGCTTGCGCTTTTACAAGTTTATCTGGGCTGCGGAGTAGCTCAGCCATTGCCCATTCCATCGTAGCTGAAGTAGTGTCTGTCCCCGCTCCAATCAAATCCTACAGTTTAATTTGTATTAAACCACAACGAAAATAACCCTACTTTAAACTAATAAGGTAGGTACGTATTAGTACGTACTTAAGTGAGTGCAAATAGGGTACGTAAGTAAGTACGTAGAGTCGACTAACCAGAAAGAAATGCTCAACTTGGAATTCGGTCTTGTCCATTTTCTCATTTTTCTCATCACTCATGTTTAGAAGAGTATCCAACATGTCATTTGTCGGAATATAATCGTGCACTTTCCTTGCTTCCAACCTTTGATTGATCATCTGGTCGAAGAGGACTATCATCTCGTGGAAGTATTTGCCTAGACGCCGCCTTATTCCTTGTGGATCAAGCTTCCTGAGCAAATGAAAATAGTCGGCCACATTTGGCTTTCCTATCTCTTCCATGATACCCCATATCGTCTTCTTCAACTCCTTAGCTATCTCGTTATTAGGGTTAGCTAAGTCCACCGAGAAGATAGTCCGAGACAACAGATTCAACGTGGTTTTGAAAGCAGCCCTTCCAATATTCACCGCCACACCTTTATCCTTGCTTTCACCGATTTCAGCTATGAGCTCTTGCACTTTTATGCGGCGGTTGGCTTGGTTTGCGTCCAGAACTTTGGAGGCAAACAGCTGCGAGTTGCATATTTTGCGAAGGTTTCTCCATCTATCCGAGACAGGCAGCCATACTATGCTGTAGTCGGAGTGCTTGTAGGAAGTGACCCCATCCGGGATGGTTCTGTCGCAGAAGAGCTGGTCGTGGGTTCGGAGGATGTCTTTGGCTAAGGATGCTGAGGAGACCACTACTGTGGTGACTTGGCCGAGTTGCAAACTGATGATGGGGCCGTAGCGTTGGGAAAGCTTGGTCAGAGAGAGATGTGGCTTGTCTCCGAGCTCAAGGAGGTTACCAATTACTGGAAAAGGCTTTGGCCCGGGTGGAAGTTTACTTCTTGGAGTTGTTTTGGTTTTATTGGCATATAAACGGAAGGCTTGGATTGAGAGGCCGGCGAGGCAAAGAAGTAGAAGTATAGAACTCAAGTACTCCATCTCTAGCTAGCTTCCCACAGAACTTGATCCATTCCCTCTTGTCTATATGTAATATATATATATATATATATATATGTATATGATATCGATACGTTATTTTCAATGAGTTGATTTTCAAGATCGATCACGTACACATGCTATCACGTAGTGGCCGGTTGGAGGTGGCATACATTATTATAAGTATACTAGAAAGTCTAACACTGCATATATATATATATATAATTAAATGCCTTGCAAGAGCAAAATTTGGTTTCTCAACTATTTCTTGTTGTTCTTTTCTTGTCTAAGCATGCATGTTATTGATACTGACTTCCAACTACAATTGCATTTATATATCTTTGCATATGTAATGTGTAATGGGCTATTGAAACGTAAGAGCTACCGACAGAGAGCTACCGACATTCGCGGAGCCGGAATAAATTCTTATCCAAGTAAATTATAGCACTAATTTTTTTTCAAGAATATCGATGATACAAGAAAGCTTTTATTAACAAAAAAATGGGGACATAGTAAGTCTTACCTTCGCACACATTTGCATAAATAAAAAATGCAACATAAAACAAAAATTAACTAAATCTTACTCTACGTGAACCCGAAAATTCAAAATCTTTAATCACCACCTCATTCTTAACCGCTTCACCAAATTCTTTTTCAATGTGAAGCACCATACAATCATCAAGAAAATCATCATCTATCTTATTTCTAAGTTTTTTTTTGATGATGTTCATGGCTGAAAAAACAAATCAAAGTCAGGATGATCATCAAGAAAATCATCCTCTATCTTTCAGTGGTTGCAATAGAAACAGGAAGAGTCAACACCAAACAAATCAATCTATAAATCATAGGAAAAAACTCTGACCTTCTTGTTTGAACAAGTTGCCGATACAAATCAGAGATAAAATCTAAGTTGTGAAATGTTGAATACGCAGCCATATCTTTCTGATAATATGCACACTCTAAATCAAGAGAAAGAAGTTCATTTTGCACAAAATCTTGAGGATAAAAACTCTTAGCAAGGCGGAGCACCTTTTCGGTATGAAAAAGCCTGAACTTATCATGAGGATCTAAAGTGGAATTGAGCAAAAGAAGTTCACAAGATTGTTCATTAAACCTCTTATCTAACTCACTCAACTAAAAGTCAAGTACAACATTGAATACCTCTGTATGAAAGTGGTGCTCATTTGTGATATGATTCATTTGTTGAGAACGGCGATGAGTATCATCCATGTAAGGATCACTCATATCAGGCATCTCAATATCATGTGTATCACAAAAGGAAAGAAGGTCTTTAAACAAATCATTCCAACCATCTTCTCTCATCTCTTGAAGAAGTGAGTTTGTCAACGTAACAAAATTCATGGCTTGTAAGATGTCGAAAGCTTTTCGTTGTACTGCTTGAAAAAAACTTTTGTGATCTTTATAACTCTATTCATCAAAATCAAGCAAAACACGAACTCAAAGGATATCAGCTTTAAGAACACCACTAGCTTCTCCTTAAATGGATGAGGATGCAGTATCTCTCATATGTTCTATAGTTGTTACAGTGGCACCATATAACTCGATCAAACTCTTAGTAGAACTGAAATGAGAGCTCCAACGAGTAGAAGCAAGTCATTGTAAAGTACAAGTTTGATTAGAACCCATACATGTTTGAAGATCGCCAGCAACTATTAATTCTTGGATTTCTTCCTCTCTTACCACTTTTAGCTCACACTTACGCTTAGCAGAAGAATCAACAAAATACACAACCAGTAATAGAGTAGTAAAGAATCGGCTAGTATCATGAACACCTTTAGATGTACCAGTCAGCGCTAGTAGCAAACAGTGAACAAAACAATGAACATAATATGCATGCGGACAATCTTCAAGAAACAATGCTTTTAAACCATTCCAAACACCACTCATATTACTAGCTCCATCATATTCTTGACCACGCATATTTTCCACTTGCAAATTGAACATACAGAGAACTTTAACTATCTCCATTTTGAGAGTTAATGAGCTTGTGTTAGGCACATTGACTATAAAGACCGTTCTAGGATGGAAACCCAAACAATCAACAAACCTCAAAATAATAGACATTTGCTCCTTACCAGCTACATCAACTACTTCATCAGCAAGAATACAAAATTTTGCATCACCAACTTCTTCACGAATCATTTGCCTCACTCTATTACCTAAAATGTTCAAGGGTTATTTTTGCACAGGTGGGGAGGTGTACTTGGCATTTCCGGGAGCATTCTTCAAGACAGTTCTATCATCATCACTAGACATTCTTTCGTAAGACTTTCTTACCTTCTTAAAATTTCCAGCATTAAGAGAACTTTCAGATTCATCATGACCTCTAACAGCTTGTCCCTGATTTGCTAGAAGTCTTACACCCTTTATTGAAGCCTTCAACCTAAATCGATTGTGCTCCACCTCTTTAATTTGCAGTTTTTTTTAACAAAAACTCTCTCAATTTCTGTTGCAACATTCCTCAAGATATTCCATTTCTCCATAACTTCATGATGTGGACCATTTACAGATCCAACATGTACTATTAGAACATTCTTATCCTTCCAATTTTTCAGCCCTCCTACAGTAAATGCAGGATGTTGAGGGTTTTCTTTATCGAAAAGAAAACATGGGAAACAATAAATCTTGTCAAACTTCTCCGAGTACTCAAGTCATGGATGGCCTTCAAACCACTCATAACTAAACTTACGATTCTGTGTACCATTGAATGAAAATTGATACCGATCCAGCTTAAGTTGACATGGACCTAATGCAATATAAGCTTTTCTAATAGCATCACACTCATTCACATGATATTTCCATATAAGACACCGTTTACCGGGATCATGTTCAATGACATTAACATTTCCATGTGGATCATACTCATTTCTTTGGGACTCAAGAAAAGAAGACTCTGCAGACGGTTCCTCACTTACTTGAACAACAATTGGAGTGCTAACAGAAGCTTGTGAACTAGCACATAATGATTGTTGTCTTGGTTGATCATTCTTTTTAACAAACCATGAACTAATATATTTAGTTTTAGATCGTTTGACACGATTATTTTGTTCATCAGACATTCTGAAAAATAAAGACATCTATAAATATAACAAGCCTAAAATCAACCAAATAAGTCATTTTCAACTCCTAAAATAATATCAACATATTCAAACAACACTATTATACTACATAGAAAACTAAAATCTTATTGAACATTTAAATAGCAAAATCTGACCAACTAATCAAGCTAAAAGAATTAACCTGTGTTGCTTGACTTGTCTCAGGCCCCAACTTTATCAAAAGGAGAAGACACAATGTTCTTCACTTCTCTATAATAAATATGTCAACAAAAAGCATCAAAGTTAAATAATCAATCACACACCCATCACAGGAGAACATACATCTTTACATAGACTCAATCTAATTTCGAATTAGTAGAACAAATATAATAAAATTTTTGAGATGGAAGCTTTAGGGAATTGAGGGTTTCAACGATCGAGAATGGTAGCTATGGAGGCTTCCTTTGGAGTTTTGGGTCTTTGCTAGTTTCGCTCAGATCTCTTCAATACATCTGCAATCAAGAGTTCAAGACATTGAAGAAATCTGCCTAAACCTATTTGAATACCAGATGCAAAACTAATCTGCAAATGAACACAAATCTGCAATGGAGGCTTTTTTGATATTTTGGGTTTCATTGAACGGAAATGGGTTCAGCCTGTTTAATGGGCTAGCTAGCTAGCTACTTAATTATTTCTCTTCAGCCTGTTTATATGAAGCAGTTTTTTTTTTTGGGCTCAAAGGGCTGGCTCCGCCACTGGCTGGCTGTCGATCGCTTAATAGTTACTACTTCTAGATAGTCACTCTACTACAAGGCACAAAATCTACTACTGACATATGTCTTTGTATGTATATATAAATGGGTGATTAAAAAAATTGTGAGAGCTAGCGTTGGTGTCGTGTACTACTACTGCGACTAATACTACTCACCAGCCGGCTAATTTTACGATCGTGAGGATGTATTATGTAATGACACCCATTACTAATGTATTTCTAAGGACACCTTTGGGTAAATATATTAGTAATAGGTGTCCTTACATATTATGCATCGATCCCTAATTAGTTTGTTGTCGTTTAAGGCTATGGGAGCTGTTGAGGAGTTATCGCATGCATTGATGAAGAAATCAACTTATTTTTGATAAGTTGATAATATAGGGAGCTATGTTGTGAATTTGAGGGACGAGCGAGTTGCTTGACCACTCGACTAATACTTAATACTAATGAAGAAATTAACAATACTTATAACTGAATAGAATTACGTGCACTTTTGCTTCGTTATTATATATTGTAATTAATTACCAAAGATAGATTTTCGTTGCACTATATATATACACAGATAAAAATGGGTAATTATACTGTGTTTGATGAGATTTAATAATCACAATATAAGTCCTAGCCTTAGTGGACCGGGAGCCTTTTGTGTAGGGTTAGAGGTCACTAAGAGCATCCGTATCGGTGCAAAATTTTGTTCAAGCAAAACTTTGTTCTTGCTCAATCAAGAGGAGGAGCAAAACTTGGCTCTTGCTTGAGCAAAACTTTTGTGGTAGACTTCATCATTTGTTTGAGCAAAATTTTGCACCGGTATGAATGCTCTAAGGGATCACTAATTAAGATTAGCCCCTTCATATATATCGATATTATATATTCTGTATTATCTTATTTGCTAGACAGTCCCTAGACTCGAGTAACACGAATTACACGGCGGCCTGACTTGAAGTTTACAGTTTACACTACGCACCACACGATGTCATTGACTTTTTACAAATAAGAGCTAGCCGTCTTTGACTTTCCGGTTTAAATCAGCTATCGATCTGCACCACGGAAGTTTTGTGCTCGGTGATCATGGCTGGCCAGTTTGAAGTATTATCCAGGGAGCTAATCAAGCCTTCCTCTCAAACTCCACCTCATCTAAGAAATTATAATCTCTCCTACTTCGATCAGGATTGTACTCGTATGTACATTCCACTTGTTCTTTTCTATAGTAACCCTTGCAATTCTGCAACTGCTAGCACTTTTGAGACATCCAAGATCCTCAAGAAATCACTATCTGAAACACTAGCCCTCTATTATCCATTTTCCGGTAAGATCAAAGATCGATACTTCGTCGAATGCAGCGATGAGGGAGTTCTGTTTTTGGAAGCGAAGCTCAAACTGGAGTTGACCGAAATTCTAAAGAGTCCGAAAACTGAGATCGTGGACCTTTTATTTGCAGACAATCTGCAATGGAAGGACACGAATTTGAGTACCTTAGTTGCTGTACAAGTGAGCTACTTTGATTGTGGAGGAATGGCGTTAAGTGTGTGCATGTCACACAAAATTGGCGATGCAGCAACCTTGGTCAACTTCATCAATGTCTGGGCAGCCAAGGCTTCAAACTCGAGCAAAGAAGTCTCCCCTCTGTTCTATACACCCTCGATATTTCCGAGAGGCGATCTACCTATGATGCCGGAATTCGCTACTAAGCAAGATCAGAATTGTGTCTCGAGAAGGTTTGTATTCGATGGCTCGAGTATTGCTGCGCTCAAGGCAAGTGTAGCTGACAAAGTCCCAAATCCTACAAGGGTAGAGGTTGTGAGTGCTCTACTGTATAAATGCGCAGTTTCTGCCTCCGAAGCAAGGTCATCGGGTACTACAAGACCGACTCTTCTTCTCCAGAACGTCAACCTTCGTACCCGGATGACACCTCCATTGCCAGAAAATTATGTGGGGAATGTAGGTTCGGTAATTGCAGTCACAAAACGAGATGAGAATTTGCATAGCTTGGTGGGTCAAATGAAAGAGGCTCTGTCTGAGTTCTGCAGCACATATGGTAAGGAGTTGAGGGGTACAGAACTGATCATGAGCTTGAGGAACTATTTGAAGAAGGTAAAGGCAGAGTTCAAAAACAGTGACCAGTGTGTGCAATACATATGTAGTAGCTGGTGTGGGTTCCCAATATATGAAGCGGATTTTGGGTGGGGAAAGCCTGTGTGGGTGAGTATTGGGGCTTGTATGGACAAAAATCTATTTCTTCTGATGGATAGCAAAAATGGGGATGGGACTGAAGCTTTTGTGACTCTGGAAGAGCAAGACATGGCTGCCTTCGAGTGTGACGAGGAGTTGCTGGAATTTGCTTCTATAAATCCATCTCCATGCACCCAGCATGTGATGCCTATATGATGGTCTTAATTACTGTTACTCCTAGCTACAAAATGATTCAAACTATGTGATCCAATGTAATGTACTTATGTTCATGCAAGTCTGCTTCTCTATCCTCCAGTTTGACTCAAAAATATTAACTCTTTGCTATTCAAAATTCAAGTAGTTCAATTCATAGCTTTATCAACTGTCTCAGACATACTGTACTAATGGTTAATTCAGATACACCAAAAAAGGAGAAATAAAAACTTTGAGACCAACACATCTAAAATTCTAAATGACAGCTTGTGGGATTAACTTCAATTCTTCAAAGATGACAATCGACCAACTAAAGTTGGGGGGCTCCATGGTTCAGATTTGAGAAACCAAAATGAATCTAAATTTCAAGTGCTAAGCTTTGTTCTTATTTTTTTTTTCCTATTTCTTATGAGAGCTTTGTTATTAGTCCTTACAGAGTAAAGTCATTTGTAAAATCACAAATTAAAACAAGTGCTTGTCTTTCTCTTTAGGTGAAATTATTTACCACTAACAGTTCAGCTTTGGTAGATTAGTGACTTCACAAGATTTGCATGAAGTGAGAATTATGGGAAAATTGAAGCTGCTTTTAATACTTAATTTATCCAACAAACTCTACTTCACAGTATTTGTATGTGTGATCTGTTTAGGACTTTAGGCTGATATACTTCTGCTCTCTCTCTCTCTTTCTCCCTCTAATCTCTCTCTATATAAAACTAGTAGAGGCTGAACAGTAGGAGCATGAAAAAAAAGACAACAACAATAGAGATCAGTATTATTGCAAAAGAAAGCATCAAACCTTCTTCTCCAACGTCGATCCAGTCAAATATCTTCAATCTTTCCCATTTGGACCAGCTGGTTCCCGCTACTTACATTCCGCTGCTGCTCTTCTATACCACAACTGATCAAGCTGGTGCAGCTGGAAGAACCTTGCATCTAAAGAAATCGCTATCTGAAACTCTGACTCACTTCTACCCGTTTGCCTGAAGAATCAAAGACAACGCCTCCATTGAATGCAATGACGTTGGTGCTGCTTTCACTGAAGCTCGTGTCAGCTGTCTTCTTTCGGACATTCTTAAAGAGCCAGACCATGAGATACTAAAACAGTTACTTCCTACCAACTGTGAAGACTTTGAAGCAGGCAGGGGATGTGTGCTGCATGTTCAAAGCAACTACTTTAAGTGTGGTGGAATGGGAATTGGCATATGCCTTTCCCATAAGATAGCTGATGCAGCCTCATTGAGCACATTCATCAGAAGTTGGGCAACCATTGGTTCAGGAAATGGCCAGAGAGTGGTTCCTCTATTCAATGCCGTGTCAGTAGTCCCCCCAAGAGATATTTACATCACTCCACCTGCTGTTGAAAATCTCAAGAATCTCAAAGAACAAAAATCTGTAATAAAAAGATTTGTATTCAATGGCTCGCAGATTACAGCTCTAAAAGCCAGAGCAGCTTGTGCAAGTCTCAAACAACCAACAAAGGTGCAAACGGCAGCGGCTCTCATATGGAAATGTGCAATGACGGCTTCCAGGACAAATTCAGGATCATCATGTAGGCTATCGGCCTTGTACCAAAACGTGAATATTAGAAACAGAACAGTCCCTGCCTTGCCAAATGACTGTTGGGAACTTTGTTGGGTCCTTTATTGCCAGGACAGAAGATGCTGAGGCAGAGTTAAGTGGTTTGGTTGCTGAATTAAGAGAAGGCATTGAGGAATTTACCAAGAAAGCAAAAAGACTATCACTGAGTGAGGATATTTCAGTGATAACTGAGCCCCAGATCGAGGCCATAAGAATGATAATTAGACATGACATGGACTTCTATGTGTGCACCAGTTGGTGTGGGTTCCAACTATATGAGGCTGCAGACTTTGGGTGGGGAAAGCCAATATGGATAAGCTCATTTATTCCAACTAGCAAGAATATGGTACTACTGGTGGATACAAAAGGCGGTGATGGAATAGAGTCCTGGGTGAGATTGAGTGAAGAAGACATGAAACTCTTCGAGTGTGACCCAGAGCTGCTCGCATATACATCTTTGAACCCAAGAATCACATTATATTAGCCCACAAGAGCAGCATCGAGTGTTACAGTTTATTCATCCAAACTATTTATTATAAACAGCAAGACCCAGTAATCAATATCTGAACACATATGTACACTAGAAATCCAGAAATAACATTGATAAAATTCAACAATGAATTAAAGACGTGCAAATGGAGTTTGCTTGACATTACCAATAGGAGAAGTCAACTCAAGAAAATTCGAATCAAGCTCAAACTTGGCCATGTCTTCCTCCTTGAAGCTAAAGTAGGACTCTATTCCATCACCCATTTTGGTATCCATGAAAACTATCTGGTTGTTGATTCTCATGTCAGCCATGCTCACCCACTCAGGCTTCCCCCAACCAAAATCAGCCCCATACAGTGGAAACTTGCACACATTCGAAAACGATAAAGTAACCAGCTCTCCTTTTGCAGCCCTTTCCATCCTTCTCCTCATGAAACTCAAATGCTCCATATACCCATCTTGAAATTTCCTCATGTAGTTATTGTCAATGTTCTCTATTTCCTCCATCACCTGCCTCACAAGCCCTCCATGATCCCCATCCACCAATGTCGGAGTTGCAGTCGCCGCCCGGTAGTAATTCCCAAACGTGTTCTGTGGCAGAGGTGGCTTAAACCTTGAACGAAGATCCATTATATACACAACAGCATACAACCTCGTCGAGCTTAAATCATCCTCTTTCGCCGCAGTTATAAACCGGTTCCATAGAAATGCAGACAATGCTTCAGCTCTAGACGGTCTTTTCCGCATCTTCATTGTGATCTTCTCTTCATATCTAGCTCTTAAAGCTTCGATCTTGGCCCCATCAAACACAAATCTCTTGGTGATGATATCATTCCTCTTCGGCAAAGACACGCCTTTGTAACCATCCACGTTCTTGGGCGGGAAGATCGTGGCCGCCGAAAAATCGGGGTTAACGAACTCATCTCCACGAGCAGCGTTAGCCCAATTGTTGACGAAAGTGAAAAAAGACGCCCCATCTACGATCCTATGCGACAGACACAACCCAACAGCAACTCCGCCGCACTTAAACAGATTGAGTTGAACTCCGAAAGCTACTTCGGTCACCTCGGCAAGATCGAAGGGCAACAAGAAGTTCAGTTCCGCGAGACAGGGATTGGTTATGACTTCGGAGAGTGAGTGAGATTTGACTCGGGCTTCGTAGAAGGGCACTCCATGGTCATTACAGTTTATAAAGAGGTTGTCTTTGACTCGGCCGGATAGAGGGTAGTAGTGAGTTAGGATTTTGGAGAGAGATTTCTTGAGGTGAATAGTGATTTGGGTTTGAGTGTGAGTGTTGTTGGTGAGGGGATAGAAATAGAGGCAAGGAATGTAGGCCTGGGGAGCTAACTGGTCGAGAAAGGAGAGGCGGTGGTGGCGAAGATGGTGAGGAGTTGGAGATGAGGGTTTTATGATCTCTTGGGAGATTACTTCAACTTCGATCTTCATTCTGGTATGTACTGATTAAAGCTTAGCTTCTGGAGTTTCTTGGCAAGGAGTATAGATTCTCCAAAAAATAGTATAGGCCTGCAATGAGAGCCACATATTTGATTTTTTATGACTTGATAGATCATGAGTTGTACTAAAATATTCCAAGTTCATGTGGTCATACCTTGGTATATACGCTCTAGTCAATAGTGAGTTATGTTAAAATAACTGTGTGATCTTTGGTCTCATAAAGATCTTGTCTAGCAGTTGCGGCCCAAAATTTGATGAACGTGAAAAAACGATAGAGCATCTGCAATTTTGTGAGAAATGCAAGCACCAATTGCAACTCCGCCACAATCAAAGACATTGAGTTGGACACCAAGGGCTAAATCAACAATTTCATTAAGTTGAAATGGAACCAACTTGTTGAGTTCAATAGGAACTGGGTTCCCAATAACATCAGACAGTTGGCACTTGACTCGAGTTTCCACGAAGGCTATACCCTCATCCTTGCAGTCTATGAACATGTTGCCATTTACTCGTCCAGCGAGAGGGTAGAATTGCACCAAGACATCGGAGAGGGATTTCTTCAGCCGGTTCGATATATCAGCAATATTGAAGTTTGTATCGGCTTCAGATGAGGAAAAGAATATGACCAAAGGATTGAAGACTGGAGGAGATATCTGGTCAAGAAAGGAGAGGTTGTATCTATGGAGGCGTTCAGGGGTTGGAGAAGATGGTCTGATAAGCTCTCTGGAAACAACTTCGACTTCAATCTTCATGTTTAAATTTCAGTCTCCTACTAACACTGGGTAAGTCTGGCTCTAGTTGTGCTTGTGTGTGATTCAGTATTGCTCTTCAGTGAGACTAATTATATATAGCTACAACTGAATACCAATGGGATATAGTGTGCATTATTGAAAACTAATCAATAGATTTGACATCATTCGATGTTTTTATTAGCCAAGAGTTTACAATGAGTTCGACGAATCAAAATCAGATACTTGTTCAACAAATGATCAGAACATGTTTGTTCAATTTCTGAAGTATACCATAGAAAACTCAAAAAGCTTTCTTTTCTTAAACTACAAGAGAAGAAGAAAGAATGAATCCAGGGATTAGATTGCAGAGGTTTCTTGAGCAAATTTTCATTGCTGGGGACATCCCAAATTGAAGTGCCTAAAAATGGCACTTATTTATGAGTAGAAGAAACTCAAATAGCTTTTACTTTTTCAGTTTTTCTTTTTTATTTACAAGAGAAGAAGAAAGTATGAATCCAGAGATTAAATTGCGGAGGTTTCTTAGTCAGAATTTGTTTTTCTTTTTTATTTACAAGAGAAGAAGAAAGAATGAATCCAAAGATTAAATTGCGGAGGTTTCTTAGTCAGAATTTGATCGTTGGGGACATCCCAAATTAGGCACTTATTTATGAGAAGAAGAAACTCAAAGAACCTTTTCTTTTCTTAATTTACAAGAGAAGAAAAAAGAATGAATCCAGAGATTAGATTGCAGAGGCTTCTTAGAATAATTTTCATTGTTGGAGACATCCCCAAATTGAAGTGCCTAAAAATGGCACTTATGTATGAGAAGAAGAAACTCAAAAATCTTTTTCTTTTCTTTATCTACAAGAAGAAAGAATGAATTCAGAGATTAGATTCCGGAGTTAAGTCAAATTTTCATTGCAAGGGACATCCCCGAATGAGTAAATGGTTATATATTATATGATCACTTATATGAGTTATATCTATATAAGATAGGCAGATATATCATATATGTAATTTGGTGTATTAGTCCTGACTTTTTTTCGCAGAGAACAGACTATTATGTGTTGCGTGTGAAGTGCAGGTAAGAATAAGAATAACCTAAGATAATTAGGTTCTTGTTAACAAGAAAGGGCAAAGACATTCCGTGAACACTGACAGAATAAACAGAAGGCAAAGTAGAACACACAAGTCCATTTTGGATCCTAGTAAGTCAATCATTTAAAAACGAATCAGTGCATGCTAGAGAGCGATACCAAGCCTAAACATCACAAAGCAATATGAAAATAAAATTGAAAACTAAAGAAATTTACACTAGAAAAACAACATGGAAAACTGATATAATTGACTGGCAAAAGTTGTGTTCTTGGTTATCCTAGTTATAAGTTTCTAAGTTCTAACTCAATTTCAAACCTTTTACACTGTGATCTTAATTTACCCAAGATTCAAACTTTCTTATGCAGTATTATCTTAGAGGAATCTAGTCATTTTCGCCAGTTTTAATGTATTTTTTTTTAATTTACCAGATCGACTTGATCAAGAAGAGAGAAGGTACTCAATAATCCCCTATGGCGTCCCCTATACTTGTGAGTTGTGATAAGCTACAAAATGATGGAACTTTGGGCGAACTTACACACCAGCATATTCTTCTAGTAAAAACTTCACCTGGGCTTTTACTCACCGGTAAAGCATTGCCTTCTGCCCCTTCATTAATCCGAGCTGAAGCCATGGCGGTGCCGGAAGCTATCGAATCAGGCAAAGGATGCCACTTTTGAATGAAATTTCAAGTGAAATGGACTTTGTTGAAAATTTGAAGGGTCGGCTATGGGCCGGGATGGGCCAGATTGGACTTGAGCAAAATGCCTCCAAACTTTAGGTTGGGCTAGGCTGGACTTTGTTGAAAATTTGAAGCCCACGGGCACGTCATGGGTTGCGCATTATTGAAGTTTATAGGGCTGGGCTAAGTTCATAAAACTGGGTTAGACTTTTTTATGAATAGAAAAACATTAAAATTAATAATTTTTAGCAACAATAATAAGCCTAGGAACGGTTCGGTTCTGACCATAATTTTCAGGAACCGGAACCGAACCATTCGATGTATAAACGGATCAATTTCTTATATTGGAAAGGTAAAATCGTTTGGAACCAAACCAGTTCAGGAACCGATTCGGTTCCACAGTTTCTCAATTTGGAACCAAACTAAAATCTATGATTATTACTTCTACTCTATATAAGTGTATACACATTAAATTATATTTATTGATTAATATTAACAAACAAATATATTTCGTAGTTCTAGTGTTGAGTGACATAAACAAATAAAAATATCATAAAACTTCATAAAAAATGGTTGACTCATGATATGATGATCACCGAATAAGTCATGTGAGTAATATAAACAAAATAAAAAATGACATACCCAATATATAATCCATAATCATCAACTTAGTGATTTGAATGACAAACAAAATAACAAATCCTTCATATATAATGATATAATGACATATAATTTTAATATTTAGTTAAAATATGGACTATATACGGTTCTCGACGGTTCCTTGCAAAATGAAAAATGAAGAACTGGAACCGAATTGAACTGTCCGAATACGATTCGGTTCCTAACAAAATATATACTTTAAAATTTTGGAATCGAACCGAATCATCCGGTTCCAATTTGATTCGATCATTTTTGCGGTTCCTGGTTCCAAAGTTCCACGCCTAAACAATTATACATGCTAAATAACATATAAGCCTAAAAAATTAATAATTTTTTTTTCTTCGAGAAGGTGATTGATCAAAGTATCATTTGCTAAAATTGTTACAACAATATAGACCTCATTGGATTACTCGGCCCGAATAAAAAAAGTCTTAATATACTATTACATTAAAAAAATAATAAAAAAATACAAATACCCTAAACTGACAAATCAGAAAAACGCAAGTAACTATCGAAAATAAAATGCATCACTCATTAATTAGTTAGCCAGCTCCTCCAACGTCAGAGCTAAAAGCAATGACGGTACTGCAGTCCATATAAGATCACCGAGATCCCAAATGGGAATTAAATGAACACCCATCTCGGAAGTTTCAGGCACTAGACCCAAGTGCGTAGGCCCAGCCCATCCAGTAGTGCATATCCAACCCACCAAATTCAGAGCCCACATTGGCAGGACCCAAGGGTTTGGATTCAGCCCAACCACCTGTCACAGCACGACGTGTTGCCTCTCCACCGACACTTTGTGCGTCTCCATTCACCCATTGGTTTGGCGCCTTACCTCTTCCCGCTGTTCGTGAGCACCAACATCCCATACCTTCCAGCAGAGGGGCATCCACTCCGAGATCGCTGCCATTGTGACGACGCCGGCGAGGGAATGAACCACGGCGGGTCCTAAATCTTGGAGCGCACTCGGCTGGGCCGTGCCCGTCCTCGTACCATGCTTGCTTTTGCTCTCCAACAGCATCATCTATCCTCGACAGAGCAGGAACTCGCAGCCATAACATCAGAGAAGAGGGATTGCAAAGAAGAGCAGTAGGAGACCATATATAGGGGAGAAGGAAGAAAATGAGGGGCCAGAAGATAGGCGTGACAAAGCACGTAAAATCAAACCCTCACAGACGGCGTAGGGTCAGGGACGGAGCCAGGATTTTCAGTTAGGGGGGGCCTAAATGAAAATCTTAAAAAATAGTCTCAGTTAGGGTAGCCAATTCGATCTTCATCTATATATTTTGCCAAAACAATCTCCATGTATTTTTTTTGGTTTGATAAAACATCACAATTACTCGCAGCCTGATTATGAGTAATATTTGATCATCCAAAATTTGACATTAGCGTTTACTTCTTCTTCCAATTACTGAATCCATGACCAGCACCAACAAAAGTTTCACCACCGCCTTGTTCTCCAGTAGCTGGTTTAAAAAGATAACAACATAAACAAAATGCAGCATCCTCTTTAATACTGTAATCTAACCAATATGAAAATTATAAACTAATCACGAATTCACCTTTTTTTCTTTTTTTTTTCTCCCAAATTCCGTGAAAGAAAAAGTATGATTTTTAGGTCGACAAGGGTCTTGTTGTAGATAATATCTTCGAACTTCTTCTTAAATGTTAGGATGATAACTTGAAATTAGCGGGCATTTAGCGAGATCCGATGAACACGTTTATGTAATATCTCCAGCACGTACGAGACTTTTTCATATTGTTACTATTCTTCTTTTGAATTTTCGTAGGTGGTTGCTCATCTGATGTTGGAGTAGAAGAAGATGATTTTTTTTGAAGTATCTCTCCATATCTAATAAACTTAATAAAAATGATTGTATTTTAATCTCAGGAACGGTAGAGCTTTTATAAAGAAAAAAAGACCATAACATCCTAAACCTGGTAAGAGATTGAATCATAATTGACCTAATATTTGAACTTCATTATTAAAATAATATATAATAATATTCTTACCAAGTCGTCATATTTAAATTAGTCATGCACGCATACGCGTCATTGAAGTTTAGATATACGTACTTCAAATAAATTATAATATTTATATTATATAATAATAATATACTAATTTTTTTTTTACAAAAATTGAGGGGGGGCCCAGGTCCACCCTGGTCCCCACATCCCTCCGTGCCTGCGTAGGGTTCACAAAGAACCGAAGTTCCACACTGGATAAATCGGAGTACAAGGGTTATCATTTTTTCCGCGAGAGTTTTATTAATAATTAGTTTTCCTGATCATTGATATAAAGCTGATCAGAGATTTTAGAGGTTTATTATGTTAAAATAAACTATAATATTTACATGTGATGGGGCTTACAGGCGGGTCTCGATGGGCTAAAGCTTCTTCGGATTTATGTGCTTTGGGATCTTGGCCCAAGTCCAACATAATACTTATAGGGCTGAGCTTTTTCGATCTTAAATTCGGACCAGGCCGGATGGATCGCAGACCACTCACAGGTTTTTAGGCAATTGGCCAAATGGTGACCCTTTAGGAGCTTGGCATGTAAATTACGAGAATTCACATAATTACAAACAGAAGATGAAAGCCGCCAACCATGAAATTACCTTGACAGCTTGATTAGTTCCAATATTTATTTTGCTAGCATGGATAAAAATCACATGTTGTTCGGTAGCCTAGTTGCAGTTTATGCTCGTTTTTAAGTATCAGTTTAGATCAAATTTGTGTCGATTTCCTCGTGTCAAATTTAAAGCCAGCCAGTATAAACGTGTTGATCGATTTCGATCCTGTTATTTTTATTATGTCATCACATGATCGGTCGACTGGAATGTGTATATATGTAATGTAGTTTAGCTACACACACACAATCAGTCCATCCCACATAGCTAGCTACCCAAAAATGACTCTTCGAGTGAAAGTAGTTTCCAAGGAGATCATCAAACCTTCTTCTCCGACCCCTGACCATCTTCGCCATTACCGCTTCTCCTCTCTTGATCAGACATCAACTGCCAACATGTATTGCTATTTGATCCTCTTTTTCGAATCCAAAGGAAAGACAAAACCCAACATGGCCGAAATATCCAAAGTTCTTAAGCAATCCTTAGCCGATGTCTTAACCCTCTATTACCCCCTAGCAGGAACATTCCACGACAACTTGTATATAGACTGCAATGACCGCGGCATTCCTTTCCTTAAAGCACACGTCACCAACTGCAAACTCTCCGACGTCCTCCTCTGCAACTCTATACCAGCAGACCAACTCACCAAGTTAGTCCCGTTTGAACTCGAGGATGCCGTTAACAACATTCCCTTCGGTGTCCAGCTCAACGTGTTTGCATGCGAAGGCTTCGCTATTGGTCAGTGCGTTTCTCACAAGATTGCAGATGGCACATCCATGCTCATGTTCAGTAAAGCTTGGGCAGCCGCGGCCCGACGTGCACTTGGAGATGACAAAGCTGAAATACAACCTCCCGAGTTCGTTGCGGGCACACTCTTCCCGCCCAAGCTGTTTCCCAAGACTCCAAGGCTTGGTTTGGCAAAGGAAGAACAAGGGACAAGGAGGTTCGTGTTTGATGCCTCTAACATAGAGCAACTAAGAGCGAAACATGTCGACATCCAACGCCCTACCCGGATTGAAGCCTTGTCAACTTTTATTTGGAGCCGACTTGTGGCCATTACCGAGAACAAGAAGGATGACCACCGGCACAAGTTGCACAATGTGTTTCATGTTGTCAACCTGCGTGCCAGGTTTGATCCACCTTTGCCGCTACACTGTTATGGAAATCTGATCACTTTTGCAGAATCGAATCCTTTGTTGTCAAATACTAGGGATGGATATTGTCATGGCCTCGCTGGGTTGATCAGGAAAGGAATAAGAACGATCGATAGGGGCTACATAAAAAAGCTTCAACAAGAGGGTGATGATGATGATATAATTAAGAGTGGTGATGGTGTAGTTACATCTGTCTTCACAAGTTTGTGTAACTATCCTGCGTATGATAATGATTTTGGTTGGGGAAGACCGTCA
This sequence comes from Geum urbanum, assembly GCA_946800695.1. Lineage (NCBI taxonomy): Eukaryota > Viridiplantae > Streptophyta > Magnoliopsida > Rosales > Rosaceae > Geum > Geum urbanum. The sequence goes on along the minus strand of OX327005.1, from coordinate 59,306,924 downwards.
TGGGCGCCGCTGGGATTGCCAAAACTCGACTGCAACAACCTGATAATCTTCTCGGACGCCAAAGATTCCACTGGAATTGAGGTGTCCATTACCGCAACCGAGCCAGTCTTGACGAAGCTGGAACGTGACAATGAGTTCCTGAAAAGGATCTGCCCGAGGTTGATCCCCTCTAGGGATTCTAACTATAGCTTATCCCGGAAACCAACACCAACCCCAACCCCAAATATCAATACCCGGAGCAGAGTAAGAATGGTCAACACAAGGGGATCAAGTTCGATAAAGTTATTTGGTTTAGCCAAGAAGGTCATCAGAAAAATATAGATACATTATACAATTTACATGTGAGGCTGAAGGAGGTCGTGAACAATTTATTTGTTAAGTACTTTTATTTTTTTACGAATATTTTCTTTTTGGTTGTTGTATCCATTATGCTTTCATTCAATGCTTGGTGCTAAACTGAGTTCCAAAACTGCAAGTATATATGCAAGCATGTCCATTTTAATTTGTTCAGTATGAATTAGTACACTAAGTTAATTTTTAGTATCAAATGTGAATATATGAAGAGTGAAAATTCCAAAAGAATAATGAGAAAAGAAAGAACTACAATTCAGGTAACATTTTTTTTAAAAGGAATACGTAAGAATATTATTCCAAAGGGAATCAAGTACAGAATTCAAGGGCTACGCCTTGAATTTGGTCGGGGAGTAAACCTGACCATACAAACGATATCTTTGTAAGCAAAGAAAATCTCCCTAATCGGTGCACAACAACATTAGCTTCCCGAAATACATGGTAAATCTTCACATTCGGAATTTTCAGAATAAGAAACTTGATATCTTCAATCACTTGGCCTATTGGGAAATCATTATCTTCCTCTGCCTTAGTAGCTCCTTCTAATCCCAGACTATCGACCTCTAGGACCAGATGGTGAAATCCTCTTAAAATCGCATGCTGACATGCACTACGTACAACTTTTGCTTCTACAAACATTGGAGACGAACCAACTTCTAAAAATTTACCCAGACTAGCTTTAGTCACCCATAGATGATCTCGAAATATTACCCATGCTGCACCTTGATTAGTGTTCCAATCATAGGCACCATCACAATTGGCTTTGATCAATCCTACCTCTAGAGTACTCCAAACTTGCTGAACACGCTCTCTCCTACTAACTTTCACTGGTTGCACTTGAAGTTAATGAGTATACTATGTCAATGCAACAAACCTAATTCTAGAGGCAGACATAACCTCCTCACTCCACTGCCTTCGGTTCCTTTCTTTCCAAACTGACCAAATCTGAAACGCCAAGGTAGCGCTTTCAGCAGAACTAAGCAGCTGTAGTACATCAGACCACCACTGTACAATATTGCCCACCTCAACCCTGGACAATTTTGTCACTAAAATAGGACTCACACCTATAACCTCTTTCACATAGCTACAATCTCTGGTAATATGTTCAATAGTTTCATATTCACTAGCTACCACAACATAATGAACATTCCATGGGAACAACGACTCTCTTTGACAATAAAGAAGAAGCAGTAGGGAGTATTGAATGACATACCTTCCAATGGTGAATTTTAACCTTTTGTTGCAAAGGTAAATTTCATAACTTTCGTCATGGCATAGAGGGACCTCTTGAGCTACTCGGTTGCTCTAACTCAACAAGTTGATCCTTTGCCACCACCTTATAAGCCGACGATGTTTGAACCTCCCGGAGGGTGTGAAGTGCCAAACCAACTTATCCACTGCCGATCTACTACTCAACGAATCTCAGCCTCTTCCTCAACAAAATTCCTTTCAATCAAATCCTTATTCCATACCCCAGAGGAAGTAAGTAGATCCGACACGAATTCAATCCCTGATACTCTAGGAGATATAGGCCTAAACCGACCCGACCTAAGAATCCAATCATTAGACCAGACTTTGACTGCTTCTCCAGCCCCTATCCTCTATATAACTCCTTTCTTCAAAACCTTAAGAGCTTCATATATAAATACCCCTCCAACATTGAGAGGGAGAGTTAGATAACGAGGTCTCCCAAAGATTGTCACTAGGGAAATACTTAGCTCTATACAAACGAGTAATAAGTGAGGAGGGATTTTTCAAAAGTCTCCATCCTTGTTTTGCAAGGAGAGCTAAATTATATGCATAAAAATATTTGAAACCCATGTCTCCATCATCTTTAGACAAGCACAACTTCTCCCCATGACAACCAATGAATTTTTTTCTTATCTTGTGTCGAACCCCACCAAAATTTAGCACAAAGCTAATGGAGAGAATCACATAGTTATTGAGGTAACAAGAAACAATTCATTGTATATGCTGGTAATACTTGAGCCACAACCCGAATAAGAATTTTCGTACATGTAGTGCTTAGAAGCTTGCTTTGCCAGCCTTCAAGCTTTTTCAAGAGTTTCTCCTTAATGTACGCAAAGGTTGCCACCCTCTTCCTCCCCACATGCATTGGTTGCCACTCGCTTTTTCAGTCTTTCTCCACTCCGAAACTCCCTTGCTAAAAGCAATATTGCTGTTTTCAAAATTTATCTTCTGCCCCAAGGCTTCCTCATAATCTCTCATTGCCTTTTGGATACACCTACATTCCTCTTTTGACGCGTCGCCAAATAGCATGCTGTCATCTGCAAGGGCTTCCTCGCAAACCATAATACCACGCAGTAGACTAGCTTTTGCTCTTTCCTCCAAAAAAGCAGTGAAAGTTTCAGTACCAAGAAGAAAGAGAAAGGTGAAAGTGGATCTCCTTGTCGAATACCCCTCGTTGGAGCCAAATAACCCTTTGCTTTACCATTCAAGATGAAGGAGTAACGTACAATCGTCATGCATTGCATCACCATCTTAATCCATGATTCTGCAAACCTCAACCTTCGTAGCACGGCTTCCAAAAAGGGTCATTCAAGACGATCATATGCCTTACTCATATCCAACTTTAACGAAAACACACCCTCCATTTTTTAGACATTGGTATGAATAAAATGTGACACTTCATTTGCCACGAGAGTGTTATCCAAAATAAGTCTACCCGGAATAAAGACACTTTTGAATGGTGAAATCACTTTGTCCAGTATTCTCTTCAACCTATTAGCAATGACTTTCAAACATAATTTGTATATGACATTACAAAGAGCAATTGGTTGTAAATCAGTCATTCTCTTAGGCATTAGAACTTTACATATCAAAAAAATATGAGTGTAGTTGATTTCCCTAATAACTTAACCGTACTGAGAAAGTCCTTCACAGCCTTAAAGACCTCGGCATCAATAACATCCCAGTAAGTTTGAAAGAACAAGGGTGACATCTCATCCGAACTAGGGCTCTTGGTGGGATATATTTGAAAGAGGGTCTGTTTGACTTACTTTGCCGTCGTCTCTCTCAACAGCTCTACATTCATACTTGACGTAACTTTTGGTTTAATCAAATTAACCATGTTGCACATATGTTCCTGGACAATATCCTTCGCCGAGTACACTGCCCTGAAGTACTCCAACATTATCCTTTCCATCTTTGGTTCCGATTCATGTAAAGTTCCATCAACATCAAACAGTCCACTAAGCCTGTTCTTTGCTCTCCTATTTGAAGCTTTACGATGGAAGAACTTAGTATTGCGATCTCCTTCTATGAGCCACTGTAACTTGGCCCTTTGCTTCCAATACTCATATTCTTCATTTAACATCACATCCAGTCTCCCCGTTAATGCAATATGTTCCTCTATGTTGGTATCATTCAAAGGTAAAGCTCGTAGGGTCTCCAACCTATTCCAAATCCCATCAATTTCTCTTCCCCGATTACCAAAGGTTGACCTCTACCACTTGTTAAGTTCCATTCTTGTATTTGTGATACACTGTAAATCTTCATGCATAAGAGTACCATGGTGTGACCGTTTCCATCCTTGCTTTACGATCTCAGCACATTATGTGTGAGCTACCCACAGTAACTCAAACCGAAATCTTTTATGCTGTCTGGGAATCTACTGAATTGTCTATGCCTTAACTTTGACTAGAATGGCTACATGTCCCCTTTTATAGGTTTTAAGTTCGTGACTTTCGTTGCCTGAAATAAATCCATCCACGTTCTCGAAGCCACTGCCCTATCAAGTCGGCATCGCACACCGTTACCCTGCCATGTATATTGAATACCATGAAACCCTAGATCATTGGTTTCACAATAGGTAAGCGCTGATCTAAACAGCTGCATCTGTCCATCTTCTCTCCATGATCCTCCATATTTCTCTCCATTATGGACAATTTCATTGAAGTCTCCAGCAATTAGCCAAGGGATTGTACTCCGATCTTCTAGATCCTTAAGAAGATCCAATGTTCTATGCCTTTTTATCGTACAAGGGTGGCCATAGAAACCAGTAAAACACCATCTCTCCGTCCCGTCATTAGGAGTCATAATAACGTCAATGTGATTGAGTGATTTGATCAAGAACTCAACTTGTATTTCGTCCCTCAAAAACAAAGTCACTCCACCTGATTGACCTTCTCCGCTGCCATCACTTGCCACACTATAAACTGCCTCGCAATTTAGGAACCCTAGCTGCAATCTCAAGGACTTCATGTAACTAGGGTTTGAAACCTTTGTTTCTGTCAAAAAGATCATTGCCAGTTGATTTTGCCTAATCAAGGTTTTTAGGGCTTCTACCGTCGAATCATTGCAGATCCCATGATAATTCCACGCAAGAATATTCATCGCTGAATTCATCACGTCGGTGCTTGAGCTTACCCTAGAGACCTAGGAGGTGGCTCACTTTCATAAGCATGTAATACAAATAGCCAGGAACTCAAACATTGCTATTACAATTCAGGTAACATACCAAAAGGTTAAAAAAAATACAAAAAAAGGGCATACAAATGAGAGAAAAGCTACACACTGATATAAGTCCAGGGAGTACAACATTGCTGAAACACTTTCCACACTAGTAACACCACAGTTGATTAATTTAACAAAGCAATACAAGAAAGGGATACAAAGAACATTACAATTTGAAAGACAAAAATTAAATATTACTTCGACTCTTTGAGATCGATTCAGACTTCTGAGTGACCTTCTTATTCGTAACTAAAATCATGTTTTCAGTAGATCGGTCATCATTTGGAACCTAATGTCAAGTTTTCACCCAAGAGATGACCCCAAATTTTGAAGGCATACAAGTATTGGCTATTCCTTGCAATTTGACAAAACACAGTAGATGAAGGATCATCGTAGATGAATGATCATCAATGAAGATGTTGACATAGCTTACCATATCTCAATGCAAATCAGGTAGTTCATTCATATGCATTTCATAAGGTTTTTCACTGAGGATGACACCATTGCCACATATCCCAGACCTTTCTGGGTTGCCCTAAAAATAGATAGCCATTAGAGGCTTGTTTTCAAAATTCCTAGAAAACATAGTAGACTTCCCTCCAGTTTGATAAAGGCCCTTTAGGATAGCTGTAATCGTTGACTTACCCCTCAAACTTGGATTAGATAGCTTGTCACTCAATTAGTGTTGGTTTTCTCAAAACCGTTGACATTTCTCCTTGGATTTGTTGAAGAACTTTCTCAAAAGCTGGGTTGTTAAGTTGACCTCTGGGCAAAGCTGTTTTCTTTGGTTTCTAGGGAAGAGTCTTTACTTTTCCATGGTGTTGCCTTTTCCTTGTGTTGTGACAACCACGTTTTCTTCCTCGGTTCCTCTCTCGGACCGGTGGATCTTGAATAGCAGTGGTTTATCCACTGGGCTCTTTCCGACAAACACACACGTGCTTGTCACTTCATATCTTGACTTTTGTGGATGGCTAGTGCATGCCTTCCTTGGGTTTTGTACTGTTTCTCTTTAGCCCTCTTGTAACATCAATAGCATCTTGCCTCTATTGATAACCAACGTACCAAATGGGGCTGCTGAGTTTACATGCAGAGCTGTGTCACTTATATAAGGATTAGGACTTCCTTAGTGAGAGGTTGGTTGAGTGAGTATTATTTTGGGCGATTCTTTGAGAGCACAAAATTGTGTAGTTTTCTCTCTTATCTTCTATTCCCCTTCTGTGTCTTTACTTGCTCCTTGCTGTGCATATAAGTCATGGATTCTCAATCATAAAAACTGTTTTTCAAAACCCATATGCATCATTGCATAAGTGCATCCCATTGAGATAAGTATGAAGATGCTCAACCCGAAGAAGTAGATCAAGAAGATTTAACTTACAAATAGTTAAGATCTGAGTTGATGCTTCTAGATACTTTGCAAGGTGTAAACACATAAAGTCAAGTAGTGTAGCTCTGTTTAGAACTGGTAGTCATACTAGTTAGGATAGCATACGGGCTATGTATCCCCAGAGTACAAGAGTCTTGTAATTGTGTGTGTTACTTGATAGTGGAAAGGTTTGTCCCTCAAGAGTTAGAGGCACGCAATTTTAATCCTGGTTGTAAGGATTCTGCGTTAACAAAAATATTTTTGTGTTTTTCTTTATTTATTGTTTTTACAGTTTAAACACTCGTATCCTGTATTTCGGGATATGTTGTAATTATGCTATCCCCGAATACAATTTAAGAGAAAAAGTGGTAAAAAGTCTATTCACCCTCTAAGACTTTCAGATTTACTCAAAAGGCACTTCAGTTATTGAAGATATGATCAGCGAATTGAAGATCGATCGGCTGCACCGGCACCACAATATTATATAAATTATGAAAACATGCAAGAAAGTACGTAGCTAGCTGTTTGCTCACAATGTACAAAAGGAGTTCAGCAGCCACTGAGAGACACATGAGCCATCAGCTCGGCATCAGTTTCAAATTCAGACATGAGTTGCTCCTCCAAACTGATGTATGCCTCTATCTCATCACCCTCTTTGGTGTCCATGAAAACTACTACGTTCTTAAAGGTCAATGGCACTGAGAAAACCCACGCAGGCTTTCCCCAACCGAAGTTGGTTTCATAAGCTGGAAACCTGCAGTAGCTACTGAAGCCGAACGCAACCGGCTCTAGTTTACTCATTCTAATTATACTCTCCGCATTCATGACCACGCCGGACTGCTCAGCACCCTGCTTTAGTCCGCTTACGCACTCAGAGCTGATCTTGTTTATTTCTTCTCGTACTTTCCTCACTACCTCACCATACGTATTACATTCGTAACCAGTACTTAACAGGGGAGATGTCATGGCAGAACGGTATACATTTCCAAAGAAATGTTTTGGCAATGGTGGATCAAACCTTGGGCGCAGGTTCACAGCATGGACCACCACGTACAACTTCACATCATCAGGTCCTCTCACCTTAATGGTAGTAGCCATATATCGACTCCATATGAAAGCACTCAAAGCATCAACACGGGATGGGGGCTTCTGGTATTCTTCTATGCCTGCATCGTTTTCGCAATGCCTTTCTCGGAGAGCCTCTATCGTAGAGGCATTAAACACGAACCTCTTCGTGACTGTGTTCCTACTGATGCCCATACTGGGATCATATGGCAAAGAATCCTTGGGTGGAAAGAGTGTCGCTGACATAAACACCGGATGATCTGCATTTGGTTCCCCACGGGTTGTGGCCGCCCAGATTCTACTAAAGGTGAAATAAGATGATGCATCAGCTAGCAAGCTTGTGAGAAATGCATATACCAACAGAAAACCCTCCGCATTCAAACATATTGAGCTGCACGCCTAGGACCAACTCGTTACCAATATGATCATCCAGTTCAAATGGCATCAACTTGCTGACTTCATTAGGGATTGGATTCTTGAGAAAATCAGAGAGCTTGCACTTGACGTGAGCTTCAAGGTAGGGAATTCCCTCATCATTGCAATCCACATACTAGTCGTCGTGTTTGATCCGTCCGGCTAATGGGTAGAAGAGGGTTAAGACTTCAGCTAAGGACTTTCTAAGGTTGTTGGATATTTCAGTGATGCTGGGCATTGTCTTGTTATTGACTTCATAGAAGAGGACCAAAGGGTTATAGACAATTGGAGCTATTTGATCGAGGGAGGAGAGCTGGTAATGGCGAAGATGAGAAGGGGTTGGAGAAGAAGGGACGATAATCTCCTTAGAGATGATTTCTACTTTAAGCTTCATGTTTGTGATATCTAGCTACCTGTATCTAGTAATGGTTTTCTGATCCATGCCTATGCAAGTTCTGGCCCATATTTATACACACACATGCAAAACTCAAAACTATTTTTAAGAAATAACAATCGTGGTGTTGAGGGTTCACTGTTCATATGTACTGTTCATGTAAATAGTACACTACCGTGCCACCCGTGCCAATTTTTTCCTTAACCTTCTCCTCCCTCTTGAGACCACAGACTCACGATTCTCAGCCTTTTAGATTCTCTCTCTCTCTCTATCATACCTCTCATAATCGATCCCTTGCTTTCACAATTCCGGCCTTCATCTTTGTCTCCGATCCCTTGCTTTCACAGTTCCGGCCTGCATCTTTGTCTCCGATCCCTTGCTTTCACAATTCCGGCCTGCATCTTTGTCTTCCGATTTACTGCCGTTCCCATCCACACCGAAAGTCTGCTTTGATTCTGATTGATAAAGCCAAGAGGATAGTGGCCCGTGCGTGGTTAGAGTTGGCGAATCTCTCTTTCGATCTACTCTTCGCTGCTTCGATCGGACCCGGTAAGCTCTCTCTCTCTCTCTCTCTCTCTCTCTCTCTCTCTCTCTCTCTCTCTCTCTCTCTCTCTCTCACTCACTCTTCGCTGCTTGGTTACTGGTCAAATTCCCATCTTGCATCCCTGAATCCCCTCGAAACTTTACGGGACTATTATGAGGGTAAATCCCAGCTGAAAAATAAATTCTACAGAGGAGTTAGTCAAATAAGAAGCATATGATGATCATATGTGTACAAATGGTGATGGTAGAAAAGTATTACACTTCTGAGCATCAAAGAACTTCAGAGCTTGGTTCAATGCGAGTGTAAGATTCTTTGAAGGATAATTGTGAGGATGTTTTCGAGGCAAAAAGGTTAGCAGTAAAAATAGAGTTAGGATAAGAATAACTACTGAGGCAGAAATGTAAAGGCAACGTTTGAAGAGCTTAGGATCTCTGATAACAATATTGTGATCATAGGACATGAAGTAATTAGAAGACAGTGAATCATAGGTCATAGAAGATTGAGGAACTTCATTGAGCATTGATGCCTTGGTGATCTTACTATAAAGTAGTTCATATTTAGAGCTTATACCCACCTGTTCACTTCAGTTACAGCAGCCAACAGTATATTGGTGGAGTTTGAATATGCTTATTATACATTGTTTTTCCTATTGTTGTTATGTTACCAACATTACTGTGAGAAATGTGGTATGTGCTTATTTATCGACTAATGTAGACAATAAAGCTAATTGGAATGGACCTTTGATGTTCTTTTGAGAGCGATAATTGATGATGTAGTTAATAGTTGTTCCCTTGCTGTTGTTCATGATCTGTGTCATGAATTTATACAAAGAGTTTTGCATAATACCCTACCCAGGGCTGTTTGAGTTGTTGTGATATATATAGAGATCTAAAGAAATTGATTAACTTATATGAAAAATACATAAGATCTTAGTGCTAACCTTATGTGAGAATAATTAGCCAGATTGTTATTGTTGAGTTCACGGAGTCTAGCAAAGCATAAAGTCTCTTCGTCCAGATTATCGTACAACACTGCCCACATATCAATAAGACATGAAACTTGAATCGTAACATCCTCAGGATATGCACCAAGGTCTAAGAAACATTTCTTGACTTCAAGTTTTCCTTCATCCAAAGCATCGATGCTGCTTTGGAGGCTAAGAAGCAATTCGGTCTCAGAATCAAAAATTGAAGAACCTTTTGACCATTCAATTAATCTACTTTGCCACATCACTTTAGGCTGCCCGCAAAGTGATCTACCAGTAACCGTAATGGCCAATGGAAAGCCATGACAATGGTTTACTATCTGCATGTTGCAATCGTAATGAACAATTGGTGAAATTTTATAAAAGAAATGGTAAATGGTAACATATAATCTAAAGAAAGGCTTTTTTAACGGGAAATATAGGCTTTAAATAAACTAAAGAAAAAATAACTTAAATAAAATCAAGAAATCACCCTATACCTTTGCTATAAGTTCTTCTGGTATTTGAGAATTGTATTCGAGAGATGCTGTGTGATGGAAAAGTTTCATTGCATTATCATTATCTAATAATGGTAGATGATAAGACGAACCAAATCCCCAAAACTCAGACCTTGATGTCACCAAAATTTTGTAAGTTGGCATTTTGTATTCAAATTGCTTGAGAAGGAATTCGGATCCGGACCATACATCATCCAAGACCAATAATAATGGATCGTCACCCTTTTCCTCTTGAACTTTCTACAGCCAATTTACTGGTTTCACTTCATGAGGTTCTCCATAACCTTTTTGCTTATATAGCTCTTTCATTATTAGCTTCAAATTGGGCTTCTTAGAAAAAGTGACGAAGAAGATATTGCCCTTGAATTTCTATAGCTTCTTGCTGACTTAGATGTCATGACATAACAACAGCATATATGTTAGATAACCCAAGTAAATAGAGGATGTTCACTGTATAAGTACCTAACAGAAATGGCCATTTATCAGAAACAAACTGAAAGAAACACAAATGGAGATGGAGAGTATTTCCTGACAGATTGAATATATCACTGCATAATTTTCCAGCTATCATTTTCTTAGTCTGAGGGTTTTTAAGCAGTGATATAGGGGGGAGAGATTTTCTCTACAGCAAATGAAGCCAGTAGTGTAAGAAAAAGAAGAGAAAAATTATATATATAGCCCATAAACTAATGGACAGATTGTACTTATTTGGCCATTTCCTTCTCTTCTTTCTTTCTCTCTCTGTGTTTATATATGCTTCGTCTTGAGCTATCAACCTTCTTCGTCGTACTGCATAATTGAATATATCACTGCATAATTTTCCAGCTGTCATTTTCAACTATTCACAGTGGTCATTACATCAAAGCTTTTTTGTTGATTAGTTATATTATCAGTTTGGGATCAGCCAAAGAATAATTATGTGGTGTTTTTTCTAAACACATTACAGTTAATAAAAACACGGCATTTATTTTAATCATGTTGTTGTAATGGTAGCTTATATATCGACATATTTCAGTATGTTCGTATGTACCGTGTATCCCGCTCTGAACATTGGCTCACAGGGTATTCAGTAATCACCGACACCTCTTTGATCTTACTGTAAAGTACTAAAATAGTTTGCTTATTTTGCTGGAAAGTTGTGGTTTTGTGCCCAATTGTTCACTTGGTGGGGGAAGTAAAAGAGTTCAGCTGATTTCTAACAGGCTTTTTCCTGGGCCACCCCATTTCAATTTGTCTACTTGCCTATTTGCCTATTTGATCCGTTGATAGTAAATAGTTTGCTTTGTTATGCTTGAACATGTTTTTTACGGGCCGTTTTGGATGTTGAATTGATTGATTACCTTATACAGTAGAGCCATTTTGGAGGTTGACCATTATCTACAGGGAGCTGATGTATATTATTTAGTGGAAATGAGTTGGTCCTTGGCGGGTGGTGCAGGTAGGTGTCTCATGAATGGTATAAACTAGGTGACTTCCCGCACGTTGCGCAGTTATACGATAAGAGGATAGTAACAGTCATCGAAATAAAAACTAAGGCGTTGTGCTGTAACTCCTGCAAGCATTTAGGTTGCGTTGCACTTCGTCTTTTGACCTTGCATAAAATTCTTAGATAGTAACTCTTGGTCTCTTGCAATGAATAGAGGGAAGAGACTTTCTAGGTTGGTATATTGGGTTGATAGACTTTCCAAGACTTGGTATCGTTGGATATGTACTTTCTTAGACTTTGGTTATGTAGTATACAAGAATTTATGATAGTTAGCTTGGTATCTTTTCATATATACGATTGCTTTGTGCTGAGTTAAGTGAACCATATGAATCAAATGGTAGTTGACCTGGGTTTACCGTATCAATATGAATTGTGTTATTCAACTACAATACAAATCTGAATTGGGTTCTTCAATTTACTCTTTTTAGCTATTGTCTTCTATTTGCTCTGCTCAGCTTGGTGACAATCTGAAGTTTGGGTTTTCTCCGATCTCATCTGCTCTACTCTCTCTCCTATTAGTGCTACCCGTTCCCTCTCTTGCCCTCTGATCACCTCTTCACTTTGGTGAGCTTTGTTTTTGATTGATCTCTTAATTCTCTTCTTATTTGTACAGTTATCCAATATTTGTTCTTTGTGGTTTGATTTAACTTGGATTGATGCCTATTCTCCTTTGGTTGGTATGTTCCTATTGGATGTACTTTGGTTTGTATGTTCCTAGATCAAGATGCACTTTTGGACTTAGCAAATAGTTTAGCTTCAGGTGATTGTAATTATTGGAGTTTTGTGTTATTCTTCGAATGTCTTTGGATTCCTTGAGCACATCATGCAAGCACAGATTAGAAGTATATGCAAATAAAAGTGTCCGTGCATATATTTATATGATATTTACTCAAAACATTGTCATGTGTGATGCAATCTACTACTATTACTACTTTGTAATTCTTAGTGAGCTTTGGAGGATTTTGAATTCTGACTGGTTTGTTAGCACTTACATGTACATATTCTATTGTATTACAAGTGTTTTTTTCTTTCTTTCTGAAGACAACTGAGCAGTAGTTTCTTGCTGCACTACACCTTCTAACACTTTTTGCGGCCATGTATCAATTTGAACCTCTTCAGGACAACCCCTTGAATCCATTAATTAGAAGGCTCAGGTTTTGGTTTGTTGTGTATAGTTATAGTTAGAGGGCTCAGGTTCCTAGCATGGCCCTTCCAATTTTTGGTTCACAAAAAAAGAAACGTTGGGGTTCTTAAAGTTTTGTTTCTTCACTTTGAGAAAAAACAGATGTTGTTTGTATGTGTATAAAGCTTTTGGTCCTATGTTCTTTTGCTACAGTGTTTGTACCCCAGTTTGGGAAAAGTGGCCGATGTTGTTTGTACATGCATATATGCATATAATATTTTGGGTTTTCCTCTTATTTGCGTTTGTTTCTCTTAGGTATTGAATGCATATGCTGTCCAAAATATATAAGATTCTGCGGCATTTTCTATACTTCTCTATTTTCTCGAGTTTGAAGAGGTATTGATTATATCTCATTTTCTTTTTTATTGAGGTTTTTGGGTGAACTTTAAAGATTTGAATTAATATTTGAAGTATGGAGATGAATGAAGACATTAAAAAAAAATTGGGGAAGTAAACAAATGTCTATATCCATTTGCTTTATGTTGGATTGATCACTTTTTGGATTTTGTTTGGGTTGCGTCTGATTATTATCGATGTTTGCTCATGGCCTCCTCTTTTATTTTCATTTTTCAAGGTCGATCAATCGTCGTGCTCTCTTTAGTAAAGTTACCGTCTCAGTTAGGGGAGAAGCTAAGAGCTATTCATAAGGCTTAGATCGTTTGAATCAAAACTGGTATGCAGTTGTTTTGTTATGTTTTCATATGATTTATCTGCTTTCTGTTCACCAATATGCTCATGGGCTTCTGTTCTATTTTGGTGCCTCTTTCTGCTTTAGGTAACTGTGTTTTGGTGAGCCTTTTTCCGTATGTGGTACCTCTACTTCCTTTTAGGTCTTTTTCTTGCGTTTTCTTTTTCTTTTTCTTTTGGGCTAATTGGATTTTTTTTCTTATTTGAGTTAAGTTTCTGGGGCCTCTTTTGCCTTGGAAAAGTGAGATTATGAAGCAATTTCAAATTGATTTATGTGCATTGTTTATTTTCTTTTTGGGTTGTGGTGGTAATTAGATCATGTTTTGTTGTTATCTTTTCCTTTGATTTGTGTAGACAACTTTGAATTTTATCAATGTTTGGCTTCTATTTTCATTTTTCTGGTTTAATAATTGGTTTTCGTGAGTCTTCTTCTGTATTTGGATTTTATGACATAATGATGCACATTGAGACGTATCGATTTACTTTTTAATGTTTTATTCTTTCTAGGGATCTTCATCTGTCAATGGTTGGATCTTGGTGCTTCTTATATCGCATTGAAGTTTAGGTGTTGTTGGTTCCTCTTATTGTATTTTGGTGAGTCTTTTCTTATGATTATGCATACGATTTATAATATGGAACATGTTATGTATTGTGTAATACAGTTTGCCATGATAATCCGTCTTTTGTTTCTCTGTTGGGCTTCTTTTTTTTTTTTTTTTTTGCATTTGTGTCATGTCAACTTTATCAGTTAGCAAGTAGCGTAAAAACACAATACTATGACTCCCTTACTATTTTTTTCTGGGCTGAGATTTTTAAGTATTGATTTACCAGAACATATAACTTCACTGAAAACCTATGTGTTTGATGAGGATGGCTTCCGTGCTAAATAGTGGTCAACAATTGATTTTATATTGTTTGTTATCTTTCTAATTTCTAATTGTACTGACACTTCTCTCTAATTTTGTTTATGTCTATTATCATTTTATGTTTTCTTATCTTTAGATCTTGGTTTCATGGTGTTTCATTGCGTATGTGATCTTTCTTACATTGTGTTTTCTTTATTTTGGTTTATCTATGTATATAGTGAGAATGTTTGGTTCATAACTACTTTCTAATAAAAATCTATGAATAGTTGTTAATTAATTATACTGTGGTGCTTGGCTTTTTCTATTCTATAAAATCTGAAATTGATTCAAATAATAGACTAGATTTTCAGGTCTTCAATTGCTTCTCATCTATTTAGCTGCCATTTTTCAAAGAATTTTGATGGTATATTAGGTGGATGTTTGGTTGATAATGTTAATTTTTTTTCCAACCAATGTTAATTTTTTTTTCAACAAATGTTAATCCCTTTTTTATGTTGTGTGGTTAAGTCTTATGTTGTGCATATCAAATCTTGATAATTTTAGACATGTTGCTGCTGGAAGGTAATTCGCCGTTCATTGTGTCACAGGTCTTATAGATATGTCTATTAAAAAAGATTTTTGTAGCGGCCTGGAGAGGAAATTTTCATGTGATCATTCTGAAGATATATGTCAAGAATCTTTTGCATGCCATGAGACAGCATCGCCGTGGAGCTATTTTCAAGATGAGGTGTTCGGTGGATCTAGATTTGTTTATTTAGACAAGAATCAAAGTTTGACTATGTCCACTGCAGTGGTCATGGATATTGATTCTGAAAATACATCAGGTAGTAATTAATATATAAAGTTTTTCTGCTATGACTGTATTTAAACAATAGTTTTGCAATAATAACTATGACTTGGTTTGTAGGAAATGCAGACTCATGTCCATCTATTTTTGGTCAAGCGTTGCATCAAGGAAGTCGCCAAGGTGATCAATGTTTTATGTTGGTTTTTTTTATGTAAAAGTTTTTTTTAATTGTAGTATATGGAATAATTTTAAGATAATATGAGCTTAATCATGCTTAAAACTGAGTTGGTTTTCAGTTTAGGTACCAAAATTTTTTTTGAACTGTCTTTTTGTTTGTGTTTCCAATTTTTTGAGTCATTATTGAAACTGGGGCCACAAATTTCCTAGATTTGGATTGTTCTTGGTGGTTAATATGAGAATGAACCTATAATCAGTGTGATGTAAGCGTTGCTATGTATGTCGAGCCTATTGAGGACATTTGACGTGATGGTAATTTTGACATATTAGAGGTAGAAATTTGCGATATCCCCATAGAATGTAGTGTGTTTCTTTTGCTTTTATGGTTATTGATATGCCTGATCCGTGGTCAAGTTCTTGCAGTTTTTCTTTGTTTCTGTGTGTTTTTATTTCGCCTTTACATTTTATCTGTCCTGGGTGAATTTGTCATTCATTTGGTTGGTTGTCCCCATATTATTTTGATTGGGCATTTCATGTGTGATGACATTTTTTTGTGACAATTGTCGAATGTTCTTATAGTTACTAATATTGGGGTCTATTGTTGATATAACAGTAGTTACAATGGATCATAGTTCTTGGTTTTAACACAATGACAATCAAATTGCTCATATTTTTTTATCTGAACTGTCTTTTTGTTTGTGTTTCCAATTTTTTGAGTCATTATTGAAACTGGGGCCACAAATTTCCTAGATTTGGATTCTTCTTGGTGGTTAATATGAGAATGAACCTATAATCAGTGTGATGTAAGCGTTGTTATGTATGTCGAGCCTATTGAGGACATTTGACGTGATGGTAATTTTGACATATTAGAGGTAGAAATTTGCAATATCCCCATAGAATGTAGTGTGTTTCTGTTGCTTTTATGGTTATTGATATGCCTGATCCGTGGTCAAGTTCTTGCAGTTTTTCTTTGTTTCTGTGTGTTTTTATTTCGCCTTTACATTTTAT
This sequence comes from Geum urbanum, assembly GCA_946800695.1. Taxonomy (NCBI): domain Eukaryota; kingdom Viridiplantae; phylum Streptophyta; class Magnoliopsida; order Rosales; family Rosaceae; genus Geum; species Geum urbanum. The sequence continues at coordinate 59,290,641 of OX327005.1, read as the reverse complement.
CTGTCCTGGGTGAATTTGTCATTCATTTGGTTGGTTGTCCCCATATTATTTTGATTGGGCATTTCATGTGTGATGACATTTTTTTGTGACAATTGTCGAATGTTCTTATAGTTACTAATATTGGGGTCTATTGTTGATATAACAGTAGTTACAATGGATCATAGTTCTTGGTTTTAACACAATGACAATCAAATTGCTCATATTTTTTTATCTGCAAGTAATAATGTTTGATGTTGGTCAAGTTCGGTTGTCCAGCAATATTTGTTATGCGCTTCATTGTGTAAACATCCTAGCAATTGAATTTAACAAAGTTACTGCTTTTGGGCTCAATATTAGATTAATTATTTATATATATGGTTTTGTAGGCATGTGGCGAAAGAGAAATTTGAAATCTGTGGTGGCGATGAAACAGAGCGATAGTAATGTGTATCCATGTGGAGGAGATAGACGCTTTTCAAGCAAGAGACAAAGGTCATTACAGAATGCTGACAATGTACAAAATAACTTCATACCATGTAATGCATCATTGTCAAGTCTCCAGAGTGAGGGTACAAGTAATCAATCGAGGATAGCACTTAATCAGGTAACAGAGTGTGAAAGTGATGTTGATGCCCTGCCCGCAGATATAGCTGGTGAAAATAGATCAGGTATATATACACTTGCTATTTTTCATTTTGGTTCAATATATTTACATAAAGCTAACAAGTGTTTGCTAATTGGAAAAATAGTGTTAGAGCCGACTGTTTTTGGTCAAGCATCGTATCAAAAAAGTCGTCAAGGTGAATGTCGTTTTAAATTATATTTTTTGATTCATGAAAAATCTTTCTGCAATTTCTGATCAATGATCTGAATATTTGTTATACAGGTGTGATTGTAAATTATAAGGATTTTGGCGATGACTTTTACACGTGCCTTCATTGCAACGCTTCTTTTTGGGCAGATGAGGCTTTGAAGAATAAGATCAAAAATCAATTAGCTTATACAAATTGTTGCCAAAAAGGACAAGTTAAACTTCCATTGTCAAATCCAACTCCTTTTATTCTTGATCAATTATTAAATCCGATCAATGGTCGTGAAAGCACTATTTTTCGTGAGAATATTCGAGTTTATAATTCTATGTTTGCTTTTACATCTATGGGTGCAAAAATTGATTATAAGATAAATAGTGGTGGTGCTCCTTATGTATTTAAAATTTGTGGTCAAGTTTGTCATTTGATGGGATCTGTGTTACCTTCTGCAACTGAATGTCCCAAGTATTCACAATTGTATGTTTACGATACGAAAAATGAGATTAAGAACCGTATTAATACTGTTGATCCTAATAATGAGAATAAGAAAATCGATGCTACCATTGTTGAACAATTATCAAATATGTTTGATGAGATTAATGATTTGGTAAAAAAATATCGATCGGTCAGGGATGAATATGAAAGTGGTTCATTACGTGATTTTAGTATGACTCTACTTGATCGTCAACTAATAGATGGAAAACAATATGAATTGCCCAGTGGTAATGAAATTGGTGGTTTGATTGTTGGCGATATTGGTCAGTTTAACTCTAATAGAGATATCATTGTGCGATCAATTGATGGACATATGAAACGAATATCCAAGATAAATCCAAAATTAATGTCGTTGCAATATCCGTTGCTTTTCCCGTATGGTGAGGATGGATTTAGAATAAATATGTTATTGGAGTGTACTGAAACAAATCGTAAGAGGAAAAGGACAAAATTGACAATGATAAAATTTGTTCGTTATTACATCCATGATAGATCAAATGATTCAGGGACTTTATTGAAAGGTGGTAGATTATTTCAACAATATTTAGTTGATGCATATGCGACTGTTGAGGAAAATCGCTTGGAATATATAAGGAATAATCAACCATTATTAAAGTGCGAAAAATATAATGAATTATCTACGTTTGCATCAAATGGTGTTACTCGATGTTCTGATGTGGGAAAGACAATTTTTCTTCCAAGTACTCATACTGGCAGTCCAAGAGATATGTTAAATAATTATCAAGATGCGATGACAATTTGTAGATATTATGGCAATCCGGATTTGTTCATAACTTTCACTTGCAATGTTAGGTGGTCGGAAATTGTTAGATATTTTGAAAAAAAACCTGGCTACAAAGCGGAAGACAGACCAGATATTCTTTGTCGAATCTTCAAAATTAAAGTGGATGATATGATTGAATTCATTAAATCAGGAGAACCTTTTGGACCTGTTCAAGCACATGTTTGTACAATTGAATTTCAGAAACGAGGATTGCCCCATGCTCATTTACTTTTTTGGCTCCAGAAAGAATACAAGTGTCATACATCGACAGATATAGATTCCATTATTTCTGCTGAATTACCAGATAAGTACATCAATCCACAACTTTTTGAGATAGTTAGTCAATTTATGATACATGGGCCTTGCGGACGATTGAATCTAAATTCACCGTGCATGCGAGATGGTAAATGTACAAAATTATTTCCAAAATCATACATTTTTGACACTATTTTTCATGCAATCAAGGCTCCTCAATATAGAAGACGTGATGATGATTCAAAGTTTACAATTAAGCACGGAATTCATGTTGGCAATAATTTTGTTGTTCCATACAATCCAATTTTGTTGTTGAGGTATAACGCACACATAAATGTTGAATCATGTTCTCAGTCCATGTTAATAAAATATTTATTCAAGTATATAAATAAAGGTCCAGATAGAGCTCGAGTGTTAGTTCAAGATAATGTGAATGATGAAATCCAAAATTATTTAAATTGTCGATATTTAACTCCTCATGAATCTGTGTGGCGATTGTTTGAATTTTCCATTCATTCCAGATATCCTGCGGTGCAGTACTTAAAAATTCATTTGCCAAATGAGCAGACTGTTTTTTTCAATGAAGGCCAATCTCTTGAACAAGTTGTGGAAAATCCGAATAATGAATGTACTATGTTGATTGCTTGGTTTCATGCGAACACTGTTTATAAGGATGCATCTAATTTAACTTATGTTCAATTTCCTACTAAGTTTGTTTGGGACAGTGATGGCAAAATATGGTATCCAAGAAAAAAACGATATGACGTTATTGGAAGAATTGCGCATGTACCACCGATTGCAGGTGAATTATTTTATCTTCGAATGTTGTTGAATATTCAGAAGGGATGTCACAATTTCGAGTGGATCAGAACTGTTAATTACTTACTCTACTTTTCAAGAAGCATGTCGAGCATTGGGATTGTTAGATGATGATAAAGAATGGAATGATGCATTGGTTGAATCCGCATTTACTGCGACTGCTTCTCAGATTAGACAATTATTTGTTACCATTATTCTTTTTTGTGATGTCTCGAATCCACAAGCTCTGCTTGATGCACATTGGTTGAGCATGTCTGATGATATTTAAACAAAATTCAAAAGGAATTTAACACGCCCAACTTTACCGTACCTGAGGATGATTTGAAAAATAGTGTTTTACACGAACTTGAAAAATTGTTCAACATGTCATCCAGTTCTCTGAAAGACCATCATTTGTCAATGCCTAAAATTGAAAAGATACAAGAGTTAAATAATAGATTGATGAGAGAGGAATTGGATTTTGATTGTGAGATACTTAAACATGCACATTGTGAATTGATTACTAAATTAAATACGTGTCAAAAAATTATAAATGATGAAGTGATTGAAGCTGTGGAACAAAAAAATGAAAAATCATTTTTTGTTTATGGTAGTGGCGGAACAGGAAAAACTTTTTTGTGGAATACTATAATTACTAAGCTCAGATCTGAGGGAAAAATTGTTTTAGCCGTCGCTTCATCAGGAATTGCTTCCTTATTACTTCCGAAAGGCAGAACTGCTCATTCACGTTTTAAAATAAAGCCGATTATAGATAAAGATTTAGCATGTTCGATAAATAAAAAAACACATCTTGCAGATTTAATTGAAAAAGCTGAGCTGATTATTTGGGATGAAGCTCCGATGTGTCATAAGTGTGTTATTGAGTCTTTGGATAAAATGCTGCGGGATATTTTGTCAGTTAACTCTGAGGATCGAAAGAAAGAGATACCATTTGGAGGAAAAACTATTTTGTTTGGCGGAGATTTTAGACAGACTTTGCCTATTATAGAAGGAGGAAGCAAAAGTGATGTTATTCATGCATCTTTGAATAATTCATATTTGTGGCCTCATCTTAAGGTATTTTGTTTAACAGAAAACATGAGATTGTCATCGATCGGATTAACGATTGTTGAAAAAAACGAAATTACAAATTTTGCAGAATGGATGCTACAAATAGGTGAGGGTCGATTGCAATCAAATTTCCCTACAAATGATTCTGATACATCTTGGATTCATATTCCTGATGATTTACTGACTCATTCCACTTCTGATCCTATCAAGTCAATTTTTATGACAACTTATCCAAATTTTGATTGTAAATATGATGATACAAGTTATTTGAGAAAGCGTGTCATTGTCACACCCAGAAATACAACTGTACATGAAATAAATACATATGCAATTAATTTGTTACCTGGTGATAAAAGAACATACTTTAGTTCTGATTCAATTTCTTTCAATTCTGCTATCTACACCGATAACAGTATTTTGTATCCTATTGAATTTTTGAATAAGCTTGAATTCAGCGGCTTACCATCACACGAACTTATACTGAAGATTGGAATGCCAATTATGTTGTTAAGAAATTTAAATCAAATACAGGGTTTGTGCAACGGAACGCGGTTGATTGTAACAAAGTTGTTAGATAAAATTATAGAGGCAAAAATACTGACAGGGACTAATATTGGAGAAAAAGTTTACATTCCAAGGATTGTGCTAATCCCAAACGAAACTAAATGGCCATTTACATTCAAGAGACGACAGTTCCCTGTCAGAGCCTGTTATGCAATGACAATCAACAAAAGTCAGGGTCAATCATTAAATCAAGTTGGAATATATTTGACCGAACCAGTTTTTAGTCACGGACAATTATATGTTGCATTATCGAGAGTTACATCAAAAAAAGGCCTAAAAATTATGATAAATAATGGTGATGATATACCAAATAATTATACAAAAAATATAGTTTACAAGGATGTTTTGCAAAATATATAATATAGTACATGATTAAATCAAATATAAGTAGTCAATATAATTTTTTTTCGATTAATTTTGGAACGTATTTTCAAAGAAAAAGAATGTAAATAATTACAACACATTTTTTTTCTTTCTATAGTATACAGATTTAATTTTGAATGGGTGACTGAATGGTAACTGTGGATGGTGTTATGTGCAACACTCCTCAGGTAAGCTTATTGATAGTATTGTCAAAGTTATTTTTTTTTTGCTAAGAATAATGTTGTTATAGTTATAATATTTAATCATTAGTGTAGCTAGACTAAATTTTCTCAATATAAATTTGCGGCTCAAAGAAGCTTCTCCTTCACGCAAGGGCTTCAAATTGCAACAATGAACGACGACAACAAGTCAGGTCTATTTACAATGCCATACAGAAAAACAGCTATCTATTATGGTACATATACATGTTGTTTTTCTTTGTTTTTTGTAATTTTAATTCAGATACTTTGGGTTGATATTGACTCAATTATTTGGTGATATGCTTGGAGGATTTAATTAATTGGTTTTTCTTTGTTGTAGTGCAAATTTGATGTTATATTTCAACTAGAAAAATCCTTTGTCGGTGATCATATTGTCTATGTCCAACAGTCAAGATTCATGTCTGAACTTGAAAGTCAGGTCCCACCTACTTTTGGTAAGTAAACTCTGAAGTTAGCCATTACACTTTGGAGGACATGGTTTATATGTACAAAATATGGCATAATCTAAAGGGTACTTGCATTTGTGTTCTGTGTTCTGTAAATGCAGACCCCTTTACTGATGTCGGTGCTAAGGAAATGTGCATGCATGTGCGTGTACAGCAGCGTAGACTCACGGGTCGTGAATTGCCTCTCAAATCTGCCCAGGTCAGCCTTCTTATTTATTTTATTTGTTTTTATCTCTATTTGATTTAGATTGCTCCAGCATTTTAGATCTTAAAAATTCTTCAAAATTGTTGTGTAAATGACAATTTAATCTGACCGCAGTGAAGTTAAATAATAAGAACTTATAAGTTGTTAAAGATCTCAATTTTAGACAAATATCTAATCACATATACACTTCAAGGTTTTGAGTTATCTATTATGATGTTGCAGAACACATATTTGTTGTGCATTTGAACTTAGTATTTCTTTGTTTCTGGCATGATCTATAGGTGACTGAATTAATTTATTTCAATGAGCTATTTGAGAAGGAGTCTTGGCTATCTACCTTCGAATGGGTTGCCAAGCTTGACAAGCTGTTTGGAAAGCATGGAAAGAAGGGCTTGGTTGCCTTGAATCTAGATTTCGCTGATATCGTCACTTTCTAGGCAAGGAGATACTTTGGTTGTCCTATATATTGCCTCATTAATATATGAGTTATTTCTGTTTTACAACTTTTGGGCAACTTATTGTATCCTTTTCTCAGTGAGTATTTTTTTAATTTATATGTCAAAAATGTGAAGCGCAAATAGCCCATCACAACATTCGTTATAGAACCCTTCATTTCCCACAATGACCTCATTATGTTGCTAATAATGGAGACTTGGTTTGGTGCTATTGGAATCTATCGTCGAGTCTGAGTTCATTAATTTTGTTGGTCTAGAAAAACTTAAGGTGTGTTCGTTAGTAACAGCAAATTTTCAAATAAAATGTTTGAACAACGTATATAATTTTGTAAGTTTGTTTTATTGTTGAAGTTTCATCTTATAATTTCACATTGTCAAAAAATTGCGTGACAATTGGCCTATAAAGAGGGTCTATAGTTTTGAATGCAAGAGTTCACTATCTTCAATGCAGCTTCGATCCCGTGTATTTGTGCTATAAATAGATCATTATTTTTTATATATCCACAGTTCTCTTACCCTGTTTCATCTTTCTCCTACCATGTTTCATCTTTCTATTGTCTCCATTTGTGTTCTATTGCTTGCTGAACCAGTAGTATATCACCGCCCCAAGGGGCGGCCACCCACCTAGTATATATTATAAAGCAATATGTAGATAACCCTCACAGTTCACATGAAAACCCAAAAATAAAGAAAGTCCACGCTATTATTTTGAGCCAACATTAAGTACGCACCAATATAAGTATTAGCTTTTCTTTATGGAGGACCCTAACTGATCACGTGCTTTCCAGTTGTATCCATTGAGGAGCCAGCCTGGGGAAGATCTTGTTGACATTCGATCAGAATCACAAAACCAAGCAGTCTATGTTGAAGGCATATTCTTGATTGGCAATCCTAATTGAAGACAAAACACACTTTGTTTGAATAATTGATATATACAAGTGAAGAAGATTGAAACGAAGAACCTACTAATCTCATGGAAATCAGGTAAAAACATGCATATGTATATTATGTTTTTCCCTGAATATGACATCCTTGCCACCTATCCCAGTACTGTCTGTTTTGCCCTAAAACATATAGCCGTTAGTGGCTCGTTTTCAAATTTTCCAGTAGCTTGATTTCAAAACTTCCCTTCAGTTGAAAATTGCTCTTTAGGACAGCTATGCTCGTTGACTTACTTCTCAAATTAGATTAGATAGCTTGTCACTCAAAATGTGTTGGTTACCCAAACCTGTTGACATTTCTTCTCGGGTTTGCGGAAAAGCTTTTTCAAATATGGGTTTTCGTGCAGACCTCTGTGCATGGGCTGATTACCTTCGTTTATGGAAAAGAGCTTCTGTTTTTTTTATGGTGTAGTCTCTTCCTTGTGTGTGTGGCAGCCATCTTTCTTATCTTGGTCTCCGTCTCGAACCGGTGGTTCATGCAGGAAGGCTTTTGTCCAATGGTTTCTTCCGGTATCGCACACACGCTTGTCACTTCGGATCTCTACTCAGTGTGGGGGGCAGTATGCATGCTTTCCTTGGTTTGTGTGCTGTTTCCTTTCGGCCTGTACGTGCATCCGTAGCTCTTAACCTCTGCTTTTGACTACCGTCCAAAACTGGGTTGCTGGGTTTTTGCATAGATTCCCACAGTACTTGGGTATATCACCTATATAAGAACGTAAATGTTCCTTAGTGATCGAAATGGTTGGTTGAGTGAGTTATTCTTTTAGACTTCTTTCTAATCTTCTCTATCTTCACTCTTTCTCTCTAAGCTTTCTTTTCTACTGCATGTAAGACTTAGAGTATTTCAAAAACCCATATTTTATCAAAACTCATATGCATTGTGCATTCCATTGAGATTAGTATGGTTGTGCTCAACCTGAGAAGCTACTCATGAATAATTAGCTTATAAATAGTTAAGTACGTTCTTAGATGAGGCTTCTGAAATCCTTTCATTTGTAAACACTTAGACACAAAAGAGAGTGTAGTTCTGTAGAACTAGTAGAGAGATTGGTCAGGATATCATACGGGTTATATATGTATCCCCATAGTGCAAGAGTTTTGTAAAAGAGTGTTGTTCATAGTGGAAAAGTTTGTCCCTCAAGAGTTAGGAACACACAGTTTTTCTCCCTGGTTGCAGGGTTTCCGCGTTAAAGAAAAACATCTTGGTGTTATTCTTTACTTATCGCTTTTATATTTACTCGTAATATATGTATCCCCAGAGTGCAAGAGTTTTGTAAAAGAGTGTTGTTCATAGTGGAAAAGTTTGTCCCTCAAGAGTTAGGGACACACAGTTTTTCTCCCTGGTTGCAGGGTTTCCGCGTTAAAGAAAAACATCTTGGTATTATTCTTTACTTATCGCTTTTATATTTACTCGTATATCTGTGAATTGGGATAATTCACTCTGCCATCCCTTAGAATAATTTTAAGCAAAAAAGTTGAAAATTCCTATTCCCCCCTCCCCCGGTGTAGGACCTTTATATGTAAAGAAAAGAAAAAAAATCCCTTGGTTAGTGGATCGGAACAAAAGATTTGGTCCAACTGATCGATGAGCTGGTGCAGTAGCAAAATGAAGTTGAAGCACTCACGACCACTACTGGAGGAGAGCTTTGGAGCGACGAAGTTAAGTTTCTTCGTCGCCCCATTTTCAACTGAGGCGACGAAGAATGGAATGGTTGCCTCAGATATTAGTTACGTCGCTTCAACTAATTGAGGCGACGAAGATTGATCTTGGTCGCTTCAATTAGATGAGGCGACCACTTTTTACATTCTAAGCGACGAAGATTTTTTGGTCGCCTCGAAGAAAAACGAAGCGACGAAGATTGATCAATCTTCGTCGCTTAGTTTTTCTTCGAGGTGACGAAGATTTTTTGGTCACCTTGAAGAAACTTGGGGCGACGAAGATTGATCAATCTTCGTCGCCTAGTTTTTCTTCGAGGCGATGAAGTTTTTTTGGTCACCTCGAAGAAAATTGGGGCGACGAAGATAGATCAATCTTCGTCGCCTCGTTTTAAAAAAAATAGATTTAGTGAAATTTAGGTGATGATTAGTATAGATTAGGTGTATTCGAGCCTTTATTAGTAGTGTTATTAGTGTATTCGAGCCTTTATTAGGTGTATTCGAGCATTTATTAGGTGAGAAATTAATAGATATTTTATGAATTTTTAAAAATACAACAAAACGAGTTCTCTAAAACAGTCGATATATATAATGAAATTGTATTGTAAATATGAATTATGACTCACTAATTAATTAGTCATTCTTAATATTGGCTAATCCTAATTCGTACTCCTCGTTCGTACTCTTCCAATATCTTGTTCACCCATTAAACTCCCATGCACCCTCTAAACGAAGGCGCGCGAAACCTTTTAGGAAATTAACAACATTTGATGAAGAGATCGATTTCAGATAAGGGCATATAGACAAACACTAACTATACGTATCTTTTACTTTCCATATATGTATGAAAACATGGGGTTTCTTTAATCGATCTAGCTAGGTGTAATATTAAACTTGAAACTTCACCCAATTCAAGGATAAATCGATCATGATCTTTTTCGTTCATTGTACATTATACATTATGTAAAAACTTATATAGGTGGGTTCTAATATTACTATGAATATTGTTTAAAGCGTACATTATACATTATGTAAAAATTATTGATATTTACTTTAAACCTTACATTATACATTATGTATTTGAGAAATTAATAGATATTTTATGAATTTTTAAAAATAACACAAAACGAGGCGACGAAGATTGATATCTTCGTCGCTTCAATATATCCAGGCGACCAAGATACCAATATTCGTCGCTTCGATTAAGGTTTAGGGTCTATGAGGCGACCAAGTATGGATCCCCAAGGTAACCCTGTGAATGCATACTTGGTCGCTTCAGTAGATTGGAGCGACGAAGATTAAAACTTGGTCACTTCAGTGATTCGAGGCGACGAAGATTCAATCTTGGTCACATGAATATTGAAGCAACTAAATTTCATTCTTCGTCATTTCAATGTGTTGAAGCGACAAAAGTTATTCTTCGTCGCTTCAACAAATCTAAGCGACGAATAATGAATCTTCGTCGCCTCAAAGCAAGTATAATTGTATATAACAGTTTCGTTCTTCTTCATTCTGGTTCACTTTCTTCCTCTTCTTCCCGCCCGCAGCCGTTCTCAACCCCAAAACCCTAAAACCCCAAAACACAAAATCCCCTCAACCTTAATCCCCCTCCCTCCCTCCACCACTACCCTAAACCCCCTCCCTCCCCTCCATCAAAACCCTAAATTCCCAAATCATTTTGCATCCCGAATCTGTAAATCTCAAGGTATGCCTCTCTCTCTCTCTCGGGGAGGAAAGGAGAGAAGGTGGAGCGGCGGCGAGGGAAAGCGGCGGTCGTGGAGATACGACGCTATTCCCCATTGGTGAGATCTTTTGGGTCTCGGATTCCGGCGGTCGTGAACCCGATTTAGAGTTGCCTTGGTTTCGTTCCTCGACAGTCCTCGGCCTCGAAACTGTGAGGAGCACCGCTTGAATTCGTGGGGTCGATCGATCGGTGTTGCTATACTAATGACAAAGTTTTGATCATTTTTTAGGACAAAAATGCATGGCTGTATGTTCATAGGCAGATTCGTGTATGCGAACTTTGATAGAGAGCTATTCAGTTTGACAGTTTCTGGTAAGTAACGATAAGAATGGATTTTTTGGTTCTGTATTACTTACCTATTTAGTTAGTAGTTACCTTTTGAGCTTTTGCTGCTGGAGACTAAAACAATAGTAATAACCTGGCGTGGTTTGATCTATACAAGCTTACCACCACTACTTTGGGCTGTGAAAACTCAATTGCTTGTGCTGATCTAGTAATTCCTTGTTTCTGAATCGTAAATGTTCAGGTCCCACGCTGAAGTAACCCAACAATGACAGGGCCACTGTCCAGCATTTTCAGCCAGTTGGTGTTGTTAATTTGAGGCTTGGAAACTCAGGTCCAAGTTTGCTCTTTTCCATTTAATTGTTCTTCTTCTAATTCCTCTTCCAAGTGGGTTTACGCCGTCTTCTGGAGAATTTTGCCACGCAACTATCCTCCTCCAAAGTAAGACAGTTCTTGTCACAATTGGTACAAACTAGGTTAATGTTTGTGAGTCACATAAATCACATTGTTTAATCTGTTGCAGGTGGGACTGTGGAGGTAGTGTTCTTGATCGCTCCAAAGGCAACAAAAAGAACTGGTAAATATATTGTACAATTGAGACAAAGTATTCTGTGTGTTCCTTTCTGATGAGTCTTGTATTTGCTGTAGTATTGGTAGGAAAATGATTGTGTATAGTGTATACTACTGGTTAATCTCTGTAGGATTCTTGTTTGGGAAGATGGCTTCTGTGATTTCTATGAATGCGAGCAAGCAGGCAGTGGATACAACAAGGAGAGGTTTGGAGCTGATGTCTTCTTCAAAATGTCTCATGAGGTCTACAACTATGGAGAAGGGTGAGAACTGAGAATTAAGTTGACATACTTGGTAGATGGCAGTAGTAAATAGTAACTAAATTGTATGAACATGTTGGCTGCAGATTGTTAGGGAAAGTAGCAATAGACAATAGTCACAGATGGGTGTTCCGAGATGCACCATACCAATGTGACAATCCCAACTTCATTTCATCTTGGAATATATCCTCTGAAACTGTAAGTAATGCCTTGTTGAATTATAGCAAAAGCCTCAAGTTCTAGTCTTTCTGATTCCTTGAATTCGATAGGTGTATACCGAGGTGTTCTTCGATAATTGCTTGTTTACTTTTCCAGTTGTATCACCAGCAATGAAGTACCAAACTGTTCATGTACATATAAGCAGAAAACACCGAGGTGTTCTTCGATAATTGGTGGTCTTCATTGCTTGAAATAAGTCTTTGTTTTTCAGGTTCAGCACTGGTTATCAATGTAATAACACATGATTGTTAATCGGTCAGTATACAAGTCACTTGATTAATGCAAGTAGACATAGGCATATATAAGTCATAGTTTTCCCCAACACCGACAATATCTATGTGCTGGAGCATGGATCCTGATGCAAGGGCACCCTGATAGCATTTAATTCCTCACACTTCTTTTCTTGTATGTAATATGTTTCGGCGTTGAATGTAAAAAACCTGTCTTCAGATCCAAGCAGGGCAGACAAGCAATCTGCATATTCTCTTCTTCTTGCTGAAAATATTTAGTATAAGTGGAGTATCGATTACGATGTGGAGCTCAAGATTTATGCTTTACGTATTGAAAATGCACGCTTGTTTATGTGTCACAGGTGACCACAGTATCACATTTGGTCAAGTTGTGCTTGAAGTTATGAGGCATCTTGAAGGAGCTTATGCGCTGATCTTTAAGAGCCGGCATTATCCAAATGAGCTGATTGCTTGCAAACGTGGCAGTCCCTTGATACTTGGTGTTAAAGTACGTTTCATTCTCATGTTTAATGAGCACTCAGATCAAACACATATCTATGCCTACATTCTAGAAAAAATTTGGTTATTGATGATTTATCCTAGTTTTAGTCAAGTGTTGCAGCTACAATGGTTTTCTAGTGTAACTAAACCGAGTCTGTTTATGATCAACCTGATTTGTTTTCTTTTTACCAAGAAAATGTACTTGAGCATAGAATGGTAGATATTGTCCTTGTATTATTGTGAAGGATCTGTTTGTATCTTGTCCTTTCTCTCTGGACTTGGTTGACCCTTTGTTATTATAACAGGAGCTTAACGAAAATTCTAGTATTGGTGCTGATCTAGTAATTCCTTGGAAGAACTTTCTGGTGAGTGCTGGTTGACTGTCTTTCTTTTTGCTGGAGTTAAAATAAATTGTATTTGATCTTTTATCGGTCTTATATATTAAACATATAGGTATTCCTGTAACAATGGAAATTGCTAGTGATTTGTTGGATCAGCAAGGACCTATATACAGAGAAGATACAGCTGTGTATATACAGAGGAATTAATGAGCATTGTAACAGCACAAGGTCTTTCATTATTGCCTACATGTAGCTCAATCACAGCATATATAATAGTGGTATTCCGTATTAATATTGTCAATATGTGTTTTTGCACGGCAGTTGCTGAGGACAGTGAACTGAATGAGGTGTGGAAAGACATTCTGAATTCAGATGGTGATGAAATATATGTGAAGGTAAACGGCCTGTTGTTTTACATTAGAAAACATACCAACTGGAATGAGCATGAATCCAGAGAAGTCAGTTTTTATAAGCGTGTTTAACTTGTTATCTTGATTGTTTCAGTGATGGGGTTAGTGGCTCTATATTTACTTGCCTGCTTTTATACCAACAGGATATGAGACTCTATATGAAAGAAGGAGAGACGCCATCATTTGCGGAGCTTGCAGAAAGAGCACATTTACGGAAAGAAGTTGCCATAGGTTACGTAAAGAACAACAAGAAGGTTGATGTCATCTTCATTGTGATTCAACTCTGAAATTGCGTTTGAATTATCATTCATATCAAGTGTTTTGATTACACTCTTAACTGTGATCTTATGTTGCAGGTCATTAATCCAGTTCCCACAGAACACCTCTCCCTTGCGTTGACAGATTCGTTAATAGTTATATCTGAAGTTGAAGGAGAACAACCCATCATTCTGTAGAATATGCTCTTGGTGCTCAGTATTGTAGAACAAGGCAGGGACACCACTGCTGCTGGCTGAAGCTGTCACCCAAATGTTCCACTATACAGAAGCAAACTGCCAACATGTCTTTCTATAGTGAGCGTATTTCTTCTGTCAGACAGTATAGCTGCTTCATTGTTGTAAGAAAACGTACGCTGATGTGTGTGCATCACTGTTATTATTCTGAATAAATAAAAAAAAAAATTCTTCATACGAATGTCACTAGTGGGAAAGAGATTCGAGGCGACGAAGCTTCATGGTCGCTTCGGATCATTTTCTCGTCGCTTCGAATATAAACTCAATTTATATTGAAGCGACGAAGATTGAGCAATCTTCGTCGCCTAAATGTTTTTTAATTTTAATTTTTTTTATTTGACTCAATGAGGCGACGAAGATTGGTCAATCTTCGTCGCTTCAATATAAATTAAGGCGACGAAGATTGCTCGTCGCCTCGTTTTCAACTGAAGCGACAAAACCTGTCTTCGCGGCAAAAAATCTAGGCGACGAAGAATGTTTTGGTCGCTTCAAATAAAATGAAGCGACGTAATTTTTCAAGATTCGTCGCCCCAATGGTGAAGGGATGAATCTGAGGCGACGTGACGAGGCGACGAAGTTTTGGTCACAAAAAAACGAGGCGACGAAAAAATGATCCGAGGCGACCATGAAGCTTCGTCGCCTCGAATCTCTTTCCCACTAGTGGACATTGTTGGTGTTTGGCCTCAAGGCTCATAGATACTTAGATAGTATCTCCAGAATGAAAGCAGAAATCTAAATATTGAGCATTTCCTAAATTTGGAGCATGCTCTTCAGCAAAATCAAAACTAACTCTGTTAATATCTTAACGAGTACGTGATCACTGATAGACTCAATCTGAACAGGTCGTTTAACCTGGTTACCCATCAGATGCAGAACTAAATAAACCATATGAACAACAATTCACCCAGAGGGAACTTTATTTTGTCAGAAATATATGGACAAGCAATAAGAATTCGATATCAGCTTTGAACTTAGCCATGATTCCTCCTTTAGACTAATATAAGTCTCTATTCCCTCGGCCTATTTTGTGTCCATGAAAACCACTAGGTTCTTGAAGGTCACTGGCAGTTAGGAATTACGAGTTAGGACAACTAAGAAGGATTCACCCAGTCAAGACCGTCGACATACAGAGGAATAGATAGAGACATGAGCCTCTACCGTACCATAGATAGAGACATGCATGAGAGACTAAGCTGAAAACCTAGAGAACACTCATCAGCAATTATATCAGTTCCAATGGCATGAACTTAATTACTGAATTCACCAGGGATCGTGTTCTTGATCGAGAACATCAGACAGATGAGCTTCAACATAGGAAATGACCTCATCATTGCAACCTACAAATTGTTTCTGTTTGATTTTTCTGGCTAACCTGTAGAAAGTGTCAAGACTGATAGTCGCATATTTATGCGTCTATTTGGTATTTAATTTGTTCCCTATATTTAGTTTTTTATTATTGATTGAGTGAATTAATTAAGTTTATTTATTTTTAGGTACTTTGGAGATTAATGAAGAAAATGAGATTAAAGAATATATTTTACGAGTTATTGTGGAAGATGAGGACTTACGGAGTGAAGGAATCCTAATTTGAGAAGAATTCTAGTTGCCCACGTGATATATATACGGATTGGTCTTGGCGAAGCTTATATATGTATACAATTAAGAGATGCCTGACTAGCAGATTATAGGAAATTACGTACGTTGGCTTTGGTTCTTGGCGAGCAAAGTTGGTGAGAAACAGAAGTTGAAGTGGACTTGGAGACTAAAAGAAGAATGATAAAGAAAGAAGTCTACTTGCACTAAATGATTGCATGCATGCACGTGATGCATGTGGATTCTGTTAGGTTTCTAGCTAAACTTATATATATATATTTAGCTAACATAGGAGGACGTACGTAGAGCTAGCAAGAGAGAGAATAAGAGAGAAGAAAATAAAGAAGAGTTGGAGAAGAAGTTCTGTGCATGAAGAAAAACCTGACCACGTCGTCGCCAAGAGTTCTTCGTTCTCCTTCTTTTATTTATCTTTCATGAACTCTTTGATTTTATTATTTATGACTTTTAGTAGCTAATTTTGCTTTGTTAAGGGGCTGCTTGAAGCCCCGTACATGAAGTCTTTTTAATACATACACTTTAATCTAGTTTTGCATATTTTATGAATGAGGTTTCTTTCTCTGAATGACTCACCGTATGAATTCTTGTATGTTTGCTTTGGTGCGCAACTTAGTATGCATGCTAGGATTCTAGTTTCATGAGATACGGGCGCCTGAAGATAATTTCTTTCACCGGATTCTCTATAGTGATACACCGATTTTACCGTCGGGAGATTGAAATCCATAGGTCTAGCGAGACACGCCCATAGTGTACTTGTGAACCCTTGTAGCTTCTCAAACCTTTTCTAGAACTTAATGCTTTCTTCTTTGTAAACCTTGGGGTCCATGACTATAGGTTCAATAGAGGGATAGATGTAGGGGAGGTCCATGACAAACTTGCATAGGCATAAGGATTAGGTAATAGGATGTGGTTGTAACGATCAACTCTTCCTGGGAACTTTCATTCATTAGATATGTGCATTAGATTAAGTATGTGTTAGATAGATGGAATGTCGGTGGTGGATTGCATTCCTCTTAACTCTTTAATCATATAGTTTAAATCCATTTGTATTCATTAGCATATTACTTTCAGCATTTACTTTCTGCATTAGCTGTATTTTAGCCGATTTATTTTGGTAACCAAATCGACTCCGAATACCCTAAAATTTTGTGTGGTAGTCCACCACTGTGTCTAGTTTATTGTGTCAAAATTTCGTAGCATTTGAGTCTGTCTAGCTTAGGTTCGCATATTATTAGTATTCTGTAGTCGAGTCTGTCAGCATAGTAGTGTGTTAGGATTTAGTTTCACCAATTACTTGTGTCCGATAACCCCTATTTATCTTACTACATTGATATATTCAGGTTGTGAATATAATATCTTTGAGAGATGTTAATTCGCCTTGTCAAACACCTCGCCAGCTCGACTAAGGACTTTTGGTTCAAGAGCTCAGTCATACGCATGATGGGCATCGTCTCGTTACTCTCGTCTTTGAATTCATAGAAGATGACCGAATGGATATAAACCGGGCAAGACACTTGACCAGCAAAGAAAGCTGGTAATGGTGAAGAAGGCAGGTATTCAGCTTAAACCTTCAATCTTCTGCTTATATAATTCAACTATGTTGTGGCAAAAATTGATCTCCACTCTTTGACTGTGATAAAAGTTAAACACGTTCATTAATTGAACGGAAAAGTGGCAGTAGTTCATGCAATTGATATTGGGGAATTAGGTAAAATTGATTGTCAAATGTATGCTTCTATGATGCATCATATTTAAAGATCAAGATTTACTTCCATGGAAACAGTAAACAGGCAACAAAGTGATACAAATAGCGGGCAAATGGTTATGCTCGAAGGTCTGTGCTAGCTGTACTTATCGTAGTTATAAATTTTTAACTCAGTTTCCCAACTTCTAGACTGTTCCATTTTTCCCAATTGAAACTTTCGTATTATCGTTGAGGGAATCTAGTCAATTTTGCCCGAGTTTTTTTAATTTTTTAATCTACCATTGTTGATCAATACAAGAGAATTGAAGGGTACTCAATAATTCCACGTGTTGAATAAGGTAAAGGGTGTAAGTTCAACTGTAATGGACTTCGTAACAGTTAATGAAACCGTAATTCTGAGTATTTAGATGTTACCTCGCTTGCCTTGGAAGCTTTCGGAATAGAAGCACAAGTCTTTACTCATGTCGAGTTTGGGTCCGGCAGTCAGAAAGCAAAGTAGAAGAGTAGTTTTGAGTCTTTTGACTAGTTTCTCAAGTTTTGCCCGACTTCCGAGTTCGTTAAATTTCATGAAGACCGTGTGACCTGAGGTTTTCTCTTATTCCAATTAGATACCCCAAGTTTAATTTCATTCATTTCTTACTTAGACCCATCCACCAGTTTCACAATCAAGTCGGTTCAATGAAAACATTAGATCATGGCCTTGCAAGGCTAATTGGGAAAGGAGTAAGAATGATCGATAGGGGCTACATTAAAAAGCTACAAGAGCGTGACGATGATGAAGATCATATAATTAAGATAAAAGCTACAAACAGATCGACACAAATCAAATGGAGTACAACATTGCTGAAACACTTTCCACACTATTATTAACACCCAATTTAATTTAACAAAGCAGTAAAAGAGAGGGATACAAAGAACATATATTACAATTTGAAACACAGAAATATTACTTCGACTCTTTAAGAGTGATTCAGACTTCTGATAGAGTGACCCTCTTTTTTGTAACTAAAATCATGTTTTCGGTAGATCGGTCATCCTTTGGGAGCTAACGTCAATTTTTCGCCCAAGAGCTGACCAGATTTACTCAAAAGGCACTATAGTTACTGAAAATATGATCAGCCAATGCAAGATCCATCAGCTGCATCGGCACAACAATGCTACATAAATTATGAAAACATGCAAGAAAGAAAGTACGTACGTAGCTGTTTGCTAACAATGTACCGGCAAAGGAATTCGTGATCAGCAGCCACTAAGAGACACATGAGCCAACAGCTCGGCATCAGTTTCAAATTCAGACATGAGTTGCTCCTCCAAACTGATGCATGCCTCTATTCCTTCACCCTCTTTAGTATCCATGAAACTCACCAGGTTCTTGAAGTTCAATGGCGCTGAGTACACCCACGCAGGCTTTCCCCAACCGAAGTCATTTTCATACACCGGAAACCTGCAGTAACTACTGAAGCTGAACCCAATCACTAGCTTTCTCATACGAATAATACTCTCTGCATTCATGATGGCGCCGGACTGCTCAGCACCCTGCTTTAGTCCGCTTACGCACTCAGAGCTGATCTTGTTTATTTCTTCTCGTACTTTCCTCACTACCTCACCATACGTATTACATTCGTAACCAGTACTTAACAGGGGAGATGTCATGGCAGGACGGTATACATTTCCAAAGAAATGTTTTGGCAATGGTGGATCAAACCTTGGGCGCAGGTTCACAGCATGGACCACCAAGTACAACTTCACATCATCAGGTCCTCTCACCTTAATGGTAGTAGCCATATATCGACTCCATATGAAAGCACTCAAAGCATCAACACGGGATGGGGGCTTCTGATATTCTTCTATGCCTGCAGCGCTTTTGCAATACCTTTCTCGGAGAGCCTGTATCGTCGAGGCACTGAACACGAACCTCTTCATGACTGTGTTCCTCGTGATCCCAACTCTTGGATCATATAGCAAAGTATCCTTGGGTGGAAAGAGTGTTGCTGACATAAACACTGGATGCTCTACATTGGATTCCCGACGGGTTATGGCTGCCCAAATTCTGCTAAAGGTGAAATAAGATGATGCATCAGCAAGCTTGTGAGAAATGCAAACACCAATGGAAAACCCTCCGCATTCAAACATGTTGAGCTGAACACCTAGGACCAACTCGTTACCAATATGATCATCCAGTTCAAATGGCATCAACTTTCTGACTTCAGTAGGGATCGGATTCTTGAGAAAGTGAGAGAGTTTGCACTTGACGTGAGCTTCAAGGTAGGGAATGCCCTCATCGTTGCAATCCACATACCAGTCGTCGTGTTTGATTCGTCCGGCTAACGGGTAAAAAATGGTTAAGACTTCAGCCAAGGACTTTCTAAGTTGGTTGGATATTTCAGTGATGTTGGGCAGTGTCTTGTCACTGACTTCATAGAAGAGGACCAAAGGGTTATAGAGAAGGGGAGCTACTTGATCAAGGGAGGAGAGTGTGTAATGGCGAAGATGAGAAGGGGTTGGAGAGGAAGGGACGATGATCTCCTTAGAGATTACTTCAACTTCAAGCTTCATGTTTGTGGTATACCTAGCTACTTAGTACTGGTTACGGTTTTTGATGTATTACAATCTGCCATACCATCATCGTATTTATACACATGCAATACTCGAACTATAAGAAAGTCCAGGCTGTGCAGCTATTATTTTAACCAAGCTGAGGTATGCACCAGTGTAAGTTTTGGCTTTGTTATGGAGGACACTCAAACGGATTACATGACTTAAAATAGCAAGCAATGGCTAGATAGATGAGCCAGATTGGGGATATTATGTCGACGTTCAGAATCACAACACCATTTGGTATATTATGTATAATGAAAACAAAAGTAAAATCCCTCGATTAGTGGTTAAAAAAAATGAATTGTTTTTGATTAAAAGTTAAAACAGATGAGCTGGTCCAGAAACAAAATGAAGTTGAAGGACCACGACATTGTTGGTGCTTGGCCTCAAGGATCGTAGATAATATCTCCAGAAATCAAAGCAGGAATCTAAAATACTAATTAAGCATTTCCTAAATTTGGAGCAATCTAACACAGCAATATAATAACTAATTCCGTTAACACGTACGTGATCACTGATAGACTCAATCTAACAGGGAGTTTAACCTGGTTACCTACGTGGGGAATGACCTCATCACTGCAACCTACATATTGTTCTTTGTTTGATTCTTCTGGCCAACCGGCCTGTAGAAAGGGTCAAGACCTCAGCTAAAGTCCTCTGGTTGGAGAGTTCAGTCATTTGCATGCTGGGCATCGTCTCGTCTTTGAATTCATAGAAGAGGACCAAATGGATTAAACCGGGGGAGACACTTGATCAGCAAGGAAAGCTGGTAATGGTGAAGGTCTGGTGTTGCCTGGAGACAATTCAACATAAACCATCATTCTTCTGCATAAATAATTCAACTATGTTGTGGCAAAAAATGCTCTCCACTCTTTGACTGTGATAAAACTTGTGCACTTTTATCGAAAGGAGAAATCGCAGTACTTCAATTGATATTGGGAAATTAAGTAAGTTTGATTATCGAATGTATGGTTCATTCTATGATGCATCATATTTAAAAATCAAGATATACTTCCATGAACACAGTAAACAAACAACAAAAAGTGACACAAATAGCAGGCGAATGGTTATGCTTGAAGGTCTGTGCTGACTGAACTTATCCTAGTTATAAGTTTATAACTCACTTTCCCACCTTTTTCCACCATGATCCTACTTTACCTAAGATCAAAACTTTCTTATGCAATATTATCATCTTCGAGAAAATTCTCGGCATCTAAGACACATGAGCCAACATTTGCTCCTCCAAACTGATATATGCCTCTATTCTATCACCCTCTTTGCTGTCCATGAAAACTGCTAGGTTCTTAAAAGGTCAATGATGCTGAGAAAACCCACGTAGGCTTTCCCCAACCGAAGTCGTTTTCATACGTGAAGGCATACTTGATGTTGGCTATTCCTTGCACTGGACAAAACACAATAGACTATAGGAACATCAATGAAAGAGATTGAAGATGTTGGCATCACATACCTATCTCAATAAACAAACAGGTTGACTCATTCATTGCAAAACATATTTTTTCATTTAGAATAGCACTTGATGCATGTATCCCGGTTTCTCTGCTGTCATTCTGGAAATGTGTTCATAAATGTTTTCTTTTGCCTAGGTTATTTTTTATTCTGTATACATGTGATTTACTGCAGCCTAGGTTATCCTTAATTCAGAATACATGTGCTTTGTTTTACGATAGTTGACTTTATAAAAGATGTGTTTGAATTATGATGCTTTTAGGTTCACATGTGACTCTTAGGATTGTGTGTTGCTTTATACATGTTACTTTACAGACTGGAAAGTTATCTTTGCCTTCCCCAGTTTTTCTTTCACGTGCTTGCTGAAGTAGTTTTTGCCATTTCTAATATAAGGCTTGGAAAAGCTCTTTCCCTCCTAAAACACTTCTTGCCTAATCTGGAAAATTGATGTTGACCTTACATATTGTTTCTTAAGCATGCGTTTGCTTTGCAAACTGTGATCAAAATGTTTTGTCAAATCTGGGACAGTTTTAGGTCTACTATAGGGGTGCTTTTAAGCTGTCTACCACGTGCTTCCTGCTGTCATTTTGCTTCTGTATTGCCTTGCCTATATAAGGGAGTCTAAAGCTGTTTTGACTCCCTTGGTTGAGTTGAAATATTTTTTGGGTGGTATTCTTTTCGGATCACTCTTTGAGAGCACAAAAACTGGGTAGTTTCTCTTCTCTCTTCTCTTCCCTTTCTGTGTCTTCTGTTTGCTCTTTACTGTGCATAAAAGACATGGATTCACAAGCATAAAAACTGTTTTTAAAACTCATATGCATCATTGCATAGTGCATTCCATTGAGATAGGTATGGAGATGATCAACCCAAAGAAGTAGATCAAGAAGATTTAACTTGAAAGTAGTTAATATCTGAGTTGATGCTTCTGAATATTTTCCAAGGTGTAAACACATAGATCAAGTAGTGTAGCTCTGTTAGAACTGGTAGTCAGACTAGTTAGGATAGCATATGGGCTATGTATCCCCAGAGTACGAGAAACTTGTAATTGTGTGTGTTACTTGATAGTGGAAAGGTTTGTCCCTCAAGAGTTAGGGGCACGCAGTTTTAATCCTGGTTGTAGGATTTCTGCGTTAACAAAAACATCTTGTGTTATTCTTTACTTACTGTCTTTGCGTTTTAACACTCGTATCCTGTATTTCGGGATAGGTCTCAATCTTGTTATCCCCGAAAACAGATTAAGCGAAAAAGTGGTAAAAGGCCTATTCACCCCCCCCCTTCCTCTAGGACCTTTAAGTGGTATCAGAGCGGCCACTAGCCTTTGCTAGTGAGATCCTCTGATGGGCCAGAAATGGAATGTGAAAAAGGCTCATCCATAAATGTTCCTCCCTTTTTCGATGGACATGATTTTTCACAATGGAAAATCATGATGAGTGCCTTCTTCTCCTACCAAGATGATGGTATGTTGTGGCAGGTTGTGGAGGAAGGCTGGTCACATCCCACAAAACCAAATGGCGATGGATCTAATGAGAAAATTCCAAAGCCGAGGTCCGAATGGGAAAAAGCCGACAAAGATTTAGCTAGAGCAAACATCAAAGCTCTAAGCTGTCTCTTCAATGCTGTATCTGAAGCAGAGCGCCAAAGGATCATTCGTTGCTCTACTGCTAAGGAGGCATGGGATGTGCTCATCAACACTCAAGAAGGTAACTCTCGTGTTAAGCAACAAAAACTTCAACGTCTTATTTATAAGTTTGAAGGTTTAATCATGAGTGAAAAAGAGTCTATTGATGATTTCTATGGTCGTGTACTCAATATAACAAATCAATGTCGTAGCTTAGGTGAGGCATAGAATCAAAGAAAATTGTTAAGAAATTCTTGAATGCTTTACCTCCCTTCTTTGACTCAAAAATGAATGCTATTGATAAGGCTCATGATCTAGACACTTATCCTTTAGAAGAACTTGTTGGTAATCTGAAAACTTATGAGACACTGAAGAAAAAGCCTATAAATGAGAAATCCATTGCTCTAAGTTTGGTTAAAATTGAGGATGAAAAGGTGCTTGAAAATGAAGATGATAGTAATGATGAGTTTTCCTTTTTAACCAAACAATTTGAGAAATTCTTAAGGAAAAGGAAACCTTTCAACTCTAACCGGAACTTCTCTAAAGGATCTAGCTCTAAGTCTTTTAGAAATAAGGATTCACAAAGAGGTCGGGATATCAGGTCCTCTTCTATCCCAAGAATGGACAATAAATTTTTTGAGTGCAATGGAGTGGGACATAAGACTGTTGACTGTGCTAATAGGAAAAATAAATCTCACAAAGTACTAAAGGCAACTTGGAGTGATAGTGAGTCTAATCAAAATTCTAAAACCGATTTAGATGAAGATGAAAAAGTTGCTTTTGTCACCCAAGTCACATTAGATGAGTCTCTTGAGGACAAGGATTCTGATGACGAAGGGCATGATATATATGTACGGTTGTGTAAAGCATCTAAGTCTATACTTGCTAAAAATGAAGTTCTAACTAATGAGTTATCATTGAATAAGGAGACACATTCTAGGTTACAAGGAGAGTACATATCCCAAAAAGCAGAATGGAGTTCTACCAAAACTCAACTAGAAGAACAAGTGAATTTCCTCAAAGGAGAACTGAACCGTTAATCTTCCTCAATAATGGCGCTTACTGCTGAGAAGTTGAAGCTTGAAGAATCCCTACTGGACACCAAGAACCAGTTTGCAAAATTCTCCATCGGCTCGGAGAAGTTATCCCAAATCTGTGGGATGGGAAGACTGGACGACAGCAAGAAAGGTTTGGGGTTTGAGGATGATGGTAAACCCAAAGGCTTGGGGAAGACCACATTTGTAAAAAGCACCAGTTCGGTGTTGGGAAAGCTTCCACCTCAACCAGTGATCAATGCTCTTGAAACATCCAAGGTTTCCAAGCTAAAGAGAAGCCCACAAATCAGATGCTTTTACTGTAGGAACAATGGACACATTCGACGGTACTGCTACAAGCTAAAAAGGAACCCTGTACCTGCAAAGATTTCACAGAACAATGATCTGCTCGTCCATTTCCAAAAATCACTCGACGAACTGACCAGGATTGCACAGACCCTTGCCATCCCAAAGCAGAAGAACAAGCCAGTCACCCCAAACTGGGTCAGGAAATCTATTCGAGAAACCAGGGATACCAGAAGGGTCATCTCTCCCAAGGAACCTGGTGTCAAGAAGAAACACGAAGATGCCATCTGTTTCTTCTCAAGGATCAAGACATCACCCACTGTTGCAAGGAAGGTCATAGCTGTGTGTAATGTCGCCCTAACTGCCCTCTCTACCAGAAAGTCCGACTCTTGGTACATGGACAGTGGCTGCTCGAAGCACATGACCGGCGAACGAAAATGGTTCACTTCCATGGATGATACTCATCTAGTTGGTGACGTCATATTCGGAGATGGAGCCAAAGCTGAGATTATTGGAAGTGGGACGGTTGACACTCCTGGTCTCCCAGGCTTGAAGAATGTTCTGCTGGTAGCAGGCCTAGAAGTGTGCTTGCTAAGTGTGAGTCAGATTGTCGACGAATATGAGACGGTAACATTTGACACGTCTCAATGCACTGTCCTTGATGGGAAAGGAAGATGCGTGATGAAAGGCGAAAAGATCTGGGGATCATTGCTACTGTGTTCGTGCCAACAAGAGGTTGAAACCTGAAATCTGCTTTCGATCATTGACACAAGAAAACTCGCTCGATCTATGGCATAGGAGGATGTGCCATCTCAATCATCAAGATTTGGTGAAGCTGTCTTCAAAGGATGAAGCTCGTGGATTGCCCAAACTAACCAGGAGAGCAGCATGTATGTGTGGAGACTGCAAGATGAATAAGCTATCCCGAACCTCACATCCTGTTTTGAATGCTAAGCCAACTTCTAATGCTCTTGAATTGCTTCACCTAGATCTAGTAGGCCCTGTTGAAACTGAAAGTATTGCTAAAAAGAAATATGTGCTTGTTGTAGTCGATGACTTCTCTAGATTCACATGGGTTATGTTCTTAAGTGATAAAACTCAAGGTCAAACTTTTGGGAAGTTTTTAGAGTTGGCAAAACGAATTTCAAATGAAAAGCTTTCTGAAAACAAACGCATTATAAGAATTAGGTCGGATCATGGAACCGAATTTGAGAATTCTTTATTTGTTGAGTATTGTGAAGAGAATGGTGTACACCATGAGTTCTCTGCCCCCATCACACCACAACAAAATGGGATAGTACGTAGAAAGGAAGAATAGAGTCTTGGTTGAGATGGGGAGGGTAATGCTTAGTTCAGCTGACTTACCTCACATGTTTTGGGCCAAAGCAATTTTCAATGCTTGTTATACACTTAACCGTGTGATCTTTAGGCCCGGTACTAGTAAAACACCATACGAACTCTGGAAAGGTAAGAAGCCGAATATCTCACACTTAAAAGCTTTCGGTAGCCCTTGCTTCATCTATAGAGATTGTGAGTATTTGACAAAGTTTGATGCTAAATGTGATCGAGGTGTTTTTCTAGGCTATGCATTGAATAGTCGTGCTTACCGTGTCTATAATAAAAGAACTTGCAAAGTTATAAAAATGGTAAATGTGGCTATCAATGACTCTCTTGTGTGCTCTCACAACCATTCTTCAAGAAATGTGCAGGATGAGGATATGAGTACTGTGACGTCTCCCACCTCTACTGAGACTCCTATCGATGAACAGAATCCCATACCTGATGATGTATCCTTGGATATAGAATCTGACACTGAAGCTGCCGGGATAGATCAGACTCTTGCTATCCAGAAGTCACATCACATTGGGAAACGCCAAGTTCAAAAGGATCACTCTCCCTCGGATGTGATAGGCACGGTTGATGAACCAAGGAAGACTCGGAGTAAGTCAAACATGCTTGTGAGTAATCTTGTTACTTTCAAAAGTTTTCTTACAATGCATAGGCTAGCTATCAATCGAATTGCATGCTATGGTTTTGTCTCAAATATTGAACCTAAA
The DNA here is from genome assembly GCA_946800695.1 of Geum urbanum. Lineage (NCBI taxonomy): Eukaryota > Viridiplantae > Streptophyta > Magnoliopsida > Rosales > Rosaceae > Geum > Geum urbanum. Next base: position 59,264,134 of record OX327005.1, on the reverse strand, counting down.
AACATTAAAGATGCATTGAAAGACTCAGATTGGATTGTAGCTATGCAAGATGAACTTAATCAATTTGAGAAAAGCAAAGTTTGGCATTTGGTTCCTAGACCTAAGGATAAGAATGTAATAGGAACAAAATGGGTTTTCAAAAACAAGACGGATGAAAAAGGAGTCATTACTAGAAACAAAGCTAGGTTAGTTGTGCAAGGCTATTCTCAAATAGAAGGCCTAGATTTTGATGAAACTTTTGCTCTCGTAGCTAGACTTGAATCCGTTAGACTTCTCTTGGCCATTGTTTGCTTTCTAAAATTTGATCTCTTTCAAATGGATGTTAAAAGTGCTTTCTTAAATGGAATTTTGAAAGAAGAAGTTTATGTGGAACAACCTCTGGGATTCCAGAGCTCTAGCCATCCCGATCATGTTTACAGATTAGACAAAACTCTTTATGGTTTAAAGCAAGCTCCTAGAGCTTGGTATGAAAAATTGTCTACACATTTGATTGACCATGGGTTTGTGCGTGGTTCTATTGACAAGACCATGTTTGTTAAGAATGTTTCCCATCATATGATTATTGCTCAAATAAATGTGGATGATGTGGTGTTTGGTTCCACTTCACAAAAACTTGTTGAAGAGTTTGTCACTCTAATGAAGCAAGAATTTGAAATGAGTCTTTGTGGTAAGCTAAGCTTCTTTCTTGGACTACAAGTTCAGCAAAGGAAAGATGGTTTGTTCATTTCACATGAAAAGTATGCGAATGAGCTAGTAAAGAAGTTTGGGATGGAAGGAGCTTCTCCCATCCGAAACCCAATGGGAACTTCATGCAGAATCAGCGCCGATTTGGAGGGTATCAATGCTGATCAAACTCTCTATAAAAGCATGATTGGGAGCTTACTCTATCTCACAGCCAGCAGACCCGATATCTCCTTTAGTGTGGGTGTTTGTGCTCGGTATCAAGCCAACCCCAAGGAATCCCATGTGAAGGCTGTCAAGCGTATCATTCGATACGTCTCAGGTACGTGTGCCTTTGGAATATTGTACACAACAGATACTAACATTGAGATTGCAGGGTACTCGGACTCGGATTGGGCTGGAGATGCCACGGATAGGAAGAGCATCTCGGGAGGTTGCTTCTTTGTTGGGAACAACTTAGTGTCGTGGCATAGCAAGAAGCAGAACTGCGTATCCTTGTCCACTGCCCAAGCAGAGTATATTGCTGCAGGAAGCTGCTGTACACAACTTCTTTGGATGAAGCATATGCTAAGCGACTACGGATTTGAGCAAGGTATCCAATACCCGTTCTGTGATAACACCCCTGCAATCAATATTTCAAAGAATCCTATGTTGCATTCTAGGACCAAGCATATAAAGATTAGATATCACTTCATTCAAAACATGGTCGAAGATAATCAGCTTGAAATGACATTTATTCCAACTGAACAACAATTGGCTGATTTGTTCACTAAGCTTTTGGACAATCTGAGGTTTGAAAGTCTTAGGAAGGCTATTGGTGTATGCACCATCACTTGAAATATCTTCTTCACTGGTCTAAATTTATTTTTCAGCACTTTCCTTTATGAAATAATTTTCTGAAAATAATTGTTGGCTCACGCTGGGAGTCTGTGGATGCATCCCTGGAAATATTTCTGAACTTGATCTAAAGTGTTGTGTTCTTATTTCATGTTTCTTGATAGACACTTGCTGCATCTTTCACTTGTGTATATGCATCTATGCCCTTAAGAATGTTAGTGCATGTGGTCTAAATCATTCTTGGAATTAGAAAGAATTCTTGCGCACAAAGGTTACTCTTGTGGGGTGTACACTGTTTGAGCTAGAAAACTGAGATGAGTTGAACTAGTTACTGAAGAACTAAAATATGAAAATCTGGTGATTATTGATGAATGAACAAAGTAAATGAATGGGCTAGTCTTTTGCTGGGTGCACATTAATCGGAACCAGTGGGGATCCTTGAGATGTTATCTATCCTTCAATGGGTTCAGACTAGTTATCCACTGAGTGTCCTTGAAACACACATTATTCTTTAGAGAATTGCGCTCAGGACATAATGATAACTACTCTACTACATGGATCTATGAGGACGTATTTCTCAGATGAGCTCTTGGCCAAATTTTGAAAATGATGGCAAAAATGTCTTGAACTTGAGTGACAACGGCCAAATGCCAAGTTGGGACAAAGTCCTTGATATGCTGAAATTCCAGAACTCTCAAAAAGATTGTGACAAAGTCACTTGGTTATTCTTAATGTCCTCATGTCATTTGATGCTCCAAACTTGTACTCCCTTAGATTAAACCTTTCACACACACACTCTTATGGTTCCAAGGATTGATCTTTCAGAACATAGCATTGATATTACTTTATAGTTATATATTCATGTGAAAAATTTGAGCCATCAAAACATATGAAAATTAGTTGTCACATTTTTGTAAGTCATGCTTAAATTTTCCTGATGTCTGGGATTTCACTGACTGTTTCCATCCCAGGGTTCATGTTGACAGGCTGTTCACATATCCTGAAATCAATCTTTTTGTGTTTTCTTTATGCACCATGTGAGGGGGAGATGTCAATATACTGGTGGGTACACTGGTACCTTCTGTTATTCAGGGTATCCCAGATATCCCAATGGATATTAGGGGTATACATGCATGGCAGTCCTTTACATGCTTTTACGGAGTCTTTCTAGGTGCATGTGTGCTTTTCCTAGGCATAGGTCATTATTACTCTTTATTAATGACATGACTATGCAGAAGTTTGAAAGTGGAGGTTGTGTGTTTAAGAGGAGAAACCTCTTGGTTCAAGAACACTGAAGTGAATTTGGTCTCGATTCCACTGCCCTCTCTCTCTCTCTCTCTGAACTGTTTTTCTTCCGTTTTCCCTCTACTTATTCTCACTAAATGATCCGCATTAGAAATGGCAAGCCACACATCTCCTCCTCTCAAACCCTCCATCTTTCAAACTCTCCCATGGCAAATATCAATCCATTCATCCCTGAAGAAGTAATTCTTCTGCCTCCTCTTCCTCCTCGGAAAACTCCATCAAGCCCAGCCACTAAAAGAAAAAATCCCCCTCCAGTACCACCAGTCACGTCCACTTATCAGCGCCATCGGCGAACCCCTAAAAGCTCTGTCAAGCCAGCCAAAGAGCCAAAGGATGTGCCACTTGTTTCTAAGGACCCATCTCCTCCACCGTCTCCGCCTCGGGTCACCATAGAACCAGATCTATCTCATCCTCCATCAACGACCCCCGTTGCTGCTGCTTCACCACCAGTCTCTCATATTGATGCTACTCTACCTCCGGCTTCTCCTCCTGCTGCACCACCTCACTCTGCCTTTGCTACTATGTCTCCCCTTGCTGCTGGCTCTCCTGGCCTCCCCTCGGCTCCTCCCCTCGGGAAGCGCAAACGAACGACAATGACCACTATATGCTCATCTGAATCCTCTCCGGCCTCTTGTTCCTCAGAACCCAAGGGTAAACGGGTTACTCGGTCCAAAGCTAGGGCACCGGCTATAGCTTCAAAGGGCAAGTCTATAGCTGCAATGCCCAAGTCCAAAGCTCCTCAGAAGCCTTGTCTGGGTGACTCTTCATCACTACCTCCAAGGTCTCACTTTGTCTCAACTGATGCTTGTCGATTGTTTGGGTATGTCACTGTGAACCGCCCTATTGTTGCGGAACGACCTATCGATTTCTCCTCTTTGCACCCTGCTTTGCTATCCCTTGTCTCCCGTCTGGGATGGGTCTCAGCATTCAGCTCCCTACCAAGGTACAATCGTACTCTGGTACAAGAGTTCTATGCCAATTTCCCTGAGACGGTCTCTGCTGAAGTGTGTCTCCGGTCTAAATAAAAAGTTTGTGTTACTGTTCGAGGAATTGAGGTCAACTGCTCACCCTTTGGGATCCGTCGTGCCTTATCTCTCCCTCTCACCACTGATGGCGTCTTGCAAGGTTATACTGCGTACTCAACCTCTCTCACTATTCAAGACTTAGCAACTCGCCTCTACTCCTCTCCTCCAGTGGAACCGGTCTCTGGCACTTTTCTCTTAAGCAAATACATGACAGAATGGTTTAAGGCCCTAGGGTTCTTGGTTCGGACTCTGTTTCATCCGACTTCTCAAACCAGCAAGATCCCTCATAAGCAAGTCGTGTTGATGGCACACCTCAGTCATGACCCTCCTCGTCCAACTATCCCTGCAGAATACTTCATGTTCCAAGCCATTCGGACTGCCGGTGTGAGTCATCGCAGTTCACTTGCCAAAGCTTAGGTGTTTCCATGTCTCATCACTAAGCTTTGTGGTGATGCTGGGGTTCCTCTTTGGGAGGGTGACGTGCTTAGACCAGAACTCTGCTTGGTTGATGCTCTTATCATCAATAAATCTGCCTATCAATCGAACGAGTATGTCGAGCCCATGGACCAGCAGTTTCTAAAGGCAGCGGTTCAAACCATGATCAACTCTGCAGTCAAGGATCTCAAGGAGCACTTAGTGGAGCAATTCGAGAAGTTCAAATCAGAGATCTCTGTGCTTGTCTCGAGTTCAGCTGGACCAGTCCATGCTCCCGAGCCCACTGTCTCCTCTCCTCCTGAGGATAGCACCGCGGATTCCTCTCCCTCTGACTCTGGTGCAACCATTAACTTGGGGGAGATTGGGGCGAAGGATGAGGACGCTTGGTGATGCTGATTAAATCAACTACCTGATAATCTGTGTTGTTTCTAATCTTTTGTTTTTGGTTCTCTTTCTGTTTTTCTTGAACATCTTGGTTTGGTTTTGTGGGTTGGCTCCAAACAATGTTATCTTTATCTGTGGTTGTTATTATGATATATGTGGTTTTACCCTTTGTCTTTCCTAGACAAAAAGGGGGAGACCTAACTAATCTGGGCAGGTACTTATGGATGGGGAGAACTATCTGACTGGGATATGTACTTATGTTCCTATCATGGTAAACCAATCAGGGGGAGTACTGAACTATTTGGGTTAAGTACTTTGGTTACTCTTGGCTGCATGTATTGTTTTTATTACACTCTTTTCATGCAGGTACTCTATGAAGATTGTGTTTTGTCAAAGAATGCCAAAGAGGGAGATTGAAGGCATACTTGATGTTGGCTATTCCTTGCACTGGACAAAACACAATAGACTATAGGAACATCAAGGAAAGAGATTGAAGATGTTGGCATCACATACCTATCTCAATAAACAAACAGGTTGACTCATTCATTGCAAAACATATTTTTTCATTTAGGATAGCACTTGATGCATGTATCCCGGTTTCTCTGCTGTCATTCTGGAAATGTGTTCATAAATGTTTTCTGTTGCCTAGGTTATCTTTGATTTTGTATACATGTGATTTACTGCAGCCTAGGTCATCCTTAATTCAGAATACATGTGCTTTGTTTTACGATAGTTGACTTTATAAAAGATGTGTTTGAATTATGGTGCTTTTAGGTTCACATGTGACTCTTAGGATTGTGTGTTGCTTTATACATGTTACTTTACATACTGGAAAGTTATCTTTGCCTTCCCCAGTTTTTCTTTCACGTGCTTACTGAAGTAGTTTTTGCCATTTCTAGTATAAGGCTTGGAAAAGCTCTTTCCCTCCTAAAACACTTCTTGCCTAATCTGGAAAATTGATGTTGACCTTACATATTGTTTCTTAAGCATGCGTTTGCTTTGCAAACTGTAATCAAAATATTTTGTCAAATCTGGGACAGTTTTAGATCTGCTATAGGGGTGCTTTTAAGCTGTCTACCACGTGCTTCCTGCTGTCATTTTGCTTCTGTATTGCCTTGCCTATATAAGGGAGTATAAAGCTGTTTTGACTCCCTTGGTTGAGTTGAAATATTTTCTGGGTGGTATTCTTTTCGGGTCACTCTTTGAGAGCACAAAAACTGTGTAGTTTCTCTTCTCTCTTCTCTTCCCTTTCTGTGTCTTCTGTTTGCTCTTTACTGTGCATAAAAGACATGGATTCACAAGCATAAAAACTGTTTTTAAAACTCATATGCATCATTGCATAGTGCATTCCATTGAGATAGGTATGGAGATGATCAACCCAAAGAAGTAGATCAAGAAGATTTAACTTGAAAGTAGTTAAGATCTGAGTTGATGCTTCTGAATATTTTCCAAGGTGTAAACACATAGATCAAGTAGTGTAGCTCTGTTAGAACTGGTAGTCAGACTAGTTAGGATAGCATACGGGCTATGTATCCCCAGAGTACGAGAAACTTGTAATTGTGTGTGTTACTTGATAGTGGAAAAGTTTGTCCCTCAAGAGTTAGGGGCACGCAGTTTTAATCCTGGTTGTAAGATTCCTGCGTTAACAAAAATATCTTGTGTTATTTTTTAGTTACTGTCTTTGCGTTTTAACACTCGTATCCTATATTTCGGGATAGGTTTCAATCTTGCTATCCCCGAGAACAAATTAAGCAAAAAAGTGGTAAAAGGCCTATTCACCCCCCCTCTAGGACCTTTAATACGCTTGAAACAGTTTCCTTCCCATTCATGACGACGCTGCTGGACTGCTCATCAGCACCCTGCTTTAGTCCACTTATGCACTCAGTGTTGATCTTGTCTATTTATTCTCGTAGTTTCCTCATAACTTGACCATATTTATTACATTCATACCCAGAACTTAACAGGGGAGATGTCTTTGGTAGGACAGTGTATATTTCCAAAGGAATGTTGTGGCAATGGAGGATCATACCTTGGGCATAGGTTCACAGCATGAACCACCAAGTATAACTTCACATCACCAGGTCCTCTCGTCTTAATGGTATTAGCCATATATCGACTCCATATGAAAGCACTCAAAGCATCAACACGGAATGGGGGATTCTGGTTTTCTTCTGAGCGCATCCTGCAGCAGTACTTTCACAATACCTTTCTCTGAGAACCTGTATTATAGAGGCGTTGTCCGGCAGTCAAAAAACAAAGTGAAGAAGAGTGTAGTTTAACTAGTTTATGAAGTTTACCCGACTTCCGAGTTGTTGCCTAAACTCTATTGAGACCCAAAGGTTTGCTCTTATTACAATTAGATACCCCGAGTTTCATTTATTTCATTAGGGATCCATCCGCTAGTTTCACAATCGAATGAATCCATGATCCATTCAATCCAGTTTTACAAAGTGGTTCTTCGATGAAAACATTAGATCGTGTCACGGGACGTTAAATTTATGAAACTGTTTGGACTTGAAATAAATATTTTATATTGGGCTTGAAAGGCTGAAGTTTTGGCGAGCGGCCCGGGATGAGCTGAAGTCTTGGCGAGCGACATAGATAAAATAAAAGCTTGGCGAGCGGTCGAGTGGAAAATAGAGTCCCTTTCCAGGTCAACTTAGGACTGTGGATTGAGATTCTGGATAGCTGATTCATGCGGCTTAATGTGTATCATACCTTTTCTGTTTCAGATAGGTTTCTTCTAAGTGAAGGAGTTGTGATAACATTAAAACTATATAAAGAAAAGACCCGTATGCTGGATGGTGTTAGAGTTATATTGAGATTCAAATAGCAAGAGCAGAAGAAGTTCAAGAGAATTGAAAGACGACTACTGAGCATTATATAAAGAGAATACAAGCATTGTTGAAAGGGTCCCCGATCAAACATAAAACATTTGCTATACGCAAGTACACCTAGACATCTCGTCAAAAGATTCTATTTCTTTGCAACCAGCCGATCAAAGTGTTTGTCACCTATCGAGTGAAAGTATTGCGATCAAAGGAAGCATCGTGACTGGAAGGTTGAAGGGCTTGTCGCATATCGAGTGAGAGTTCTGATATCCAAGGAATCAGTGTTCTCAACACATCGTCATATGGATTACTCTGCTTTGCACGTACTGATTAAGGGAGTGTGAGGTATCGATTTCTGGGGCTCTGCTAGAGACTCAAAAATCCAAGTTCTAGGTTACTAGGCGAGAAGGACCCATTCTGGCAAGGTTGGTGCTCTCCTTGTCTTAATCGCTTATCAAGAAGTCAGGCAGCTTTACGTTCTATATTCCGTTGAGAGATGGTGGCACACCAGCATACGAAGCACATACAGGATAAACCGATATCTGCAGTCAAACTATCCGAAATCAATAAAAGAGACTGTTTTGCGGAAGGATCTCTCCGCGGAAGATATTTTAGCGTCAAACAGAAACTATATTCTGTATTTATTCCAACGTTAATAGTGACAAATTAAATTAGTTGAATTATAAATGTGACAACTTAAGCACTAAAATGTTTGTTATTGACACCGATATAATGATTATTTAGATCAGATAACTTTTGAGATCATGTGTTCATCGTGGAAGAATTCAAGTGACAGCTAAAGAAAAAAATACTTTTAGTTATCAAAAGGGAAAACAATAATTTTTCTTATCAAAATTACCAAGTCCAAAAAAACACCCTCCACATGCACAAATTCAAGTTTTGTGCGTATACACAAATAACACAATACAAAGTAATTTTGCTTAGTTCACTAGCACTCCACTTGGAGAAACATAAGCTAAAAGCTCGACGTCATTCTCAAACTTAGCCATGACTTCCTCCTCCAAGCTAATATACGCCTCAATTCCACCACCCTCTTTGGTGTCCATGAAGTTCACTAGGTTCTTGAACGTCAACGCCGGCGAGCCCACCCACGTAGGCCTCCCCCAACCAAAGTCGTTATCATATAGAGGAAACCTGCAATAACTACTGAAGCTAATAGTAACCTGCTCGCCTTTAGCAAAACTCTTAGCATAGTTCTTGATGGAACTCAAATGCTCATCACCTTTTTGTAGTTTTCTCACGAACTCATTGTCAATCTTGCTTATCTCCCCACGTATACCAAAATATGATTCCCCGGAGCTAATTTGTAAAGGAGGTGTCATGGCAACTCGGTATAGGTTCCCAAAAGAATGGTGTGGCAGCGGTGGATCAAACCTTGGCCGCAAGTTCACCGCGTGAACCACCCTGTAAGACTTCTCAGATGATCCAATATTTTGTGTAGCCTCCACGAATCGGCTCAGTATGAAAGAAGATAGAGCCTCAACACGTGAAGGTCGTGTTGACGCCTTATCTGCTTGAAGTTTCCTGAGCTCCTCTAACGTAGGAGCACTAAACACAAACCTCTTGGTCACTTTGTTTCTTGTGATACCAGTGCGCGCATCGTATCCACTTAAATTTTTCGGAGGGAATAGCATGGAGGAAATGAACTCCGGTTGTGGTATTTTAGGCTCGCCGCGCGCTGCGGCGGCCCAAATTTGGCTGAACGTGAAGTATGACAACCCATCTGCAAGCTTGTGAGAAAGACACTGCGCAATAGCGAATCCACCGCATTGAAAGACGTTGAGCTGGACGCCGAGGGGGAATTTGTTGGCCGTATCGTCTAGCTCAAACGGCATGAGGTTGTTGAGTTCACCAGGTTCCGGATTGTTGAGAACATCGGAGAGTTTGCAGTTAACTTGGGCTACAAGGTAGGGTATTCCTTTGTCGTTACAATCTACGTACTTGTTGCCTTCGAGTCTTCCTGCTAGAGGGTAGTAAAGGGTCAAGACTTTGGCTAAGGAGCTCTTCAAGTGGCTGGAAATTTCAATGATACTAGGTTGGGTTTTGGCATTGAATTCATAGAAGAGGAGCAACGGGTTATAGACAGGGGGAGATATTTGATCGAGAAAAGAAAACGGGTAGTTTCGAAGATGGTAGGGGGTTGGAGAAGAAGGTGTGATAATCTGCTTGGAAACTACTTCAACTTCAACGTTCATTATTCCCATCTCTCGATCTATGCCTCTCTCTGGCTAGAAAAATGTGTGTGTGTATATATTTGTGTGTGCGCGCGCGCATGTGTCTGATTGCTCTGGGATTTGGTTGGCTGAGTTCAATATTGCTGTTTGATTAGACCGCATGCCCTGCTTCTACATATATATAGAGAGAAATCGAGGGTGGGAAGGTGAAGGTCAACTTTGATCGTTGCATTGGTGAAGGTCAACTTTTAAGTAGTGGTGTGAACACTTAAAAGGGATCGAGAAGTTAATTGTGCTCTCTTATCTAGCATGCACTAAGAACACATGGAAAGGAGATTACTACGTAACAGAGTACGTATGAGATGGAAAACGTGGCTGGATTGTTAGTGGCTTTTAGTGTCAGGAATGACAGATCAATAAGGCATTTTGTCAAAACTCATAATTGGCCGGTAGTAAACGAGAGCGTTTTCTTCAAAGTTAGTTTACCAACAAAGTGGAAATTCGGAACTTGCATGGCACATGGGCACAGGCGCCGCCTTCTCAACCTTTGGAATGCATGGCCGGTCCGCCGTAGTTAATCAGCTGGATATCTTGGGCTTTTTCTCTTCTTTGTGAGATTGTTTCCAGTCCTCACATTCCCACTGTGGTTGAATAGTGTTGGACTGTTGGGCCGGGTGATAGAGCTTACTTCCCTTCTACAAAAATATATATGTTTTCACGACGCTTCCCCATTAATGGCAGCTAGATAATTCTACTAACACTAGTGTCTATTTTTTTTTTAGTGTCCTCTGATCGATTTGACCAATAAAATAATTTCGCTTATGGTTAAATCCATCTTTAATCAGGAGATGTTAGGGTTGAGAGCGAAAGCTCTCTTTTACCATGCGAGAATCTTGGCAGTGACTTCTTGGCCCCGTCGTGAGATTGCACCGGCTGCCACCTTTGGGCTAGTCGTCTGTTCGCCTGTCCCTAAAGGCGATGAACCTGCGGTGGCACCTGGTTTTTAGATCCGTAGAGTATTGGGCACGGAATCCGTTGCTGGTGTGAACTTTGAGTGGGTGAAGCGACTGAGGTTGATGATGATTGTGGCTAGGTCGCGGCTGAGCAGAGCTCGACTGAAATCTCTCCTGTTTCTTGTGCGTCAGTTCTTGTAGAGGCGAACTCGAGATGGTGGGAATGCTTTGCATCTGAGCTAGCAGTCCCTCGCCGATTGCTTGTGGGTGGCTAAGTCTCTTAGGTGCAACAATGAGGGGTTGGTCGGAAGCTGTATGGATTGGCCGAGATGGAGAAGGATTTTGGCCAGAGTTGGTGGTGTGGTGGCTGTGGCACCATGTGTGTTAAGGTTGCCTCATTTGTGGGCCTTATCCAAACACACAAATGTAAGTGAATTAATTCTAAATTGCTGAAATATAATTAAATTCTAGGGATTTCACTCCCATTCAAACACACTGTGAATGTATATATTGTATTTTAAGTCCTAAAAGTAAGTATATATACTAACTTTATCTTGTAAATTTGTAATTAGGTAGACGTGATTGATGATCTTCATTTTCTATCTTTTGATTAGGTATATGTTAAACGTACCGAAAGAATAGATTCAAACTTTCTTTTTTTTTTGAAGTGAATATATCTACCTCTATAGAAGGTCAAACATTTATGCTAAGTTTGCATTCTTTTTCTTCTAATCATTTTAAGTTTTTGGAGTATACCTCATGATTAGATTGATTTTATGTTCTTTGTTTGCTACCTTTCATTTAGGTTTATTTGTATGTTTAAATTTTTGAAATTGTTTGATGATATAAAGTGTGTGAATTCAAATTTCAAATAAGAATCATAAGAACATTAGTAATTAGTAATGTTAATGTAAAAGCATAATTAAAAAAAATTAAATTTGTCGGATTTTTTTATACCTCGAAGGGTAAATTGGACTAAACAATTAGTCAGAGGATCGCAATTAGAAAAGCAAATTTGAAAGGACTACATCTAATATATATTGAACCTAGAAAAAGGACTTCGATTAAAATTCCTCTTTATTGTAATGTCATTAATACTAATATGGCTTTTGGGATGATAATTTTTTCTTTACCATCATGCTATTAATTTTAATAGGCTTAATTTGTGTTGTAATAGCCTCATTGGAAAAAAAAAATACAATGATACATGCATTATATTGCATGTAAGAGAAATGATTTTAGGTCTCAATGAGACTATGAGGTGTATGTCTCAAACTCTACATGACATATTTTCTTTGTCAACATCATTATTATTTTGACACATGCATCAACTCAATTAAAAGACGATCATATCATTTATATCTAACGGTTGTTAATTTTTCATATTTAAAAGTGTAAAAGTTATCTATAACAATTCCATATATAAAAATGACTCTACAAGGAATTTATTTAATGTTAATCAAATTTTAGTTAATAATGATTTCTTAATTGCACCATTAATTGTGTTTAATTCAAATACAAACTTTAATTTATGCCATACAAAATTAAATGTATTAAAAAAACAAGGTACGTACGTGATCATATAAGAAAACTTAATCCACTTTTCTTTCCTGAGTTTTTACATGATTTACTCAATATTTTGATTAAAGTATATTGAATTATAATCAAAATTATATTATTCGATTGTAAATATATTAAATTATTCTAGAATAGAAACTTTCATGATTTTATATGTGATATTAACATACAAATGTTTGATTTTAAGCACTTAATTTATTTGTTTCAAATAAAAGCTTAAATACAAGTGAGAAAGTTAATATTGTGATCGACTAATTATCTAGTTCTTGAAAAAGAGTGCTCGATTATTTATATGTTTACATGCATGACATAATAATCATGTTAGTACATAGAATTAGTGATAAAATTATTTTTATATTGAGGAGTGCCCGATCAAATGTTCATATAGCACAATAATAAGCATATAATTAAGTAGATTTTTATTATTAAGTAGATTTAGTAGATAACAACTTATTGAAAATATATCAAGTGATAGTAATGTGCGTACTTCATCTTCATCTGAATTAGATTTGGACGATTTTCGTGATGATATATTAACATTTAAGGTTTAAAGTTTATAGTTTACAGTTCAATGTTGAGGTTTAGATTATATTTTTTTACTATTTAAACTACATATGATCGAGAATTTTTTTTCTCTTAATACATCAGTCTAACTTGATACAGATCAAACCCTTGAAGTTTTTATGTTTAGAGTTTAGGGTTTAGGTCGTGGAGATTGGTGTTTAGAGTTTAATTAAGGTTTGGGATTTAATTTAAGATTTTATTTAAAAGGTTTAGGGTTTATCAATTTGATGATATTAATGTTTTTTATTAATTATAATCTATAAATTTAATTAAATATGTAAAAGGATAAGATTGAATTTGTAGGTTAAATATTTTCTCATGAATTAATAAAGAAATAAATTATATATGTGACATGGCATGCCACATTAGATTGAGGTCTACACCAGAGTGTTCTACAGTACTCCGGAGTATTAAAACTCTTCAGTTTTGGAACATTGGATCACTTCATTTCTCCAAAAGTGAGAACCACAGAAGTGATCCAACCTTCCAAAATTAATGAATTTAATATTGCGGAACACTATAGAATTTTTCACACATCATGACCCCGCGCTAGCATTACTTACCCTTGCATGTAGATGAAAGCAAAAAAGAAAAAAGAAAAAAACAAGCATATTGCAATTCAAGCTAGAATTCCGGAGCTGCCAACTAAAGAAGTTGTAGTTGCATAAATACCAAATAGGCGAGAACGCACATTTCACACTCAAAACATGCATCTCGATCGATCAGTTGATAACGTAGGTGATTTTGGGGCTACCAAAACCATTGAAGTCGGTGCTCTGGCACAATGTATCAGCACCCATGTTGCCAAACACCAGCCAATCGTCCACCTCCATTTCTGGTATTTGGTAATCCACCAACAACATATCATTCGGATCGAGAGCGGGACCAAAAAAAGTCGAACAGTACGTCGGAGCACCACCAAATCCTTCAGCACAAACCATCACTCTATTCTTCTTCTTCTCACTCTCGGTATTACTGCTGGAAATGCAAGTCAGAGCAATGCACGATTCATATAGGGTTTTAATGTCCACACGCATCATCGACCCATAAAAACCGTCATTAATCCAGTACTGTCTGCTATGCCCTCTAACTCGTTTCCCTATGCTGTTGGTGACAAGCGTGAAAGCTGGCTCCGCAAAGAACCGACCGGGCTCGGCAATTACCGTCAAGGAGCGTCGCTCCTCTTCTGAAAAGTACTTGTTCACGGCAGTTTTCATGGCGGCTGCCGCAGGTTCAAGTACAATGCATCGGAGACGAAGCCGCCGCCAATGTTCAACACATGCATGGGAGGCATATGCAAAGCCTAGCCGCCTCCTTGCAAACTTTCCTTGCTGCCTCTATGGCTGTTTCGTATGCTTTAGAATTGTGGGACTTACTTCCTATGTGAAATGAGACGCCAACAACTTTGAGTCCTGCGGTTTGAGCAGCTTCGAGGACCGAAGACACTTCTTCAGGAAGAACACCGTGTTGGTTAAGCTCGTGCATCACACACTGGTACCAGAAGCACGACTTCTATTTTTAGCATAGGAATAACTAGAACGTGTTGCTTCTTCACCGAAGCTTCATGTAGTTAGTGTAGTTAGTTGGTTTCATGGACAAGCACGTTATAGAACGTTGCATGTCCTCCTTAATTGTAGTTATGTACAGTTTTCGTTTCTAATATAAAACCAGGAGAAAATGCAGTGGCAGTTATGCTGCACAAAAAAAAAGAAAAAAAAACTTTACCTCTTGTTTCTCCTTTCATCTCAGTTACTCTATTGCTGCAACTACAATTGGTATCAGAGCATTGGCGCTCGATCCAAGCCTCTGTGATCCTTCAGTTTGCAGACCGTTCTCGACAAAATGTCAGGCCGAGGAGTAGGAGCAGGAGACAAGAACAAAGGGGGAGCATCATCTCCTCGACCACCACCGGAGGGGCCAGAACCAGGCGAAGGCACAGAAACTCGCATGGTGGAGAGGGTCATCAGGGAGAGTGATGGTGCAGTGTACTTTCCAACTCTCACTCGAACCAACTATGCAGATTGGGTGATTGTTATGAAAGTACAGCTACAAGCGCAAGGCTTGTGGAACGTCATCGATGAAGGACCAGGTGATCCTCGCGATGACCGGAGAGCCATGTCGGCACTGCTCCGAGCAGTCCCACCAGAGCTCATTCGTACTCTCGGTGTCAAGGAAACAGCCAAGGAAGCCTGGGATACTCTCAAAATCATGAGGATTGGTGTCGAACGAGTGCGAGAAGCCAAAGCACAATCACGCCGAATGGAGTTCGAAACACTAGCATTCAAGGATGGGGAAGGAGTCGAATCTTTTGGCATTCGCCTCACCGCCATCATGAACGATCTGGAGGTATTAGGAGACTCGGTGACGGAGCACAAGGCTGTGCTAAAATACTTGCGGTGTGTACCAAGAAAGTACAAGCAGATGGCAATGGCCATAGAGTCTCTGGTGGATTTGAAAACAATGTCCATCGAGGAACTTACTGGCCGGTTATTGGTGGTGGAAGAACGTGGGGAGTTTGAGGACTCCACACCCCCTGAAGGACGTTTACTTCTCACAGAGGAGGAATGGAAATCACGACAACGTTTTCGTGATCAGAAACAAGCTTCATCCGGAGGGAATGACAGGAAGAACAAGCTCACTGCAAAACCAAAACCACAGGCCTGGAGCAAGTCAAGGCCTTCAAGCAGTAACAGTGTTGAACGTAAGAAAGGAAGTTGCCACTACTGTGGGATTCCGGGACACTGGAAGAATGAGTGCCGCAAAGCAAAACATGACCGAGATCAGAAGGAGCAAGCAAACTTTGCTCAAGCTGAGGTGGAGTGTGATGATGAACCTGCTCTACTCATGGTACAGATTGAAACACTGGACAACTTAACTCAGGAAGTGTATCTGAATGAGGAGAAAGTGGTACCTATAGCTACAGGCTATGACGTTTGGTACCTTGACACAGGAGCAAGCAGCCACATGACTGGAGACAAGAAGGTTTTCAGGAACCTAGATGAAACGGTGCATGGAACAGTACGTTTTGGTGATGGCTCTATAGTAAAAATCAATGGCAGGGGCACGATACTGCTGCAATGTCACACTGGTGCTCATCGTGTACTCTCAGATGTCTACTATATTCCAAGCCTACGTAGCAACATTATCTCTTTAGGGCAACTGGACGAGAATGGATGCAAGATTGTCATTGAAGGAGGAGTCCTAAGCATTCTTGACCGAGCTCGAAATACACTGGCTAGAGTCAGCAGAGCTCATAACCGGTTGTATCTATTACAACTAAACCTAGCTACTCCAGTGAACTTGCTGCTGAAAAAGGATGATGAAGCCTGGCTATGGCATGCACGTCTTGGACATCTCCATTTTCGTGCACTCCACAGCCTCTCAAAGAAACAGATGGTAAAAGGACTTCCACCCATTGAGCATGTGGAGGAAGTGTGTGATGGATGCACCATTGGGAAGCAACATAGAACTCCATTCCCTCAAACCTCAACCTATCGAGCAAAGAAGCCCTTGGAGCTAGTACACAGTGATCTCTGTGGACCAATCACACCCTCAACTGCAGGAGGAAAGAGGTACTTCTTACTTGTGGTTGATGATTACAGTCGTTTTATGTGGACAAAACTTCTTGCAACAAAGAATGAAGCACTGCGTTGCTTCAAGAAAATCAAATCATTGGCAGAAACTGGACGAGAATGCAAACTACGTGCATTCCGTTCAGATCGAGGTGGAGAGTTCAACTCCGGTGAGTTCGCTGTCTTCTGTGAGATGAATGGGATCAAGCATAACACGACAGCAGGCTACTCACCACAACAAAACGGTGTAGTAGAGAGGCGCAACCAAATGGTGGTTGAAACAGCAAGGTGTCTCATGAAGACCATGTCAGTTCCAGGGTTGTTTTGGGGCGAAGCAGTGAAGACTGCTGTGTACATACTCAACAGGGTCCCTACCAGAAGCCTAGATGGAGTAACACCCTACGAAGCCTGGCATAAGAGGAAACCAAACGTACGACACCTAAGGACTTTTGGATGTGTAGCTCATGTGAAGAAACTAGGTCCAAACATTGACAAGCTAGGTGACAGGTCAATATTGGGAATCTTCACAGGCTATGAGGATGGCTCTAAGGCCTACCGTGTGTATAATCCAACAGAAAAGAAGATGCATATCACAAGGGATGTAATATTTGAAGAGAGCCGAGCCTGGAATTGGAAGAACTCAAGCAGCATGCTGGAGACAGAACTGAAGACTACTTTCAGCGTAGTCTACTCCACAGAAGAAAGGATCATTCCATCAACAGAACCTACACAAGCAACCTGACACTAATCGCTGGACCTCAGACACCTCAAGCAACCGAAATGGAGACTCAGTGGGCAACACCACCTACACAAGATGATGATGTAAACACCAACTCAGCACCACGACGCTATCGAAAAATCTCAGACGTCTACAACACAGAAACCCTCACTGGAGAAGGTGATGAGCAATGTCTTGTGGCAGTAGAACAACCAGCAAGTGTTGAGGAAGCCCTTTCGAATGCAGCATGGAAGAATGCCATGGAGGAAGAAATGCAGGCAATTGTTGAGAACAAAACATGGAAACCCGTGTCACTCCCAGCAAATCATCGAGCCATTGGTCTAAAATGGGTTTTTAAGGTGAAGAGAGACCCGGCAGGAAACATAGTCAAGCACAAGGCAAGGCTTGTGGCAAAAGGCTATGCACAACAGCATGGAGTGGACTTTGAAGAGGTGTTTGCTCCAGTGGCCAGAATGGAGACAGTTCGTTTGTTCCTTGCATTGGCAGCACAAGGAAAGTGGGAAGTACACCACATGGACGTCAAGTCAGCGTTCCTGAACGGAGACCTTGCAGAGGACGTTTACGTACAACCACCTCCTGGCTTCACTGATTGTGTGAAAGGAGGAAGTGTACTGAAACTTCAAAAGGCTCTGTACAGACTGAAGCAGGCTCCACGTGCATGGAACTCGAAGCTAGATGAATCACTCAACTCTCTTGGCTTCACAAGATGCAAACTGGAACATGCTGTGTACCGTAGAGGTAACCAAGACCATTTTCTACTTGTTGGTGTATATGTGGATGACTTAATCATCACAGGAACCAGTGTTAGAGACATCATAGAATTCAAGGCTCAGATGAAGGATGTGTTCGAGATGAGTGACCTTGGACTCCTCAGCTACTATCTCGGAATAGAGGTACACCAACAGAATGGAGAAATCACCATGAACCAAGGTGCATATGCAAAGAAAATCCTGGAGCTTGCTGGAATGAGTGAATGCAATTCATGTCATACACCTATGGAGTACAGACTACATCTAAGTAAGCAGGATGGAAGTGCTGCAGCTGATGCAACACTGTACCGGAGCGTGATTAGGAGTCTTCGATATCTTGTAAACACATGGCCAGACATTGCTTATTCAGTAGCTCTTACAAGTCGGTTCATGGAAGCACCATCCACTCAACACTGGGCAGCAGTCAAGCAAATTTTGAGATATGTTCAAGGCACCTCGAATTATGGATGCTGCTACAAGCCAAATGGAGGCAATGCAGAGCTTGTAGGTTACAGTGACAGTGATTTTGCTGGAGACAAAGATGATCGAAAGAGCACATCTGGGATTGCTTTCTTCATTGGAAGTAACATCATCACTTGGACCTCACAAAAACAAAAAGTGGTGGCACTGTCATCCTGTGAAGCTGAGTATATAGCAGCTGCCAGTGCTGCGTGTCAAGGAGTCTGGATCAGCAGGTTACTTGGAGAACTCATTGGCAAGGAAGAACAAGCATTCAAGTTGCTTGTTGACAACAAATCTGCAATAGCTCTTATCAAGAATCCAGTATACCATGGGAGGAGCAAACACATTGACACAAGGTTCCATTACATTCGTGAATGCATCGAGACCGGGAAGATGAATGTTGATCACATTGGCACCAACGATCAGCTTGCAGACATCTTAACAAAAGCATTGGCTCGAAACAAGCTTATCGAGATTCGTCAAGAGATGCGTGTCATTCAAATCAACACACAAGAACGAGCTTAAGGGGGAGATTTGTTGGTTAAGCTCGTGCATCACACACTGGTACCAGAAGCACGACTTCTATTTTTAGCATAGGAATAACTAGAACGTGTTGCTTCTTCACCGAAGCTTCATGTAGTTAGTGTAGTTAGTTGGTTTCATGGACAAGCACGTTATAGAACGTTGCATGTCCTCCTTAATTGTAGTTATGTACAGTTTTCGTTTCTAATATAAAACCAGGAGAAAATGCAGTGGCTGTTATGCTGCACAAAAAAAAAGAAAAAAAAACTTTACCTCTTGTTTCTCCTTTCATCTCAGTTACTCTATTGCTGCAACTACACACCGAACTTGGAGCCCAATGGATACATGCACCCACTCTCGTCTGGAGATTTGATGCGAATAAACAGCGAACATGCCGGGTGAAACTTTTGAATCTTTTCAACCTCGGCTAGTGAGTCGAACGTAGTAAGGTTAACGCCAACTTGAGCAGCGTACTTAATGTGAGAGATAGCTTTGCATGGATTGGCATAGATGATGCGAGCCGGAGAAACTCCAAGAGCCAAAATTGTCTCAATCTCAGACTGACTTGCGCAGTCAAAACTTGAGCCAAGAGCCACCATGGCGGCGAGGAGGTCCGGGTGTGGATTGGTTTTGACGGCGTAGAAAGGTTGGACCGTTGGAAGGTTACGTTTCCATGTGTCCATGAGGTTGTTGATAGCACCCAAATCCAGCACGTAAAATGCTTCTTCAATTGGCGCGCTGTTTCTTGATCGCCAACATTATTTTCTTGAGACATTTATCAGTAGTCCCCACGTTTTTGTTCATAGCCTGATCTGGTATTGTTAGGAGTGTTTCCACGCCCTTTACATTCGAAGACTCCATGCTAGAGTTCAAACAAAGAGTAATTACGTACGTACGTACTAATAGCCTATGTATAGCTTGAAGGTGGAAGATGAACACGAAATGAGATCGAGGGACTAGCTTGAAGGCTTAAAACATGAAATATTAAGGCAAAAGCAAACCCTATTTTTATTCCTTTTTGTCTCATGATTGTAGGAGTTCGATGGCTTCGATCTGTGTGTTCCAGGTCTCCCCATGTGGGAGGCCGGCCGGGTGGTGGAGCTCGCCTGTGCATTTTATCTGATTTTAAGTCTCCGATCTTCATTGTTGGTCGGTTGTTTCTGTCTCTGGTGACTGGTGAGTATGCCTGACTGGCTCTGGCCCGACTGGCTGTTGCCTGCTCTTTCTTGCCTTTTGTTTTTTTGGGGCTGTTTTAATAAATAATCATTTCCAAAAATAAAAAAACCTGCATTTCATCACCTACCCGTTAAAAAAAACTTGCATTCCAGGCTTTCCAGCCTTCCAGGTCAAGTATATATGCTGATAATCCTGAAATCGATGCATAGCAGTTCCACTACTCCACCACAAATTGTCCAAAATTTTATATTTGGTTTATAGAATATCCAATTTTCCATACTTTCTTTTAGAATGAAAGTCTATTTATCCATTTCATTACCTGTCATAAGAACTCTTCCACCGAGGGATCAGACCTGAGCATCGACAGTATCTTCTGATTTTCAATGAAAAAACACAGAACCACTGAATCTGTGATGATATCACATATATGGCTTTCCAGAAAGCACTTCATATAGGCCCAAAGTACTCCCATGAGTAAAAGTTGGATGCAGCAAGTGCTTGTTTGTTATGCTCTTACTCGTCTACTGCCACAAATAGTTCTTATTCATGATAGTATCCATCAGAAAATATAGCCACAAATGACTTTAATTACCTTGACTACGTACCCCAGTGGAAATAAGCAAAATACCAGAAGGCAGGCACGGAGGGATGTGGGGACCAGGGTGGGCCTGGGCCCCCCTCAATTTTTGTAAAAAAAAAATTAGTATATTATTATTATATAATGTAAATATTATAATTTATTTGAAGTACGTATATCTAAACTTCAATGACGCGTATGCGTGCATGACTAATTTAAATATGACGACTTGGTAAGAATATTATTATATATTATTTTAATAATGAAGTTCAAATATTAGGTCAATTAGGATTCAATCTCTTACCAGGTTTAGGATGTTATGGTCTTTTTTTCTTTATAAAAGCTCTACCGTTCCTGAGATTAAAATACAATCATTTTTATTAAGTTTATTAGATATGGAGAGATACTTCAAAAAAAATCATCTTCTTCTACTCCAACATCAGATGAGCAACCACCTACGAAAATTCAAAAGAAGAATAGTAACAATATGAAAAAGTCTCGTACGTGCTGGAGATATTACATAAACGTGTTCATCGGATCTCGCTAAATGCCCGCTAATTTCAAGTTATCATCCTAACATTTAAGAAGAAGTTCGAAGATATTATCTACAACAAGACCCTTGTCGACCTAAAAATCATACTTTTTCTTTCACGGAATTTGGGAGAAAAAAAAAGAAAAAAAGGTGAATTCGTGATTAGTTTATAATTTTCATATTGGTTAGATTACAGTATTAAAGAGGATGCTGCATTTTGTTTATGTTGTTATCTTTTTAAACCAGCTACTGGAGAACAAGGCGGTGGTGAAACTTTTGTTGGTGCTGGTCATGGATTCAGTAATTGGAAGAAGAAGTAAACGCTAATGTCAAATTTTGGATGATCAAATATTACTCATAATCAGGCTGCGAGTAATTGTGATGTTTTATCAAACCAAAAAAAATACATGGAGATTGTTTTGGCAAAATATATAGATGAAGATCGAATTGGCTACCCTAACTGAGACTATTTTTTAAGATTTTCATTTAAGCCCCCCTTAACTGAAAATTCTGGCTCCGTCCCTGCCAGAAGGATTGAAGCCCTCCTTGTAGAGGGTCACAACACGTAATGTCATTGTTTCCTTAGCTTGGTAGAAACTTCAAGTGGCCCACGAAGTGAAGCAGGCAGAGCTCCCATCAAAAATCAGTTATTTTTGGAACCTTTTCTAATGGGGATTCCTTAGAAACTTTATTAGGTCAGTCTGCATGTGAACATGATGATTACTTTTCTGTTATCTTAATGATTCAAAAATCAAATAATCATTGTAGAATTAAAAATGTCACCAAGAGGCACCTGAATCGAACAGCATCATGAAGAAGAAGCATCTCATTTTCTTCCAGCAGGCCAACCTTCTCCAGGTTTTGGAGATCAACAATCAAGCGGTTCAGAAGCGAGTATGCTACTTGTCTTGTTTTCACAACACGAAAAACTTGAATCAGTTATAAAAAAAATTAAAACAGCACAAAAGATCGCGTGGGAATATTCTTCTTAAGCAAGAACATAAAGGATAAAAATTTAAGGTCCAACGGACTTTGCTGAAAAACTTTTAAAAAGGAATCCAGTAGTACTACTCGTCATATCACGGGAGGGGCATTAGCTAACATACCTGATCAAGGGAATGTAACACTAACATCTACGGGGAAGGGATATGTTTGGGTACTCAAGAGTATGTTATATTTTTATTTACCATTTTAAGAACACAAATTATAATAAATTCGAACAAAAATTTACAGCATTTAAGACAATATTACCACATTGACCATATTTTTGTAGAATTATTTATGATGCTTACAACTAATTGAAACAAATTTACAATTTTGAGAATAATTTGTTCAAAATTTGTAATTAACTAAGTTTTTAAGTAAAGTAATTATCTCAAATAAAACTAAATAACACAAAAATAATTCAAATTTCCACAATGACCAACAAACACTACGCCAAAATAGTCAATAGACAACAGCTTTCAAACAACATATGAGATGCAGCCTGAAGTCTAAATCAGAAATTTACTAAAATTGAGTAAAAACAACATATGAAGTTGTCAACTGTTAAAACTTTAAGGTCCAACGAACTTTGCTGAAAAACTTTTAAAAAGAAATCCAGTAGTACTACTCGTCATCTCACGTGAGGAGCATTAGCTAACATACCTGAGGGAATGTAACACTAACATCTCCCATAGGGACATGTTTGGGTACCTAAGGGGTATATCATACATATATTTACCATTTTAAGAACACAAATTATAAACACTTGAACAAAAATTTACAACATTTAAGACAATATTACCACATTGACCACAATTTTTTAGGATTATTTATGATGCTTACAACTAATTGGAACAAATTTATAGTTTTGAGAACAATTTGTTCAAAATTTGTAATTAACTAAGTTTTTAAGTAAAGTAATTATCTCAAATACAACTAAATAACATAAAAAATAATTTAGATTACCACAATGACCACCAAACACTAGGCCAATACAGTCAATAGACAGCAGCTTTCAAACAACAAATGAAATGTAGCATGAAATCTGAATCAAAAATTTAATAAAATTGAGTAAAAACAACAGATCAAGTTGCCAACTGTTAAAAACTTTGAGGTCCAAGGAACTTTACTGAAATTTTTTTTAAAAGGAATCCAGTATTACTACTCATTTGTCTCGATCATCATATCACGTGAGGAGCATTAGCTAACATTACTGAGGGAATGTAGCACTAACATCTCCCAAGGGGACATGTTCGGGTACCCAAGGAGTATGTCATACATTTATTTACTAAGAACACAAATTACAATATACTTGAACAAAAATTTACAATATTTAGGATAATATTACCACATTAACCATATTTTTTTAGGATTATTTATGATGCTTACACCAATTGGAACAAATTTACAGTTTTGAGAATAATTTGTTCAAAATTTATAATTAACTAAGTTTTAAGTGAAGTGATTATCTCAAATACAACTAAATAACACAAAAAATAACTCAGATTACCACAATGATTACCAAACGCTACACCAATACAGTCAATAAATAGCAGCTTTCAAACAACATATAAGATGCAGCCTAAAGTCTGAACTAGAAATTTAATAAAATTGAGTAAAAACAATAGATGAAGTTGTCAACTGTTAAAAACTTCAAGGTCCAACGAGCTTTGCTGAATTTTTTTTTAAAAAGGAATCAAGTATTACTACTCATTTGTCTCATCATATCACATGAGGAGCATTAGCTAACATAACTGAGGGAATGTAACACTAACATCTCCCAGAGGGACATGTTTGGGTATCCAAGGAGTATGTCATACCTTTATTTACCACTTTAAGAACACAAATTACAATATACTTGAACAAAAATTTACAACATTTAGGACAATATTACCACAATGACCACATTTTTAAAGATTATTTATGATGCTTACAACTAATTAGAACAAATTTACAGTTTTGAGAATAATTTGTTCAAAATTTATAATTAATTAAGTTTCTAAGTAAATTAATTATCTTAAACACAACTAAATAATATAAAAAATAACTCAGATTACCACAATGACTACTAAACCACTAAAAACAGTCAATAGACAACTGCGTTCAAACAACAGATGAGATGTAGCCCGAAGTCTGAATCAGAAATTACTAAAATTAAGTAAAAACAACAGATTAAGATGTCAACTATTGTTTGAGTGCCATTTATTCTATAAATTTTTTGTTCTGGAGACAAACTCATACTGGGGACACATTTAGACAACACATCTTATATTTATTTGTTGTCTAATTAAGTTTTGCTCTGATTTGGGCAAAAGTTAACTTACACAACTTATAAGTATGTTACGTTGTTTGATGAATAGTGTATAAATTTGTGGCTGTTATTGAAACGACATATTGAGACTGATATGTTGTTTATTTATGGATCTGTTCTTTTTCTAAAAGTGAAAACCATCGTGCACAAACCCTTTCGAAAAAAAATACGCTCAAAATAGTCTAAAATTTTGAAAAAAAAATTACATTCTACCATTGCCTATATTCGACAAGCACAGCCGAGCCTACTATTTCCCTCTTCAGACTTCTTAACCCTCTCCTCTCTATTCCTTCTATAAAATCTCCAATTTTAATTTTTAGGTTTAGGGTTCCAATCTGTTTCCCTCTCACTCTCTCATCTTTTGTGTAAATATTGTAAATGTTTACGTTTTGGGCTCTGCTTGAGGTCAACGAACGATATATGTCTGACTGAGGCTTTGGACGAGATGCTCGGAAAGGTACTCTCAGTCCCGAGATTGCTCCAAGATATCATATAATCTGACCTAAGTTCTTCCTTTTATAATTAAGTTGTACTTTTATTTATGTATTAGCTAATGGGATTGCGGTGTGGCAATTGAATGAAGCTTTAGAAACTCAAGTGAAGAGCAAGGTCTCCATCAAGGTAATTCCTTTTTGTTGTCGTGACTTGCATACCCATTTGGCTTTACAAATATAGGTTCCAATTGTAGTTGCTGTGAAAATGTAGTTGAAGTTTGATCAAGGATGTTGTGGTATTTGTATCTATGGCGAAGTGTGAGAAAGTAGATAGAATGGACCAGGTTTTAAAAGTCTGTTTTTGAGGTAATTGAGCTGTGAAATGTTGAGGTAAAAGATGAGGGCTTTTGGTATCATTGCCGGGTGAGAATTGTGAGGGAGGGAATAGATTATGGATTAAGTGTACGTTATATTTATGAATTGATTTTGGTGTGCGTGGAAAGATTGTGGAATTTAGGTGTGTCATCATTGGCTACCTGGTAGTGTGAAAAAATGGATAGAATGAGTTTATAATCTGATTCTTTTGGTTAATTGAGCTATGAAGTCCTTTCTCTCATTGCTCTTCTCATGACTGCATTATCTTGGTCATTTTTTACATTTTTCATATTTGTTGGCATCTGCATATCTTTTTACGCAATATTTTCTACATTTTCATTGTTATCCAGTTCTTGAACTTCAGAAATGTTCATCTGTGTTGGAAAAATTATTTCTGCATTTATCTTCTGCAACATTCTCCACTTTATTTGGATATATAAACCAAGTATCTATATGGCCAACTGATGTGTCTACATCATCAATTATCTCATTTTGCTCAATTAATTCTATCATAAAAAATATCTTTATGTGATTCCACAATCCTAGTTCCTCTTTTTGGACAATTAAATCTGTATCCTTTAGATTTATCACAATATCCAGTGAAATAGGAACTTGCATAACGTGAATCAAGCTTTCCATCATCTTTTACATGAACTCTAGCCTCAACTTTGCATCCCCAAACATGTAGGTGATTCAAACTTGGTTTATTTTCACACAACAGTTCAAAAGGAGTTGTTGAAACTGTTTTGCTTGGATTTCTATTACATATGTAATTTACAGTCTTTAATATCTCTCACCATAGAAATTTTGGAAGACCAGCTTTCACAATCATACTCTTTACTATGTTCATCAAAGTTCTATTCATTCTTTCTGAAACATCATTCTGTTGTGGATTATATAACCATGGTATAGTATATTGAGCTAAAATTCCACTTTCTTCCATATATAGAAGGCAAAATGACCTTTATGTTTCCCTTTCTCTGAGTATCTGCCATATAACTCTTCTCCTCTATTTGATCTGACCATTTTAAAAAGTCTGCTTATTTGCCTTTCAACATCAGTTTTAAAAAATTTGAAACATTCCAAAGCTTGTGATTTTTCAGAATTCAGATAGATAAAACAGTATCTTGAAAAATCATCAATGAAGGTGATAAAATAACAATTTTTATAGATTGTATCTACTGGAATAGAACCACAAGTATCAGTGTGTATCAATTCTAGTATAACCTCACTTCTCTTTGCTTTAAATTTTCTTAGATTTGTCATTTTTCCATTAAGACATTCAACATAGATTTCAAAATTAGAAAAGTCTAAATTTGGCAAAATTTTCTGTTTCACTAGATCATGTAATCTATTCTTCAAAATGTGGCCTAGTCTCTTATGTCATAGATAAGATGAATGATCTTAAGTGAACTTTCGTTTCTTAATGGTACTTTTAATTTGCCAATGTGAAAATTTT
This sequence comes from Geum urbanum, assembly GCA_946800695.1. NCBI lineage: Eukaryota > Viridiplantae > Streptophyta > Magnoliopsida > Rosales > Rosaceae > Geum > Geum urbanum. The sequence continues at coordinate 59,237,454 of OX327005.1, read as the reverse complement.
CTGTGTTGCTTATGGAAATATTGACAACATTTTTATAGGAATCAAGAATATAGTTAACAAGTCAATGACCATTTACTATAAAAGCATCACCAAAACACACTGATTATAATAATAATTCATAATTTTATTGTCACTAGTAAATTCAAAACCATCTTTAAATACATGCGGTGAATCGGATATTAGGTTTCTCTTCATTTCTGGAATACAATACACATTATCAAGTTTTAATACATAATTATTTCTAAATACTAATTTGACAACTTCGGCCCCACAGCTCTCACTGCCACTTGTTGACCATTTACAGTGCACACCTTAGCCTCATTCCTAGTTGGGATTGTTATCCTTGATAATGCCTGAATTGAATTGACAATATGAATAAGTGAGCCAGTGTCAAACCACCATCATCATAAATTAATTCATTAGAAATAACATTGAAAATAAGTTTTGTTAAAAACGTACCTTTCTTGTTCAACCAAGCTTTGAAACCTTCACAATCTTTCTAAAAATAACCAGGTTTTCTGTAAAAGAAGTATTTCTTAAGTATTGAAGTGTTAGCAGACTTATTCTTATTAATATCAGACTTAGCAGACAATTTAAAAGAGTTAGAAGAACTTCCCTTGTGATACTTGCTGTTTCCAAATTTCTTTTTGGCATGCTTTTCATTCTCTTGTTTCTCCTTCTCTATTAAATTCACAGCACCTTCTTTGCCTTTCTCATTTCATCTTCTACCTCAACACAATAAGATATGAGATCATATATGCTCAATTTCTTCTGCTGAGTCTTATAGAGAGTTCTGAGTTGAGCATACTGATTAGGCAGAGAATTGAGTAGCATGTGGACCAGAAAAGGTTCTTCCACTGACATGTTCAGATTTTTGAGTTTCCAGCAGTGTTTGATCCCTTCATTATATATTGTTATAACAAATGTAAGAAAGATCACAGATTTACGTGGTTCACTAACAATGTGTTAGCTACGTCCACAGGCAGAGGAGAACAATTTTATTAATCCTTGAGGAAAACAGATTACAAATTACAGAATACCACACTGGGTTAATAACCTAAAGAATATATAAATACCTCCGAATGGTAGGCCCAACAGAAAACCACAGCCAAGCATAACAGATTAATTTAGCTTCGGTCAACGAGACCCCCATATGTCGGCAGTTCATATCTGATTCAAGGCATATCCTAACATATACTCCCTCACACTTCCTTTTCCATCAAATTGCATTCTGATCAGTTGCTCATCAATTGAATAGTCACAGCTTTGTCTGAATGCTTGTACTTGTCTGCAATTGAATTAAAGAATGTATTGACCAATTCAGAGTCTGGTACACTTCCTTTCATATTTTCAGTCATACTCTTCTATATGCAAATCAGTGCCATTTTATTGTGCTTGTGTCATTTTTCATAGGCTTCCTTCTTCTCCTTTGGTGCATTTGCAGACAAGGCTTCTAGTGGATCCTCAGTGAGTACATGATCATAATCCAGAATTCTAAGGTTAAACTCAATGTCATTTTTCCATTTCTTGAAGTTAGAACCATGCAAAAGTTATATTTGCCTGATACTAATTGGAAAGTGCATGTCTAAAGTAAAACAGAACAGCAAGAACATTTCTAGTTCATTAAATACCAAAGAATGTCTTAATGCCCCTTTATGATAATTCATACTAGAAAAATCCATAAAAGCCATAATATAACTGTTACAGATGTATGAAAACACTTTAATTTAATCAAGATTTTGACATTCTTTGGGAGTTCTAATCTCATACTGTGTATATTTATTTCCTTCGGTTTGAGTTATAGCCTTATTATATGTACTATAATGTCTTTCTTAAACTTCTTTGAAAATTTAATTAAGAACATTGCAATATAAGTTTTATTCTAATATGATAGTCACTTTGGTAGCATAAAAGTTCAAGAAGTAATATGATCAAAATCTAGATTGTTTTGACATAGTTATGATCTAAAACAGTCTTAATCTGATTACTTTAGTAGTACCGTCAAAACTAATCTCTTACTACATATTATATGTCAAGATCTCATGTATTTTATACCATGTTATTTATATGTAAACTTATGTATTGTGATTAACATAGATTGAAATAAATATATATAGTTCCACATATAGGAATTGAACCACAAACTAAACGAATTTGAATGTAAAGCATGATGATGTAATGGATATACTCAACTTTAGAATTTGAAAACAATAAGATGTATCATGTATGTGGAATTCATTCTACAATCCTAGAATCTCCATTTACTTTAATGAATCTTAATGATAGCATCTTAATCACAAACTGAAGCTCTGATACCAATTATTTTGATACTTTATGATCTGCAACAAACACTTAATCTATATGTGATCTAAGTACATATCATCTAACATGGATTATATGATTCTGGTGTAACTTATATATGGAATGATATTATTCTTACTTGCAGGATTGTTGTTGTCTTTCGATTTGTCTCCTAATTTCACCTTAAGTCTTCATGAATTGCAGTGGAACAATGTTGTCTGAATGAAGACGATAGTGTGCATTAAAAGGCCCTCAATCTGTTTATGTATTAATATTGGCAATGACAACTTCTTCTTAAAAAAACTGTCTGACAACTGCTTATTTGAAATTCAAATTAATGTTGTAACTATCTATTATAACAGATCAAACTTATCTTAGTTTCAGAATATTATATATATATGTTCATGACATCAACTATTCGTAAGTTTACATAATCATATCAAGATTCAAACTAACATTTGGATGTTTGTTTGTACTAAATGAACTATCACCTTATTACATCATTATTCATTCAATAAGCTAATAGTTCATTTAGTACAAACAAATAAATGTTTGTACTAAATAAATTATATCCAAAAATTTCTATGTAGAATATAGATGTTTCTTTTCTCACTTTAAGTTTTTCATAGAAAATGAACTCTGACCAAGGAAGGGCTTGAAGAGAAACAGAAGATAATCACCCTCCAATTGAAATGTAAATATAATGATAAAATGCATGAAGAATGAACGACACAGCAAATTAATTGGAGCAAGAAACTGAACCCTTTATTTGGTGGATTTCCAAAGAAAATGCCTTCTAAAAAAGAAGCGCAGGAAGAAAAACGGCGAGTAGAAGGTCAGGATCAAAGAAGCCCCTACATGATAAAACCATGCATTTTAAGCTGTACGTTTACAAGAGGTGTATATATCATAACGCCCTCCAAGTGAAACAACCAAAAAAAATTGTAAACGACTAACACAGGGCGTCGAGCCTATTGGATGTAGTTGGAACCTACAAACTCGAATGTCATCCCCAATCTTGGGTGTTCTACACTACTTCGGAGTACTAAAACTTTTCAGTTTTAGAGCGTTAAATTACTTCATTTCTCCAAAAATAGGGATGGCAGAAGTGATCCAACGCTCCAAAACTGGAGAATTTTAGTACTCATGAGTACTATAGAATTTACTTTCCATACCATGATGTGTACGTACCATATTCTGCATCATAGGAAACCATTATTTAAGTTACTAGTAAAGAGCTCCAAGAAATGCTCAATATACAGTACTAGAAAGAAACCCCGCGAGGCGCGGGATTCAGTCATATAAATTCACTCGTTATGTATTGATTGTCTTACGCGTGCGAGTGTTAATAGTGTTTGCAAAGAAAAAGTCATGAAATTCACTATGGTTTCATGTAACATCTAATTAATAATCAGATTAAATTAAGAGACCAGATTTTAAAAAATTTATATAACCGTGTGATTCTTGCGATCTACGGTTAGTTATGCCGACTGAAAGAGATTATGACTTCTTTTTTTAATGAACTACTTCATTAAAAGCCAAAAAAGATGGTGAAATAGCAAAGAAAGAAGAAAAAAAATCCGCCCTCCAAATAGTATAACAAATAAATAAAAAATCCAAAATTTAAACTACTACTGACACGGTCCCGTGTCTTCTATAACAACGAAGATGTCGGCAGAGACGATGGCGCTTAGTTGCACAGCTCATGATGTCATTATGTTACCTCTGATGTTGATTTTCGAATCGATATCGATCTTTTATTTTGATGCTGGTGGATAACACACATGACACTCTTTGCATGCAATCCACTGGGTTGTGTACTTGTGTTTATATATATCGTTTGCATCAATAGGGCAATTTCTTAGATCGATCGAACTTAATTCACACACTCAAACACGTACTACGTACGTCTATCCAATCCCTTAGAAATCAATTGATCCACATATATAGCTACCCGAAATCATGACGCTTCTAGTGAATGTAGTCTCAAGTGATTTATCAAACCTTCTTCTCCGACCCCTAATCATATTCGCCATTACCGCTTCTCCTTTCTTGATCAGACAGTGGTTCCCCACATGTATAGCTATTTGATCCTCTTTTTTGAATCCAATGGCCAGAACATGACAGAAATTTCCAAAATCCTTAAGAAGTCGTTAGCCGATGTCTTAACCCTCTACTATCCTTTAGCAGGAAGAGCCCACGACAACTTTTATATAGACTGCAACGACCACGGCATTCCTTTCCTCGAAGCACACGTCACCAGTTGCAAACTCTCCGACGTCCTCTCCAATTCTTTCCCAGAAGACGACCTCACTAAGTTCGTTCCATTTGAGCTTGCTGACTCTGATAACAACATTCCCTTGGGTTTATAGCTCAACGTCTTTGCACGTGGAGGCTTTGCTATTGGTCAGTGCATTTCTCACAAGATTGCAGATGGTGCATCGGTGCAGTTTTACTAAAGCTTGGGCAGCCACGGCCCGACGCCTACTTGGAGATGATGTTGTGCTTAGAGGGCATCAAATAGATAGATGAACACAATATCAAGAGAATAAAATTGAAATAGTAAACAATCCAAGTAACACAAAAAAGATGAGAAGACAAGAACAAAAACACAAGATATACGTGGTTCGGCAATAGCCTACGTCCACGGAGCAGCGAAAAATTCTTGATTATCAATGGAGGTTACAAAGAGACGATATAGGGTTACAAATAAAGCCCTAAAATTATCCACTGTTTGCAAATACACTCAAGAAAAAAAAGATACACAAAAGCTCTCAATACTATGTTTTATACAACTCTCTCACTAACACCCAACTTACTCGTCAATGACATTGTTCCTCACCAAGGACCACCAAGCTTCTTACGTACGCTAAGAAACCAACCAATCTTCTGGCACATGACTCATACTCCACACGTGCACATCACATGGGTCATGCGAGCAACAGTAAGCGAGCAAGCGAACGCGAGCAAGTGTGAAGCCCACACAGAATAATCTCTACCTTGGGGTTCACATGACTCTCCCCTTAACAAACCCAACTTCTCACTGCTCAAACAACTCTTCAAGCATGAAGAATGTGTACCAAGTCCAAGCAATGCTCAAACTTGGCAGCACCAACAACATTTGTCAACATATCAGCTGGATTGTCTGCAATACCAACTTTCTTCAACACAATCTTCTTCTGCTCAACAAATCACGCACATAATAGAATCTCACATCTATGTGTTTGGTCATTGAGTGATACATCTGGTACTTAGCCAAGTGAATGACACTTTGGCTATCACAATGGACCTCCACCTTCTTCTGATACATGTCCAACTCATTGATGAGACCAAATAACCACAAAACTTTCTTAATACCTTCAGCAAGCGCCATATACTTTGCCTCTGTGATAGACAAGGGGTCACTGTATTTTACAAAATAGACCTCCAACTGATTGGTCCATTTACCATGGTAAACAGATACCCAGTAGTAGACCTTCTCCTATCCAAATCACCAACATAATCAGAATCAGTGTAACCAACAAGAAGATTATAATCTGCAGAACACCTCTCAAAGCACAAACCAACATCTTTAGTCCCATGAAGATATCTAAGTATCCACTTAGTTGCATTCCAATGCTCCTTTCCTAGATTGTGCATATAGCGACTAACAACACCAACATCATGAGCAATATCAGGTCTAGAACAGACCATAGCATACATCAATCCACCAATCAAATTAGCATATGGAATATTCTTCATCTCCTGCTTCTCTTCATCAGATTTGGGACACAAAAGAGCACTCAGTTTGAAATGACTCGCTAAAGGGGTACTCACAGGCTTAGTTGAACAACAAACTCCAAACTTCTGCAGTAGCTTCTCAATGTATTGTTTCTGAGTTAGCCACACCAAACCATCTTTCTTGTTGCGAGTAATCTCCATCCCAAGGATCTCCTTGGCCTTGCCAAGATTCTTCATTTCAAACTGCTTCTTCATTTGCTCTTTCAACTTTTCAATCTTCATAACATTTTTTGAAGCAATGAGCATATCATCTACATAAATTGGCAAGTAGACGAATGAACCGTCACACAACCTCTTGAAATACACGTAATGATCATACCTACTGCGAGTGTACTTCTGCCTCTTCATAAACTCATCAAATATGAGGTACCATTGTCGCGGTGATTGCTTCAAACCATTGAGAGATTTGTTCAACTTGCACACCAAGTTCTTCCTTCCATCTGCCTTGAAACCATCAGGTTGAGACATATAAATCTCCTTCTCTAAGTCTCCATGTAAGAAGGCTGTCTTCACATCAAGTTGTACCAGATCAAGATCATACTGTGCTACTAGTGATAGCAACACACGGATATTACTATGCTTTACAATTGGAGAGAAAATTTTATTGTAGTATATCCCTTCCTCTTGCGAGTACCCTTTGGCGACCAATCTAGTTTTATACCTTATGCTCTTGCTGTCATCGCCAGCATCCTTCTTTGCATACACCCATTTGCAGCCAATAGCTCTCTTCCCAATAGGCAGCTGAACTAGATCCCAGGTCTTGTCTTCTCAAGGGATCTCATCCTTCATAACTTCATCCTAATCACAACTTTCAGGACTTGCAACAGCTTCCTTGAAATTTGATGGGATCTCAGCATAAATAATGGGAAAGGCATAAACTACACAATTGTTAAACCTTGTAGGTTTCTTTGCTTCTCTCATTTGTCTTATCACTGCAATGGATTCAGGATCAGGTACATGATCTTGTTTATGCCTTCTAACATGTGCCTCAATATCATCTTAGTTATGCACATCTTCATTGTTCTGGACATCGTTCTCTTCTTCACTTCCAGAGTCACCATCTTCATTCTGGCGAGGAGAAACATCCTTGGTGACAATTCTGTCTAACTCCACCTGTTGAACATCTCTATCATTCTTTCCTTTTTCTCCATCTGTAGCCTTGGCATTGAAGTGAAGCATGCCAGCTTCATCAAAGGTAACATTCCTGCTGATCACAAGCTTCTTCAACTCTGGACACCATAACCTGTAGCCTTTCACACCACTCTTAAAACCAACATATATAGTCTTCTTGGCCCTTACATCTAGTTTAGTTTCGGTCACATGAAAGTATACAAGACTACCAAAGATATGCAAATGATCATAATCATCTGCATGTTTTCCAGACCACACCTCAATAGGTGTTTTACCATTGATAGCAGTGGACAGCAAACGATTGACAAGGTGACATGCATAAGTAACTGCCTCTGCCCAAAAAGCTTTTCTCAAACTAGATTGTTGCAACATACACCTCACATTCTCCAACAAGGTTCTATTAAGTCTCTCGGCAACTCCATTTTGCTGAGGAGTCCCTGGAACAGTGAAATGCCTCATTATCCCTGCCTCTCTGCAGACTCTTCGAAAAGGATCAGAAGTATACTCTCCACCATTGTCAGACCTCAGAGCCTTTACCTTCCTACCAGTTTAGTTTTCTACCATCTTCTTCCAATCAAGGAAGATGCTCAACACCTTATCTTTGTGTGTCATTGTGTAAACCTAAGACCTCGTAGAGAAGTCATCAACAAATGTCACAAACCCATGCTTACCACCCATGGAAGCCTTCCTTGTAGGACCCCAAACATCAAAGTGCACATAGTTAAGGATTCCCTTGGTCTGATGCACAACGGTACCAAACTTCACTATGTGTTGTTTACCCAAGACATAAAATTCACAGAAATCAATCTTGCAAGTTTTGGCTTTTTCAAGAGCCATTGTTTCACCAAATCTTGGAGGGGTTTTTCACCAGCATGCCCAAGTCTCATATGCCACAATCTAGTAGCATCATCTGTACAATCTCTAACTACAGCAACATTACCAATCATTGTTTCTCCTTGCAATACATACAAATTGTGGTTTCTATTCCCTTTTATCACCACCACAGCTCATTTTTTCACTTTAGTGACTCCACTCTCCATAGTGATCTTGTAACCACTAACTTCAAAGGAACCCAACGAGATCAAATTATTGTCAAGCATAGGAACATACCACAAATTAGTTAGTTCCCTAACTACTCCATCATGGAGCTTCAACTTGACAGTTCTTACACATTTCCTATCATGAGCAAAGTTATCACCCATAAACACACTTCCGATGACACTTGTATCCAAAGTAGCAAACCAAACTTGATTTGCACACATGTGTTGGGAGCAGCCACTATCCAATAGCCATGAATCAGTTTCATCTACTGATGCAACACAATTAGAAGCTACTGTGAGAAGATAATTAGCTTCCTCACCAGTAGAAGCCACATTTGCATGAGGCCCATTGTTCTTATTTTGCAGCTTTGGGCACTCATGCTTCCAATGACCCTTTTCACAACAAAAGGCACATTCATCTCTTCTCAAACTTCTTCTGCCTTTAGAATTTCCTCTGATGTGAGACTGAGACTTTCTCCGGTTGTTGAAACCCTTCTTTTCAATTGCTCTACCTTTAGCTACCAAAGCATCTGATGTAGAAGCATTATTCCTCTTGTTTGCATGCCTAATCTCATGATTCATCAAGGCACTATACACTTCTTCAAACTTAATAGTCTCCTTCCCATGAAGCAATGTGGTAATCAAATGCTCATACGACTCAGGCAAGGAATTCAACAAAATCAAAGCCTTATCTTCATCCAAATTAAACAGATATGCAACTAGCTTATTAAAAGCATCAAGGTGGTGTATCATCTTAGTACCTTCTTTGTACTTGAAGTAGAACAACCTCCTCTCCATATGCAAACAGTTTTCGGCACATTTCGACGTGTAGTTGTCTTCAAGTTTTTGCCACAAATCGTTCACCTTCGTCTCCCTCATCACAACAAACTTTTAGGGCTTTGCAAGACATAAACGAATAGACGAACAAGCCATCTTGTTTATCTTATTCCAATCGGCATCCGACATCGACTGGGGGTTATCTTCCAAAGCTACATCCAACTCTTGTTGTGTCAACATATCTCTTACCTCACATTACCTCATTCCAAAGTTGTTTGTACCATCAAATTTCTCCACCTCGAACCTTGCATTTTGAACCGTAGTCTTCGTAACCTTCGAGCTCTCAGCTCCACCAAATGGGTTAACATCCTCACCTCTATTATTTGCCATCTATCTCAATCGGATCTAAGCCGAAGCTCTGATACCACTTGTTGTGCTTAGAGTGCACTAAATAGATAGATGAACGCAATACCAAGATAATTGAATCGAAACAGCAAACAACCCAAGCAACACAAAGAAGATGAGAAGACAAAAAAAAGAACACAAGATATACGTGGTTCGGCAATAGCCTACGTCCACGGAGCAGCGGAAGATTCTTCACTATCAATGAAAGTTAGAAAGAAAGAGTACAGGGTTACAAACAAAACCCTAAAACTACACACTGTTTGCACACACACTCAAGAAAAAAAGGATACACAAAAGCTCTCAATACTTTTATACAACTCTCTCACTAACACCCAACTTACTCGCCAAGGACACTATTCTTCGCTAAGGACCACCAAGCTTCTTACGTACGCTAAGAAATCAACCAATCTTCTAGCACACAACTCATACTCCACACGTGCACACTAAATTAGTGACAAGGAGGTTTGAGTTTGATGCTATTATCATAGAGCATCTCACAGCAAAATATGTGGACTGCCAATGCCCAACCCGCATTGAAACCTTGTCATCTTTTATTTGGAGCAGACTTGTGGCCGTTACAAATCTTAATTGTGAAGGTAAATGAGACTATTTCAGCAGTCATTCAACGACAGCTACCCCTAAAATTGAAGGATCTAGGGAGTTTCTCTGTTCCCTGTGTGATTGGTGCCAGATCTTTCAACAATGAGATGCTAGATCTTGGAGCTTCCATCAATGTGATGCCTTATTCATTGTATCAAGCTCCAGGTCTTCCTGCATTGAAGAAAGATGATGTTATCATCCAGTTAGCCGATCGTTCTGAAACTTATCCACAAGGTTATGTGGAAGATGTTCTTGTATAGGTCAATCAGCTTATCTTCCCAGCTGATTTCTATGTTGTTGATATTGAAGATAGTGACGTCAATACCACGTCAATGCTATTGGGACGTCCATTTATGAGGACTGCAAGAACAAAGATTGATGTGTTCAGTGGAACATTCAGCATGGAATTCGATGGAAAAGTCATCGAATTCAACATTTTCGATGCTATGAGACATCCTTCAGTTAGTGTCAACTCGTGCTTTTCTGTGGATATTGTTGACTCATTGGCGCAAGCACACTTGGACACAAGGAAGGAAGATCTGTTAGACTTGGTTCTTCAAGAAGGATCAAGGCGGACTCAACTCGGGGATGATGCCCATTTTAATGAACTTTGGCTCGAGATGGAGCCAGTAGCTCGTGAGGTATTGACCCTATTAGATGCAGCACAGTATGAGCTTCGACACTCTCCTCCTTTGCTAATTACTTTTGGAGAAAACAAGATGCTACCTTCAATTGCTCAAGAACCAGAATTAGAGCTAAAAGTTTTACCTGAACATTTGAAGTATGCTTACTTGGGAGAAGAGGAAACGTTGCCTATCATCATCTCTACAACGTTGGAAGCTGAGCAAGAACACAAACTTGTTGAGGTGTTGAAGAAACACAAGACTGCTATAGGTTAGACGCTTGCTGATATCAAAGGAATCAATCCGGCAACCTGTGTTCACCGGATTTTACTGGAAGATGGCGCCAAGCCTAGTAAGGAGGCTCAACGCAGACTGCATCCACCTATGATGGAAGTTGTGAAAAAGGAGGTAATCAAGCTATATGATTGTGGCGTGATTTACCCTATCTCAGATAGTCGTTGGGTGTCTCCTGTACAAGTTGTTCCGAAGAAGTCCGGAATTACTGTTGTAAAAAATGAAGACAATGAGTTAGTGCCTCAGAGAACTGTCACAGGACATCGAGTTTGCATCGATTACAGGAAGCTAAATGGCACCACCATAAAGGATCACTTTCCTTTACCATTCATTGATCAGATGCTTGAACGGTTGGCTGACCATACTTATTACTGCTTCCTTGATGGTTATTCCAGGTACAATCAGATCAGCATAGCTGAAGAGGACCAAGAGAAGACCACATTTACTTGTCCATTTGGTACCTTTGCTTAAAGAAGAATGCCTTCGGATTATGCAACGCACCAGGCACTTTTCAGAGATTTATGTTAGCCATCTTTTCAGATTACATTGAGAAGATCATTGAAGTATTCATGGATGACTTCAGCGTCTCTGGAGATAGTTTTGACGCATGCCTTGGTAACTTGGAGCTGATTTTGCAACGATGCGTGAAAACTAAGCTGGTGCTAAACTGGGAAAAGTGTCATTTCATGGTGACACAAGGCATTGTTCTTGGACACATTATTTCGGCTAGAGGCATTGAAGTTGACAAAGCCAAAGTAGACCTTATTCGAAACCTACCATCTCCAACAAATGTGAGGGAGGTTTGTTCTTTTCTTGAACACGCAGGGTTCTACAGACGCTTTATTAAAGATTTTTCTCATATTGCACAACATTTATGCCGCCTACTGCAGAAGGAGACGCCATTCTCCTTTGATGAAGACTATCAACGTGCCTTTGGAAAGTTGAAGGAGCTTTTAACTTTAGCTCCCATCCTTTGTGCCCCGGATTGGTCCTTGCCCTTTGAGCTTATGTGCGATACCTCAGACTATGCAGTTGGAGCTATTTTAGGGCAACGCAAGGACAAGAAACCTTATGCCATTTACTATGCCTCTCGGACTCTGGATGAAGCTCAGATCAACTACACCACGACCGAGAAGGAGCTACTTATTGTAGTATTTTCCTTAGACAAATTTCGATCATATCTGCTTCAGACTAAGGTAATGATTTACACAGATCATGCAGCATTGAAATACTTAATGGCAAAGAAAGATGCAAAGCCTAGGCTTATTCGATGGGTTCTACTTCTCCAAGAGTTTGACATTGAGATCAAAGACAAGAAAAGAGTAGAGAACGTTGTGGTAGATCATCTCTCACGAATTGTACATGACAAAGAGGAATTCGCTGACATCAAGGAGAATTTTCCAGACGAGCAGCTTTTCAGAATTCAGACAAGTCCACAAGAAACTCCATGGTATGCAGACATTGTGAATTATCTTGTGACAAGGGAGTTTCCAGCCAATATGCCTAAAGCAAAATGAGATCACCTCAAGTATGTGGCGCGGCAATATGTGTGAGATGAGCCTTATCTGTGGAAACATTGTGTTGATGCATTAATTAGAAGGTGTGTTCCAGACATCAAGCATAGATCGATCCTTGAATTTTGTCACACTAAAGCCTAGGAAAGTGAAAGGTTAGCTTAAGTTCCACTAGTGTCCTTGTGTTTACATGGTGCTGAACTTAAGCTAACCTTTCACTTTCCTAGAAGCAAATTGATTTAGGCAAATTAGTGAATATAATAGGTGCATTTTATTATCAAAGTTCATATCTTAGTATCTTTCCACTAGATTCACACATCAAAATCCAACATTCTTTATATTGTTAATTGGATGGTGATGGATATTTCTCACCTGAAAGCAAACTAGTCCATTTTTTCATACTTTCTTATAGAACAACACAGAGATGGAAGCTCTCACAAGAACAAGAATGAAAGTCTATTTATTCATTTCATTACCTGCCATAAGAACTCTTCTAGCGATGGATCAGACCTGAGCATTGAAAGTATCTTCTGATTTTCAATGAAAAAACACAGAACCACTGAACCTGTGATGAAATCACATATATATGGGGCTTTCCATAAAGCCCAAAGTACTCCCATGAGTAAAAGTTGGATGCAGCGAGTGCTTGTTTATTATGCTCTTACTCGTCCACTGCCACAAATAGTTCTTATTTATGATAGTATCCATCAGAAACCAGAAAATATAGCCACAAATGACTTTAATTACATTGACTACCCCAGTGGAAATAAGCCAATTACCAGAAGGGTTGGAGCCCTCTTTGTAAAGGGTCACACCACGTAATGTCATTGTTTCCTTGGTACAAAATTCAAGTGATCCACGAACTGAAGCAGGCAGAGCTCCCATCAGAGGTTTGAGATTAATCAAAGCAGTCATTTTTGGAACCTTTACTAATGGGGGATTCTCTAGCTTTATCAGGTCAGTCTGCATGAGAACAAGAAGATAAATTTTTTGTTATCTTAATGATTCAAAAATCTAATAATCATTGCAGAAATGAAAATGCACCAAGAGACACCTGAACAGCATCACGAAGATGAAGCATCTCTTTTTCTTCCAGCACGCCAACCTTCTCCAGGTTTTGGAGATAAACAATCAAGCGGTTCAGAAGATAGTATGCTACTTGTCTTGTTTTCACAACACGCAAAACTTGAATCAGTTATACAAAATTTATATCAGCACAAAAGATCGTGTGAGAATATTCATCATAAGCAAGAACTAGAGGATAAAACTATGAGGTTCAATGGACTTTGATTAAGAATTTTCAAAAAGGAATCCAGTAGTACCTTCTCATAGTAAAAGTTGATTTTAATTTTCTAAGACCTAAAAATGTCACAAGCATAAATCAAAATTCCTAGGACTCTAGCATGCAAAAACTCATAGATAAGCCACAAATAGAAGACTCTTAAGAATTCTAAATCATGATTAAGAAAAAAATAAACCTAACTAATTATATACATGTGATCGACTTATTCTACACTCAGCTCAATTATTAACACAAACAAATAACAATACTACTGAAATTCCATAACCCTAGATTTCCATTAAACATGGATAATTCATATTTTGTGCTAGGTATCCCCTAAACACCATTGACCTAGACTAAGTATCCCCTAAATCTAAATTAAAGAATTAAGAACCAATTATCTTCATGCAAATCGAAATCTAGAATAAGGAACACATGGAAAAGTTATTAAAATTCATATATGTAATAAAACAAAAATAAACACATTGTCTTTACAAACAAAATAATACAAATACAAGGAGAACTACGGAGCAAAGGTTCCATTAACACTTTTTAATTTTCGGTATCCCCTGCAAAATCTCGAGTGGATGGATACTTAGGTGGAAGCTACACACCTTTTAACGAGACTAAGCGTATTTAGAAGTGTGAGATGAAGATTTTGAGAGGTGGTGGTGTTGTAGTTTTCCTAGCACTTGGAGAGTTTTGATGTGAAAAGCCTTTGTGGAAATTTGGGCATCAAGAGAGTGTGAGAGATAAGTGATCGGCAAAGGAAAGAAAAATAGTGGAGAGGCAAGAAATGTGGAGAAAAGAATGAGGGATAGAGCAAAATGGGAACAGAGGAAATGTGGAGAAAATTTCAGGATTTCAGGGATGAATGAGGAATTGTTGGATGGGCAGCCAGCCCCCCTATTTTTAGGATTCCAAGTTGCTCTTCCATTCCTTTTTTCTTGTTGTCAACCGGTTGCTTCTTTCTTCTTGTTTTCTTTGCTTTCTCCACTTCTTCATTATTCCTCTTACTTGTCGGTTCTTCATCTTCCATTTTTCTTTTTCTTTTTCCTTCTTTGATTACTTTTCTCCATTTCTACACTTTTCTACCTACTCTCTTCTTCGTATCCTTTTCCCTCTTCCTTGCTGATTGTTCTCCATCTCTCTTCATCTTTTTTCTTTTCTTGTTTGCTTTTCCTTGCCAACTAACATTTCTAGCATCACTTTTTGGTCTTGTCCTTTTCTTCTCTCAACTTTTCTTCTTTCAATTCACTCTTGCTAACAACTAACCAATCAATATCTACTCTTCATGCATGCAAGCAACCTTTACATACTTCTTTTTCTTCCTTCCATTATTTGCCTTGCCAAATTGTTTCTTCCTTTGATTGATTATGGTAAGCAATGCAATACATTCCTTCTTTATTCTTTGTCTTGCCGGCTTGCTTCTCTTCCATCTTCACTCATTTGCAAACATGATACACTAGTTAGTGTAGTTAATGTCATTTACTCCGTCTCTTTTGGTCAACACCTGAAAATAACAAAATAAATAAAAACTAACGATACTAAGTGAATAACATAGTTAAACGTGAAGATAAATACATTAATTAATACGCCTAAAATACATAGATCGGTACCCTTTTTCAATTAAATCATTTCAAAAGCGAAAAATATTAGCCATGGCCATAACAGTAAAATAATTACCTTCTCATTCTCACAATTGATGTTCTTCGGGACGAACTCGACGGATACATATAAAAGATTTAAAAGTCGGTCTCCATATAAAGACTAGAACAAAAAAGGACTATTAAGTTCTACATACTTTAACTTTAAAGCCTCAAAGTAGCAAACAGACCTAGCTATAGCAATGAACTCTGAAAACAACGGGAATTGGTTTTAATAACATGGTGTATGTAAAGTGGTTAAGATAAATGATTGTTATCAATTCTGACGAAATATGTGAGTAAAAAAATACCCTTTACTTGCGTTGTTACATTTGTATCACCTTCGTTACGTACTTACGTATTGGATAACGCATATAACGAATAACGTAATCATAAAACGAATCAAACCATGTTACACGGTCTGCCATCTGAAGAAGCAGCTGTGGTTGCATTTTTTTTTTTAATAGTTGAATTTTATTCAATCTGGAAAAATACAGAAAGATGGAGAGGGTATCAAACCAAAGTCCCAAACCAAACCCAAAGCAAAAACAAAAAAAAATTGACTAAGTAGGAAGCTCTATACGATAGAAGCCTCTAAAATACATCTTTAGGCACACAAGTATCTAAAAAAACTCACGATATCGACGGCAAATTTCATACTTCACTTCAAACTCATGGTGCATCTCGTTTTAGTGAAGAAGGCATGCAGGGATGGTTTTGGGGCAGCCAAAACCATTGAAGTCGGTGCTCTGGCACAATGTATAAGCACCCATGTTGCGAAATACTAGCCAATCGTTCACCTCCATTTCTGGTAGTTGGTAATCCACCAACAACTTGTCATTTGGATCGCACGTTGGACCGAACAAAGTCGAACAATACGTCGGAGCACCACCAAAACCTTCAGCACTAACCATCGCTCTCTGCTTCTTTTCACTATCGTCAGTACATTTGAGAACAATGCACGACTCGTATAGGGTCTTCGGCTCCACACGCATCATGGATCCATAATTACCATCGTTTATCCAGTATTCTCTGATAGTCCCTCTAACTCGCTTCCCTATGATGTTGGTGACAGCCGTGAAAACCGACTCCGCAAAGTACCGACCAGGCTCCGCGATCACTTTCAAGTTGCGTTGCTCCTCTTCTGAAAAGTACTTGTCCACGGCAGTTTTCACGGCGGCTGCCGCGGGTTCGAAGTACAGTGCGTCGGAGACAAAGCCACCGCCAATGTTCAACACATGCATGGGGGGTATGCAGAGCCTAGCCGCCTCCTGAAAAACTGCCTTTGCTGCCTCTATGGCTGTTTCGTATGCTTTAGAATTGTGGGACTTGCTTCCTATGTGAAATGAGACACCAACAACTTTGAGTCCTGCGGTTTGAGCAGCTTCGAGGACCGAAGACACTTCTTTAGGAAGAACACCGAACTTGGAGCCCAATGGATACATGCACCCACTCTCGTCTGGAGATTTGATGCGAATCAACAACGAACATGCCGGGTGAAACTTTTGAATCTTATCAACCTCAGTTAGTGAGTCGAAAGTGGTTAGGTTAACGCCAACTTCAGCAGCGTACTTAATGTGAGAGATAGCTTTGCATGGATTGGCATAGATGATGCGAGCCGGAGAAACTCCAAGAGCCAAAATTGTCTCAATCTCGGACCGACTTGCGCAGTCGAAACTTGAGCCATGAGCCACCATGACGGCGAGGAGGGCCGGGTGTGGATTGGTTTTGACGGCGTAGAAAGGTTGGACCATTGGAAGGTTGCGTTTCCATGTGTCCATGAGGTTGTTGACAACACCCAAATCCATCACGTAAAATGCTTCTTCACTTGGCTGTTTCTTGATCATCGACCTGATTTTCTCAAGGAAAGCTTCGACATCATTACTCAGCCCGATACTCCCCATCGTCACCCAATTTAATTAACGAAGCAGATATAATTGTATTGTAACAACATACACAGAGCATAAAATTAATGTATATGGTCTAGATATTTATAGGAAGGGTTCTCTTTATAGGAAATAGGAAATAGCTGAAGTAAACCATAGAAAGTTGCAGAAAAAAATAGAGTTTTGAAACTTGTGCTTCCATTGAATTGAATGGAACTATTACATGAATGACATTTATGAGAAAAGAAGGGGACTATGTTAGAAAAATTCTATTGTGCTCCGGAGTTTCAATACTCTCCAATTTTGGAGCGTTGGATCACTTTTACGGTTCCCAATTTTGAAGAAAATAAAGTTATTCAACGCTCCAAAACTATGAAATATTGAAACTTTGGAGTACTGTAGAACTATGTTATATATGCTATCTATCTATATATTTATATCTATACTATTTATTAAGGGAAGTGGGGTTGTTTCCCCACTTTTACAATTTTTTCTGATAATGTCCTTTTCACTTAGGTTGGGAATTATATATTGAGGACTAAATATTAGATTACAGACCTCGAATGGCATAATATCATTTTTTACAAAATGAAACCATCTGTTACATCATATCTTACCAAAATATCACAACATCATGCTATGCATCCTTATAAGGTTCGAGACATTTAAAAATTCACAAAAGGGTCTCCAACATATGGTTTTACATGGCCATAGAAAAAAAAACTAAAAACATAAATAATTAGCAACAAATCTAATTTTTAAGGCTTCCGTATTGACTTTGGCTTTGTGCTTGTGCTTGTGCTTGTGCTTGTGCTTAGCAGCCTTGATCTATCCTGATGTACACTTCAACCTCTTTTGTTTAGGTTCACTGGATGACCCCTACAAATATGATCATGTATTAGAAACCAAAATGTAAATTCCATTAAATTTAGAATGGCACAACATGAAATGTAAAATTATACCTGACCAACAAAATTTAGAGTTGTTGATGTTTGAGACTGCATCATTGCATAATCATTCACCTCAGTTTCAATAGGGGGTTCTTCATCTGTAGGAATCTTATCACCAACATTTTTAGGTGCAATAGGAGCTTCTTCATTCACTTGAGTAAGGACCTCATCATTAACATTGTTATTAGCAACAACAGATTCTCCATTCACATTTTCAGGCACATGTTCAAGAACTACTCCATTTGGTACAAGATTTTCTTCATTTGGTCGCTGCATAATCAAATTGAAAATGCATAACACACACCGTCTCATCAAACAACAACGTAAATTTTAAATGAACCACGTATCAGTAAATACCTGGTTGTTTATGCCGCGTGTCCTTTTGTTATGGTCTCTTTTCTTACAAAATCAACATTTGACACGGGAATAATAAGACCTAGACAACTTCTCTGTATTTGGGGGAGGTGGTTCCTCACCAGGACCCTTAGTTCTAGAGCCTTTAGGCCTACCAGCTTGCCTCCACTCCATAGGTGGTGCCATTAGTCACTTTAATTTCCCACTCGTCTGGCCCTATTATTGGTTCAATAGCTGGTTCATAGGCTCTCATGTATGCCTCTTTCGTAATATATTCATCAACAAATTGATCTTGTAATCACCCCTTCGAGTAAATAGCTGCAATAGTATGTGAACAGGGGAGGCCGGTCCTGTCCCAATTTCTACATGAGCAAGACCTCCAGTCAAGCCAAACAAAGTGTTCAGAGATGACACCAGATGAACAAGAAGCACCCCTCTCATGAACTTCAAACCTCATTGGACTTGATTCCAGTGCTCTATATTGGTGACTCCAATCTGCATTTTTCTTCAACGTTTTCTCAATTCTTGTACCAACAACACATTTCCATTTATCAATTGAGTTCCTTCTATTTGCTTGTCTAGTCATACATGTCGTTCTTATGTGCTCCAAGAGTGAAATAATAAGTTTTTTCCTCGCTCGAACTATACTTGCATTAAAAGACTCAGAGTGGTTGTTGAGAAGGATGTCAAATTTGAATTTGGTATCGAAGTGAGATCGAGACCAATGTATAGCAGGCATGTATATAACAATGTAACCGAGCATTATATACAAAAGGACCATATAAGCATATAACTTGTCACATTTCTATATATACAAGTCAAACATAAATCTTACTAAACTCTTATAACCTTGTACACTTTTCTAAAATATAAACTTACCTCTTCACACATCATTCCCATGCTTTGTAATCAGCTACTCTCATCTCTTCCATACATCTGTTGAACTGTATTATTGTGGTTGCTCTAGCATAGCTCCATAACTTTTGCTTCAGAAACAGACCATGATGTCCATTCCCCTTAAAGTTGTTAAGTAAGTGTCTTACACAATGTCTGTGATGAGCATTTTGGAATAATGACATAATTGCGTGGTCAAGTCCTTTTTGTTTGTCTGAGATAAATACATAATGCTCATTGTCAATAATATCAAGGCCCTCTTGCAAATATTCTAGAAACCAAGTCCAAGCATCTCTGTTCTCCATCTCCACAATTGCCCATACTATTGGATACATACTATTGTTACCATCGATACCTACAGTAGCCAAAATTTGACCCTTGTGACCACCTTTAATATGTGTACCATCCAAGCATATCACTTTTCTACATCCTCACTTCCAACCAGTTTGCAGTGCCTCAAAACATATGTACATATGCTAGAACTTGCATTTTTCACCATCAATTTCTATTTTAATCTAAACAGAGGTACCTAGATTCCTTTTTTTTTAACTCAGCAGCATAAGACTTGAGCATATTGTATTTCTCCTCAACAGACACTTCACCAAGCTTTTTTGCAATACTCATAGCCATATAAGCCATCTGAAATCCAATGATCATGTTGTAATCTCTATGCACAACATTTTGAACTCCTTCTCGGCTCCATTTATCATCATTTAAAAAGTTGTGAAGATACTCCTTGGCAATGAATGGAGCTTGCATGTGGTACACTTTTCTCTTTAATACATTACACTTGTGTTATGGTCTGTAAGTCCTCACATACATGGTACTGCTCTCTCTGTCTCCAGTGGATGCATATATATAAAAAGGGACGTTAGGTGAAGTCTTGCAAAGGCACTGAACCTTATAAGTTCTGTTGATAGGGAACCTCAACTCTTTCTTGGTCAAAATGGCATATTTTCTCAAAGCATCCTTAAACACTCAAGAATTTGGGAATGCCATTCCAATCACAAACCTTGGATCCTTCATATCTTGATTCTCATTGAATTCTAGCCATTGTGAATATCGTACCTCTTTTTTGACTTGACCTTAAAAGGTCCCCTGTCTTAATCAGGTTCATCTGAACCACTATAGACGCTCTGAAATCCATCTAAGTTGTGTGTTGCTTCCTCATCTAATATATGGCCAGTAAATCCCATCTCTTCAGCTTCGGCGACCATATTAAGATCACCATCAACATGTTGAGTCTACTGTAAATTCATCATCTTCTTCATTAAGTTCCCAATCACTATCAATAAACTCCTCATAGATCGGATCATCTGAACTTGAACCATTATCCATTTGTTCAGCTACACAAGAACACTCTCCTTTGTTCCTTGTATTATATCTCCTTTTCAGTCTTGTTTTCTTTTTGTTTCCCTTTCTCTTCCCTCTGTCATCTTCATTTAATTCTGCATGAACCATTTTTCTTTTCCTTTACTTCTACCACACTAATTCACATTAGTTGCTGCTTCATTACTCTCAACAACCTTCTCTGTCTGCATGTCTTGTTACCTCTGCACATGGGAGGGTGTTGCTGCATTAAGTTGAACTGTTGAAGCACTTAAGACATGGCTGAAATCAGTTACGTCATCACCTTTTGAACCACCTTCAATGTCATTCCAAGTATGAACCATGTACACTAAGTGATTTGGTGCCTCGTTAAGAAAATCTAACTCACTCTCAGCAACCCTTTTTCGTGCAGCCAAACACACTATGTAAAGGTTCACTACTTTCATACTTCATCTACCTGTCTTTGGAACCATCCGAAGCCCTCTTCACTCCCTGGTATCATGTACCAATATTCTATAGGCCCTTGCACATAACCTAATTCACTAGCCCAACTATTTATATCTTCCCATGTCATAGAATCAGCATTTACGACACCAACATAAACTACTTCCCCTCCTATGTAAACATTGTTTACTCCACCTTGCTTAAAAAATGTACCACCATGATTTATTCTCACAGTAAAACAACCATCTGCAAATACCAACCAACAATAACACTTATTCAATTATAATTTAATCCATTATATCGAAATAGACAAAAAGTCATTCTAAACAAACCATATTTCCCCACGAAACACAAGACCATTCCTTAAACAATTTTTACTTTATAGACACTAACATGCAATTTTTGAATGGAATAATAAATCAAATGAAATAGATTATATATCGCATACCTCCAAGCTCAGGGGGATCTCCATTTAATCGAAAATATCTCCAATACTTGGCCATAATCACACCAGAAACGAATCAGAATATTCAATTGTCTTTTGGAAAGAAAAGGTCGACATTGAGAATAATGTTGGAACTTAGTTTAAACAGTTGGGGGCTAGGGTTTTAATCGAGTTTTGGTGTTTAACTATGAACTTCCAAATAGGTTTACAACATAGTATGACCAAATTAACCTTGAGAAAAATGGCAGCTGTAGTATAATTAGAGGGAAGATGGATGCCCTGTTTAATTTGGAGGGAAGAATTTGGCGGGAATGGGTCATTCGGTAGAAAGAATTGGAGGGAAAGCTTGTATGACCAGTTTAACCCTGAAATAATGCTAGCTGGCATCAAGTCAACAGAGGAGTCACAATGAGGTACGAGAACTGAATCGGGGTCAATATCTCAAGTACATGTTTGAGTTAAAATATAAGTGAGGTACCGTTTTGATGAATGACTGATACTTGAGGGACTATTGGTAAAATTTTCTTTTAAAATCTTTCAGAAACTATTTATGTCCAGGGATATAAATGTAAAAACAAAAAAGAATTACAAAAAGAGATAAAGAAAATAAAAGCTAATATCTAGGATAACTTCCACTACCACATTTTTGGGCATTATCAACGAAATGGAAAACTAAGGCCGACGATTTAAAAAATCGTCGACAATAGTTTTCCCTATTGCCAACGATTTGGAGGAAAAAATTGTTGGCAATAGTATTATTGCCGACGATTCCCCCAAATCGCCGGCAATAATTCGCCGGAAATAGCCAAAAAAAAAAACTATTGCCGGCGACATGGGGAAAATCGCCGGCAATAATATATTATTGCCACGGCAAAAACTATTCACGAACACTATATTAATGCCGGCAATTTTCCCCATGTCGCCGGCAATAGTTTTTTTTGGCTATTTCCGACGAATTATTGCCGGCGATTTGGGGGAAAATCGCCGACGATTATTTTAAATCGTCGGCCTTAGTTTTCCTCCAAATCGTTGGCAATAGGGAAAATTATTGCCGACGATTTTTTAAATCGTCGGCCTTAGTTTTCCATTTCGTTGGTAATGCCCAAAAATGTGGTAGTGTTCGTGCAAAACTGAAAATGTTTAACCGCCTACTAAGTACTCACCTATAACCACCGACACCTTTGCCTTCAAATGTTTAGGTTTTTTGTGTTTTGTATCTAATTTAATTACATTAAAATACAACAAATTTCAACTTTATATTTATTGTATGTCAAAAAAATTATAATAAATTGCACACGCGATGCGTGTGTGTTGGTATTTAGTAACACTAATATGAGTGCGTGTAATTTAATTAAAATTTTAAATCAGAGGCAGTTAAAACAATAGAAATAAGCAGTTTTTTTTGTTTGGGAACATATGAAGTAGTTGACGTGGAAATAACGAGATAAGTGAAACAAAATTACAAAATTGCATCGAAAGAATGAGAGGGAGGGATAAAAACAGAAAAAAGTTATTTGTTGATTACATAAATAACCTTATGTTATTTTACTATATCTAATTAATATAAAAAGACATATATAATAAGAAGATTTTGACAAAAATGGAAAACAAATCCACTTCTCTTAACAATAGTATAGATATAACGTATTGTTAGCATAGATATTTAGCGCGCTAGTCGTCTTTATCTCTAACTAGTTAGGAGAAACATGAAATTTTGAAGGTTTCTTATTGTTGCTTTAATCTGGTTCATGAGAATTGTGTGCGCCGCTGACGTACGTGACTCTGCATGAGACTTTTTGGATCTGCAAGCTGAATTTTCCACTACAAAAACCTTTTTTCCCGGCACATTTTTTGTGTGCTTGCATATACTATGAACCATAAAATTCCACGTTTGTGCGGGCGCATGGGAAACTTCAAAAGAATGAAAAAACTTGGCAAATTTGGTTCACCGAGATTCAAACTCGTGGCCAGCTAGTTAACCCGAAGCCACGCCAAAGAGGAATAATTTGTTACCGTTTTCAGAAATCAATGACCAAAGGTAGTTAAAAAATTAGGTTAAAAAGTATTTTAGACATTTAAAGGTTTGAAATATTAATGATTGTTATGAAAATAGAAACAAAACTAAGGTAAGCTACTTGTTCGAGCACAAAATATCTCCCGCGGAGAGATCCTTCCGCGAAGCAGTCTCTTTTAACAGGTTCGGATAGCTTTAACCACAAGTATTGGTTTATCTTGTATTGTGTGCTTCGTATGCTGGTGTGTCACCGTTATTCAACAGAATATGGACTGTTTACAGCTACCTGACTTCTATATAAAGCAATTTAGACAGGGAGAGCACCAACCCTATCCGAATAGGTCCTTCTCGCCTAGTAACCTAGGACTTTTAGATATGTGTCTCTAGCAGAGCCTTCGAAATTGATACCTCACACGCCCTTATCCGTGCAAAGCAGAGCAACTTCTCTGACGATGTGTTGAGAACACTTGCTTCCTTAGAGTATCTAAACTCTCAGCCTACAGTATCCAAACTCTCAGCCTACAGGTGACAAGCTCTTCAACTTTCCAGTAGCAATTTGCATCCTTAGAGTCGCAATACTCTCACTCGACAGGTGACAAGCACTTTGACCTTCTGGTTGCAAAGAAGATAGAATCTCGAAGACGAGATGTCTGTCTAGGTGTATTTGCGTATAGCAAATGTTTTATATTTTTGATCGGGGACCTCTTCCACAAAGCTCTTACTCTCCTTATATACTCGCATACCAGCAGTCATTTAATTCTATTAAACTTCCTCTGTTCTTGCTCTTAGAATCCCAATATAATTCCAACACCAGCACACGGGTTATTAATCCTTATAGATATTCAATATTATCACAACTCTTCTATCAAAGAAACCTATCTGAGATAAAACAGATATGATAGGTATCCAAGCCGCATGGAATCAGCTAACTAATGTATCACAGTTCTAACTGAACTCTATTTCCTGTACTCGGCTGCTCGCCAAGCTCTCTTACAATTCACGGGCCGTTCGCCAAGACTTCAGCCATTCTTGGGCTACTCGCCAAGACTTTAGCCATTTAAGTCTAATATGAAATATTTATTTCAGGCCCAAACAGTACTAAATTCTTGAAAGAATTATTGGTTGAATTTTTATAAAATTTTGAAATGTGGCAAGAAGTTTTTCCCAATTTCTCTTTAATGAGTTTAATTATTTCAAAAATATTTGATTTATTTGTTTAATTTTTAATAATTAATTATATTTTTGTCGATTATGTCATCCAAATATGAATTCACGAGGAATTATCGATTACAGTTATGTTGAGATTCGCTATTGAGGCTACGCGCGCAGGAGTGGGATATGGAGAGGAAATCGACCGGCTTAGAAACCAATGAGAGGCTTATCGACGGCCGGCGGAGCTGGGAATATGTTAGGGACAGAGGAGGAGTGTTTCTTGAAGGAGAGCTCCGTCAAATACAACTCCATATCGATCGATCGCCGGATGAGTGTTTATTGAATGAGATTATGTGTGTTATATTATTAACCATGGGCATACCAGTAATTGAGTTGTTTCAGAATTGAAGGAACATACGTGAATGGACTCTACTTTCAGAGTACGTATGAGATTGAACTCTACTATAGTTTGGACGTCTATACTCTGTAGTAGTGGTACACTTCAAATGTAAAGCCTATAAAGTAGCAATTCAATCAGTATCACCAGACCTAGCTAAGCTAGTTGTTAAAAAAAAACCCACAAAATTTCATATAGCATAAGTGTTCACTTTCGTTACGTTGTTATATTCATATCACCCCCTTGAAGTATTCGATAACACATAACGTAATCATAAAGCTAATGATAGCAATGCAAGCTACATGTCGTTCATTAAGAACTTTATTCAATCCGAAAAAAATACATAAAGATGAGGAGCGTATCAACCCAAAAAACCAAAGCAAAAGCCTAAATAAACTGAAGGGAAACGGAAAAACTAACTAGGTCTCCACCATAGGCCTCCAAAATACATCCTTGGACACACGGAGTAACTAACAAACTCACGTTATCGATAGTGCACATTTCATACTTTTACCACCATTGCCATATAAGCCAGTGTCCCGACTTTGTGTACACAAGATGTGCACTCCTTAGTTAACTACTTTGAGCCTACATGTTTAAACTTTATGTCATCACTCACATATCTCTGACCGTAAACCTTAGAATAGTTATATCTTTACCCTTGTTCTAGGACTTGGTAGAGCTATACATGAGACAAATATGTGAAGACGGCGACAATGTCGAAAAGTGATGCAAAGAATTAAGTGTGAGGTATCAAGCTAGTGTTTCAAAAAAAATGATGAATGACAAGAAAAAAAAATGTGATGTCTAGCTTGATACCCGAGTTAACTGTTGATGAAAACAATGATGTGAAGGCCCAACAAGATGAAAATCGGCCACAAAAGTGAGAAAGTTCATGGTTGTAAAGTTTGAAGAAGTCTCTTATTTGGTGCTCTACTGGGTTCTAGAATTATATTTGAATTCCTTATCCATTTATTCTTTAACCTATGAGCCAAGCCCCATTACAAACCATGAAGCCCTTTTGATCCTCAAGATGGCAGCCTTTGATCTATGGAGATTTGTCACAAGTGTAAGCTTATGGTGTGGTCCATTTGGCAAGTAATTGAGTTGAGTGAATACCTTAGACATACTTTGAGAGAAACACTTTTGAGAGCATATACCTGTGAGGTTGAATCTTGACTTGTTTTTCGCATGCTACAGCTTTACATTCACCATGATTATGTCTTCGTCATACATATTACATGTGTGTCATGCATTGAAATTAACTTTCGAAATTTTACGGAATATAAATTTGGAGTCATTCTAATCTTGGTGTCACAATTATGGAAGATTGCTGAGACAATTTGTTAAGGGTATTAGAGTCATGTAGTTAGAGTCTTGGAGTCTTTTCAGAGTCTTAGTTTAGTGTATTGCTCGAGGACTAGCAATGTCTAAGTATGGGGTATTTTGATAGTCGCATATTTATGCGTCTATTCGGTATTTAATTTGTTCCCTATATTTAGTTTATTGTTATTAATCGAGTGAATTAATTATGTTTATTTGTCTTTATGTGTTTTGGAGATTAATGGAGAAAATGAGATTAAATAATATATTTTGAAGCTGTTTGGCGAGGAACTGCCTGGCGAGGGAATTTTAAGAATGAGGTGACATATGCTTGGCGAGACGTGATGCAGGAGGAGAGCTAATTTTATATATTTGTATATATGAGATTGCTAGCAAAATGAGAGTACGTACGATGGTTTTGGTTCTTGGCGAGCAAAGTTGGTGAGAGAAGAAGTGGAAGTGGACTTGGAAATCAAATAGGAATGAATAAATAAAGAGTCCTAATTGGAGTTTGATTGGAGTCATGCACGTGATCAACTTGCTAGTCAATTAACCTAGCTTAAACATATATATATATATAGCAAGTGGGGGGCTGAAAAAGTAGGTACGGCTGGCTTGCAAGGAGATTGAGAAGAGACAAAAATAGAGGATTCAAGCGAGCACAATTGCGACGTTGCCAAGAGTTCTTCTTTCCCCATCATTTAAAATATTCTTTCATTAATTCTTTGATGTTATTATTTAAGATTATGAGTAGCTAATTTTCCTTTGTTAATGGGTTGCTTGAAGCCCCGTACATGAAGTCTTTTTAATACATACACTTTAATCTAGTTTTGCATATTTTATGAATGATGTTTCTTTCTCTGAATGATCACCGTATGAATTCTTGTATGTTTGCTTTGGTGGCCAACTTAGTATGCATGCTAGGGTTATAGTTTCATGAGATACGGGCGACTGAAGATAATTTCTTCCACCAGATTCTC
Organism: Geum urbanum; assembly: GCA_946800695.1. Lineage (NCBI taxonomy): Eukaryota > Viridiplantae > Streptophyta > Magnoliopsida > Rosales > Rosaceae > Geum > Geum urbanum. The sequence continues at coordinate 59,209,893 of OX327005.1, read as the reverse complement.
TATAGTGATACGCCGATTTTACCGTCGGGAGATTGAAATCTATAGGTCTAGCGAGACACGCTCATAGTGTACATGTGAAACCTTGTAGCTTCTCGAACCTTTTGTAGAACTTAATGCTTCCTTCTTTGTAAACCTTGGGGTCCATGACTATAGGTTCATAGAGGGATAGATGTAGGGGAGGTCCATGACAAACCTACTTAGGCATAATGATTAGGTAATAAGATGTGGTTGTAACGATCAACTCTTCCTGGGAACTTTCATTCATTGGATATGTGCATTAGGTTAAGTATGTGTTAGATAGATGGAATGACGGTGGTGGATTGCATTCCTCTTAACTCTTTAATCATATAGTTTAAATCCATTCGCATTCATTAGCATATTTATTTTCAGCATTTACTTTCTGCATTAGCTGTAGCTTAGCCGATTTATTTCGGTAACCAAATCAACTTCGAATACCCTCAAATTTTGTGTGATAGTCCGCCACTGTGTCTAGTTCAATGTGTCAAAATTTCGTAGCATTTGAGTCTGTCTAGCTTAGGTTCGCATATCATTATTGTTCTGTAGTCGAGTCTGTCAGCATAGTAGTGTGTTAGGATTTAGTTTCACCGATTCCTCGTGTTCGATAACCCCTATTTATCTTACTACATTGATATATCCAGGTTGTGAATAGGGTATCTTTGAGAGGTGTTGATCCGCCTTGTCAATCATCGACATGATTTTCTCAAGAAAACCTTCGTCATCATTTCTCAGCCTGCTACTGCCCATGCTTACCCAATCTAATTAAAATTAACAATATATATAGTGTTTGTTGCAAGAGAAAGTAGAATAGATAGAAAGTAGTTTTCCTTTTCATTGATAGAATGCCTTATATACAGTTTTCCTTTTCATTGATACAATCTGTTACAATAATTATTCCAGTATAACAGGGATTCTTTATATCTATCTACTCAATAACCATATCTAACTAGGACAAGACACACACCGGGATTAATGGAGAATAAATCTTCTTAAACACTCCCCCTTGTGTCGATGGCCGTAAGAATGATGCATGACTTGTTATTTCATTAAAAACCTCGCCAAGCAAACAAAAACCTCATAGGTAAAACAAAAGCTTGGTTTAAGGGAAAAAGAGTACAACGCACCACATACTAAAAATACTACAGGTGAGGTAGACTCTCCCTGATCTCTACAGAAATGTAACTCCCCATAACTGTAAACTCAGTCTAGAAGTTCTGATAACCTTCTCATCCCAATGCTTTTCACATGTTTCACAAAAGTAGATATAGGAAGTGACTTGGTAAACAAGTCCGCAGCATTATCAACAGAACCTATCTAGCTCACATGAATATTCAACAGCTGTTGTTGTTGCTGATTAAAGAAAAACTTCGGCGATATATATTTTGTATTGTCACCCTTAATGAAACTCAACTTTATCTGTTCAATGCATGCAACATTATCTTCAAAGATGCAAGTAGGATCAGTAACAGTAGATTTCAATCCACTAGAGCCTCGAATATGACCTATGATTGACCTGAGCTAAACACATTCTCTAACTGCTTCATGCAAAGCAATTATCTCAGAATGATTCGAGGAAGTAGTACCAAGGGTTTGCTTTGTTGATCTCCAAGAGATCGCTATGTTTCCCATAGTGAAAACATAACCGGTCTGTAAACGACCTTTATGTGGGTCAAAGAGGTACCCAGCATCAGCAAATCTAACCAGCACATCAACCGGCGTTTTGGAATAGGGAATAGCATGAAAACCTTTTGAAATATGACCAATTTTCGACGGTTCGAGAGAATCCCTCGACCGGTCAATGAAGTGACTCTAGTCGATCTAGGGTGCAGGTTTCGACGGGTCGAGGAAAATCCTCAATGGTAAATCCCCAAAATTTGTTTCAACTTTCTCTTTTCTGAGAATCTCATGTTTTTCTCTATATTCTTTGTAAGGGAAGAATAAACCCATATCAGTGGAACCTTTCAAGTATCTAAAGAGTTGTTTCACTCCGTTCCAATGACGTTGCATTGGTGCAGAGCTAAATCTTGCCAACAAGTTCACTAAGAATGCAATATCTGGACGTGTGCACTGAGCTATATACAACAAAGCTTTAATAGCACTAAGATATGGAATTTCAGCTCCCAAGATCTCATCATCATCTAACGGACGAAACGTATCTTTCTTGGGGTCCAGACTGCGTACAACCATTGGTGTGCTAACAGGGTGTGCTTTGTCCATATTGAATCGCCTAAATATCTTTTGGACATAAACAGACTGGTGAATAAGAATTCCACTAACTCGATATTCTAGCTCTAATCCAAGACAAAATCGAGTCCTACCAAGGTCTTTCATCTCAAATTCAGATTTTAAGTAGCAAACAGTCTAATTGATCTCTTCAAGAGTTCTAATGATATTCATATCATCAACATAGACAACTACTATAGAAAATTCTGAACTTATTCTTTTAATGAACACGCAAGGGCATAAATCATCATTCTTATATCCCTTCCCAATCAAGTAGTCACTGAGGCGTGTATACCATATCCTACCAGATTGCTTCAATCCATACAGTGAACGTCTCAACTTTATAACATGAGCACTCTGTGGTTTAGAGTTACTTGATTTGGGTATAGCAATGTCATCTGGCACTCTCATGTATATCTCTGAATCAAGATCCCTATAGAGATATGCAGTAACCACATCCATCAGCAGCAGACTAAGCTTTTCGGACTACCAAGCTTATCAGGTAGCGGAAGGTGATGATGTCCATAATTGGAGAATACGTCTCCTCATAATCAATTTCAGGGCGCAGAGAGAAATCATGCGCTACAAGTCTAGTTTTATAACGCAAGATCTCATTATTCTCATTACGCTTCTGAACAAAGACCCATTTATGTCTAACTAGCTTAACATTCAGTGGGCATAGCACAACCGGACCGAAAATTTTCCTTTTATTCAGAGAGTCTAGTTCAGCCTAGATTTCTTCCTTCCATTTCGACGAATTTGCTCTACGTTGACATTCATCAACTGAGCGGGGTTCCACTTCATTGTTGTCAATAATCTCCTGAGCGACGGAATAAGCAAACATATCATCAACTAACATGGAAGATCTATCCATAAGAACATGCGCATCATTTGTTCTAAGAGAGATTTATGAGTTCTCTAATATCACAAAAGGTTCTGGAGCGTCCCCTGATCTACGCATTTTATGCTTGATTCTTAACATCTTTCTCTTTACATTTAGTTTTGTTTAGAACTTAGTATCTTTGTATCTTACTTACTTTATGATTTATAGGACAAAATAATGAGGAAATAATAAAGGAGGCGATTTGGAGCTAAAAGCGTGCTAAGGAGGAAGTTCCTAATTCCGAAGAAGAAATGGTCTTCAAAATGGTTACTAAAATGCATTCCCACATGGTGTCAATAATTGGAAATCAAATGCCAAATGAAAATAGATACCAAAATGGTGGATAAGAAGATGAAGACATTTCTCATGTGCGATCCAAGAAAGAGCGAATATGGCGGAATATATGGAGCAAATAATGGACGAATTTTGGGAGGATATTCCATGAAGATAAATACCTGATTTGAGGGCCAAAATATGTTAAAATATATGGTATATTCGGCCAAGGAAGCTTAGAGGAAAAGGAATGCAAGATTTGAAGATATCAAGATTTCCTACTCCTTGTAGAAGAAGAAAATCTGGGCTGCCAGGTCACCCAACTTCAAAAGGGCACCGAATATGTAAATTAACTCCGAATTTAATTATCAAATATGTTATTTGATATCCCTTGAAGTATTCTTTCCAACGTATTAAGAATCATAATTTTCTGATCTCTACAGCTCCGGGAAAACGCGTTTGAAGACAGACTGTCAGATTTACCCGGGTACATAAGGAAAGTCTTGTTTTGGTAGGAAAAGACCTAATCTTCTTCTATAAATTGGGGAGCTCGACTCATTCATCATCATCACACAATATAGAATCCAAACCTCTACCTCAAACACCTTTCCTCTCATAATTAGCAAATTCCCCCTACAAGGCCAAGCATCCATCTTCTCCACGGATCAAGTGTAATCGGCGCTCTTCGTCTTGCATTTGAGAATCACCACTTGGCGTTTGCAGTGCTCTTCACGGAACAAAAAGTGTAACCATGAGCTTCTCTACTTCATCTCTTCCTTGTAATAGATTTTTTTTAAGTATGATTGTAATAAAGTTTGACAAAAGGTTTTATGTTTCAGATTTACTGTAGTATCTTCCATGTGTTCTTAGTTTTTAACTTTTAATTTGTATGCATGCTTATGTGCTAAAAGCTTGTTAATATGCTAGGTGATACACTCTTCGTTCCTCTCTTGCATGTTTTGTATGATCTTTAGATGATTAAGTTGTTGCGCTCTTCGTTTACAATTTAAAAGCATGTCTATGTATTTTAGGTTGAAGATTAAGAATTTCGTTGACACTAAATAAATATGAGCATGAATTGGCTAGGTGGATATAATGTGTCGATCACTTGTAAATATGTTAGTCTTAGATTTTATTTTCCGTTTAGAAAGCATGTTTAGGATTTTATGTTCTTGTTTGTTTTAACTTGTCTATGAGTTGAAGCATGATAGAACTTAGGGTTTCTCTATGTGTTTTCTGTCATGTTTTGTCTTTATATTTCTTAGATTAATAACCAAACTTTCAAACCCCCCATACATTTTATTTTATGTTTACAAACGTTGTCATGCATTAGTACCCTCTATCCCCGGTTAAGAACAATCTCTACTTATCAATGCTACATCTACAAAAAATGGGTTTTAAATTGCATACGTGTGAGATATGTGTTGAGTGTCTACTTTGTGTTAATATTTGATGCATGTTTTTACGCGTTATCATCCCCCAGAGATGCCAATTGTGATTCAAGTACATAACCATAATCAGAGACAATCTCATGTGAAGGATTCACAACGTTGATGATAAGTAGATCTTTTGGTGCCTTAATGGCCTGCCTTTTAACCGGCAGCTCATCTGTGGATTTTCTTGGTATTCCCTTCTTTCTGGTGAGAGCCGAGGCCGAAGTAACACCATCCACATGACCAGGAGGAATGCCTCCTTGCCCAGTGTTGCTATTAAAAAATTCCTTTACCAGGATTTCCAACCTTGCAAGAACATGAGCAGCAAGTATATCCGCTCTTGTTACTTTAGCAATATCAGCAAATGAATCAGGCATTGAGTCTGTCGCTTGTTAAAGATCGAGTATCCTATACACTTCTATCTCACTCTGAGACATGCATAGGTCATGATGAGACACAGTGGGATCAAACCACGTCAATTCCTGACGTTGAACTGGAATAGAACTATTCCTATCTCCCCCTAAAGGCGGGAAATATGTCTCATCATATTGACAATGTACAAATCTAGCAGTAAAGAGATCTTCTATCGAAGGTTCAAGATAGTGGATTATCTTGGGTGATTTGAAATCAACATAAATACCCAATCTTTGTTGATGACCCATCTTAGTACGTTGTAGAGGCGCAATAGGAACATAGACCGCGCAACCAAAAATGCATAAATGTGAAATGTCAGGCTCATATCCAGTTACTAACTGGTACGTACTGAATGGTTGATGGGCAATAGGTCTAAAACGAAGGAGCATTGCTGCGTGTAACACTGCATAACCCCAAGCAGAGACCGGTAAATTTGTATGCATTACCAAAGCTCTAGACACAAACTGTAACCGCTTGATATGAGCCTCTACTAAACCATTCTGAGAATGGACGTGAGGAATGAGATGTTCAACATCAACCCCAAGAGACATGCAGTAATCATCAAAAGATTTTGATGTAAACTCTCATGCATTATCCAATCGAATAGACTTGATTGGATGGTCCGGGTGGTGAGCCCGGAGCTTAATGATTTGAGCTAGGAGTTTTGCAAACGCAACATTTCTTGTGGATAGCAAAATAACGTGTGACCATCGCGTTGATGCGTCTATCAAAATCATGAAACATTTAAATGGTCTGCATTTAGGTTTGATAGGTCTACAAATATCACCTTGGATCCTTTGTAAGAATGGAATATTTTCATTGTTATCAACAACAAAAGAAGAACGAGCCGTCAATTGTGCTAAAGAACAAGCTTTACAGAACGAGCGATGCCCATCAGAGATGGCAACATAAGAATCTGGTGGGATAACTCACAATGCCTCAACAGTATGTTGTTGGGAAGGTGTTATACTTGTCGTGGAGACCAAGTTAGGATTGAGATGGGTAGTCTCATCCTCACCATCTAAACCGATGGAAATAGGTAATTTCACATGTTTCTTGGCTCTAAAGAACGGATGACCATGAGTATTTTTTAAGATTTTGATCATCATATCACAACCTAGGTGTCCCAGTCGTACATGTCAAAGCTTATATGAATCAAAATCACACGTAGTAGTGTGAGTCATGGCATTAGATTCAATGATCTGAACTGTGGTTAAGTACAAACTACTACGAATTGCCGGAAACTTCTCTAGAATGCGCTTGTGGCCACAATCAAGAGAGGTTATACACAAAAATTCTTTTCCATTCGCACAATAGGTTTCTAAGAGCACCTGCAGCGCTCCTCGCACGAGCAGCTCGAGCAGGGAGTTTCAGGCGGGCCCCGGCACCGGCAGCACGAGCAGCGAAGGAGGAGCCGTGCACCGGGGAGAAGGAGAGGAGGCGACCGCACGTTGACTCCGGGCTCGAGCAGCTGCTGCTCGTTCTGTTGCTGACGTCATCCACGCGCGTAGGTGACGTCAGCAAGGTTAATTTTTTTTCTACCAGGCGCGTGGATGACACGTGCCAGTAAAAGTTAAAAAAAAAATGTTACCAGCCAATAGGAAGCTGACACGTGGCAGCCCCGAAGTAAAAAAAAAAGTAACGGTCAGATTGATCTGGACCGTCCATTTCAAATCAAAAATTTGATCGGACGGTCCAGATTCAACCGAAACGGTAACCTAATTTTTTTTCTGATTTTTCTGATTTTTTCTGCCATTTTGCAAAATAACCCCTAAAAATTGCAAAAAAATCCCTAAAAATTCTAAAAAATTGCAAATAACACCCTAGTATTTCTCTATAAATACTACATCAATTTCATTCACATCTCACACAAATTTATCCTCTCCTTCCTCTTCTCCTTCATCCTCCTCACTAAATGTCCAATTGGCTTGATTCCGAAGATTTCCAACTTTGTATTTCTTATTGTCGCATTAGCGTTTGCCCAATTACCGGCAACATGCAAAAGTCCGACAAATTGTGGGAAAAAGTCTATGCCGATTATAAGGAAAATTGGGAGCTTGCGCATGGTGAATCAAGGTCGGAGCCTAGGACCCAAACCGCGGTTTCTTCTCGTTTTACAAAGTTGAAGCCGAGTTTTAGAACTTGGGGTGCCACTCTTGCATATGCACGAAGGAATGTACAATCCGGCTCAAATTTGCAAGATGAGGTAAGTGTTAATAATTTTGTCGTAAAGCTCATATATTACATTTATTTTAATCAAGTTGACATCTCCATTTCCTAGATATTATTTTGACATACAAATTTTTGGCACCTTAGATAAGAAAAGCTCAATCATGGTACGTGGCACAAAAAAAACAGTTTACCAAGTTTGATTGTTGGGAAGTGATGAAAAACCATCCAAATTTTCGGGTCGTCGAACCTACTATACCACCTCCTTCATATTCCAACTCCACAACTACTCCTCCTTTTACCTCAATGCCTCCCCCCGTCAACGTGGAGGATGATTTAGTCATTGCAACACCATAAAGCAATGAAGAAGAAGTGTACTCTAGTCCGGTTAGACCAATCAGAGTGAAGGCGGCCAAGGAAGCCAAAAGAAAGGGGAAAAGAGCATGCTCATCTTCAAATGAGGTAAGAGATGAGGTTTTGAAAAGCATGATGGAAAATCAAAGAATGCATCTCGCCTGGCAAAAAGAAAGTGATGCCACTGAACTAGCTTTGTACCAAAAACAACTCGCCCTTAAGGAGAAGGACTACAAATTGAGGGCCGAAGCGGAGGATTCAAGGATAATGGCAATGGATACGAATGCTATGACCCCAAAATCGAAGAGGTATTTTTCGAAGAAAAAAGAGAATATCCTAAAGAAAATGGAGGAAGAGGAAGGAGATGGTTGCGATGAAACATTTTCAAATTGTTATCGCCCACTGTTTCAGTAGTTTGGTATTTGTTTTTCCATTATGAAATTATGTACTTTAAATTTCCAATAATTCTAGGGTTTGATTGAAATTATGTACTTTAAATTTTCAAGTAATAAAAACGCACTTTTTTTATTCCATCAAAGCTCACGCACAGTACAACAACACATAATGACTTAAAATCAAACACACATCACTCAAACAACTAAAAGGAAAAACAAATAAAGCAACATGTTGCAAACCAGGTTAATTAAAATTACACACCCACATCATTTAAAGTCGTTCGCCGGTCTCTAGATACCAGTTGTGCTTAACTAAGTCCTTTTGCAACTCTCCATGGATGTACGCAGATTGGAGATGTACAACACGGTCGGCAAATCGTTGTTCATTTTGTGCATCCCTTCCAACAGGCTCAAAAGGAATACGATTACCTTGTTCATCTACTGGTCCATCATAAACATTGAAAGCAGTTGATGGGTTTTGAAGATCTTCTTCTTCCAACTCCTCGAACTCCTCCTCCACAAATTCTTCTTCGACAATCATGTTATGCATTATAATGCAAGCCAACATGATGCTCTTCAATGTCGATTGGTGATGACGCCTAGCTGCATGCCGAATAATTCCCCAACAAGATTGCAAAATTCCAAAGCACCTCTCTACATCTTTGCGGTATGCCTCTTGTTTCTTGGCAAACAGTTTCTGTGGAAGCTCTTGGGGATTGGAGATTGTTTTCACAAACGAGTACTTGGGATATATACCGTCAACTAGATAGTAAGTATTGTGGTAAGTCATACCGTTGAATTTATAGGTTGCACTCGGACTGTTTCCGGCAAGGAGCGAATCAAATATGTCCGATTGGTGGAGCACGTTGATGTCATTTTGTGATCCGGGTACCCCAAAGAAGCTGTGCCATATCCACGTGTCATATGAGGCCACCGCCTCTAAAATAATAGTTGGACGCTTCTTTCGGCCCGAGAATGCTCCTTGGCAAGCTGTGGGGCAGTTCTTCCACTCCCAGTGCATGCAGTCAATGCTTCTGATCATACCAGGAAATCCGCGATGCCTTGCTCTCTTTAGAAGTCGGGATAAGTCTGTGGCATTTGGAGCGCGGAGATAGAGGTCACCGTAAAGCTCGTAGATATGCATACACCACTTCTTCATGCATTGTAGTGTTGTGGATTCACCCATCCTTGTTATTTCAGCACACTGATCTGCGGCTGCGCCGTACGCCAACATATGAAGAGCGCCTGTCATCTTTTGTTGTGGAAGCAGTCCAACCAATCCGATGGCGTCAGCTCTTTGGTGCCAAAATTGGTCGTGGTTGCAGAGATCCGCCATTATACAGTTGAATAAATTGGTACTCATTCGATACCTTCGACGAAAGGCTTGTTCGTTGAAGACGGGGCGTTCGATGAAGTAATCCTCCATCAGATTATGTCCCCTTGACTCCCTCATTCTTTCTTCATTTGGTCGGCGGCGAGGTGGTTCGTCATCGAACATTGCATCGACCACGACCGCTTCAGTGATGAAAGCATTAGCAATTTCGGCATTTCGACGACGTTGCTGTCGCCTCCTCCGGAAAAAATTCTCAAAAATAAAAGGATTCATCTTATCGGAATGTAGAATATATGGTTGGAAAGGTGTGAATGAACGATGAGCACCGATCAACAAATATATAGCCGAGTGTAGATATTCTAATTAGATAAGATGATGACACGTGTCAGCTTTCAATTGGTTAGAAATCTATCCGAGAATCTTAAACAATTATTAGAGCCGATAATGAACAGTGGACATGACACGTGTTGCCTCGTGATTGGTTGAAAATCTTATCGGAAATTTTGTACAATTATTTACCCGATAACCTTCTGTCGGCGTGACACGTGTCAACTCGTCATTCGTCGGAAATCTTACCCGAAATCTTATTCAATTATTCATACGACAACGACACGTGTCGTTTATGGATTGGTTGAAAAAGATAAAAAAAATTTAATACAAATTTAATTTATGAACAGTAATAGCACGTGCTATTTTTTGACACCGCTGCGCAAAAAACAGAAACTACACCTCATATTCGATGAACAGTGCCTGCTCCACCTCAAACAGTGCCTGCTCCTCCTCAAATTGCTCAAGCAAGAGCAAAACGTGGGTGCGGGTGTTCTAAGTGAAATCCATTGGCACGAATATCCTTGAAACTTAGCAAGGTTCGATTGGCCTTTGGCGCATATACGGCATCAGTGATCGATAGTTTTGTACCATGGGGCAGCAGAAACTCTGCACTATCACGTCCTTGAATAAAGAGTGTTGCACCAATCATGGTTGTCACTAAGAATTTGTATGGGAAAAGATCCATAAATAATAACCTATTCCGCAGAATGGTATGAGTAGTACCACCATCTGCTAGACACTCAATTTCGTCTTGATACATCTACAAAATCAATGTAAACAAGTAAGTCTTTGTAGCAAAGACGAGGCGCCATTTCAAGTATACACTCGAAGATTTGAGAAGGGTGTGACCCTTGTTGAGTGCTGATATGGCATGGCATAAACTGATGTAATAACAACATCTGGTGCTGAAATCCAGGTTGGTTGATTTAGACCAACAATTTTCCAAAATTTTTTGAAATTTTCCAATAAAACTGATGTATAAATAACATCATAAGTCAATGAAACAGATGAAAAACTCATCTAAAAACATCACATTCAGATTAGATTTTCAACGGGTAGAAAGAAGGTCTCGACCGGTCGAGAAAACCCTAAATAACTTGTGATTTTTCGATACCAAAATTTTGACGGGTCGAAAATGGACTAATTTTGGGACAAAGTCATGGCATCGATGGGTCGAAAATTGTTTAGTTCAATTTTTCGACGGGTAGAATTCGAGCCACTTTCGGACAGAAGTGTGGCGTCGACCAGTCGAAAATTATTTAGTTCAATTTTTCAACGGGTCGAAGCTACTCTGTGGACTGCTTCAATTTTTTCAACGTGCTTTTTTTCTTGTCAAAATGGTATCTTGGCTTGGTTTTTCCATAGGTGTAAATATCGAACCATACATAAGAATCATATGGAATAGAACATTCTCAAATACTTTCATATACCGAAAATAGAGAAATATTCATTGCTTGCCAACAAAAATTACATCATAGATGTGCTCTTATTCATAAAACAAAGACAAATTTCTTTAAAAAATTCTTGACCGAAAAGTAAGCCAAAAACAAAACTAAAACTTGAAAAATTACATAGACTGTTGCCTTTTACATAGGCTTAATCAAAATCTGGGGTAGCAAGTTCTTTCCCCTTGTCTTCTGCTAAATCTAGGTTGGTGTCAACCTCTATCTCATATTCTCCAGTGTAATTCGAATCTTAAGCCAAATACTGTTTGTGCTTCTTGTAGATATTCTGGATTTCTCTACTAGCATGGTATTGTTTGTGCATATGTCCAGTAGAGCCACACTTGAAACAACCAAGTTTACCAAATTGTTGATACCGTTAACCATTAGGAACTAAACCAGACTGATTCTTTTGAGAATTGATGTTATGATCTCTATGCCAAGTCATATTCTGGCTACGGCATTGGCCACGCCCACGCCCTCCTCTTGCCCCACGTGGAGCATGTCCACCACAATTATAAGGTTCTGAACGAGTAACCTTCTTATATTTTTGAGCATTTCCTCCCGTATTATAACTCTCAGACTTTTTGGTACCAGCCGATCTTGAGTTATTATTCAAGATAATCTCATGATGCTTTTCTTTAGTCGCAAGACTGTTAATGAGATCACTGAATTCGATAATCCTCCCTTGCTCGTACTCAATCCGGTACTGATGAGCTAGAAGACTTATAGATGTTGGGAAGGTTTGTAACGCCTTCTCAATTATGTCTTCCTCAGATTTTTTCACACCACAAAAACTTAGTTTAGATTGCAGATCGAGCATAGCTTGGTTAAAAGTGTTGATCTTTTAGAAATCCACCATTCTGGTATTGTTTCATTTCGCAGTTAGCTAAGGAAACTGTGCATTATGCACATTATTGAACCTCTTTTTTAGAATATCCCAGAAAACCATGGGATCTGTCTTGTTCAAGTAATGCTTCTTCAGATATTGGTGAATATGACGCCTCAAAAATATGAGGGCTTGAGCTTTTTTCTCTTCAGTATGTGAGATGAGGTTTGTTCCAGGCCTAGTGGGTTTGATGGTGTTGGTCAGTCTCTTTCCGATGAATGTGTTCTCTACATCAGAGACCCAACGATGGTACTCCTTGCCTTCAAGGTCAAGGATCTCGAATTCCGGCCTTGCAGACTCATTCGAACACATCTACAAAAAACACACAAAGATGTTTTATTAGAAACGATCGAGTACTACGATCTCAAAACTTTCAAGTTTAATTGAATAAGAACATGATCCATTAGGCATGGTCACAAAATCGATTATAATACGGTGGTAAAAATCACACCTACTGACCGTGACACAACAGTCACATAAAATCGATTTTCCTTTTATTTCCTTTTTCTTTTCCAAACCGTGACTCCCCCAGAACCGTCACGTATACTCTCTGGATATATGTCCATATGAGCTAAGGTAGAAACATGTCATATTCACAACTCATATCACAGTTATCATCAACTTAGATCTAGAGTTTTTCGGTAAGTTTGGCCTAGATCTATCAATAGACGGTTTAGAAAATATTTACCTCAACAGGTATTGTGCTCGGTATGACCGCTACACTTGATGAAGAGGAATTTCTTCTGAAGTAATTTCTTGGAAGTCGTGCAATCTTGTCAACTTCTTGAAATTTCGTGGAATTTCGTTGAAGATGAAAAGAGGCCGACGGTGATCTTGGCAGCCGGCGGTGATCGGCGGCGGCTGTGGTTTCTCCAAGTTTTAAGGTTTTCTTATCAACTCTGAGAGTCGTGCTGATAAAGTGTTGCAGGAGAAAGTAGAATAGGCACAAAATAGTTGTCATTATCATTTATAGAATGCATTAAAAACAGGCTGATACAATCTGTTACAATAACTATCTCGATATAACATGGATTATCTGTATCTATCTAATCAATATCCATATCTAACTAGGATAAGACACACACCGAAATTAATGGAGAATAAATCTCCTTAAACAATTCCAATTATTGTAAAAATACAAAATTAACTGTAACAAGAAAAAGAAAAAGAAAAAAGAATTCAAGCAAATCTTCCAAATGGACCGGCCACGTGAACATTTAGCATTTTGGGCTGCATGGATAAGTGAGTGCGCGCAACTGCTCATCCTCCTCAAACTTAGCCATATCCTCTTTCTTCAAATTGACCCAAGCTTCGATCCCACCACTGGACCCAGAGTCCATGAAACAAACAAGGTTCTTGAACGTCAGGCTAGCAGACCCGACCCATATCGGCTTCCCCCACCCGAAATCAGTCTCATACAATGGAAACCTACACAGGCTAGTGAAACTAAACGACACCACTTCACCTTTCAGAAACTCCTCCGCTCGCTGCTTCAAAAAATTCAAGTGCGCCGTGCCTTCTAGAATCTTCCTCATGTATTCTCTGTCGACGCTCCTTATGGCATCTCTCATTTGTCCAACGAACTCGTTGCACTCCTCCTTACCCTCCTCGTACGACGTCGTTGCCGTCGCGAATCGGCTCACGTTGCCGAAATGATGCTCCGCTAGCGGCGGGTACATCCTTGTACGTAGGTTGACGGCGTGAAGAACTTTGTAAAGTGTATTAGGGTTGGGCTTTCCTTGCGTGGAAGCCAAGAAACGGCTCCATACAAAAGCGGATAGGGCTTCGATACGTGTTGGGCGTCTGTCGGTTTCTGAAGTTGTGTACTTTGTTCTGAGAGAAGCGACGGTGGAAGCGCTGAAAACGAACCGTTTAGTGATGATGGTTTCTCTTGTGATTCCGGTGCCTGGTTGGAATCCAGAGATGGACCTCGGCTGAAAGAAGGTGGCCAAGTCGAAAGACGGAGCTTTATAATTACTGTTGTCTCCACGAGCAATGGAAGCCCAAGAGTTGAGGAACATGATTAGTGCCAAGGCGTCGGCGATTTTGTGAGAAATGCAAATACCAATAGCCATGCCACCGCAGTCAAAGATGTTGGCTTGGACTGCAAGAACAAAGTCGACAACAGTGTCCAACTCACATGGAAGTAGTTTGTTGAGTTGGTTAGGGTCCGGTTGGGATATGACATCGGAAAGTTGACACTTCACTCGTGCTTCGACAAAAGGAGTACCTTCGTCGTTGCAGTCGATGAAGGCGTTGTCGATGATCCGTCCGGCCAGGGGATAGAACTGCGTCAATGTCTCCGACAGGGTCTGCTTAACCCGGTTAACAGACATGGCTGTTTCACCATCATGGGGAGTGTAATTAGTAGCAGGGTAGAACAGGATCATGGGCATGAAAATCGGAGGAGCGATTTGATCCATAAATGAAAGCTCATGCTTGCGAAGGTGGCTTGGGGTTGGAGAAGAAGGCTTGACGCTATCTCTCACAATCACTTCAACCTTCATATCTTGATACATCTCTAACCAATGGACCGATCGATAAGTTAATTTGGTATAGTGACTAGTGAGTGTAAGAGTAGTGCAGACTTGCTAGAGCAAAGATGTAATTGTGTGCATATTGCATGGCTATGCATCTTAATATATAGTGTGATATGCTATGACCCGGCTTGAGTGGCCGTCCCTTTACTTGTTGACACGGTTTCAATGCATTTGTAGACTGATAAATTTATACATTGTAAACTAGATGCAAAGTCAGTGGCAATGATCGAAGCTACTTATTGGATCTATGCTTATCTCCCAAGACAAGATAAGGTTGGCTGGATAGCTTTTAGAATTATATTCGAAAAGACAGCCAGGGAGGAGACTTGTTACTTATTGACGTCTAAAAGTCGTTTGGACGCGGAATTTGGTGAAGTAATCTACGAATGGGTTTGACTGCCTGCCAAATGCCAATGGCTTTTGAACGGGTCAAATAGTGAAGCGGGAATCTGCCAATTTGGCGGAGACAAAATAGGGGGAAGGTTCATACCACGGAACTATGAACCTTGGTTTTGGTCATGCATCTTATGCTTCAAATTAAGGTTAAGTAAGTACTCAATGTAGTCGCTTAATAAGGACGATCGTTTTTACTTCTTTGTGTGTGTGATCCTGTCATACTATATATCGATCTTCCTCATCATGTAATTATGTAAACTTAACTTTCTTCTCACAGCTCATTCGATCTGAAAGCAATATATAGTCACGAAGGTCAATATTACCTCTAATTAAGTTGATATATACTACCTCACGAGGGTCATGACTCACGAACTTGTACGTTCTTGGACTTCTTGCGAATTATCGATCTAGTATAGATGCATGTATGACTCATAATTTTGATTCGTCTTTAGCTATTGATATCATTGTCTGGTTGTGGCTAGTCTCTTGGACTTATATCGGTCACAATATTAAAAGTTAAGCTCAATTTATACTTTTTATGTACATGTTGTCCACAGTTCAATTATCCCTCACATTATACCTTGAAAACAATGTATAGTATACTGTATAGGAGCTTAATTAATTCATTGGGAATATACTTTGAAATAGAAGTGTGTATATGTATATAGATATATATCACATAGATTACGTCAATATACACGTTAGAATATTTCGAATTCCTTGCCGACTAAGAGTACGTTCATACGTTCAATGTCCGTTTGTTATACTAGCTACCCCCCGCGCGCGCGCAATGTTTTCAAGATTTGTTTTTTCTTGATTTGACTCACTTAAGATCACATGATCCCATCTCCATTATTTAATTTCTAACCACTAACGTATAGCTTATTTATGCAAAATTTTATCTAATTTGTTGATATTTAAAGTACTGAACTAGATCAAACTGATGAACAAATTGTAATATATTCAACCGAATCATTAATGTTCCTATACAAAAAAAATCACAATTTTAAAATTTAAAACTATGATCAAATTTGATAAATTTTTACATAAATAATGTATACATTACTATCGAGAATCTAAAGCCCTAAAAGTGGCTCAAATTAAAGAAATTCACATATGCGAAAGTCCTGGAGCTTACTATATATATTAATGAAGCTTTTATATTATATTAAGACTGATAGAACTGGCATGACATGGTTAAAGTTAGTGGGCATGCACAAGTGTAAAATGGAACTTTGAAATATATATATAGTAGATTAGTAGCTTACAAAGTATGCGCGCGCATACATTGACTAGTCATATTTTTAGCACCTTCGCTACAACCAACAAGCTAATGTGTTATGCATAAGGGACGGAGATCTATCGAAAAAAAAAATAACGAACGAAAATGTGTTATGTGTCTAAGTTGCCTCATATTATCTCAGAAATTGCCACATGATCAAAGATCAAAAGCCAAGGTTTAAATTATTGTGAGAGATGCATATATGAGAGGGATTGAGAGATGCGTGGAAATGGAACTAATTCAAATCTTTCAGACTACTACTCGCACGAAAATGGTACATATGTAAGGTCACAGATATATTTACTGTCTCCTTCAGTCATTTTCCTTAATTATGGCCTGATCAATATTGTTAATACGCCAATCGATACAGCTTTCGTTGAGGTCTTGTATAGGCGTATAGCACTAGCTCAAATCAGTACATTGTCGAGCACAGCATATTAGCAAATTACATCGATCATCACTTCATCATCGATCTACTACTAATGTATATGATATATTGCAACTGCGCAATCATCTACTGATTTTTTAAAATATTTTTTTACAAGTTTCACGTGCTAGACTCTTCACTAGCTAGAGTTGCAAGCTTATATACAAAACAGTCGGCCGGTCACGGTTATACAGATTCTGGTTTATATTATTATATATGGATCCTTCGGTTTCATATCATATTCATGGCATTAATGGGACACTGTGCTAATTATTCACTGTAGATCGATCTAAAGACGAATCATTGGATCAATCTGTGTTCTTATCATGCATCTATGAGATGCATGCGCTATAACTGATTCTGATTTGAAGTATGATCGATGATCGATGATCAATGGTCTCGACCTATAACCAATTATATGTCATTGTTAGTCCTTAATTGCATGTGAAAATTATATACGATCTAACTTTGTTTATTATGTAAATTAAATGTCGATTCTTAATTCGCGAGCAAATGTATAATAATTTAGCCCGAGAAAACTCAGGAAGCACCTTAATTAATTAGTTAAGATTAGTGCATTCATATGCATATATGATTAATATGAAGCGCACCTCAAAGCTAAACTTGACTAAATAATGAGGTACTATGCCAACCGTCACTAATTAATTGATTAGCCGTGACATGGGATGTATTATATTAAAAGATCGATTAATTGACTATTCGATTGGATAGGCTAGGGTTGATAAAAGTTCGTGAATCAACAGAGAGATAGAAGTTTGCCAAAAAAAAAACAGAGAGATAGGCAAGCTGATCGAGTATAGTGGTAAGCATGTATCATAATTATGTTCCCTTTCCTAATGGTCCTAGGAATGACAGCATGTATAATAGGTTGACAGGAAGAGAAACTACAGATGCACCCGCAACCGGAGCATGCATATCAATTTTTTTGTAGAGTTTGTGGTGTGTATTCAATCCCGATGTGGTAAGAAATAGAAATGAGCTGATCGAGCCTAGCTAGCCCGGACTTCCAATACTTCATAGCTTTAATTTGCTTCAATTCTTATTCTTTTTGCCCCCAAACCGAAGTATCCTGTGTTAGTTACTTTTACAATAAATTTGAGAGAATCTAAATTCAGATAGTTACTCTGTTACTCTTACAATTAATCAATTTTATGCTGCATGTGTTGATTTTTAAGAGTGAAATTTCAAAGATTCCTATCACCCTAAACCATAAATTTCCTATCACATTCACCCTCCTCTCAGTCCTCAAGGAGAGAGAGTGCATGTCACTAGCTACTTCTTTCTAGATTCATATTCACCTCACTGATGAATCAAGAATTTAGATATATGAATTTGGAGAAAGTTATGAGTGCATATGCAGCCAGCTATGCTGACTGCACAAAAAGAATCATTCTCACTATGTAATAGTAATCCACGTTTGCTTAGTCCATCCATAGGTACTCTATCAGCTGGTACCAGAAAATAATCAAAATCAAGCATAATTAGTCAGCAAGAACAGCATTAATTATTTAAAAAATATTGACGGATATCATATATATATTATTCAAGGGGACCAAATTGCAAGCTAGCTACTCCTCATCCATTCTAGACGGATCGATATCAATTCATGGACCGCAAGTAAGTTACTCTTCCAATTGAGAAAAGTACGTAGAACAAAACTCAACAAAGTTATCAAGAAATTAAATGACCCAATCTACGCGGTGTCCAACTCAATAGACCCACATGAACAATTGATATACTTGTCAATTGTCATTTAGATTAAGTGCCTTCACCGTTGTCACACATACACATTATGAAACTATGAATATATGCATATATTTGTCAAAATTATCATCTCCATTTATTTTTCTTTTGACAAAGAATACGCACGTCGCTTTAGTCTTTCCTGAAAAATGCTATGTATGTGTTTGGAATGAGAAACGAGACGGTATCTGAAAGTCAGACTCTCGATCTCATGCATGAAGGATTAGCTCCATGGCTGCTCCAATACCAGATCAAGATCACAATTCATTTTCTTGTTTTGATCATATTGGGTTCAAACGTACCTTCAAATAACAACTTCATTAGTGAAGCATATGATACAGCAATGGCCACTGCCCAATTGTCAACACGTACATATCGTGATACGTATGAAATGAAATATATAGATCTATAATGTATGTATATACTAATTATAAACATGCATCGTTGAAAATGGAGATGGCCGGGCACCTAGTATCTTAATTATCAAAGATGGTCAATCATAACAATTAGGGGATAAACAACAAGAAATAGCATACAGATACAACTATGCAAATTCCGTTCACTAATAGTGACACCCTGAACAAACTTGTTACAATATTTCAATTCAGAAGAAATATACAATTAAGATGATACATATTTGCACAAATAACAAAATGAATTAACATAGAGTTGTAAAAAATATTCAGGTACAGATATAAATAGTGTATTATGTTGTTAAACTGCTACTTTCGTATCATAGTAATGATACCATCTTGACAATTATACAACATAATATACTAAATTGTTTTTTTAAATAATAATTTACTTGTTCAAATACGAAAAATAGGAAATTTTATCTCGTTAATTGGTGGAAACCTTGTCACTTTTGAAACCTGGGGCGGGCGAAACATACTTGAGAATCTCCTCGTCGGCCTCAAATTTCTCCATGTCTTCCTCCCTCAGGTGGATCCACGCCTCTACTCCGTCCCCTGTTTTGGTGTCAAAGAAACTCACCAAGTTTTTGAACATAAAGCTAGCAGACCCAACATAAACAGGCTTCCCCCACCCAAAATCAGCGTCGTAGATTGGGAACCTACACAAGCTGGTGAAGCTAAACGACACCACTTCTCCCCGTTTCACCTCCTCCGTACGGTTCTTCAAGAACATCAAGTGACCGTCACCCTCTTGCAGTTTCTTTATGTACTCGGTGTCGACTTGCTTGATGGCCTCCCTGACGTGATTCACTACGCCATGAAGCGTCCCGTCTTTGGGGTCCACGGGCAGGGGAGGCACCGAGATTGCGGTTCGGGTCACGTTCCCGAATGTGTACTCCGGGAGTGGGGGCTCCATTCTTGTGCGGAGGTTCACGGCGTGAGAGACTGTGTACATAGCGGTGTTGTTGAAGTCCTCCTTCTGAATGTCGGTGCATGTTGCGATGTAGCGGCACCATATGAAGGCCGAGAGGGCCTCGACGCGAGTGGGACGTCTAGACATGTTCACGCATTTGGCTCGGATGGCCTGAACCATAGGAGAGTCGAAGACGAAGCGTTTTGAGGAGATGTTTTGCTTTATGATCCCAGTGCGGTGCTGGTAGAGCCCAGACAAGTCCATCTGGGGGAAATACTTGTCCGAGACGAACTCAGGAGCTCGGAGACTGTCGCCCTCTCCTCGTGCCTCAGCGGCTAAGCTGTTGAGGAAATTGAAGTAGGAGAGGGCGTCCCCGATTTTGTGGGACATGCCCATGCCGATGCTCATGCCTCCGCATGCAAAGAGGGTGACCTGAAAGCACACAGGGAGCTCGTGTGCCGCGTCGAGATCGCATGGGATAAACTTGTTGAAGTCCTTAGGGTTTGGATTTTCAATGATGTCATTGATTGTGCAGTCGGTTTTGGCCTCGACATAGTAGGCTCCTTCGTCGTTGCAATCGACATATTCTGTTCCGTGGACTCTTCCTGCTAGAGGGTAGAATTTGACTAAGGTGTCGGATAAGGCCTTCTTCATTTTGGCGATGCGCTGTTCGTGGATGAATATGAGGTCTTGGTCGTTGTGGTCAGGTTCTTTGGGGTAGAAGAGGACCATGGGCATGAAGATTGGAGGTTGGATTTGGTCGAGGTAGGCAAGCTTGTGGTGGCGGAGGTGGTCTGGGGTTGGAGACGAGGGTTTGATCGTCTCCGTTGAGAGAACTTCAACTTGAACGTTAGCCTTCATGTTGTTGTTTGTTTCTACTGAACTCTTTTTGCCAAAGGGGGGAGTGGTACTGCTGGATAAGTGAGACAAATGATGAGGGGAATACTGCCAATTATTGTCCACCATAGCTGCGTTTATATAGAACTAGGTGATGGATGCTGCTGACAGAAAAAACCTAGTGATTTTAACAAAGTCAAACAAATATATTTCGATATTAGGTCTATAAAATTCATCCACATGTATTAATTATCAAAAGATTTCCGTCGACAGTTCTTATGTAACGGAAAACACGTCCAAGAAAAATCAAAATTAAGTTGTTTATGATCTGAATCCTTAATTTTGATAATGATCTGGCTTCTATCATGTATATGTACCTTAAAATATAATGATAATTAACATTCTTTCAGTCAAATATTTATAAAAGTTAAAGAAAATTCAGCCAGGTAAATGCATAGACGACATCGTGAATGCTAAGCGGTGGTTTCGACGTCCTTATAATGAAACAAAATTAAAATTATAACAATTATGAGAAAATTATAAGCTAGCTTAAAGAAAACCATTAAGGAATCACATAGGCCATCACCTAGACCGGCTAGACGATTAATTTAGGATCAGGGGGAGTCTAAAGTTTATAAGTTTTAGACCCTCCCCCGATCACAACATGCGTAACGTGAGAAAAGTTTAGCAATTTTTGAAACATGATCGATTAATTTTTTTGTCAAGAGTAACCGGTACGGTAATATATTAGTTAATGATAGTTTACATGTATTCACTGCATAAGCCGATACGATATAGGTGAATCTCTACAGCAAATTACGCTAAGCAATTCAACCAACCGCACATAAGCAACTATTAACAATTTCAAGCAGCACATCTGATCTATCTATGCACTCAAAGTGAGACGCAACTGCTCCCTGTTCATATCTAGATCAATAAGTTAAAACTTGCATGTTAAAAGCTAGTTACCAACTCTGGTTTTCTTGTTTTAGACTATCTTCTTGTTTTAGATTATGTTCTAGTGATAAGCTTAAGTTGGGTACAATTAATTTCATCCTTTTTATCAAAAGAAGATACTTTATTAGTTTCTTACAAGATAAGAAATTCAAAGTAAATCAATTATCTATGCTTTTCACTCCAAATCAGTGGTCAAAGGGGGTACAACATAAGAACTAAATTGAAAAAGAAAGTTAATTAATTATGCTTTTAATTAGTTGAACATGTTTTAATTAATTATGCTTTAATTTTAATTAGTTGAACATGTTTTCCTTTCATTTAGTAGCCGGCCTAACGCGATATGTTAGACAAAAGAAGAAGAAAACCCTATTGCGGTACGAATGAATACGATTTTCGATTAATTTGTTAATCTTTGTGGTATTGATTAAGTTTTATCCAACTAATCAAGTAGTACGTATATATAGAGCAAATATAAACACATGATCGCTCTCGATATTTTTATGGAAATTAACCCTATGTGCGGTAATGTTAATTAGGGTTTCCTGCACTCTAAAGTAGCGGACTGACTGGACTCTACGTATGTTAAATCTGTGTATCCATGTTGAGTTGTTGACAATCTTATAATATTGCATAGTAGTTTATCTTGATCAAAACCAATAGGCAAGAGAAGGTAAGAACTGTACGTACTAAACGGAGTTTTAGTCAATAGATTGGTAGTTAGATAGATTAACAAAATGAAACATACTAATAAAATTGTATTTGGCTACCAGAATTGATGGATTCGGAAGGTACGTACCCACCAAACTTTCAGAATAAGAAAACCGGTATGTTGTGGACTTATAGGGCAAGTTGCCGGAGAAGGGAAGCAGATTGTATATAAAAACAAGAGGAAGTGGTTGCATGATCCGGGAAAAGTAAACGGGTTTCAGTTTGAGCAATTCAACTGATGTATAGTTGACCCTATTAGCTTAAAGGCATCAGTATTATCGAATTGGACGTAGCTATATATTTTACAAGGTCTATCTGTACAGAATGTTACGTACTTAGTGCGTGACTAGTATGTAATTGGACGTACATTAACAACTAAAAAAAATTAAGTTTTTAAATCTTACCAACCTTTTGACCCAGGTGGTACATAAGCAAATGCAACTGGGCTAGATTCATATGCGAATTGTGAAAAACGAAGAGGAGGAGTTGATCGATCATATAAGTCGTATCCTACCTTAAAGTTCATGGAAAGTTTCCAATATATTGCTTTCATCAGGGTGAACCGTGTTCAATTTTCTCTTGTTCTGAGGAGTTGAGGCAACCATTATCAGATCGATTATCTCCTCCAGATCAAAGAGGCCGGCTTAGTCATAGGCTAGCTAGCTACGTTCTATCAAGTATCAACTGTCAAGATCGAGAATATGGTTTTCACAAAGATGATAATATAATTGGTGCTGAATAAATCGCATCATGCTAGCTATGACAATTATATATCTATGAAGTATGAACTCGTGGGAATTAAAAAAGCTAGCTATTGTTCAGTCATTTGCTTTTCATTCGTTCAATTCGGAATCAATAATAATTGATTGTATCTGTCATATATTTCTCTTTCAACAAGTTATTTATTGATGCCAAAAGCTTCAAACTGCATGCACACTCTAAATTCTAACACAGCATGTGATGATATGAAGACATTTTTCATATAATTTGGACAGATACCTAATTCATTTATTTGAAAGAGAAAGAAAACAGAAACCTTACTTAATTAATTATGCAAAGCTGACATTTACCTACATTATTATCTTCCAATACGGATGGGAATGGTTCGGGTCGGGCTCGGATTTTGGATACCCGAATTCGAACCTGAAATAAACCTGACTGATCAAACACAAAAAATTTTAATTCGAATTTTTACCCAACTTGAACCCATCAGATATGTAATACTCGAACCCGATCCGTTTACCCGAACAAAAAATAATTAAAAGAAAAAAAATATAAAATAGTTTATAAATGTTACTATTTTATAATTAATAAATATATAAATGTATTAAAAAATAGATAATAAATAAACTACAAAAAGGCTGATGGAGTTTGATTTTGGTTCGGTAAATACATATCTGTATCCGACTTGAACCTGTCAACATTCAAGTCAAATTCGGGTCGGTAAATACTCAATATCTAATTTTTTACCTTAGAAATCAGGTACGATCGAATTTAGATCGGGTGTTTAACTAGCTAGCTACATTCAAACCAGTACGTACACGTACAGACTATATATGCATGTTGCTCTCAACGATCCACATCGTTTGAGTTGGTGAAGGGTTCAAAAATTATGGACAAAACAATTCTAAGTTAATAACGAAAACGAGCTGTCTTAATTATCAGAGATATTTTTTTTATCACGAGAATGACCAAATCAAACACTCCATTGCCATTGTCACATATGCTGGATATATATGCATAATCCATCGACTTCTCCATTATCTTTTTAATTTATCTATAAATGATTGATTATGTTAGACTTCACATTCAAACGTTTTACTTGTTGACCAAGGTTCAGACCCAGTCCAGCAACCACACGTTAACTGGGAAGAAACTGTATACATATATTATATAATATTACAACAGATCTTCTGGCCTCCGCATATATCCGATTTTCTCGATTTGGTCGCATAATTAGGTTTTCACCTTTCCGTTTATATACGTATAGATAAATTTTGTAAGGTTTTGTTTAATTGGATAATCATTTGAGTTATTATAATCGAGATTTATCACTTATATATACGAATAGTTTTGGTTTTATTATTGATTTTTGTCCGTTGTTAATTTGATTTAGTTAGGTAACTTAATCATCGTTAAATTGGATGAAATTTTGCGTACGTGATCTATACACTAATTAAGACCTAAAATCTGAATGATGGAGATGTTAATATATAACTTACAAATTAACCAAATCAAAAAATCCGCATACATTCAAATATGCATAACTCCGCAACTAAGAACTTCCAAATATTACGATGCTTCTGGTGTAGCTAGGCAAGAAACTAGACTGTTTCATATCCTAGCCAACGAAATTGACGTAGACTTATGGGATCTAATCATGCCTCTAGCTATATAGAATGTTGTATCACTTAAACTAATGTATTAATTTTCCAGGAAGCTAGTTGATGACAACTAATGTATTAATTTTCCAGGAAGCTAGTTGATGACAGTTAGGTCATTGTTGTAATGAGCAAACATGATTAAATTACACAGAATTTTTTTTACATGGATATGAAATTGTGAACAGTAAAACTCATTGCGTCAGTACGTAATATTTTGTCTGCTAGATATATATATTTGTTTGATCTTGTATTACTTCACTATACATATTTTAGATTTCCAACCATCAGGAGGAAAAGATATATTAAAGAAGGAATAGCTTCATTGAAGGCAACTTTCATGAGAAAGAACTTGGATAGCTTGTCTCTCTTGTCATCTGAATTTTGCATCTACAGAACTCCGGAGCGATCACGCCATCTTAGCAAAGATGCCTACACGCCTAAGGTGGTCTATATATATCCGCCCGCTTCATCACCACAAGAAAGCCTTGAGCGGTGAGCTAGCTAGGAGAAGCAAAAGAAGAACTACAAAATCTTCTATTACCCAGTTAATTCATCGAGTACATATAAAGAGAGCGTACGTAAAGGACTAAGAGGGAAAGTTGCGCAGTTGTTATGCAGAATCAATCAAATTGACAGCGACTAATTTGTGACATTCATTCTAGTGGACGCAGCTTTCATCGTTGTGATCTTGTATATATGTATATCTTTCTCAAAATGATGGTACAGGATTCGTGGCGTGACATGGGTTCTCATCTTCTTCATTACTTGATAATCTCTAAATTTCTTCATTAATTCTTGATCGCGCGAGGAACTTACCCAGCTGAGGAAGTTACTTACCATCTCTTCTAAGGTACTGACAATCAAAATATACAGTACGCGGGAGGCCCTCGATATATACGTACTTCTCTCTCGATCATCAAATATCAAATGCAAACAGCAATACAAGACGGTTCCACAACCCCACAGTGGGGACGTACGTCGATACCTAACGCAGAGATCATTTTACCTACGAAGTTTTCACATGAAT
This sequence comes from Geum urbanum, assembly GCA_946800695.1. NCBI lineage: Eukaryota > Viridiplantae > Streptophyta > Magnoliopsida > Rosales > Rosaceae > Geum > Geum urbanum. The sequence goes on along the minus strand of OX327005.1, from coordinate 59,184,089 downwards.
AGCTGAACTGAAACCCCACCAAGCATGCATGAGAGAGATACTTCGAATTCATAATAGTCATAAGACCACTGTTGTCTCTCAGAACATGTGCAGCGGTAAAATGAAGAGAAATTCGTATTTTGAAGAATTCACTCATTTGAGGAATTCTTCTTTAATAGAAAGTTATATTCTTATTTTTTGTGCAGCGGTGCCAAAAATAGGACTTCCTATTATTATTCATTCACTACAACATTTTTACCCATTGCCGGCGACTTTTATGTCGCCGGCAATGTTTTTGACATTACCGGTGATTTTTGCCGGAAAAATCGCCGGTAATGTCTTTTTTTTTTTTTTAATTAATGTCGCCGGTAATGTATTTTTTTTTTTTTTTTTTACATTACCGGTGACATAAATGTATGTCGCCGGTAATGTCGTTTTTTTTTTTTTTTTTTACATTACCATCGAAACATTGCCGGCGACGGACATTACCGGCGATTTTTTGTCGCCGGTAATGTAAAAAAAAAAAAAAAAAGACATTACCGGCGATTTTTCCGGCAAAAATTGCCGGTAATGTCCAAAAACATTGCCGGCGACTTAAAAGTCGCCGGCAATGGGTAAAAATGTTGTAGTGATTATTATTTAAAATTTTAATTTTTTATTTCCGGGTAATATTTTCAACCAATTTTCGGATAATAGAAAGTCCTATTTAGACGCGTGTTAATATGCTTTGAATCAATTTTGTATGTCGGTAGCATACGGAGGCCTCACTGACCGGTCAACGAGTCGGGGTCCAGGGGCGACGCGTCCTGATGGGGGCTCGGGGGCAACGCCTCCGGAGCTAAATGTAATCTGAGTCATGTTGAACTTAAGTTTTCTGTTGGCCTACATTCGTTATAACAACGTGTTTATTATGATTCTTTATTTCGTCTCGATTCAAAATTGACATTTTTTAGAGGACATTAATATGAACTCATCCGTATTTTTATTGAATATTTCGGAAGTCTAAGCTATTTATTATGATTTTTTAAAGTTTCAGAGTAAATAGTTTATTTAAAATATTACGAATGATCAATATTTCTCAGCCGTCGGATGGCTTAGATCTGTTTGAAATGGATGGCCCAGATCAACTTAGTCGTTGATCTGTCCGTTGTTCAGGAGCTACCACGTGTCACCTTCCTATTCGCTCGTATTTTTTTTAACTTTTTCACCGACGCGTGTGTTACACACGTCGGGTAGAAAAAAAAATTGCGTCAGCCTAGCGTCAACACACACGTCGGGTAGAAAAAAAAAATTGCGTCAGCCTAGCGTCACCCACGTACGTGGGGCCCACCAAGTGGACGTCCTCTCACTCTTCCTCTCCGGAGGAAGTCGGCGAGGATGACCCGTGCATCAACGGTCGGTCGTCCCCCGCTGCACCAAGTTTTGCTGCCGGACGTCCTCAAACAGCGGGCCCCGTCGGAGATCGTCCTCGCTGTCCCTCACCGCTGCAGATGGCCTTAAAGCTCTTGCCTTCTTTGGCACCAAAAGTCTCCCCGAGTGTCACCTTCACAACATCTCAAGCCCAATGGGCTACACTGTGTTAACACAACATTCAAGCTACTAAAGCTGTATATTGGACCCAAAGCAAAGGTCCACTTTCCTTTATCGATCACAAGCAAAGGTCCATTAAAAAACCTCAACGTCTTTGACGATGATCTAACCACCCCACGAGAAGAGAAGCCAAGACTTTGCCAGTGAAGAGACAAGTCAGCCACGGCCTAGCCTCCACCTGATCATCGATATCTCACAGTACCCGAAGCTTCTACTCTGACCACCTGGTTTCAACACGTCTCTGATTCCCAACAAATCAAACTCGGCAACAGACAGAACCATAAGCTATAGCTGTACAATTTAAACCAAAACCCTCTGTTCATCTCTCTCTATGTTCTTAAACATGCCCAGCCTCAGCTTACAGCTGCAAAGCTTGTTCTTCAAGTACAACCTACGCCACCGGTTACAGTCTTTAACTCAAACCCAGGAACAGCTCCACGCCAGTAGCGATGACCAATTCGGGCCCACTACCCGACCTGAACAACACCCTTCCATACCCGCCAACCCGACTTTCCAAAACGGCGTCGCCACCAAGGACCTCCACATCGACCCTTCCTCCTCTCTCTCCATCCGCATCTTCCTCCCGGACACGTGTCTCCCCAAAGACTCCTCCTTTCGCGGCGGATACGCGCCCGACCCGCAAACGCTCCGCCGCCGCCGCCGGCGAAAGCTGCCGATCATGCTGCAGTTTCACGGCGGCGGGTTCGTGGCCGGGGGAAACGAGACGTCGTGCAATGAGGTGTTTTGTAGGAGGATGGCGAAGCTTTGCGACGTGATTGTGGTGGCGGTGGGGTATAGGTTGGCGCCGGAGAGTCGGTATCCGGCGGCGTTTGACGACGGGGTGGCGGTGCTGAAGTGGTTGGCGAATCAGGCCAACTTGGCGGCGATTCAGGACCGGACGCGTGGGCGGAGAGGTGGGAGTGGGCAGAGTCATGGTCGGATATTAGGTAGCTTTGGGTCGGCCATGGTTGAGCCTTGGTTGGCAGCTCACGGAGAACCTTCTAAGTACTTAATTTTGAACCCAATTACTGTCTTAATTATTAGTATTTGTTCTTGTTTGAATTACATGCATTTGCTTAATTTGTGTACTGTAATACGTGTAATTTCATTCATTTTAGTGGATGAATATATTTGTGGAACTTTAGAATCCGGGTTAGATCCTACGAGTGAAATTATGGTCTAGACTGTTATATGTCATTTCTTGTGTGAAGTTTGGTAGTTCCGGAAGGAGAGTGTTTAAAGTAGGAAGGCAAAAATAGATGGAGTTGTTGTAGGGTGGTTAGTGGTTACGCAGTCAGATTGAATCTTTGAATGGAAAGGAGCCAAAAGAGGTCATGAATAAGATGAATGCAGAGGCATTTCTGGTGCATTGTGTTCATAAGCCTCTAATTATAGTATATATTTCTCTTGATACTATTATCGCCTTGTGGATTTTTTGTTCTTTTGTATGATTGGATTGATGAGATTGCTACTAATTGGTTATTTGACATGGTTTTGTTATCAGAGCAGATGTGTACTCCTTGGTGTGAGCTGTGGTGCCAACATTGCGGACTATGTGGCTCGGAAGGCTGTGGAGGCAGGCAGCCTTTTGGATCCTATAAAAATTGTGGCTCAAATCCTCATGTATCCTTTCTTCATTGGCAGCGTTCCCACAAAATCCGAGATTAAGTTGGCAAATTCCTACTTCTATGACAAGGCTACATGTATGCTGGCATGGAAGCTACTTCTACCAAATGAAGAGTTTAGTTTAGACCACCCTGCTGGCAACCCTCTGAATCCTGGGAGAGGGCTGCCCTTAAAGACCATGCCTCCGACACTGACAATTGTTGCCGAGAATGATTGGATGCGTGACCGGGGCATTGCTTACTCAGAAGAACTGCGAAAGGCTAATGTGGATGCACCACTTCTTGAGTACAAGAATGCTGTGCATGAGTTTGCTACTCTCGATGTGCTCCTCCATACACCCCAGGCCTTGGCTTGTGCTGATGATATCACAATATGGGTCCAAAAGTATATATCATTGAGAGGGCATGAGTTTTCTTATTGATCAGTACAGAGAAAATGAAGAAAATGTGTTGAAGCTTCAGGAAGCCTATTTTAACAACTCGGAAGAATGTTGTGGTGTACAGCATGATGTCGCTCCCATTAGTTGGGAACTCTGTACAGTGTAGAGGTTCACACTTCTCTCTGCTCAATATAGCTATAGTATTTGTTTTACTTGAACATAGTCTTACCTTTGCTAGGATTTGTAAAATGTTAAATAGATCGATTTTGAGATGTACTACAGACTTGCAGTCATGCCTGGCATCACATTATTTAATTTTTTATTCTTTCATTCGATTAATAAAGATCAGTTCTATATCTGGCTATATGTTCTTCATCAGTTGTGCATTTGATTGCAGTGATTCCTGATCAAACCTTGAATCAAATTACATTTTAGCTGCTGCAAGTTTTTATTGTTGTTTTTTGGAGGCACACATGATTACTACTTGGCCTATATGAATATTGCTCTGGTTAGATTATCCTGTTCCTTGTATACTATAGACTGTAGTATTCCCATGATACTATATGCATATAAGATGGGCGGCAATATCAGGTTCAACCTAGTTTTCCAAGTATTCAGCTTATCCTAGATATTCCAGGTCAATCCAAGCTCTCTCTGACCGTCTTGCTCAATGTAAAGAGAAGGAAGAGGCTTTGCATCTTGTTTGTGACATCTGTTCACATATCCAATTCAGTCATCATTGCCAACACACATCAACAGTGGAAGCCTTTGAGGGGGAGAGGCGGAGAGCTCCGTGCATATCATAGACTTGGACATGACCCTAGTCCCTAGGCCTCTTACATGGGTACCAATGGCGCAACTTGATGGACAGGATAACCAGCCGAAACGGACAACCCTTGTGGCGCCTCAGAATATCTTGTGTTGGTAACTCCGGTGAATGCCTTGAGATGATTGGTAATGAACTAAAGTTGTATGCACAAACTATGCAGCTGGACTTTGAATTTACCGCAGTGGAAAGCAACTTGGAGAACCTGAAGGCCGAAGACTTCAATCTCATTGATGGGGAGGCTTTAGTCATCAATAGCGCAGACTCCAGCAGCATTGTCTGGTGAAAGAGAGTAGAGGTGCTTTGAACTCGGTGTTATAATCTCTTCATGTGCTATCACCGAAGCTAATGGTTCTAGTTGAGCAGGACTGGAGCCACAATGCATGGCCTTTTCTTTCTTGGGAGGTTCATGGAGGCATTGAATATCTACTCTGCCATCTTTCACTCCTTGGATGCAATGTTGCCTACATATGACACAAGGAGAGCAAAAGTGGAGCAGTTTTATTTCGGAGAGGAGATAGGGAACATATTCAGGCTACAAAATGGCTAGAGAGCAATGCCAGTCATGGATACACAATTCAAGAAGACAACGGATGCTTTGTTCTTGCTGGAGGTGTTCATCACTTTCATCTAAACCGTGTTTAACGTTGTTACTTTTGTGTCATGTTGATGACAGTAATACAATCTTTAACATCAATGCGGTGTTAATTAGGTCAACAATCTCAATACTTTGTAGTTTAAGTGACAAGATTTTGAGCTAGTAGTTGATGAGAACCGCGTTTCAAAGATATTTTATTCTCAATTAAAATATATCGTTGTAATAATCAATTATAGGGTTATCGAATATAAATAATTGGTGAAACTAAATCTTAACACTAACCTACAATACCGACAGACTTGACTACAGTACATTAATGACACTACGACCCTACTCTAAACAGACTCAAATGACACAAAATTTTGATACAATAATATAGACACAGTGGCGGACTGCCACAAAAAATTTGAGGATATTCGAAGTTGATTTGGGTACCGAACTAAATCGGCTAAGCTGCAGTTAAAATCAATCAAATAAATGCTGAAAAGTAAATATGCTAATGAATGCAAGGTGATTTACTATATGATGAATGAGTTAAGAGGAATGCAATTCACCACCATCATTCCATCTATATAACACATACTTAATTTAATAAACATATCCAATAATTGAAAGTTCCTAGGAAGGGTCGATCGTGACAACCACATCCTATTACCTAATCCTTATGCCTAAGTGAGTTTGTCATAAACCTCCCCCACACATATCCCTCTATTGAAACCATAGTCATGGACCCCAAGGTTTATAAAGAAGAAAGCATTCAGATCTAGAAAAGGTTTAAGAAGCTACAAGGTTTCACAGGTACACTATAGAGGTGTCCAGCTAGACCTAGGGTTTTAATCCCCCGACAAACTAATCTATCGGGGTGTCACTATAAAGAATCCGGTGAAGAAATTATCTTCAGTCGCTCATGTCTCATAACAATAGAGTCCTAGCATGCATACTAAGTTGACCACCTCAGCACACATACAAGAAATCATCAATGAACCACATAGAGAAAGAAACCTCATTCGAATTGAATAAGCAAAACTAGATTAAAGTGTATGAATTAGAAAGACTTCATGTACGGGGCTTCAAACAGTCCCTTAACAAAAAATTTAGCTACTAAAAGTCATAATGAAATAATCAAAACAAATCATAGAGTTTATAAATCAAGATGGGATGAAGAACAGAAGTTGTTCATCCAGCTTCGATGGATCGAATCCTGTTTCGGGTTTCTTGCGGCTGCTCCTATCTTTTTCTCGAGTTTCTCTCTAAAATTTCTAATTAGCATTTCCAAAAACCCTAAAATGGGTTTATATAGTTCACCAATGAATCTCCTTAAGTCCACATTGGAATAGGCTTCTTTATTTGCATAAAACTCCTTCTTAATTCCATATTATGCTAGGAATCCTTTATTTGTTTTATTTCCCTTTATTTCTCCACAAAACCTATAAAATAATAAATATTAATTAAATACTCAATTATAATAATAAACTAAATATATGGAGTGAATTACACATCGAATAGATGCATAAATATGAGACTATCAAAATACTCCACACTAGACATTGTTAGTCCTCGAGCAATACACTAAACTAAGACTCTGAAAAGACTTCAAAAAACTTTAATGCCCTCAACAAATTACCTCAGCAATCTTCCACAAAATTGTAACATCAAGATCAACATGTACCTACAAGTTACCAAAGATAACTCCAACATATAACACACATGTAACATGTAGGACATAGACATAATCAAGGTGAAAAAGAGCTAGAACATGCACAAGACCAATTAAGATTCAACCTCACATCGATACACTCTCATAAGTGTTTCTCTCAAAATATATCTAAGGTATCACTCAATTCAATCACTTGCCAAATAGACCAAACTATATGCTCACTCTTGTGACTAATCTCCACAGATCAAAAGTTGTTATCTTGAGGATTAAAAGGACTTCATGGGTTGTAATGAGGCTTGGCTCATTGGTTAAAGAATAAATCGGTATGGATTGCAACACAATTCTAGAACCTAGTTGACCACCAAATAAGAGACTTCTTCAACTTTACAACCATGAACTTTTTTAGTATTATGGCCGGATTTCATCTTGTTGGGCCTTCACATCATTCTTTTCATCAACAGTTAACTCCGGTATCAAGCTAGATATCACAACTTTTTTTTTCCTTTTTTTTCTTTCCAGAAGTACTCTTTTTTCACACTAGCTTGATACCCCACACTTATCTCTTGTTATCACCTTTCAACATTGTCGCCGTCTTCACATACATGTCTCATGTATAGCTCTACTAAGTCCTAGAACAAAGGTAGAGATATAACTATTCTACAGTTCAGGGTAAAAAATATGTGGGTGATGACATAAAGTTTCACATGTAGGCTCAAAGTGGTTAACTACGAGGTGCACATCTTGTGTACACAAAATTAGGACATAAACTCATATGGCTATGGTGGTGTCCCCTAGATGTCTTTATCACTTCCTCAATCAAAACATGTATTGACTAAAAGCTTTGAATATCACAAGTGCAAGTTCTAGTAATCTCTAGAGTCCATTAACTTAATCTGCGGCAAGCAATTGTGAAAGGACCCGACCCTAGATTAACTAGTAATCTAGAATCAAGCCCTAACGAATGACCCTAATCTCCTAGTTTCTATGAAAATTTTGACATAATTTCTTTTATAAATGAGACAACCAAAAACTTACAAGGAAAACTGACACTCCGCAGATAAATCCACAAACAATACCGTAGACCACTGATGTCCATCCAGATTTCTCAACATAAGACTAAAATTAAAACTGATACATTATTCAGAATTTGAAAACATAACTCCAGTAAATACACTGATTCATAAACAAAGAAACTCAACTCGACAACTGTACGAGTGACAACCTATTCACAAGAGTCTCACAAAGAAGATACTACAGAACTAGTATCCAAGGTGACTTCAATAACACAAGAGACATACTAACAGTAAACAAGGACCTACTGCTGAAGGAATTGACTGGTGGACTCGACACCCTCGACGACATCCGGTACCCTCATGATACACACTGCAATCTGGGCAAAGAAAACTGAAAAGCCCAGGAAAAAGACACATAAAATCATAAAAACTGTTAGAGTGAGTGGACGAAAATAATATTTCACTTTTTAACTGAAATTGTAAATAATATGCCTTCATATATAATGTGCATAAAAAATAATGCAAGTCTGAAAATAAACATGATGCGAGTCTAAAACAGCGGGGTCCCTCTCAGACACATCCGCAATAGTACAGTCTAAAACACGAGATCCCAGACCCACACATGATTAAATAGTCAGAAAGACCTCGGGTCAAGACTCTATCCCCCCTGGAGCATCTCGAGGATCAGCCGAGCATGCCAACGCATCGATGCTTCTACCTCTGAGACTGTACTCTGTGTAAAACAAATCATATTTGTTTCCATGCATATGCATAATTGTAAATGCATACTCGTACGACATATAATCATAAAATGCATAATCGTAAATGCACATTCGTACGTGCATAATCATAAAATGCATAATCACAAATGCATAAATCAAGACTCGCAGGTCAACGGTGAAAATAAAATGTCCACTCACAGGTTGCAGGGATAAACATAAAGCTGAAACCCTGTCGATCGGCACAATTATTCATCTGACACGCCTGCTAACTCAATATCCTGAAATTACGATTAAAATTAATATCTGATCATCGGGGTTCATACTGCATAGCTAAAATCGTAATATGTTGAGTTATAACATCGAGAATCTCGTATGCTCGAATAACGTATTTTCCTGTTCAATTATTGACTCAACCAAATTCTGAATTCAATTCCCTATAATCCTTCACTTTAAAGAGTCACAACCAAATCTCGAATATCAAACGACTCGCAAATAAACGGATAATCAAAGCATCCTTAAATAATGTCGTAAATTAAACTTATAATTGTCCGATTAAAAACTCACCCAAATTTAACAAACTCAAATCTGAATATAAACCTCACCATTACGTTCAGCATGCGAAAACGAGCGAAACGACATAAAACTTCATCGAAAATTCTACCTCGTCGGAGACGTCGCGCACAGCGGCGTGTGGGGCCGCCGGAATCCCACCGGCCCAGAAATCTTTGACCTATACATCAATTTGAAGATCTCAAAATTTTCAACAACTTTGTAGTTCAATGCTAAGCACAATTCTAACCGGAAAATGTCCAAAACTCACCGTAAAATTGAAAACCCATCGCCAGAATTTCACACTCCGATCGGCCACCACCAGCCACGGCAAGCGCCAAGACCGGTCCCAATCGGTTGGTCTCTCCTTGGGCTACAAAACCCCCATAAAGTGGACCTCCAACGCCACCGTCTTGAGCCGCCACCAACGCCGTCGATTTCGGCCAGAATTCCCTCATTTTCATCGCTTCAATTCTTCCTCCTCTGGCCAACAAACTCGATGATCTACCTATCAAATTGAAGAGGAACTCGAGCCCAACAACCTTCATCAAGGAACCACGGCCAAAGGTGGCCGGAATTGAGCTCACCGTCGGCAACCATTTCGGTGACAAAACGGGTCGGTTTGACCCAGTAATCTCAAAATGGAAACTTTCCAAAATTATCTTGTATTTATACCATATATATACCCGTACACATACAGCCCAAATGAACGGCTACGGTTCAATCTGATCAAGATCGGACGGTCGCGATTAAACCAACAATAAAAATAATATTTTTATATATATTCACCAACCGACTTCAAAACTCGATAAAACATTGCTCGCTTATCCGAAAAATTCTCCGAAAATTCTCACGATCTCGAAATTAAATACTCTATAATTCTCGTGAAGAAAATCAATACAAATTCTCGCCTAGTAAAAAAGTCGTCAACAACCCTAATTACGCGACTAATCTGCGATAATTCAATTTCGTGCTAATTAATACGTAGATTTTGGTTCGGGTTGTTACAAATTGAAACTCAACAAAGAAAGCATGTATATCACGTTTAGGCTCAAAAGCTCATAGGTTAAATAAATCTCAATAAAGTCTATGCATGCACAAAAATCTGTACCATATTAACTTGTTTCTACATCCATTACATATTCGCATATGCATCATATATCAACATCATCCAAAGAAACTCGAGTTACATAATCATCTTTTAGTCACAAAATTAAAAGAAATAGGCACATCATTGATTTGTTAAGGGCTCCTAAGACTCTTCTTTTTGTATTTTTCTTGACACTATTTATTTTTGTATTTTGTTTTTCAAATAAGACACTTAAAACACACAAGAAGACTAAGAAAAACTCTAAACTGACACTAACTTTTCGATGGATAAAAAATGGTCATCGATGGGTCAAGGAATGCTCTCTAGTCTCGCTCTGAAACAACTCTTGGATGGGTCGAAGGATATCCCTCGATGGATCGAAGGGTACGTACACCCTGGACATTCTAAGCAAAACGAAAAAAATTGAAGAGACTGCACATTCTCACTTGCATAATTTGTATAGAATTAAACACACATCTTAATAGGCTGAAATTTTACGAACATATATTAGACATATATATCAACACGCACTCAAAATTTCAGAATTTTCTGAGACCTCTATCTATATCCTAAAAATCACACTACATAAAAATTCTGAATAAAAAAAAACTAAAAATCTATATCAAAACGCTAAGTATATGATATAGTCGCACCCCACACTTGAAAGTTTCATTGTCCTCAATGTAAAAACTTGAATTAGACTATATAATATACCAATCAAGTAGGACACAGAATACCTATGTGGAGAAAAATAAAAGACAAGAGATAAGAAATCAAATATGGTCATCACCTTCTCCATCCACATGGATTGCCTCCTAAGTAGTGCTAAGTTTAACTTTTCAGCCAGACGGCAGATCCACTCAATTCTCCATAAGAGGCGTATCCTAAAGGTCCACATCTTCAAACACGTGTTCCATAAATGACTCATAAAATGGCTTGAGTCGTTGGTCATTCACCTTGAATATTTTCCCTGTTTTTGAACTCATAATATCTATAGCACCATGAGGAAAAAATATTAGTAATAACATAAGGTCAAGTCCATCTACTCTTAAGCTTAGCTAAAAATAAGTGTAGACGACTACTAAATAGCAAAACTTTTTGACCAACTACAAATTCTTTTCTTTTGATGTTCCGGTCATGAAAAGCTTTGGTTCTCTCCTTGTATATCCTGCTGGACTCATATGCATTATGTTGGATCTCATCCAACTTACTGAGTTGCAACTTCTTATGCAGACCAGCTTCATCCAGATCAAAATTGAACATTTTCACAGCCCAATATGCTCAATGCCCAAGTTTCACCGAAAGATGGCAATCTTTCCCATACACTAACCTATAGAGAGACATCCCGATATGTGTTTTATATACTGTCCTGTAAGCCCACACCACATCATCAAGGCGTTGACTCTAGTCTTTCCAGGTTGGACCAACTGTCTTCTCAAGAATCTGCTTGATCTCTTTATTTGATACATCTACCTACCCGCTTATCTGAGGATGATAAGGTGCTGTTACCCTATGTGTCACGTTGTACTTCCTAAGAAAGGCATCAAAGATCTTGTTGCAGAAGTGAGATCTTCCATCACTGATTATGCATCTAAGTGTTCCAAACATGCTGAATATTTTCTTAAGAAAATTGTGACCAACCTTAGAATCATTAGTCCTGGTGGCTTTAGCCTCCACCCATTTAGATACATAATCAACAACAACAAGAATATACAAATACCCTTGAGAATTTGGGAATTCTCTCATGAAATCATACCTCATACATCAAATATTTCGGCTATAAGAATAGGGTGTTGAGGCATTTGGTCTTTTGGACCGATGCTACTTGTTAGTTGGCATTTGGCACAAGATTTAAAGAAAACACATGCATCCTAAAATAAAGTGGGCCAATAAAATCCACCTCAAGCATTTTGAGAGTCGTCTTCTTCCCTCCAAAATGTCCACCACCTGCATGTTAGTCACAAAAAGCTAAAATGGAGTGAAATTTAGATTCAGGGACGCACCTACGGATAATGGTGTCAGTGCAATATTTTCACAAGTATGGTTCATCCCACACATAGTACCTAGCTTCCTTGACTAGCTTGTCTTTCTTTGCTCTGTTGTAGTTAGGTGGAATGTATCTACTGACCTTGTAATTGACAAAATCAGCATACCATGACTCTGCATCTTGAACAGTAAAGAGTTGTTCATCTGAAAAACTATCTCTGAGATGAAGATTATCTTCTTATTACATTAGAACCATGGGTGATTCTACTCAAGTGATCAGCTACCACATTCTTAGTACCCTTCTTGTCCTTGATCACAATGTCAAACTTCTAAAGCAAAAGCCTGCATCAAATCAATCTGGCCTTGACATCCTGTTTGGTCATCAAATACCTCAAAGCAATATGGCCAGAAAATATGATAACTTTAGTTCCTAACAAGTAAGATCTAAACTTTTCAAGAGCAAAAACTATTGCTAAGAGCTTATTTTCTGTAGTTGAATAATTCAACTATGCATCATTTAGGGTCTTGGAGGCATAGTAGATGACATGAGGCAACCTCTCTGGGCGTTGACCTAGAACTGCTCCAACAGCATAATCTGAAGCATCACACATGAGCTCAAATGGAAAGGTCCAATCTGGTGCCCGAATGATGGGGGATGTGGTCAACAACTCCTTGAGTTTGTTAAAAGCTTGAAGACACTCAACTGTAAATTCGAATGAAACATCCTTCTGTAGCAATGCACACAATGGTGGGGCTATCTTGGAAAAATCCTTGATGAATCTGCAATAGAAACCTGCATAGCCAAGAAAAGATCTCACTTCCTTCATAGTAGAAGGAGAGGGTAAGGTCCTCACAATATCAACTTTAGCTTTGTCTACCTCAATGTCCCTAGCTGATTAACACGTCCTAAAACTATACCATGTTCCACCATAATGTTGCATTTCTCCCAGTTAAGCACAAAGTTAGTTTATACAAAACGCCTTCAAACCATAGTTAGATGATGTAGACATAAGTCAAAAGAATCACCAAAAATAGAAAAGTCATCTATAAATACCTCAATGATCTTTTCAACCATGTCTGAGAAAATACTCATCATACATCTATGAAATGTCGTGGGAGTGTTTCATAAACCAAAGGGCATCATCCGGTATGCAAAAGTACCATATGGGCAAGTGAAGGTGGTCTTCTCTTTATCATCTTTGTAAATGGATATTTAATTGTACCTAAAGTAGCCATCCAAGAAACAATAATACTCATGCCCGGTCAATCTTTCTAGCATCTGATCAATGAACGGGAGTGGAAAGTGATCCTTCCGTGTTGTGGCATTTAGATTGCGGTAATCAATGCACATTCTTCACCCCGTTTTCACTCTTTGAGGCACCAACACATTCTCATCATTATTTACCACTGTGATACATGAATGTTTGGGAACTACCTGCACATGACTAATCCATTTGCTGTCAGAAATAGCATAAATTATAACTGCAAATCGAAGCTTGATGACTTCTTTCTTGATAACTTCTATCATTGGAGGATTGAGTCGATGTTGAGCTTCTTTTGTGGGCTTAGCTCTCTCCTCCAGATATATCCTGTGAGTACAAAATGTTGGGCAGATACCTTTGATATCGGCAACTGTCCATCCAATGGCGGCTTTGTACTCCTTAAGTACACTCAGCAACTTCTCCTCTTGTAATGTTGAGAGCTTTGAAGAGATAATGACTGGATGTGTATCATTCTTCCCCAGGAAAACATACTTCAAATGCTTGGGTAGAAGTTTCAACTCTAATGTGGGTGCCACCTGTATAGATGGAACGGGAATGTCATCTGAAACTGGAAGAATATGTTTTTAAAGCTTACCTTTCATACTTGGCAATGATTCAAATGCCTCTTACATAGCATAGTATCATCCTCCATCTCAAGATCTTCAGGCAAAGAAATCTCAAAAATAGGTTCCATTTCAATGGGTCGAGGACATTCCTTGATGGATCGAAGGAATGTCGAGGATTGTACCTGGAATTTTTCTTCTTTGATGGATCGAGGTAATCCCTCGATGGATCAAAAATGGTCCTCGATGGATCGAAAATTGTCTCGATCCAAAACTTCGAGGAGATAGAATTTTCGTAGGAAAAAGAAATGTCGCTACTTCTCTTGGAAGTGGACTTCTTAATGGAAGAGGATAATTAACAAAAAGACGGGAGAAGAAGATTGAAGCTAATTAAGAAACTGATTTTAATTGCTTCCTTCATTTGTTCACTTCTTCTAGTTTATATACAAAGATGATTTCCTAAAATAGAAACTAAAAATAACAAATGAATATAAACCATAAAAGATAAATGGTTTACGTTCTTCAATGAACGTAAACCTTTAACTTTGATCGGTTTAAAACTGAATGATTTAAACCGTAAAAGTTTAATGGTTTTAAATTATTTTCAAAATATAATATTATATATTTTAATATCATATTTTGTAAGATCCTTCTGGATCATGGCTCCCCCATTTAGAAACCTTGAGCTCCTGTTCAAGGTATGTTAAGATGAGGAAACTCTGTAAAAGCCTTAGTCCGCAGGTACCACTTGGATTTGCTAGGAAGTTGACCTTTTCTACCAATGCGAAAAGTCTCATACTTGCCATTCCGGGTTTCACGAACCTTCTGCTCTAAGATACAGTCCTCCTCTAATGGATCTTCTTGCTCCATCTTTAAGTCATCAACTGAAGGAAGACGGGTATCCTCATCGGGATCATCGTCCAAAAGAGATGGTTCAAAGAGCTTTAAATTTTCGGCGTTAATGACCGAGTGCATATGCATATATGGTGGTAGATCGAGCTGAAAAGCATTGTCACCAATTTGTTTGGTGATCTTGAACGGTCCATATCGAATAGGCTTGAGTTTCTTTCCTTCACATTGTAATCGCTCTTTACCTAGATGTAGCCATACTAGGTCACCTTCTTTAAAAGTACACGAAACTCGATGCTCGTCATGCCGAGTTTTGTACCATTGCTGAGAGCGATTCAACAGTGCTTCCACTTCTGAATGAATTTT
This sequence comes from Geum urbanum, assembly GCA_946800695.1. Lineage (NCBI taxonomy): Eukaryota > Viridiplantae > Streptophyta > Magnoliopsida > Rosales > Rosaceae > Geum > Geum urbanum. Next base: position 59,169,034 of record OX327005.1, on the reverse strand, counting down.
CGAAACTCGTTCGAGAAACTTTTGTGCTCGAACATGTTGTTCTTCTTCTTTTCCATTCAATGGCTTGTCACTTATAGTGAATGCCATATGAAAGGGACTTTGAGGTAAGTAACCCAAACATACCTCGAATGGAGACTTCAGCGTAGAGCCATAAATTGCTCGATTAAAAGCAAACTGCAAATAAAGGAGATTTTCATCCCAAGTTTTTGGGTGTTTAGAGTTATAACCCCTTAACAAATGAACCATAGTGCGGCTAACGACTTCAGTTTGTCCATCAGTTTGTGGATGAAATGCAGTACTACGTTTCAATTTAGTATCCATCATTCCCCATAAAGACCTCCAGAAATGTCCTAAGAATCGATTATCCCTGTTTGATATAATCAATGTTGGGAGACCAAAATGTTTCCAAACATGCTCGAAAAATAGTTTAGCTACTCCCTCTCCAGTTACAGTCTTCTTGCAAGGAATAAGTATTATCATCTTACTGAATCGATCCACAATTACAAACAAATAATCATTCCCAGACTTGGTCTTAGGCAATCCTCCAAGAAAGTCCATTGAAATGCACTCCCAAGGTCGGCTAGGTACTGGTAGTGGTAGATACAAACCTAGCTTCCTGTTAGAAGGCTTTGAGGTGTTACATAAAACACAACCTCGTATGTACCTGGAAACATCTATGTGCATCTTTGGCCAATAGACATATCGACGAAGATTCAATAAGGTCTTCTCTACCCCAAAATGTCCTGCTACTTTGGAAGTATGAGCTTCTTGAATCCATTGCAGCCTGTCACCATCTTTTGGTATGCACAATTGGCTTCCTTTGTACTTTAGCCCATCCTTCAGTTGAAACTCACTAGTCTTTCCTTGTTGCAGCTTAGCATGAGCTGAACTAAAATCAGCGTCAATGTCATACCCTTTGGCATATTCAGAAGGAATAATAGGTTGGATCTGCATTGCTACCAATAATGCGGAATTTATTGGTGTAGGTGGTCGAGATAACATATCTGCCAACTTATTAGTCATTCCTTTCTTGTATTTGATTACAATATTGAATTGTTGTAGGTAAGACATCCACTTCATATGTCAAGCTTGCTGTAACTTTGACTGTGTAGTTAGATACTGAAGAGGCTTATGATTTGAGTGAACCACGACTTCTTTTCCTAACAAGTAAGCTCTCCAATGTTTTACTGCTTGATGCAATGCATAAAGCTCCTTGTCATAAGTCGGATAATTTAACACCGGTCCACTAAACATCTCAAAATGGTATGCCACTGGTTTACCTTCCTGAAGTAATACGGCTCCCATTGCATAATTTGATGCATCTGCTTCAACTTCAAATGTTTTCTGCAGATTTGGCAATGCTAATACTGGGGCCTCTGCGATCTTCCGTTTCAACAACTGGAAAAGATTCATCTTTTTTCTTTGACCATTCAAATTTTTTGATTGGCCTTTGTAAGAGAGTGTAATGGTGCTGCAATTAGAGAGAAATGTCTAATGAACTTTCTCAAATATTGGCATGCACCTATGAAGCTTCGAATTTCGGTAACCGAACGGGGTGTAGGCCATTGAGTGATAACTTTCACTTTGTCTGGATCCACTTTGAGCGTTCCTGCACCAAAAATGAACCCTAGGTAGACAAGCTCTTGCTTCCCAAATCCACACTTCTTCCCGTTCAACCGTAGTTGACTAGCTTGCAAAACATTCATAACCTCAGCAATATGATAAAGATGGTCCTCCCATGTGACACTGTAGATAAGTATGTCATCTAAATAAACAATGACAAAGTCATCGATAAAAGGACGAAGTACTTCATTCATTAGTCGCATAAAGGTCACTGGAGCATTACATAGTCCAAATGGAATAACTAACCATTCGAACAATCCCTGCTTCGTCTTAAAAGCAGTTTTCCAAGTATCTTCCTCATTGATGCATACTTGGTGATAACCATATTTGAGATCCAATTTGGTGAAGTAATGAGCACCATGTAATTGATCTAGAAGATCATCAATCCTTGGTAGTGGATATTGATTCTTAATTGTAATCTTATTGAGTGCTCGATAGTCCACACACATGCGCCAACCTCCATCTTTCTTTGGCACAAGGAGCACTGGTGAACCACATGGTGAGCAACTGGGCTTGATAACTCCTTGTTCAAGAAGTTCTTGTACTTGCTTCTTGATCTCTTCACTCTCTGTCAGAGAAGTGTGGTATAAACCCTAGTTTGGCAAAGGTGAATCTCCTACCAACTGGATGTCATGCTCTACAGCTCTTCGCGGTGGTAATCCTTGTACATCCTGAAAAAGTATCTTGAAATCCTTCTGCAATTTTCCAATATCGGAATATTGTAAAGGTGTTAAGCTTACTGCTGAGAAAGTAACAACATTAATATGTTGTTCTTGTGGTCGAATCATCAATAAAACAAACCGCCCACAAGAGTTAACCAATCTTTTGGCTTGATTAACTGTCAGTAAAGTGTGTGTAGATTGTGGCTTACAAGCGTTGATGTGGAACTCCTTTCCATCCTTCACCAAACGATACTTGCGAAGCCTTCTATAATGAATTGCATCACGGTCCCAAAGATACGGACTACCCAATATAACTTGGTATACGTCCAATGGAACCACCTCGCATGTCACTTCATCGATATATCGATTAGTGATTGCAAATTTGAAGGTACATTGCTTTGTAATTTTCATGTCAATGTCCTTTTGAATCCACCCTAGTGGGTAAAGCTTAGGATGAGGCATTGTTTCTAAGCCTACCTTCTTTACTAGAGCCTCTAAAATCAGATTCTTTTGACGTCCAGCCTCGACAATTGCTTGTACAACACTCTATTTCACTTGAATGTTTAAATGAAACAGCTCTTCACGGTTGTAGGCAACTGCAACTTTTGTTGGTGAAGTCATTAAGGCAAGTGTTATGTCAGGTTGCTTCAACTCTGGAAGCTCTTCTGCCTGTTGCACAGTCAATGTGGCCTTCCTGTCATTCCTTCCCTGGTTATTCTTCTGGTTCTTAGGTTTCAACTCAGGATGAAGTATCCAGCACCTGTCTGTGACATGTTTACTGGTACGACAGTGTTCACAGTAATTCTTCTGCTTTAGACCATCCTTGATCTGTTTGCCTTTATTCTTCCAATCAGGTTTATTTACAGTTGGTTGTTTGTCGTCCTTCTTGTCAAGCCTTTTATACTTTGCCTCAATGGCGATTGCCTTGACTATAGCTTCTTCAATTGATTCTACGGTGAACAATTTTAGTTCTTTCCGTATGTAGTCGGCAAGACCTCCGATGTATTTCATGAAGACTTCATAATCGTCAACATCTATATCCAATACCAAAGCTTGGTTAGGAACTCAGAGGTATAATCTTGTACTGATTGACCGAACCTTTGATTGAAGTGTTGCCACTTGTACCATCTCTCTTCTTCATATCCAACAGGATAGAATTGTTTTCTCAATAATTTCTTGAATTTACTATATGTTAATTCCGCAACGTTGTATCGTTTTCGGTATGACTTCCACCATGTAATAGCATGGCTTGAGAGTTTCAAGCTTGAAAATTGGATCTTTTCAACATTAGAATACTTATGTATAGTAAAGTATGTTTCTAATGTGTCTATCCAGTTATCCAATTTGTCTGCATCTATAACACCATTAAATGTATGAATTTTTACCTTAAAATCAATTTTCAAGGCACTTACAGGATTCTTCTGATTTCCTGTATCCTCGGCAATATTTTCATTTATGGTGTCGTCATCTTCTTCACTGTCATCTTCAATCTTTCTTTTGGAAGGCGATGCATGTGAAAAAATTTCGGCTTTTAAGTTTTCCACTAGCTCAGAAATTGATGCAGATAACAATTCCACCAGTCGTTCAAGATTTGTGATGCGTTCACCATCACCATCTGAGTTTGGAACTTCCCCTGTCATTGCTCCTCTCTTTATCCTTGGCTTTCGATGAACGAGCAAATGACCTACAAGTTCTTCTTTTGAAGTTCTACGTCGGCTGCGAGTTAGGACCATAAACTACCTTTACCCCGTTTTGATCTGGGGCTCTGATACCACTTGATCCAAAACTTCTAGGAGATAGAATTTTCATAGGAAAAAGAAATGTCGCTACTTCTCTTGGAAGTGGACTTCTTAATGCAAGAGGATAATTAACAAAAAGACGGGAGAAGAAGATTGAAGCTAATTAAGAAACTGATTTTAATTGTTTCCTTCATTCGTTCACTTCTTCTAGTTTATATACAAAGATGATTTCCTAAAATAGAAATTAAAAATAACAAATGAATATAAACCATAAAAGATAAATGGTTTACGTTCTTCAATGAACGTAAACCTTTAACTTTGATCGGTTTAAAACTGAATGTTTTAAACCGTAAAAGTTTAATGGTTTTAAATTATTTTCAAAATAAAATATGATATATTTTAATATCATATTTTGTAAGATCCTCCTGGATCAATCGAGGCAATCTTTATGTCCAAAGTTGCTTCGACGCTAGAATGGTCTTCGATGGATCGAAGGAATCCTTCTTGATCTATCAAGGCTTGCTCTTAGGTGCTGCCTATAGACTTCCTTCGATGGATCAAAGGAATCCTTCAATGCATCGAGGCATCCACTCTGGTTGCCTTGTTTTCTTCAGCTTTTTCAATAACTTTTCTCAAAGGATCATCATCCAATGAGAATTGAATAAATTCATGCATAAAACTCTCAAAAGTGTTAATTGAACAACAAGAATAAGCATCATCACTATTGGGATGTTTGAGAGCTTCATAAATTAAATGTTGAAGTGGATCTTCTCCTTCGCCACTTCCATGCTTAATGATCCATCAATACAATCAATCTTTGTCTGTGGTGTTCTCAAGAATGGTCTCCCAAGAATCAATGGTATTTCTGATAGTATTGGCTCATGCTCCATCTCCAACACAAAGAAATCTATTGGGAATATCAAATCTCCCACCTACACCAAAACATCTTCAATAATACCTCGAGGGTAACAGTTAGACGATCTGCAAGTTTAATGGTGACACCTATGAGAATGAGTTCTCTCATCTTTAACCTATTATATACAGTGTAAGGCATTAAGTTTATTGATGCACCTAAATCAAGTAGAGCATCTACAAATCTGTGATCACCAATAGTACATGGGATAGTAAAACGTCATGGATCAACCAACTTAGGTGGAAGCTTCATTTGAAGAACAACATATACTCTCTCTCCCAAAGCCATAGTCTCAGTTTCATAGAAATTTCTTTTTGTTGTGCATAAATCTTTCAGAAACTTTGCATACTGTGGTATTTGCTTGATCACATGCAACAAGGGGATGTTCACTCCTACTTTTTTAAACACATCCAAGATCTCCTTCTCTTTATCAACCTTCACCTGCTTCTTCAACCTGCTAGAAAACGACACATTATGAGTAATCAAAGGTAAAATATTAGATAATACCTGGCCTTCTTTAGGCTTTGTCAATGAACTTATTCCAGGTGTATTTTCGACTTGTCGAATTGGGGTTCATGGGTTGTCCTTTAATGGTTCGCTTGATGCAACCTATTTGGTTACCGGCTCTTCCCACTTTCTCCTTTGGTTTGATGACTTAGGTACTTCTTCTAACACTTTCCCACTCTTCAAAATCATTACATGAGCTTCATATTCTGTGTTGGAATTAGGAAGAGTGTTGCTGGTAAAACTTCCATCCTTGACTTGAGTAAGTATTTGTTGAACTTGACTCATTTTTAGCTCTAGCAAGTTTTACCTTCCCTTACTACTGAGTTGTAGCTTTGATTTACTGATGAAAGGCACTTATATCTTAGCGAAATACGCTGTTCTCCTGGCGAGATGTACTATTCTCCTCCCTATCTTTCTTATTGCCAAACATCGTCTATTGTATCAGTGCTTCCAAAGTTGAAGTTCCAGTTAATGTATGAGCTAGAGGTTGTTGCTGTTGTGGCATACGCCTTTGGCCAAATTGTTGCCCATATCCTGTATGTTGTCTTTGCTAAAATTCAGGTGGAGTAGCTAGAGGATTGAGCACATTATTGCTCTTATAGTTCAATAGTGGATGGTCCTTATTCCCATTATATGCGTTGGGTTGTCTCTGGAAGTAATTTGCTTCCTCCTCTTGATCAACCTCTTCATCTGCTCTGAACTTGGGGGACGATCTTCTGCTAGATGATTTGTAGCTGAACATAGAGTGCACACAACTTGAGTTGCAGCAACTGTCATCTTCTTGGCCATTTTCAAATTACTAGCAATCAGAGCAATATCATTCTCCATAAAACTTAATCTTTTCTCCATGGCTCCATCGATTGTAACTACATTGAGAGATCTTCTACTTGTTCCCATGGATCTATCCCTTGATTGAAATTGCCATGAATTTTGGCTTGGTTCTCAACAACTTCATTGGCTTCAGCTCTAGTCATATTCCACCAATTTCTCCCACAAGCTGAATGAAGCTTTGATCTATTAAAAGAATCAAGTCTTTCATAGAAGAACTCCATTTGAGTGTTGAGATAACACTTATGATAAGGGCATCGTCGAAGAAGACCCTGAAACTGGCTCCAGGCTTCATGTAATTCATCTCCATCTTTCTGCCTGAATGTGCTAATTTGCTTCTTCAAGTTCTTAGTGTGGGAAGCAGAATAGAACTCTTTCATAAATGCAGCACACATCTTCTCCCATGTGTCAATAGATAGATGAGCTAAAGAGTTATACCATGCCTTTGCTTGCTCCTTCAGAGAAAATGAGAACATAAGGAGTTTGACAATGTCTTCTTCCACATTTGTCGACTTCTGGATTCTGCACAATGTTGTAAATTCATTGAGATGATCCTAAGGGTCTTCAGAAGGCGTTCCTCTGAAGTGTGGCAGATTTGATATAAGAGATGGGAGAATAGAATAAGCCCCCAAATTTTTTGGTATAACGATCAGCGAATCTACTGCACCTATGCCTGGCACGAAGGACTCTCTCATCTTTGTGGTGTTTGCCATTCGTGGTGGTGATGGTGGTGGCGTTAGAATGTGTTCTTGTTCCTCAAATTCAAACTCTATATCAGAACATATTTCTTGCTCAGATTAATCACCACCACTATTCACACTCATGGACCGTTGTCTTTGCTGCTTTCTGTTATGCCTCGTTGAACGTTCAATCTCCTGATCAAGTAATATGTCTCAGCGCTTCTAATGTGTCTAGTACACATACACAATGTTCTTGCACATGGAAGAAACAATAAGACTCAAAGAAAAAAGAAAACTAAACGAAACAAAACTAAAATTTAAAGGCTCTATTAGGACTTAGAATCAAGCAATTTCTCGGCAACGGCGCCAAAATATGATGAGTGGAGAACCACCTCTCAAAGATACTATATTCTCAATTAAGATATATCATTGTAATAATCAATTATAGAGGTTATCAAACACAAGGAATTTGTGAAATTAAATTTTAACACTAAACTACAATGTTAACAGACTCGACTACAGTATACTAATGACACTACGACCTTACTCTATACAGACTCAAATGACACGAAATTTTGATACAATAATATAGACACAGTGGTAGACTACCACACAAAACTTGAGGGTATTTGAATTTGATTTGGGTACTTAACTAAATCAGCTGAGCTACAGCTAAATGCAATAAAATAAATTATTAAAGTAAATATGCTAATTGCAAGGTGATTTACTATATGATGAATGAGTTAAGAGGAATGCAATCCACCACCTTCATTCTATCTATCTAATACATACTTAATCTAATGCACATATCCAATGAATAAAAGTTCCCAAGAAGGGCCGATCGTTACAACCACATCTTATTACCTAATCTTTATGCATATGCAAGTTTGTCATGGACCTCTCCCACATCTATTTCTCTATTGAACCCATAATCATGGACCTCAAGGTTTACAAAGAAGAAAGCATTAAAATTTAGAAAAGGTTTGAGAAACTACAAGAGTTCATAGGTACATTATAGATGTGTCCTGCTAGACCTAGGGTTTCAATCTCCTGACGAACTAATCTATTCGGGGTGTCACTATAGAGAATCTGGTGGAAGAAATTATCTTCAGTTGCTTATATCTTATAACAATAGAGTCCTAACATGCATACTAAGTTGGTCACCAAACTACACATACAATAAATCATCAATGAACCACATAGAGAAAGAACCTCAATCGAATTGAATAAGCGAAACTAGATTAAAGTGTATGAATTAGAAAGACTTCATATACGGGGCTTCAAGCAACCCCTTAACAAGATGTTTAGCTACTAAAATTCATAATGAAAGTATCAAAACAAATCATAGAGTTTACAAATCAAGATGGGATGAAGAACAAAAGATGTTCGTCCAGCTTCGATGGATCGAATCCTGGTTTCGGGTTTCTTGCGGCTGCTCCTCTCTTTTGCTCAAGTTTCTCTCTAAAATTTCTAATTATCCTTTTTCCAAAAACCCTAAATGGGTTTATATAGTTCTCCAATGGTTCTCCTCAAGTTCACATTGGAATAAGCTTATTTATTTGCACAAAACTCTTTCTTAATTCTATATTATGCTAGGAATCATTTATTTGTTTTATTTTCCTTTATTCTCCACAAAATTTATAAAACAATAAATATTAATTAAATATTTAATTATAAATTAATAAATTAAATATATGAAGTGAATTAAATACTGAATAGTCGCATAAATCAGTAGTTCACTACAGGTATCATCTTAGGTACCGGAAACTTCCACCTGAGTTTACATTTCGATTTTTGGATACTCTATGGAAAAATTTTATAAAATAAAATTGAGAATAATTAGATTCCACATCAGCAAATTCGTATGTGGGTCCAAAAGTTTCCAATCCAAAGTATTGTAGGCCGCCACGTGTATGGCGGCAAAGCAACTGTCCATCGGAATCGAAACCCCCAGTCTCTCCTATGGATAAGACTTGAAAAGAGTCACTTGGGAGCTCTCTTTTTCTGAGAAACTAAAGAAGAAATCAGGCTACTCAGCAAAAGTCCAAGTGAAACATGGAAGTGGCCATGTCTTTAAACGCTCTGGTTCGTCTTCCACTAACGAACTCCAGAACCCATGAAGATTGTTTGGTCAGGCACTCACTGGTGTCAACGAAAACGACCCTGAAAGCTTGTAAGCAAAGCCATGGCCAAGCAATGGTGATAGAAGCAAAGGGCAAAAAGGGAATGCAAGATCGTCAATTCCAGAGGCGTCAGCCTCCTCCAATGCCCAAGATTGAAGACGATGGCAACCCACGTTTTGTTGTCTTTATGCGAATGGCCAATGTTTGTTCTCTCTCCCTCTCTCTAATTCTAAGCTTCAAAGTTCAATTCTTTATGTTTTCTGTTGCGAAAGTTTTGAACTTTGTGTATGCTTTGTGATTTTGGTTAATTATTGGAGTGTAGGTTTACCTATGGTACCCACTTAGTGTGATCTCTGGTGGAACCACAGCGAAAATCATGCTTGCTGCTAAAGATAATTTTCTGGGGAAGTATATATACAAAGACACACTTGCTAGGAATCTTGCTGCAGTTATTTACCGTGTGAGTTTTAGCTTTGTTTTTTGCAAGTTATTTACATTTCCGCATAAGAGCAACCTCCATTTACATTTCCGCATAAGAGCAACCTCCAACAGATCTCTCATATGTCGATTTTACCAATAACTTGAGGATTTTTCATAAAAATCACCTCCAGCAGATCCCTTATATCATTTTTCATTATAGGGAATCCCTAAAATTTTCATTTTCATCCCCTATTCCTATACCGAAAAAAGGATTATAGGTAACGAGAATAGCAAACATTTCATTCAATACTTTCCTTCTATATTGCAAATGTAATTAATAAATAAATGTATTTAATTATATATTTTTTATTAACCAATCAAAACACAATTCTCATTCAATTATAACTAAATTATGAGTAACATTGTGGGAACAAATTTGTAAAAATGTTTAGCCAAAATAGCGTAGAGGTATATTTTTCAACAAAATAAGAACATTTTGAATAATGTTGTTGGAGATGCTCTAACAGCATTTGAATATTTTTCATACTAGCTATCTCATTATTGACTGTAAGTTTTAGTAATTTCTAGCGAGAAATCTGAAAGTCGATTGTTTTGGCAATCTCTAGCTGACCTTGACTCAATGTCAAGAGATTCATGCCTTGTTGTGAGTCTGGTTGATGTTGGAATCTCTATGGTCATGCAAATCCTGATTTAACCAAATATTTTAGGGATGCTCCTGGATTCTGATCATTCTAAGCATAACAATTCTTCTTTCATCGTTTACTGATATACATGGCTGTCTGATTTGTTTAACGTGCAGGACGAGAAGGAAATACAGAAGACAGCATTTAAGCAGTACCGAGTATTGCGGTCAGCTAGTGAGTTCAGATATGGCTATAAAATTGTCGTAATGCTCCTATCATCTAACCTAATTCAAGTTCATTGATTGCGTGAATCAACAAACGTGACAGCTGAATTGTATTAGCTGAGTGGTCTTGTTTGTGCCAAACGTGTAGGAAAATAGCAACATGAGAGCAGCACTCTCTACCTCTGATGTAATTGAGGTTATTATTTCATAGTTTTAGTTCTCCTTGACTACATTATTGTCCTTGTTTTGAGATTATAAAGTATTAGACATTCAGATCCTCAAAAGCTTTGAGCTCTGAGCTGGACATCTGAACAAGTTACTTTCCTTTTTGCTTGCCTGCACTAGTGTCATTGTTATGTTCTCATCAGATGGTCTGTAGTTTTTCCCTAATATCTTGAGTATATTCTGAACTGAAATGGCAGCTTCCAACACCAGATAAGCTTAGAACCCCTTTTGATGAAGTGAAAGACTTTTTTGGGAATGCAAAGGAATCTTTTGGCAAGCTGACAGTGATAAGTTCATCCGAGACTGAGGAATCAGAACCAAAAAATGAAAAACCCAAGGAAAAGTGAGTAATAAGTACGCCTACACTCCCATAATTTTTTTTTTGTTGCTTTAATTGTAGAGAAAGGTTTCTTCATTGGAAGACAATATTCACACTATAGACCTGCCTGGATCAACCTATTTCCCTGTTAATATCTATTGCAATTCTCTATTCTTTTTAATCAGTATCCTTTGACATGGCTAAAATAAATTTTGGTTATTTAACAGGGTTAAAGGGTAGAGGAGGAGAAGCAATTTGCCTTGCTTGTTGCAGTGGCAGATAGAGAAGCCTAATCCGGTGCACATATATGTCCTCCGAAGGTGGTTTAGGATTCAACATGCGGTTTTGTTTATAGTTCTCTGTTCGTTTCAGAAATTTCATGTTCTTTTCGAGTAACCTCTAATACAAATTTAGCCCCGTTCCATACCTGTAATTTTTGTCACAATCTTTTGATAGCTGAAGTTTAAAAGAAGAAAAAAACTTGCATGAAACACCTTTCGTAATCTTGTTGCTCATTTTCATGGTGTTTATTACTAGGATATTGCTACTAGGTAATTGTACTTTTACAGTAACTGTACAGGAGGCTTGGTACTATCACTTCTTGAATTTGCACTCCTTGTTGATTGTTGGGACAAGAACAAGAGCAGACTTCTTTCTTGTGGCAAGGCCGAAAATCTCATCAAGGTCCACATCTTCTGGTCCAACTCCTTGAGGCAATGCCCAGTCGAAGTGATACAAGAGCCAAGCTAAGGTGACATTGTCATTGCCTCCATCTTCCTCAAACCTCTCAGGGCTGTATTCCAGGGGATTCTCCCATGATTCTGGGTCTCTTGCAATCGCATAAGCGTTGATCAGAACCCCGAGTCTTTTCAGGTATTTCATACCCATCTAGTATGCACTTCTCCATTGACTCTCTAGGAACTGGTGGGTGCAATCTCATGGCCTCTTTTATTACAGCTTTCAAGTAGTGAATCTGTTGAAGGTGAGATTCCTCAACTTTTCTAGCGGCGGACGCAATTCTTCGAACTTCTTCCTGTGCTTTCTTCATCACATTTGGGTGTCTAATCAGCTCTGTCATTGTCCATTCTAGTGTAGCTGACGTTGTATCAGTTCCAGCTACAAACATGTCCTGTTCAGACATCATTCTACATGCAAGGTGTGAATGAAATGTCAAAACAAGACAAATAGTGACTACTCTACTAGGTCACATAAATTTGAACATAGATGGATACAGCATAAAGACTACTCTTCTGACATCACCAATTTTAGTTGAGGGATGGGAGTTGTGCCGCTTGAATTCGGGTTGAACAACAACCCGAAACCGAACCCACACCCGTCCCGGAAAACACACAGATCACAGGCAAGTTAGAGAAGGGAGAGAGATGAGATACCAGTACAAGGGCCTTGAGATTGTCATCTGTAATGGGCACTTCGAGATCTTCTCTTTGTTGCACTTTCAGCAGAACATCGACAAAGTCTTCTCTGCCCTTTGTTTCATCACTCCTACTCCCCATTTTCTTCAAATGTTCATGTATTATTTCGTCACAAACCGCTCTCAAATCCTCCAAGTTGTTCCTCAGCCTCCTCTTATACCCCGTCGCCGTGTTAACCCACTCCCAACCAGTGAAGAACTCCCCTACACAAAACGCTGCAAGCAACGACTGCGTCTCCGTCAACAGCTCCACCAAATGATCGCTCTCCGTTATAAACCTCTTCCCCAACGCTACCTTGCACAGTACGTCACTAACCAACGTAAACAATAACTTGCTGATGTCAAGTTGAGACCCGGAGTGAGTCACTAGGCGAGTCAGGAGGCGGTTGACCTCCTCGTCTCGGACGAGCTGGAACGAGCTGACTCACTTGGAGCTGAGCAGCTCGGTGACGCATATTTTCCGCGCTTGGCGCCAGTAAGGGCCGTAGGGGGAGAAGGTGACGTCGGAGCAGCCGAAGGAGAGCCACTGAGCCGCCACGAGCTGTGGGCGGACGAGGCGAGCCAGGTGAGCGGAGGAGACTACGACGGTGGGGACTTGGCCAAGGCGGAGGTGGATGATTGGGCCTAGTTTGTGGGATAGTCGAGCGAAGGTGTGGTGGGGCATGTCGGTGAGGAGGTGGTGGAGGTGGCCGATTATGGGGAGGCTTGGTGGAGATGGTGGTGTACGAGGTGACTGTGACTGTGGAGTAGTACTGTTTCGGTTTATTAAACGAAGGATGGTGAAGCTGAAGGTGGCGAAGAGTAGGAACGAGAGTGGATGTGAGAAAGTCCATTTTGAGCTAGCTCTTGTTCGATCGGGATGGATGAAAGAGTGATCAGCCGAGTTTGACTGTTTGAGATAGATCGCACTCGATCACGAAAGGCTTTATAAGCTTATATGATCGATGAAGTATGTAACACCAACATTTTTATTGTAGTATAGTGTCACGTGTCTGACACTTAAGGACACTCCGATGCTTACTTAAGGACACTCCGATGCTTTAGAACACTTAGGGACGCCATTTTCAAAAATATTCTTGTTTGGACTCTTGGGACGCTCCGTGGACATTTGGGGACATTTGGGAACACTTTAGCGTATTAAATAATATATATTTTTATATATTTTAAAACATAAATAAATGATAATTATTTTCATATATATTATATGTATTAGGAAGTGTAGATGCTCTTAAGCTTGCAAATTTTTTTCTAGACGGACCAATAATAAATGACGTATTATTTGGAACCTTAAATGATGGTAGCGAGGGTGTAACTAATTATTACACCATGAAGTTACATGATCTTTATGTCTTGTTTGAATTTTTAGTAATTTTTCATTGACGTGGATTTTCAAGTTTGTTATGAATTTTCTAAGTTACATGATTCGTTATATTTATGGATAATTTTAATTATTTTACTCAATTTTTTTCTATTTAATTATTAAATATTTTAATTTTAATTTAATTGTCGTATCTCCGTGTCTTATTTTTAAGATTTTACTGCGTTCCATGTCCGTGTGTTTGTGTCTTTGTTTGTGCAACATAATAGATAAATCGATGTGTGTGTGTGTATATATATATATATATTAAAGTCAAGTCCTCTTGATCATGCCAAGCTAAATTGTCATTAAAACCTGAACTGTATTTCTTACGTACGTACACTCCTATTTATGAGAAAATGAAGTTAAGGTACGATATTTTAGCCTTTTAGGTATGTATATCATCCACTAGGTCACCCCTTGAAATTAGGTACAATCGGATGCAACTCATAAATGTTTACATTATAATAATTTACATGTGATTAAAATATTTTACATGATGATTAGAGTGTGTCTATTCATTAGAGCTATTTAGATCTCTCTTCAAACTTTTGGTCACTAATTTTCTAATATTACCCTTAATATATGTCGAAGCTCTTCTTCCAATTTTTAACGTACACCAGGCTCTAAGGACTCTTTCTCCCCACATTTTTTGTTCTCCTTGTTGATTATACACCTTTGTTGGATGTACTTTGATCGAGCTCTACACATAAAAGATTAGACCTTTAATAGAAAAACCGAAGAATTAAACTTGAATATTTGATACGTGTACCGAATAAAATATGCATAATTACATATTCATGTCGCAGATCTAGCAACCCAGAAAATTTTAAACTAATAAGTTATATTCAAAATCTATCATGCCCATAAGGCATATATTGTAATTGGGAATTCGCTTGAATCAATGGAAAGTAGGGTAGGAATTAGATCCACTATGATCCAAACATGAAGTATCTTTGGTTTATGCTAACCTGTGAACTTGACCTCATTTGTCGAACTTGAAGGCCACTCGTATCCATCGGTGTAGGATTGTAGTTAAACCAAAAGGGATTTCAATTAAGATCACGTTTTCTTGGATAGGGTAAATTTATATTTTAAAACTTATAAACAAATGAGGAGCTTCAAATAACAAAAGTGGAGATGTAAATAGACGTACCCTAATAATTATTACGATCTATAGAATTTAATAGAACATTATTTGTAAATCAAATAACGCTATTGGGTTTTCAAGCGAGACTGCATTTGAAGAGAGAACTCCCACTGCGAGGACTGCTACTACTAAGATTTCAAGAGATGATTGTTACTACGAGAACTGCTTCTACCTAGATTTCAAGAGAGAACTGTTACTATTGAGATTTCAAGAAAGAACTGCTACTGTGAGGAATCTATTTTAGTCAATTCGTCAAATATGAGTTTTTGTTGTTGAAACTGCATTAGTTTTTCAGTACTAGTACCACGAGGAGGCTTTCCTTGAGCTTTTTCATCATGAGAGGCCTTCTTTGTTCATGAGACACATGAGATTTATTTTTTTGTTTGTTTTTTAGAATTTGTGTGCCTAGTTTGGTATTTAATGTAACAGATTTAGCTTGTGTTTATTTGATTCAGTTTTGTTTTACAGTAGCAGAACATGTAATTTGCAGAACATATGTGATTTGGTTTTTCTTTTTTTCTATCTAAAACTTGTGGAATTTGGTTTAGTTTTATCGATTGTGAGTTTGATTTAGTATGATTGATGATAGTAGATGGATCAATAGTCTGACGTGAAAGTTTGGATATTTCTTATGACAATTGTTTTTGTCTGAACTTTGAAATATAATATAGCTACTATGTGATTTGTTACTGTGTTTAAACTGTTGCTACTATGTTTTTCCAACTGCTACTACATTTTTCCAATTGATATAACTTTTATGTATTGCAGTAGCAGTACCTTTACAATGTAGTAGCACTGTACTAGTACCTTGATGTTCTAGCAGCACCTTCACAAAATTCGGTCTCACCATCTTTTAATGAACCAACAACATCACAATTCACAACCATTAACACACTGATACTGAGAAATTCAAAACACTGATACTGAAAAAATAACTGGAAAGTACAAAAGTGCTATTGAAAAATTCAAAAAACGAGAATAACTTTCTAACTTTTCATATGATCTAGGATTTGACAGTGAACCAAATAAACACAGTCTAGTAGCAGTACACCAAATCAATATAGTAGCATATCACAAGTTCATAACAACAAAACAATAGCATAGCACAATATCTTACAAAAATCAACAAAGTGACACTAAACCAAATCTAATCCAATCACATACCAGATCTAAATCACAAATAAAGATCTCCATGTTAAAATTAAACCTATGAATAGTGCTATTATGCTCAAAGGAAAACATAGTTTGAGTACCACCATTTTAAAGCAAAGCAACCAGTAGCAATGCCGGGAGGACACAACAGCACCAAAATTGGGATTGTGGAGGTCGAGCGAGCGCATCTAGTGCGAGGCGCATAGGCCTTGATGGCGACGAGCCAGCTGCGAGTCTCGCCTGAGGTGTGGCTGCTACTGAACTAACGGGTGCGCTCGAAGTGGCGAGATGCATAGGTCGAGGACACTCGATGAAGGCTCGACGACGCACAGTAAATGCTCCACAACGCACGACAAATGCTCGACGGTGCATGACGAACCTCGACGGCGCACGACGGATGCTCGGATTCCCAGATGTTCTTGACGAAGACTAGATGTCACTCGACAGAGTTTGAGGATGGATGACGGGCGCTGAGGCGGAGGATGCCTAGAAATGGCCGTGGCGAGTCTGTTGAAGGCGAGGCGCAACGCGGCGGTGGTTTGACCACTGCTACTGAGGTCGAAGACGAGCGTGTGCAAGGAGTAGAAGAGATGTTGCTTGTGGTCGCCGCAAAGATTCGATCGAGGAGGCGCAAGAGTCGGCGAAGGACCGAGGGAGGAGCAACGGTGCGGAGCTCGATGGCATGGTGGTGTGGCGCTTGGAGGCGCTGCGGCGAAATGCTGAACCATGAGTCTACTGCATTTTGATCGAGAGAAGGAGGAAATAAAATGAAATTTTCCTGGTTGGATTTTATCAATTATATACGGAGTAGAAATGTCTTTATGAGGGGCTCAAGGGGTTGGGCTACTGACACTATATTTTGGGTTCTGAACCTGTATTTTTAGTTGTCTAAATATTAAATTGGTTGAATTTTTTGTATCATTGATACTGTAACCGTTCTTGATTGTCGTTTTCTATTCTTCTTTTTCAATAACTTAACACAATGTAAAAAATATAAGAGGCCCCGGAGTCATGTGTAGTTACACACTTACACATCCACACAACCCCATTACTGACCAATAACGACTCTATCTGTGACCTAATATGCAGTCAACCTATCGTTATTGTTGTAATTATATATTTGCTCACGTACTCGTAACATCCTATCTGTCAAAATTCCATTCAAATCTATTATGTGTATTTTCATATGAATCACCAATACATAACTTTCTATAAGTATTCATAATTCACAATGAAAGCATATCGTTGTATAACGGTATCATATATTGTACATACAACTCACGAAAGTACATATTTTTTTCTTTCTTTGAGAAGAAAAAATAAAATAATATAGATGAGATTCCATAGCAGAACCTCTATGTTAGTCGTCTCCTTTGTTTGAACTTTGATTGGGATTTTAAATTTCAAAATGTATCATTAAAATACAAAACACACTGCTAAACTAATAAGTAAATTAGCTAACAAAAATCCAAGTACGAGATCCCATCCATATAATTTTCAAAAGGTATAAAAAAGAGGAACTAGACGTTGGAATTGGGACCCCAAGTCACTAATCATCTCTTTTAAAAAAAAGGTTGGAACTTTTAACGTTGAATTGATGATCCATAGAGAAGAAAGAGAATTTGACACAAATTTAAAGAGGGAAATAAAACCCACGCTTTAAAGGCCAAAACCAAGAAACCAATACACAGGTGAGAAATGATTCTGTGCATCCCAGCTAGAGCAAGACGCTCTCCTTGTCTGGCACAAAAAGAAAAGCTTTCCTTTTTATGCACTACCTGGGTGGTTATAAACCAGACATGAATTGGACATTTGGACCCAACTGAGGAGGAGCCTTTGCATCGTGACAGATTGAAACAGAGTTTACAGAAGTGATAACAGAGTCAAACAAGAGTGAGACTTGCATTGTTTCTCAAGGACATGGGTGAATCTTCGTGTCTAATGAGATCGTTTTCAGGACCGTCCGAGCATTCTGGTGGAGTCAAGAAGGTTAGTGTATCTAAAGCTTCAAATTCCTTGGGTTTTGAGTTAATGGTGTTTTTTTATATTGCTGAATTTTGTATGGGTTTTGATCCATTTGCTATGTTTTCTGGCGTTATGGTTTGTTTGTTTGTTTGCTCAGAAATTGTGGCAATACCAGAACTTGTTAATGGGTTTGGAATTCTGGGTTTGAGTCTATCCAGTGACATAGTGCTACAGTTCATGTTTTCGTTTCGTTTGTTACTGACAATTTTAACATGAGAAGTTGGATTCTTTAGACAAGTTATGCTTAATTCTGAGTACTTGATATTCCTGTAATTCTTGTAACACGTTTCATCATGATTAACAACTTAGTGGTGGTTTATATATCAAGGCTAGATTATCAATTTTCTTGTTGAACAGATGCAATATTGTTTTTGGGGATGTAATTTGTTGTATGCATGATTTTGGGTTCTTATCGGTTCAGTGAGGGAATTGAGGGAATTGAGATTGCTAATATGCTATGGTTTTTTGTTGCAGATGGACCCCCTTAGGTGCCTAGGAGAATCGATATCATTTGGTAGGTATGCTTCAGAGCCTCTTGATTGGGCAAAATGGTCAGCATTTTCTCAAAATCGATACCTAGAAGAAGCTGAGAAGTTCTCAAAACCAGGCTCGGTTGCTCAGAAGAAAGCCTATTTCGAAGCTCACTACAAGAGAAAGGCTGCTGAGAAAGCAGCAGCTTTGGCTGAAGTGGCAAATACTTGTGCGAGTAAAGTTTCTGAGTCAGTTAATGAGCATCTAAATTGCAGCCGCTCCTCCATTGACAGCAAGTTGGGAAATGTAGTGAACCAAATGATCATTGATGGCAACCAGCAGGAAAATATTGTTCCAAATTCTGAAGTAGTATACTCGGCTGATGTGAATCACCGGAATGCGGATGTTGAAGGGAATGGATTGGAAATGACCGAGGTGGATGGAGCAGAGGCGGTGGTGATTCAAGAAAGTGTTAATGTGGAGGATGATGTACAGGTTGAGGTGGAAAATAGTATTCAGAAGGATTCTCTTCAGGTTGAGATGGCGAGTTTTACTCAGGTTGAAATGGAGAGTTTTACCCAGGTTGAAAATCAGTTTAAAAACGACAATAATGAGATTGTTTATGGTGCCATCCAAGAGGAAAAGATGCCAAAGAAGGTAATCTATCGAGTTTTTCCTCATATTAACATCTAGATACTTGTGATTTCTCAGCTTGAACTAACTACCGTCTTTTTGTTCATGCAGAAAGCTGCTAGTGAGGAAATTGTAGCTGCAACAAGCAAGAAAAGATTGGTGAATTCGTCTCTATCAAGGTTATCTACTCAAGGTAGAATGTCCAAGATCCCATCTTTTGGTGCCAAACAAACGAGTGGTGTTCTGATTAAAAAGAAGGACGATGCCACCCCGAAGTGTAAAACTTTGGAGGCTGACTTAATTGAGAAGAGGAGATCAGCAACAAAATCACTCCACATGTCAATGAATTTCACTTCTCATGCCAGTGAAACTTGTAAAAGAATTTCACCAGTCTTGGAGAAGATCAAAAACTTGAGAGTTGATGCACTTAACGTGCCTGTTAAATCCACAGCTAGCCGACGAGCTACAACTTGGGTATGTTCTTCATAGCATGCATTTTATCTTCAATTATATTATTGTGTCCATCTGGATTCATAAATGAAAACATATGACATGTCTGTGACATTTCCAATCGGGGGACATTGCTAACATATCTAATGGAACTTTTATATGTCAACTGCAGGCATCTAGTAACGGGGCATTAAAACAATCTTCAGTAAACCCATGGTCAAAAGATAGAATGTACTGATCTTGCATTCTACTTATGCTGTGTGCTATCTAGTGCCGTCAGTACTTTTAACTTGATTGCACAATTTGTTGACAGGGAAAAAACAATACATAATAAATCAGTATCTGGGAGTGTAACTGTAGGTGGGATAGGCAAGTTACAGTCAAAAGAGTAAGAATTCCGCTTATATATGTGTCCAAGGTTTCTTATATGGTTAACTGGATAGTGTTGTTGCTATGTTCTACTTTAATTTCACGAACCAATTACTTAACTGACAACAATTTAAAAATCATGGAACTGATTGTTTGGCAGTCAATCTTTTACTGAAAATGGAATCAAACCACGAGGTCTTATCAAATCCTGTCCTTTTAGCCTTAGGAGTGAAGAAAGAGCAGCAAAACGGAAAGAGGTATGGTTTAATATTAAAGTTTTATACTTTCTCATGTTGTGGTTGATCAAATAGTTGTGGGGTTTGCTAATTCAGTATGTTTCTGTCTTTTTTAATATCCCAGTTCTTTCAGAGGCTGGAAGAGAAGAAAAATGGAGAAGCAGAATATAAGCAGCAGCTGCAAATAAGATCTAAAAAGGTTAGTTTGTGTTAACTTTTAAGTAATCTTCAGTTTCTATTTGCATCAAGATGACTGTATCTTTATATACGCCTATATGGGTCCGAAGATGATTTGAAACAGTGAAACATCTAGTGTGAAGATCTCTCACTATTCAAGCTGATTAGGAAATCGTTCTAAAGATCCCAACTTGATTTAGTATAATTTATCCTAGGTCTCTGTAATATAGAAAGATCCCATCTTTTGATCTGTTTATTTAGTTTTCAGAAAGGGGGTTGCTTTATATAGAAATACTCTCACACCATTACTGGCATAAGAATTAAGACATGTGTATTAGCACACTGTTGATGGGCAATAATGATCTGAATATTTCAACATAATACTTGTGAAGTGCAAGTTGATATTTCTTATGTTTTCTTTTCATTTCTCTTGTATTACTTTTTTTCTTCCGCATGGTCAGACAACTTAAAGGTTATACGTTTTTGTTTCTTCTGAATATCAAGTTGTACTTAAAAAGTTAATAGAACGATAATCTCATGCAGGAAAAAGCAGTGGTTGATGTTAAGAAATTAAGTCATAATACTGGCTTAAAAGCCAAACTAAATGAAGATCTGTCTTCTGGGTCACAGTTGCCGATTGATAACTTGAAGAAGAAGGTATACTACTTTTTGGGTAATAACCTTTCCATTCATCTCCATGAATATCTTCTTGATTAGTGGATGACACTTATGCAGATCCCACCAACGCGGAGTCATCCACAACAAGTCCAGAGGCAGTCCACTACTAGCAAGGTCCAACCAAGCACTCAGCCTTCGGCCATTTCTCACAGCTCTAAGCGTTTAACAGAGAAACATAACCCAAGGACAAGCCGATCAGTCACTTCCCTTCCAAAGAAGAATGCTCATGAGAATTCTTCTCCCAATATTCAAAGTTGAGGATGTCTAGAGTAGGAATGTACATATGACTGGAGACTTATTCACCCACAGTCCACAGCTGCTTTCTGTAAACCACAGCCATTTACCACCCGTAGGAGATCAACTAGAATGAAAGGGCAGTCTGGTTTTCTTTTTCGGCGATCCCTGGTAGTTCTGCCAATTAGAAATCAAATTTTGTAAGGCTCATCTTGTGTTGTAGTGTATGCTTCTTTATGTGGTTGTAAATGGATATCACCAGTTTCGTTCCGGAAGTTGCTACATCTAATGGGCATATATGGGTTCATTGGCGCCCAGTTTTCTCCATAGAAGTGTATCGGTAGAATGAGTTTACTTAAAGAATGCTGCAAGCAAGCAGTTATTATGGAAGCTACTGATGGAGAGCAGCCGTCAGATGAAGAAATGCCTCTAAGCTCAATAGGGGTGGTAGCTGGGAAGCGTCGTCGCCCAGAGGGAAAGAAGAAGGACAAAATCAAGTCCAAGTTGGGTCCCACATCGGTCCCTCATAAGAAGATCTTGCCTCAGAAGAAGACGGGGTTCGTCTTCCGGTGGGTTTGACCGTTGAAGATCTTTGGCAGTCTACTTATCAATAGATATGGTGTCCGGATAACTAAGGAGTGGTATCTCATTCTTAGTCTCTTGCGGTTTGTTATTTTGGTATATTATGGACTCCAACGTAGTAGTATTGTAATACTTAAGGGGTTTCATTTAATCAGGGGTTTCGGTGGAACTCTATACTAGTTATTGATTATCTTTTACGCCATATCAAAAAAGAGAAAAGAATGCTGCAAGTGACTCCAGATTTGGCAGGATAAACTTGATACACTGCAATGCATCACACTATTCTTTTTCTGAAGAATAACATGACTTGGTTGCTAATTACAGGTATTTTAGTTTTTGTAAGTTGCAAGGACAATGAATGCTAAGCGCAGTTACAGCCAGACTACGGCAGCATAGTTCTCCATAGATACAAAAATTCTAATGCACACATCCCATCCAAATAAAAGAAGAAACTTATTAAGCTAGAGTTTGCCATCACTCCTAATATACACATTCCAATATTAATATCCAATCTGGTCAGAGAGATAACATCCAGAAAAAATTAGTTGGATACTCGACTTGTAAGGTTTACCAAACAAAATACCAGACTGTTCTCCATGAAGATGTGCACTTGGTGCAGAGCTAGCTCGGGGCCCGTTTATGCTATAAATAGACCTTGATCTGCTAGAGCATATTCTGATGTATCACATGGATACTCGCAGCCGAATTTTAGTGCCTCATACAAGACAGAAGGAGCTTCAGGATCACTAAACTCTGAAAATCCAAGGTTCATACCAAAATAATCACTTGGATACAAACAAATTGGCAAGTCGTCATCCAAAGGAGCCAAAGATGACCCATTTCCAAATAATAGATTCTTTTGAGCAGCTTCGGAGTTGGTTAGGTAACTGAGATTGAAGCCCTGGTTCTTCATGTTTGA
This sequence comes from Geum urbanum, assembly GCA_946800695.1. NCBI lineage: Eukaryota > Viridiplantae > Streptophyta > Magnoliopsida > Rosales > Rosaceae > Geum > Geum urbanum. The sequence continues at coordinate 59,146,262 of OX327005.1, read as the reverse complement.
CGTACTGGTGGAAATGGGGTCAAAACATTGGTCTACAGTCTGTTCAGAAAAGGACTCTACTGCACTTATTGTTGAACTTACATGGCTTGTATGATTGTTTCTGTAGGCAGCTTGTAAAGACTTATTCTTTATGGGGCGAGTTGTGTCTCCATCTAAGACAAATGGTCTTGAACTAATGGAAGGAACTGAGTGTAGTATATCAGGTTGGAAGTTGTGCTGTGGTACAGGCAGCTGTGGCTTGTTGCTGAAGCCATTTTCTGATTGAATCACTGGCTTGTGCTCTTGTTTCATTTGAACTTCAGTCCAAGGAAACTTTGTTGAAATAGTGGAACTGGGACCAAATGCTGAGAAGTTGATCTCTGATTCCACTGATGTAAACGTATGACTGACTCCCATCTGTGAACTCCTGATATTCTGAGGATCAGGAACAGTGCCAATCAAACCTTTCTTGTTTTCAGCATAAGGATGACTTAAGTCCACCTGTGTATTTCTGTTCTTAGAATCTGGAATACTGCGAGTTGAACCTCTCTTGGCTTCTGCTACAGACTCTGAAATAATCCCTTTTATATCATCTTCAAATGAATCAAAGCTCTTTGGATCCACACTCTGAGGAACTAAGTTAGTGCCAGATAACCGGTAGCTGCCACTTGTGACATCATTTTGTTGAATGCTGATCGAGTTTTGAAGTCCAAAACTTCCCGGTGGATCTTTTGAGGGATAATCAGAATGCTTTATCCCACCAAAAGAAGATTTGATATCACTTTGTTTTTGCAACCTACTCAAGTAGAGGCGATACTTCTGCATGGGGAAACTTTTTCAATAAGAATAAAGGACCGAGAATGAATAATCACGGCATGGAAACATGTTGTCTATTGCAGAGAACTCACTAACTTTATTTATTTTTAGGGACAGGTGTTTACATACACATATATTGATATATCAAGTATTTCTGGACAATGCTACTTTAAACAGACATTACCTGACAACTAATGCTTATTTCTCAGAAGGAATCATCTATATCAAACACAAGTACATACTATTCTGGCTATCAATATATTACTATGACACTTTGAAAGTCGTATACTAAAAATAAAGTGTGGAGTGCATCAGGAGAAAGCTTAAGAATGAGATAAGTACCTGCAAGTGGCTAGCTACATTTTCTCTGGTCAGCCAGGGCACATTCATCAGGTCAAGTATTTTCTTTGGACCAACTTCTGCCAAACAGATATTATACATCATCGCTCTGTAGAAACATAATAAAGATGGTGGCTATATCATTGTTTAACAACGCCAATGTCGAACTAACTTTTGAGAGTAACAAAAAAAGTATAGATTTAGAGTTCATAGTGATGACCTAAATTTTATTCCTTGAAAATGAAAAACTGACTTACTGTCAAATCCAATCTGATGCACAGCTTTTACAAACTTCTGATGAAGATCGACAGACCAAACTACTCTAGCTTTTTTTGTCGATGAAGACTCACCAAAGTCTTTATCATCATATTTGTTTTCGATGTCCTTCCTTTTTCTAGATGAAGTGATGTCGTCTGCACCAAGAAAGTATCCTTCATCATAGAGATCTGATCCATTTCTCGTCAGCTGAATACCTTCAGTGCTTTCATGACCTTCAATGTCTCTTATTTCATGTATCTTTTTTCTGAAAACATGCTGCCATATGTTTCTCAGTTCTTTCATTCTTATTGGCTTAAGTAGATAATCACATGCCCCATGTTGAACTCCTTTCATAACTCTGCTTGTTTCTCCATCGACAGACATCACTGCATAGGTAAGATAAGTAAAACTGTAAGAAACTAATTGTAACGGCAACATTCCTTTTGAAGTAAATGCTTTATATTTCAAAGGAATAGTACTGACTAATGACAGGAAGATCCATCTCAAGTCCAACATGCTCTAGAAGTTTAAAACCATCCATGTCAGGCATGTTCACATCGCTGATCACAATGTCGTAACCACTTTTCTTTTCACGAAGCAAGTATAAAGCATCCCTTGCCAAAAAACATGTAGTCACTGAAACACAGAAAAAAGAACAGGAGAAATGTTGGAACTAGATAAAACATTGAAGCTGTCATTATAGAGTAGGATGAAAATCTGAATATGTCACATTAACCAAAACTCATTCCAGGTCATATCAAACAAAAAATCCAGTAACATTGACTGATCCATTGGAACTTAAAAAGGACTTGAAAAACATTCATCAGACAACCCTATAATTAAAGAGGATTTTCAGATGCTTCACTTTCCACTTTAGTACTACAAGTTGATTTAGCAAGCATGATTAGGATATCATATAATTATTATTCAACCAAGCACAGCCAGACAAGGAATATCATCGACAAAGATAACACTGAAGTCACAGGAGGTTATATTATCGATACAAGGAAACAACGGAATTGTGCTGAAGGGAATTTTGATATCAGAAATCCATGAATAGCTGAAGGATTAGCTATATACCGTTCATGGAGCTGATCTGGATAAGATTTGTAAACAAGTACAAAGATAAGACTACCAGACTCACCCCAGCTAACTTAAATGTGGCCTGGATTTTATGACTAAGTTTATATCTTTGGAAAACATCATAACTAGTTTTCCCCATCTAAATCATATACAATTGAAAGAAGGAAACTTTTTAGCAGTCAAACAAGCTAATAATGGAAACACCTTGTGCCTAATTGCTTTCACTTCTCTCACATTATCCTTATAATCCTGAGTGATAGTCTATAGAGATGCACAAAGTTAATTCTTCTGACTTTCCCAAATCACCAACCGTGTGAAGGTACATATGAAGAAATATTTTTGATAACCAAACCCATTCTGATAATCAATTTTCTTAAACAACCAGAGAACTTATAGATAAAAGCCTTGCACTCCAAGCAACCATATGGTCAAATTTTACCAAACAAGATCAGAAGCTATTCAAAACCACACCCATAAACCCAAAAGCATCATCAGTCACACCAAGACCGACTTCTATACCATTTTTGGAATACTCTCAACACAATCACATATTGAATTCTACATGCATATGTACCTAGCTCAACAATTTTGAAGAAACACATATCACAAAGCTCCAAATCCTCTAATCACAGAAATGAAGCATACTTTTACCTTGTTCCACAAATACCATAATTCAAAAGAGAAAAGAAAACCCAACACAGAATCACCAAACACTATAAGCAAAACCGAGTATTAATGATCAAACAACCGACTGCTAAAAAGCACAAAGCTTTAACAATTAGCAGGAATGAAAGAACAGTGATAGAGTAGAGTTGGCATAAAACCTTCATATGAGCACTTCTTAAGCATCTTTTCCAAGATCTTAAGCCAAGTTGGGTCATCGTCGACGACCAGAACCCGGAGCCCAGCCGGAAACGATTCGTTTCTCGGAGAAGAGAAGCTACTCTCCATAAGGAAAATTAAAAGCTGCTGAGACTGATTGAAGTGGAGAGGGGGTTAGAGCGTGGGACTTACAGCTCCAAAATGAGAGACTACTACTATATAACTATGGAGGGCCTCTTGAGTTACTTAAACAAATGGCTTCTTTTGGAGTTTTATGGGGGAGCTTTTAGAGAGAGAGAGAGAGTGGGTGATAGCAACAGAGAACCCACGAATATTTTGGCGCCGGATAGCTTAACGGTCGCGGTGGCTGTTAGCCATTAACCACCATGTTGTATCCCCTCTATTTGGTTTTGGGGACCTTTTTGGGCTGAACGTTCAAAGACCCAAAAAGATGGGGCCCAAATGAATGGTTTTTACTGGATAAAGGTTGTAACTTTGAGAAATTGGAAGGTAGAATCTGAAGGTGGGTATGTGTGAAAGTATGTTTGAATGAACAAGCATCTAACGATGATATACAGAGTATTGATCGCAAAAGTCAGCAATTTCAAAAAAATGTTGATTTAGCCAGAGGAGTACCGTGTAATTAATTGTGTGTGAAACGGAAAGCACTCTCGGGTTGGATGATGGAAAATTTCATAGTATCTCAATTTTTGTTTATTTTAAATATTTATATTTTAATTTTATAAAATATTATAATTATAATTTAATTTTTAATTTTGATCTAAAAATATACATATCGTTACTTATTCTGTTTGACACGTTAATTCTTATGCTTCTGAAATGAAAAAATTCAACAAACACTACCTCAATTTTTGCTCTTTTTAAATATTAATACCTAAACTTACAAAATATCAAAACCATACCTTAACTTTTGACACCGACCCACAAACCATACATGACGTTATTTATTCCGTCTAACTTCATTTCAAATTGCATAATTTTAATGATATAAGAATTAACGGTGACAAACGGAATAAATAATAGTATGTATAATTTTTTGGTCGGGATCAAAAGTTGGGGTATGTTTCTAATATTTTGTAAAGTTCAGGTTTGAATATTTATAATGAGTTGAGGTACGGTACTGTTTGATGAAATTTTCCCTATGAAATTGTGTAATTTGAAACAGAGTAAGACTGAATAGGTAACGATATGTATGATTTTTGGGTTAGAGCCAACAGTTAAGGTATGGTTCTGATATTTTGTGATGTTGAAGTATGAATACTAAGAATGAGCGAAAGTTAATATACTGTTTGTTGAATTTTTCCTTAAATAAATGGTCTATTTGATATGATTTTTGAAAACGAGTGCACTTATAGTGTGCGGGACACTTGTCACAATCTTAACCATGATAGGTTTAAGTGAATAGTGTATGAGAGAAACTAAACTGTCGATTACTTCTATGCACATTTGTGTTCCGCACATTATATAAATACTCTAAAAATACTTTCAAATTTAAAATAAATCTTTTATAAAATTCAGAATGTTTTGTCATAATTGAAAATGTTTTGAATTATTTTTAGAGAATCACTCACAAGTTTAAGAAGCACATATGAGTTGAATCAATTCCAATCAGGCACAAGACTAAGAGAATGCATTTCATGAATTTTCGAATTCGTAAATTTATAAAAGGTCATAATAATCCATCTCAATTAGTGTATTATGAATTATATAGAGCTCTAAACTACTGTATCCTTGAAAAATACTTGTTCCCCTTAAAGTGTTGAGGCTTCAATGTTTATATATATATATATATATGGAACCGTTGTACATTGATTACTTGATTTCTGATGTTTATGTGTAGAAAAGTAGTTATATTAGAGTATCATTATGTACTTGAGAACTTGAGACGGGTAAGCACTACGTAGGGCTTAACATTTCAGGCAAATAGAACATATATAATGATTATGTGACAGAAAAACCATGCGTTGTTAACACCGCTCTCCTCCCTTTAGATCTCTAGCACGCACTAATGGATGTTGGACCCAATAGGAGGTTTCAAAAGAGCATAAATCCAATAACAGAGAGACAAAACACCCTTGTCAAGTCACACATTGCCATCAGCAGCCAGATGATGGTGCGTGTTCTGTCTCCATGTTATTACTTCGTGTCTTCCACTCTTTGATGTTCTTCTTATTTTCAGCAAAAAGAAGGAAATAAAATGAATTAGGGAGCTTCCAGACCAGGCAGGTTTCAACCCTTACATTTACATATTCCATCTCATAGGAGAACTGCATGTCAATCTTCCAAAAATGTATGAATTGACATAAGAATTCCCTGAATATGTGCTCAAGGACTTCAAGGTACATTAGCATTTAACAAAAGAAGTTCCTCAATCAAGCTTTTTTTCTTTATTGCTCCCAAAAGCTTAGCAGGGCCTCTAAGCAGATGACAAGCATTCGGTGACATAAGGATTCATTCATGAATATGAAAGCTAATACATGATCAATTTCTTTCAAATTTGTATGGCTTTGGAATAAAACACATTGGAAAAATGACTGAGGGCTAGCTAATCATTATCGTTAATAGAGGCCACGATACCTCCCTACAGAAGAAAAAGAATGAAGATGCACCAGTAGTGCCATTTGCTCCATATCTTGATGCCACATATATAAAGTGGCATATAACTTTCATGGAAACTCCATTTCAAAGAATGATTTTATTACTGCCAATCATCACTAAATTAAGTTTCTTTGAGAGCAGAGAACTTCATTCACTCACTCACTCCACATAACATAACATTTGCCATGTGATGTGAACCTGTATATACATCTTGAGCCTCATTAGTGCCTGAAGCATTAATCTAAACCCTCTCTCTGAGAGCTTAAAAGCCTTTCAAAAGGTTTGCTTTAGGGGAGTGGGGCAGAGAAGGACTTGGAGCAAATGAAAACTCAATGGCTCTAAAAGGAAATGCCCACTTAGAAATTCTTTATCTTGGAGATCAATTATTTACTAAAGAGAGGGTGAGCATCATTGTTACAAACAATTTAGGAGGATGAACTCCATGCAACTTCTCAGAAGTGGAGTCTTCCTTTTTATTTGTTTAATTAAAAGTTTATTGGAATATGGCTCTGCCTTATTTATGCTCTCTCCTATGATGCTTCTCTGTTTATTCCTTTTTAACTTTTCATTTTTTTTTCACTTCCTCTTTTTAACGGTTATTTTGATGCTAAGCAACAGTATGCCTAAACCTAGGGTTTGGCACCTATGCTTGACTTAAATTCTTCAAATTGGTTTAAGTTTTCTGTTTTGCCCATCTTTGTTTAGATATGAGATTCTTATCCAGCAGTGATCACATTCTGCAGTATTCACTCAAAGTCTCAAACAAATCCTTTCATCTGTTATAAGGTGTGTTGTGGACTTGTTGTTAGAATCAATTTATTAGAACATGACATTGTTTCTTTTGAATCTTGTATATGATCAGTATAGATTTAAGAATATGAATCTGTCATGAACCAATCTGTAAAGAGGTTCTAAAAACACTGATATGCAGTGTATAAAAGATTGCAGTGAAAAAAACGAAAGATACATCAGTTCAAGAAGAACTGATGCATTGGTTCAGTAAAGAGTTGCAATGAACAGAAACAACAGTTGATTAAATGGATGTGATTGTTTGATCTGTTCTCTATATATAGCCTTGTCTGGTCCCTGAATTATACACACACATTCAGATATAAGTTCAATTTGCTTAGAATACAGAAGTATATAATTGCAGAAGATCAAACATGACAACAAGAACTGCTACATCCTGTAAGTTTCATTCATTCTTTTCAAAACATAAAACTGATGTTCATAAAGTGTTTTTGCAGAATACAATTACTGGAACTAAGTTTTTCTAACAATTGGTATCAGAGCCACTAATTGTTTCTGTAAAATCCAAGTTCAGCGTTTTTCATTATCTTGGGAATCACTAATCCGCATATATTTTAAAATGATTATATCAAATACAATTCGTTCTGCAGAATAAATTACATTGTTCATTTCAAAAGTTGATCATTGTGTTTTGATACATATCATTTGCATAAAATTTTAAATCATTACTTCAAAACCTTGACAGAATTCATGTCATTAACTGCCAAAGTAGTTATAAGTACTAGAATTCACTCTACGATGGAGATTAAGATCAAATAAAGATGTTATTAGGATTCATAACTATCTGATACCAAAGTACAGTTAGTATATCAGAAATCTATTGTATACATCGATACTTTAAGTTTGCAGTTTTGATAAAAACTTAAAATCAAATTAATATAAACTTTCAAAGAAGTAAATATTAAGCATTTGGTTTACAGAACTTGCAACATACAGATACATAAATAAACCTTTATGATCAAACTGAAATCAGAACATCTAAAGATGTCAGAATTTTATTTTGATTTAGTTTACTTATACTACAGTATGAATGAATGCTTAGATATTAACTTTTCATTCATTTGGGACTTAATTTTATGTACAGCTATGCATTTTCCCATGAGCATAAATCAGATTGAGTTGTTGAATGGCTCAAATTACAAGAAATGGAAGGTTGACATTGAGCTAAACTTAGGGATACTGGATTATGACCATGTTCTGAAGGATAATCCACCAGATGAACTCACACCAGATTCAAGCAGAGAAGATAAGGAAAAACATGACAGATGGACAAAACACAACAAAATGGCACTGATTATGATTAAGAAAAGCATGACTGAAAATGTTAGAGGAAGCATTCCTCTATCTGAGACAACAAAAGAATACTTTACTTCTATAGAAGAGAAGTACAAAATTTCAGATAAGGCAGAAACTAACAATCTCATGAAGGCCTTGATGCATCTGGAATATAGAGGAAAATGTAGTATCAGGGAGTTTATTATGAGAGGCTCAGAGATAGCAAACAAATTGAAGGACCTGAACATGACAGTAGAGGATTCTTTCCTTGTCTACATGCTGTTGAACAAACTACCAGATGAATATGACAACCTGAAATCACTTTACAAAACACAGAAGGAGAACTGGAGTGTAAATGAGATGATATCATTATGTGTTGAAGTGGAAGATGAGATCAAGAAAAAGGGCAAAGAGCTGTCTGTTAACTACATCTCCAAAAACAAGAAGAATAAACACAAGGGTTTTTCATCAAACTCAGGTCCTAAGGCAGACATCAGTAAAAGTAAGTCCTCCAAAACTTTAACATGCTTTTTCTGCAAGAAACAAGGACACTTCAAGAAAGATTGCGAAGGTTTCAAAGCTTGGTTATCTAAAAAGGGTACGTCTATAAAATCAGTTTTTAATATTCAGTCTAATAATTCTGAGATAGACAATACATGGTGTTTTGACACTGGCTCACCTATTCCTATTGTCAATTCATTGAAGGGCTTGCAAAGGATAACTGTCCCAAGTAAGCAAGAGACAAAGGTGTGTGCAGCAAATGGACAGAAAATGGCTGTGAAAGCAGTAGGAACTGTCAAACTTAAGTTTAATAAATTTGTATTAGTTCTAGAAAATGTATACTACATTCCTAGTATAAGAAGGAACTTAATTTCTGGATCTTTATATACCTTAAACAAAGGTTTTGATTTCAGTAGTGATAATAATGTTATGTACTTAACTTATTTATCTAGATGTTTTGGAAAAGCCTTTATTGATGATGATTATTGGAAGGTTGATTGTGAATTTGTACAATCTGATCCATCAACAAAAAGAGAAGTTTTCAACATAAACAAACATTCTGGTATGAAAAGAAAGCATAATCAGGAAACCTCATCTTTTCTGTGGCATAAACGATTGGGTCACATATCTAAGGAGAGGCTTAAGATACTGGTTAAGCAAGAAATTCTTCCAAACCTGGATTTTACAGATTTCAAAACCTGTGTGGATTGTTTAAAAGGAAAAATGACCAAAACCAGAAAATTTGGAACTAAGAGGAGTGAAATACTTTTAGAACTAATACATACAGACATCTGTGGCCCCTTTCCAGTTAAAACCATTTGTGGAAATTACTATTTCATTACCTTTATAGATGATTTTTCAAGATTCTGTTACATATACTTAATTTCTGAAAAATCACAAGCTTTGGATACATTCAAAAATTTTAAAACTGAGGTTGAAAGACAAACTGGAAACCTTATTAAAACAGTCAGATCAGATCGAGGAGGAGAATATTTTGGCAAGTATACAGAGAAGGGTCAACACAAGGGACTATTTGCCTTGTATTTACAAGACTGTGGTATAAAAGCACAGTACACAACTCCATACACTCCACAGCAAAATGGAGTTTCAGAAAGGAGAAATAGAACCTTGATTAATATGGTTAGGAGCATGATCATTAAATCTGGACTACCAAAGTTTCTATGGGGAGAAGCATTGAAAATGGCAAATTATGTCTGCAACAGAATTCCCAGCAAAGCAGTATCAAACACACCTTATGAAATATGGTGTGGATACAAACCTAGCTCAAATCATCTGCATATATGAGGATGCAGTACAGAAGCAAAGATCTTCAAAAGAGAGGATGGAGCTAAATTTGATTCTCAGTCTATAAGTGGCTATTTTATTGGCTATCCTGAGAAATCAAAAGGATTCAGAATTTATTGTCCAACAAGAAGTACAAGAATCATTGAAGTTCCAAAGGCTGTCTTTATAGATGAAGAATTTGATCAGAAAACATACATTGATACTTGTGAAGAGATCAACTTAAGCAATAACAGCTTTGAAGAATGGTTTGATTATCCTGAATCTAATACAGGAAGGATTTGAAGAAGAGGCTGAAACTACACCTACTGCATTAGAAGTCATCCCACCTCAAATAGAAGATCAGATTGATAATGTTGTTGAAGATATGGCATTAGAAAATGAAAATCATGAAGCAGAATTAGTTGCAGAACAACATGTAGTTCAAGAACCAATACAACAGGATCAAAACATTTTAAGAAGATCAACAAGGGAAAGAAAGTCTGCAATTTATGATGATTACCATGTATACCAGATGGAGTTGGAATATGATTTGAATGAAGAGAAAGATCCATGTACAATACAACAAGCAATGAAGTCAGCAAACTATGATAAATGGAAACAAGCCATGGAGGAGGAATTAGAAAGCATGTCTAAAAACAAAGTCTGGATGCTTACAGAAAAACCAGATGGATGTAAACCAATAGGTTGCAAGTGGGTGTTCAAAACCAAGAGGGATGCAAATGGAAAGATTCAAAGATTCAAAGCTAGATTAGTAGCAAAAGGGTATAATCAAAGAGAAGGAGTCGATTACAATGAGACTTTTTCACCAGTCTCTACAAAGGATTCATTAAGAATTTTAATGGCTTTAGTGGCACATTATGATCTGGAGTTGCATCAGATGGATGTGAAAACAGCATTCTTAAATGGTGACTTGAAAGAAGAAATCTATATGTTGCAACCAGAGGGATATGAGCAAGGTGGAGAAAAGGTATGCAAACTCAGAAAATCAATCTATGGTCTTAAACAAGCTAGCAGATAGTGGTATCTCAAATTTGATAAAATAATCACTAATTTTGGTTTTCTGGAAAACAAACTGGATGAATGCATCTACTTGAAAAACAGTGGGAGTGATTTTATCTTAATGATCCTATATGTTGATGATATCTTATTGGCTAGCAGCAACATTTCCTTATTAAAGGAAACAAAACATTTTCTTTCAAATCAGTTTGATATGAAAGATATGGGTGAGGCTCATTATGTTTTGGGGATAGAAATTATCAGAGATAGACAAAGAAGGATGTTAGGACTCTCACAAAAGGGCTACATTGATAAAGTACTGCATAGGTTTAACATGCAGAACTGTAAAGGAGGAAATTCACCAATGTCTAGAGGTGACAAACTACACAAAGGACAATGTCCTAATAATCTGCTGGAAAGGAAAGATATGCAGAATATACCTTATCTACGCATTTTATGCATATTAATTAATGTATTTTCTCTACATTTTTACTTTGATAATTGCTTAGTTTTATTAGTTTTAACTTATTTTATTAATTTCAGGTGTTGACCAAGAGACGGAGTAAAGAAGTCTATAAGCATTCAAATGCTAGCAAAATGGAAGGATCTTGAAGAAGAACAAATGAAAATGGGTCCAATTAATTAGAAGACCATTTAGGGAGCCCAAATTACTCAATAGTGGACTAAGATTAATGAAGATGGGTCAAAGACCAAGAGCATGTCCAAAGAACCCCAACGAAAGAAGATGGATTAAAATGAATTATCAGAAATCGGCCTTTGTACATCAGCCCACTTTGAAATACCACTGTGAACAGATCCGGATGAATCTAGATGTGGTTAGCATATGGTTGGAAAGCTCTAGAAGTCTAGTTTCCAACGCAACTGGAATCACACGATTTGGAGTTCTAGAATGAGAGAAATTTCAGTTTTAGTGAATAATGGTCAGGTTATCCGGGTGGAGTAGTTAGAGTCCTAGAAGGAGAGAACTAGGCTTTGCTTGGCCTATATAAAGGGAGCTTCGGCCAGAAAAAAAATCATCACTTATTCTATAGCCTATGCTCTGCCAAATACTCTCCTCCTCCCCACAAATTAAGCCGACATTCTCAAGAAGCCAACTACACCACCATAACGCCGCATCTCTTCTTCCACCGACGCATAGGGGATTCCGAACGTCATCCACCAAGAAGTCTAGTTCTCTTGAGTATCCATAAGGGATTCCGAAGATATAAAAGTGTAACAATGACCTCTTTACTCCGTAGTCTCTTTTTGTTCATGAAACTTGTTTGTGTGTTTTGGATGATTGTATTTCGGTTTTATTACATAAGTAAATTTCAATAACTTTTCCATGTGTTCCTTATTCTAGATTTCAATTTGCATGAAGTTAATTGGTTCTTAATGCTTTGGTTTTGATTTAGGGGATTCCTAGTCTAGATCAATGGTGTTTAGGGGATGCCTAGCACAAAATATGAATTATGCATGTTAAATCGAAATTTAGGGTTATGGGATTTCGGTAGTGTTGTTATTTGCATGTGTTAATAAACGAGTTAGATTATGGATTAAGTTGATCCCTTGTATATATTAGTTAGTATTTTGTTTTCAGTCTAGCAAGCATGTTTAGGATTCTTTGTTCTTGTTTGTTTTCTACTTGTCTATGAGTGAAGCATGATAGAATCTAGGATTTCTGAATATGTTTGCTTACCAATTTCTGTTCTTATTTTCGTAGTTAATTAATAACCAAACTTCCAAACCCCCCATACTTTTTATTTTTTGTTTACAAACGTTGTCATGCATTAGTACCCTCAATCCCCGGTTAAGAACGATCCCTACTTATCAATGTTACATCTACAAAGAAGGGTTTTAAATTGCATACGTGTGAGATATGTGTTGAGTGTCTACTTTGTGTTAATATTTGATGCATGTTTTACGCGTTATCAATACCATATGCTAAGCTTGTGGGAAGTCTCATGTATGCACAAGTCTGTACCAGACCAGATATAGCTTTTGCTATCAGTATGTTATCAAGATATCAATCAAATCCTGGACATAACCATTGGATTGCTGGGAAAAAGGTGTTGAGGTATTTAAAACAGACAAGAGACCATATGTTGGTCTACAGAAGATTGGAAGATAAAGAGTTGAAAATAGAAGGTTATGCAGATGCAACATATAAACAAGACATTGATGATTTGAAGTCTTGTTCAGGGTATATATTCATGCTTGCTGGAGGTGCAATATCATGGAAAACAGCAAAACAGACCTTGACAGCTACATCTACATTTCAAGCAGAATATATAGCTGTACATGAAGCAACTGGACATGGTCTGTGGTTAAGGAATTTTGTTTCAAAACTACAGTTGTTAGAATCAATCCAGAAGCCTATGACTATTTATTGTGATAATGCTTCAGCAGTATTCTTTTCAAAGAACAACAGAAGGACCTCTCATTCCAAGAACATAGATGTCAAATATTTTTCAGTTAGAGAAAGTGTCAGAGACAATGAGATTGAAGTCATTAAGATAGGCACAAAAGATCAATTAGCTGATCCTTTTACTAAAGCCCTACCAATATCAAGTTTTGTCAAACATGTCAAAGCCATGGGAATTTTGGAGAATTTGGATGTTGATATGAACTAACAGCATCATAAAGATATGATTGTAGCATTATATTTGTACTAAGTCATGCTATATGAATAATATATGAATCATAATAGTTCATTCATTCTATATTTCTTAAAGATTCTGCAGAGTCTTTAGTATAAAGATATATTTAAATTTTGCAAATCTTGGATCAAAATTTTAGGAATTTGGGAGTATATACTGTTTTTAGTATCAAATATACTTACTACTGCATTAAGTGATTTATATACAGTTGTATTAGTAATGTTATGATTTTAAAATACTGATGTTTTATCAATCCATCAAGATATTTTTAGTCTGACATAACTTTTACAAATTGTTGAAACATTGAAACAGATTAACCATTCTTAAATCCAGTTGACACTTCAGTTTTATATTGTGTCATTCTACCTATTCAGAAATTGAAACAATATCAAGTTCAGTGGGAGATTGTTAGAATCAATTTATTAGAACATGACATTGTTTCTTTTGAATCTTGTATATGATCAGTATAGGTTTAAGAATATGAATCTGTCATGAACCAATCTGTAAAGAGGTTCTAAAAACACTGATATGCAGTGTATAAAAGATTGCAGTGAAAAAAACGAAAGATACATCAGTTCAAGAAGAACTGATGCATTGGTTCAGTAAAGAGTTGCAATGAACAGAAACAACAGTTGATTAAATGGATGTGATTGTTTGATCTGTTCTCTATATATAGCATTGTCTGGTCCCTGAATTATACACACACATTCAGATATAAGTTCCATTTGCTTAGAATACAGAAGTGTATAATTGCAGAAACATGACAACAAGAACTGCTACATCCTGTAAGTTTCATTCATTCTTTTCAAAACATAAAACTGATGTTCATAACCTGTTTTTGCAGAATACAATTACTGGAACTAAGTTTTTCTAACACTTGTGCTAATGGAATCATTGACTCGGTGTATATATATAGATTGTATAGCTGAATTTGGATCCATGGGCCTCAAAGGCAATTTGCTAGTTCCTTTCAAGTGTGACCGAGACATTCCTCTGTGGTCACACACACAGGTCACAGCACACTGTAATGTGATAGTTAAGCCTTTTAGTTGCTAGTGAAGCTTGTAGATTAAGACGAGTGACAACGCAACTGAACCAAGTTCAGGAGTTTGTTGGAACTTCTTCCTTCCCCAGCCTCCTTAAAAAAGGCAGTTGAAGTAATTGGACCACATTCACTGAAGGCTTAATCATCAGTGATTAACAAAAAAGCATATATAGTTTGCTTCATCTTGAGACAAACCTATCTGAACATTCACCATCACAAGGTAGGCATAAAGATATTTTCACTTCTTAAATCATTCTCTTAATTCCCTTGTGCCGACAATTACAATCTATCTAATCTACATGTATTGATCTTTACAGTGAAAAATCTAGTCATGGTGACTTCAAGAGCTAGACTAATTCTATCTCGGGATTACTCATTGTCGTTAAAATATTTTGGTCAAGGCCACAATTTGATTTCAGTGTGGATGAATAATACTGGGTATCCTCTTGGTAAAGATTCAGAAAGATAAGAAGACGAATACAAATAGTAAATATTGTAACTTTAATCGTTATGTAAATGTTGAGTTAATGAACAGATAACATAATATATACCAGCAAACTTATTGCCAGATCCATTTCAACACTCAGGTTCCCAAAAAAAGCTGAGTTGAATGCCAGGCATACCTGTACATATATCGATATTAGTATCTTCGCCCTGTCTTCACAGACTTGCAGGTGCATAATTCATTGGAGTTTGGCAGGCTTGGTGTAGCTCAATCAAGAATCTCCAAACTCCAAAGAAACCTGCTTTTCGCCTAGAAACAGACTTTTGCTATCTTAGTTAGTATATTCAGCCACCACGAAATAGCTTGTCAACCTTCCATGGTAATTTACATTGATTCTCTATGTTATACTATATATTCAGCATCCTGTGCAGTTTTCTATGCATTCTTCATCACCAAGTCAGAGCATGTAATCATATACCACTACATGTGTTGCCGGCAGAACAACTGGTATGTTTTCGACATAGAGATAGAAACGTCTAAGGTTCTCATTTGCAAGTGTTGCAGCATCAATCACATCGCTGTTTCTAGTGAGCACCCACAAATCTGTAGAGCTAACTCTCTTTAAACTGCCACGGCAGAAAGGACAGGACTGTGATCGTGCATTCCTGTAAGGTACATATAAGGTCATTACCGGTAAGTAAATTGCTCATCAATATATATTGCATCCAGTAATTAATGAATACTGAAGGTAAATATACCAATCACGAAAGCAGGTGATGCACATGGAATGTCCACAATTGGGCAACACCATCTTTGTATAGTTTTCCATACATATCCCACATTCATCATCTCTTTCTAGATCCTCATCAGAAATCTTCTTCCTGTCTTCCATGAGCTCCATCTTCTTTTGGCTTCTAATCTTATTATCTTTCAGCTCGTTAAACTCGCCTTCAAGTTGTCTAAGATAAGGGTATATTACAGCTGCAATGGTTCCACCAGAATGCACTTAGATGTCACAACAAGTTTTCCAATAGGCAAGAATTTTCAGTCAATGAAATAATAAAGGGGGTTTAAGTATAAGGAAGCTAACAGTAGAAGAATGAACAGACCATAAAATTCCCTTATAGTGACCTTTTGTTCTTCGGAGGACATTGAAGGCACTCCATCAACATATACCTGCACCATTATGCATGCAAAGCTTAATTTGAAGTTTTCAGCAACAAAAGGCGTACATTCTGTACGTTCTTGCCAAAAACAAGGCACCAATTAGGCTACAACAATCAAAGGATACAAAGCATTTACAACAGCCAACCTTGTGTACAAGTATGTTGAGGAGGCCTAAATAATTGGGAAGTATATCAGTGCAACTATAATCCATCCACTCAATGAAATAAAGGAAAAGAGGGGCAAAGGGACTGTAAGACAATCTCATCTGGATACAATTCCCACCATAATCTCGGGGAAGAGCAGCTGCCCTGCATAACCAATTTCAGATATCAAATTTACATTTGCACTGGGGGATTGACCAGTATAGCAACGACCTAACTTCACACACATATATGCCCATACACCCAACTTCTGATTATGGGACTAAAGTGATCATATGTGCCTAGGACTTCTGATTATGTTAGATGGAATTCCCCACCTACAGAAATCCTTCAGGAATCAGAGCTAAAACTTAACATGCACATACACCCAACTTCAATTCTTCCTTCTTCTTTTTCAAATGACAGGTACCATCTAACAACAACCACAGTTGAGTTGAACTAACTAACTACACAGTAGTGGGGAACAGGAAAGCCAAATGCACATATGGAATCGCAGTTTAGATTGATCATACAACAAAGAACCAAACTTCAATTCAAAACAAATGAAGAACCAATCTTCTATTCAAACAAATGAAGAACCAAACTTTATCATAATGTACGTATAACTGAGAAGATAGAAAGAACAGACTCACAAACTATTGGCATGTTGTATATCAGCTTCAAGAGCCTTGATAGATTCTCCATAGCAAGATTGGCTGGGCCGATTTTGCCACATGTATTCTCCCTCCTTCTTCTTTTTTTCAGTTTTGGGGAGAAAAAGAAGAAGGAAAGAAAGAAACAAAGACAAAAGGAGGAAGGGAGGGATAAAATGAAAAAGGAGAGACTTTTGTGATTTGGTTGAGAAGAGTAAGTTCTGGTTTTTGTTTTTGTTTTTGTTGAATGTCTGATGAGACGGACATTTGAAGGTGGGGTTTTAAAAAGCAAGAGAGAGATAGGGGCAAAGTTAGAGCCAAAGCTTTGCTTAGTGTTCAAACCTTTCCTAATTCAAGGAAAGAAAAGGATACCTTCTCTTTCTCATGTTGCCGTCATTATTGTATCAAAACTCCCTTCATGCTTGGGCTTGACTTTGGGGATACTTTGGACTTAAACTCCTCCTTAATCAATGTTATCAAAGAATAAAACCACCCAAAGTTACATTTTGCATTTCAGGAATATTCACCTTGGCAAAAATTCCCAAGTACCTACAAATGGATGGTGTTCGTCTTGCGAACCATCCCATTTAATTTCTTTGATATTGTTGGTTAACATGATACAACAATACGAAAATGTACGGATCGAGATAGATTATGATCCGAGTGTCTAGAGTCTAAACTCATTTGATGAAGACAGTAATGACTTGCTAAGCAAGTTTCCTTGAAGACATGCATACAATTCATAAATTTGAGCGAGGGTGACTTCTACATGAGTCAAACTTGGATAGAGGAAAACATCAGCATTATTTGCAGGCTCCCAGAAAAAATCAAATTTGGGTTGTGACAGTTGGCTGGTTTTGACGAGGATGTTTTTATTAAAGTATATTTTGTTGGGTTATTTTTAGGTATAGGGTATTAGACAAGCTTTTTGATCATATTTTAACATCTTCTTATTCAAATATTAGGTCTATATGAGTAGATTATTCTTGTAAATTTTCAGTTAAAAGAGTGGTCGTTAAGGTATCGAATTAGATTAAATCAAGGAACATACCAAATCTATCAAATCTGAACTTTCATACTCATGAACTTTAATTACAGTTTTGAATACCTTAACGATCATCATTTTGGCTGAAAATTTACAGGCTCGATTTACACATTATGACCTAAGATCTGAATGGTGGAGATAGTAAAATATGATCGAAAAGTTGGTGTTATATCCTATACCTGAAAATGACAAAAAATAAGTATATATTAGTAGAAGAGTGCCGAGTTTTGATCTCCTATGAATGTGACATCCCAAATATTTAGTCATAGTAGGTTAGTAGGTGAGCTACTTCCTAGTATAGTTTAAGTGGAAATTAGTAGTGTGTTAATTAAACCCAGCAAAACTAAATGATAATGAGTTTGGTTTGGCGAGTGGAGCCGGGAACCGATTTTACTGGTAATGAGACTAGTGACTACTCAAGAATGATCAAGTTTTTTAGTGACAGATTTTAGTGGTTCTCCGGGATTGATTCCGGCCCATCATTGTTTGCTTTGGGGAGTTTGGGGTCTCTAAGGGTATCTCCAATGGCAAGTCTTATACCTTATATATATAGTTTTGCTTGTAATTTTTTTTCTCCAATGGTATGTTTTGAGGTCCTAAAAGCTATTCAAACTAGCTTGAAGTGCTAAGAGAAGTCTTAAACTAGATCCCCATATAAGAATTGATCTATAATTTTGGAGGGAAAAGAAGTGGACCAGCGCCATAAAGATATTTACAATATAGGACTTCACCGTTGGAGGTATTGAAGTCTTAAATCATAAATCCTAAATTGAGGTCCTAAATATAGATCTAGCACCCCATTTTAGATCCTCCCATTGAAAATGCCCTAAACCCTTTAAATTTTGTCTTATTTTTACAACTGCATTCCCGCTTTAGTGCTTCACAATCAAAGTTCTGGGCCCAAAATGGATAAGAGAGCATTATCTGCAGCTGGCAGATTTATGGCTGTTGAGATGATGCCATTTTGCTTATGTTGATCTCATGTGTACCACTATGTTTGTTAAAAACTTAAAATGTTTTTGAGAAACTTAAGCCAGTTAAAGCATATGCGAAAGATGTTAATAATGTTTGATGGAGTGCCTCAGAAAAGTGACTAAAGCCAGGGAACTTTTATGAGCTGTAATTCCGGTGAATCTGTAATTCTGTAGCAAACTAACGCAAAAAATGTGAGTTGAGATTATTTTCGTTCCTTGGTCCTTAGTATTTGTCTCTAATTTGTAGCTGCATTACTGCTGTAACATGCTTCACAGTGAAATCGTGTGCCCAAAAGCGTTTAAATAACTAGGGCAGCTGTCACCATGACAATGTGCCCGATTCTCCGATTTCTTCTGTAAGAGCTAGCCCATAGAAAAAGAAAACAGAGCAGACTTGTGATTTTCTTCATCGTCATAGTCTGCTATACTGGCCGTATGAGTCGATCTGCAGTAACAGAATAGAGAATACACTGTAATTTCACATGAATCTGACTAAATTTTATTCGATGACGATATGAGTTGATAGAGATGGTGATAGAGTTGAGACCAGAAGGCGATTAGCATTTTTTTGGATTTTTTTAATGTGCATGAAAGCATCATTCTTCAAGCTTTTTCCAAAGTTGAAAAAAATGAAGCCAGAGACAAGTTGGTCGAATGGGATGGGAAATGAGATTTCTTTGTAAGCCAAAGCAAAAGCGTACTAAAGAAAACAAGGATTATTTCTAATCAAGGTATTCATGCTTAATAAAAGAATAAGAGTATATATATAGCGGGATATTAGCTTTGTCTGCCCCATTTGATTTGGAGCGTCAAGTGAGCCATTAGAGCATCCCAGCGGAGTGGGAGAGGAATTCTTGGCAGGATCCATGACGGAATAGAAATTTCGGGTTAGTTTGTGCAGCGGGGAGGGGGAAATCCGGCGATCGAATGTTGACTGGGAGGAATTCCTCCCAAGCTTCCCCAAATCGATCGAGCTTGAGGAATTCCGGCCTGGCGGACATACGCATGTCGGTGATGTCAGACTTGTTTATTTTTTTTTCTTTCAATCCGGTCCGTGTAGTATTTTTTTTGTTGGTGATTGACGAGCCTATCAGTGGATGACACGTGGCAACGTTGTCTGCCCCATTTTAGCCCAACGGCTCTGTGCATATGGGCTGTCCATTTTGAATGAAAAATCACATCGGACGGTCCTAATTTAAATAGAACGGCTATATGAGCTTTTGGATTTCTGAACAATTTCCGAATGGCTATACCACATTAAAAAAATCCAAAAAATGCTAACAAATTCCAAATGATCACATACTACTTTCCTATAAATGCCTTATTCAATTTTCACAATTCCCATGCCAATTTGTGCACAACAAATTTTCATCATCTTCTCTCTCTCTCTCTCTCTCTCTCTCTCTCTCTCTCTCTCTCTCTCTCTCTCTCTCTCTCTCTCTCTCTCTCTCTCTCTCTCTCCTTTTAGTTTTTTACAAAAGATGAATCCTAACGATTACGAAGAGTCTTCCAGGAGAAGGCGTCAACAACATCGGCAAGCTGCTGCAATGATGAATTCCTTTGTCACTGATGTGGTCATGGTAGTTGCAACGTTTGATGATGAGCCACATCGCAGTCGCCGTTCAAACGAACTAAGGCAGAGGGAAGTAATGGCAGAATATGCTGGAAGATTACTTCGTCGAACGCCCTATTTTCTACAAGCAATATTTTTGCCGGAGGTTCCGAATGAGCACACACTTGTTCAATCGGATCAAGACAAAACTCTGCAACCACGATCCATTTTGGCATCAAAGAGCTGATGCCATTGGATTGCAAGGGCTCCTCCCCGAGCAAAAGATGATCGGTGCTCTTCGAATGTTGGGTACGGTGCAGCTGCATATCAGTGTACTGAATACACTAGGATATGGGAGTCAACAACACTGGAATGCATGAAGAAGTGGTGCACACAAGTGTGATTGCTTTACCAAGACCTTTACCTCCGTGCTCCAAATGTAGCAGACATCACTCGACTTATACGAAGGGCGAGGCAGCGGAGATTTCCTGGTATGATCGGAATCATCGAATGCATACACTGGGAATGGAAGAACTGCCCAACAACTTGGCAATGGGCATCTCTCGGGGCGAAAGGCTCGTCCCACCATAATCTTAGAGGCGGTGGCGTCATATGACAAGTGGATATGGCACAACTTTTTTGGGACGCCTGGAGCATAAAATGATATTAATGTGCTCAACAGCTCGGATGTCTTTGATGCGCTCTTTGCCGGAAGAAGCCCACAATCGACGTATAAAGTAAACAGTATGACTTACCACCAGACTTATTATCTAGCTGATGGAATATATCTGAGGTACTCCTTGTTTGTCAAAATAATTTCAATCCCCAGGATCATCCACATAAGCTGTTCGCACAGAAACGAGAGGCATATTGCAAAGACGTGGAAATGTGCTTTGGCATCTTGCAATCTAGATGGGTTATAATTCGTCACTCAGCTATGTGTCATCACACATCAATATTGAAAATGATCATGTTGGCTTGCATCATAATGCATAACATGATTATTGAGGAAGAATTTATGGAGGACGATTTTGAGGAGAGCGAGGAAGAAGATTTACAAAACTCAGCTAATGCTTTCATAGTTTATGATGGGCTGGTTGATGAAAATGGCAACCGAATTCCCTTTGAGCCGGTTGGAAGAGATCAACATCAATAACGATTTAACGACCGTCTTGTCGATCTCCAATCAATTTATCTCCATGAAGAGCTTCAAAAGAACTTAGTGAAGCGCAACTGGTTTCTTGAAACCGGTGAACGGCTCTAAATAACCTGTTTACATTTTGTGTGTTTTAATCTTGTGTATTTTCCTTTTGTGTGTTTGCATTTAATTATGTTTTAATGTAATGTGTTTGAAGTTTATCTAAATAAATAAAGTGCATTTTTATTTCTTGAAAATTAAAATTACATAATAACATGCCAAACATACATTTATTATTAAGACAAACTAAACTGATGTAGTCGATAATGACATGTGTCGACTAACTATTGGATGAACACATTACTAACAATTAAATAAAATAAGTTTTTATAATTGATGAATAGTAATAGAAATTCATATTTGTTGTACTGACCTGTGCAATAAATTTGAATAGGACATCCTATTTGATGAATAGTGACAGAAATTCTTAAAATAAAAATTCTTGGGCCAATATAAATTCTCGAATGGATACAGATGCTTTTATGTACGAGATTTCATTGCCCATCTTTTTATTGATTTTTTTATTAAAAAAATAGAGTTCCGTGAAATAGTCTCTATCGTCCAAATCACAATAATAGATGTCTTAGATGATAACTCTTGGTGTTTTATTTTAATTCTTCAAAATTTGCTTAATTAAGGTAATTTAAGGTGAATATTTTTTTAAGAAAAAACGTCACATTAATAATGTCTTTGCTTAAAAAAATATTCACACATAGAGTGTTGGTATTCCTCAGGACGTGTTCCTCAGATAGAGTGTTAAGTCCTGAGGAATACTTAACACTCTATGTGAGAATTTCTGAAAGTAAGGGTCACTAGATGATAGAGAATGTTGGTATTCCTCAGGACTTAACACTCAGATCTTTTCGTTAAGAATGTTGGTATTCCTCAGGACGTGTTCTTAGGATGGATCTATGAATAATGCAATTCTCACATAGAGTGTTAATTCTTTGTTATTTTTTTGGGTGTTTTTTTAGATGCTTAAACATTAGCTTATGAACATTCGTACATGATGCTGAAACATTAGCTTAAGATACACAGAATCAAATATGATCAATTTTGTCTCCAAGTTTTAGCAGAGAAAATTGATTTGGGGAAGCAATTAATGATTTTCGTGGCTATATAGTACATACATTAATGACTTCTGTTTGACTCCAAAATATCTTTGGCGAGAAACGCGTAGAGATCTTCTTGCAAACTGTCTCTTTTACTGATTCCAAATAGTTTGACCGTAGATGTTGGTTTATCTTGTACGTGCTTCGTGTGCTGGCGTGCCACCGTCTCTCGACGGAATATGAAATGTGTAAAGCTGTTTGACTTCTTGATTAAGCGATTAAGACAAGGAGAGTACTGACCTTGCCTGAATGTGTCCTTCTCGCCTAGTAACCTAGGACTTTGGGGTTTTTGCGTCTCTAGCAGAGCCACAGAAATCGATACCTCACACTATCCTTTTACGAGTAAGCAGAGCGACTTCTTTAATGACGTATCGAGAACACTGCTTCCTTGGATATCCGAACTCTCACTCGATATGTGACAAACCCTTCAATTTTTCAGTCGCGTTGCTTCTTTTGATCGCGATACTCTCACTCGATTGGTGACAAACACTTTGATCGTTTGGTTGCAAGGAATATAATCTCTAATGAGATGTCTAGGTGTTTGCGTATAGCAAAGCTTCTGTATTTGATCGGGGACCCTTTCTCAAATACTCTTATTCTCCTTATATAATGCTCAGTATTTGTCTTTCAATTCTCTTGAACGTCTTCTGCTATTTGAATCTCAATATAACTCTAATGTCTTCTAACACACGGGTCTTATCCTTATATAGATTCAATGTTATCACAATTTATTTTATGAATGAAACTTAATTGAAACAGAAAATGTATGATAAACATTAAGCTGCATAGATCAGCTATCTTAATTCTACAGTCCTAAATCAATATCGAAACAGACTCTGTTAATCTACTTGGCCGCTCGCCAAGACTTCGGCTCATTTGGACCGCTCGCCAAGACTCCAGCCTTTCAAGTCCAATATAAAATATTTATTTTAGATTCAAACAACTTCAATTCAAAGCTCGGATCTTTGGACATTGTACACTGAGCTTTGTTCCCAAAACAGAAAAATGAAACTAAAAAATGAAATGCAAAACCAAACCGCGTTACCAAAAAAAAAACTAAAGCGAAATAAAACCAATTTTTCTGAAAAAGAAGATTCCCACATCAGAAAGATGAAAGCAACGTGATTGAACACAGCACAATTCCCTCGTCAATCGAACGAAAAAGCAAAAGGCAAGTGGTAGAGTGTACTAGAGAAAACACAGAGATACACTAGACTTGACAAAACAAACAGTTTCGGTTTTATCACCCTCATCAGATTCCCAACTCTCTCTGAAAAATTAAAGCTTTTACTTCTTTCTCATTCTCAATGGACTCATTTTTCTACTTCATGTTTATATTTCTTTACTCATCCTCCTCCGTTGATTCCCAAGTTCAAGGTATGTTCTTCGGTTTTTTACCCATGAAATTTTTAGTAGAATTCAAGTTCTAGTACTAGTGAATATAAAGTAATGATTTTTTATAGTGCAAACTGAGTAAAACTTATTGTTTCAATTGTATATATATATACAGAGTTCATCAGTATAGATTGTGGAGGTACAACTAACTCCAGCGACCCAAGTACTGGGCTTTCATGGATTTCAGACATGGAGATCATGAAAATAGGAAACTCTGTGTCTTTAGAAAACCCAAATGGAAATTTGGTCCAATACAAATTCCGCAGAGATTTTCCCATAGACAACAAGAAGTACTGTTACACACTAAGCACACAAGAGAGGAGGAGATATCTTGTCCGGGCAACTTTTCAATATGGGAGCCTCAAAGCTGAGGACACATACCCGAAATTCGAGCTCTATTTGGATGCTACTATGTGGTCTACTGTCACTATATTTGATGCTTCAAGAACTTATGTGAATGAAATGATCATAAGGGCTTCGTCGAGTTCTGTTGATGTTTGCATATGTTGTGCAACAACTGGTTTCCCATTCATTTCAACTCTAGAGTTGCGGCCTTTGAATCTTTCGATGTATGCCACGGATTTCGAGGATGAGTTCTTCTTGAAAGTGGCGGCTCGGGTGAATTTTGGTGCTCCAAGCACAGATGTGATAAGGTAAATTTTTTTGTGGTGCATTGTCTCTTTTAATGTGGAAGTTTTTAGTAATGCACTGTAAGTGTTTGTGGGAAGTACTGAATGAAGTGATTTGGTTGGTAATGGATGTGGTGATTTTGATACCTGCATTGGAAATGTATTGTTTTTCTCAGGTACCCTGATGATCCGTATGACCGGATTTGGGATTCGGATCTTGTGAAAAGGCAAAACTATCTTGTAGGGGTGGCCCCTGGTACTGAAAGAATCAATACGTCGAGGAATGTAGATACAAATAGCAGAGAGTACCCACCTATGAAGGTAATGCAGACAGCCGTTGTTGGCACGAAAGGAATACTGAGTTACAGGTTGAATCTAGATGGTTTCCCAGGCAATGCTAGAGCTTATTCTTATTTCGCGGAGATAGAGGATTTGGGTGCCCATGAGAGTAGGAAATTCAGATTGGAGCAGCCTAAATTGCCGGAGTATAACAGCACGGTGGTGAATATTGCTGAGAATGCAAATGGGATGTACCTGCTTTATGAACCAAGCTATATGAATGTCAGTCTGGAGTTTGTTCTATCGTTTGCCTTTGCTGAAACATCGGATTCCACTCGAGGACCACTTCTGAATGCAATGGAAATAAGTAAATATGTACCAATTGCTGCAATGACGGATAAGCAAGACTGTAAGTTCCATGACTTTGAGGTTTTGTTTCTTGACTTTCTTCAGAAGTGCATAAGATTGGCTGATTATTGATTCATGGTTTTTGATTCTAGTGGATGTTCTCAATATCCTTCGTTCTATGCCCGCTGAAAGTCTGTCACTAAATGAAGGTGATCCATGTGTTCCAACTAGTTGGGAATGGGTGAACTGTAGTTCAACAGCACCAATTAGAATTGCAAGAATGTAAGTTTTTGATACCTTCCTTCTCCAGCAAATTCTGCCTCACATCAGTTTGATTATGTACATATGTTGAATTCATCTCTCATTCAGCAGTATTGCTTGCATATAGTTTTGTTGATGGATGTTAATAAAAAAAACGTATTCCAAACAACAAATGGTATTGTACAGAAGGAGCAATGTAGGTTGAAAATTACTTTCTAGTGCCTTAAACAGGAAACTTAAAATTTATTCAGCATCTAAAGTATAAGAGCATAGTTTCCGCTCTAACTCTCTGACATATGGTACAGTGATCTGTCCGGAAAAAGTGTGAAGGGTGAAATACCATTGGAGATTAATAACATGCAGGAGTTGACAGAGTTGTAAGTACTGCGTGCTTGGATTTATATGGCATAAACTTTACTCATTCTTTTGCAATTAATTTTTGTTGTGCCGCAAATTAGGTGGTTGGGTGGTAACTCCTTCACCGGATCATTACCTGACATTAGTAATCTTATCAATTTAAAGATTCTGTAAGGTTTTCATTTCTTGCTTCAAAACTTTCATACTTGACTGGAAGAGACAACATTTAGTGCTTCAGTATTGATTCTTTTATTTTTTGTCTACATGGAGGCATATAGAGGATAACCAATTGACTGGTGCTATACCTGCTTACCTGGGTAGCTTGCCAAGCTTGCAAGAATTGTAAGGAACAATCTACTTTTAATATGCTTTATATATTATTATGATTTAAAACATAAGCATATCTTCTTTGTTTACATTTTGAATATGCAGTAAGTGTGAAATTCATATGTGGCAGGTACATACAGAACAACTCCTTCAGTGGGGAAATTCCCGCAGGACTGTTAACTGGAAAAGTGACTTTTGAGTAAGTGTCTGCTATGATTGATATGTGTGATGTTAAAGATGATACTAGGCAATAAGCTAAGGGCAACAATGTATATACTTTGTTGCTGACTGACTACACTTTGCTCATAAATAATATCAGTATTGGAGAAAGTTTGGTTTTCAAGAAAACTGTCTTAGCCTTGAAAAGTTTATCAACACATGCTACTCTGCATTGCAGATATCAAGATAATCCTGGTCTTCACAAGGGAGTGAAAAGTCAGAAGCATATTAAGTTGATAATTGGGATTTCAGTCGGAGTAGTAGTGGTCGTAATCATCTTAATCTTAGGAGGTTTACTTCTATTGCGTAATCATAAAAAAAAGTCACCTGATCAGAAAAGTTATGGAAAAGGTTTGTACTCAAAGAATTTGTCTTCTGTCAGTCTGTCACAGTTTCTGCAATTAATTAATTAAATTATTTTATTTTTTGCATCAGGTGATTCTCTGCGCAACAGCACCAAGCCTTCAACAGCCTATTCAGGTTCCCGGGGACATTTGATGGATGAAGGCATAGCTTGCTACATTCCACTCCCTGATCTAGAAGCAGCCACTGACAAGTTTTCAAAGAAAATTGGGAAAGGAAGCTTTGGAAGTGTCTACTATGGGAGGATGAAAGACGGAAAAGAGGTGGCAGTTAAGATGATGGCAGATTCATCAACCAACATGAATAAGCAATTTGTGACTGAGATTGCACTCTTGTCAAGAATTCATCATAGAAACTTGGTTCCTCTAATTGGATACTGTGAGGAAGAACATCAATGCATTCTGGTTTATGAGTATATGCACAATGGGACATTAAGAGATCATTTACATGGTTTGCTCTCTCATCCAGTACTAGTTAAAATAGTGCTTTGAATTTATGTTCTCTTTTGTGTTGTTGGAGGCAACTTCATCAAATCCTTGACATAATTACTTGACAACAGGTTCTACCATCCCGAAACACTTAGATTGGCTAACTCGCCTTAGAATAGCAGAAGATGCAGCCAAAGGTTCAACTAGAACTTCTGACCAGCTTATGCAAACCTGCAGTTTCCATGCTAAACTTATGAACTCAAATTTGCCTCTACAGGTCTTGAATACTTGCACACTGGATGCAACCCTAGTATCATCCACCGGGATGTGAAAACAAGCAATATTCTCCTGGACAACAACATGAGAGCGAAGGTGTCAGATTTTGGATTGTCTAGGCAAACAGAAGAAGATCTCACTCATATATCAAGTGTGGCTAGAGGAACAGTAGGCTACTTGGATCCTGAGTAAGCCATAATTATCATATATGCACGAATATTAATTGATTATGTTCTATTCTGGATGCCTTTGGTAAACATGTCTTTAATCTTACAGGTATTATGCTCGTCAGCAATTGACTGACAAAAGTGATGTATATAGTTTTGGGGTAGTTCTATTGGAATTGATTTCAGGAAAAAAGCCAGTATCACCAGAAGACTTTGGTCCTGAACTAAATATTGTTCACTGGGTATGCTTCGAGTCCATTTAGCAGATGCTCTTCAAGCACAATAACATGACTAGAATTCTGTGTTAAAGTTCCTTACACTAGACCTAACTGTTGAAAGCTATATTGATTTCTAGGCAAAATCCTTAATCCGAAAAGGAGATGTGGTAAGCATCATGGATCCATTTCTGGAAGGAAGTGTCAAGATAGAGTCCATTTGGAGAATTGCTGAAGTTGCAATACAATGTGTTGATCAACATGGAGTTTCTCGACCGAGAATGCAGGAGATAATTTTGGCTATACAAGAAGCTATGAAAATTGAGAGAGGCAGTGAAGCCAACCAGAGAATATCTTCAGGTAGTTCTTCGAAAGCACAATCTTCCCGGAAAACTTTGCTCACAAGCTTCCTTGAAATCGAGAGCCCTGACATATCAAAAGACTGCCTAACTCCATCTGCTAGATGATTCTGTTCCATCGTCTACCTTGTTTCTAACATTACACCATCCTTGACAGTAGCTTTCAATATCAGTTCATGCTGAAATTGTAGTACTTTTGCACATATTGTATGGAAAATTAGCTTTACTTTGGTGCTGAAAAGAACATCTCTACCTTACTGAAAACTTGTTGTAGAATGAGACATTTCAGCTGCAGAATCTCTGTTATTATCAAACGAGTGGATTAAGATTTAAGAAGCATGCCAGAGGAGAAAATGTGAGCTGCTTCTGCTTGTGAGAAAAGCCATCATATAATATGATAGTAGACCCCCATATTTGTTAAGTTGGGCATAAACTAATGGCAAATTTAATTGACATAATTCTCGAGGCATCAGTTTTCTTTTGTATTGCCACCACATCAATACTTCATAATGCAAACTAAACTATTATATTGCTTTCCTTATGGGATTCTCCACCTGATATGTTTTGTATTGTGGATAAACCTACTCTAGAAGTGGGACCTACATCTCTGATCAGCGGTACCAGATGATGCCATGATGATATAGCAATTTCGGCTCTCCATCCAAGATAATCCACCATGAAATAAAATTATAAATACTTTGAAAGAAAAAATATAATTCTTTTTTCAATAGAGATTAGACTACTGCAAATGTTCGAAAAAAAGAGTTCGGTGTTAAAATTGAACTTCAATTCCATGTCGGAGTGGTTGAATGGAAAGACTGGTGTTGTTCATAAAATCAGCCCCAACCATATGAGAAACAACGGTGCACATATAGAAATGATAAACACCATTCATTACAGAAATCAAACCAATTATGCTTTGGTAATGTTGAAGGAGTACCAAAATGTGTAACCAAAAAAAAGAAGAGTACCGAAATGTGTGAAAGGAACGGTGAATGGAATAAAAAAGTACAAGTTTATTTTTAAATTATGGAATATGACCATTTAAGAAATAAAAAAAATGGGATATGATATGAACATAAATTAAATGAGGGTATTGTGTGGGTTGACTCAGATGGTAAGAGCGGACAAGTGTTGGTACCCCCACCTGTGTTTGATCTTCGCTGTCAACAGTTTTATGTTGAGGGAGAAGTGATCTGTAAATTTTTTTACAGAAATTTATACCTGGAAGATGGTGTGACAGGTACGTATCACCCGTAATTCTTTTAAATTAAAATTATATAATAATCTTCACCCTAATAATGTAACATAACCAAACTCTCACGGCAACTTTTTGTAACCATAAAAACAAAATTAGACGAGGGTATCTTCCCCTTTAAATTCCTAAATAAAAAAATTGAAACCAAACGTTCAATTTTTCGTCATCAAACTCATCATCATAGCTTAAAGACGTATTTTTTGATGTACGTAATTTATTTGTGACCATAAAGAGAAGCCAACACCGAGAACAGTCTTCCTCAGCCGCCTATATGTCATAGATAGAAAAAGGCAAGACAGAGCCTAGGGAACACAACTACACGAGCCTTTGTCTCTGTCTTTGGTGCTGTGTGTATTAAGCTCTATCTCAAAATCAAAACTAAACCCAGAAAAGATAGAAGCTTTGTGGGTTTGTTGTGGGTTTTACCCAGAAAGATTAGAGCTTTGTGGGAATAGAGAGGAGTTGGTTCTTGCTATCTCTCTCTCTGTGTTGTTGTTGTGTCATGGAGATGATATATTACCAGAGTTCTTACCAGGAGTCTTTGGATGTTATAGAGGCTGATATACAGCATGCTAATTCTCTGTGAGTTGTTTTCTTCCTATGGTGAATTTGTTCTGGTTCCTATTTTTAGTTTGGTTTACTTATCTGTTTCTCAAGTGGGTAGTTATGTCTTGTGTGTTTTGCTTGAAAGGCTGAATTTTTTTGGCTAATAGTTGTGGTCAAGTATATGTTTTGCTAGTTGAGGCTAGAACAAGCAAAACCCATATTTGGGCTTCTGTCTATTTGTCAATTTGGGATTTTCTGGGAGCATGTTTGGTTATTAGATTGGATTGTAAAGGTTGAGATACTTTTGTTGGTTGTGTTTGATATATGAGTGATTGTGGATTGTGAATTGTGTATAGAGCTGCTGCAATTCCAAGAGGCAAGGGTGGTGTTCATTTTGAGATGAAATTGGTTTACAATCACTGGGCGCCTCTCTTTTTGTTCTTGTTACAGTGGATGGATTCCTCTTGCACTTGTCTACTTCCAAGATATCTAAATTTCTTCCACATACTTATTTACAAGGTTGGTTCTTCTTCTCCAGTGTTATAGTTTTTCATGATGTTTGAAAATTAGTTTAGTATTGTGGTTACATCATTTGAGAGTGACGATGATTTCGATACAGGTGTACTCAGATGGCAGGCCTAACATTTCAACTCATGGAAGGAAAGCAACTATAAGGGATTTCTATTGTATGTCAAGTTGCCTAGTTCTTCACTTGGTCAGCAGAATGAGTTGGCAATGACTTGTGTTTTGTAGACTGATTCTAACTATGTTTTGTTTTGTTGAAAAATGAATTGCAGCCGTTATCTTACCGTCTCTTCAGCGGCTTCATGGGGATTTTGGGGAGTTGGATGATGCTAAGGAAGAGCTTCCTGTTATGAAAAGTTCCGGGCAGAAGATGACTAAAGGAAACAGTAGTCTCGGCAATGCGAAGATAACTAAAGGAGATAGCAGCCTTGGAAATGCTGAGTTAGAGAGAGAAGAGGAGTGTGGAATTTGTTTAGAGCCGTGCACCAAAATGGTCTTGCCTAATTGCTGTCACGATATGTGCATCAAATGCTACCGGAATTGGTATGTACAAGGATTTGAAGTACAAAAATACCGGTTGAATCAGTCATGGCCTCTACATGCTAAAACATTAGCAATAACCATGTGTGCTTGTTTTCAAAGAATCAGTCTTTGCACTTCAAATGTTTGGTGTCTTTTGCTAAAAATAAAGGTTTTGTTTTTGAATTGCAGGAGCAGAAAGTCAGAGGCATGCCCTTTTTGTCGTGGTAATATAAAGAGGGTTAATTCAGAAGACTTATGGGTGCTCACTTGTAATGACGAGGTTGTAGACACTGAAACTGTTTCAAAGGAGGACTTATTACGCTTCTACCTCTACATCAACAGCCTGCCAAAAGATTATCCAGATGCCCTTTTCATGGTGTATTATGAGTACTCTAATTTGATTTGAGAAAAGAACAAATGAAGATCGGGTGGTGTATCATGTACAGAAAGAAGAGGGTTTGTCCTGTCCTGTCAAATGTATATAGAATCTGGTAAGGAGCTTTTATTTGATTCTTACCCAGAATAACAGTTCTATGTTATCCTTATTTGAAGTTTAGAAACCAAGTGTAAGATTGCTTCAATAGTAGTATCAAAAATTCTTATATCAGATATTTGAATTCCACTAGAGATTCAT
This sequence comes from Geum urbanum, assembly GCA_946800695.1. NCBI lineage: Eukaryota > Viridiplantae > Streptophyta > Magnoliopsida > Rosales > Rosaceae > Geum > Geum urbanum. Next base: position 59,114,360 of record OX327005.1, on the reverse strand, counting down.
CAGTAATCACATCTAAGATACTTAAAACACTAGTTAATTTGGAAATCGATGGCAAAATATCAGAAATGGGAAAATGTATGTAGAAGTCACTGGTGTGGTTGCAGCCAACATATTCGGGTGCCTCATTATATGTACCATCCATTTTGAGGGGTTATATATGGTTTGCTTCGTTCACAATCAGGAAATAGAAGGTTGCAGACAGATTGAGAATTAAGTTGGGTTTGGGTTCCCTTTCGCATGAACCTGTTCTCCTGTGTTCAAATTGATAGACGTCTGTCATGTTCTTTCAAAAGTACTATATACCATTAAAGATGATAAGTGCCCAAAGTGGACTGTGATATGAGATAATTACCATTAGAGCAACTGCACTAGCGAGCAGTTTTTCGCCAAGTTGCTCGAGCAAGGGCGGGACCCACGGACAACCGATCGAGCAGCCTAAAAAAACGATTGCAGCAGGCCGAAAAATTCAGCTGGGCTGCTGGTTGACCCAAGCTCGAGCTCCGGATCAAGTAGAAATGAGGCGACCTGCAGATCGAGCTGCCGGTAGAGCCCACTGGCATGTGGGTGATGTTAGCCGACATCTTTTTTTTTTTGCTTGCCCCAGTAAAAGGTGAAAAAGAAGTTGCGCACCAATCATGGGTTGACACGTGGCTTACCGAAGTGAAAAAAATTCAACTGGCCAGTTGATCTGGGCAATTGATTTTGAAATCAAAATATAATCCAACGACTGATATTCAAACAGAACGGCTACTATTTTTAGAACAAATATAAATGGGAATACCCAAAATATTTACAAAAAAAACCCTAAAAATTGCAAAAATACCCCCAAAAATTGCATAACACCCCATAGTATTTCCATATAAATACTACACCTTTTATTTCACAACTCACACTAATTTGTGCACAACAAATTTCACATCTCCATCCATCTCTACTCTCATTTTCTTGAGCATTTTTTCGAAAAAAATGGCCACCCATTGACTTCCTTCCAAAAATTTACAAATGTGCATCTCTTTCGCACGTCATAGTATTTATGAATTCAATGGCAACAAACAAAGGAAAGATAAATTGTGGGAGAAAATTCATGCCGATTACATGCAAAATTGGGTACCATCGGAAGGAGAAACACCTTGAGAGGAGTCTAGGTCTCAAATTGCGCTCGCGTCTCACTACAATAAATTCAAGATACCATTGCAAAAATCGGGTCAATGTTTGCAAGACGCACGTAAGCGTAGAGCTACCAGCACTTCTCACATGGATAAGGTAACTCCTTATACTCATCATCTCATTTTTATTTAAGTTTTACTATGTAATTAATGTAGTGAATTTTTTAATTAACTTTTTGTATGTCATTTTAATCTAATTAATTTACTGCATTCTTTTAGATTAAGCAAGCTCAAGCATACTACTATGCTGCTAAGAAAAGACCGTTCACCCACTTTGAATGTTATGAAGTTCTTAAGAACCATCCAAGTTACCGAGATGTTGAACCAAGTACTTCGTCTTAGTATGTAAGCTCATATGAAGAGACTCCCTCCGTTACCGAATCATCTCCAATCATAAATTTGGGTGACGAGGAAGTGAATGAAGCACCACCCGCCTACGTTGGCACTGGTCCATCGAGTCCGGTTAGACCAATGGAACGCAAGGTGGCAAAAGAAGCAAGGCGTCAAAAGAAACAAGGTAAGACTCCTATTGATCAACGCACTGAGGTTTTGCAAACTATGACAAGTGATCAAGCATCGTGGCATTCTGCGAGGAAGATGCATAATGAAAGTGAGCTCAATTATTACAAAGAGTATATACAACTTCAACAACGAAAGGAAGCAAGAGCGACAAGTGAGCTCCAACTCAAAAAACAAGAGGAAGAAACAAGGATCATGACAATGAATTTGGAGGCTATGATCCCGATCTCCAAAATGTACTTTACCAAGAGGAAACTAGATATCCTTAAGAAAGCAGAAGATAAGGAATGTGAAGTTGTCGATGATACATTTGCGGATTTTTATCAATCACGCGTACTCTTTTCAGAGTAATTTTAGCAATTGTATTAAGAATAAATGTTGTCATTTATATTTCTATTATCTTTCCATTATGTATTTAAATTTTCGAGAAATAAAATTGCAATTCCTTTATGAAATTACTTGCCAAAAAAATACATCATATTTATTTTGTCAAAATCACAATTCGGAGATAACACGTGTCACGTCCTCATTCGGTCACTGAATAATAACTGCTTGAGCAGTTTATGAACTGCTGCATTCTATTTTGCTCTTGCTCAAGCAGTTTGGTGATTTCAAACTGCTCGAACAGTTTGAAGAATTACTTAAACAATTGCTCAAGCAATGGGTGCATTACTCTTAGGGAAGTATCTCAATTTGACTCATAGTCCTCGACTGTAAGTTGGGATATCTTCAAAGTTTCAAAAGTTCCAGCTGTATTATGTGCTGTTGTGAATTGAAACAGGGCTGATAGCTAATGTTAGAGACTTAGAGTATACTCGTTGACCTTGGTCATTGATCCTCAATTTAGTCACTAAAGATAGAATGCAGCCTAAATTAGATGGGGAGTTTTTTCGTCCGTTGCAACTTGCCGAGCCAAGCTAACACATGAACATACTAATAATATGGTATATGTAAAGACGGAAATAATCAAGATACTTAGTTTTATTAATTTGTGAACGTAACATATGAAATCAAAAAGGAAACAAATCATTGCAATTGTTGCACTATTGCTTTAGCCACATTTGCCAGATCGATCACATTTGAGTTCATGGCTATTAGAGGAGAGCCGATTAGAGAATGTTCCAAACCATTGATACAGCCTCTGACCAACGACACAATATCATCCAAGGCTTGTTCAGCTTTCAGAGGCTGCCTCTGCTTCAATCCTGCGTCGACGGCGTTGATCTTCTCATCATTAACGGTGTAATACTTCTGTTGACATGTGGATACGGAGTCAGGCCTAACGCCTCTCTTGATGAGCTCATCAATCTGGCCGAGAACGTACTCTGTTTTGTTCCGGAGTACGAAGTCGTTCATTATCCGGGCTAAGCCTTTCACGTCTGCACTGACGCTCCCTGACACCGAGCTAAGAGAAGAGAGACAGAGAGCAGGTTTAGGTGTTTTACGACACGTTTGGGGGATGATATTGGCATTCGTTGGAAGAAACGCGATTGGGAAGAGACAGATGATGAGAACTGCTGCTACAAATGTGATGTTCTTCATGTTTGGCTTTGGGAGAGATGATGATAAGAAGGCTAGGAGGAGACTTGGGAGAGAGGTGCATGCGAGAGAGTAGTCTTTATATAGGGAGTGATATGGAGTCTCACGAGCTCATCATGGTATATTATGCTTAGATGCAATATTAATTGGGTCTAGCGCATAATAAGCCTCTGTATGGCAATGAATTCATGGCCAATAAACGTTTCATAGTAGACCATCGACATTGATGGAATTGTATCTTGACAGCAAAAAAACCATTGAGTTTAGCAACACAATATTACAAATATACAATGCATATGGAAATACACAACATATAGTTCATACCAAGAGTAAAGTTCCATTTTGAATTTGAAAAAATAGGAATGAAGTTCCATTGTTTACGAGCATTGGTGAATGTCTCAAAACGACTTTTGTACTGCTGTTTTTGTCTCAATAGTTTATAACAAAGTTCCATCACACTTGCTTCTCAATAGTCTCGATAGTCTACAGCAAGTTCGTCTCAACCCATTGATTGTTACGTTAGTTGACCATGTTCGTCCATGGCTAGTTGGCTACCAGTGCAGCATTCCTTGGTTGAACTGTTAGTTCCTTAAGCTGAGGCTGAGGCTGAGGCTGTTCAACTACACCTTTATTACAATCAAATTTAAAGATCGATATTCTAGGGGCCATATATAGAATAATAGCCCCCTGAAAATACGTACATGAAATGCAAATTAGTTAACAAGCAAGCTAATGAGTAATGACCATCATACTCATTGGCCACTTATTCAAGTTTGAAAATAGCAATGGGAAACAATGAAGAACATAAAACACAGCATCCTATACTAGTAAGAATCGCAATCTGATCCCGCAGCAAACACTTTCAAGCTAGGACAAGCTTGAACAATACTAACTCGGCCTACACCACAAGAGCCTCATGTAACCTTCTGCCTCATTGTGATCCTGCAGTTTAAATAAAACCATCATTCATTGATCCAAATTCCAACAAAGTATAGAAAGAATTGAAACAAATAATTAAAAGAGAAAAAAAAAATTCAGGAAAATAGGGTACCTGAAACAGAGGGCAGAGATGACTCGGCCGGCTAATCAAATTAATCAGTAGTAATGGGCAAATTTGATGGAGTGCTTTTTCGTGAACTCCACAAGCTTTTGGTGAGCTTGAAGTCTAACATTGGAGCTAAACGACCCATGCATATCTATCTCCATGAGAGCAGTCAAAGACTCGAATCCTTCCGGAACTTGTTGCAATCTACATTCTCTTATGCTGAGACACTTGAGCTTCATCATCGCATATTCTTTAACTGTCCATTTAGTCAAAGCACGCAAAGATCGCAAGTGTAAGATCTCAAGTACAGGAAACCCTTCTGAGGAGCAAACCATTTCACTGGCCGTGTATGCTCCCTGATTCAAGACAAGCATCTGTAGTTTTGGCAACCTCTCCAGTGTAGCTATTGAACCTTGCTGAAGGCGGGATCCATTCAATACTAGCTTCACAAGCTCTGGTGGGAACTCGTGTGCAGCTGGTAAATTCTCTATTTTCCCATCTAAATAAAGCTTCTTAAGACTGACACAACTAGAAATTTGCTCGAATGGTGGGATGGATTTAATAGGGAAGATGCCGGTACCATCCGTTTTTCTCTTTAGGGACAATGACTGAAGGAGCGGCAGCGCAGCCACTGAGTTTAAAACCAACGTGGCGTGTTCTCTTGTAGTTAAGTGTATTTCCAACCGACGCATACTCTTCATCATGGCTAAATCATACTTCACCCAGCTTCCACTACATATTCCTTTTAAAGTCTGTAAATGGACCAAGGTATCTAGCCTTAGATGCTCGACTCCAATGCTAGAGTTGAACAGCAAATGTCTCAAACGTTTCATCCTTGAAAACATATCAGGGAGTGGACCTTCACATTTGCAGCGTCTCAAATCCAGTGTCTGTAACTTGCTCCATTTTCCATTTGATGATTCTACGTTGAACAGATGTGTACTCCATCCCCTGAACCCCAGATACCTCAACTGAGGTAATCTACTTAGTGCCGAACAATTAAGATTACCGTCAGAATAAACAGCACTGCAATTTACTTCCAGGACGTTAAGTAACTTGAACTGCTTGCACAGAGATTCTACTTTCCGATCAATGCTACTGAAAAAATGTAGTGACCGCAAGTGGGGGGTATATGGTTTTACGAATGCATAGTCATTGTACGTACCATGGAAGGCTAGCCTTCGTGATTGGAGGGACCGCAATGCTTCTGGTCCAACTTGTAGCCCAGAGTATACTTCAAGAAACTTACTCTCCTGAGCCTTCTTGATAGAGAAGTCTCTGAGAACATCATGGATGCGAATAGCTTTGACTCGACCTCGGGTAGTTCGTTTTTCCACCAACACCATCGACCTGTTTATCAAGTCATGTATGCAACTTTCTGCTATGCTTTCTTCTGTGTCATGCCCTTGTCGTGGTAAGAATCTTTCTGCGACCCACAAGCGAATCAACTCATTTTTCGGTATGCAGAAATCCTCCGGGTAGATGGCCAAATGTTGAAAACATAGTTTCAAGTGGAAGGGCAAGAAGTTGTAACTCAGGGCTAATATCATAGGAACACGATCTTCTACATCATTCATGATCCTCCACTTGCTATTTCTAGACATATTCTCCCATTCCTCTTCGCTTCTCCCGGACAATAATCCTGCAAGCACCACCACTGCCAACGGCAAACCACCGCATTTTTTCACCATCTCTCCACCAAGTTTCTTCAGCGCTGGGGTGAAATCATCATTGTTCAGGAACGCTCGCTTTCCCAGCAATTCTAAGCTCTCATCTTCTGTCAGCATTCGTGGCTCCTGGAATGTGGTGCTCCCTGCAAGCTCCCTGTTTCGGGTAGTAAGCAGCACCTTCCCTCCCCTTCCACTTGGAAATGCTGCTGCCAGATTCTCCCAATCCGTCTTCTCCCATATATCGTCAAGTACCACTAGATACCTCTTCTTTTCCAGAAAGCTGTTCAGCTTCATCATCAAAATCTTTTCATCTGGTTCCTTCGTTGCGGGATCCAGTACGTGATGATCAGGGCATACACCTTGAAGGATTCTCAGTAAGATGTCTTTCCTTGTGTACTCTCTAGATACAGAAACGAAAGCCTTGCAATCAAATCGAAGTTTGGCGTGATTGTACAGCTTGTTCGCAAGAGTGGTTTTGCCGAGACCACCCATGCCGACAATAGACACCACCCTCAGGTCCTTATCAGATAGTTGAGCGATCAACTCCTTGGTATTTTCGACAAGATTGATGTAATCATCTTCATTCATTATTGCTGGTGCTTCCCTCCACATACGCAGCTGGCTAGCCTGCCTTTGATTGGCTGCCTCCACCTCTGGATTATTTTTTTGGGAGATACTGAAACTGTCCCTCAACTTGTAAAGATCCTCGAGCCTAGATTGGATTTTATCAATCTCCCCATTCAGATCTCGAAACCGAATCACCCTTAGATAGAAAAAACCTGAGGATTCTGATTCGTTGCGGTAAGTTTCGAGTACATCTACAGCTTGATAGCCTAGATCGCGTACTTGGGACAACCAGCAGTTGTAAACTTCATTTCCACCACGCGTGGCATCAGCATTCTTCACTACAGATTGGATTAGCATCAATTGTTCCTTGAGACGCATAACTTTTTCCTTCATATCCTTTAAATGGCGGACTTCAGTAAGTACCAGGGAAGTGAGCATTTCAACCACTGCTATAATTGATTCCGCCATTTGGTATCACCTTTGATCAGATCAAACTGACAACCAGTTTTTTTTTTTTTTCAATCAAAGGGGTCTGCAATTAAAAAAGGAACAGTTATATACAGGACTACATGAACAAGAAGAGATGTATTAATGACGCTCTATTCATACAATCTAAATAACATGCATATAGCAGATGGATTGGAGTCATGGAACTAACCAGAAAAGGCTAGCCTGCATGAAGCAGTCACATTGGGCCTCAGAGGGCAGGGTAAACAACGGGTACTTCTTCTCGATCAGCAAACCGAAGGACAAAGTCAACAGCAACTAGAATTCATAAGGAGACATGGTTCTGTCTCCGAAGACTAAAATTTCGATAATTTTAGTGGAGCTGAGGAAAGTGACACGGTAAGTATTTATCCTGCCTACAAATGACACTCAAACTACAGATCAACTGGCTCAATTGGATTACTGTCAATTAACGATTTCGCTCTATCCTTCCCAGCTGCTCGAGAATAAATAATCCATTACATGGCTGTGAGGCCAGCTTGAACTAGATAAGCTTGGAATTGGTCCTGGCGTTGGTTTGGACTTTGCAGCTAGTGGACTAGTGTAATATAATGGACATGCATGATGCATGGCAAAGGCTTTTTTCTATATAAAATGGATTGGAGTTTCTTTTATCTTTGGTTATACATAAGAATAGTCTTGTTCATAAATTGCTCTCTTCCAATTCAGCTCGATCACATGCATTGCTGGAAACTCCATGTTTGACATCAGCCCTAGTTCCTTGTAATCAGGAGAGGGAGAACGTGAATATTTTAATCGAGGTCATTTCCCTAGCTAATTGATTAACACAAAATTAATTAAGGACGAAACTTCCCAGACATAACTAAATCTTTGTTACTATCATATGTCATTGTTAAACTAATTGGCAGATGCACAAGGAACGATGCATAAGGTCATAAGGATAGAGTAATTATATGTCATGTGATCACTGAGCACATTTTCAATGATCCTGCCACTAGTCTAAACAACCCAGCTAATAGCAGGCAGAGTGAGGAATATTTTTGGAACCAAAACTACCCACTAACAGAGACAGTATGAGTTTGAATTTTTCAAATGAAGACTTGTGATTTACTGTCCCTAGCACCCACAAGAGTCGTAAAGACCATCCACCACCGCTGGGGAGGTGAAGACATACGAGCTGTTGGGGATAACCCTTTAAGAGAATAAAATTAGCTCAAGAGCTAATTAAAAAAGGCAGCGACCTTCCCCAAACCCTACTAGAACTAGCATATTCCTTGACAATAAACCTCTCTTCCCACCTGAACCCTTCACTTTTCAATAATTACCGACTTCAAATGAAGAAATTAAACGAGTTTTTATCAACTTTTTATGATTACATTATTCTTCCAAGTCTTGGTGTAGTTCTTATTCTATCTTCTTATAGATCAAGTCTTTTATTATGTTCTTTTTTCAAACTTTCATATCAATAGTCTTGATCTCAGAGGTTTATAATATTGGGTAGCAGGTTTAACATACTTTTATATTTAAATGCTGCATTAAATAGGTCGATGCAATAGCACATGTAATATGTTGACATGAACATTATCAGATGCCAATCAATCAATTATGAGCTTAAACTCTTAAATTTTACTCTTATATATGTAACACGTTCTTACCTATATACAATGCCATCAATACTTGGCATCGTTGCGTCATATCCATGACGTAATTTACCAAACCAAGCTGAGGTGCCGGTGCTAGCTGCCGTGAATAAACATGTGATGCAGTTTCATTATGCCAAAACAATCTGGACAGGATCACATTACAGCTTTAAGGCAACAACATAAAAATAAAGAATTAACATTAACATTAAAAATAAAAATAAAAATCACTCTCTGACCAAGTTGGTTGCTGCTTGATGTTTACTGCTCTCATCATTTTCTGGTGGGCGACGTATCGAACGACTTATTGGAGTTGAACAACTCTGCAATCCGTAGACAGTTGATCGAGGTCGAGGAACTCGTGACGTCACTTTGGCCATGGGGCAGCTCGAAAATGTGTTGCGAACTTGCGATTTTGAGGGGTTCGATTTGGGAATCGATTGGATTTCTGATTTTAGGGTTTCGATTTGGGATCGAATGGGTGAGTGAGGAGCAACGACAAAGTGGAATCGAGAAAGTGAGGAAGGCTAGCTAGAGACCATTGAAATTTGAAAAAAAAAAAATCCCAAATGGGCCGAGACAGGACGGGTCGTTAATCTGAAAAACTGAAACTCGACCCATTTATGTTGATAGTAACTGTATCACATTGACACATTCATGTTTGATAAAAAATAAAAAAAATACATTTACACATTCACATTTTTTGTTGAGTTTGTCGTCACCCCTTGTGCATTTATAGAAAAGGCAAGAATGCTCGGATTCTAAACAACGGTGGAACTCGTCAGGGTCGCAGGTCCAAAATATAGAAAAAGGAACCCAAAACCCAAGCTAATCCCCTGGCCTGTGGTGTTGGTGTGAATTTCACTTGACTACTTAACTTCGCCAAAGTTAAGGTGGAGAGATTACAGAGATACATCATATATACATGGCCGAAGGACATCGACTGTTCATGGAAAATTTTATAGTGTTTCGGAATATTAAAATTTTTTATTTTGAAGCGTTGGATCACTTTTACGGTCTTCACTTTTAGAGAAATAAAGTTATCCAATACTCCAAAACTGATGAGTTTTAATACTCTGAAGTATTGTAGAGCACCCCGTTATGCATGACTTGCTCATCATAAATTTATCATTTATGGTGTTTGAATAAGATATCGATGAGCTAGACAAAGTTAAGTATAACAAAAGCCAAAAGCACTCATCTGATCTTCCTTTTGGAATTTGTTTCTCTCTCTTCCTATTGATTGCCACGTTTAGGCCATCTCTGGTTTAGGACTAAGGGTTTTAAATATCCCAAAAATCAACAAAAACTTATCTTCAACCCAGGGCAGAGCTATATGAAAAAAGGATTAAGTAACCCGATCGGGCCAAGGGTTAGGCTATATTTTTGTGGGGATCATAATTGTACTTAAACAATAAAAAATTGATATTCTCAATGGCTAATATTAATTTAAATTAGTGCTCATGTTAATTTAAATGTTATGATATCGTTATTTAATTAATTTATTTATTTAAATTTTTTTAATTCCAATGATATTCACAATATTTTTGTAAAATAATACAATCAAAATAATAATCGTTATTTAATTAATTAATTTATTTTAATTTTTTAATTCCAATGATAATCACAATATTTTCGTAAAATAATACAATCAAAATAATAAATATATCATGTGTACGTAATACTTTAAAAACATTGGATATATTTTTTAAAAAATTTCAATAAATATAATATATACAATGGTAATATAATAAATAAATACAAATAATGTACTATTTTAAAATAATAATAATTTATTTGTTAAATAAACCATCAATGAATATACTAATTACAATGCAATTAAAATATCAGTATAAATATCAACGGTTTTATTTTCAACAACTAAATGAAATGCAATTAAAGAGATATGATCATATCTATCTAAAATAAGGAGTATTAGAAAGAAAGAAAAAATAGAATAATTATCTTCAAATCTAAAAAAAAACCTTCTATAAAAACAACACATGTAATCTAATATATATATATATATATAATATTCATAAGATTTCATTAGAATATATATAAGTTTAAAAATTTGAATTAATAAAATAATATAAAAACTCTTACAGATTAAAGACGACACAAAATATTGCCTTCACTATTCAAATAGCTTTTTCCTGAACATCGAATTATAGGCCCAAATGTTTTCCCTGAACAATGCACTTTGTCAATCATTACTTTTTCTTTTTCTTTACGAAAAGAAGATATCATTAAAACAACTTTCTTTGCCTGAATAGTACATACACAGCTGACAAGCAATCACACCTCTAAAAAGAGAAGAAGAAACTGATCATAGCAACTACAACTCTTTAAAACTCTAAGCTCGACATTTCGAGCTTACTTGTATCTTTAACGAATCGTGAAAGACATGTGAGAATGAAGATGGGCATACTCATGAGCATGCAATTGTGGTAAGTAAGCCATAATCCATGAATCACGCAATCCAAAAAGCATGCAAGTAAGCTGGCACCACTAGTGCCTAAATCATCTTCTCTGTGCCCAAAGCAAATGGGCTAGGAGCTTCACAAGCATCTTCCCTCTTCTTCTGTTCCTTAGCACGAGGAGAAGAGTAAAAGATCAGCTCAAACCCTTATGTTATGCCTAGATCCAACATAACCAAGTCAAATATCCAACAGAGCCAGACCAACCCAAAAATCCAAAATGAGGCTCAAAGCCCGGACAATACTTGGGTCTAAAGTCATTTGGACCCCAAGGTCCAAAGTTATCTCATTTTTTATCACTTTCGATTCGTGATTTTAAATTTGAGACGACTCATTTTATAGATTATTGGTTGAAGATCAACTCTACAAAAAATGAATTAAAATTGAGATCATTTGGGTATCCAATCTTGCAGAACAAATGAACGGTTGTTATTGTAATGTTAAAATCCACCATAACCGTTCATTTATTTTGCAAGATCGGATACCCAAATGATCTCCATTTTGATTTATTTTTTGTGGAGTTGATCTTCAACAAATAATCTATAGAATGAGTGGTCTCAAATTTAAAATTACGAATCAAAGATGGTAAAAATGAGATGACTTTGAATCCAATCAAAATCCCTCAAAGCCCATCTCTAGTCCTTGCCCATGCAGTAGCGCAGTAAACCTACCAACTAGGTTTTCCCCGCAGCCTGCTGTCGCCATCATCATAGTTTGATCCAGGAACCGCCATCGCGATACCATTGCGGAGGAGAAACACGCCGCTACCTCGTCCGCCCGTAGAACCGACTCGAGTTGGCATCAAAATTGCAAATCCCCAATGTAACTTCCATGTCGGCTTGAGAATCCCATCCATCAAAAAACCGTCCCTAGTACGGTAGACCACTTCATCGGCTGCAGGAAGGAGAGAAGCATGGTTACTGACGAGCGGCGATTTGGATGAGACCACTCCAAGAACGAACTGCGCCGGTGAACTAGTCATCTCCCATGAAAACTAAACGACGAGCTTGATCGACACCGACTTGATTAGCAGCACCTCGGCTGCATCTTGTCGCGTCAAGATTGACGACTGGGGATGGTAAGCGGCGGCAAGAGATGTCGTCCTAGTTTGAGCAAAAGAAGAAAAGGATCCGAGAAACATGGAGCTCCAATTTTTTCTTATCTAATACTACTTTGTCGATCATTACTTGAATCAAGTAACTTTTGCAAAAAGGTAGGCGTAGGCTAGGATTTGGTAAATGAAATTTAATTTTGCCTTCTCTTGTGCAACAGTGCGTTGCTTCTTCGATTCATTTAACAATTATCTAATAGGTTATCCTGAAATATAGCACCACTAACTCCAATTCACACAGCTAGTTCAATCAGTTATAAATTCCTGAAATTAGAGCTCTCCTCTGTACGTGTGCCTACAAACAAAAACCCAAAACTAACATAGCACCACAATTAACGGTTTAGGTTGAAGTAGTTTGCATAGATTCGAAACAATTAATTAAGGTTCACTAAGCAGCAATAGAGAGAGGTGAAGTTCCTCATATCTAACAAAGAACTACATGAGGTGTGAACTGAGTGATCCAAATATGAAGTGAACACAATTAACACGGTCAGAAATAGAGAAACAGCATGCACCATGATCTAAATTGAACCATAGACAATCCGTTGAAGCCTAAACAACAAATGATATCCCATTTTTGAATACCCCATAACTAAAATCAGCTTAACATCAGAAAATTCCATCCTTGCTAAAAAAATAAGATTAAAATATCAGTACGTGTCGCTCTGTGGCACCACAAATCACTGTTCATAAGCAGCTCATGTGTCCTTGGAGGATATGGCAAGGAGATTATTCGCTAGGAAGAGGCTTTAGGTAAGCTCCCAGTGCGCGGAGCTCATTCCTTTTGCTGAATCTGCCAAAGAATCCAACAATCTTACATTGAGGCACTTGGATTGAGAAACCAGTCCCAGTAGTGTCGTCACCAAACGGTCCGTAAATTCGTTTGTTGCTATGGAAAGAAAGAGAGATGATCTGGGATGGCAAATACCACAAGTCTTCAATTTTCCCATGAATTGAAGTCAAATATTCATCTGGATAATTAAGCGTGACCTGCATTTGCAAATTAAATTTACGTTTTGAGTCGGTGCATCATGTGCTCTTATATATCATTATTAGTAATTAATCGAGTGTGATAGAATTGTGCATGTGCTCTGGAGGGAGTAGACTAACCGTTTCTACTTTTATCTGAAATATGCTACGTTCGTCCCCATGGTTGTCAGACCAGAATGAAATCCCGTTCAAATCAATATATTCAACCTTGATGAAGAGGATCTTTGTTTTATCGTAACATACCACTAACTGTTTCACCGCTGAAACAAGACCATCATCAAACGGATTTCCTCCTTGATGTGATCCATACGGCCCAACCTTAAAGTGGGTTTTCTCTACTTCAGGTCGACTCTGGTAGCATATCATAAATCTTCTGTTAATAATACCATCGTACACCAAATATTTATCCAGCAAATTAAGTCCAACATCATCGAACAATTACTTTCGGCTGCTATATATATATGGTTCCATTCAAGCTAATGAAAAACTAAATCCGAGATCATGATGTACCGTACCTCATCATTGACATGACTGTTGTGGGTTTCTAACATTGCAGAATCTGCACTTGGTTGCTGAACTTTACTGCACACAACTTCCACGATGTGTTTGACTAGTTCTCTATCAGACCTGCAAGGAAGATGCATGGGTCAGAGAATCACTCGGCAAATATGAAAGTACAAGAAATTAAAACATGTTCAGCACCAGATCTCGAGTTGTTGCTTACCGGAAATTCCTCGCATCCCACCCAGAGTGATTGCTCACCATTTCTAAAGCAACCCTCCATTGCTTCACCTTCTCTTGGCTGTGCGTAGAGTTTTCTTCATGTTCAGCTAAGGCCAATCCAAATCTTCCCGTTTGTTTTCGAACATCTGAGGGATCAACGTTATAAAAAAGTGGTAAAACTCTGCCTTCGCCTTCCATGCACTGAATAATTTGTTGAAGTTCCTCCAGACACCAAGAAGAAGATGCGTAGTTTTCTGAGAGAACAACAATCGCAAACCTCGATTCTTCAATTGCTCTCAAAAGACTTGGAGATATAGGAGCCCCTACTTCAAGCCCTTGGTCATCCACGAAAGCTTTAATGGCTCCTGTCTTCTGGAATTCATAGGATAAATGAGATATTATACCCTTGCGAGTGTCTTCACCCCTAAAACTCAGAAACACATCATACTTCCACCGGGGAACACTTGATTCATTATCTGATGATGAAGGAGACGCTCTCATTGTAAACCAAGAAATTAAAGATGAGAACTCTCACAAGTAACCAGAAACCACAACAAAAAGCAAGGAAGGGACAAATAGATATATATCACAATTTGAAGGGAGGAAATATAATGGAACATACGTGGATAGATAGAAACCACAACAAAAAGCAAGGAAGGGACAAATAGATATATATCACAATTTGAAGGGAGGAAATATAATGGAACATACGTGGATAGATAATTAGCATTTGAATATATGCTTCCTTTTGATTTATATAAGCACCGCAAGTGGATTTTTAATTATAGATCTGGTCTGATAATGAGACGAGACAGCTCGCGAGCTGCTCGAGATCGGCTCGGTCAAAGTTCGGTCAAAGCTCGGCTCGAACTCGGGCTCGGCTCGGATACTTTTCGAGTCAAGCCGAGCAAGGCCTGGCTCGGCTCGAAAAGCTCGCGAGCAGCTCGATTTTTATTAATACATAAAAATATATATTCTTATAAGTTTCAATTAAAAAAAAGGGCATAGAATTGAATTTTTATCGTATATTGCATGAAGTGGTTTGTAACTTTAAGAAAAGTTATGCTTTGATTTGCTTCTGTGAGCAGAAATAACTAAAGTGGCTAAGTAAGAACTAAGATGCAAGTACATAATGCCAAAGATTGCGAGCCGAGCTCATTACGAGCCAAAATTTTGGCACCTCACGAGCCACGAGCCGAGCTCAAAACGAGCCTCGAGCCGAGCTCGAGTTCCTCTTCTCATGTCGATCTCGAGCTCGAGCCTACCACATTCAAGCTCGACGAGCTCGAGCTCGAGCCGAGCACCCCTTCCCCATTTTCGAGCTCGAGCCGAGCACCCCTGGGCTCGCGCTCGGCTCGGCTCGTTAGCACCCCTAGTCTGATCATAGACACCATGTATGACTAATTCAAACAAGTTTTATTCTAGTACTACGTACTAAGCCACTGGCGTTGACTCGGAACATGTAAGTAGAAGTAGTGATATTAAAATAATAAATATTAAAAATATTAATTAATTAATTAGTTAGTAAAATATAAATGAACGAATGGAGAATATATTCTTGAAGAAGGTGAACTAAGTTGAGTCACGTGCATCACATGCTCTCTTTAAGAACTTTTGTGTCGCTCACGGGCTTGTATGACGTTGTTCTCCCAGGATAAAACAACTTCAAAGTTTTGTACCGCAACACAAGAACTTCTCGTCGAACTGAATAGTACCTTACTCTATCACCGAAATTCTTTGGAAGAGAAGAGAGCAGAAGAGGAGAGGAGAGGAGATTGATTCTGATGAGATCGATTGAATCCATGAAATGAGAAGAAGAATGTCGCTTTATATAGGCTTCATTGGGGACGAGCCACTTATTGTTGAGTTAATACCAAAATCGTTTATGGTCATTAAACTCGCCATCAATTGACAATTACAAGATATTTAATTTGCCGTCAATTATGTTTACAAACGGTTACAAAACAATCCACTTAGTAGGCTTCAATTGTATATCATAACTAATGTTTATGAGAGGTTACAAAACCATTACAAACAATTTAGTTCGTTATTCAATTGCTTGCATTGCCATTACTAAGGTTTATTAGCCGTCATAAATAATTTAATTGGCAATTCGAAAGCCTTTAGCTTGCTTTAGGTGATAATTTCTCATTCACCCATTTAACCATTTGAACAAGTGAATATCTTAATTTAATTGCCTCAAAATGGTTAGTTAAAATAGTGTTAAAACACCTATTTTTCCAACAGAACAAGCGTTACATATTGTTATTTCTAAAACGAATGAAGAGAGCTTTTCTCTCATTCCTCGAGCGGCCACAAACCTAGGGTTTTGTTTGTCGAGAACCGGTGTCGCTGAGGCGCTTCCTCGCTATAGCCTTGCCTGGAGATCGCCTGCGGTGAAGACGTGTATTCCTTGCTTCCGTTTGGTGTTTTGTCGTGGCAACCTCCTACATGTGGTGCTTCAGCTTAGTGAGGTTTGTTCTTGGATCCAGATCTGGCCGACGACTTGGGAGTTGAGATCTCGGTGTTGGTTTTCGGATTGTGGGATGCGTAATGATGGGTTGGCAAAGGTTGGTGGTGACTGGACGTGGTTCGTCGTTACGTCAAAGGCTGCTGTTGTGCCCGTTTTCAGGTGTTTACAGATCATCTTAGTGACGACCAATCGATTTGGGGTTGGTTTTGATCTATCCTCCATGCTCAAGGTTTGGTTGAGGTAAGTATACTTCTTCCAATGGACTGTGCTTGGTGACACCAGAGCTGGAGCCTGCAAAACAACATCCATATTACTCATCCCATTCAGATTTGGAGCTAGAATGCCAGTCAGAGACGGGTTCAGACCATTAGTCAGAATGGGCGCTATATAACCACCAAGAACCTACTGAGTAACCCCCTGAGTTGGTCCTCCCTCCCTTCTTTGGCCTAACAACGCCATCGTCTTCACCACAACCTCCTTAGAGGTAGACGCCTTAGCAAAGGCATTCATCGGGGACCCAGTACAACTGCCACTATTGTGCTTAAAAGCACCACAAACAGGATAATAACCTTTCGGGCAATCAGACTCCATAATCACATCCACAGAATAAGTATTAACAATAAAAAACGTAGTACTAACCACCAGTGGTCGATGAAGATCCAAGTCTACCCGAAGCTTGACCATGGACCGATGGTTGGCTAAAAGTGAATCATGGGCACGATATCTACCCAGTGCATTCTCCATGCATTTAAGCCTTGCAGTCACGCCCTGGTTTTTGACCGTTGGCCGAACCCTCTGATCCCCCAGTATTCGTTGCCGAGGTGTGAATGCGAAAAGTAAAAGATAGAACAAAAAATGGTAAATTCAACTCAGTTCTTATTCAAAACAGCAGAAACTCTATTACAAGCTACTAAAATAACAACTCCTCTAGACTCGTCGTTTTATGCTCGGCTAATCATTTCGATGCTCGAACCCAACCTGTAATATCTTTAGAGGGGTGAGCTAACCACGCGCTTAATGAGTAAATTATGTAATATGTTAGTGAAGTGATACTTTTGCAATAAATAAAAAGACAAACACCATATAATATATATATAAAGATATCCCTGACTCAACGTCATAGCACATCGTAACTTCTTATATGTTATCCTTTGATTTAGTGACCATCACAGACAACACTAATGGAAACTACGGCCATATACCTCTGTTCTACACCTCCTCACTTCGGCTATAACAAATAAGTAAGTACGCATGTTCCATGATTATTTTCAGTCACTAATATTACGACTCGTATACTATATAATACCATGGAGTCACACATAATAAACACTAGGTTGAAAGCCCGCGCACTAGGCGCGGTTAAACAATTTTTTGAACTTAGAGAATGACTCACAAATCGGTGGAACATTGATAATCCTACACATTCAATTGTGAAAGAAGAAATATCTCTAATTGAAGCAAGTTTTGTGGTTGCTGGAAAAAGTCTAACCTCTTTGAGAATGTAGATTTTGACCTCATAGTTTAAATAAAACTATGAATAATTTAATAAAATAAAAAAGGCAAGTAATGCAAGATGAAGCCATTTGTATTAGAAAGCTAGAGAAATTTTTTTGTAAAGATTGATTTTGTAAAAGATGAATATTGAACTTTTGGGGCATTATCAATATACATATAAAATATCCATTCCAAACACCCTCTACACTTATCAATACCTAATCGAATGAATTCCACAACATCATATTTCAGCTAACCGTGATACTTTGTACTCCATCTACTGCCCTATTAATCAGCCAAACCACTTTGTCTCCTAAACTTACAACTACCACACTACTCGTCATTCAGTCCTAACATCTATACAAACAAACACATAGTATCCGAAAACCTATAATTTAAATTCAATCTCAAATGGACAACTTTATTATCAGAAATTCTCATAAACTCATCAATCAGCTCACTATTTCCCAAGAATCCCACCATGAACTCATTTTTTGAAAACTAACAATGCCAAATAAATACAACATATACATACTTCTCAAAATGATATAGTAATATGTATCCCAATCAAGAAGTACTGGTTTTCAGGACACTTCTTGTAAAATTGAGCAATGGTTATGACAACTGTTCTGATCAACAATTCATGTTACTTGACTTGGTATCCTCAACATACCCTCGACTTTTAACAATCTACAAAAGCATCAACCTCACTTTATCACTACATCATCATTCATATAGGAATCGAATTATTTACGGAATAATCGATACAAGAATGAAGATAATGTAATGGGGAAAAAGTGTGACCCACCTCAGAGATGGACTTGTTAATAAGGTACTGGTCAAAGGAAGGGGATCGATCAGTACAGCGGAAGAGATGGCGGCAAAAGCTGGATGCACCGATCGGAGAGCTTCAGCGATGGCGGGAGGTTGAACTTTCAAAAAGGGTTCCACTCTTCAGCTTAAAAATAGCCTCTTCCAGCTCTACTTTTCTGGCTTCCGCAACTACTGATGATTCTCAGGTATGCTCTTTGTACACTTTAATTTGGCTTCCAGGAACTTAGCATGAGAGAAGAAAATGAGTGACGGTGGAGGAGAAAAGTAGAGGTGAGAATCGGGACCCCACACTGATCTGAGGAGGTTAAGATATCGGAGATCAAGGGAGGCTAGCCGAGATCACAGAGAGAGAAAGAGAAGAAAAGAGAGAGAGGGAGACGAAGATAAGGAAGAGGCTGTGACAGAAAAAGAAGATACAAAAGAGCATTTAGTCCCACACGTGCAACCTGCACGGTGAAACAAAAGAGACTAAAACACCCCCTCCCCTACCCACCTCAGAGATGGACTCGTTAATAAGGTACCGATCAGAGGAAGGGGATCGATCAGTACAGCGGAAGAGCTGGTGGCAAAAGCGGGATTCACCGGTCAGAGAGCTTTAGCTGCGGCGGGGGGGGGGGGGGGGGTCAAACTCTCTGAAAGAGTTCCACTCTTTAGCTTAAAAATAGCCTCTTCCATCTCTACTTTTCTGGCTTTGGAAACTGCTAATGATTCTCAAGCTTGCTCTTCGTACACTTTAATTTTTCTTCCAGGAACTTAGCATGAAAGAGGCAAATGAGAGACGGTAGAGGAGAAAAGTAGAGGCGAGAATCAGAGCCCCACACTGATATGAGGAGATTAAGATACAAAGAGATTGGAGATAGATGGAGGCTAGTCGAGATCGCGGAGAGATCGCGGAGAGAGAGAGAGAGAGAGAGAGAGAGAGAGAGAGACAAAGATGAGGAAGAATCCATGACAAAAAATAAAAAATACAAAATGGCGTTTAGCCCCACACGTCCAGCCCGCCCGGTGAAACAAAAGGGACAAAAATACCCCCCTCTTCAATAAGTAAGTATGAATAGGAAATATAGGCATATGCACAGTATGTTCGACGCTTGTTATATAAGAAATGCTTCACTTGAAAAAGATAGAAATACATTGAAAGTAGAATAAAGAACTTTGAAACACATTACATAACTCACTCACCTCTAATCCGAGATAATCATCAAGCATAACAACGATATCGCGAGCCACCTAACGAACACTTTCGAAAATTATTAAACTATGTTCAACAAGCTCTCCACTAATCGATAGAGCTCGTCAAGACGAATCCGTAGATACTAACAGATCCTGATTCAAAATTACGAATCAAAATTTAGGATCTACCAAAATTTTACGAATTTCTAAAAAATCTACAGAAAAATTGAGAAATGGGTGCCTGGAATAATGGGCTAAGTGGCCTATTTATAGACTTAGGCTTCCGACTAAACAAGGTGGGTTAACATATAATGGTCCAATATGATACTAGCTTAATTAGCAAGAATTAGCTAATACTAGGACAAGTATCAATAAGAGAATGAATCATTTGAAAAAAAGTCGAATGAAGTGGTGGGGCACCTTGTGTGACTCAGCCAAAAGTTAAGAGTAGTTGACACATGGTAAGGGTGACTAATAAGAGATTGCCACGTCACAACATTTCTCCGAAAACTCTTAACTTTCAGAAATTGTAGAAAACCATTCTAGACTCCAAAAAATACAACGAAAAATCCTATTAACTCGTCGTAACGTCTACTATCTAGTTACGGCCTCAAAATTTAATTTTGACTAACTTAAAAATTTAGGGTCTTACACCTGCAGAACTGCCGGGACAAAACTCCTTGACACGGGTCGAATAGAGACCCAACTCGAGCACTTGGAAGTCGGAATTATGAGCGACTTCACAAAACCATCAAAAGTTTCCACAACAATGGTACTCTCATGGTGGAACCATGGACTATGTTCCACTACCCTAGTCCGATCAATCTCGGACTTGAACTTGCATACAAAATGATCGGCAACAACATGTTTGAACTCGATATTACCTGAGCCCATCACATGTCGCCACAAAGCAATCATTTTCATCTTGAACCTTTGGATATCCTCAGGTGTAAACGGAGAAATAAAAAAAGCAACGCACAATGGCGTAATACCACTAAACCTCCTCCTCATCATCCAAGGCAGCAAGAACCACCGCCCCTAGAGCCTCAACAAGGGACTGCGGCTCCTCCTCGACAAAGGTCTCGGCATCGGATAAAGGAGAATCGGCATTCATGGTAGGAGATGTCGGCATTCAGCAAAACAATAGTAACCAACAACAATAAAGACGCTGAAATCAACGTCGGAGGACGACCATGGAAGGTCGGTCACTGTGATAGATCCGGTTAGGGGTGGGATTCGGACGGTTTGGTTTGATTTTGATAGAAATTGTAACCAAACTGAACTATTTTTTTCGGTGCGGTTTTTACATTTTCAGCAACAAAAACCAAGCCATTATGTTTGGTTTTGATCGGTTAAAATTTTTGTTTTTTTTCCGGGTTTTTTCATATTTTTTTTCAAATAACTATAAGAGACTTCATAAAAAACATGATAAATAGAAGAAAGCTAGTAGCTTTCTAAACCTGATATTTTGATAAGGCATTAACAATAGCAAAACAATTCTAAACCAACAAATTTCAATCTAATACCAGAAATAACATAGCAATTCTAAACATCCAATTTCAAATTTTTAAGTTATAACAACAATTCAAAGTCTCTAACAGCAAAGAAAACTGACCACAAATGTTCTACAAAGTAAACAATCCAAACATTAAGAAAATAGCAAAACAACAAATTGATGCAAAAATTTCAACAAAGTTCCATTAGCTTGCTTCAGTTTCCAGCACCATTTGATGGGAGTTCCAGCAGCTTACTTTAGTTTCCAGCACCCATTTGATGAGAATTCCAGCAGATCTCCGACAACACCCAATGCAGCAACTAAAAGTCCAAAAATAGTTCAAAAATATCAATGTTAATACTCTTTACACAACAACTTCAATAAAATTCACAAGTATAATGCAATACCAAGTTACCAACTTACTAACTATTTTCAAGCATGAACATCAATCATATTTGACAATTCTTTTGTCCTTCTCGAAGTCGAATATAGCGTTTTGAATATTTCTAAAAACAAACAACAATCAAGTTAACAATGTTTCAACTATATACATTTCAAGTGATTAAAAACGGTATAGTAGAAGTATAAGAAAAATTATTTACCTTCCTTAATTGCTTCAGATTCTTCCATATCTTGAATAGTTGGTACACTATTCAATGCAACTTGAGTAGTAGTGAACCAATTTTGTGAACAAATTAGTGCCTTCATTGTTTTAGGACTCAACGAACTACATAATGGATTGGTTACCTGGCCACTTGTGTTAAAGGAGGCTTCTGAAGATATAATCGATACTGGAACAGTAAGAACATCCTTTGTAACTTTAGATAGAATAGGATAATTAGATGCCCCAAACACTTTCCACCAATTCAAAAGGTCAAACTCTTTTTTATCCACTTCGACCCTATCGGCTAGATATCTATCCACATCATTGTCCACTGTTCGTGATTCCTCCTCTCTCTTTTTTATCTCCTTTTCAACAATCTTCCTCTCCAAATCAGTGAGATCACTAAGGTCTCCATTTGACCACTTTGAGAGCTACTAGACACATTCTATTGCATTTGAGTGGCCAAAGCTTGCTTCTCATATACTTCATACATCTCATATAACAAAACATTCACCACCTTATAATATTTATCAACCCTTTCATCAAACTCACCATATAATGACTCAAAGTAAAAACGAAGATTCCTAAGCTTACGGCAAGGATCAAGAACAACAACAAGACACATATATGGATTGACATCCTCAAATTTCTCCCAATATTTTTTATATTTATCTTGCATAGGTTCAAACATAGTAGAGAGCAAAGCACCACAAGTTTCTTTCAATAAATCATATATTTTGATCAAGTCACGAAATGTAGTATGTACTGTTGATTTATTTGAGCAACAAACATTTGAAGTAATCTCATAGAATGGTTTCAAAAAAGCAGCAAACTCCGCAGTCAAAAACCAGTAATTGTCTTTAGGTGGCCCTTCTTTTATAAATTGACCCACATCATTTTGAAAATACCCAAGAAAATGACCATCATCTTCTACCATTCTATCAAAATATTTTCGAAACTTCAAAGCAGATTGCAACATTTAAAAAGTAGAGTTCCACCTAGTAGCATCATCCATGATCACAAGTCCCTTACTCTCTACTTTCACAATGTCAACAAATTTCTTAAATACATCTAGCCTTTGAGGAGAAGATCTAACATATCTAACAATCATTGGTTGATAAAGCATTATCAACGGTGATTGTAAGTACCTTTTCAATTTCCCACTCAAGTAAGCAATGTTCTGACAACTTAGAAATTGAATCTATTTTATGGTTTGAAATAACACTAAAATTTAGATTTTTTTTTGCAGATTCCAATTTTCGTCCACAAAGAGAGCAGTAAGAACCATGTAGTTTATATTCTGGTCTGAAACCCGAGTATCAGTTGTTAAGCTAACTCTCTTCCCCTTCAAGGCATTCTTTAAGTGGTTCTTTTCAGAAAGATAACGATTCTACACATACGTAGCTATTGTCTTACGACAAGGCCTAATCCAAAAAGTGTTTAATCTTGAAGTAAATCGTCTAAACCCTTCTCCCTCAACATGTCTAAAAGGCAACTCATCTATAATAATCATCTCAGCACATACTACAGTAATCTCTTCTTGAGTATTCCCCCCATTGACTCTCAGCAGTAGACGGAGCAACTGAAGTTCCTTCAGATGGTATGGGATCACTATTTGCTGGTATCGATACCAACACTAACAGAGATCTGCGATAACAAAAAATCAGAAACTACTAGTAATTTAGTACAACTCGGCTAGCTTTTCAACAAATACATAAAGAACACAAGATGTAATCCAAATTCAAACCTGAGAATGAGCTGAAGAAGTTGTTGTCATCTTTCGAACCTTATTTGTGGCTGTGGCTTTTGAAGTAGATGTCATATTTGAGTTCCCTCCTGGACCTCTCTTCATCTGCACAGAAAGTGACAAAGTCCAATCATAATCACAGTCTAGAATAAAATCAATCACAATCGCAGTCTCTTCAACATTACATGGAACTAAATCAATTGAATCCAAACCTTGATAACTTGATCTTGTTGTCGACGAGAGGCTACCGAAATGAACTTGAGAACAACTTGAGCTTGCTGTCAAATCATGAAAATTCAACTAATCAACCAACTATAATCACGAAATTAATTACCCAAATCAATCAGTCAATCACCCAATCACGAAAAGAGAGAGCTTACCAAACAACTTGAGAGGTCGAGCGGTCGTGCCGCTGCAAGATGAAAGTAGGGCGAGGCGAGAGAGGAGGCTGGCGTTTGAGTAGGGCGAGGCGAGAGATCTAGATTTTGAGAGAGAAAGGCAACGTGAGGTAAGTCATGAGCTCACCAAGCTGTTCTATGAGATTGAGAGAGAAAGACTGCGCTGCCTCCCAAATTCCCAATACTAATTTTTTTCCTTATCGCATCCTTTATATAGTCGAACTAAGTGAAATAACGACAGCCTTGTATACTATCCAAAAAAAAACTATAGCCTTGTATTTGACCACCGAAACGACGTCGTTTTGGATATGTTCAATTTTTTTTCGATTTTTCGGTTCAGTTCGAGTTTTTGAAATCCGAAACCAAAACTGAACTGAATTTTTTTTCCGGTTTTTCAGTGTTTTTTGCTACGGTTCTGGTTCGGCTCTGTTTTTTTCTTTTGGTTTTCCTTTAGGAAGTCCCAACCCTAGATTCGGTGACAAGAACCATGAACGGTGAGCAAAGGAACCGGTGATGTAAGGTTGAGAAACGCTAGGGAATAGAACATCCAATACTACCGGGCAAATCAACATTGAGAAAGGAACAAGAATCCAAATGTCAATTTTTGAGATCGGCGATCGAAGGACGGAGATCGGTGTGGGAAGAGGTTGGCGGCGTGTTAAGGTTTGGGTACAAAACCGTCGGTTTACAAAAAGAGAGGGTTTACTCAAAAGTTGGGGTACCTAAATTGTATTTTTAAAACCTTGCTCCTAGAAACGATTAAATCGTGGATTTGTAGAGTTTAGTTTCCTTAATTGCTCTCTTTCCATTTTTTCCTCCTCAGTTTCCAAAATTTTCATTGATTTATTTTTTTACTCTTGATTTGTTCTTTAATTCTTGTGAATTCTAATGTATTCCACCAAAACAAAAAATTTTGTCTAATTTTTTGAAAGCATTAAAAACCTTAAAACAACTTCTTCTTTTTTTATACGGAAAAAATATATAATCAGTGACTGTAGTACAGAGTTCCACCCAATTTCCGGCTCGACAAATTGAAACCCCTTAAGCATTGCAATACTACAATGTTGGAGTTTATAATATCTCAGAATAATAACCAGAGTAGTAAGAGACTTAAAAAATTGAGATATTACTTCTTAGTTATCCGGGCATCATATCTATTGAGAAGCTAACTGTCGAAGATCCTTGATAGTCATCCCAGTAGGGAGAAGCACCGCCTTCTTCTTTGGCGAAACCTTTTTATTAGAGGTAGACAATGGTCCCAGTTTGAACTTCGCTTTTTCTTTCTTCTTCTCCTCTGCTCGACGACGTTTGCCCACCAAGGCCCCTGACGAACTAGGAGACAACTCTTCATCCATTAGCAACCCTCCATCAGTAGTCCCATAGAAACTGCTTGCTGCTAACTTGCAGTTTGATCCATATTTTGATCCAAAACCTTCTTTGGACTAGGAGCAACTGCCACCAGATTAGGCACTGACCAAACAGGCGGAGTGGTAGACAACGTGAGCTTGTCTACCCTCGATGTCATAGTAGAATGTGGGACATCTTGATCACTCTCCAGAAGATCCCCCCAATTAGCAGCTCAATATGAGGGTATTGAAACTAGGATATGCCATAAGGGCTTAATCTGCAAGAAAACAACTTGGTTAGTATAACTCTCCCCAAAGAGGGGATTGTCCATTATAAACCCTATAGCCTTCCTGGTCGTAGCCTGTGCTATAATTTGGGCATATGCTTGGCTAATGTTTGCACCAAAAGACGATCCTCCATGCTCAAAATTAGTTTGTAGAGGCAAAACTCCCCGCTGAACAGACAATAGAAGGGCCTGCATGAAAGTCATATAACCAGGAGGTAACTGCGGGGGATTACCTTGTAACTCATTGATTCCAGTGGTTATCCTGGCAGCACCCAAAACTAGTCCAGACAACCAACTCTGACCCGCTCCTGCCACGGAGGACTCCTACCGTCGTGAGGAGAGGCTCAACCGAAAGTTCACCGAATGGGTAGACCATCCTCCTAGAACCTGCATCTAAAGCTAGGAAACAACCTTCCACACCATGCACAAAGGCTCCATAAACTCCACAATATCCACGAACATTCTCATACAGAAACTCAAATATCCTTGGCATGTGATTCAGAAAAACGGACACAGGTACTTACCACAAGAGGCTTGTCGAAGTCCACCTCCACTCGAAGTTTCATCTCTGAGCCGTGCAACATTGCATATTAGTTGAACTCCAGGTACTGGTCGATGACATTATCAATCCGCATGCACTACTTTTCTTGCAACACTTCTGCCATAAAACGGCTCTGTTTGGGTCAAACCACAGTCCACACACGACCTCGATTTATCAGAATCTCAAAGAGGTCATCAAACTCCCTCATATCTTGAACAATCACAGTATGTGACAAATAATATCATGGTCTACTCAAGATCGCATGCTAG
Organism: Geum urbanum; assembly: GCA_946800695.1. Taxonomy (NCBI): domain Eukaryota; kingdom Viridiplantae; phylum Streptophyta; class Magnoliopsida; order Rosales; family Rosaceae; genus Geum; species Geum urbanum. Next base: position 59,087,781 of record OX327005.1, on the reverse strand, counting down.
CGATCCGCCAGAGAAAAAAACTTACAGATAAACCGATCAAGGCCAATCCGAGTGAGACCAATAGTGCCAGACATGGTTGCATGATGCAAAAGAGAAATCATCCGCGTCTTAAAAGCCTAGACCCGATCATCCGCAATAGGATCTAAAGAAAAAATTCAGGCTATAGCAAAGAACCAATCTTGATCCTCATCCTCGTCCTCGTCCTTCATCGCGGCCAAATTGACCTCGCCTAGTGCCACCACCAAGAGTTACGAGGCTGGCACTGCCGACGCTGCCTGCTGTACCCATGAGGCTTGAGCTTGAGGGAGAGGGAGGGAGGGCATTGAGTTTGGACCCAACCCCTCACCATCCTTTGAATTCGCAATGCAGAAGAAGATTTGGATTGAAGGAGAGGTAGACGATGCGAAAGAGAATGCCGATCGAGATAAAATTGGTGAGAGAGATAACGAGCAGTGTAGGTACCTTCTGCTTCGGTATGACGGTAGTGATGGAATGAGATTTGGACATGCAATAGGTGATCTAAAAAGAGGAGAATGTGAGGAGTTGAATGGTGGTGTTTATTTGGGGATTGAGACTATCTGGAAGGAGTGGAGATCAGCGGCGACGGTAGGGTTTGAGGGAGAATAAGAGGGAGTCGAGATACTAGAGAGAGAGAGAGAGAGAGAGAGAGAGAACACAGATACGTTGTTTTACCAAAAAAAATCATATTAAAACAACTAGCTTCTTTTAATTTCTTTATATTCCATTTTTATGGCAGAGTTTACTTCCTTAATTGCTCTCCTTCCATTTTTTCTTCCTCAGTTTCTAAAATTTTCATTGATTTATTTTTTTAGTTTTGATTTGTTATTTAATTCTCGTGAATTCTAATGTATTCCACTACAAAAAAAAATTCTTGTCTAATTTTTGAAAGCATTAAAAACCTTAAAAACAAAAACTATAATGGGCAAAAATTTATCCACCCTAGTTTATATTCCTAGATCCTCCACTGATTTTGCCTTGGGAGAAATGACATGAAGGTAAAGTGGGTTGGAAGAACTTGGTTGATGTTTTGGAGAGATGCCCATGCATGAAAGTACCTCTTTCTGTAGGGAGTGATGGAGTCTCTCGAGCTCATATATAACATGTATAAATGTGTAGATGTAATATTTATTGAGAATACGCATCGACGAATATACTTATACAATTATGTATTACGTATATGCATTTACATTATACTTTATACACATGCATAGAACTATTTACGATTTGGTTTACACAGAGTACAGTCACAGTATATATTGTTGTATCGATACACTTGCATCCCGGCTGATCCCCGAGGATGTTTACCGGGGGAGGCTGTGACCCCTGACCAGAGGCCTTTACCGGGGGGGGGGGGGGGGGGCAGACCTTTGACCTGAGACCTTTCTGGCTAGAATCATGTGTGGGTCTGGGATCCCGTGATTCGGACTGTACTAGCACGGATGTGTCCATGAGTGACCCCGTGAGATTTTTATGCATGCTTTGTACGTGTGAGGAGTTAAAGTCTCCCTCGTGTACGCGTGAGGAGTTAGAGTCTCCCTCGTGTACTATATCATTTTCATTCATTTAGACTCGCATATGTTTTTATAACATATATTATTCGGCGAAAGACATTTATTTTTAGTCCACTCATTCTAACGGTTTATATGTCTTTCCCTGAGCTCTTTGTTTTCCGTGCCTAGTTTGCAGTTCGGATTCTGGTGTCTCACATCGCGGTTGGAGGCTAGTCGTTCAAGCTACCTTTCTTTTCCAGTAGGTTTCTTGTTTTGCCTACTGTTGTACATTTTGTATATATATACACTAGAGGTCGCTCTGATACGTTACCGATTTATGTTTTTATGTGATTTTCCCCGGATTTTCTATAAAGTACAGTTATGTTTACTGTTTTACTTTATTGATATGATATTAAAAAATCCGGATGGGATTGGTGCCCACGGTTTGACTTTTGTGGCATATGATGAAGTGTATTTTCCGGGTGCAGGTTAATGGTAATTCCGCGTTAGTAGTGTTACTCTACCGAAATTTTTGTGGTTTTTGTTGGTTCGTGTTTTCAGAAGAGGTTTGATCCCGGTTTAGGAAACTAAATCGGGGTTGAGTCCTTTCAGTACACACACACAGAGTCATTTTTCAGCAGTTTAGGAGGATTTTATTTGGAATCAGATATACTGAGCTTATCATAGGCTTGGTCATTTTTAAAGAATGTTGACTTTTTAAACTAGTTAGAGACTGACACATAACAAGTTAAAAATTAACCTTAGGGTGTTTAGTATTAGAGTGCATTCCAACATTATGCCATTAAAGCATCTTCAATGAGAGGTGTTAAAAGCTAGATAAATAGCTATGGGTATTGATGGAGCTCTCCAATGGTAGAATTGAAGAGTACTAAACCCTATGTATATAGCTTTAGATCCCAAACGAAGTTCTAAAATAGATCGATCTTTGTTTAAGATGCGTCCTAAAAATTGTTGGTGGGACCCAGTGGGGTAGCTGGGGTAGAACAGAGCAGGAGGAGAGAGAGATGAAGACGCTGAGACACGCGAGCTCGCGCTAGACGGCGAAAGGAGAATGAGTGAATGACGCGCGATGCGCGAGAGAAGAGGGGAAGTGAGCGCACGTTTTCAGTGGTGGGACCCGCCCTACGTGATGGAAATTGAGCCGTTGCTCTCCCATGTGCCAGCCCAACAGTCAAGAATCGAACGGCCCATATTGATTCCAAATTGAAATCAACGGCCGAATCTAAATTTCAGTTAATTTTTTTTCCATTACTGATTCTGATCCAATGGTAAAAGATATATGCTGAAATCGATCCAACGATTATTATTCAAGCCAACTCTCATTTTCTATATAATGGTCAGAAAAAATTGAAAAAAAATTTAATAATTTTTTTTGAATATTAATCAATCCGTTGGAACAGTAAATTCTAATTTTTTTCTATAAATACCAACCCAAATTTCTATTCATTCCACACCATTTCTTACATTCTCTCACACCATTTCTTACATCCTCTCAAACTTTCCTTCCTCCTCCTCTTTTGATATATGTTATAGAGAATTCAGATTTTTTGTTCAACATCATGGGTCCAAAGATAGGAGCACCAAAACCATGGGTACCACAATTGAAAAATTAGAAAGAGGCGGAAGATAGAGCTTTGTGTATGGCCATGTTGAGTATTGGTGGATATGCCGCCGTCGGTACTAATCAATCTGGTGGAACTTTGTGGGATCATATATATATATGAGTATTTTGAAAGTATCAAGCCAACCACTATACTTAAGCGAACCTAAACAAGTGTTGAATCTCGATGGAAGAAGATCAATCCTTCAAGTATGAGATGGGGCCAAGCAATGAACAAAGCCATCAAGAATCATGCGAGTGGCGAAAATGATCAAGATGATGTAAGTATTTTTTATTTGTCACTATAAATTTAGTAATTATTCTTGAGATTAAAATAAATAACCACTACTATGTTTGTTTCCATTGTTTGTAGTTAAGGAATGCCAAGGGAACTACTACAATGAATCCCATGGAGAACATTTCACATATATGCATTGTTGAGATATCTTGAAGGAGTCACCAAAACTTTCAAATCCGCCATCAATGGATGAGGATATTGAAAATTATGAGATACTTACCAACTTGGATGATAACAATTCGCCCAGAGATCAAACAACTCCAAGCATGGCACCTAAAGCTAGGCAAGAGCATCCAACGGGACAAAAAGCGGCCAAGGCGAAAAAGAGAAAGGTAATCAAGAGCTAACAATGAGTATTCACACTTAAATGAAAAAGTTTGCCGATCAAAATGATAGAGAGTTTGCACGACGACTTAACAAAGGGAAGAAGATGCTCGCACAATGACAATGGATCCTAGTATTTATTCACCCTGTAAAAGAGGGTACTGGGAGATCGAGGAACCAAAAAATGATACTTGAGCGAGAGGAAGTGGAGACACAAAATTCATCTTTTCGGCCATTCCGTACCTTTCAAGCATCTACACCTCCTTATGGTGGATTAAGTTCTTCCCCTATCTTCCCCTCAATCAAACAGAGTGGATGCGTAATGATGATCATGAGTGATTAGTTTGTTCTATCTTGTTTGTCGTTTAATTTATATTGTTGGTTTTACTTAATTACGTATAAAGTGTACTTTTCTAAATTTTAATGGTAATTCCTTATTTGTTATTATTTATGGTCTTGTAAATTCAATGCATACAGAAAAACACAAAATTATCAGTGAGTATAGCCACACACAAAGTTAAATGCAAACAACAACACACATATAAATGCATTCAAGTACACATAATATTACATGCACACACACAAAATTAAAAACATACAACCACACACAAAATTAAATGCAAACAACAACATGATGACAAACTAATGCCAATTATTGACACATGATAACGAAACTAATTATCCATTGTTGCGTTCTCGATACTTCTTCAAAACCTAGCCGTGTTGAACTAAATTCGATCTTAGTTCCGCACATATCACTAGACATCGAGTTCTCTTGTAATGACCACGTACAAATTCATGCATTAGTTGGGGATTACGATGCACCTCATCATCATAACTCGGTTGATCATATATATTATCTTTTCTTGGATGAGTCGTGATGTCATCAATGCTAAACTCATATTGCTCATCTTCGTCATGCTCAGCTTCTACAATCATGTTGTACAAAGTAATGCACGACATCATGATGTATCGGAAGCTTTCCCTACTCCATAAATGAGTTAGACCCCTCACAATTGTAAAACGCGCTTGGAGGATACCAAATGCTCTCTCCAAGTCTTTTCTGAATGCCTCTTGCATCCTTATAAAGTGTTTTGTCTCTGGAGTGGTAGGATTTTTTTTTGCTTTCATAAGAGTTACCCAATTAGGGTATATGCCGTCCACCAAATAATAACCTTGATGGTACGTATTGTTGGCCACTTTGAAATCCACTTGAGGAGTTTCACCTCTGTATACCTCATCGAACAATGGTGACATTTCCAGGACGTTGAGATCATTGAGAGAACCTGAAAGTCCAAAATATGCATGCTGATCGGTGTTTAACCATCTTCAAAGTTACCCTATAATGAACTCAAAATGCTTGTCAATGCAGTACAATAGTATAGGGGTCAATCCACAGGGAAAAATGAGACTCAATACTCTAACTACAAACAGACGCGAAAGTCAGAAATCTGATAGCCTCGACCACTGACACTAATTTAATTAATTAAAATAGCTAGACTCAACTTAAAATTACGAAATTTATACAAGACACTATACACACAGTGAAGGACTACCACACAAAATTTCAATGTAATCGGAGTTGATTTGGTTGCCGAATTAAATTCTATAAAATAGATTACGAAACTGAAACAGTAAACACATTAACAGTAAAGTAACAATCAATGATAAAAAAATGGTTAAGGAGAGATGCTATCCACCACCGTCATATTATCTAGACCACAAATACAGAATCAAAATCATGTAAATGTCATGAATGAAAGTTCCCAGGATGATTCAAAGCTATGAACACAACCTATTACCCAATCCTTACGTCTACAACATTGAAGGTTTGCTTATCAATATTGTCTATCCCTCAAAGATCCCGAAGTCAAGGACCCGAATGTACCAAGAGAAAGGCATTAAGATTTAGAAAGGGTTTGAGAATCTACAAGGCTTTACAAGTATACTACGGTCGTGTCTCGTTAGACCTAGGGTTTCTTATACCAAGCATGTATGAGTTCTACGATTGAAACTTGAGGAAGGTAATGATCACCAACAACCATCAATTTTCTTAGAATTAGATTCCTAAACATGCATACGAAGCGTGCACTCAAAGCATACACAAATAAGAATCATTAACGTATAAGCAACAAAGAAACCTCATTCGAATAACATGAACAATCTTCGATCAACAAGCATAAGTAATCTAGAAAACATGAACGGGGCTTCAAAACAGCCCCTTAACAATGGAGTTTAGCTCCTCATGGTATCCATAAGAGTATGAGAGAAGGATAGAAAATTACAGAATAGAATCTCCCCCTTCTTTCTCCACGTTTCTCTTTTTTTATTCTTCTTCTTTCCTCACGTCTTCTTCTCCACACATCACGGCATCACTTGCGTCTCCCTTACTCTCTCACGTCTCTCACTCTTCCCTCTTTCACGTGAGTCTGTTTTCTGATTTTCCTCCTCTTTTGTTTGATTTAGTCTTCCCTTTAATTGATAAAAACATATTTGGTTTGGGTTTTTAATCCCAAATGGGCTGAATCCACATTCCATAGGGTTTTAGTAGTCCATCTTCAAGTTGGACTTGGTCCATTAGTCTCTTGACAACCTCTTGATTCTCCTTGTTGCGCTAGGAAAGCACAAAGGCTCGTCTTTTATTTATTTACATCAAATTACCTACAAAACGAATAACTATAATAAGTTTCTTAAAAACACACCAAAAGAACTAAGTATAAGGTTCGGTTAAGCATATAAACGTTGCATAAAAATGCAACTATCACATGCCAAATCCAAGTATCATACAAAGCCACCGCCTCTAAGATAATTGTAAGTTTTCATTTGTGACCTTGGAATTGCCATGCATAAGCAGTAGGACAATTTTTTCACTGCCAATGCATACAATCAAGACTACCCAACATACCTAGAAATTCGTGATATGCAGATTTGTTCTTCAACCTCACCAGATCTTCCTTTATTGGTGTGCGAATATAGTCTTTATAGTACACAACTCATATCGCTATTATAAAATGATCCAACACTTCAAGAGCAGAGGATTCAGAAATATCAAGGAACTCATTGCATAAGTCAGCTGGTAGACCGTATGCAAACATCCTCATAGCGCATGTTAGCTTCTGTTCAATGAAAATGCCAAATTTTCCGGTGACATCCATCTTCTGTACCAAGTACTGGTCTTGGTTGGCCACGCTACGCATCATATTGTCAAAGAGATGAGGTGACATATGGAAGCGCCTTCGAAAGATGTCGCCTTCAAACCTATACAGTTCAGTGAAGTATAGAGCTTTTAAGTGTTGATCCATCATTTCATGGTCCCTTAATATGTACTTCCGCCATTCCGAAGAACCACTCCATTGTGAGGCTTCATCTTCTTCCATCCTCTCCACTTGGTGGGCTGCCGCATACATCAAGATGGCTTGTTGTTGTCTTCTCGGAACATCTTCTGCTTCCTCTTTCTTCAGTAGTTTCCACATCCTATTCATGGCGGAAAACAAAACTAAAGGTTTTTAAACAATGATTTAGAAACCACAATTTGTTTGTGGGGGGATGAGTGTTTGTGAATTGGTGAGAAATGAAGAAGTGAATGATTATGTTTTTATAGAAAATCAACATGATCTCCGAAGATAAGAATTTACACGTGACAAATAACGTAATTTCGCCAACTAATTAGACGTTGACACGTGTTGTATGAAATCTTGTCTGATATTTTGATAAGTTATCATATCTCTATATAATTTGTGAAACGACCGACATGTGTGAAACGAAATTATATCCGAGTTGTGAATAATGCATATGTCACTCATTTTAAAAAAAAATTAATATAATTATTATTTATCATGTACAATATTATTTTATAAAGTTTAAATTATTATTAAAATATTAAATAAAGATATCTAAAATATATAAAATTAAAACTTTAAGATAGAATCTCAATCATTAGAAATAATTAAAGTCTAAATAAATAAAATTAAATTAAAGTCTTAAAAATAGATTTAACACCCACTTTAGCATTGGAGTTGCCTTATTGGACTTTGCCATTAAAATTATCATATGTTATGTTTTCATTTGCAGATTGAAGTCCCTAATATTATTTAGCTAGGCTGGACTCCAATAGTCCTCTTTTAAGCCCTCCATACCATCGAGGCCATTGAGGCCAGGACCGACCTCCCACCTCTTGCAACTAAGTCTCACCGCCAAACATGTAATAAAAAGTTTCCACCTTTTTGGTACGAAATTAAACAAAAATATAAAGACTGTATTTTTCGGGCACAGTAACGCAAAATAAAAACAAAAAACAAATAGAAGTCTCTCTTGTTGGCACTGAATGCAGAGTAAGCAAGAAACAGAGTAACGCCACGAAGAAGGGAACAGGACAATTGTGTATTACACGCAGATCCAACACCTAAATCAATCTCCAATTCTCAACGCAACAACATAACACTCACGGACACATATACACAATTCACATCGATCGGCGATTCCAATCCTTCCTTATTAGGGTTTCATCATCTCAAATCAAAACGATTCCGGGTTATGACCCGCCGTCGTTGAAAAACAATGTCCGACAACAACAGCGATTCCGAGCTGCTCGACGCCTCTACACGAGTTGCTGCAGATTCCAATTCTCTTCCAAATGACTTCGCTGCACCGCTAGTCAATGAGGTAAGCCCAAATTCTAAACCAGGGTCTGGTTCTCAATTGATTGAAATTTCGATCTGATACATAAAGCTTTGGCCTTTTTGTTTGTTTTAAATTCATGATATAGGAATTAGGAAAAGTTGCGGAGGATGCTGGGTCGGGGAAGGAGGACATGTTTGAAGATTGCCCAGATGATATTTTGGTCGATGAAGTCGAACGTTTAAAAGCTCAGCTCGATTCTATTACAGCCCTGAAAGAAACCTCTGCCCACAAATTTCAGGTACACCAATAAAAATCAAATCTTTTATTTATTTATTGTATTTTAGGTGAATTTTGTGTTCTGGAGTAGGATTTGGGGAATTGAATGTGGGTTTTTGAATATTGTGGGGAGTGCAGGAAGAGAGAGATGCATTTGTGAGACAAGTCGGTAGTCTTCAACTTCAGCTCAAGGCTCTTACTGATGAACAGAAGTTGCCCGATGAAAATGGTGAGAGTGGAGAAGGTGGGGAGAAGAGTACTGGCTGGAGTGAGTTGATAAACGAGTGTTCCGGTTTTGTGAAGAGGGCTTTGGAGAAGCAGTCTCGGATTGAGGCGAGGGTGAGGGAGCTCGATGGGATTGTGTATATGAAGGATCAAGAGATCGAGGGTCTTAATGCCAGTGCGAGAGTTTTTTCGGAGGGTCAGGTTGATAGGGATGCATATGTTGAAGGTGTTACAGACAGGATGTTGGCTTTGGTTGGTGGTGCTGTTGGTGAACAAGAAGAGGTGGATGATTCGATTGGGGGAAAATTAGTGCGTGTTGAGAGAGGCACCTACATGTTGCTTGAGAATTACAACCTGATGCTTTCCGAGATTGAATATCTCCGACAGTGTCTGTCTGAGACTGGGGATACTCCGCAGGATGTGGGAGGTATTTTTGCTGCTGCTCGTAATGAGTTGCTTGAGCTCAAAAGAAAGGAGGTGGAGTTTGTTGAGAGATTGAATCATTTAGAAGAGGGAAATAGGAACTTGGTTGAAGAACGTGACAACCAGAGAGTGATAGCTGAAAGGGTGAGCGCCGAACTTGCACAAACAAAAACTGCGCTGGGGCAGGAGAAGATTAGGTGTTCTAGTACTAGAGAGAAGCTTAGTATGGCTGTACAAAAGGGGAAGGGGTTGGTACAGCAAAGAGACTCATTGAAGCAGTCCATTGCTGAAAAAACTAGCGAGCTGGAAAAGTGTAGGATTGAATTGCAGGAGAAGTCAAGTGCTCTTGAAGCTGCTGAACTAAGGAAGGAGGAACTCATCAATAGTCAAAATTCAGTTGTATCACTGGAAAATATGCTTTCCCAAAATAACATAATTCTTCAGAAACTTGACAAATTGTTGTCTCAGACTGGTGTACCTGATGAACTTCAATTAATGGAGATTGTGGAGAGACTCCAATGGCTTGTAGATGAAAGTGTAAAACTCAAGGAAGTTTCTATGGAATACCAAGCCTTGAGAGATGCTGTGTATGCTATTGGTCTACCGGAAGTGATTGCATTTTCTAATCTGGAATCACAAGTAAAGTGGCTGTGGGAATCATATTCTCAGGCCAATGAGGAGGTGCTCATGCTACATAATGAACTTACTGCAACTAAGGAAATGGCACGTACAAATATTGACCAGTTAACTGAATCACTTTCAGCAGAATTGCAGGCAAAGGAATATCTGCAGGCAGAGTTGGATAATGTAAACTCAGAATACAAAGAGATTATCAAGAAAGAGCATCAAGTTTCTTTAGAGAAGGCTGAGATGGTCAGAATGCTACTTAATGTCTCGGGAGTTGTAATGGACAATGAGGATAACTTTCAACTTTCCTCGGACATTCCCAACCTCATTGACACATGTATTGAGAAGATAAAAGAACAAAGTACTGTATCACTTTCAGCTGATGTGCAGGTAAAAGAAATTCTCCAAATGGAGCTGGACAGTCTAACAACCAAGTACAAAGAGATTGTTGAGAAAGAGCGTCAAGTATCTTCAGAGAAGACTGAGATGGTCAGGAAGCTACTTGATGTTTCTGGAGTTGTAATGGACGATCAGGATATCTATCAACTTTCTTCAGACATTCCCACCTTCATTGGCACATGTATCGGGAAGATAAAAGAACAAAGTACTGCATCACTTTCAGCTGATGTGCAGGCAAAGGAAATTCTCCAAATGGAGCTGGACAGTCTAACAACCAAGTACAAAGAGATTGTTGAGAAAGAGCGTCTAGAATCTTCAGAGAAGACTGAGATGGTCAGGAAGCTACTTGATGTTTCTGGAGTTGTAATGGACGATCAGGATATCTATCAACTTTCTTCAGACATTCCCACATTCATTGGCACATGTATCGGGAAGATAAAAGAACAGAGCAGTGCTTCATGTGACCACTTAACTGCTTCACTTTCAGCTGAAAATCAGGACAAGGAATCTCTCCAAGTGGAGTTAGACGGTCTGACATCAAAATACAGAGAGATTGTTGAGAAAGAGAGTCACGTGTCTTCAGAGAAGGCTGAGATGGTCAAAATGCTACTTGATGTCTCTGGAATTGCAGCAGACAATGAAGATGTCTCCCGGCTTTCCTCAGACACTGTGACACTCATTGAGAGATGTGCTCAGAAGATAAAAGAACAGAGCAGTCCCTCGATTGATTCTCCGAGTTTTGATCTCGACCTGTTTGAAACAATTCAAAGCAACTTGTATGTAAAGGATCAGGAGTTGATGCTCTGCCAGAATCTTCTAGAAGAGGAGAGGCAGGTTAATTCAGGGGTAAATAAACTCTCAGAGAAATTGCGGGTTGTTTATCAAGAACTTGAAGCATTGAAAGAGGAAAAGGAGTCCCTGCAAAAAGAACTTGAACGATCAGAGGAGAAAAATGCTATGATAAGGGAGAAGTTATCCATGGCAGTAAAGAAAGGTAAGGGAATGGTCCAAGAGCGGGAAAACTTGAAAAATCGTTTGGAAGAAAAGAACTCAGAGATTGAGAAGTTAATGATTGAGTTACAGCAGGAACAATCTGCACTATCTGAATCACGGGACAAGATAAGTAGTCTATCGGCTTCTGTTGAGCACATTCCGCAGTTCGAAGCTGATCTTGTTGCTATGAAGGAAGAGAAGGATCGATCCGAACAGTTCTTATTGGAGAGCAATAACAGGTTGCTGAAAGTAACTAAAGCGATTGATACAATTGTTCTTCCTGTTGATACAGTTTTTGAAGAACCTGTGGGGAAGGTGAACTGGCTTGCAAGATATGTGTACGAGTTTCTAGATACTGAGGCAAAAACAAAGCAAGAGTTGGAAAAAGTACAAGAAGAAAGTAGTCATCTAGCGTTTAAGTTGGAAGAAGCTGTATCAACTATAAACTTGCTGGAAAATGAATTGTCACAACTTGCTGAAGAAAAAAGGGTAATGGAAGTTGGCAGGACCAATATTGAAGAGGAGTTAAGGAAAGCAATCGAAGAAGCTGCATCTCATGCTAGCAAGTTCGGCGAGGTTTCTGCTGCTAAAAAATCGCTGGAAGAGGCATTATCACTTGCAGAAGATAGCATCTCTGTTCTTGTAGCTGAAAAAGAAGGGGCTCTAATCAGTAGAGCCGCTGCAGATACGGAGCTCGGAAAAGTGAAAGAGGAAGTTGATACACAGACCAGCAAACTAACAGAGGCCTACAAGACCATAAACTCACTCGAAAATGCACTATCTCAGGTACAGGCCAATATATCTCTACTTACTGAACAAAATAATGATGTTCAGGTTGGTAGATCTAATTTAGAGGCTAAGCTAAAGAAACTGCAAGAGGAAGCTAGGTTCCAGGATGACAAGCTAGCAGATGCGACTGCAACCATTAAGTCGCTGGAAGATGCGTTGTTGAAAGCAGGAAATGATATTTCTGAACTTGAAATTGGAAAGAAAATTGCTGAAGAGGAGGTATTAGCACTTAGTTCCAAGTTAAATGCATCCACCGAAGAGTTTTCTGGAAATAATGGCAACACAACCAGCAGGGTCTTAGAGCTCAATGGTCACCTTGATGATCTTCAAGATTTAATGAGGGATGAGAGTCTGTTGTCCACAATGAAAAGATCTTTCGAGCAAAAGTTTGAGAGCCTGAAAGATATGGACCTCATTCTTAAAGATATGAGGGATCATTGTGTTTCAGGGGGTTTAGCAGAGTTGCAAGGGCACCATGTACTGGAGGTACGTACAAGGAATCTCTTCTTTACTGCTCAATTTATTCACTCTTTTGCTTGCTATACTGGGGGTTCTGTGGGATCAATATTGATCTGTTTTCAGAACTTACTTTTCAATCATTATGTTTGTCAATTCCATACTTACAAAGGATTTGTTTGTTAGTATGTCTCATATTTAATACTTTATATCAAACATGGTCCTCCCACTGCAATTTTTTTTTAATATTCTTTTTCTATTAGCTTTGATAAGTCCAGTTCATCTAAATGTGTTTCCATGATGAAGGTTCTCAACAACTCAAAAATCTTGATTCTTATTTTCTTTGAGAACTTGTAATGTCCTGTAGGTTGTAGAGATCTCTCTCCTCCTACGTTTTTCTTTTATTCGCTTACCCTCTGTAGATGTCTAAGGTAAAATATTAATATAGCATAAGGTCTCTTTTCTTAGTGCTCGTCTAATTTCTCTTTGCAATACTCATTTCAGGAACATTCATGTACGACCAAATCTTTTTCAGATTGTCTTGTCAATGCTGTTAGTATTGAAAAGGACAATGCTGAGGTTAATGGTGCAGATGATGATGGTATACCTTCACATTTGAAGACAATTGTGGAAAAGTTGCAGTCGCGAGACATGGTTCTTTTACAAAATTTTGAACGCTTCTCTTCCTTTTTCGATGAGTTTATTGAAACTCTGATAAGTAATCTACAAGCAAGAAGAGATGAAGTAGCAGCTATGTCTGAGCACATGGAGTCTTTTAAACAAAAAGCAAATAACCTGGAAATACAAAAACATGAACAGGAGAATACCATATCCATGCTAGAAAATGATCTGAAGTCTCTCGTCTCTGCCTGTACTGGTGCTACCAGAGAGCTGCAGTTTGAAGTTAAAAATAAGTTGCTTGAACTCAGCTCCATTCCTGAGCTCGAGGAATTGAGACAAAGTTTATCCGTGGAATTACGAGTAACTGGTGGAGAGACCACAGGAACACATGAGCAAGGTAGTGATGGCAGGATTGGCAGCAAATATGGTGAAACAGTAGGAATGTTGTCAGTTGCTAGTAAAAATGTTCAAGCCTTGATTAAACAGTTTGAGATCACAAGTGATGTGGCAGCATCTACAATTGAAGATTTGCATAATAAACTGAAAGAAGCTAGAACTGCTGCTGAGAAAGCCATTAAAGAAAGGGATCTAAGCCAAAAAAGAATATTTACGTTGGAGGCAGACATAGAAGCATTAGAAAGTTCATGCACTAACCTGAAGCTGCAACTAGAGGATTATCAAGCGAAAGAGGATTTAATAACAGAAAAGGAGGCAGAACTTTCATCACTGCGCAATACTGTGTCATTGAAAGAACAAGGTGAATACATTCTTTTCCTTGTTTTCTAATTCTGATAGTTTTGAACAAACTTTCTTAAGCTGTTCTATGGTTGTCTCTTATTATTATTCACGCACATTTTTCCTTTTTCAGATGATGAAGACTCCCTTCTATCAGCATCAGAAGTCAAAGTCCTCTTTGACAAAATTGAAGGGATTGAAATCCCTATGCCAGAGTCACAAGTAGGAGACTTAGAGCCCCATAATTCAACTCATGTGACGAAGCTCTTCCACATTATTGATAATATTAGTAACTTTAAGCATCAGATTACCTTACTCTCTACCGAAAACGAGGAGCTACAGTCAGCACTTCAGACACGATTTCTTGAAATCGAACATCTTAAGGAGGAGGTGGATAACTATGTCAGAGATAGACAAGATACAGATAAGATGAAAAATGAACTGTCTCTGCTTGTATATGCTTTGGAAAAAATTATAGATATGTCTGGAGGAAGTAATTTAGTTGGAGACGAGAAATCTGCTGGTGTGAAGGAACTTGTCTCAGTATTAGAGAAGCAAGTTATGGCTTTACTATTGGAATCTAAACATTCAAAATCAAAAGCTCAAGAACTGAGCACCAAGTTGGTGGGGAGCCAAAAGGTTGTGGAGGAATTGTCAAATAAGGTTAGGTTACTTGAAGACTCGGCACAAGGAAGGACTGTTCAGCCAGAGATTGTCCAGGAAAGGAGCATCTTTGAAGCACCTTCCATGCCTACTGGCCCAGAGATCTCTGAGGTTGAAGATGCGGTAAGTAGTGATCTATATGATTAATTACGTTGTAATTTCTACCTAGTTTTGTTTGATTCCGTCTTTCCTGCTTCGTTGAGACCTCTAAGAATCTGAAGTTGTTTTAAATCAATTTTTATTCAGGGACCCCTTGGAAGCAACACCATATCCCCAGTTCCCTCAGCAGCTCAAATGCGAATGATGAAAAAGGGTTCAGCCGACCATCTTGCGATTGATATCGATTCTGAATCTATACGTTTCATCCAAAATGAAGAAACTGACGAGGACAAAGGTTTGCAGTCTAGGATTTGGGTGTCATTTCTATAATTCCTTGTAGCTTTAAAGCCTGGTTAGACAAGAGGTATCTCTTTCTTTCTTTAATTTTCCCATATTCTTTATGTCCTATTTTCAGGCCATGTGTTCAAGTCTCTCAATGCATCTGGTCTCATTCCAAGACAAGGAAAGTTGGTTGCAGATCGAATTGATGGAATTTGGTACGGTCATTCTCAGAATAACTGGATCATGGTCCTATTTTACTAATGCAAAGTCAAATTCTTGTGCATGTCGGCAATATACATATATTCCTACAGGACCTTAAGTTGCTCTATAATCTCTATGTGCAGGGTATCTGGTGGTCGAGTTTTAATGAGTCGCCCAAGGGCCAGACTAGGCGTTATCGCTTACTGGCTCATCTTGCATCTGTGGCTGCTGGGAGTCATCATTCTGTAAAAAAAAGCCTTTGATTGATCACCCCCGGACCTCACAACGTCTCGAATTCGGATCTGCAAGCAAAAGTGTATCATAGATAGATGTTCTGTAATTTTTCTTTTCCCATTCTTTTTTGCCACACTGCATATATGCCCCCATCCCCAAATTACTTCTCTGCAATCACATTTTTAGGTCGCAGAGAATCAAAGTCAAAAGGCTCTATGCCAGTATGCCCTGTGGAAAAATGTCCTACATTTGTTACCATAATGTGAAATCTTAGGAGTTTGTAGGTGACAGGTTAATGTGAAATATTTGTAGTAAATGAAATGATAGCGCTCTCAAGTTTTGAGAATTCGTTAGACTAATATGAGGGGCATTAGCCTCAAACATAAATTAATAAAATCCCAAAAATGGAAAATCGTTAATGGCCTCATATTTTGTGATATCCTAAATTTCGGAACTACCCTTCCACAGGTTTCCCTGTTGATCGTATACGTGACTTGGTGTCTTCATGTCTGCGCCCAAAGTTGTTTGGCTATTATGTTGAATCTACCAACTGGATTTCAGCAGGCATCGAAAAGCAATACCATTAGCAGATGGGTTTGTTCACTTTAAACAATGCTTCGACTACTTCATTGACTTGGGGGAACTCTATCTTCACTTGTAAGTCCTCTACTTTATCTTTCTGGGTTTCTCAAGGCTGTTCTTTTGGTTTTGTTTTGTTTTTATTTTTTGGCTTCTTGCTTTGATTATACTCAAAGCTGGAATATTTGGTCAGGTGGAAAGTCTGTTGGCCTCTATGATGTGCAAAAGATTTTACCTGCCAAGTCATGCAGAGTGAGATTTTCATGGTTGCATCATTTGTTCTATAATCTTAGGCAAAGCACTTGTATTTTATTATTCATTATGATGGAACTGTGAGTTTCTGTATTGGTAGAGAGTTATATTTAGACCAAGAGCTTTGGCAAGTCAGAATTCAGTGAAGAAATCGAGAAGGGAAAGACAAGCAAGCGAAAGAGAAGCGGATGAACCTAGTACTAGTACTGAATATATTCAAAATGAGAAGGTGGACCATTCTGATGTTTCAGCTGCAGGGAAAGTGGTTAACTTTCCTTCCAGAGGTACTGTGCTTCAGGCTTGCACCGTTACTTCCGGGTTGATAGCTGCTTTGGGTGTACTAATTCGACAGGTAATCTATATTCTTCAAGCCATGGTAGTTTCTTGTTAGTAGATATGAATCATATGATCATGAAAGTGAAAGTGAAGTAACACAACTATGTGGAGGAGGTTTGCTTACCTTCAGAATATAATTTAAATTGTGTTACTTGTAGGTGTCTCATGTTGCATCGATTGAAGGATTACCAGTCCTCGACTGCTCAAAGGAAGTTTCATGTATGGACTTTTCAGCAACTCTTTTCTCTAAAAGATTTCAATTCATTTAAAGCTGATTTTTCATTTCAACTGTATATATACTTTTGCTCCCTTTTTGTACTAGTTGATTTTGAGATGTGGCATGTTCAGTTGATTACCGGATTGGTTGTTTTGATATCTTCATCCCGATATCTTTTACTAAAGACATGGCCAGATTTTGCTGAGTCTAGCGAAGCAGCCAATCAACAGGTATCTACTGTTTGAACTGTCTCTAGAGCAACGATACTATCTAGTTGGTGACTAATTGGTATCACATAGTGAGTCAGCCAGATTCTCTGGTTGTTGGAATCCTCTCAACTTTGAATGAGTATAATCCATGGCTGCTTCTGCATCTCTAACATCATCCAATTTTGGATACTTTAGGTCCTTACTTCACTTCAACCTTTGGATTTCATGATCGTGGCATTTTTGCCTGGGGTCAGCGAGGTGGGCAGAATACTTTCATGATGCAAAACATTCTTCTATGTTCATTTACATGCACTAAATCATGACACATCGTCTGGACAGGAACTTCTTTTCCGGGGTGCACTGCAGCCTTTGTTTGGATCTACTTTGAGTAGTGCCTTGTTGGTTGCCCTCGTCTTTGGTGTTCTACACCTGGGCAGTGGAAGAAAGTATTCCTTCGCATTCTGGTACTTAACTTCTGTGCATAAATGGACTGCAATAACTTTGACCTCCTACCCATCTTCTTCTTATTCTTCTTTCCTTCCCAATTTAAAAGAACCGAAAAAAGTATAATTGATGTGACAACTAGAATAGTATATGCTGGCCGAGTGATGATTTAATTTGTTGTTACAGGGCAACTTTGGTTGGTTTTGTGTATGGTTATGCAACCCTTGCAACATCTAGCCTTGTTGTGCCAATGGTTTCTCATGCGGTGAGCAATTTGGTGGGAGGGATCTTATGGCACTACAGTTCAGAAGCATCAGGGAAGATATCTGATACAAAATAGATATCAGATCAAATGTGTTAGCTAGACTAGGGAAAACATCAAAAGAATACATGTTCAAATTCAAGGTTACAATGAACTGGTAAAAGCATCAATTCTTTTTCTATTGTATGAGATGGATATGTCATGAATGATCAAGATGTGTAGACTGAAAGTAAGCAGAGAGATCTGCACAATCGTATCCTGTACATGAAATAAAAGGAAGTTTTTGGTATGATTTCCATAGCTACCGTGCAATGCACAGATTTGTTTCTTCATATGATAACCTTCATTTGGTAAGGTGAATCTTCATTTAAAACTTGATTTTCGTTCATATGTATTTATTATTAAATCGTATAAAAGGAGGGCAAACCTCGCAAGTCAAAAGGTACAAACAGTCGATCACTTGAAGAGAAACAAGAGTAGGTCAAGATGAAGAAGTCATTGGTCATAGTCTTTGTGCTGTTCTTGATCGTATGCTTTGCCGGAATTGAAATCAGATTCGTTGAAGCTAGGAGCAGGAATCCAGGGCAAACTGCTGCTTAGCAAGAGGACATTGTTGTCTTTCGTAAGTAACTCTAATCCTTATGACTCTATGGATCCCCAACTTTCATTGACATGTTGGAACTTATTCAACGTGGACACAGTAATTTTCTTAAAGACCAACAGTAATAGTCATCTTGTGAAACAAGTAAAAGAGGTTAAACTGAATTGACTTAGTCTAATGAGTAACCAGTCAAGGCTGTTGAGGATACTTATTTGAAACTCATGCTGTTATCACGATATGTTGCTGAATAAGAGGAGATAGTGGTTCCTTGTGAGTAGGAAATCTGTTCTCTTATAATAGTATAAGTACAGGGTCCCTGAGCAAGCTCCACACACGTTCATACACTCAAAACCTCACATAAAGAAAGAACTGGAGAATTGCTCAGAAGAATCCTTGTGCAGCAGAATAGAGATGATGAACATGAATCAAGGTATTACTCTCTACAAGTTCAACTTTTTTCTTTAGTGTGTTCAATACATGATGATGTGTTTTGTGATCTGGTTTATGAATCAAGAGCAACAGTTGGTATCAGAGCACGTCATAAAAATTCACAAACCATCATAGTAATACATGAACATTGTTTGTTTTGTGTGTGAAATTTTCTGGAATTTTTTTTTTCCAAGCAAGAACACTAACGGGCCGATGACACTGTGAGGCCCAATCAAGATAGCACAAATTTTGAACATAACCCATTTTTCAAACCCGCGGATCTTACCGACCCGCATTTTTTTTGTTTTTAACTTTGTTTTAAAAGCTGAAAACGGGAGAGTGTTTTTTTAGAAACCCAGTTTTGGGTATTAAGGTTTTCATCAAAAATGAATCCATTCTTGAATCAAGTTGCTATTTTTAAACGATTGTTGACTCAAGCAAGTTGAAAGGTGTTCTCAAGCATGATTTAAGCATCAAGTAGCATATGTATTTCGTTAATCTTTGTTTTGCAGCGCCGGAAGCATCCGGGTATGTTTTCAATTTCAAACTTGAAATTTCATACTGTTTTGTGTGATTGGCCATGCATATGAAACTTAGACTCTCCTGGGGAGTAGGTTGCCGCCCAGATGGAACTTAAATTTTGAATTGTTTGAAGCTACATGCATGATCTGAATGTCTTGATGATGTTTAAGTGTGATTGGGTATGCTGTATTGTTTGAAAATTGAGAATTCTGAATATGTATGACTAATTCTACAAAATAGCTTGCATTAGAGATTATCAAATGCATATATGTTCCTCCCAGATTATATGTGTTCGATGAAATCTTTTAAGACAAGCATGATTGGTTTTCTGACAATTTTAGTAAACTGAAATTGAGATAACATGAAGTTACAATCACAGGATTTGAGTTAAGATAAATTTTTAAAACATATGTTGCTACAGCAAACTGTTTTGAAGGTACTTTATCTAAAACTATCAAGTTACAGACCTAAAGGAAATGCATCTTGTATCAAAATAAGAACTGTATCATCCACAGATGTTCTAAACTGCACTTGTTTTGATTTTCAAAGGTGGTTCTGAAATTTTATATATTCTTAATCATAAAGCACATCATGGTCTTTTCTTTTTGCCTACAGGTATTGAATGATCATACTGTTTGATTTTGAATATGAAATGGTTCAGTCAAAATTAAAGAATGACTTGTGCTTTGCCATACAGGTAGCCTAGTTATAAAATAAAGAGTATGCTGCATAAAATGTATTCTGAAATACATTAGAACTTGTTGTGTTGTTTGACACTTGATGAGTTCTGTAAAGACTTTGTTGATATGATTTGGTTGAAATTTTCTTTCTGAAAATCTTACATATGTATATAGCTATGTATCTTAGATTTTCTTTTCTTTTGTTTTCAACTCCTGCTCCAGTTACCTATGGTGCTATTGTTCAATTGAATGGTAGTAATTACAAGGCCTGGAGAGCTGACATAGATCTTAATCTAGCTCAGCAGAATGTAGATTGGGTTCTGGACACTGAGATCCCTGAGGCTGCTGAAGAGGGAGGTGTACCTAGGCAGAAATGGTTGAGGGCTAACAAAATCTGTAAGCTGACTATTCTGAAAACCTTATCTGATGTAGTAAAGGGTGGGATACCAGATAAAGACTTAGCTAGTGAGCTCCTTACTGCAATTGCTGAGAGGTTTTATGTTAGTGATAAGGCTGAGACTAGCATGTTGCTTGATGCACTTCATGGGATGAAGTTTGAAATGTCCATGAACATAAGGGAATACATTATGAGAATGATAGAGATAGCTGCTAAGCTTACTGCCCTTAATATGCCCTTAGGTGATGACATGGTAGTGTTGTTAGTCCTTAAGTCTCTTCCTAAGAAGTTTGACCAGTTGAAGACCACATATAATACACAGAAAGACAAATGGACTTTGAATGAGGTAATTGTTGTTTGTGTCCAAGAGTATGAGAGGATGAAGCCTGTCACCATCCATTTTGTCCAAACCAATGCTCAGGAAGCCAAACCAGAAAACAAACCTAGTTCCTCCAAGCTTAACCCATGTAAACCTAGCTCATCCAGAAGGTTAGGAGTCCAGAGGAAATCCATGAAACGCAGTGGGGGAAAAGGAAACTTTAAGTGCTTCTTTTGCAAGCTCAAAGGGCACATGAAGAAGGACTGTGGCAAGTATAAGGCTTGGAAGGCAAAGAGAGGTAATAAATCATTAATTAGCTTTTTTGTTGAGGTAAACTTGATAGGTGTTCAATCTGATAGTTGGAGTTTTGACACTGATTCACCTGTCCATGTGACAAATTCTTTACAGGGGCTGGAAAACCTAAGTAAACCAAGGGGAAGTGAGATAAAGATCCATGTGGGAGAAGGCACGAAAGTAGGCATTGAAGCTATAGGATCTGTTAGGTTGATCTTAAGGCCTGGAATTTTTATTTTTCTAGAACCAGTGTATTATGTTCCTACTATGGCTAGGAATTTGATTTCAGTTTCAGTTTTGGTTAAGAACAATTACCATTTTGTAATCGATTCAGATGGTATGAAAATAAATCGTGCTTCAGTTTATCTTGGTGTTGCTAAGTTAATTAATGATTATTGGACCTTGCCTAATACTTGCCACAAGGAAATTCTGTTGATTGAGAGTGACATTGCTTCTGTTTCTGGAAATAAGAGAAAATTCAATGAAAAATCAGCCTTTCTTTGGCATAGGAGACTGGGACATGTCTCTAAAGAGAGATTAAGATTGCTGGTTAAACAAGAGATCTTGCCTAAGTTAGATTTTTCTGATTTTGTGGACTGCATTGAATGTGTGAAGGGAAAGTTCTCTAAACAAACTAAAAAGGGAGCCACTAGGAGTACTAGTTTGTTGCAGCTAGTTCATACTGATATATGTGGGCCTTTTGCAGTACAAACCATATGTGGGAATAGGTATTACATAACCTTTATTGATGATCATTCAAGGTTTTGTCATGTTTACTTAATATCAGAGAAGAGTCAGGCATTAGACAAGTTTAGGATCTTTAAGTTAGAGGCTGAAAAGGAGTTGAATGCAGAGATTAAGTGTGTCAGGAGTGATAGAGGGGCTGAATACTATGGGAGATACACTGAAACTGGGCAACACAAGGGTGCATTTGCACTGTTTTTAGAAGAAAATGGGATTTTGGCTCAGTACACTACACCTGGTACACCTGAGCAGAATGAGGTAGCAGAAAGAAGGAATAGGACTCTCATGAATATGGTGAGACGTATGATGAGCACCTCAGGACTTCCAAGATTTTATGGGGAGAAGCACTTAAAACAGCAAACTATCTCACCAATAGGATTCCTACCAGATCAGTATCCATCACCAAGACACCTTTTGAGTTATGGAAAAGTAGAAAACCTAGTGTCTATCATACTTATGTCTGGGGATGTAAGGCAGAAGCAAGACCCTATAATCTTGATGAGCATAAGCTAGATTCTAAGACTGTGTCTGCATTTTTTATAGGATATCCTGAACATTCCAAGGGTTTCAGGTTTTATTGTCCCTCACACTCACTTAGAATCATTGAAACCAATAATGCAGTATTCTTTAATGAGGTTAGCTATACTCATCCAGTGGAGAATTTTGAGTTTGAAGAGATAACTGAAGCTACAGAACCTACAACAGCAGTGGCATCTGTAATTCTGGAGCCTATTGTTGATCATAATGACATTGATTTAGCCCCTGCACCTAATCCAACACCACAACAACAGCAACAACATCCTCAACCAGTAGTTTTAAGAAGGTCTCAGAGGGAAAGAAGGTCCACTTTGGACTCATTATCTACTGATTTTCAGATTTATTTGAATAAAGTAGATTATGACATTGGAGAGATTCCAGATCCTTCAACATACCAGGAGGCTCTGTCTGGGGATTATTCACATGAGTGGGAGAAAGCCATGAGTTCAGAAATGAACTCTATGCATGTGAATAAAGTATGAGATTTGGTTGAACCTTCTAAGTCACAGAAGGCCATTGGATGCAAGTGGGTTTTCAAGACTAAGCTCAATGCAGATGGCAGTATAGAGAGGTACAAAGCAAGGCTTGTAGCAAAAGGGTTTACCCAGAAAGAAGAAGTGGACTTCACTGAAACTTTTTCACCAGTTTCTACAAAGGATGCATTTAGAGTTGTTATGGCTATGGTGGCTCATTTCAACATGGAGTTACATCAGATGGATGTCAAGATAGCATTCTTAAATGGGGAATTGGCTGAAGAAATTTTCATGAAGCAACCAGAGGGCTTTATTGAATCAGGAAGTGAACATTTGGTCTGTAAGCTCAACAGATCAATATATGGACTGATGATAGATGCATAATTATGCAACGTTTCTATGTGTAATATTACCTTATATTTAGTTCTTTCGTTACGTTTTCAAGTAAATTAATATTATTATTTGTTTTGTAGGAAATTGGAGAAAAATGAATGAAAGATGTGTAAACGAGTTTTCCTAATGCAATAAGGATTGGGATGAGTTGAAGGAAGAAGAGTTTATTTATAATAAGGAGTAAAAGAGGAGAGAGATGAGATCAATTATACTTTGGCTAGCATGGAAACGTGATTAAGGACGGCAACAAGAAGAAGTTAAAGTGAAATATGTGTCTAGCTATATATATATATATTCACCTAGCTAGCTAAAAAAGAAGAAGAAGGGGAGCAGAATAAGGAGAAAGAAGAGACGTACGGAAGTGGATGGCTGCATGCATATATACATATTTAGTTTGATAGAGAGAAAAGAAAAGAAAAAGGAGAGTTCGGCAGTTTTGGAAGAAGTGACGTACGGAGAGAACAGAGAGAAAAGAGAAAAGAGAAGAAAATAAAGAAGAGTTGGAGAAGAAGTTCTGTGCATGAAGAAAAACCTGATCTCGTCGTCGCCAAGAGTTCTTCTTTCTCCTTCTTTTATTTATCTTTCATGAACTCTTTGATTTTATTATTTATGACTTTTAGCGGCTAAATTTCCTTTGTTAGGGGCTGATTGAAGCCCTAGATATGCTTACGATTTTGAACCCCTTTTGATTCTATTAATTATTTGGATGAGTATTGTTTCACTGTTTTCTCACCGTATATTTTCTATGTTTATGTTTCTTTGAGTGCACGCTTAGATGCATGGCTTAAGATCTATAGTCTTGATTATGTACATGACCACATTATCGTTGCATATTCTCTAGAGACAAACATGAATTTGTGTGAAACAAGCCTTAGTGATGAAAGGGTGACCACCTTATCAACCCTTGAATCTCTGTTATTCTTCAAACATTCTTAGAACGTAATGACTTCAGTTCTCTAGGCTTACATCACCATATGTATAAGTCGGTTAAGTGAGGATCAAGATCGAACGGATTGTCCCTCCCTCTTTCATGTCAAGTAAGAGAGTGTAATACATAAGATGACTTAACCAAAGCTCTTGTGTGGAGAATATTCATCCATGGTTAGTTTAGTTATATTGGGGAGATCGTAAGTATATCTAGGGTGGAGAGAAGTTCTTAACATTCATATCTCATTGGTTAATAACAACAATTTACTTTCAACAATTTATTTTCTGCAATTTACTGATTTCTGCATTAGCTGTAACTTAGCTGATTTATTTAGGTAACCAAATCAACTCCAAATACCCTCAAATTTTGTGTGGTAGTCCGCCACTGTGTCTAGTTTGTTGTGTCAAAATTTCGTAGCATTTGAGTCTGTCTAGCTTAGGTTCGCGTTATCATTAGTGTACTGTAGTTGAGTCTGTCAGCATTTCAGTTTTGTGTTAGGATTTAGTTTCACAAATTCCTCGTGTTTGATAACCCCTATTTATCTTACTACATTGATATATCCAGGTTGTGAATAGGGTATCTTTGAGAGGTGTTAATCCGCCTTGTCAAATTTTGGCGCCGTTGCCGGGGAATTGCTTAATTCTATGTCCTAATAGAGTCTGTAAATTTAACTTGTGTATTGTAATTAATCTTTATATATTATGTATTCTAATTTTGTGGTTTGTTCAAGATGTTCAATGGCAGGTCACTCAAATGAGGATTGTGCATATTTTCCATATCAAAGTCATTCCACCATGCAAAGTGAATACTATACCCCTCCTTATACTCCTACATGGGATGATCACTCCGGCTATGATTATCCTCAACAATCAAATGATACAGAGCAACGATTGATGAGTATGTTACAGCAGATCATGGAAGATAAACAAAAAGAAAGAGAGGAGAATCGTGCTTTTATGCAGGAGATGAAGGTAATGTTGCATGAGCGTAGTAAGAAAATCGACTTGCTTGAGCGAAAAATGAGTCAAATTCAGCAAACAATGACTCAAGTCAACACTGGAGGTCTTCCTAGCAACACTCTTCCCAACCCCGAGGGGCCATATGAGGCTCATGCTTTGACTTTGAAGAGTGGGAAGGTGTTGGAGACAGTTTTAACAATCAAGAAGCCAAGAAGAAAGTGGGAAGAGCCTGAAATAGAGCAAATTGTGTTTGATGAGCCATCAAAAGTCAATCCAGGAACCCCAACTCAACCTGTTGAGAATGCACCTGGAATGAAAGTTGTGCTAAGACCGAAATCAGCGCAGGTATGTCCTCTACCTTCACCCTTGATTACCACTAATGTGCCTTTTCTTAGCAGGTTAAGAAAACTAGGGAAAGAAGAAAAATACAAGGAATACCATCTTGACGAAGATTATCTTCAATATGGATGGGGTGAGGATACTTTGGAGACGGTGCTTGGATCAAGTCAGCCAAAAATTGAAGAACGGAAGCTGATCAAGCAAGAATTGGATGACCTCGAAACTCTTCTTGAATATAGGCCTGTGAAATTGACTACTAAGGCTGAAATTGCATTAGAAGAAGGGGATGCATTCTTTGATGATGATGAGATGGACAAATCACTTGTGGAGGAATCCATCGAAATTCCTTATTTTGAGATGGTGTTGCCACTACATGAACAACCACATGAGCTATCAATGCCAAACTCAAGTTCCACACTCGTTTCTTGCACCAATGAAATACTTGAGTTTGAAGAATCACTTACCGAGCCCCCTTATATTTTGGAGCATATTGAGATGGTGGTACCTGATCACCATATGTCTAACAAGGATATTCTCTTTATCTTGTTGGTTGGACTCAAGAGGAGGAGGCGTTGGATAAAGAAGAAGAAAGAAAAGAGACACTTGGAGTCTTGTGTGTGTGGAATACCAAAGTTACACAAGTTGCTTGGCAGAGCTCATATGACATCATTGTTAAGGACCAAACACTTGATCGAGCCAAGACCACAGCCACCTGATGGTTTTGAAGATGTCTGGCTGAAGACGTTAAACTTAGCGCTACTTGGGAGGCAACCCATGTTGATGGAGAAGCGTGGAAAACCAGATTTGCTTTCTTTTCTCTTCTCCTTTTCTTTATTTTTCTCCATGTTTAGTGTGATTTGTGATGTGTTATGTGTCTCATTCCATGCTTGTTTGATGTATTGTATGTTTTAGTTTTGTTTTACATTGAGGACAATGCAAATTTCAAGTGTGGGGTGGGGTTTATATCATATCCTTAGCGTCTATGTATAAATTTTTCGTTATTTCGGTACTGTATAGTATGCTGTTTCGTGTCAATTTTTTGACATAGTTTGAGGTCTCTTAATTTTCTGAATTTTTTTGTGAAGGTTTGTACCTGTGTCTAGTTAGTGCTCACAAAAATTCAGCTCATTCGACTTCGTGATTAATTTTGTAAAAATCTGGCGAGTAGAGTACACAAAGTCTGGCGAGCTGCTCGCCAGAAATTGGTATTTTTGAGTTTTTCTTTGTTTTCCTTGGGTATTTTAGTGACTTATTTGAAAAACCAAATACAAAAATAAAAAGTGTCAAGAAAAATACATAAAAATAGTCTCTTGTTTTGAGTCTTAGATGCCCTTAACTAATTCATGATGTGATTATATCTTCCGTAATTGTGACTGAAAGATGATCATGTTATTTAAGTTTCTTTGGTTAATCTTGATATATGATGCATATGCGAATGTGTAGTGGATGTAGAAAAAGTTAACATGGTACAGATTTTTGGCATGCTTAAACTTTGTTAAGATTCATTTAACCTGTGAGCGATTGAGCCTATATGTGATTACACATGCTTTCTTTATTGAGTGTCAATTGTTTGCCACAGATTAAGTTAATGGACTCTAGATATTACTAGAACTTGCTCTTGTGCTTTTCAAAACTTATAGTCAATACATGATTGAGGAAGTGATAAAGGTATTTAGGGGACACCACCATTGCCATATGAAGCCTGTGTCCTAATTTTGTGTACACAAGATGTGCACTCCTTAGTTAACCACATTGAGCCTACATGTTTAAACTTTTTGTCATCACCCACATATTTCTAACCTTAAAACTTTAGAATAGTTATATCTTTACCCTTGTTCTAGGACTTGGTAGAGCTATACATGAGACAGGTATGTGAAGACGACGACAATGTCGAAAGGTGGTGCAAAGAAATAAGTGTGGAGTATCAAGCTAGTGTTTGAAAGAGAAAAAAAAAAGAATAAAAAGAAATTGATGAATGAAAAGAAAAGAAAAAAATGTGATGTCTAGCTTGATACCCGAGTTAACTGTTGATAAAAACAATGATGTGAAGGCCCAACAAGATGAAATTTGGCCACAAAAGTGAGAAAATTCATGATTGTAAAGTATGAAGAAGTCTCTTATTTGGTGCTCTACTGGGTTCTAGAATTATATTTGAATTCCTTATCCATTTATTCTTTAACCTATGAGCCAAGCCTCATTAGAACCTACGAAGTCCTTTTGATTCTCAAGATAGCAGCCTTTGATCTGTTGAGATTAGTCACATGAGTAAACTTATGGTGTGGTCCATTTGGCAAGTAATTGAGTTAAGTGAATACCTTAGACATACTTTGAGAGAAACACTTTTGAGAGCATATACCTGTGAGGTTGAATCTTGACTTATTTTTAGCATGCTACAGCTTTATTTTCACCATGATTATGTCTTCGTCCTACATATTACATGTGTGTCATGCATTGAAATTAACTTTCAAAATTTTACGGTATATAAATTTGGAGTCATACTATCTTGGTGTTACAATTGTGGAAGATTGCTGAGACAAGTTGTTAAGGGCATTAGAGTAGTGTTTGTAAATTACTTCTTTGTTTTAGAGTCATAGTTTAGTGTTTTGCTCGAGGACTAGCAAAATCTAAGTGTGGGGTATTTTGATAGATGCATAATTATGCAACGTTTCTATGTGTAATATTACCTTATATTTAGTTCTTTCGTTACGTTTTCAAGTAAATTAATATTATTATTTGTTTTGTAGGAAATTGGAGAAAAATGAATGAAAGATGTGTAAACGAGTTTTCCTAATGCAATAAGGATTGGGATGAGTTGAAGGAAGAAGAGTCTATTTATAATAAGGAGTAAAAGAGGAGAGAGATGAGATCAATTATACTTTGGCTAGCATGGAAATGTGATTAAGGACGGCAACAAGAAGAAGTTAAAGTGAAATATGTGTCTAGCTATATATATATATATATATTCACCTAGCTAGCTAAAAAGAAGAAGAAGGGGAGCAGAATAAGGAGAAAGAAGAGACGTACGGAAGTGGATGGCTGCATGCATATATACATATTTAGTTTGATAGAGAGAAAAGAAAAGAAAAAGGAGAGTTCGGCAGTTTTGGAAGAAGTGACGTACGGAGAGAACAGAGAGAAAAGAGAAAAGAGAAGAAAATAAAGAAGAGTTGGAGAAGAAGTTCTGTGCATGAAGAAAAACCTGATCTCGTCATCGCCAAGAGTTCTTCTTTCTCCTTCTTTTATTTATCTTTCATGAACTCTTTGATTTTATTATTTATGACTTTTAGCGGCTAAATTTCCTTTGTTAGGGGCTGATTGAAGCCCTAGATATGCTTACGATTTTGAACCTCTTTTGATTCTATTAATTATTTGGATGAGTATTGTTTCACTGTTTTCTCACCGTATATTTTCTATGTTTATGTTTCTTTGAGTGCACGCTTAGATGCATGGCTTAGGATCTATAGTCTTGATTATATACATGACCACCTTATCGTTGCATATTCTCTAGAGACAAACATGAATTTGTGTGAAACAAGCCTTAGTGATGAAAGGGTGACCACCTTATCAACCCTTGAAGCTCTGTTATTCTTCAAACATTCTTAGAACGTAATGACTTCAGTTCTCTAGGCTTACATCACCATATGTATAAGTCGGTTAAGTGAGGATCAAGATCGAGCGGATTGTCCCTCCCTCTTTCATGTCAAGTAAGAGAGTGTAATACATAAGATGACTTAACCAAAGCTCTTGTGTGGAGAATATTCATCCATGGTTAGTTTAGTTATATTGGGGAGGTCGTAAGTATATCTAGGGTGGAGAGAAGTTCTTAACATTCATATCTCATTGGTTAACAACAACAATTTACTTTCAACAATTTATTTTCTGCAATTTACTGATTTCTGCATTAGCTGTAACTTAGCCGATTTATTTAGGTAACAAAATCAACTCCGAATACCCTCAAATTTTGTGTGGTAGTCCGCCACTGTATCTAGTTTATTGTGTCCAAATTTCGTAGCATTTGAGTTTGTCTAGCTTAGGTTCGCGTTATCATTAGTGTACTGTAGTTGAGTCTGTCAGCATTTCAGTTTTGTGTTAGGATTTAGTTTCACCAATTCCTCGTGTTCGATAACCCCTATTTATCTTACTACATTAATATATCCAGGTTGTGAATAGGGTATCTTTGAGAGGTGTTAATCCGCCTTGTCAACTGAAACAGGCTTCTAGACAGTGGTACCTGAAGTTTGATTCAGTAATTAGTGATTTTGGTTTTAGTTAAAACATTGTGGATGAGTGTGTCTATATGAAATCAGAAGGAGGTGATTTTATGTTTCTTATTCTTTATGTTGATGATATACTGCTAGCAAGTACCAGCATGAGGATGTTACAGAAAACCAAAGCTTTCTTGTCAAAGAAATTTGACATGAAAGACTTAGGTGAAGCTACTTATGTTCTGGGAATAGAGATAAAAAGGGATAGATCCAGATGTCTACTTGGCTTGTCACAGGAAAGCTACTTCAACAAAGTCTTAAAGAGGTTTGATATGCAAAACTGTTCAGCTGGTGTAATCCCAATGTCAAAGGGAGATAAGCTGAATAAAAATCAGTGTTCTTCTACTGAGAAGCAGAAGGAACAGATGAAGAGCAAGCCATATGCACAGCTTATATGGAGTCTTATGTATGCACAAGTGTGCACTAGACCTGATTTATCCTATGCAGTTGGGATTTTGTCTAGATTTCAGTCCAATCCAGGAATGGAACATTGGATAGCAGGAAAGAAGATTTTGAGGTATCTTCAAGGAACAAAAGGGCACTGTTTGGTTTATAGAAGGGTAGATGATCTTGAGGTTGTTGGCTACACAGATGCAGATTTTGCTTCTTACTATCCTAGCTCAAACAAATCTACTACTGGATATGTTTTTACTATGGCAGGAGGTGCTATTGCTTGGAAAACCATGAAGCAGACCATCACAGCCACTTCAACTATGCAAGCTGAATACATAGCTATTTATGAAGGGGCCTGTGAAGGTTTATGGCTGAGAAATTTCTTGATTCAGACTAATGTTGTGGACAGTATCAATTCCAGACCATTGAAATTGTACTGTGATAATTCTGCAGCAGTGTTTTTTAGCAAGAACAACAAAAGGTCAACCAATTTCAAGCACATAGATCTCAAGTATTACAGCATTAGAGGCAGAGTTAAGCATAGGGAGTTAGAAGTGATTAAGATTGGGACTGTGGCTCAACTAGCTGATCCCTTTACCAAACCAATGACTGTGACAGCTTTTCAGAAACATGCATCTGATATTGGGATATGTTCAAATCTAGATGATTAAGAAGTTAAGTGGGAGTTTTTTTGGTTTTTCAGATTAGAAGCTCCAAATATGGGCTATGATTTTTGTATAAGTTCATATGTGTGTTTCCCATTCAGTTGTCACTCTTCTGTTATGCAATTTTTGAGTATTGAAAATATTTCGAATATATTCAGTGACTGTTGCAATTTTGCAGTGATTTAATGCCATAGTTATATGTTGTTGTCTATTTTTCTGACAATGTTAATTTCAGAATACAAGAACACATCAAGACATCTTCTTTTGAAGATGGTGTTAGATTCTTGCATACAGAATCATAAAGAGGATCTAAGTTACATGCTGCTACAACAGATATCAGGAAGTATGCATGTAATTACGGGTGATAAAATGTGTTTGATTGATGTTATGTGGAGTTGTTATTGCTGTGATATTGAGAAGGCTGTATTCATCATAATGCATCTGATTTCTTGGTTCTGCATAGCAATTACATATTTACAGATCAATGTTATGAGTTTTGGTTGATCAATTAAACCTCACTGTGCACAAAGGATTTACTATATTCAGATTAAGGGTGTTATCTGTTGTTGGAACAATTCCTGGTCCAAGTGGGAGATTGTTGGAACTTATTCAACGTGGACACAGTAATTTTCTTAAAGACCAACAGTAACAGTCATCTTGTGAAACAAGTAAAAGAGGTTAAACTGATTTGACTTAGTCTAATGAGTAACCAGTCAAGGCTGTTGAGGATACTTATTTGAAACTCATACTGTTATCACGATATGTTGCTGAATAAGAGGAGATAGTGGTTCCTTGTGAGTAGGAAATCTGTTCTCTTATAATAGTATAAGTACATGGTCCCTGAGCAAGCTCCACACACGTTCATACACTCAAAACCTCACATAAAGAAAGAACTGGAGAATTGCTCAGAAGAATCCTTGTGCAGCAGAATAGAGATGATGAACATGAATCAAGGTATTACTCTCTACAAGTTCAACTCTTTTCTTTAGTGTGTTCAATACATGATGATGTGTTTTGTGATCTGGTTTATGAACCAAGAGCAACATGACATATAATGTATTGTCTGTGGATTAATTGACGTATTCTTAAAAACACAGCTTGCACTGGCTGTAAGAACAATAAGACTCATCCCAACGTGCTACGACTGCGACATCAGAGTTACTCCACCGGTTTGCAGAGTGTGCTGCTAAGTGTGATCGATCGAGGTCATTACAAAGTCACCTGCAACAGAGGGAGAAGAGAGCTAGCTAGCTCCATTACTCATTTACAAGTTTCCTATGCATGTATTTTGATGACTTGATTAATAATAATAATTTGAAATCATCTTATCAATAAACCATTTTTTTTTTCAAATGTGTGCTCGATTAATCATTTGCTCACTTGCCTCTCTTTGCTTCCAAGCTGTGATCTGTTATAGTTAGTCAAAGAGTTGTGTTGCAAAGTTGAAAGTAACAAACCGTTTTTGCGGCGGAAGGAAAAGAGGTGCGACTAGGTTTCTCGAGGCGTGTCGGCCTCTGGCCGTGCTGGGGTGTCGTGAGTGTGGCCGGATGGGAGGTGTTTGGAGTGATGGTCCGAGGCTCGAGGCACTGATGATTCGTGGTAGGTCGATGGGGAGCTTCGGGTTTCGACGCGACTCTGTGTGTCATTCGACAGCGTGTTTCTGGGAGTGCGGCCGCCGACCGGAGTGAGGCGGTGGCGATTGGATTTCCAGCGCGAGGCTGGGCTGGTTTTTGCAGGTGCCGTGCGGCTGTTTTCCGGCGTCGATGACGCGCAGCTTCTGCCGTTTCTGCTAGGGTTGTTAGTTGCTGGGCCTGATGGGCTGGGCTTTCTTTGGGCCTGAGTTTTTGTTTTTGTTTTTTTGTCTTAAATTTTTTTTGCATAGTTTTTTTTGTTTTAGTTTCTGTTTTTTGTTTATTTATTTTCCGTTAAAAATAAAATCCCATTTAGTGGGTTATATCGGGCGGTCTAGGTGATCTACCTGTGTGCGCACTCAATATACTTTGTCTGTCCTAACTTGTGTGTGTCATGGTAAAATGGTCGCATCTTTCTAGTGGCAAGATGAAATATAGTGCCGATGACTTAATTGTCGTTCGACAACATAGTGAGGAAGCTATTTTATTTGTAATGATGAGTCGTTATAGTCGCGTAATCTTTCCTTTACTGTGTCGCCACAATGTTAAAATGGATAAAGTAGCCGAAGTCGCACTCTCTGCTTATTGATACTTGTTTGAATGCATATGAAGTATGAGTGATCTTATGATTATCCGAGATGCTTTGTTGGTGCTTATTGTAATACAAGGTTTATGTCTTATGTCCCCCTTAAATATGTATTCGACAGTTTCATTAATAAAGGCTATCACATCGCCCCTTTTATATATAAAAAAGAAGAAGCTAGACTGCTCAATTGCTTATACGTTAAGCTGTTTAAATACTCATTTACCAATGATTTGATAAGTAATTAATGGCTAATATCAAATAATCTTAATTTGCAATGATACGATCTATATGGAACTATTCTTGATGACAAAAATATGATATATATATATATATATATATAAGTATGGCTTGGTTAATATGGTTCACCTTGAATTAGTCTCAATCTCACTGTCCAAATCGCATAGACAGTTGATGATTCTAGCTAATTTTTAAAATTTTGTCTTGGTCCACGATGAACCCAGTTCATATGAAAACTTCCCATATATGGTGCCTGTGGATCCATCTGTGTTTACAAGAAACATCATCGTTTTCTTTCTTTTTAATGTGTCTTCTCAGTGGTCTTCTGGTCAAAGAAGATAAGTAGCCAGTGGCCAAACGAAATGCATAGTGATAAGTGTTTACCAAAGAAGGAACATACATGCATGGTCGTAAGTGACAAACCTTGTGCTTGGAAACTACCGCGCTATACAGATTAGGAAACAACGCCGCCCTAGCTCTCGATCCCGTGCTTCCAGTTCTAGAAGCACAGAGATTAGAGAACGTTAGCAACAACAGCAGGCTTTGGCTTTGGGCAACCAGCTAGAAAAACGCGTCGTGTTTGAACTGTATTTCATGAAAACTGTATCCTGCAACTTGAAACGACACCGTCCTCGATCTAATCTTCCGCGTCGTCTGCAGAGACGAGTTTGAATTGAATTCACCTAGCTAGTAACAATACAGAGAAGATTCCAAAAACTACTTTTCTTTGACCACTTGGCCTTTAAAATGGGGTATCACATCATCTCTTGTGTCCAATAAATCAGTAGCTCATATTTCATATACCCAAATTTCCCTAACTTCATCATATATTCTCTGTGAATTTAGTTTATTCTGCTCAGATTTACCACACATGGCATCGGTAAGTTCCTTTCTTTTTCATGCCATTTGATCAAAGGTTGAAACTTTTTCAGGACCATATATGTTCTTGCTCTTTAATCTCGGTCATATATGTGATCTCACGGGATGTAGCTAGGTTTGATGATCTGGTGAGATTTGATAGAACTGCCATGGAAATGAAGGTTGAAATTGTGTATTTATATTGCAGTATGATAGTGGAAGGACTTTACCAAAATTCGGAGAGTGGGACGTGAACGATCCAGCCTCAGCTGAAGGATTTACCGTAATCTTCAACAAGGCCAGAGCTGACAAGAAAAATGGTGGAGCTCTATTGACGGTGGAGTCATCCAGCAACAACTATGGACAACTGAAGAAAGAAAATAACAAGCACAAGTATCCCAAAAGGGTATGCAAGCTTTGTTATTAATCAAGGCTCCATTTTCTCTTATTTACTAATCTAGCTATTGATCAATTCTCAACTCTAAATTCACATTTTGGATGCAGAACAAGTGGCTTTGCATGGGCTGTTAATTAAGCTCCAAGACTTTGAAGAAAGCTTTATTTGTGCTTTGGTACAAGTCTTCTGGATCAGATGCTGCTCAAGTTTTGCTCCTGCATATCAAGGAGTTGTGTGTTCTAGTACATTCTTTATATCTTAGTTGTTTATGACTCCTTGATTTTGTTCTCAATGAGTTCAATCTGTATAGAAGAATTAATAAAAGTGTCTTTCACCCCCCCCTAATGAATTTGATTAAAGTTCCTCATCCTAAAGGGTCTCAACTCTCAACTTCTCGTGACCAAACACAATGCATGAATTGAATCACTCTGAGTACCAAAAATATTGCGCTCTGTAAAGGGAGGCTTAGTCTACATTGGTACAGTTTAGTGTCAATAATGAAGGCGTCAAATGTAAAGCCTCGGTTTAACTCCTCGATTTTGTCAAAAACAGGCCGCAGATAGTTAGACTAATGTTTCCTTTTGGTCAAACATTAATTTATGTTGGAATGCCCAATTAAGTTTCCGTGCCGATTTGAGCTCTGAAAGGACATCTTTTGGTGTTCCGAGATCCTCGTAATATTTCAGATCATAAACATGAGAGACTAAAGTGAAGTGAAGTAGTCCAAACTCCAAACCCAGAAGTAGATAGACTTGCCCACAAATGCAAAGCAGAGAATCTGAAAATGGCAAGCTGTGCAGTTTACGGTGGCTGTGTCAGCGACTACATAGCCATCACTATTTCAGCCATATGTTTCATTCTGTGAGTCTTTTTTCCATCTCAGTTTTAATAGGTTTTTATTTGTTCTCTGCAAATTAGATTGCTTTTGGCTGTTTTGGGATTGTGATGATGGTGGGAAATTGGATTGGTATGTATGTATTAGAGTTCAAGCACGTGAGAATTTGAGATCAATTGCAGAAGATTTGAAAAATTTGATGGGGCAGTGATAAGGTGTGTTCCTCATTTGTTTGTATGTTCTTGTTCTCCCAAAATAAAACAATATTTGTTTGTATGTTCTTGTTCTCCCAAAATAAAACAATGAAGTGACCTAAAGAGGAAATTGCTTCTGATGGGATGAAGAATGAGGGAGGATAGAACGCGCACACAAGTCCATATTACATACTCATTCTATCCAAGATTTGCATCCCCTGTGCGTATGAGAGAGAGGCTCTCTACTCACTTACTCAAGGTATAGTAAGGTGCAATTATATATAAAGACCTCCACATTTCTAATTTCTCCCATGTGAAATCACATTCTTTTCTTTTGTTTCAAGTAGCCATCTTTGGGTGACAATTTTTCATTCACCCCTTAACCAATTTAAACAAATGAATACATAATCTTTATGTACTCTTGTAGGAGAATACAAATCCATATTTTCTTCACATCAAAATTAAGTGCAACACACTCAATTATTTTGTTTAAATTGTCACTTTAAAATGGTGGAAAACCACAATTTTCCAACATGTTCTAGTAGGCTCTATAAATGATGGAAAAATGTATAGTATGGCGTTCAAATTGTGATACTTGGGTTGTTTAGTCAGTCTGATGCTGAGGGACATAATACTGAGGTCCTGCAACTACTTGTATGATTGCTGAAATGGGTCTGATTTATCCCTGATAGATAGGCTGATGTTTGTTGTGGATTTTGACAAAACAAACTTTGTTCACTAGACTAAGCATGGTCGTTTACAATTGGTTGGTTTCTTTCTCTCAGACTCCTTTCACGGTTAATTTTGCCGTTTGTGGTTCACAAACTTCCTTGCGCGAAGCGTAGTGGCTTTTGGGTTCCAGTGATTCAAGTGTTTGCCAGCTTCAACCTTGTGTTGTCGATAGTGGTAGGCTATACAATTTTAATTTTCTACGCTCACATTCTGTCTATAGTATTCTTGATAGTTTTCGGCCACCATTGAAACAGCACGTGTTTTATACAGATGTCCACGAATTTTCTGAAATTCGAAAAGAGATATTGGTGGCAGTCTTGCTATGTTTCGGCAGGTTGTTCACAGCTCTGTGATCTTTGAAATTACTCTGGCAGTTTTGTTCTTTGCGAGTGTCTTGCTTTCTTGTTTATTAATTGAGGTATCTTTTGCTTTCAGTCTGGATGGAAGCTCCACTTGGCTTTGGTTTACTTCTGAGCTGCCGCATCTCACAGGCCTTTCAACTATACTTCATTTTTGTCAAGTAAGCAACCACAAGTATTTTATCAGATCATTATGAAAATCTCTTAAAGATAGAGATACCTTACCTTAGTTTCTTCCTTGATTGTAGTGATCGGATACGATTGTATATACTACCTAACATATAGGAATCACTTACCTAATAGAGATAGGCAGCTCTAGATATATATACTGTGTATCCTGTATTCTTTTCATTAATCATCAATCAATATACAGAAGTTGTATTTCTTCAAAATCAGTTCCTAAAGATAGTTACATTGCATTTTATTGGACCGGTTTGGATAACCTGTGTACTTTACTTATGTGCAACTGTTTTCAGGAGGTGTCTGCCACCTATCAGATCCTCTCTTTTCCTTCCACTATTATTGTTGCCATGGATAGCAGGAGCTGCATGTGAGGATCTTTGAACATATTCATGCTTTCGTATTCTGTAAATTTCAACGTGTCTTATACAATGTCGCTTGTATGCTTTCGTTCTCCACATCACAAAGCCTCTCAATCATCGGTGCCACATGGGGACTCAGTGGATCATCCCGTCTTTGTCCCTTCACACCACTTACGTAGTTATTTTGGTTGCATTTACTTGTGCTATTCGACATATAGAATTCAGATTTGTCTCAGCCTCTTCTATCGGTACACTACTCATCTGATTTCATTTGTTGTATAAATTTCACCAACAATATAATTAAATTAGTATCACTTGTGGGCCCTGCTTTGTAAATTGGTTTACTAAATGACTTCCAGGAGTATGGGTAGTTGCTTACATGTTAAATGAAATTCATGATGATGTCTCCTGGCTTCAAGTTTCCTCCAGATTTGTGCTTTTAGTTACGGTATGATTTATTCTGGTAGTACCTTTGTATATTATGCACCCGATTGAGGTCTTCCTACTGCTCTGTTTTGCTAACATCTCTCATGTATCTATTACAGACAAGCATACTTGTATTAGTATTCTTTTCAATATCAAGTTCACAACCTCTTCTATCTTAAATCAGCTTGAGGAAAAGGGAACCTCGAACATTTGATTCGATGGGTCAGGCTCTGGGCATACCTGAAAGTGGCCTCTTATTACAAAGGGAACCATCAAGATTAGTAGATCCTAATGAACCACTCGATAAACTTCTTCAAAACAAAAAATTCCGCCAGTCATTCATGGAGTTTGCAGATAGGTGCATCTTATCTTCTCCAACTTTTTTGTTTTGTATTTACATTTGCAGAAAATACATTTAGGCCCGAAAGTATTATGGTGTAGTGTAAATAAGTAGTGTATTTCCAGGTGTCAAAGTGGTTTTATGCAGACTAAGAAAGTTACTGAATCATCGAGATGTATTTCTATTTATCATAATTTATCTTCTGTAAAGTTAAGGAGATAAGAAATAAATTAATTGATTTACAGTTTTTATTTTATTCTACTTTTTCTTCTTAATCACAGTTGTTTGGCAGGGGAAAGTGTCCATTTCTATGAGGAAGTTCACGAGCTTGGTAAAATACCTGTAGATGACCTTGTAAGAAGAATAATAGAATATACATGGCACGGCATATCATTGACAAGTACATAATTCCAGGTCTGCGATGCTGTCAATGATTATAGTTGTTAGTTCTTACAATACACACTACTTCAGATATTAATCACATGGCTAGGAGTCTACATAGGAGTCATAAGTAGGCAAGGACATGAATTCAATTTTCATTTACAGGGGCAGCAATGGAGGTGACTATCTCTCACCGGACCAGACAAGATATTTTGACCACTTCCAACCTAGCGCAACCAAATCTTTTTAATGATGCCTCAACTGAGCTGATACAGTTGATGAAAATGGTACAATGAGTTAGCTTACCAGTTTTTTTAGGAACTTTA
Organism: Geum urbanum; assembly: GCA_946800695.1. Lineage (NCBI taxonomy): Eukaryota > Viridiplantae > Streptophyta > Magnoliopsida > Rosales > Rosaceae > Geum > Geum urbanum. The sequence goes on along the minus strand of OX327005.1, from coordinate 59,049,303 downwards.
ATAGTACTGTGACACTTTACAAATAATGTCTGGCCTTTTTACTGTCTTTGATATAGAACTTGGCGTGAGATTACTGGTTATCAATGTTCTTCATGAAGTTCAAAGAAGAAGCAAGCATGAGATCTGGGGTCCATGAACTGCAACAGATGAGGGTTGGAACTACTCTCCCAGGTTGAGTTCTGTACACGGTGCTGATGATCCATTTCACCAAGAACAAGAACCATTTTCAGTTGAATCTGCAGGCATCACTTGGGACCACGATGATAACCGGAACTTTCTTTGAACATATTTAGGTATCATATTCTTAACTCTAGCTTACAGTCCCACTTCTGTAAATTGATACCGTTTGTTCGTATTTTTTTTTATTTTTTACAAGCAATATACTTTACGGTCTTTATCCATTGTTAATTAGAATTCTCCATTTCACACTTTTGAGTTAGATATATATCAATGAATAGATTTATACCCGCCTTCTGTTTCATCTTTTTATGGCAATCATACTTTACAGTTTACACGTTTAAGTTGGATGATTGATATTTCTAATGTAATTAACTTCACACATTCAAGCTGGGAGGGGTAATGCTTTGAAATAAGAAGTCAGACGGTAATACTTGTGAGCTCAGACTTGCTAAATTCACAACAATTTATACTAGTTACCTTCAGATCTAACATGCATTTGAATTTCGTGAGTAGTAAGTACTACGCCATCAACTCGTTACAAAGGTTTTGCTGTATGCATGTCACCTGACGTGTTCACCTGTAATCCGATCAAAAGATTGACCTGGATCTCCCTACATTACAACCATTATGCCTCTTACTCTTCTACGTACCTAACTACCTACATGTCCTTTCTTTTGTCAAATAGAGATGAAATATTCTCTTTCCTAAACTCCAAGCAGCCTCGATCAGAACGACTCTCTTTCACACACGCTGTGTGGCCTGTCCGCCTGTGCCAGAACGAGAACGAGAAAATGTTGCACAGTTTGCACATATCTGCATGCAGTATTATTCGTGCTCATTACCAAATATCCCAACAACCCTTCTGGTTTCTCCTTCCTTCTCTTCTCGGTTTCTTCATCTTCCTCAGACACTTCATCTCTTTAGCCAGATGGGTCTTCATAACGGTTCTAAGACCCGCCAAAGACCTGAAAAAATCGTATGGCTCGTGGGGTTTGATCACCGGTGCCACGGACGGCATAGGCAAGGCCTTTGCCTACCGGCTAGCCGAGAAAGGCTTAAACCTTCGTTCTCATCAGCCGCAGCTCCAACAAGCTCAAATCAGTCTCGGAAGAGATTCAATCCCATTTCCCCAGTGTTCAGATAAAAACTGTCACTTTCGACTTCTCCAGTGATGACGGTCTGATCGAGTTGGTGGAGGAGGAGATCAAGGGGCTGGACATAGACGTTTTGATAAACAACGTTGGAGTGACTTACCCGGCAGCAAGGTTCTTTCACGAGGTGGAGGTCCTGGAGGAGAAAGTATGGATGAGTATTGTTAGAGTGAATCTGGAGGGTACTACTAGGGTTACCATGGCCGTTGTACCAGGGATGCTTCAAAGGAAGAGAGGTGCTATTGTTAATATTGGCTCCGGGGCAGCCATTGTTGTTCCTTCCCATCCTCTTTACACCATCTACGCAGCAACCAAAGCGTAAGCATATATACGTCGATCTAATCAATCTTCTTTTCATTTACGGTATAGAAATGCGCCTAATACTCTCTATTTGAATTTTCTTGTTCATTAATCAACACGAAGGTAAGATAAACATAAAGTGGTACGTTCATTACGATGCATGCATGGAGATAGTTAATTAGCTCATTTTTTGACTCGATCTACTATCCACTTTCACGTCAAAATTATAACTCAAAGTCGATATAACACGCTTCTTAAGTAGTCGGACTTAGGAGTTTAAATTTTGGGCCTTAATTATGACGACGTACACCATTGTGTTTTAATTAGGTACGTGATACAAAAGAATGAAAAGATTATGCCTGGCATGCACTAATTACACCGACGATGAGTTGTTGCATTCATATTATGGTCTGTGATTTAATTTGGTGAATGCCGCCCTCATGTACGTTTATGCTTGGTATATGCAGCTACATAGATCAACTGTCTAGATCCATGTGCCTGGAATACAGGCCGTACGGCATCGACGTGCAAACGCAAGTGCCACTATATGTGACAACGAAAATGGTGTCCAAGGTTGCTTCGATTGAGAGGTCGTCGTTGTTCATACCTACAGCAGATGCTTATGCAGAAGCAGCAGTCAAGCGTATTGGTTATGAAGCAAGGTGCACACCGTTTTGGGGTTACTCGCTGCAATGGTGCTTGACGCGGTTGGTCCCGGACCCTGTTCTTGATGCTTGGCGCTTCAATATTGGTCTTAACAGAAGGGGAAGCTCTCCGCTGCTAGCTAGCTAGTTGAATATCATATATATTTATATGTGCTGTTTTGATTTATGCATGAGGCCACTTTCGTGGTCTTTCGAATTTCAATCACCATGTTTCTGTTAGGAGCTACGCCAGAAAGTTGATACACAAACGAGATACAAATTGAAAATATAAAGGGAAGACATAAGAATTTATTTGGAAAACTTTAAAATCGGAGAAAAATTACAGACAAGTAGGAGGATTTTATTAAAAGAAATTAAAATTACAAAAGGTGATGACACTTCTCTCTCAATTAACGGAGAATACTACTCTCTACTACACACTCTCACACAATGAGGAGTTCACTAACAGAGTGATACGGTGTATACGTAAGGAGGCTAGAGGGATTTAGCTAGCTTGGGTTTTGATCGACACTTGGTTGCTTACCCAAGTGAAGAGGTGAGCTCTCTATTTATAGAGAGGAACTCACGACTTAATCCATTGCCATTCCCCTTCTCAATTAAACCTGATTAATCTACAGTATTCTACTCTCTTCACCGCCTCTCTTCTTCTTGACATTTCCATTTCTTGTAAGCTTAGACAAGCATCTTCTAGTTTCTTCTCATCATCACTGACTTCTTTATCTCTCCATATTCTTCTTGATTAGTCTTCCAAGTTCTAGAATTATCCATACCACAAAGTGGGCTTTACACTTAACATTCTCCCACTTAAAGCCACTTTGTGGATCCTTTCATCATTCCTACACTTGTCATTTCTACGCTGTTTACATTTTCGTTAGGTCAATAAAGGATCGACACCAAATGAACTTGTTCGCATTGATCGGCTTCGTTAGAGCATCCGCTAGGTTATTATTTGTATGGATTTTCTGCATATCCACATATCTGTCTTCCACCATCTCACGAACAAAGTGATATTGAACTTGTATGTGTTTGATTTTCGGATAAAATACTAGATTCTTTGCTAGGTGCAAAGCGCTCTGACTATCACAAAACCGAGTAATATTCTCTTGCTTGCGTTCGAGCTCCTCCAGCAATATTTGCAACCATATTGCCTCTTTGTTGGCGTGTGTAGCTGCAACATATTCTGCTTCTATCGTAGACGTTGTCACAAGCGGCTGCAGTTTTGAAATCCAGCTTACAACACCTCCAACAAGAGTAAACACATACCCCGTGGTGGATTTACTATTTTCTCAATCACCTGCATGCGTAAATCGAATCAACATAACCTCTTATGGTAAACTTCAATCCTCCGTAACATAATGCAACATTCAAGGTGCCCTTGATATAGTTCAGGATCCTCTTTACAGCGTTCTAGTGCTCCTTACAAAGATTCACCATGTATCAACTAACTGCTCCCACTGCATGTGCACTGCATGTGCACTGTTTGGTTGTGTGCAAACCATGGCAAATATCAAGCTTCCCACTGCTGATGCATACGATACTCGAGACATCTTCATCCTCTCCACTTCACTGCTAGGACACATACTTGAGGATAAGTTATAATTAGTAGGAAGAGGGGTAGAGATTGGCTTACAGTCTTGCATGTTGAAGCGGCTCAAGACTTTCTTCAAGTAGTCCTCTGCGATAGCCAAATCTTCCTACTTTCTTTGTATCAGTGAATTTGCATCCCCAGAATCTTATTTGCTGACCCCAAGTCCTTCATTTCGAACTCCCTAGCAAATTGAGCCTTCAAGTCTTTAATACGATCATTGTTGGGGCCTGCTACCAACATGTCGTCAACATACAACAACAGGATGATGAAGTCGCCATCAAGATCTATGCATTTTAGGTGTATTAATTAATATATTTTTCTCCATATTTAATTGTGTTATTCACTTAATATCGTTAATTTTTACTTATTTTGTTATTTTCAGGTTTTGACCAAAAGAGGCAGAGTAAATGATACTAACTACACTAACTAGTGTACCATGTTAGCAAGAGATTGATGGAAACAAAAGAAGGAAGAAAAGATGAAAGAAGTGATGACTTGATGGGAGTAGGAAGAATTGGTGGTTGGAAAAAAGGAAAGAAGAAGAAATGGCAAGAAAGAAAAAAGAATGATGGAGAAACAAGCCGGCAATGCAAAGGAAAGAAAGAAGAAGAAAAAAAAATGGTTGCTTGCATGCATGTAAGAGTAGGTAGTTAGTTGGTAAGAGAAGAAGAAAGAAGAAGAGAAGGCCAAAAATCAAGGAAAAAGGAAGAGTGAAGAAGAAAAGAAAGCAAGTGGAAAAAAGAAATCATGATGAAGAAGAGCAACAAATGTGCCTATAAAATGATGCTTAGAGGCCGATCCATCCATCACTTATTCTCTCCACTCTCTTGATGCCAAAACATTCACAAAGCTTTTCACAACAAAGTTCTCCAAGTGTTAGGAAAACTACACCACCACCACCACCTCTCAAAATCTTCATCTCATATTTCTAAATATGCTTAGTCCCTTTAGAAGGTGTGTAGCTTCCACCTAAGGATCCATCCACTCGAGATTTTACAGGGCTTACCGGGAATCAAAAAGTGTCAATGGAACCTTTATTCCATAGTTCTGCTTGTCTTTGTATTACTTTGTTTGTAAAGACAATGTGTTTATTTTGGTTTTATTACATATATGAATTTCAATAACTTTTTCATGTTTTCCTTATTCTAGATTTTGATTTTCATGAAGATAGTTAGTTTTTAATACTTTGATTTAGATTTAGGGGATACCTAGTCTAAATCAATGGTTTTTAGGGGATACTAAGCACAAAATATGAATTATGCATGTTTAATCAGAATTTAGGATTATGGGATTTTGGTAGTATTGTTATTTGTATGTGTTAATCAATGAGCTGAGTGTAGAATAAGTCGATTACATGTATATAATTAGTTATGTTTATTTTTGTCTTAAGCATGATTTAGAGTTCTTAGGAGTCTTCTATGTGTGGCTTGTCTATGAGTTTTTGCATGCTAGAGTCCTAAGAATTTTGGTTTATGCTTGTGACATTTTTAGGTGGTAATTTAGAAAATGAAAATCAACTTTTACAACCCCCCTTTTATTCACACAAATTTCACATGCACCCTTCAAATCTCCGGTTAGAACGATCCCTATTTACCAATGCTACATCTATACAAAAAAGGTTTTGAATTGCGTATGCGTGAAGTATGTGTTAAGTGTCTACTTTGTATTAATATTTAATGCACATTTTGCGCAACACGTCACATCACCAAATCTCTTGTAGTAAGCACAAGGATCTACATGGAGTTTGTTGTACTCAAGGCTCATGATGAAGGAATCAAATCTCATATACCAACATCTCGGCACCTGTTTGAGACTGTATAGAGATTTGTACAACCTGTAAACCAAGTTCTCCTTGCCTGATTCAGCAAAAAACCTTCTGATTGGAGCATATATATCTCTTCTTCAAGCTCTCCATGAAGAAATTCAGTCTTCACATCTAACAACTCCAGATGTAGGTTGAACATAACACACATCGCCAATACTACCTGAATAGTTGTGGGTCGAACAACAGGAGAGAATATTTCGTTAAAGTCAACGCTTTCTTTCTGAGCGAACTCTTTCACCACTAGTCTAGAGCGATACCTCTCTACTTGATCATTGTCATCTTGCTTGATCTTGTAGATCCATTTGTTACCAACTTACCAATGCCTTTTCTTCCTTGTGTTAGAGACACAAGATCCCATGTCTTATTTTTATGTGGAGCTTCAATTTCTTCTTGCATTGTTGTCATTCACAGAGATGCATCTGAACTGCTTATAGCTTCATGAAAAGTCGATGGCTCTCCATCCTCCATTAGAAGACAATATGCAACATTGCTTTTTGTAACATACTCTAAATGCCAGACTGGCGGCCTTCTCGCATGGATCGACCTACGAACTTCTTGGTCCTCCATCTTGATTGGTTCTTGATCCTCGTGCTTGGGTACTGCTTCAGAAGAACTTGAATTCTCCTCATCGGAGTTACTATTGACTCGTATGACTGTAGTCTTCTCTTTCAAATTATTATCATCACGACCTCCTCGTAGTAGTTGATCTTCTTTAAAGATCACATCCCTTCTAAAAATAACCTTGCGGGCAGTGAGATCCCACAAGTGATACCCGTTTACTCCGTCAGCATTCCTCAAGAATATACACCTTTGGGATTTAGGATCCAACTTCCTCTTCTTCCTTTCCTCATTTCCAAGACGGTATACATCACATACGCAGGACATCCAAACGAATGTAGATCGAAGTAGTTAGCGGGCTTACCAGTCCACATCTCCATCGATGTTTTAAGCTCAATTATTGTTGATTGAGATCGATTTACCACATGACAAGCACCCTTGGATGCTTCCGCCCAGAATGAATTGGGTAGTCCCACTGTCCTTAACATGGCTATCATCTTTTCTATGAGAGTTATGTTCATCCGCTTCACGACTCCATTTTTCTGAGGAGTGTACATGGTTGTGAACTGTCTCTTTATGCCTTCTTGCCTACATAATGCAAGAAACTTGCCGTCTATGTACTATGATCCATTGTCAGTCCTCATGCACATGATCCTTTTTCCGGATTCAAGCTCCACCTCCGCTTTGAAGGCTTTGAACACCGAAAATACATCAGACTTATTCTTGATCGGATATACCTAGCATCTCCTAGAGAAATCATCAATAAAGAACACAAAGTACTTTGCACCTTCTAGGGACACAACCGGTGACTCCTAAACATCGGAATGTAGTAAGTCTAAGATGCATTTACTTCTAGAAACCGACTTATGAAATTTCAATCTATTCAGCTTGCTTGTAACACAATGCTTGCAGAAAGGTAAATTTACCTGCTTGAGCCCTGGAAGTAGCTTCCAACCAGAGAGAATCTTCAAACCTCATTCTGACATGTGACCAATTTTAAGATGCCACATCATTATTGTTTCTTCTCCATTGTTGGCTGCAGCAGTACATGCGTTAGCTTCTTGATATGTCTCTCCTTGAAGCATCCACGAATTTGCCTCGATCTTTTTCGCCTTCATAACCACAAGTGCACCTTTGGTAGCCTTCATGATCCCCATCTGACTATGCATCTTGTACCCATTGCCATCTAATTGTCACCAGGACAATAAATTTTTCTTCGGGCCTTTCACGTGTCGTTCCTCTGGAATACTGCGAACTGCACCATCAAATATTTTTATTTTGATGATACATATCCCAACAATCTCCAAGGCATGGTCGTCTCCCATGTACACTGATCCACCAGAGATAGGTTCATATTAATGGAACCATTCTCTTCGGGAAGTCATGTGCCATGTTGCTCCCGAGTCTATAAGCTAGACATCGGAAAATTTTCTCCTGCCTTTAAAAGTTGTTGCCTCGCTATATAAAATTTCAGCATCATCGAAAATACTTGCTACGTTCCCTTGAGCGTTTGATGACTCAAGATTTCCACTCTTCTTCAAATGTCGACAGTCTCTTTTGGACGTGTACGTCCCTTCTTGCCACAGTGATAGCACCTAAAATTCTTCTGCGGTCTCGATTTCAATCTATCATGATCTTGACTCCCACTTGAGCCATGCTCCGTTGATCTTCCTCTCACCATCAAAGCTTCCGCTTGCTGTGAACTTGCCTGCATGTCCTCCTTATTTCTATGCCTGCTATCTTCTTCTAATATAGCAGCTGCAACTTCATCGAAGACTAGGTGGTCTGTAAAGATGTTGTTTGTCAAATTGATGATGAGCTTATCATACAAGTCGGGTAAACTCTGGAGTAGAATCTTAGTCCGTTCACTTGAATCTATTTTCTGCCCCATATTTATGAGTTGTGAAAATAAAGTATTCAACGTGTTGATGTGCTCAGTCACTGATGTAGACTCTACCATGTGAAGAGTGTAAAGCCTTCTATTTAATAAAATCTTGTAGTGCAGCAACTTCGCCTCGTACAGCTTCGTAAGCGTATCCCATATCTCCTTTGCCATCTTCTTCTCCTCCACGCTGGATAACACTCCATCGACTAAGGAAAGGTGAAGGTCTTCCATGGCGAGGGCGTCCATCTCGTTCCACTTCCTGTCATCCGTGAAGTATGCGGGCCTTGCTTCAATTGCATCTAAGCAATTGTCCTTCTGCAATAGTGCTCTCATCTTCATTTTCCATAACGAGAAGTTAGTCGATCCCGCTAAACTTCTCGATATCGAACTTCGTCGCCATCTCGAATGAATGACTTTCCTCTAGAACCAGCTCTCAATATGATCGCATAACCAGTGCTCTGATACCACTGGTAGGAGCTATGCGAGGAAGTTAATACACAATCGAGATACGAATTGAAAATGTAAAGGAAAAACACAAGGATTTACATGGAAAACCCAAAAAGAAATAGGAGAAAAACCACGGGCAAGTAGGAGGATTTCACTAGAAAAAAATGGAATTACAAAGAGTGATGACACTTCTCTCTCAATTAGAGGAGAACAATACTCTCTACTACACACTTTCTCTCACATAAAGAGGAGTTCACTAAGAGAGTGATATGGTGAATATGTAAGGAGGCTAGAGGGATTTAGGTAGCTTGGGTTTTGATCGACACTTGGTTGCTTACCCAAGTGAAGAGATGAGCTCTCTATCTATATAGAGGAATTCACTTACTTAATCCACTGTCATTTCCCTTCTCAATTAAACTTGATTAATCTACAGTATTCCACTCTCTTCACCACCTATCTTCTTCTTGACATTTCCATTTCTTGTAAGCTTGATTGATCAAGCTTCTTCTAGTTTCTTCTCATCATCACCGACTTCTCCATGTCTTCATATTCTTCTTGATTAGTCTTCCAAGTTCTAGAATTATCCAGACCACAAAGTGGGTTTTACACTTAACAGTTTCTTTTGGAGTAAGGCACCATATATATGTCCAATGTTTTGAAACGCCAAACGTGGACGTGACGCGAAAAATTGATAGCCTCACATACGTGAAAAACGTGACATGAAACACATAAACTTTTTAAATAAAATTCAAAAATTCAATAAAAATAAACATTCTATTTTCAAAGTCTAAAAAATTTCAAAGTTCTAAGGAGAGACAAAGCATATTATGTCATTAAGGATCACGATAATCGGACAAGAGATATATACCTTTCAGAATAGTTTTATATGGAACCTTGCTAGTAAACTTAAAAGCCAGACTATGTTTTTTTTTGCCCATTTAATTTCTTGTCCTTTGAACTTTTTGGCGGAGGAGCAGGTTCTTCCTCAGCAATCTCTTCAATATTGCATCACTCAGATTTTAAGTCATAATGTGTAGATCACTCCTGCAAAATTTTAGCCGAATTGATTATTGTTAAGGTATTCAAAACTGCAATTAAAATTTATAAGTATGAACGGTTCAGGTTTGACAGATTTGGTCCGCCCCTTGATTTAATCTAGTTTGATACCTTAACAATCATCATTTTAGCTGAAATTGACAAAAATGATTTACTCATATAGACCTAACTGAACGGTGGAGATGCCAATCAGTTGGAGGTCTATTTTACAAGATACAATGGCCTTGTCTACTATAGAGGCAGAGTACATGACACTTGCTGAATGTATTAAGGAAGCTCTGTGGTTATCTGGTCTCATCAATTAGTTGGATATATATCAGAAGAAGGTGAAGGTCCATTGTGATAGCCAAAGTGCAATTCACTTGGCTAAGTACCAGATGTATCATTCGAGGACCAAGCACATAAATGTGAGATTATGTTGAGCAGAAGAAGATTATGTTGAAAAAAGTTGGTACTGCAGACAACCCAGCTGACATGTTGACGAAGATTGTTAGTGCTGCCAAGTTTGAGCATTGCTTGGACTTGGTACACATTCTTCATGCTTGAAGAGTAGTTTAAGCAATGAGAAGTTAAGTTGTCAGAGATGGGAGGGGGGTATCGTGTGAAACCCAAGGTGGAGATTATTGTGTGTGGGTTTCACACTTACTCGCGTAACTCTCGCTCTCTTACGGTAGCTCGTGAGACCCATGTGATGTGCACGTGGGGTGCATGAGTCGTATGCTAAAATTTTGGATTAGTGTTGTAGCGTACGTAAGAAGTTTGGTGGTCTTTGGCGAGGAACAGTGTTCTTGGCGAGTGAGTTAGGTGTTAGTGAGAGAGTTGTATAAATACAGAGTATTGTGTGTTTGTAGTAAGCAGAGTTTGTATGTGCAGTCAGTGGGTAGTTTTAGGGTTTTGTTTGTAACCATATACTCTCTCTTTGTAACCTTAATTGATAGTGAATATTCTCCTTGATGCTCCGTGGACGTAGGCTATTACCGAACAACGTATATTCTGTGTTCTTCTTCTTGTCTTCTCTTCTTCTTTGTGTAGTTTGGGTTATTTTCTGTTTCGATTTGGTTCCTTTGGTATTGTGTTCATCTATCTACTTGGTGTACTTTAGAAGAAAAACAGTTGAGTGGGGTGGAAATAGGTACTGCCGTAGAGGAAGGAATCAGAGGGATTGATGTTGGTGTTTTGGTTAACAGTGCAGGGGTGGCTTACCCTTATGCCAAGTATTTTCATGAGGTTGATTTGGAGCTGATGGAGAGTATTGCAAGAGTGAACATTGATGCTGCGACTTGGGTGACCAAGGCTGTGATTCCTAGTATGCTCAAGAAGAAGGGAGCTATTGTCAATATTGGGTCTGGGTCATCTGTCATAGTCCCTTCTTATCCTCTCTACACTGTTTATGCTGCTTCCAAAGCGTGAGTTGTCTCAAAATTTAACCTTTATTTTGTTTCATTTTTGTGATTATGAATATGATGCATTGCCATTTTGTTTTATATACACAAGTATTGTGGAGAAGTACTTCATCTTATTTAGATTTGATTTCTAAATTAATGAACCCATATTGATCTCAGTGTCTTCAATGCAGTTTATGTCTCCTCAGTGTGACTCTTATGAATTTGTGATACATGTACCTTGCGATGTTCTCTAGATGCACCAGTTTGGAGTATAAGCAGCAAAGGATTGACATTCAGTGTCAGGTTTACATCTTTCCCCTTCGGTTTCTTTGATTGAAACAATGTATGCTTTGTTACTATTATTCAATTTTGATAGTGAAATTTTTTGACGTGAAAGATGAGTTTTGAAGAACTTTAGTCCATCTGATTTACCTGCATCATAATGCAGATTCCCATCTTTGTGGCGACAAAGATGACAAAGTTAAAGGCATTGTCCTTCCTCATTGCATCTCCAGAAACATATAGCAAAGCGAGCATACTATCACGCCCCGCCAACATTCCAAGGGTTGCCTTGAGCATTCGCGAGGGAAGCATGGCTCAAGGATAGGATTGAAGCACCCTGGAAGCATCCGAGGACAGCCAGAGGCACCCAGGGGGGCTGCCAGAAGCAGCCAGAGGACTGCCCGGAGGCAGACGGGTGCCAGCCAGGGGGCTGGTAGAAGCACCCGGGGGGCTGCCATACGCACCCAGGCAGGCATAGGAGGTTCTGGAGGGGTCCGAAACATCGCGGTGACATTCGAAAGGGTCCGGAACATCGTGGTGGCATCCGGAAGGGTCTGGAGCTGTATAGAGACACCCGGAACACTATAGAAAGTGCCGGAAGGCCATGGAAGGCCTTAAAAGGTCGCAGAAGTCTCCGGAAGACTTGGGAAGCATCAAGGCAAGTCTTTAACTCTCTAGAACCTTAGAGAGGCTCGTGGGACAAGGTCACTTCAGAGATCTCTTGAAGCTTCACGGGACATCATAAAGTTGTATAGATAAGTCTAGAACTCTCTATACTTGTACATGTCCTAGATTAGTGTAGAACACTTAGGCTTGGAGGTGGAGGATATAAATAGGGAACCACCCCTCCCATTTGAGGTAGATTAGAGGAAGGAACTCTAGGAAGGAAATCAAGGAGCTTAGCTAAGGAGCAAGCTATCAAACTCTTGTAAAGCTTTCTTTAGCAATACAAGTTTCTTCTTTCAAATTTCTTCTCCCTTCGATCTTTCAGTTGTTCTAGCCAAGCGTTGGCGATAGTTAGGCTAACTTAGCATAAGGGAAGTGCTAAAGCCGCACGAGTGCTAGCAGAAAAATAAGCTCGTGACAATATGGTGCATTGGTTATTGTTATAGCGAAAGCAATTGCATGTAAGAACAAACACATATTTATGTGGTTAACTAACGCGAGTTAGCTACATCCACGGCAGAAGGAGAACATATTTATTATCTTGAGGATGCCAGATTACAGAGTATCACATTAGGTTAGCCAACCTAGGATTACAGATTACAGAATACAGAATATCTCTACCACACTAAGTTAAGCCTAACCTATAGGATAGAACCCGATTTTATTCACCTTCTCTCTTGGCTAATAACCTTGTATATATATAACCTAACAGAGTCCTGAATACTAGAGAAATCCCAAACCCAAACGTCCGAGGAATCCTAAACCGGAATGATTGAGGAATCCCTATTCCTTACGGATTCCTGAGTAGTAGTCCTGCTCGCTAAGGACTTCTAACTCTCCTCGCCAAAGACTGCTCGCCAAAGACTCTCTCGCCAGAGACTCTTACTCGCGAGACCCTCTCACCAAAGACTGTTGTCTTAGCGAGACCTGCGTATGCCGACGCCATACCTGATTCAAGGCATATTCTAACAAATCTCCACCTTGATTTGAATCCTTTCCCAGATAACCAGATGTACCAGAAGTACTAGATGTTCCAGATGCACCACAACAGTGCCAGATGTACCAGACTTTCCTCTGCCCCAGATGTTGTTCCTCCAAAGACGAATCCAGATGTTGCCTTCTCCCAGAGAAGGAACCCAGATGTTGTACCTCCCAAAGAAGGACCCAGATGTTGCCCCCAACGGGCAACTAACAACTTCTGACATTCAGCAAGTCCAAATAATGCTGGAACTTGCTATGCGGAACCGGCTTGGTGAACATGTTTGCTGGATTATCAACAGTACACACCTTGTTCACCTTAATCCTTTTCACTTCTCAGAAAATGATACCTGACATCGATGTGCTTAGTCCTCTCATGATGAACTTGATCTTTGGCTAAACAGATTGCACTCAGACTATCACAATACACTATAGCTTGATCATGATGTAGACCCAAGTCACTAACCAGTCCTTTCAACCAGATTCCCTCCTTGGCTGCCTCTGTCAATGCCATATACTCTGCTTCAGTTGTAGACAAAGTCATTGAAGGCTGCAGAGTAGCTTTCCAACTAACAACAGGCCCACCAAGAGTGAAAACATAACCAGTCATAAATCTTCTAGTGTCAACATCCCCAGCATAACCTGAATCTTAATTAATAGTTACTAAACACCCTGTATCATCTCCATAAATGAGACCAACATCAGACGTACCTCTAAGGTAACAAAAGATCCTCTTCATAGCTTGCCAATGCTCCTTCCCAGGCTCTCCCATAAACCTACTGACAACACTGACATCATGTGCAAGGTCCAGTCTAGTGCAAACCATAGCATACATCAAGCTTCCTACTGCACTACCATAGGGAACTCGAGACATGTACTCCTTCTCCTTAGCAAATTTAGGTGCAAACGCAGTGGACAAATGAATGTTCGCTACACTTGGAGTATCTAAGGATTTTGCTGTAGACATGCCAAACCTTGACAATATCTTCTGAATATAATCCTTCTGTGATAAGAACAACCTCTTCTGACTCCTATCCCTGTAGATCTCCATTCCCAGAATTTTCCTAGCTGCACCCAAATCCTTCATCTCAAACTCAGCACTGAGAAGACCATTCAACTTCTGAATCTCTGACTTGTCCTTTGCAGCTATCAACATATCGTCTACATACAAGACCAGATAAATGAGAGACTCATTTGAAACCTTGTTGTAGTATACACAACAATCATACAGACTCCTGGTGTAGCCAATCTCCATCACATAGCTGTCAAACCTCTTGTACCACTACCTCGGTGACTGTTTTAGTCCATATAAAGATTTCTTCAACTTACAAACATAATCTTCCTTACCAAGAACTTGAAAACCCTCTGGTTGAATCATGTATATCTCTTCCTCTAACTATCCATGTAGAAAAGCTGTCTTCACATCTAGTTGCTCAAGTTCCAGATCCTGATGTGCAACTATGGCTAGTAGCACCCTGATAGATGTATGTCTGACCACTGGCGAGAAAATCTCATTGTAGTCTACACCTTCTTTCTTATGAAACCCTCTTGCAATTACTCGAGCTTTATACTTGATACCCTCTGCAGGTGACATCCCTTCATTCTTCTTGAAAATCCATTTGCAAGTAATAACCTCTCTCCCGAGGTCACTTGGCCAATTCCCAAGTCTGATTCTTGTGAAGTGATTCTATCTCGTCTCCCATTGCAGTAAGCCATTGGGCAGACTCAGTACATGTAATTGCTTTCTTGTAGGTGGATGGCTCGCGAGGATCCACCTCTTCAGCAACCTGAAGTGTATAAGCCACCATGTCCTCAAAACCATACCCCGTGGGCGGTTTCCCGAAGTTTGCTCTCCTCGACCGATTAAGAGACAAACTATGCTGGTTAACTACTAGTGGCTCTGATTCTGAATGTGAGTGTTGATCTCCTTGTTGTGGTTCACTCTCATCTTGAGTGACTTGCTGCTTCACCTGTTTCTCAACACTACCATTCTCTGATACAACTATGCACTTCACAGTAGGGTTAAACATAGAATTTTCATCAAAGACTACGTTCCTACTGAGTATAACCCTCATTTCAGATGGAGACCAAATCCTATATCCTTTAAATCCATCTCCATAGCCTACAAATACTCCCCTTCTAGCTCTTGGTTCAAGTTTACCCTCACTTACATGATAATAAACAGTGCAGCCAAAAGCTCTCAGATTTGAGTAATCAGCAGACTTTCCAGACCACATCTCAAGATGAGTCTTGAGATGTATACCACTGTGAGGTCCATGATTTATCAGATAACAAGTTGTACTTATAGCTTCTGCCCAGAACCTCTTCTCTAGTCAGCATTAGAGAGCATGCACCTAGCCCTCTCCAGAAGTGTATGATTCATCCGTTCTGCCACACCATTCTGATGCGGTGTGTCCCTGACTGTATGATTCCTAGCAATCCCTACATTCATGCAGAACTCATTAAAATCAGAACAGCAGAATTCCAGACCATTATCAGTTCGCAACCTTTTGATCTACTTCCCTATTTGATTTTCAACCAACGTCTTCCACTGCTTGAAGTTATTAAAAGCGTCACTTTTATGCTTCATCATAATCACCCAAGTAATTCTTGAGAAATCATCAATCATTGACACAAAAAATATGTGACCTCCTAAAGACTCAACGCGAGACGGCCCAACAGTCTGAATGGATGTAATCAAGTGTGCCTTTTGTCTTGTGAATTACTTTGGGAAACTTGTTGCGATGTAATTTCCCGAACACACAATGTTCACAAAAACCAAGGTCCTTTACCTTGTGGCCACCAAGAAGATCTTCTTTAGCCAGAACTTGCATCCCTCGTTCCGTCATATAGCCGAGTCTCATGTGCCATAGCTTGGTCATATCCTTCTTGTGAACTTCCGAAGATGCAACAGTAGCAGAATCCGATAGCATAGAACCTTGTAGAATATACAAAGTATTCCGCTTGACACCTTTCAGAACCACATTAGAACCCTTGCAGACACGTAGAACACCGCCTTCTCATTTGAAACTGAATCCCTTGTTATCCAAATAACCCAGAGATATCAGATTCTTAGTCATGCGTGGAGCATGCCTAACTTTGTTCAATGTACAAAATTTACCATTATGTGTCCGTAATTTGATTGAGCCCATTCCAACCACCTTGCAGGCAACACTGTTGGCCATAGAGACATCTCCTCCATTTACCTTCTCATAGGTTGAGAACTACTCCCGGTACAGACATATATGATAAGACGCCACGAAATCTAGAACCCACACATCATTGCGATGCACATGTTCATCAGCAACTAGGGCAGTATCCTCTTCTGAATTGGTGTCATCTTCTGCTACAGCAGCAGTTCCGGATGGTTTCTCCTGCTGCTTCCTGTTTGGACATTCCCTTTTCCAATGTCCCTTTTCTTTACAGTAGTTACAGACATCGTTGGATTTAGGACCCTTGAAACTTGGCTTCTTGAATTTCTTCTTATCCGAGTTTCCATGTCCTTTACCTCCATTGACTACTAACCCAGCAGCCTGATTATCTGAACCTGTACCAGTCACCTTATGACGCAGTTCTCTGATATGAAGAGACGATCTAACCTCCTCAAGAGTCACTGTATCCCTTCCAACAATAAAGGATTATACAAAATTCTCATATGATAGCGGTAAAGATACCAATAAAATTAGAGCAGCATCCTCATCATCGATTTTAACATCGATATTACGTACGCAACTCTAACAGAATTGTATTCAACTGATCCAAGTGATCTCTCAGAAGTGCACCTTCTTGCATACGCGGGGTCAAACAGACATTGCTTCAGAAGCAACTTATTGGTTAAAGACTTCGTCATGTATAGACTCTCAAGCTTCAACCACAGACCAGATGCAGGTTCTTCTTCTACGATTTCGGTGATGATATCATCTGCAAGACACAGCATGATTGCCTAGTATGCCTTCTCCTCCAGACTGGCCATCTCAGCGGATTCAGGACCTACTAACTTCTTCATCAGCGGCACCCACAACCCTTGTTGTTTTAACAAAGCACGCATCTTGATCTGCCATAAACTGAAACTGTTCCTCTCCGTGAATTTGTCGATCTTCACATTCACCCCAGACATCCTGAGCCTAAGCTCTGATACGAGTTTGTTATAGCGGAAGCAATTGAATGTAAGAACAAACACATATTTACGTGGTTCACTAACGCGAGTTAGCTACATCCACGGCAGAAGGAGAACAGATTTATTATCTTGAGGATACCAGATTATAGAGTATCACACTAGGTTAGCCATCTCTTGGCTAATAACCTTGTATATATATAACTTAACAGAGTCCTGAATACTAGAGGAATCTCAAACCCAAACGTCCGAGGAATCCTAAACCGGAATGACTGAGGAATCTCTATTCCTTACGGATTCCTGAGTAGTAGTCCTGCTCGCCAAAGACTTCTAACTCTCTTCGCCAAAGACTACTCGCCAAAGACTCTCTCGTCAGAAACTCTTACTCGTGAGACCCTCTCGCCAAAGACTGTTGTCTTAGCGAGACCTGCGTGCGCCGACGCCATACCTGATTCAAGACATATTTTAACAGTTATGAGCAGCTATGCATGCCCTACTGGGGGCACTCTGTGCAGTAGTACATAGCACATGCCTTGCCTGATGCGCTATTGAACGCCAGCATTTTTCGGTACTTCCTTGGGATGTGAAATAGAGATCAATCGAAGGAGTCTCGGATTAAAAGGATGAGCCAACAGGAAAGTGCATTGAGACATTGCACTTGACTGGGAATATGAACCTTGCAGGATAGGTTGGCTTCATCTCCATATAGCTTAGTAGGCAGCTGCAAGGAGCTCATGGTCAGTGACTTTTCCTTTCCTATGTATACTAGGATATATAGGGATAACGCAGCCTTCCTTGGCCGGCCAAGTGCAGTTGATTTTTCAACAGGCTATGATTAATTCCTTGCCTAGGTACTTGGCTGTAGGTTTCCGTAGTGCTCATATCATTGAAGCAAAAAAAACTCTAAATGTTCAATTTTTATACCAGGGGTTGGATCGGGCGCTCGAACTCCGAAACAAGGATTTTTATTTCAAGTTCGCAGAATTGCGGAAGTGTTTACAAATGAGAGAGTAAGACTTCTTGGGTCTCAAGTGTGTCTTGCAATCTCTAAACTTATGCCTTATATAGGCTTACAAACTGAGAAAAAGAAGTTGAATAATTGAGTCCGGGTGCTCATTGGGCCCCATCGACAACTCACAATATTCCTTCTTATCTCTTACACTTCTTTTCAAAAGAAAAAGCAAGAAAAAGACAAACTAAAAAGCATCGTAGCACATGGACGGCTACCTTTGGGTCCTTTTCAGGACGATGCTCACAGTAAAAGCAAATAAATTATTACTAATGGACAAACCAACTTTCGGTGAGTGGGCTGATTCATCCTTATCTTCTAGCTACTGAGTGAGATGTATTTGTCTTCATCCCACATTATTTTACCTTAGTGGCCGTCATATTCATGGTGGGAGGCCATCCACCATCAGCTGTCCTTTGTCGTCTTCTTTACAGCTGTGATCCATTTTGGATGCGATGGGTGAGTGCTGTAAGTCTGTCTGCGAGTTCTGCAAAGCTTCGCAGTTGTCTGACCAATTCAACGTACAGCTGTCCCCATCTTCTGTCGAGCCCTGCCAGCTGGTGACACCAGTAAGCTCTTTCCCAGAGCATTTCCTTGACGATTTTGGCCCTTTGTAGGAAATCACAGAGCATTGCCTGTAGCAGGTCTGTGGCTTCCTGTCGTCTCCTGTCGTTGGTCCATCTTGCTGTTTCCATGCGGATTGTTTCGTTGGGCCTTCGCGCTTGGGGGTCTGCCAAGATTCCGCTTGGAATAGATCTGTGGTATGCCACTGTCGTGTGCCCTGGACAACTTCTGTATAGTTCTTGGGCATAGGCTGGAGTTTCCCCGTTTTCCATATCTCTGTGCGAGTCTGTTTGGGCCATGATCCTAAACCTGTTAAGGTTTCCGATGGTGCGATCTTGGTCCATGATTTGGTGGATAAGTATTGGGCCGATGTTGCCCCTTTCTGGTACCCTTGCCCTACTGGGTACTGAGGTTGCGCTGCTTCTTCCAGTGCTGCTGCTGCTAACCTCTGGTGATCCCCTTCTGTGCATTCTGCTGACATAGATAAACATATTAGTCGCGATAATGAATCGGCTAACATGTTATGTTTGCCATCTATGTGCTCAAAGTTTACTGTGACTCCAGTGCCTGTGATGTAATCAGTAAACCCTATCCATCTAACCCTAGAAGGTTTGTGTTGGGCTGATTTGTTGTAGAAACTGATTATGGCTTGGCAGTCAGTTCTAAGGGTGATCTCCCGTTTGTCCAAGTAGTGGATCTTCAATGCCTGGAGGGATTCCATGCAGGCATGTATTTCTGCGTCTATGGTTGATTTGACTGTGGGAAATTTCCCACTTGCATAGGCGCAAACTTTCTCTGATGGTCGTGGGTCTGACTTGTTTGGCTTCCATTTGCAGACGCCACCCCATCCTTCCATGCAACCATCAGTCTCCAGAATGATATAGCATTTTTCTGGAGGTAGCTCCAGGTCTGGCAAACTTTGCACCTGTTCTTTGAGCTTTCTGATGATCTCCCAGTCCGAAGGTTTCATCCTTTTGTCTCCGTTGGGACTGGTTTTTGAGTATAGTGGTCCGAGCAAGGTTCCGAGGTTTGGAATGTAGCTCCTGGCGTAGTTTAGGATTCCTAGCCATGATCTCAAACCTTTCTTCTGTTTGAGTTGCTCTTCTTTGAACTCCACTATTCTTTTGATTATGTGCGGTTGTAGTTTGATCCTTCTGTTCCCGATTATTGCTCCAAGGAACTCGATCTCTTTTACCGCCAGTTTCATCTTTGTTGGCGATAGCACCAGGCCATTGTCCTTACAGATTTTGAGCATCTGCTGCAGGTGCTTCGCATGCTCCTCCTCGTTTCTTGAGAACACCAGGATGTCGTCTATGTAGACTGCAATAAATGCTGATGTTCCTTCGAAGCAGGCGTCCATCTTTCTCTGGAAGACTGCTGGAGCGTTCTTTAATCCGAATGGCATGACTAACCATTCGTACAATCCTATTTTGGGTACCATGAATGCTGTCCATGGTATGCTTTCAGGCTCCATTGCGACTTGATGGAATCCACTCTTAAGATCGAACTTAGAGTAGATATTGCTGTTCCCTATGCGCTTCAGGATTGTATTGATGCCAGGCAGGCTATACTGGTCTTTATGGGTGTTGTCGTTGAGCGTTCTGTAGTTGAATACCATGCGCTCCTTTCCCTTTGACTCTTTGCCAGTAACAGGATCTATTGTAGTTCCTGAGTGAACGATTATGGCCATCGTTCTGTGCCTGCTGTTGCTCTTTCTGATGACACCTAGTTTTAACAAGGCGTCGATATGCCGTTTAAAGGCATCTTCCATGGCAGGTGTGACATAACCCAATGGCTTGTCTTGTATGGTGATGTCTGGGTTAATTATCTCCAATTTGCATTGGATCTTGTTTTTCGCCCAGTGTTTCAGTGGATCATCTCCGATGTATCCTGCCTTCTTCAGCTCCTCTATCGTGCTGTTGAACTTCCTTTGGAACCAAGGGCTGGTGGTTCCGATGTTGAGGTAGACGGAGTTTTGTATCTCCTGATATTCCTGCTCCTCCATGTCTAGCTCTTGTATTGCTGCTGCGGAAGTTTCTGTCTCCTGGCTGGTATTTATACAGGCGACGTTCTTGAAGAACGTTACCTTGTCTCCTTCTAACCAGACTCCTGCGAATTTCGCCCTGATGAAATTACAACCCACTAGGAATTGAATTCCATCCTGTATGTTCATTGGAAAACAGTACGTGAATGGTACTTTGAACCGATGTCCTCCAATGATCATGTCCCCTCCTTTGAGTTTGGAGTTGGCTTCCTGCCTTGAGTTGACGCCGTTGAAGTATGTTATGTAATTTGTTGGCGTCATGGCCTCCTTTGGCACACTAGAATACCTTCAAGGGGGTAGGTAGGAGTTGAGGAGAAACCCAGAAAAGCCTTATGGCACACTAAACACTTCGAGGGAGGTGAGTTGAGTGTAGGAGAAGCATGAGAAACTGAGAGTTTAGGCGAAGCACAGCAAAACCAGGAGTTTTAGAGAAGCATGGAAAACT